>CM064426.1:45940507-47215416 GCA_032690845.1 Eleusine coracana subsp. coracana | reverse complement strand
TGGGTGCCGGTTTGTCAAAAAACAGACTATTTTTTTAGGGAAAATAGCTAGAAAGCACTACCGAAATCACGTTTCTAGTCTACGCGGGCAAGCCGCTAGGACCGGGTGTTGGGTTGGAGAAAACAGACAATCTTTAAGGGAAAACAGCCTAAAAGCACTGCCGGAATCATGTTTTTGGCCTACCTGGGCAGGCCGGCAGGACCAGGTGCGGGATTATCAAAAATAGATTGTTTTTAAGGGAGAACAGCCAGAAAAGCACTACCGAAATCACGTTACCGGCCTAGCCTGACTGGCCGCCAAGACTGGGTGCAAGATTGTCAAAAACAGACTGTTTTTAATGGAAAACAACCTGAAAGCACTGCCAAAATCGTGTTTCTGGCCTACCCGACCAGGCCGGTAGGACTGGGTGCTGGTTTGTCAAAAAACAGACTATTTTTTTAGGGAAAATAGCTAGAAAGCACTACCGAAATCACATTTCTAGTCTACGCGGGCAAGCTGCTAGGACCGGGTGTTGGGTTGGAGAAAACAGACAATCTTTAAGGGAAAACAGCCTAAAAGCACTGTCGGAATCATGTTTCTGGCCTACCTGGGCAGGCCGGCAGGACCAGGTGCAGGATTATCCAAAATAGATTGTTTTTAAGGGAAAACAGCCGGAAAAGCACTACCGAAATCACGTTTCCGGCCTAGCCTGATAGGCCGCCATGACTGGGTGCAAGGTTATCAAAAATAGACTGTTTTTAATAGAAAACAACCTGAAAGCACTGCCGAAATCATGGTTCTGGCCTACCAGGACAGGCCTGTAGGACCGGGTGCAGGGTTGTCAAAAACAGACTATCTTTAAGGGAAAACTGCCGAGAAAGCACTGCCGAAATCACGTTTCCGACCTACCCTGACAGGCCGGCAGGACCGGGTGCAAGGTTGTCAAAAATAGACTGTTTTTAAGGGAAAACAGCCTGAAAGCACTGCCAAAATCAGGTTTCTGGCCTATTCGGACAGGCCGGTAGGACCGGGAGCAGGGTTGTCAATAACAGACTAATTTTAAGGGAAACTAGCCTAAAAGAACTGCTGAAATCACATTTCTGGCCTACACGGAAAGGCAGGCAGGACCGGGTGCAGGGTGGTCAAAAACAGACTGTTTTTACGGGAAAACAGCCTGAAGGCAATGCCAAAATCATGTTTCCGGCCTATGCGGGAAAGCCGCTAGGACCAGGTATTGGGTTGGGGAAAATAGATGATCTGTAAGGGAAAACAGCCTAAAAGCACTGTCGGAATCACGTTTGTGGCCTACCCGGGCAGGCCGGCAGGACCAGGTGTAGGGTTATCAAATCCAGGCTATTTTAAGCAAAAACATCTTGAAAGCACTATCGAAATCACGCTTCCGGCCTACCCGGACAGGTCGCCAGGACCGGGTGTTGGGTTGGAGAAAACAGACAATCTTTAAGGGAAAATAGCCTAAAAGCACTGTCGGAATCACGTTTCTGGCCTACCTGGGCAGTCCGGCAGGATCAGGTGCAGGATTATCAAAAATAGACTATTTTTAGGGAAAACAGCCTGAAAGCACAGCCGAAATCATGTTTCTGGCTTACCTGGACAGGCTGGCAGGACCGGGTGCAGGGTTGTCAAAAATAGACTAATTTTAAGGGAAAATAGCATAAAAGAACTGCTGAAATCACATTTCTGGCCTACACGGAAAGGCCGGCAGGACCGGGTGCAGCATGGTAAAAAACAGACTGTTTTTATGGGAAAACAGCCTTAAGGCAATACCGAAATCACGTTTCCGGCCTATGTGGGAAAGCCGCTAGGACCGGGTGTTGGGTTGGAGAAAACAGACAATCTTTAAGGGAAAACAGCCTAAAAGCACTATCGGAATCATGTTTCTGGCCTACCTGGGCAGGCCGGCAGGACCAGGTGCAGGATTATCAAAAATAGATTGTTTTTAAGGGAGTACAGCCAGAAAAGCACTACCGAAATCATGTTACCGGCCTAGCCTGACTGGCCGCCATGACTGGGTGCAAGATTGTCAAAAACAGACTGTTTTTAATGGAAAACAACCTGAAAGCACTGCCAAAATCGTGTTTCTGGCCTACCCGACCGGGCCGGTAGGACTGGGTGCCGGTTTGTCAAAAAACAGACTATTTTTTTAGGGAAAATAGCTAGAAAGCACTACCGAAATCACGTTTCTAGTCTACGCGGGCAAGCCGCTAGGACCGGGTGTTGGGTTGGAGAAAACAGACAATCTTTAAGGGAAAACAGCCTAAAAGCACTGTCGGAATCATGTTTCTGGCCTACTTGGGCAGGCCGGCAGGACCAGGTGCAGGATTATCCAAAATAGATTGTTTTTAAGGGAAAACAGCCGGAAAAGCACTACCGAAATCACGTTTCCGGCCTAGCCTGATAGGCCGCCATGACTAGGTGCAGGATTATCAAAAATAGATTGTTTTTATGGGAAAACAGCCAGAAAAGCACTACCGAAATCACGTTTCTGGCCTAGCCTGACACGCCGCCATGACCGGGTGCAAGATTGTCAAAAACAGACTGTTTTTTAATGGAAAACAACCTGAAAGCACTGCCGAAATCATGGTTCTGGCCTACCAGGACAGGCCGGTAGGACCGGGTCAGGGTTGTCAAAAACAGACTATCTTTAAGGGAAAACTGCCGAGAAAGAACTGCCCAACTCACGTTTCCGACCTACCGTGACAGGCCGGCAGGACCGGGTGCAAGGTTGTCAAAAATAGACTGTTTTTAAGGGAAAACAGGCTGAAAGCACTGCCAAAATCAGGTTTCTGGACTATTCGGACAGGCCGGCAGGACCGGGTGCAGGGTTGTCAATAACAGACTAATTTTAAGGGAAACTAGCCTAAAACTGCTGAAATCACATTTCTGGCCTACACGGAAAGGCAGGCAGGACGGGGTGCAGGGTGGTAAAAAACAGACTATTTTTAAGGGAAAATAGCCTGAAGGCAATGCCAAAATCACGTTTCCGGCCTACGAGGGAAAGCCGATAGGACCGGGTATTGGGTTGGGGAAAACAGATGATCTGTAAGGGAAAACAGCCTAAAAGCACTGTCGGAATCACGTTTGTGGCCTACCCGGGCAGGCCGGCAGGACCAGGTGTAGGGTTATCAAATCCAGGCTATTTTAAGCAAAAACATCTTGAAAGCACTATCGAAATCACGCTTCCGGCCTACCCGGACAGGTCGCCAGGACCGGGTGTTGGGTTGGAGAAAACAGACAATCTTTAAGGGAAAATAGCCTAAAAGCACTGTCGGAATCACGTTTCTGGCCTACCTGGGCAGTCCGGCAGGATCAGGTGCAGGATTATCAAAAACAGACTATTTTTAGGGGAAAACAGCCTGAAAGCACAGCCGAAATCATGTTTCTGGCCTACCTGGACAGGCTGGCAGGACCGGGTGCAGGGTTGTCAAAAATAGACTAATTTTAAGGGAAAATAGCATAAAAGAACTGCTGAAATCACATTTCTGGCCTACACGGAAAGGCCGGCAGGACCGGGTGAAGCATGGTAAAAAAATAGATTGTTTTTATGGGAAAACAGCCTTAAGGCAATACCGAAATCACGTTTCCGGCCTATGTGGGAAAGCCGCTAGGATTGGATATTGGGTTGGGGAAAACAGATGATCTTTAAGGGAAAACAGCCTAAATGCACTGCCGGAATCACGTTTGTGGCCTACTGGGGCAGGCCGGCAGGACCAGGTGTAGGGTTATCAAAAACAGGCTATTTTAAGGGAAAACATCCTGAAAGCACTGTCGAAATCATGTTTTCGGCCTACCCGGACAGGCCGCCAGGACTAGGAGCAAGGTTGTCAAAAATAGACTGTTTCTAAGGGAAAACAGCCTGAAAGCACTGAGGAAATCATGTTTCTGGCATACCCGGACAGGCCGGTAGGACCGGGTGCTGGATTGTCAAAAACAGACTATTTTTAAGGGAAAACAGCCTAAAGCACTGCCAAAATCGTGTTTCTGGCCTACCCGGACAGGCCGGCAGGACTGGGTGCCGGTTTGTCAAAAAATAGTCTATTTTTTAGGGGAAATAGCTAGAAAGCACTGCCGAAATCACGTTTCCGGCCTACGTGGGCAAGCCGCCAGGACCAGGTGTTGGGTTGGAGAAAACAGACGATCTTTAAGGGAAAACAACCCGAAAGCACTACCGAAATCATGTTTCTGGCCTACCAGGATAGGCCGGACGGACCGGGTGCAGGGTTGTCAAAAACCGACTATCTTTAAGGGAAAGCTGCCCAAAAAGCACTGCCGAAATCACGTTTCCAACCTACCCTGACAGGCCGGTAGGATCGGGTGCAAAGTTGTCAAAAATAGACTGTTTTTAAGGGAAAACAACCTGAAAGAACTGCCAAAATCGTGTTTCTGGCCTACCTGAACAGGCAGGCAGGACTGGGTGCCGGTTTGTCAAAATACAGACTATTTTTTAGGGGAAATAGCTAGAAAGCACTACCGAAATCATGTTTCTAGCCTACGCGGGCAAGCCGCCAGGACCGGGTGTTGGGTTGGAGAAAACAGACAATCTTTAAGGGAAAACAGCCTAAAAGCACTGCCGGAATCATGTTTCCGGCCTACGTGGGCAGGCCGGCAGGACCAGGTACAGGATTATCAAAAATAGATTGTTTTTAAGGGAAAACAGCCGGAAAAGCACTACCGAAATCACGTTTCCGGCCTAGCCTGACTGGCCGCCATGACTGGGTGCAAGATTGTCAAAAACAGACTGTTTTTAATGGAAAACAACCTGAAAGCACTGCCGAAATCATGGTTCTGGTCTACCAGGACAGGCCGGTAGGACCGGGTGCAGGGTTGTCAAAAACAGACTATCTTTAGGGGAAAACTGCCGAAAAAGCACTATCGAAATCACGTTTCCGACCTACCCTGACAGGCCGGCAGGACCGGGTGCAAGGTTGTCAAAAATAGACTGTTTTTAAGGGAAAACAGGCTGAAAGCACTGCCAAAATCAGGTTTCTGGACTATTCGGACAGGCCGGCAGGACCGGGTGCAGGGTTGTCAATAACAGACTAATTTTAAGGGAAACTAGCCTAAAACTGCTGAAATCACATTTCTGGCCTACACGGAAAGGCAGGCAGGACGGGGTGCAGGGTGGTAAAAAACAGACTATTTTTAAGGGAAAATAGCCTGAAGGCAATGCCAAAATCACGTTTCCGGCCTACGAGGGAAAGCCGATAGGACCGGGTATTGGGTTGGGGAAAACAGATGATCTGTAAGGGAAAACAGCCTAAAAGCACTGTCGGAATCACGTTTGTGGCCTACCCGGGCAGGCCGGCAGGACCAGGTGTAGGGTTATCAAATCCAGGCTATTTTAAGCAAAAACATCTTGAAAGCACTATCGAAATCACGCTTCCGGCCTACCCGGACAGGTCGCCAGGACCGGGTGTTGGGTTGGAGAAAACAGACAATCTTTAAGGGAAAATAGCCTAAAAGCACTGTCGGAATCACGTTTCTGGCCTACCTGGGCAGTCCGGCAGGATCAGGTGCAGGATTATCAAAAACAGACTATTTTTAGGGGAAAACAGCCTGAAAGCACAGCCGAAATCATGTTTCTGGCCTACCTGGACAGGCTGGCAGGACCGGGTGCAGGGTTGTCAAAAATAGACTAATTTTAAGGGAAAATAGCATAAAAGAACTGCTGAAATCACATTTCTGGCCTACACGGAAAGGCCGGCAGGACCGGGTGAAGCATGGTAAAAAAATAGATTGTTTTTATGGGAAAACAGCCTTAAGGCAATACCGAAATCACGTTTCCGGCCTATGTGGGAAAGCCGCTAGGATTGGATATTGGGTTGGGGAAAACAGATGATCTTTAAGGGAAAACAGCCTAAATGCACTGCCGGAATCACGTTTGTGGCCTACTGGGGCAGGCCGGCAGGACCAGGTGTAGGGTTATCAAAAACAGGCTATTTTAAGGGAAAACATCCTGAAAGCACTGTCGAAATCATGTTTTCGGCCTACCCGGACAGGCCGCCAGGACTAGGAGCAAGGTTGTCAAAAATAGACTGTTTCTAAGGGAAAACAGCCTGAAAGCACTGAGGAAATCATGTTTCTGGCATACCCGGACAGGCCGGTAGGACCGGGTGCTGGATTGTCAAAAACAGACTATTTTTAAGGGAAAACAGCCTAAAGCACTGCCAAAATCGTGTTTCTGGCCTACCCGGACAGGCCGGCAGGACTGGGTGCCGGTTTGTCAAAAAATAGTCTATTTTTTAGGGGAAATAGCTAGAAAGCACTGCCGAAATCACGTTTCCGGCCTACGTGGGCAAGCCGCCAGGACCAGGTGTTGGGTTGGAGAAAACAGACGATCTTTAAGGGAAAACAACCCGAAAGCACTACCGAAATCATGTTTCTGGCCTACCAGGATAGGCCGGACGGACCGGGTGCAGGGTTGTCAAAAACCGACTATCTTTAAGGGAAAGCTGCCCAAAAAGCACTGCCGAAATCACGTTTCCAACCTACCCTGACAGGCCGGTAGGATCGGGTGCAAAGTTGTCAAAAATAGACTGTTTTTAAGGGAAAACAACCTGAAAGAACTGCCAAAATCGTGTTTCTGGCCTACCTGAACAGGCAGGCAGGACTGGGTGCCGGTTTGTCAAAATACAGACTATTTTTTAGGGGAAATAGCTAGAAAGCACTACCGAAATCATGTTTCTAGCCTACGCGGGCAAGCCGCCAGGACCGGGTGTTGGGTTGGAGAAAACAGACAATCTTTAAGGGAAAACAGCCTAAAAGCACTGCCGGAATCATGTTTCCGGCCTACGTGGGCAGGCCGGCAGGACCAGGTACAGGATTATCAAAAATAGATTGTTTTTAAGGGAAAACAGCCGGAAAAGCACTACCGAAATCACGTTTCCGGCCTAGCCTGACTGGCCGCCATGACTGGGTGCAAGATTGTCAAAAACAGACTGTTTTTAATGGAAAACAACCTGAAAGCACTGCCGAAATCATGGTTCTGGTCTACCAGGACAGGCCGGTAGGACCGGGTGCAGGGTTGTCAAAAACAGACTATCTTTAGGGGAAAACTGCCGAAAAAGCACTATCGAAATCACGTTTCCGACCTACCCTGACAGGCCGGCAGGACCGGGTGCAAGGTTGTCAAAAATAGACTGTTTTTAAGGGAAAACAGCCTGAAAGCACTGCCAAAATCAGGTTTCTGGCCTATTCGGACAGGCCGGCAGGACCGGGTGCAGGGTTGTCAATAACAGACTAATTTTAAGGGAAACTAGCCTAAAAGAACTGCTGAAATCACATTTGTGGCCTACACGGAAAGGCAGGCAGGACCGGGTGCAGGGTGGTAAAAAACAGACTATTTTTAAGGGAAAATAGCCTGAAGGCAATGCCAAAATCACGTTTCCGGCCTACGAGGGAAAGCCGCTAGGACAGGGTATTGGGTTGGGGAAAACAGATGATCTTTAAGGGAAAACAGCCTAGAAGCACTGTCGGAATCACGTTTGTGGCCTACACGGGCAGGCCGGCAGGACCAGGCGTAGGGTTATCAAATCCAGGCTATTTCAAGCAAAAACATCTTGAAAGCACTATCGAAATCACGTTTCCGGCCTACCCGGACAGGTCGCCAGGACCGGGTGTTGGGTTGGAGAAAATAGACAATCTTTAAGGGAAAACAGCCTAAAAGCACTGCCGGAATCACGTTTCTGGCCTACCTGGGCAGTCCGACAGGATCAGGTGCAGGATTATCAAAAACAGACTGTTTTTAGGGGAAAACCACTTGAAAGCACAGCCGAAATCATGTTTCTGGCCTACCTGGACAGGTTGGCAGGATCGGTGCAGGATTGTCAAAAATAGAATAATTTTAAGGGAAAATAGCATAAAAGAACTGCTGAAATCTTGTTTCTGGCCTACACGAAAAGGCCGGTAGGACCGTGTGCAGGGTTGTCAAAAACAGACTGTTTTTGAGGGAAAACAGCCGGAAAAGCACTGCCGAAATCACGTTTTTGCCCTACCAAGACCGGGTGCAAGGTTGTCAAAAATAGACTATTTTTAGGGGAAATCAGCCTGAAAGCACAACCGAAATCATGTTTCTGGCCTACCCGGACAGGCTGGCAGGACCGGGTGCAGGGTTGTCAAAAATATACTAATTTTAAGGGAAAATAGCATAAAAGAACTGCTGAAATCACATTTCTGGCCTACACGGAAAAGCCGGCAGGACCGGGTGCAGGGTGGTCAAAGAGAGACTATTTTTATAGGAAAATAGCCTGAAGGCAATGACGAAATCACATTTCCGGCCTATGCGGGAAAGCCGCTAGGACCGGGTATTGGATTGGGGAAAACAGATGATCTTTAATGGAAAACAGCCTAAAAGCACTGTCGGAATCACGTTTGTGGCCTACTGGGGCAGGCCGGCAGGACCAGGTATAGGTTTATCAAAAATAGGCTATTTTAAGGGAAAACATCCTGAAAGCACTGCCGAAATCATGTTTCCGGCCTACCCAGACAGGCCGCCAGGACTAGGAGCAAGGTTGTCAAAAATAGACTGTTTCTAAGGGAAAACAGTCTGAAAGCACTACCGAAATCACGTTTCTGGCATACCCGGACAGGCCGGTAGGACCGGGAGCTGGATTGTCAAAAACAGACTATTTTTAAGGGAAAACAGCCTAAAGCACTACAAAAATCGTTTTTCTGGCCTGCCCGGACAGGCCGGCAGGACTGGGTGCCGGTTTGTCAAAAAACAGTCTATTTTTTAGGGGAAATAGCTGGAATGCACTGCCAAAATCACGTTTCCGGCCTACGCGGGCAAGCCGCCAGGACCGGGTGTTGGGTTGCAGAAAACAAACGATCTTTAAGGGAAAACATCCTAAAAGCACTGCCGGAATCATGTTTCTGGCCTACCTGGGCAGGCCGACAGGACCAGGTGCAGGATTATCAAAAACAGACTGATTTTAATGGAAAACAGCCGGAAAAGCACTACCAAAGTCATGTTTCCGGCCTAGCCTGACAGGCCGCCATGACTGGGTGCAAGATTGTCAAAAACAGACTGTTTTTAATGGAAAACAACCTGAAAGCACTACCGAAATCATGTTTCTGGCCTACCAGGACAGGCCGGCAGGACCGGGTGCAGGGTTGTCAAAAACAGACTATTTTTAAGGGAAAATAGCCTGAAGGCAATGCCAAAATCACGTTTCCGGCCTACGAGGGAAAGCCGCTAGGACCGGGTATTGGGTTGGGGAAAACAGATGATCTTTAAGGGAAAACAGCCTAAAAGCACTACCGAAATCATGTTTGTGGCCTACCCGGGCAGGTCGGCAGGACCAGGTGTAGGGTTATCAAATCCAGGCTATTTTAAGGGAAAACATCTTGAAAGCACTGTCGAAATCATGTTTCCGGCCGACCCGGGCAAGCCGCCAGGACCGGGTGTTGGGTTGGAGAATACAGACAATCTTTAAGGGAAAACAGCCTAAAAGCACTGCCGGAATCACGTAACTGGCCTACCTGGGCAGTCCGGCAGGATCAGGTGCAGGATTATCAAAAACAGACTGTTTTTAGGGGAAAACAGCCTGAAAGCACAGCCGAAATCATGTTTCTGGCCTACCTGGACAGGCTGGCAGGACCGGGTGCAGGGTTGTCAAAAATAGACTAATTTTAAGGGAAAATAGCATAAAAGAACTGCTGAAATCACATTTCTGGCCTACACGGAAAGGCCGGTAGGACCGGGTGCAGCATGGTAAAAAATAGACTGTTTTTATGGGAAAACAGCCTTAAGGCAATACCGAAATCACGTTTCCGGCCTATGTGGGAAAGCCGCTAGGATCGGGTATTGGGTTGGGGAAAACAGATGATCTTTAAGGGAAAACAGCCTAAAAGCACTACCGGAATCACGTTTGTGGCCTACTGGGGTAGGCCGGCAGGACCAGGTGAAGGGTTATCAAAAACAGGCTATTTTAACGGAAAACATCCTGAAAGCATTGTCGAAATCACGTTTCCGGCCTACCCGGACAGGCCGCCAGGACTGGGAGCAAGGTTGTCAAAAATAGACTGTTTCTAAGGGAAAGCAGCCTGAAAGCACTGCTGAAATCACGTTTCTGGCCTACCCGGACAGGCCGGTAGGACCAGGTGCAGGATTGTCAAAAACAGACTATTTTTAAGGGAAAACAGCCTGAAGCACTGCCGAAATCGCGTTTCCGGCCTACCCAGATAGGTCAGCAGGACTGGGTGCCGGGTTGTCAAAAACAAACTGTTTTTATGGGGAAACAACCTGAAAGCACTGCCAACATCATGTTTTCAGCCTACCCGGACTAGCCAGTAGGACTGGGTGCAGGGTCGTCAAAAATAGACAATTTTTAAGGGAAAATAGCCTAAAAGCACTGCCGAAATCACGTTTCCGGCCTACCCGGGTAGACTACCAAGACTGGGTGCAACGTTGTCAAAAACATATTATTTCTAAGGAAAAATAGCCTAAAAGCACTGCTGAAATCACGTTTTCGGCAATCCCGTATAGGCCGGCAGGACCGGGTGTAGGATTCTCAAAAATAGACTATTTTTAAGGGAAAACAGCCTAAAAGCACTGCCGAAATCACGTTTCCGGTCTAGTCGGGTAGCCCGGCTGTCACAACCCCCTTGGACCGAAGTTCCCGAGGTGCTGATTAAGCAGACACAAGATAATACAACAACCGACCAAGTTCAAATTACGTCAAAAGAGTGTTATTTATTATACATCAGAGTTAAGTACTTAAGTGTAGCGTAAATATTACAAAGTTCAGTTTTAAAAGCAGCGGAAGATAACGTGATTAAACGTCTACAATTTACAAATCGACGATAGTAGCAAGTGTGATAAATCTGAGCTCATACGAATTATCACCTAGCAACACACAACAGTAGCGGCTACTCAGTCTCCCAATGGGCAGACCATCCCTCAGGGATAGACATATCCCAAGGAAGAACACCCATAGGTAGATCATAAGCATCAGTGTTATTACAGGAAATAAAGAAAACAACAGCATGGCAAAGCCTGAGCTACTAAGCTCAACAAGTCTTACCCAACAAGTAATTAAATCTAGACATGCAAAGGCTCAGAGATGGATAAAAGTAAATTTACTGAACCTTCTAATAACTATAATAGTGTAAGATAACTCGTCTGTCAAAGTAATAAGTACAACAAGCAATCTGAAAATTTAATTAAGTAACAAAGAACTTCAGTTCAGTTTCAATAAAATTCAATATTCTTCATCCCAACATTCCATTAATTATTATGTTTCACTTTAATTCTCTGTCTCACTTTAATTTTGAACTTATCAAGGGAACACGTCGAGAGACTCACATATCACTGGAATACATTCCAATGAATGATGTTTCATTAAATTGACCGATATCAGATTCATAAGGAAATTCTGAATGTCTGATTGACAAGGATAACATAGGTGATGAAATGTGAACTAAAGATGCACAAGAATTACAAAGTTTGGAATTCAGGTAGTTAGAATGGATAAAGGCATTCTTATGTCAATACCTATCTAGGAGAGTATATACTGGTATGGCAAGGGTGATATTAGTTGTTGTACCAAAGCAAGAATTCCAGTATAACATTTTTCTTCCCGGTTGCATACCATGGGTATTACGCCATCATGTTCAGAAGACAGTTATATTGGATTCTCTTTGTGAAGTTCAATAGGTGGAGTCTTTGCAATCACAATTCTAAGTCGAGAAGCGCCTGGACGAACCGGCACAATTCAAGATAGAATTGCAATTTTGAAAAGCACCCCATACAATTGAAGTTGGCTGGTCTGAGTCAAGTTACAAATAATGTTGTAGCTGATCTTCTAATGGTCATAGAATGGTCAAGTATTTGGAGTAAAGCCTGTCCATGGTGTTGGTATTCTCTGAAACATATTTGGTTTTCTTTGATATGTCCATAACAGTCATCCTATCTAAATGTATAGGTTAAGGTCGGGAAAAATTGGTGATCAATAATGTACCTAAAAGTTCAGCCGAGTCATATGTGATGGATGGATGTGCAACGAACACATATAAGTAGGACAACAGTAGAAGGAAATTGGATAATTTTGTAGGAGAACATTAACTCAAGGGGAAGACATTTATCGCATATGCAAGAACGAATTGAGAAACAAGAATTTGAGCATGGTTAAATTTGGTGTTCATCTCCAAAATATGCTAAATGAGTTAGCATATATTGCAATGTCACAATGCAAGTATAGAAATAGGATTGTAACCACACTTGCCACTAAATTTAGCTGAGTTCAATGATAGAACATAATCTGTCTTGACTGTACAGCAGTCAGAAAACCAAACATTGCGACCAACAATTCAAACTTTCAGAACTGGTGGTTAGCACTATGTTACAGAGGAATTTTGTATCTTTCCAAATTAGGTTTACACTAATGAAAACTCCAAATATAACTGGACTTATAAATTCTTTCAAGTTTAGGTTCACACAAAACAATTCTGGATGGCAGGTCTCAGTGTTTCAGTTATACAGAACAGAAGTAAACTTTTTAATATGTGAAACCACCTAGATATGAAGGTAGACTCATAGAGATTTTTTTATATATATTGGGCTCATACACGTGTAGATCCTAAGCGGAACTCCAGTTATAAACTTTTGAAGTTCATGTTTATGCTGACAACAGTCTCTCGACATAGGCTGTTTGTTCTCTATTCTGGAAACATTTCTGCTACTATCACAACTCCAAACTAATATTTTAAGAACAAGGACATACAGAGATTTCCAGCAAGTATTTATACACCTGCATTGGTCAAGAGAACTAGGAGATATGAATTTTTCAAGTTGATGTCGGAACACCGGAACTCTAACTGAACAGTTCTCACTCTTTTAATTTCTGGGAGCAGTATGGAAGGATTTATCCTAGCAATTGAGTTGCAAATGATAGCAAGTGTGATAAATCCGAGCCCATACAGATTATCACCTAGCAACACACAACAGCAGCGGCTACTCAGTCTCCCAATGGGCAGACCACCCCTCAGGGATAGACATATCCCAAGTAAGAACACCCATAGGTAGATTATAAGCGTCAGTGTTATTACCTGAAATAAAGAAAACAACAACATGGCAAAGCCTGAGCTATTAAGCTGAACATGTCTTACCCGACAAGTAATTAAATCTAGACATGCAAAGGCTCAGAGATGGATAAAAGTAAATTTAGTGAACCTTCTAATAACTATAATAGTGTAAGATAACTTGCCTGTCAAAGTAATAAGTACAACAAGCAATCTGAAAATTTAATTAAGTAACAAAGAACTACAGTTCAGATTCACTAAAATTCAATATTCTTCATCCTAACATTCCATTAATTATTATTAGTGAGGTTCTTAAGCTACAATGTGACGCAGTGAACAAGCAGTACTCATTACTGCAAGGGACAGTGATTGCAATCGTTTTACACCAGCTGGGAAAACCCGAAATACACGGCATACACATCATTTAAGAACACGTATGACAACTTTTCGCAAAGTCATAATACATGTCGATCTGAATCTAAAAGACCCGAGTGGGCAGCCATTCCACGGTAACGTCGGGAATCTGTCCACTCCTACTGGATCACATGACCAAGAATTTTAAGTTATCGTCCAAGCATGCATATGACAACGCTACCTCAGTTTACTAGTTCCCATATACTAGCATGCATTCGGTACAATTCAATGCTTGCTCAACAGGGCCGACAACGGACGGGTCCTAGGTCGACACAGATAGGGCTACAGCCTTGCAAGCTATGTCCTCTGAAGGCACATGATCTTTGCCCTTTCACCTACGGGGCATGTCCATGTCTCAAATTTTAGTTGCTGACCCAAATGGACTGCCACCTTGTGAGACAAAAACCACCACAGGTACTTTGCCTTTTCCCTTTCCCATACAGATCCGTTTAGTCCAAATTTTATCATTCTTACTTCACATTATCACTACCTTCATGTTACTAAAATCTCAAGTACCATAATAGTGTCCATACTACAACTAAGCATAATAATTCCTCTATTAACTACCGGCACCTGTATACCATGTCTAAAATAAAATAGGATATTTCCAGGAAATGCAGGTGGGTTTTTATCCAACTTCTAAACTTAATGCACAAACAACCTATGCATAACTAGCAATTTTATTACTGGAATTAATCAAATTAATACATGGGAATGTTCCGAGGCTTGCCTTGGGCTACAACCACGGAGTTAGTACTGAAGTTAGGATCTTCTTGTGCCAAGAAATCCGAGGATACCTTCTGAATATTATCCCCTGGCACGTCAACGTTCCCTATCACAATACCGATATGTCAACGAGGTGAATGCATAGATAATGCAACAAATTGTGATGCACATGAAGAATGAGCCTATCAGTAAAATTTGTTCCACAACGTTGTTCTCAAAGCCATATGCTTCAGAGCTAGCAAGTCTAAAAATAGGAATTACACATAAAGCTTTTCCTATTGCCTTTACATATGGTTATTTAAACTTTACATGAAATTAATTCATTTAGTGACATAAAAATATGCTACTGGACATGAGTGATGTACAGGTGATTGATATATGTATGTTTAGCAAATTTGCCAAGTTTTATTAATATATACTGAACCATTAATTAATAATACATTTAGTAAGATATAAGAGTAAATAAATTCTAGTAAAATATGAACAGCAGATAAATTCCTACAAAAATTCATGGTGATGCAATATGACAAGCATGATTTTTGTGCACAAGTGTAAACCCTAAATATTTACAAAAATTACTTTAATGCAATTCTAAGCATTTCAAGGATAAAATCATATATAATTTTATGTCCAGAAACTAAGGTCATCAATTTATCATACAATCTAAGCAAGTCAAGGGTAATTAATTAATACATCAAAACTTTTTATATAAAACGTTCAAAGTAACCTGTTAAATGCATAGTACTCATCACAAGGAATCCAACAAAATTTAGTTTGCAATTTTTGGAGCTATAAATCTCCAGATATGGATTTTACAAGGTTAAAGCATTTTTCTGGATTTTTATTTAAACTTTGAAGTAATTACGAAAATGCCATCAGTTCATTTTTGAACTGAACCGAGCGCGCTCGCGTTCACGTGGAGGCGCGGCTGTCGGAGCGGCTTTGGAGCTCGTCGCCGGGCTCTAGGATCACCGGAGTTGGACTCCGTACTCACTCGAGCGTAGAGCACGACATGGTGAGCATTTTGGCGGGGTTTAGGAGGAGAGGGGCTCACCGGAGATGCTCGATGGCGAGCGACGGCGGAACAGAGAGAGATGGCGACGATGAGAGCTCGACGGGGAGGCAAAGGAGAGGAGCGGAGTGGTCAACGAGCACCAGCGGACCCAGGCGAATGTTGACGGAGTCACCGAGGGAGCGGAGGATGGCCGGGTGAAGCTGTCACCGTGGAGCTCCCATGGCGGCCGACGGCGGTGGAAGGGGAAAAGCTTGAACAGCGACGATCTCCAATCTAAAACCTTCACCACAACCTGGTCAGGACGTGCGTTAGGGAGTCGCGCATCCATGAGAAAAGGGTTGATATCAAGCAACTCACCAGATAAGATAAATTTCAACAATTCATGGATCGGGCGCCATGAACAGGGAGCTCGAATTTTCTTCAAATACTCTCAGCTCGGTTCTCGATTGAGGCTGGGTTTTGCTCTGGACGATTTTAAACCTCACGATGCACTCATCTTGCATTTTGGTTCAAGTGCAAAGCAACAGAACGGCTGCTTGCAACAAACTGAGGAGGTGTAGCAATGGCGGGAGAACAGAGAGGAAGAAACGAGGTCAGGGAGCGAGGTGCGTGCGGAGAAGCGAAGGGAAAACAACGGGGAGGCCGAGGAGGGTCTGGCAACGGGTTTTGAGGCTATGTTTTTGTGCTCTGGAGCCGGCAGAGGGGTGGTGACACGCGGTGCTCTCGTGTCGGTGCGCATGGCGTCGGGTGCCAGCAAGAGAGAGAAGAGGAAGGAAGAGAGGGGCCGACGGCTGGGTCCCACTGCCAGGATTTAACTCGGCCACAATTTAAAAATGCAAATAAAATAGTTGCTCACTCCATTTTAATCCGGGAAAATTTGTACAGAAAGTTTGAAATGTGTAGGTCACAATGTGATAGGTGTCCAGTTTCAAAATCAAAGAGTTTGAATTTGCCAAATATTTGAATATGAACAAAATTCAAGCTTCTAGGAATTTAATTGGGTATTTCCTCTTTGAGTAAAATTCTAAGAAAATTCCAAAAATTCTTTTATGGCAAATCCTATCACATAGATTTTTGGTAGCACAAGGTTGTATGCCAAATTTAAAAGTTGCTTCATAACTTAACCATACTTGGGTTTAAATTCGAATTCAATTAAATTTGAAATGCAACCAAAATTGAATTATGACTTGATGAATCAGAACTGGTTTAAATTCAAATTCGGAATCACGTTTCTGGCCTACCTGGGCAGGCCGACAGGACCAGGTGCAGGATTATTAAAAACAGACTGGTTTTAAGGGAAAACAGCCAGAAAAGCACTACCGAAATCACGTTTCCGGCCTAGCCTGATAGGCCGCCATGACTGGGTGCAAGATTGTCAAAACCAGACTATTTTTAAGGGAAAACAGCCTGAAAGCACTGGCAAAATAATGTTTCTGGCCTACCCGAACATGCCGGCAGGACCGGGTGCAGGGTTGTCAAAAACACACAGTTTTTAAGGGAAAACAGCCGGAAAAGCACTACCGAAATCACGTTTCCGGCCTACGCTGATAGGCCGGCAGGATCGGGTGCAAGGTTGTCAAAAACAGACTATTTTTAAGGGAAAACAGCCTGAAAGCACTGCCGAAATCATATTTCTGGCGTACCCAGACAGGCCGGCAGGACCGGGTGCAAGGTTGTCAAAAATAGACTAATTTTTAAGGGAAAACAACGTGAAGGCAATGCTGAAATCATGTTTCCGGCCTTCGCGGGAAAGCCGCTAGAACCGGATATTGGGTTGGGGAAAACAGATGATCTTTAAGGGAAAACAGCCTAAAAGCACTGCCGGAATCATGTTTGTGGCCTACCCGGGCAGGTCGGCAGGACCAGGTGCAGGCTATTTTAAGGGAAAACATCCTGAAAGCACTGTTGAAATCATATTTCTGGCCTACCCGGATAGGCCTCCAGGACTGGGAGCAAGGTTGTCAAAAACAAACTGTTTCTAAGGGAAAACAGCCTGAAAGCACTGCCAAAATCACGTTTCTGACCTACTTGGGTAGGCCGGCGGGACCAGGTGCAGGATTATCAAAAACAGACTGCTTTTAAGGGAAAATAGCCGGAAAAGCACTACCGAAATCACGTTTCCGGCCTAGCCTGACAGGCCGCCATGAGTGGGTGCAAGATTGTCAAAAACAGATTATTTTTAAGGGAAAACAACCTGAAAGCACTGCCGAAATCATTTTTCTGGCCTACCCGGACAGGCCGGCAGCACAGGGTGCAGGGTTGTGAAAAACAGACTATTTTTAAGGGAAAACAGCCGGAAAAGCACTGCTGAAATCACGTTTCTGGCCTACCATGATAGGCCCGCAGGACCGGGTGCAAGGTTGTCAAAAGCAGACTATTTTTAAGGGAAAATAGCCTGAAAGCACTACCGAAATCATGTTTCTGGTCTACCCGGACAAGCCGGTAGGACCGGGTGCAGGGTTGTCAAAAATAGACTAATTTTAAGTGAACATAGCCTAAAAGAACTGCTGAAATCACATTTCTGGCCTACACGGAAAGGCCGGTAGGACCGGGTGCAGGGTGGTAAAAAATAGACAATTTTTAAGGGAAAATAGCCTGAAGGCAATGCTGAATTCACTTTTCCGGCCTACGCGGGAAAGCCGCTAGGACCGGGTATTGGGTTGGGGAAAACAGATAATCTTTAAGGGAAAACAGCCTAAAAGCACTGCCAGAATCATGTTTGTGGCCTACCCGGGCAGGCCGGCAGGACCAAGTATAGGGTTATCAAAAACAGGCTATTTTGAGGGAAAACATCCTGAAAGCACTGTCGAAATCACGTTTCCGGCCTACCCGGATAGGCCGCCAGGACTGGGAGCAAGGTTGTCAAAAACAGACTGTTTCTAAGGGAAAACAGCCTGAAAGCACTGCCAAAATCACGTTTCTAGCCTACCCGGACAGGCCGGTAGGACCGGGTACAGGATTGTCAAAAACAGACTATTTTTAAGGGAAAACAGCCTAAAAGCACTACCGAAATCACGTTTCCGGTCTACTCCGGTAGCCCGGCAGGGCCGGGTGTCGGGTTGGAGAAAATAGATGATTTTTACGCGAAAACAACCTAAAAGCAATACCAACATCATGTTTCCGACCTACCGAGACAGGCCAACTGGACCGGGTGCAAGGTTGTCAAAAAAAAAGTATTTTTAAGGAAAAACAACCTAAAAGCACTGCCGAAATCACGTTTCCGGCCTACCCGGACAGGCCGCTAGGACCGGTGCAAGGTTGTCAACAATAGAATATTTTTAAGGGAAAACAGCCTGAATGTACTACTGAAATCACGTTTCTGGCCTACCCGGATAGGCCGCCAGGACTTGGTGCAAGGTTGTCAAAAACAGACTATTTTTAAGGGAAAACTGCCTGAAAGCACTGCTGAAATCATGTTTCTGGCCTACCCGGACAGGCCGCCAGGACTGGATGAAAGGTTGTCAAAAACAGACTGTTTCTAAGGACAAATAGCCTAAAAGCACTTCCGAAATCACATTTCTCGCCTACCCGGACAGGCCGGCAGGACAGGGTGCAGGGTTGTCAAAAAATAGACTACTTTGAAGGGAAAATAGCCTAAAAGAACTGTTGAAATCACATTTCTGGCCTTCATGGAAAGGCCGGCAGGACCGGGTGCAGGGTGGTCAAAAACAGACTGTATTTAAGGGAAAATAGCCTGAAGGCAATGCCAAAATCATGTTTTCGGCCTACCCGGGAAAGCCGCCAGGACCGGGTATTGGGTTGGAGAAAACAAATGATTTTTAAGGGAAAACAGCCTAAAAGCACTGTCGGAGTCATGTTCCCGGCCTACCCGAACAGGCCGGCAGGACCGGGTGGAGGGTTGTCAAAAACACACAGATTTTAAGGGAAAATAGCCTAAAAGCACTGCCGAGATCATCTTTTCGGCCTACCCGGACAGACCAGCAGGACCGGGTGCAAGGTTGTCAAAAATAGACTGTATTAAGGGAAAACAGCCTAAAGCACTACCGAAATCGTGTTTCTGGCCTACCCGGACAGGCCGGCAGGACTGGCTGCCGGGTTGTAAAAAACAATCTGTTTTTTAGGGGAATTGCTAGAAAGCACCGCCGAAATTACGTTTCCGACCTACCCGGGCAAGCCGCCAGGACCGGGTGTTGGGTTGGAGAAAACAGACGATCTTTAAGGGAAAACAGCCTAAAAGCACTGCTGGAATCACGTTTCTGGCCTACTTGGGTAGGCCGGTAGGACCAGGTGCAGGATTATCAAAAACAGACTGCTTTTAAGGGAAAACAGCCGGAAAAGAACTACCGAAATCACATTTTCGGCCTACCCGGATAGGCCGCCAGGACTGGGAGGAAGGTTGTCAAAAATAGACTATTTTTAAAGGAAAACAGC
This sequence comes from Eleusine coracana subsp. coracana, assembly GCA_032690845.1. NCBI lineage: Eukaryota > Viridiplantae > Streptophyta > Magnoliopsida > Poales > Poaceae > Eleusine > Eleusine coracana. The sequence continues at coordinate 47,195,852 of CM064426.1, read as the reverse complement.
GTGAAAGCACTGCCAAAATCATGTTTCTGGCCTACCCGGACAGGCCGGCAGGACTGGGTGCAGGGTTGTCAAAAACAGACTGTTTTTAAGGGAAAACAGCCAGAAAAGCACTGCCAAAATCACGTTTCCGGCCTACCCTGACAGGCCGGCAGGACCGGGTGCAAGGTTGTCAAAAATAGACTGTTTTTAAGGGAAAACAGCCTGAAAGCACTGCCAAAATCATGTTTCTGGCCTACCCAAACAGGTCGGCAGGACCGGGTGCAGGGTTGTCAAAAACAGACTAATTTTAAGGGAAAATAGCCTAAAAGAACTGCTAAAATGACATTTCTGGCCTACACGGAAAGGCCGGCAGGACCGGGTGCAGGGTGGTAAAAAATAGGCTGTTTTTAAGGGAAAACAGCCTGAAGGCAATGCCGAAATTACGTTTCCGGCCTACACGGGAAAGCCGCTAGGACCAGGTATTGGGTTGGGGAAAACAAATGATCTTGAAGGGGAAACAGCCTAAAAGCACTGCCGAAATCATGTTTGTGGCCTACCCGGGCAGGCCGGTAGGACAAGGTGCAGGGTTATCAAAAACAGGCTCCTTTAAGGGAAAACATTCTGAAAGCACTATTGAAATCATGATTCCGGCCTACCCAGACAGGACGCCAGGACTGGGAGCAAGGTTGTCAAAAACAGACTGTTCCTAAGGGAAATGAGACGCCCCTTCCCGGAGGATCGAGGTCCCGAAGGTGCTAATAACACAGACAATTGATAATACAACAATGATCCAAATTTAAGTTTAATTATTACATCAAAGTGCAGCGGAATTACAAGTTCATGAAGTTTTGAAAATAGCAGAAGCGAAATAACGATAAAATCTACGAGCTCGATGATACAGCATGGTCATGATTCATGCCCGAAGAATCAACACCCTAGCAGCACTCACAATCACTGCGGCGGAATATTAGACTCCCAATGGACAGTCCAATCCTCAGGGACTTGCACATCCCAAGGCAACACATCTACAGGCAATTCTATTTCTTCAGTACCTGAAAACCACATAAGCATAAAACCTGAGTACTAATTACTCAGCAAGACTTACCCGTCAAAAACCTAGACATGCAATGGCTCTAATAGGTGGGTTGTTTAAAAGGACTCGCACAAAGCAACCTATTAGTTCTATCAAGTTTTATTTTCAGATTAAATGGGTTGTGTTGAATATAACTTTAGTTGCAACAATAAGATAATAAAACAATACATAAAATAAGTGCAACAATAGAACAATAAAATATACCAGTAATAACCAATACAAATCCATATCCATGATATCATGTGCAACTATGTGATTGGCGCGGTGAACAAGCGGTACTCATTACTATGAGGGACAGCAATTGCAATTGATTTACACCAGCTGGGAAAACCCGAATAACATGACACATATGCACCAATTAAGGTCGTATATGGCAACCTTTCACAAGAAAAACCACCCACATCCAGACCCGGGTGTGGTGACGTCGAGTGGGCATGCCGTCCTGCCAACAGTACTTCGTGGTATGGACCGCCCACTCCCGTAGCTGAGGGGTCCTAAGACCAACACACCTTAACCGTCCTTGATATAAGTGATCTTTAATGCTACATCGGTTTACTAGTGCCCATGAAACTAGCATGCATTCGGTACTGTTCAAAACTTGATCAAGGAGCCGACCACAGATGGGTCCTAGGGTGGGCAAGACAGGGCTACCGCAGCCAACACCCATGTGTTGCTGCAAACCTACACATGCAAATTCCCTGTCCGGCCAAACATCATAATAAACTTCTTTTACAAGTTCCATTTTAGTGACCAAGTTTATTTCATAGTAATCATGATAACTACCAAGACTTATTAATTACTAAGCATAGCATCTTAGTACCGAACCTACCAAGTTTCTAATAAAAGCAACATAGGTCATTTGGAAAACATGCAAGGTGGGTTTCAAGCAACTCCTATGACCTAATGCAACAAATAAACATAGACACTAGTAGTGATATAAACTAGCAAAACTTTATAAAGAGGCTAATGCAAACCGGGGCTTGCCTGGATCCACGCTAGTGTTAGCTACTACAGTCTCTTGTTCTTCAGGCTCTTGGTCCTGCTGGACGTCGGGGTCCTGCTCCTGAGTGTCGTTACCTACTGATGAACAAGGGTTTAACGGTAGTGTTGAAATACCGTTACATGCAATGACATGATGAATGCAACAAAATGATGGATGCATATTGCATTAGAGTGTGGGTGCCAACAACCTTCTTAACAAGTTCTCGAAGCCATATGCTTCAAGGAAGCAAATTAGACTTTCATTATTTCATGTGTGTGGATCATTTAATTAGGGTTGATATAGCTTTGAGAACAATTAAACAATTGAAATTGTAAACAACTGATTCTGGACTTGAGTGATTTATCGTGAACACAGACATACATGAAGTGCATTTTCACCAAGTTATAGCCTCTGGACAGTATTATTTTATTTACTAGCATTTATTCAAGTTAAAACATTACTTAATTAATAGAATATTAAATACTGCAGATTTGACATAGCCAAAAATCAGGATGATGCATTAGTATGAATTAACAGTACATGCAAAAGATTGGAATTAAATTGCTTGTATAGAATTAATAAGGAATTAATTAGTGTTTACACAAGTTATTTAATTTACTAAATTATATTAATAGGGGTAGTTGGTTATTATTTTACTAAAATAGAGCACATTATTAAGAAACTAACAAAATTGATTTGAGGTCATTTGGACTTAAAATGAATTTACTATGCATTTTTGAAGTTCCATCAGTTTTTTGGTTTTTCCTGGGTTTAAACAATTGACATGTTAGTGCCACACTGGGACCACGTAGGTGCCACGGGGGCTGCCAGCAAGGCTGCCAGAGGAGTCAAGTCAGCGGCGCTAGAATTTTGCCGGAGTTGGTCAAAGCTCGTCGTTGTCGGCTGCCCGCAATGAGAGCTCGCCGCGCAAGCGTGAGAGTGATGAGCACGACGAGGCGCAGACGTGGGTGAAGGTCGCTTGGAGAGGAACTCACCGGAGATGGCCGTCGGCAGGAGGCGGCGGAAAGCAGTACTCCGATGGCGTCGCGATTCGGCTAGGGTGCAAGGAACTCGATGCCGTCTTCGCCCATAGCTTCACGGTGACGCGAAGAGGCTCGACGTCGAGGATGTCGACATGGACGGGGCCGGAACAGGGGGTTCACCGGAGAGGCGACGAGGTGCTGAGGAACAGAGAATTGGCGGAGGGGAAAACTCCGAATACCTACACCTCGCGGCAAGAAACAAGGCGCAAACAGGTCAATTCAATTCGTTCCCGAAATACATTCGGTCCTGCCAAACGAATTTGAAATGAACTCACCAATTCAAACAAATTTCAGAGAAATGGCGGACGAGGTCATTTTCGGCGGTGATGAGCGAAAAGCTGACCGATCACCTGACTAAGAGGGGCAGAGCAAAATTGGACGCCAGGAGGGGCTACAAAGGGTACTTGAGCACTAGCTTGGGGTTTGGTTGAGTCACTGGAGGTGCGGATGTGCAAGGGGTCAAGCTCGGCTCGGTTAATGGCGGACCAGGATGGGGAAGAAACAACAGAGAGGAGTCAATTTTAAAGGCGATTGCGCTGGAGACTTAGGTCAAAAACCGGGGGCGGAATCGTGCGCATGGTTTTGCTACTTGTCGGGAGATCGGGAGCGTGCTGGTCGCGCGGGATAGACAACCATTGCTGCGGTAGAGCAGAGCGTAGGCGGTCAGAGGAGAAAAGCGAGGCGTGAAAACTAGAGCGGACATAGCGGCAGGGGAAAGCAAGGGGGGAAAGCGAGTGCCCGACGGGACGCGTCGTCGCTGGCGCGCGGAAGTGCGGCTCCGAGTTCCGAGAAAGGGGGGAAATGGGCGACGGCAGTAGGCACGGGTTCGTGGAACGACAGGGCCAACGACCTTAGGAAGTGGCGAAAGAAACGTGCAGCAGCGGCGGCTAGCGGCAGGCGCGGGAACTGAGCAGAGGCGAGGTGACGGCGGCGAGTGATAGCGCGCGGGAGTGCGGGGCTGAGTACCGAGGTGGCAGCGGCGGCAGAGAGAATCACGCGGCGCATGCGCGTGCACGGGCGGGAGGCGACGGGAGGAAGAAGCCAAGTGATTTTGCAAAAAGGACCCCAAGTTTTTGAAAAGCTTGCAAAGGAATCCCTAATTCTATTTTAATTAATTTTAAATACATCCTTAAGTCCAATTAAGCTGAAATTTTGAGGGTGAGCTAATTAGAATATGGACAATTCATTAGTGAAGTCTATTTGGCTGAAATTTTGAGGGTTAAACCATTTATTTGATTGAGTTCCTATTGGAATAAAATTCTGGTTTTTGGCCCAAACTTTTATTTTATTATTACTATAATTCTGATGTAATTATTTGGCCCATGGTTTATAGAAATTTAATTTTCTTCAAAGTTTTTGCTTGCGGGGTTTTATTTTGGCTTGAGGAAATTCCATTTCTAACTTGCTCCCATTATTTCATGCTCATTCTTGAGTTCAAAATTTTTGGCAATTTTGTGCTAAGCAAGAAATGAGACACCTGGGTGTCACAGCCCTCCCTCCTTAAAGAAACCTCGTCCCGAGATTAAGCACAAAGCAGACTAGAGAGGGGCAAAAATTTACCTGTGAATGAAGACCAGAATTCCAGGTAATGAGTACTCAGAAATTCTTCCGATTCCTAGGTGGATTCATCTTTTGAGTGATTACTCCATTGCACTTTATAGAATTTAATGGTTCTTTTGCGGGTTGTGCGTTCTTTTTCATCAAGGATTTGTATTGGGTGCTTGGAGTATGTGAGGTACGGTTGAAGATGATCATACTCTTCCAAGACAACATCAATTGGAGGTTTGAGACATCATTTCAGTTGAGACACATGAAACGTGTTATGTACTCCAGACAGATTTTGTGGTAACTCCAGCATGTAGGCGACTTGACCACATCTGTCCAAGATTCTAAATGGGCCAATGTAGCGGGGTGCTAATTTTCCTTTGATTCCAAATCGTTGAATGCCCTTCATTGGTGACACTCGGAGATAAACAAAATCATTCTTGTTGAAAAACAATGGCCTGCGTCGTCGGTTTGCATACTTTTCTTGACGACATTTAGCAGCCTTGAGATATGCTTGAATTGTCCGAACCTTTTCTTCTACATCCTTGATGAGGTCAGGACCAAAAGTTACTCGTTCTCCTAATTCATACCAATTCAACAGTGTTCTACAACTCCGACCATAGAGTGCTTCAAAAGGGGACATTTTTACACTCTCTTGGTAATTATTGTTGTATGAGAATTCTGCATATGGTAAATACTCATCCCAGTTACCACCATGTGTTAAGACACATGCTCTGAGCATATCTTCCAAGATTTGGTTGACACGTTCAGTTTGTCCATCAGTAGTGGCATGATAAGCAGAACTTCGGATCAACTTAGTACCTAGAGATGCATGCAATTGCTCCCAAAAATGAGCAACAAACTGCGAGCCACGATCTGTAACAATGGTCTTGGGTACACCATGGAGACATAGAATTCTTGCTATGTATAGTTCTGCATACTGCCAGTACGCTGTATCTGGTGTTTACTGGTAGAAAGTGAGCAGACTTTGTGAGTCTGTCAACAACAACCCAAATCGAATCATGCTTCCGAGATGTGAGAGGGAGGCCAACAATGAAATCCATACTTATACCTTCCCATTTCCAGGCGGGGATACTCAATGGCTGAAGTAGTCTGGCCCGTTTCAAATGGTCGGCCTTAACTCACTGACAGGTATCGTACTCCATGACATATCGAGCAACTTCTCGCTTCATTCTGGTCCACCAGAAATTTTCCTTCAGGTCCTGGTACATCTTGTTACTTCTAGGATGAATGGAATACTTAGAGTGATGTGCTTCATCCATGATTTTGTGATGAAGCTCAAAATCCTTGGGTACTACTAGACGGTTATTGAACCACAGAGTACCATCCGAATCTTGTGTGAAGCATTTTGCCTTGCCATTCTTAAGGTTCTCCCGAATGTACTTCATTCCAACATCTCTTGTCTGTGCAGCAATGACCTCATCACGAATGGTGGAATGAATACTGAGATTGTTGATCACTAGGACAAGCAATATATGTAGGCTGGGTTCTATGGTACTCGCTTCAATGCTGCGGTCTATCACTAGATTATTGCAGTGTATCTTTCGACTCAGAGCGTCGGTGACCACATTAGCCTTGCCTGGGTGGTAATGAATCTCCAGATTATAGTCCTTAATTAATTTTAGCCATCGACATTGTCTCATGTTCAGATCAGTCTGAGTAAATATGTACTTCAAGCTCTTGTGATCTGTATAGATGTGTACTAAATTACCGAGCAAATAATGCCTCCAAATTTTTAGGGCAAGGACAATGATAGCTAGTTCCAAATCATGAGTAGGATAGTGCTCTTCGTGGTTCCGCAGTTGTCGAGATGCATAGGCAATAACACGATCATCCTGCATAAGCACACATCCAAGTCCTGTCCCAGATGCATCACAATATACGTCAAACGGCTTGGTGATGTCTGGTTGAGCCAATACTGGGGCTGTAATCAACAATGTCTTCAATTTCTGAAAAGCTTCTTCACAATTGTTGCTCCAATTGAACTTCCTATCCTTTTTCAGCAGCTCGGTGATGGGTTTGGTCAACTGAAAGAATTTAGGAATGAACCTCCGATAGTATCTAGCTAGTCCGAGGAAACTACGAACTTGGTGGACAGTTTTTGGTGGCTTCTAATCTAGCACATCTTGGACCTTGCTTGGGTCTACAGAGATACCTTCGACTGAAACTATGTGACCAAGGAAGGGCACACGGTCCAACCAAAATTCACACTTACTAAATTTCGCAACCAGCTTGTGATCTCGTAGACGCTGAAGAACAATAGGAAGATGTTTGGCATGTTCTTCCTTGGACTTCGAATAGATAAGAATGTCATCAATGAATACTACCATGAACTTGTCTAGCTCTGGCATGAAGACTGAATTCATGAGATACGTGAAATAGGCAGGCGCATTTGTCAATCCAAAGGACATCACTAGATATTCGAATAATTTGTATCTAGTAGAGAATGCAGTCTTTGGAATATCTTCTGCTCTGATCATGATCTGATGATAACCCGACCGAAAGTCAATTTTGGAAAAGATCTTGGCACCAACCAATTGATCAAAAAGAATATCAATACGGGGCAGCGGGTATTTATTCTTGATGGTGACTTCATTAAGAGGTCGGTAATCAACAACAAGACACAGATACTTGTCCTTCTTCTTCACAAAAATGGCAGGACAGCCCCAAGGTGAAGTACTTGGGCGAATAAATCCTTTTTCCAGCAACTCATTCAACTGTTTCTTCAATTCAGCTAGCTCATCTGGAGCCATTTTATAGGGACGTCGGGATATTGGAGATGTTCTTGGCTGGAGCTCAATTTTGAATTCTACTTCGCGATCAGGTGGAAGTCCAGAAATATCTTCTGGAAATACATCGGGATACTCACAGACAATAGGAATGTTCTCAAGTGATCGTCCTTCCAAATGATAGACAACCAAATCCCTCGAGGAGATGGTGCTAAGAGAAAGGGTGTCTGGACCATGTAGGGGAGAATTCAAATGGACCACACAGGGCTCTATATCCAACATGGCTCTATGGGTTTTCATCCACTCCATGCCAATAATTAGGTCAATCTCTTGGTTATGGAGCATGATAAAATCGGCAGGGTAGATTTTCTGATTGATTTCTAGTGGAGCCTGGCTTACTATTTCATTAGCTAGAATTTGTCCAGCTGGGGAATGGACAGTAAAGCACTGATTTATAGTGGTGGTGTGGAGATTATGTTTTTGCACACAAGTTCTACTAATAAAATTATGAGTAGCACCAGAATTGAAAATAGTGAGAATAGGCTGGCGGTAGAGTGAGAGCATACCGGTCAGCACGGGATCACCCTGGGGAATATCGTCAGCGTTGGTGTAGTTCACTTGGGCACCATGAGACGATGCATTCACAGTCTTGTTCTACGGAGGGCGCTGATTGTTGTTGTTGTTGTTGCGCCTAGGTGCTGTACATTCTCTGGCGAAGTGGTCGGTGCGACCACAGTTGTAGCATGGGTAGTTACCTCCACGACTGACACGCTAGGGAGCACGTGCATTCTGACTTCCCTAGTGCTGGTTGGGTGCACGGTACTGATTGTGCTGTTGCTGCTGCTGTGGTGCTCGGGGCAGAAAGTACTGCTGCTACTGTGGCCTCGGGCGCTGAAACTGCTGCTGCGGGGACGTCCGGTACCGCTGTCAAGACGGTGAAGTATACACCAGGCGATGCTTCACCTGTGGGGCAGCAGAGCCACTAGTAGGGGCCTTCCTCTTGCGCTCATCTTTCTCAACTTGGCGCGTGGCACCCTCCTGGACAATAGCAGCATTGACCAGGTCGTTGAAGGTGCCGGTTGTCTGCCAGGTCAGATGCTCCTTCAGTGCGGCATTCATGCCACGCAGGAAAGCATACCTCTTCTTCTCCTCAGTGTTGACATACTCAGTGGCATACTGAGCAAGATGGTTGAACACCTCAGAATGCTGGAGGACATTCCTCCCTCCTTGTTTCAGGTCCATGAACTCCTGAAACATCCTCTGCACAAGACCGACTGGTATGAAATGAGCTTGAAAGGCAGTTCGAAACTCATTCCAATCGACACGGGTCCAAGCGGGTAGTGAAGCGACATGGTTCGCCCACCAGGCACCAGCAGGGCCCTGGAGTTGCTGGGCGGCGAATAGCACCTTCTGGTGCTCAGTGCAGTCAAGCAGACAAAACTTAGACTCGGTCTGACGCAGCCAGTGGTCGACATCCAGGGGCTCTCTGGCACGCTCGAAGGTCGGCGGGTGCGTACCCAGAAAGTCTGAGTAAGTGCACTGTAGGGGCTGGTTGTTGTTGCGGTTGCCCCCATGTCCAGCCAGATGGGACGTGATATCAACTAACCGGCAGAGCAACTCCGAGTCATTCTGCTGTCGGCTGAGTGCTGTAGCCAGAACATCTGCTAGCGAAGGCTGAGCATTAGCTCCCTGCTGAGAGCTCTCAGGATCATCCTGATTCCGAGTTCGCACCATGCTGCAAATTACACCCTACACATTAGTCATTCTTCCAAGTGTTCCATAAGACATTGGTGTAAAAACTTGCATGGGTGCTCTAAGGGTTAAGAAATGACAACCATTTTCACAAATCAAAGTTGGGTACATGGTTATTAAAAAGGATAATCATCACACTAACTCATCCATACGTGCCTCGATACCTAACTATGGTATTGCGGACGCACTATGGCTCATATACGACCAACTCATCTACTCCTAGTCTATGACTATCGGCTCGTTGGGTTCTGGCGGTCCCAACGGTTCTTCTGGCGCTCCCGGTTCCATCAGCTCTACACCAACATTTTCGGCTTGCTCCATCTCTTGATCCACTTATTTTCCATACTCCATAGGGATCTCATCCCAATTATCTATGATGGGAAGGTGGGTAGCCTTGAAGGCGTCAAATTCGACTTGAAGCTCCTGCAGTTCAGACTCCATGATGTCAGCATCTCCAATAGCTTGGTCACACTCTTCGATGATCATATCCATCTCTTCATTCTTCGCCTGTACTTGCTGTTTTAATTCTGCAATTTCTAGAATCTTGGCTTGCTTTTCGGCTTCGGAAAGCCGAAGTGCGGCCCGAAACATGTCTAGTTGATGGTACAAGTTCTTTCATATGCCAAATAGAGAGAGTCCATAACACTCTGTCACATGTAGCACTAGGCGATATAGTGGGTGGATTGGATCGAAGACAAAATCCAGACGACGGTTCCACTTAGGATCTTCCATATTGTCAGTGGGTATCAAGGTTACCGGTGTTCCAGTGACCTCATGCTTATGGAGTTCGCAAAATAGAGTGAGGGCTTTGAGGGCAGCAACACTCCAAGTAGTGAGTAGGTCCACGCCAGTGACACTGATAGTCCATGACTCCCATGCCGGTAAGAAGGAATAGTTGGTGGGAACTGCGACATGGACTACACAGGAAGTGATTCCATTCTCCTCAATGGTCTTTCCAACGTAGGTGGGAGGGATATCATGTCCATAACCCTGAAGGACACTTTAAAAGAGTTGAGTCATCCCAGGGATCTCTAGACCGTCGGTGATTTCCCAACCCGGTGGAGCTTGGAAATTGTTTTCAGCCGTCTACAAGGGCGAAATCTGAATAAGTCAAAATCTTCCTTAAGTGAAGTGCATTTCATGTTCAACTTCATAAAATACAGAAACAAATTTTTAGTTTCCATTTCCCAGCCTCAAGGGGTATTAATATGGAGATGGATTTTTACCAGATTCGGTCTTGACTGTGCGGCAGTTACAAATCAAGTATTGTGCCCAAAAAACAAAATCTACAGAACTAGTTCTTGGTACCACATTATAGTAGACTTTCATAGCTTTTCAGATGGTGTTTGTATTCCCAAAATTTCCAAGTAGAACTGGACTTATGATCTTTGCAAGTTCAGGGATGTGTTGAAAACAGAGAGTTGACAGATTGTTGTTAACTTAATAATTCAAACTTGTATTTCGAATTTTGTACTTATCAAACTTGCAAACTTTTATTTCAGAGGTGGGTTAAGGAGAGATCAAAATTTTAGTTAAGTTATAAGGAATGCAATGATGCAAAATTCAATTTATTTACCTAGTGTTCCTCACAACACACACCTATATTGCCGGTACTAAGCGGCACGAAAATTGGTGACGACCCACACTCATCACGTAGTCACTAAGTGTTGTACTAACGGTGTTAGTGTACCTGTAGAAAAACTCATTGCAGAAATATTACATTAAATTAATAGAAACTACGAAAATAAGGGTAACTCTACAACGGTTCATGGAACGAACCGCCATGCGAAACCATGGTTCTCGCAAGCGAACCAATGCTCATAAACCTATTCTGATGAGCATTACTAATAAAAAGTTGGCACGGTTTATGGAAGAACCCGTCTCGCGAAACCATAGCCTCGCGAGTGAACTCTACGCATGAACACTTGTCAAGGATCCAAAAATGAAAAATGTTGGCAACGATTCATGGAAGGAATCGTCCCGCAAAGCCATAGTCCTTGCGAGCGAACTTTAAATGCCAAAAGATGAACCAATTAAAAGCCAACTCAAGCATAACCCGTTAGCATTGTCACCAACCCTAATAACTACTAGGGGCAATACTAACGTATCCTCACACGTAACGTCGTAGTTTTTTTGAAAATATGTTTTAATTGTTGTATTATCATGGTCCACGGCTCTGATACCAGCTGAGGCGCCCCTTCCCGGAGGATCGAGGTCCCGAAGGTGCTGATAACGCAGACACTTGATAATACAACAATGATCCAAATTTAAGTTTAATTATACATCAAAGTGCAGCGGAATTCCAAGTTCATGAAGTTTTATAAACAGCAAAAGCGAAATAACGATAAAATCTACGAGCTCGACGATACAGGATGGTGATGATTCATGCCCGAAGAATCAACACCCTAGCAGCACTCACAATCACTGCGGTGGCAGATCAGACTCCCAATGGGCTGTCCAACCCTCAGGGACTTGCACGTCCCAAGGCAACACATCTATAGGCAATTCTATTTCTTCAGTACCTGAAAACCACATAAGCATAAAGCCTGAGTACTAATTACTCAGCAAGACTTACCCGTCCAAAACCTAGACATGCAATGGCTCTAATAGGTGGCTTGTTTAAAAAGGACACGCAGAAAGCAACCTATTAGTTCTATCAAGTTTTATTTTCAGATTAAATGGGTTGTGCTGAATATAACTTTAGTTGCAACAATAAGATAATAAAACAATACATAAAATAAGTGCAACAATAGAACAATAAAATATACCAGTAATAACCAATACAAATCCATATCCATGATATCATGTGCAACTACGTGATTGGCACGGTGAACAAGCGGTACTCATTACTGCGAGGGACAACAATTGCAATTGATTTACACCAGTTGGGAAAACCCGAATACCACGACACATACGCACCAATTAAGGTTGTATATGGCAACCTTTCACAAGAAAAACCAGCCACAGCCAGACCCGGGTGTGGTGACGTCGAGTGGGCATGCCGTCCTGCCAACAATACTTCATGGTATGGACCGCCCACTCCCGCAGCCAAGGGGTCCTAAGACCAACGCACCTTAACCATCCTTGATATAAGGGATCTTTAATGCTACATCGGTTTACTAGTGCATATGAAACTAGCATGCATTCAGTACTGTTCAAAACTTGATCAAGGGGCCGACCACGGACGGTCCTAGGGTGGGCAAGACAGGGCTACCGCAGCCAACACCCATGTGTTGCTGCAAACCTACACATGCAAATTTCCTGTCCGGCCAAACATCAAAATAAACTTCATTTACATAAGTTCCATTTTAGTGACCAAGTTTATTCCATAGTAATCATGATAACTACCGAGACTTATCAATTACTAAGCATAGCATCTTAGTACCGAACCTACCAAGTTTCTAATAAAAGCAACATAGGTCATTTGGGAAACATGCAAGGTGGGTTTCAAGCAACTCCTATGACCTAATGCAACAAATAAACATAGACACTAGTAGTGATATAAACTAGCAAAACTTTATAAAGAGGCTAATGCAAACCGGGGCTTGCCTGGATCCACGCTAGTGTTAGCTACTACAGTCTCTTGTTCTTTAGGCTCTTGGTCCTGCTGGACATCAGGGTCTTGCTCCTGAGTGTCATTACCTATTGATGAACAAGGGTTTAATGGTAGTGTTGAAATACCGTTACATGCAATGACATGATGAATGCAGCAAAATGATGGATGCATATTGCATTAGAGTGTGGGTGCCAACAACCTTATTAACAAGTTCTCGAAGCCACATGCTTCAAGGAAGCAAATTAGATTTTTATTATTTCATGTGTGTGGATCATTTAATTAGGGTTGATATAGCTTTGAGAACAATTAAACAATTAAAATAGTAAACAATTGATTCTGAACTTGAGTGATTTATCATGAATAGAGACATACATGAAGTGCATTTTCACCAAGTTATAGCCTCTGGACAGTATTATTTTATTTACTAGCATTTATTCAAGTTAAAGCATTACTTGTATTAAATACTGCTGATTTGACATAGCCAAAAATCAGGATGATGCATTAGTATGAATTAACAGTACATGCAAAAGATTGGAATTAAATTGCTTGTATAGAATTAATAAGGAATTAATTAGTGTTTACTCAAGTTATTTAATTTACTAAATTATATTAATAGGGGTAGTTGGTTATTATTTTACTAAAATAGATCACATTATTATGAAACTAACAAAATTGATTTGAGGTCATTTGGACTTAAAATGAATTTACTATGCATTTTTGAAGTTCCATCAGTTTTCTAGTATTTCCTGGGTTTAAACAATTGACACGTCAGCGCCACGCTGGGGCCACGTAGGTGCCACGGGGGCTGCCAGCAAGGCTGCCAGAGGGTTCAAGTCAACGGCGCCGGAACTTCGCCGGAACTACCCGCGATGAGAGCTCGCCGCGGAAGCGCGGGAGTGATGAGCACGACAAGGCGAAGACGTAGGTGAAGGTCGCGAGGAGAGGAACTCACCGGAGATGGCCGTCGGTGGGAGGCGGCGGAAAGCAGTATTCCGGCGGCATTGCGATTCGACTAGGGTGCAAGGAACCCGATGCCATCTTCGCCCATATCTTCACGGTGACGTGAAGAGGATCGGCGTCGAGGATGTCGACGTGGACGGGGCTGGAACAGGGGGTTCACCGGAGAGGCGACGAGGTGCTGAGGAACAGAGAATTGGCGGAAGGGAAAACTCTGAATACCTACACCTCGCGGCAAGAAACAAGGCGCAAATAGGTCAATTCAATTCGTTCCTAAAATACATTCGGTCCTGCCAAACGAATTTGAAATGAACTCACCAATTCAGACAAATTTCGGAGAAAAGGCGGACGAGGTCATTTTCGGCAGGGATGAGCGAAAAGGTGATCGATCACCTGACTAGGAGGGGCAGAGAAAAATTGGATGCCAGGAGGGGCTACAGAGGGTACTTGAGCACTAGCTTGGGGTTTGGTTGAGTCGCTGGAGGCGCGGGTGTGCGAGGGGTCAAGCTCAGCTCGGTTAATGGCGGACTAGGGCGAGGAAGAATCGACAGAGAGGAGTCGGTTTTAAAGGAGATTGCGCTAGAGACTTAGGTCGAAAACCGAGGGCGGAATGGTGCGCATGGATTTCTACTTGTCGGGAGACCGGGAGTGTGCTGGTCGCGCGGGACAGGCAGCCATTGCTGCGGCGGAGCAGAGCGTAGGCGGTCAGAGGAGAAAAGCGAGGCGTGCAAACTAGAGCGGACGCAGCGGCAGGGGAAAGCAAGGGTGGGAAAGCGAGTGCCCGACGGGACGCATCATCGCTGGCGCGTGGAAGTGCGGCTTCGAGTTCCGAGAAAGGGGGGAACGGGCGACGGCAGCAGGCACGGGTTCGGGGAACGACGGGGCAGACGACCTTGGGCAGTGGCGAAAGAAACGCGCGGCAGCGGTGGCTAGCAGCAGGCGCGGGAACTGAGCAGAGGCGAGGTGACGGCGGCGAGTGAGAGCGCGCGGGAGTGCGGGGCTGAGTACCGAGGCGGCAACGGTGGCAGAGAGAATTCAGCGGCACGCGCGCGCGTGCGGGCGGGAGGCGACGGGATGAAGAAGCCAAGTGATTTTGCAAAAAGGACCCCAAGTTTTTGAAAAGCTTTCAAAGGAATCCCTAATCCTGTTTTAATTAATTTAAAATACTTCATTAAGTCCAATTAAGCTGAAATTTTGAGGGTGAGCTAATTAGAATATGGACAATTCATTAGTGAAGTCTATTTGGCCAGAAAAGAAATAATTTAATTAGAATTATTAATTAAAGTTAAATCAATTCTAGGGTTAAACCATTTATTTGATTGATTTCCTATAAAAATAAAATTCTGGTTTTTGGCCCAAAATTCTATTTTATTATTTCTATAATTCTGATATAATTATTTGGCCCATGGTTTATAGAAATTTAATTTGCTTCAAAGTTTTTGCTTGCAGGGTTTTATTTTGGCTTGAGGAAATTCCATTTCTAACTTGCTCCTATTATTTCATGCTCATTCTTGAGTTCAAAATTTTTGGCAATTTTGTGCTAAGCAAGAAATGAGACACCTGGGTGTCACAGAAAAATAGGCTGGCAGGACCGGGTGCAGGGTTGTCAAAAACAGACTGTTTTTAAGGGAAAATAGCCTAAAAGAACTACGAAAATCACATTTCCGGCCTACACGGATAGGCTATCTGGACCTGGTGCAGGGTGGTAAAAAACAGACTGTTTTTAAGGGAAAACAGCCTAAAAGCAATGCCGAAATCACATTTCTGGCCTACTCGGGAAGGCCGCCAGGACCGGGTATAGGGTTGGAGAAAACAGACAATTTTTAAGGGAAAACAGCCTAAAGCACTGTCGAAATCGCGTTTCTGGCCTACCCGGATAGGCCGGCAGGACTGGGTGCCGGATTGTCAAAAACAAACTATTTTTAAGGGAAAACAGCCTGAAAGCACTGCCAACATCATGTTTCTGGCCTACCCGGACTAGCGAGCAGGACTGAGTGCAGGGTCGTTAAAAACAGACAATTTTTAAGAGAAAATAGCCTAAAAGCACTGCCAAAATCACGTTTCCGGCCTACACGGGTAGGCCGCCAGGACTGGGTGCAAGGTTGTGAAAAACAGATTATTTCTAAGGGAAAATAGCCTAAAAGCATTGCTGAAATCACGTTTTTCGCAATCCCGTATAGGCCGGCAGGACCGGGTGCAGGATTGTCAAAAACAGACTATTTTTAAGGGAAAACAGCCTAAAAGCACTGCTGAAATCATGTTTCCGGTCTACCCGGGTATCCCGGCAGGGCCGGGTGTTGGGTTGGAGAAAATAGATGATTTGTAAGCGAAAACAACATAAAAGCAATAACATCATGTTTTCGGCCTACCCCGATAGACCAACAGGACCGGGTGCAAGGTT
The DNA here is from genome assembly GCA_032690845.1 of Eleusine coracana subsp. coracana. Classification (NCBI taxonomy): domain Eukaryota; kingdom Viridiplantae; phylum Streptophyta; class Magnoliopsida; order Poales; family Poaceae; genus Eleusine; species Eleusine coracana. The sequence continues at coordinate 47,179,794 of CM064426.1, read as the reverse complement.
GTTAAAAAAAGAGTGTTTTAAGGGAAAACAGCTTAAAAGCACTGTCGAAATCACGTTTGCGGCCTACCCGGGCACGTCGATAGGACCGGGTGTTGGGTTGGAGAAAACAGACTATTTTTAAGGGAAAACAACCTGAAAGCACTGTCGAAATCACGTTTCCGGCCTACCCGGACAGGCCGCTAGGACCTGGTGCATGGTTGTCAACAATAGACTGTTTCTAAGGACAAACAGCCCAAAAGCACTTCCGAAATCACGTTTCTAGCCTACCCATACAGGCCGGCAGGACAGGGTGCAACGTTGTCAAAAAACAGACTAATTTTAAGGGAAAATAGCCTAAAAGAACTGTTGAACTCACATTTCTGGCCTACATGGAATGGCCGGTAGGACCGGGTGCAGGATGGTCAATAACAGACTGTTTTTAAGGGAAAACAGCCTGAAAACAATACCGAAATCACTGATATTAAGGGATTGTCAAAACAATGGCCGGTAGGATCGGGTGCAGGGTTGTCAAAAACACACTGATATTAAGGGAAAATAACCTAAAAGCACTACCGAGTTCATGTTTTCGGCCTACCCAGACAAGCCAGTAGGACCAGGTGCAGGGTTGTCAAAAATAGACTGTTTTAAGGGAAAACAGCCTAAAGCACTGCCGAAATCGTGTTTCTGGCCTACCCGGACAGGCCGGCAGGACTGGGTGTCGGGTTGTAAAAAACAGACTATTTTTTAGGGGAAATAGCTAGAAAGCACTGCTGAAATCACGTTTCCAGCCTACCTCGGCAAGCCGCCAGGACCAGTTGTTGGGTTGGAGAAAACAAACAATCTTTAAGGGCAAATAGCCTAAAAGCACTACTGGAATCACGTTTCTGGCCTACCTGGGCAGCCTGGCAGGACTAGGTGCAGGATTATCAATAATAGACTATTTTTAAGGGAAAACAGCTGAAAAAGCACTGCCAAAATCACATTTCCAGCCTACCCTGACAGGCCACCATGACTGGGTGCAAGGTTGTCAAAAACAGACTGTTTTTAAGGGGAAACAGCCTGAAAGCACTGCCGAAATCATGTTTCTGGCCTACCCGGACAGGCCGGCAGGAGCAGCTGCAGGGTTGTCAAAAACAGACTGTTTTAAGGGAAAACAGCCGGAAAAGAGCTATCGAAATCACGTTTCCGGCCTACCCTGACAGGCCGGCAGGACCAGGTGCAAGGTTGTAAAAAATAGACTGTTTTTAAGGGAAAACAACCTGAAAGCACTGCCGAAACCATGTTTCTGGCCTACCCGGACAGGCCGGCAGGACCAGGTGCATGGTTGTCAAAAACACACTAATTTTAAGGGAAAATAGGCTAAAAGAACTGCTGAAATCACATTCCTGGCCTACACGGTATGGCTGGCAGGACCAGGTGCATGGTGGTCAAAAACAGACTATTTTTAAGGGAAAACAGCCTGAAGGCAATGCCGAAATCATGTTTCCGGCCTACCCGGGAAAGCCACCAGGACCGGGTATTGGGTTAGGAAAAACAGATGATTTTTAAGGGAAAATAGCCTAAAAGCACTACCGGAATCACGTTCCCGGCCTACGCGAACAGGCCGGCAGGACCGGGTGCAGGGTTGTCAAAAACACACTGATTTTAAGGGAAAATAGCCTAAAAGCACTGCCGAGATCATGTTTTCGGGCTACCCGGACAGGCCAGCAAGACCGGGTGCAGGGTTGTCAAAAATAGACTGATTTAAGGGAAAATAGCCTAAGGCACTGCTGAAATCGTGTTTCTGGCCTACCCGGACAGGCCGGCAGGACTGGGTACCGGGTTGTGAAAAACAGACTATTTTTGAGGGGAAATAGCTAGAAAGCTCTACCGAAATCACGTTTCCGGCCTACCCAGGCAAGCCACCAGGACGGGGTGTTGGGTTGGAGAAAACAGATAATCTTTAAGGGAAAACAGCCTAAAAGCACTACTGGAATCACGTTTTTGGCCTACCTGGGCGGGCCGGTAGGACCTGGTGCAGGATTATCAAAAATAGACTATTTTTAAGGGAAAACAGCCAGAAAAGCACTGCCGAAATCACGTTTCCGGCCTACCCGGACAGGCCGCCAGGACTGGGTGCAAGGTTGTGAAAAACAGACTATTATTATGGGAAAACAACCTGAAAGCACTGCCGAAATCATGTTTCTGGCCTACGAAGACAGGCCAGCAGTACCGGGTGGAGGGTTGTCAAAAAACAGACTGTTTTTAAAGGAAAATAGCCTAAAGCACTGCCAAAATCGTGTTTCCCGCCTACCCGGATAGGTCGGCAGGACTGGGTGCAAGGTTGTCAAAAATAGGCTAAAAGAACTGCTGAAATCACATTTTTGGCCTACACGAAAAGGTCGGTAGGACCGGGTGCAGGGTGGTCAAAATACAGACTGTTTTTAAGGGAAAACAGCCTGAAGGCAATGCCAAAATCACGTTTTTGGCCTACCCGGGAAAGCCGCCAGGACCGTGTATTGGGTTGGGAAAAACAGATGATTTTTAAGGAAAAACAGTCTAAAAGCACTACCGGAATTATGTTCCCGGCCTACCCGAATAGACCGGCAGGACCGGGTGCAGGGTTGTCAAAAACACACTAATTTTAAGGGAAAATAGCCTAAAAGCACTGCCGAGATCATGTTTTCGGCCTACCCGGACAGGCCAGCAGGACCGAGTGCAGGGTTGTCAAAAATAGACTGTTTTAAGGGAAAACAGCCTAAAGCACTGCTGAAATCGTGTTTTTGGCCTACCCGGATAGGCCGGCAGGACTGGGTACCGCGTTGTCAAAAACAGACTATTTTTAAGGGGAAATAGCTAAAAAGCTCTGCCGAAATCATGTTTCCGGCCTACCCGTGCAAGCCGCCAGGACCGGGTGTTGGGTTGGAGAAAACAGATGATCTTTAAGGGAATACAGCCTAAAAGCACTGCCGGAATCACGTTTCTGGCCTACCTGGGCAGGCCGACAGGACCAGGTGTAGGATTATCAAAAATAGACTGTTTTTAAGGGAAAACATCCGAAAAAGCACTGCCGAAATCATGTTTCCGGCCTACCCGGATAGGCCGCCAGGACTAGGTGCAAGGTTGTCAAAAACAGACTATTTTTATGGGAAAACAGCCTGAAAGCACTGTCAAAATCATGTTTCTGGCCTACCAAGACAGGCCAGCAGTACCGGGTGGAGGGTTGTCAAAAACAAACTGTTTTTAAAGGAAAACAGCCTAAAGCACTGCCAAAATCGTGTTTCCGACCTACCCGGACAGGCCGAGAGGACTAAGTGCCGGATTGTCAAAAATAGACTATTTTTTAGGGGAAATAGCCAGAAAGCACTGCCGAAATCACGTTTCCGTCCTACCCGGGCAGGCCGCCAGGACCGGCTGTGTGACACCCCAGTGTCACTACATTCTTTTGATCACATAAATTGCACCTAGTTCTGATTCATCAAGTCATAATTCAGTTTTGGTTGCATTTCAAATTTAATTGAATTTGAATTTAAACCCAAGTGTGGTTAAGTTATGAAGCAACTTTTAAATTTGGCATACAACCTGGTGCTGCCAAAAATCTATATGATAGGGTTTGCCATAAAAGAATTTTAGGAATTTTCTCAGAATTCTATTCAAAGAGGAAATACCCAATTAAATTTCTAGAAGTTTGAATTTGGTTCATATTCAAATATTTGGCAAATTCAAACCTTTTGATTTTGAAACTGGACACCTGTCACATTGTGACCTACACATTTCAAACTTTCTATACAAATTTTCCCAAGTCAATTTGGAGTTTGGGACTATTTTAAATCAATTTTTGAAGTTGTGGCCGAGTTAAATTCTAGAAATTGTTAAAATCTTCCAGTGGGACCCAGCCATCTGTCTCTCTCTTCTCTCTTCCTTCTTTTCTCGCTGGCGCCGACACCATGCACACCAACACGAAGCCGCCCGCGTGCCGCGCCCAGGGATCAAAACTTGACCTCGAGCATCGCCCCAACTCTCTCTCTCTCTCGGCATCTCCGCCATTTCCTTGGCTCCTCCGCACGAAACCCCTTCTCTGCCCTCGTTTTCTTCTCCTCCCAGTCGCCATTGCCGTCACCTTCTGGAGCTCAGCTCAGCGCCACGCTAACTCATCTTAGCCCAAGCTCATGACCAAGATGGAGGCGTCTTGAGTCAAAGAATCTCCAGAACAAACCTTGCCGCAATCCATTTCATGGTTAAGGAGGATTTGAAGAAAAACCGAGCTCCCTGTTCATGGCGATCAATACATAACTTCTTGAAATTCTTCTTCACTGGTGAGTTTGATGGGTTCATTTCTCTTCTTGTTGATGTGTAACTCTTTGACGCACGTCCTTGTCTTGATCTGGTTTCTATTTTTGCCTGGAGGTCGTCACCATTCCACTTTTCCCCTTCCGCCACCGTCGGCCACCATGGGAGCTCCACGGTGACAGCTTCATCCGGCGCTTCTCCGTCGCCTCGGTGACTCTGCCGACCTTCGCCGGAGTCCACTGGTGCTCTCCAACCACTCTGCCTCTCTCCTCGACCCTCACATCGAGCTCGAGCCATCACAAGTCTTCTCTGTTCCACCGCCGCTCGACGTCGACGTAGCTCCGGTAAGCATCTCGCCTCGCGAACCCCGCCAGCGTGCCCCCCATGTTGTGCTTTACGCGTAGGTGAGCATGGAGTCCAACTCCGGTGACTCCAGAGCCCGGCGACGAGCCCCCAAGCCGCTCCGGCAGCCATGCTGCTGCGCGAACACGAGCGCGCGCTCGGTTCAGTTCAAAAAATGAACTGATGGCATTTTCGTAATTACTTTGAAGTTTAAATAAAAATCCAAAAAAATGCTTTAACCTTGTAAAATCCAAAATTTTGCTCAAAGGGTGATTTATCGCTCCAAAATTTGCAAAATAAATTTTGTTGGATTCCTTGTGATGAATACTATGAATTTAACACGTTACTTTGCATACTTTATATGAAAAGTTTTGATGTATTAATTAATTAGTTTAAAGCGTAATAAATTCATATCTTTAGTTGTAGATGGGATAAAATAGTAAATTAAATTGTTCTGGTTTCCACTTGACTTGCTTAGTTGGTATGATAAATTGATGACCCTAGTTTCTGGACATGAAATTAAATATGATTTTATCCTTGAAATGCTTGGAAATGCATTATAGTGATTTCTGTAAACATTTAGAGTTTGTGCATTTGCATAAAAAACATTCTTGTCATATTGCATCACCATGAATTTTTGTAGGAATTTATATGCTGTTCATATTTTACTAGAATTTATTTACTCTTATATCTTGCTAAATGTATTATTAATTAATGGCTCATTATATATTCATAAAACTTTTCAATTTTGCTAAACATACATATATCAATCACCTGTAAATCACTCATGTCCAGTAGAATATTTTTATGTTACTAAATGAATTAATTTTATGCAGTTTAAATAACCATATGTAACAGCAATAGGAAAACTTTATGTGTAATTTCCTATTTTTAAATTTGCTAGCTCTGAAGCATATGGCTTCGAGAACGATGTTGAGTAACAAATTTTACTGTTATGCTCATTCTTCATGTGCGTCACATTTTGTTGCAATATATTTGCATTCACCTCGTTGACATATTGGTATTGTGATAGGGAACCTTGACGTGCCAGGGGATAATATTCAGAAAGCCTCCTCGGATTTCCTGGCACAAGAAGATCCTAACTTTAGTACTAACTCCATGGTTGTAGCCCAAGGCAAGCCCCGGAACATTCCCATGTATTAATTTGATTAATTCCAGTATTTAAATTTGCTAGTTATGCATAGGTTGTTTGCGCATTAAGTTTAGAAGTTGGATGAAAACCCACCTGCATTTCCTGGAAATATCCTATTTTATTTTAGCCATGGTATACAGGTACCGGTAGTTAATAGAGGAATTACTATGCTTAGTTGTAGTATGGGCACTATTATGGTACTTGAAATATTAGTAACATGATGATAGTGATAATGTGAAGTAAGAATGATAAAATTTGGACTAAACGGGTATGTATGGGAAAGGGCAAAGGCAAAGTACCTGTGGTGGTTTTTGTCTCGCATGGCGGCAGTCCGTTTGGGTCAGCAACTAAAATTTGAGACATGGACAGGCCCCATAGGTGAAAGGGCAAAGATCATGTGCCTTTACAGGACATGGCTTGCAAGGCTGTAGCCCTATCTGTGTCGACCTAGGACCCGTCCGTTGTCGGCCCTGTTGAGCAAGCATTGAACTGTACCGAATGCATGCTAGTATATGGGAACTAGTAAACTGATGTAGCATTGTCATATGCATGCTTGGACGATAACTTAAAATTCTTGGTCATGTGATCTAGTAGGAGTCGACAGATTCCCGACGTTACCAGGGAATGGCGGCCCACTCAGGACTTTTAGATTCGGATCGACATGTATTATGACTTTGCGAAAAGTTGTCATACGTGTTCTTAAATGATGCGTATGTCATGTACTTCGGGTTTTCCCAGCTGGTGTAAAACGATTGCAATCACTGTTCCTCACAGTAATGAGTACCACTTGTTCACTGCATCACATCGTAGCTTAAGAACCTCACTAATAATAATTAATGGAATGTTGGGATGAAGAATATTGAATTTTGGTGAATCTGAGCTGAAGTTCTTTGTTACCTAATTAAATTTTCAGATTGCTTGTTGTACTCATTACTTTGACATGCAAGTTATCTTACACTATTATAGTTATTAGAAGGTTCACTAAATTTACTTTTATCCATCTCTGAGCCTTTGCATGTCTAGATTTAATTACTTGTCGGGTAAGACTTGTTGAGCTTAGTAGCTCAGGCTTTGCCATGTTGTTATTTTCTTTATTTCATGTATTAACACTGATGCTTATGATCTACCTATGGGTGTTCTTCCTTGGGATATGTCTATTCCTGAGGGATGGTCTGCCCATTGGGAGACTGAGTAGCCGTTGCTTTTGTGTGATGCTAGGTGATAATCCGTATGGGCTCGGATTTATCACACGTGCTACTATCGTCGAGTTGTAAATTGTAGACGTTTAATCACGTTATATTCCGCTGCTTTAAAACTGAACTTTGTAATATTTCCGTTGCACTTAAGTACTTAACTCTAATGTATAATAAATAACACTCTTTTTACGTAATTTGAACTTGGTCGGTTGTTGTATTATCTTGTGTCTGCTTAATCAGCACCTCGGGAACTTCGGTCCAAGGGGGTTGTGACAGCTGGTACCGGAGCTATGTTCCAGGATAATACAACAATTTAGACATATTTTGAAAATACGGCGTATACAGTGAGGATACATTAGTATATGCCCAACTATTTAGTAAAGGTTAGAATGGTGACAAGCTAACGGGTTATGTTTGAGTTGGTTTGCTATTTGGATTTCCATTTGACATTTATAGTCCACTCTCAAGGACTGTGGCTTTGCGAGACAATTCTTTTCCATGAATCATTGCCAACATATTTTCTTTTCGGCTCCTTGAACAAGTGTTGGAGCGTAGAGTTCACTCACGAGGGCTATGGTTGCGTGAGACGGTTTCTTCCATAAACCATGCCAACTTTTTCTTGTAGAGGATGCTCATCATGGTTGTTTTATGAGCATGGGTCCGCTTGCAAGGACCGTGGTTTCGCAAGGCGGTTCGTTTCCTGAACCGTTGCCAAGTAGTATATAAACTGCTTATTTTCGTAGTTTCTTTTGAATTTGATGTAATGTTTCTGAAATGATCTCTTGCAGGTACACTAACCACGTGAGTGTGTGTGTGTGTGTGTCAAAAACCTAGAATGTTTGCTCGTGAGTACGGGTCGTCACCAAAAATTACGAATACCGCAATGTGTCGGTATATGTGTCTATATATTTTCATTTTAGTGAGGAACGGTTAGGATCAAAAACAATTCACTTGCATTCATGGCATGGGCATTCTAATCCATTGAACTAAAATTTGATCTTACCTATGTTTCAACTTCTCATTTGTGTGATTAAAATCTGAGCAAAAGAATTTGTAAAGCTTGAAACCAATCTGCCAAACCAAAACTAGTTTGTTCACACTAAACTAATCTGTCCTGTTTTTCAAAAATTCATAGATTATTGGTCCTTCAGGATTTTGGAGCATATGAATACTTTCTGGATAGAGCTGGAAATCCTCTTGATGTTCCAATTCTTGTCGAATTTTAATTCAGTGGATAAATGCTCCAGAACTGAAGATTTTGTAAATCTGTTCTCTGTTGATCAAAACCTGATAGATCATAGGAAAAGTTTCATATCTCCTGACATGTTTATCCTAAATTTCTCTATGAGTAACCGTTGGAAGGATCCTTTGACGGGCTACAACTCTTTAGTTATGAGTTTTACCTGATTCTTGACGCAATCTGGTCAGATTCGTTGAAAAAGTTCAATCTGATATTCTGCTCCTTGTTCAGGCTGACTGAATAATGGGCTAATTGCAAAATTCATAACTCCAGTTTTATTTTGGCTAAATTGTTGAGGAAATATGGGTTGGAAAGATACTGAAGAAATTTTCGATTTACAGCTCAATTGTAAATTTAAACCTTTTCAACACAGGCTCTAGAATGCCAACTTTTACACCTTACTCAGTCCAGATTTTTATGTTTCAGCATCAACATGAGAATTTCACATCTTTATTTTCGTTGATGTGGTGAACATGTATGAGTACATTCTGGAAAGCTTATGAAGTCCTCTATGTAAAGATGTTATGCATAATTTTTAACTTGACTCTAAAATTTCCAGAATTGTGAAAACTTTGACACCTTGTTCAATGTAAAGTAGAATTCTGTTCTTGTGCTAGTGACAAATTAATTGTTAGCACTCACAATAATTTTTGCCTTAAAAGTTTTTGGTTTTGTCATTCTAATAATGTGACTGAACCATTCCTTTGTGTAGATGGATCCTCATGTGCACATTTTACATGATGGTTGGAATTACACCAAGGCTCTTCATCGTCCCGGTTTGCCGACATTCTTATGGGGAATGTTGCAAGCTTTTGGATACACTGAGCCACCTGCATATGTTGGTAGGGAGTACACTAATTTGCCTGGAGGTTCATGTACGGTGCATGTGTGCATTCCTCCTAAGCTCACCTATCCCTACCATGATGGCTGGTTTGTGACAGCAGAGGGATCCCATTTCTTTGGGACTTGGGAGATGGCTGCTCTTAAATCCATCACCACTTTCTATGAGAATAACAACGGCGTTGCTGGAATGGTATATTCTCTTTTGCCTGTGACAGACCCGGCCAATAACCACTTATGGCGTCTCCGTATGTCTCTTGTTCAGAACATGTCAGCTATGACTTACAACCCATATGTGGCGATACCTTGTTACTATGCCACCGAGCTCTATGCTGGTTGGCAGCACCGTGAGTCTGAAGTACGCCTACAGGTAGAGGGACTTCAGCTTACTGTTGAGCATGAGAGGGAGCATGTTGATGAGCAGCTCCAGCTTAATGCTACTCAGGCTGCACGTATCACTGAGCTTGAGCAGCAGTTAGTTGCTAGAGAGGAGCGGCTAGCTGAGGCTCAAGAACAGCTAGGACTTGCCCAAGAGGCTAATCATGACTTGCAAATTGATTTGGAGGATGCTCAGCATCATTTTGAGGAGTTACACCACCTAGGTGTACAACATCAGCTCCAGCATCACCCTCAGGTTATCCCTCCAGATGAGCTGATTTTGGGTAACCTTGCTACGGATTCTACTACTCTTCCTCCCGCTATGGATGAGGACGATGACACGGATGTTGTTAGCAGCACCCTCACTCTTTAGATAAGGAACTAGATGGTTTTATGAGCTGTACTAGTATCGATGGAATTATGTATATATCTTGTAGTAACCATGTAGTGCTGTTTGAACTCATCCTTGTATCATATCATGAAGTGTGGTGAATGTACGATATCTAGCCTAACTTTGTAATGCTACAACCATGTATTTCCTTTTGAGAGCTGAATGAAATATGGTTGTGGTTGTTTTTAATTATTGGACCAGATCTGAAAATTTTATTCTTCCTCATGTCAAGTTATGATTTACTCATTCATTCATGTATTCAATATGAATTAATGTATGATCTGAAATTTCAGAATGGTTACCACCCGCCGTGGTGAGCCGGAGAGCTCACAACAAGGAGCTCAAAATGATGATCTTCCACCTCCACCACCAAATCCATGGGCTCAAGTTATGTCCATGGCGTTTGAATCAAGATAGGAAGATACTGAGCTACTTTGGCAAATAGCTCAACTCCTGAGCCGTAATGGCGGGCGCCGTGATGATCAGCCACGGCAAAGCACTTATCAAGACCTCTTGTCTACACATCCCCCAACCTTTGAGCATGCTAAAGAGCCACTAGATGTGGATAATTTTATACGCATCATCGAATCTAAGTTCGGGCTGCTGCAGTGCACCAATGCCCAGAAGCCGCTATTCGCTGCACAACAACTGCTGGGGTCAGCAAATATATGGTCGGCAAATTATATGGCCTCACTTCCAGAAGGTCATATTGTGCTATGGGATGAGTTCAAAAATGCATTCCGTTCCCATTTTATACCTGCTGGAATTATGGAGAGAAAGCTCTAGGAATTTCTAGATTTGAAGCAAGGAGGGAGGACCATGCTAGAATATTCTCAGAAGTTAAATCATCTGGCACAGTATGCTCCTCTGTATGTGGATTCGGAAGCTAAGAAGCGTGCTGCATTTCGGCGTGGTATGAACCCCGCACTCAAGGAAAAGTTGACTTGGCAGACGACGAGAACCTTTAATGATCTAGTCAATGCTGCCAATGTTTAAGAAGATGCTTATCGCGAGGTGCAGAATGATGAACGTAAAAGGAAGGCTCCACCTACTGGGAACACTGCTGCACCGCCACCCAAACATCGTTTGGTGTACACCTCTCCCACCGGACAACGATTCCGGGCGGCACCACAGCAGCAATTTTATCGTCCGGGACCTCAGAACTTTAATCGTCCACAACAGTCTCATATTCCAGCACCACCACAACAGCCCCAAGTGTTGCGTGCACCCTCACAACAACAAAATCAGAATGCACGCAATGCACCAACAGCGGGACAGTACAGCCCTTATCCCTGTTACAATTGTGGCCGTGTCGGTCATTTCTCGAAGGAATGTACTTATCCCCGAAGTGAAGCTGGAAAACAAGCTCGTGACCGTGCTGCGAATCAGCAGCAGGGGCAAGGGAATAAATCTGGACACTCAACTACACTAATCTTGATGACATTCCTCAGGGCGAGCCAGTGCTTGCGGGTACAGTCTTGCTTAATGATTCACTTGTCATCATATTGTTTGATTCCGGTGCATCGCATAACTTTGTTAGTAAAGCCTGTATACAAAGGCTTGGATTATCAACCTATACTACCACTACATCCTATAATATTAAATCTCCGGGTGGACAAATTTGTGCTAATCAAATTCTGCCCAAAGCCTCAATTAGGTTGAATCACAAGGTCTACTCTGCAAATTTTATAATGTTGGAACAGCAAGGCATAGATTTAATTTTGGGCGTGCAATGGATTGCATTTCATAAGGTCATGTTAGATATTGCGCCTCGTGTTGTCCACATAAATTCTCCAGTTCATGGCATTGACTCAATTCCTTTGCATCTATCTCCGGTCACTGCCATTACTATCCATCATGTTGAGGAAAAGTCTGTGGATAAAATTCCAATTGTCTGTGAGTTCTCAGTTGTTTTTCCGGATGATCTTCCTGGTCTACCCCCTGACCGTGAGGTTGAATTCAGAATTGATTTACAACCAAGAACTTCTCCAATTTCTTGACAACCATAAAAAATGGCAAAGAATGAATTGGGAGAACTCAAGATACAAATTATGGAGTTGCTAGACAAAGGTTATATACGCCCAAGTTCATCACCTTGGGGCTGTCCGGCAATGTTCATAAAGAAGAAAGATGATAGCCTATGATTAGTGCTTGATTATCGGCCATTAAATGAAGTCACTATCAAGAATAAATATCCTTTGCCTAGGATTGATATTTTATTCGATCAATTGATTGGTGCCAAAGTCTTTTCAAAGATTGATCTCCGATCAGGCTACCATCAAATAAAAATCAGAGAAGAGGATATTCTGAAGACCACATTCTCCATGAGATACGGACTTTATGAATATTTGGTTATGTCATTTGGATTGACCAACGCTCCAGCATACTTTATGTGCTTGATGAATTCAGTATTTATGCCGGAGTTAGACAAGTTTGTGGTGAACTTCATTGATGATATTCTTATCTATTCCAAATCTGAAGAGGAACATGCGGAACATCTTCGCATCGTGCTTCAACGCTTGCAAGATCATAAGTTATATGCTAAGTTCAGCAAATGTGAATTTTGGTTGACACAAGTACCATTTCTTGGTCATGTGGTTTCAGCAGAGGGCATCTCTGTTGACCCAGGAAAAGTACAAGAAGTGTTAAATTGGAAACCTCCTCGAACCGTCACTCAAGTCCGCAGTTTCCTTGGGTTAGCTGGGTACTATCGACAGTTTATTCCAAATTTCTCTCAAATTGCTAAACCTATTACTAAGTTGCTGCAAAACAACATGACTTTTGCGTGGACACCGCAATGTGAAGAAGCTTTTCAGAACTTGAAGAAATTACTTACCACTGCACCCGTTCTAGCTCAACCAGATATCACTAAATCCTTTGATGTTTATTGTGATGCATCTAAAACGGGATTGGGTTGTGTTTTAATGCAAGGAGGTCGAGTGATTGCTTATGCATCTGGGCAATAACGCAAGCATGAAAGACATTATCCAACTCATGACTTGGAATTAGCAGCGGTGGTTCTTGCACTAAAGATTTGGCGACATTATTTGTTGGGAAATTTAGTGCATATTTATACCGATCATAAGAGCCTCAAATATATATTCACTCAATCAGATCTGAATATGCATCAGCGTAGATGGCTTGAACTGATTAAGGATTATGACTTGGAGATCCATTACCATCCCAGTAAGGCCAATGTCGTAGCTGATGCTTTAAGCCGAAAAGAACACTGCAACGATCTGAATTTATTGACTTGTGACAGCAGCAAGGACATTTCATCTACTGAACCAAGCGTTCGTATTTTACCTGTGGTTGCTATACATAATTTAGCAATACATTCCACCATCAGAGATGATGTAATTGTTGCTCAGAAAAATGATAAAGGTATGGCACACATCAGGAAAAATATCAAGGATGGAAAGGCTACGTGTTTCCGCCAAGATGAAAAGGGTGTGTTATGGTTTAACAATCGCTTTGTTGTCCCGAAAAATTTTAAATTACGTCGCAAGACTTTAGATGAAGCCCATCAATCCAAGTACTTCGTTCATCCTGGTAGCAACAAAATGTATCAGGGATTGAAGGAAAATTTTTGGTGGACACGAAAGAAACGGGAAGTTGCCCGTTATGTCGCGGAATGTGATACTTGTCAACGTATCAAAGCTGATCACTTAAAGAAAGCTGGTTTATTACAGCCACTAAGCATTCCAGCTTGGAAATGGGATGATATTACTATGGATTTTATAGTGGGTCTTCCAGTAACTACCCGCAAACATGATTCTATTTGGATAATTGTGGACCGACTTACTAAATCAGCACATTTCATTCCAGTTAATACTCGATATGATATCAAGAAGTATGCTGAAATATACATCTGTCGAATTTTATGTTTACATGGAGTTCCAAAGACCATTATTTCAGATTGAGGTACTCAATTTGTAGCAAGATTTTAGGAGCAGATTCATGCATCTCTGGGTACCCATTTAATCCGAGGCTCTGCATATCACCCTACCACTGATGGACAAACCGAGCGTCTGAACCAAATATTGGAGGAAATGCTTAGAGCTTGTGTTTTAGCACATGGTGGTAATTGGGATGATTATTTATCTCTCTTGGAATTTTCTTATAACAACAGTTATCAAGAAAGTATAGGTATGACTCCATTTGAAGCATTATATGGCCGTAGTTGTAGAACTCCTTTAAACTGGTCAGAAACGGGAGAAAGGGTTACCTTTGGACCTGATCTTGTACAAAACGCTGAAGAAAAGGTTCGAATTATTCAGGCTAATCTAAAGGCTGCAAAGCGACGACAAGAGATGTATGCTAATAAAAGACGTCGGCCTTTGATCTTTGAAAAGGGCGACCATGTATATTTGAAGGTATCACGTATGAAAGGTATTCAACGGTTTGGAGTCAAAGGAAAATTAGCTCCCCGTTATATTGGTCCATTCCAAGTAATCGAATGATGTGGAAATGTGGCATATAAGTTGAAGTTGCCCAAAAATCTTTCCGGTGTGCATGATACATTTCATGTCTCTCAATTGAAGAAATGCCTTAAGCCACTCGTAGATGTTATCTTGGATGATTATAAGCATCTCCAATCTGATTTGACTTATTCTAAACATCCAATAAAAATCTTGGATGGAAAAGATCGAGGTACTCAAAAAAGAACAATCAAGTTCTATAAAGTTCATTGGAACCATCATTCCAAGGATGAAGCAACTTGGGAATCTGCAGAGTTCCTAAATACCCATTATCCGGAATTTTTGCAACAATTCTCAGGTAACAACTTTTGTATTTTCCTACCTCTAGTTCGCTTTAAATCTCGCGACGAGATTTTCTTAAGGAGGTAGGGTTGTGACACCCCAGTGTCACTACATTCTTTTGATCACATAAATTGCACCTAGTTCTGATTCATCAAGTCATAATTCAATTTTGGTTGCATTTCAAATTTAATTGAATTTGAATTTAAACCCAAGTATGGTTAAGTTATGAAGCAACTTTTAAATTTAGCATACATCCTGGTGCTGCCAAAAATCTATGTGATAGGGTTTGCCATAAATGAATTTTAGGAATTTTCTCAGAATTTTATTCAAAGAGGAAATACCCAATGAAATTCCTAGAAGTTTGAATTTTATTCATATTCAAATATTTGGAAAATTCAAACCTTTTGATTTTGAAACTGGACACCTGTCACATTGTGACCTACACATTTCAAACTTTCTGTATAAATTTTCCCAAGTCAATTTGGAGTTTGGGACTATTTTAAATCAATTTATGAAGTTGTGGCCAAGTTAAATTCTGGAAATTGTTAAAATCTTCCAGTGGGACCCAGCCGTCAGTCTCTCTCTTCTCTCTTCCTTCTTTCCTCGCTGGCGCCCGATGCCATGCACACTGACTCGAAGCCGCCCGCATGTCGTCGCCCTTCTGCCGCGCCCAGGGATCAAAACTCGACCTCGAGCGTCACCCCAACTCTCTCTCTCTCGACCCCTCCGCCATTTCCTCGGCTCCTCCACGGGAAACCCCTTCTCTGGCCTTGTTTTCTTCTCCTCCCGGTCGCCATTGCCATCACCTTCTGGAGCTCAGCTCAGCGCCGCGCTAACTCATCTGAGCCCAAGCTCATGACCAAGATGGAGGCGTCTTGAGTCAAAGAATCTCCAAAACAAACCTTGTCGCAATCCATTTCATGGTTAAGGAGGATTTGAAGAAAAACCGAGCTCCTTGTTCATGGCGATCAATACATAACTTCTTGAAATTCTTCTTCACTGGTGAGTTTGATGGGTTCATTTCTCTTCTTGTTGATGCGCAACTCTTTGATGCACGTCCTTGTCTTGATCTGGTTTCTATTTTTGCCTGGAGGTCGGCGCCATTCCACTTTTCCCCTTCCGCTGCTGTCAGCCACCATGGGAGCTCCACGGTGATAGCTTCATCCGGTGCTTCTCCGTCGCCTCGGTGACTCCTTCGACCTTCGCCGGAGTCCACTGGTGCTCTTCAACCACTCCTCTCTCCTCGACCCTCACATCGAGCTTGAGCCATCGTCGGTCTTCTCTGTTCCGCCGCCGCTCGACGTCGACGTAGCTCCAGTGAGCATCTCGCCTCGTGAACCCCGCCAGCGTGCCCCCAGTGTCGTGCTTTACGTGTAGGTGAGCACGGAGTCCAACTCCGGTGACTCCAGAGCCTGGCGACGAGCCCCCAAGCCGCTCGGGCAGCGCGCGCTCGGTTCAGTTCAAAAAATGATCTGATGGCATTTTCGTAATTACTTCGAAGTTTAAATAAAAATCTAGAAGTTTTGATGTATGAATTAATTAGTTTAAAGCTTAATAAATTCATATCTTTAGTTGCAGATGGGATAAAATAGTAAATTAAATTGTACTGGTTTCCCCTTGACTTGCTTAGTTGGTATGATAAATTGATGACCCTAGTTTCTGGACATGAAATTAAATATGATTTTATCCTTGAAATGCTTGGAAATGCATTATAATTATTTCTGTAAACATTTAGAGTTTATGCTTTTGCACAAAAACCATTCTTGTCATGTTGCACCACCATGAATTTTTGTAGGAATTTATCTGCTGTTTATATTTTACTAGAATTTATTTACTCTTATATCTTGCTAAATGTATTATTAACTAATGGCTCATTATATATTAATAAAACTTGGCAAATTTGCTAAACATACATATATCAATCACCTGTAAATCACTCATGTCCAGTAGCATATTTTTATGTTACTAAATGAATTAATTTCATGTAATGTTTAAATAACCATATGTAAAGGCAATAGGAAAACTTTATGTGTAATTTCCTATTTTTAAATTTGCTAGCTCTGAAGCATATGGCTTCGAGAACAATGTTGAGTAACAAATTTGACTGTTATGCTCATTCTTCATGTGCATCACATTTTGTTGCAATATCTTTGCATTCACCTCGTTGACATATCGGTATTGTGATAGGGAACGTTGACATGCCAGGGGATAATATTCAGAAGGCCTCCTCAGATTTCCCGGCACAAGAAGATCCTAACTTCAGTGCTAACTCCGTGGTCGTAGCCTAAGGCAAGCCCCAGAACATTCCCATGTATTAATTTGATTAATTCTAGTATTTAAATTTGCTAGTTATGCGTAGGTTATTTGCGCATTAAGTTTAGAAGTTGGATGAAAACCCACCTGCATTTCCTGGAATTATCCTATTTTATTTTAGACATGGTATACAGGTACTGGTAGTAAATAGAAGAATTATTATGCTTAGTTGTAGTATGGGCACTATTATGGTACTTGAAATATTAGTAACATGATGATAGTGATAATGTGAAGTAAGAATGATAAAATTTGAACTAAACGGGTCTATATGGGAATGGGCGAAGGCAAAGTACCTATGGTGGTTTTTGTCTCAGAAGGTGGCAATCCGTTTGGGTCAGCAACTAAAATTTGAGACATGGATAGGCCCCGTAGGTGAAAGGGCAAAGATCATGTGCCTTTAGAGGACATGGCTTGCAAGGCTGTAGCCCTGTCTGTGTTGACCTAGGACCCGTCCGTTGTCGGCGTTGTTGAGCAAGCATTAAACTGTACCGAATGCATGCTAGTATATGGGAACTAGTAAACTGATGTAGCATTGTCATATGCATGCTTGGACGATAACTTAAAATTCTTAGTCATGTGATCCAGTAGGAGTGGACAGATTCCCGATGTTACCGTGGAATGGCTGCCCACTCGGGACTTTTAGATTCGGATCGACATGTGTTATGACATTGCAAAAAGTTGTCATACGTGTTCTTAAATGATGCGTATGCCGTGTACTTCGGGTTTTCCCAGCTGGTGTAAAATGATTGCAATCGCTGTCCCTCGCAGTAATGAGTACCGCTTGTTCACTGTGTCACATCGTAGCTTAAGAACCTCACTAATAATAATTAATGGAATGTTGGGATGAAGAATATTGAATTTTAGTGAATCTGAACGGAAGTTCTTTGTTACTTAATTAAATTTTCAGATTGCTTGTTGTACTTATTACTTTGACATGCAAGTTATCTTACACTATTATAGTTATTAGAAGGTTCACTAAATTTACTTTTATCCATCTCTGAGCCTTTGCATGTCTAGATTTAATTACTTCTCGGGTAAGACTTGTTGAGCTTAGTAGCTCAGGCTTTGCCATGTTGTTGTTTTCTTTATTTCAGGTATTAACACTGATGCTTATGGTCTACCTATGGGTGTTCTTCCTTGGGATATGTCTATCCCCGAGGGATGGTCTACCCATTGGGAGACTGAGTAGCCGCTGCTGTTGTGTGATGCTAGGTGATAATCCGTATGGGCTCGGATTTATTACACTTGCTACTATCGTCGAGTTGTAAATTATAGACATTTAATCATGTTGTCTTCCGCTGCTTTAAAACTAAACTTTGTAATATTTCCGCTGCACTTAAGTACTTAACTCTGATGTATAATAAATAACACTCTTTTTACGTAATTTGAACTTGGTCGGTTGTTGTATTATCTTGTGTCTGCTTAATCAGCACCTCGGGACCTTCGGTCCAAGGGGGTTGTGACAGGGTGTCGGGTTGGAGAAAACATACGATCTTTAAGGGAAAATAGCCTAAAAGCACTACCGGAATCACGTTTCTAGCCTACCCGGGCATTCCGGCAGGATCAGGTGCAGGGTTATCAAAAACAGACTGTTTTAAGGGAAAAGTACCTGAAAGCACTGCTGAAATCACATTTCCGGCCTACCCGGACAGGCCGCCAGGACTGGGTGCAAGGTTGTCAAAAACAGACTGTTTCTAAGGGCAAACATCCTAAAAGCACTGCAGAAATTATGTTTCTGGCCTACCCGGACAGGCCCGCACGACCGGGAGCAGGTTTGTCAAAAGCAGACTATTTTTAAGGGAAAATAGCCTAAAAGAACTGCTGAAATCATATTTCCGGCCTACACAGAAAGGCCGGCAGGACCAGGTGCAGGGTGGTCAAAAACAGACTGTTTTTAAGGGAAAACAGTCTAAAAGCAATGCTGAAATCACGTTTCCGGCCTCCCCGGGAAGGCCGCTAGGACCGGGTATTGGGTTGGAGAAAACAGATGATTTTCAAGGGAAAACAGCCTAAAAGCACTATCGAAATCATGTTCCCGGCCTGCCCGAGCAGGCCGGTAGGACCGGGTGCAGGGTTGTCAAAAACACACTGATTTTAAGGGAAACAGCCTAAAAGCACTGCCGAGATCATGTTTCTGGCCTACCCGGATAGGCCAGCAGCACCGGGTGCAGGGTTGTCAAAAGTAGACTGTTTTAATGGAAAATAGCCTAAAGCACTGCCAAAATCGCGTTTCCGGCCTACCCGGACAGGCCGGCAGGACTGGGTGCTGGGTTGTCAAAAATAGACTGTTTTTAAGGGGAAACAACATAAAAGCACTACCAATATCACGTTTTCGGCCTACCCGGGCAGACTGCCAGGACTGGGTGTCGGGTTAGAGAAAACATATAATTTTTAAGGAAAAACAGCCTAAAAGCACTGTCGGAATCATGTCCTCGGCCTACCCGAGCATGCTGGCAGGATCGGGTGCAGGGTTGTCAAAGACATACTGCTTTTAAGGGAAAACAATCTAAAAGAACTGCCGGCATCATGTTTCCGGCCAACCCGGATAGGCCAATCAAACTGGGTGCAGGGTTGTACAAAACAGCCGATACTGCCGAAATCACGTTTCCAGCCTACCCGGGTAGGCAGGCATGACCGTGTGCAAGGTTGTAAAAAACAGACTGTTTTTAAGGGAAAATAACCTAAGGGCACTGTTGAAATCATGTTTTTGGCATACCCGTATGTTGACACTTCTTAACGTCACACCAGAAATATTTCTATTCCCGGCATCGGCGCCAGAAATGCATGTTGGTATTTCTTACGATCATAGATAAATCCGCAAGGGCATGGATACCAATGTAGCACTTCACCTAGGAGTATTCTATGTTATTGAATCTCGGGGAATGTGTGTGTATTATTCTTCTAAACTAATCCGTCCAAGGACAACAAGAATAAGGTAGGTAGAGGGTAGAGAGGATTCCTATGGTCAAGGATCCTATAATAAGACAAGTCCGGTCTATTACTACTTACTTTGGGCACCGGCTTACCCCTGCATCCACAGGCGACTCCGGTCAACAGCTCTACGACGTACCCGAACATGGAGGATTACTAAGGCCGGATAGGGCTGTCACCACCTATCGACTACCTCTACAAACCGTGGGGCACGCGGCAAACAAAGGTCACCTCTAGCCTAGACATCGCGTCTATGCTATCAATTACTATTGTAGTCTCAGATCCACGCTTATAGAAGACTAAGATACTCTATTTAAATAGAGCGATGATCCCGTAAGTAATAAAGAAAGAACATACTTAAATAGGAAACTTAAATACCAAAGAGGAAACACGAACACTTACTTGAAAAGGAAAGCATCCGTCGAGGTACAAGCGTGGGGAAAATCGTCGACAAACCCGGCGCTTCCCCAAACTCTCCCTCACTCTCTCCCTATTTTTTAAGCACTTTGGCAGTGCTAAAGCCTTTTGAAGTGGGGCTCTATACTCTTCTTCTTATGTGTTGTCTTTTTCTACCGAATTTCCTCTCTATTTATAGGTGGCAAAGTGCTGGCGGGTATTTGTAGGTGAAGGAGGGTCGGTGGGCAAAAGTTCCCCCGCCGGGCAGCTGGCCACACCGGGTGACCGTGCATACCGGGCGGCATGCAGCGCCGGGCGGCAACCCAGGCCGGGCGGCCGTTGGATGACGTCGGTTTCTGACCGACTTTCTTTGGACGTCTTAGATTTGGTCCGGATGACAGTTGTTGATTCGGTTTTCAACCACCTTATCCACTCGGCGTTGGTTGGCATGATGGGCCGAGTGGGTTGGACACCCTGGGAGGAAATTCCCAGGCCGGACGGTGGCCTAGGCCGGGCGTCGACCTGTGACGGGTGGTGGCCCATCTTTGGTGCTGACCCCCTTTGGGTCATGTTTTCACTTGTCCAAGTTGTGCCACATGGATGCTTCCTTTATTTCTTCACTTTTTACCCTTCTTAGTCCGGGGATGGAAAATGTCCTCATGGTGGAGTGTTTTTTAGGGTCGGCTGGGTCGGATGGTTCGGCCTGATGAGACTTTGTTTTAACCCACCGGGTGGCTGATTTCAGCCTGACATGACCCTGTCGGCTGAGTTCTGATTTCAGCCATCACGACCCTGTCGGGCCCTCATTTCAGCCTCATACGACCCTGTCGGCCGGCTTTTTTTTTAGAAGTATCGGCCGACGGGGCGTTTCATCATGTTTCTTTGCATATTTTAGCTCTTTTATACCTGTAAACACATGTCTCACCAAAACTCATGGAAATGGTTAATAATATACTGCTATCACTATTTTGTTTATTCCGTTTATGTTGTTTATGCAAGGATTTGATGGTTAGATTTAGCATTTAAGGACCATCAACACCATGCAGGCCGGTAGGACCGGGTGCAGGGTTGTTAAAAACAGACAATTTTTAAGGGAAAACAGCCTAAAAGTACTGCCAAAATCATGTTTCCAGCCTATTCGAGTAGGCCGGCAGTGCCGAGTGTCGGGTTGCAGAAAACAAATGATTTTTAAGAGAAAGCAGCCTAAGAGCAATACCAACATCATGTTTCCGGCCTACCCAGATAGGCCGAAAGGACCGGGTGCAGGGTTGTCAAAAAAAGACTATTTTGAAGGGAAAACAGCATAAAAGCACTGCCGAAATCATGTTTGCGGCCTACCCGAGAAGCCGGCACGACCGGGTGTCGGGTTAGAGAAAACAGACGATATTTAAGGGAAAATAGCCTAAAAGCCTTGCCGGAATAACGTTTCTGGCCTACCCGGGCAGGCCGGCAGGACCAGGTGCAGGGTTATAAAAAATAGATTGTTTTTAAGGGAAAACAGCCTGAAAGCACTGCTGAAATCATGTTTCCGGCCTACTCGGACAGGTCGCCAGGACTGGGTGCAAGGTTGTCAAAAATAGACTATTTTTAAGGGAAAACAGCCTGAAAGCACTACCGAAATCACGTTTCCGGCCTACCCGGACTGGCCGCCAAGACTGGGTGCAAGCTTGTCAAAAACAGACTATTTTTAAGGGAAAACTGCCTGAAAGCACTGCTGAAATCACGTTTATGGCCTACCCGGACAGGCCACCAGGACTGGGTGCA
Organism: Eleusine coracana subsp. coracana; assembly: GCA_032690845.1. Taxonomy (NCBI): domain Eukaryota; kingdom Viridiplantae; phylum Streptophyta; class Magnoliopsida; order Poales; family Poaceae; genus Eleusine; species Eleusine coracana. Next base: position 47,157,839 of record CM064426.1, on the reverse strand, counting down.
AGGTTGTCAAAAACGTATTATTTTTAAGGGAAAACAGCCTGAAAGCACTACTGAAATCATGTTTTCGGTCTACCCAGACAGGCCGCCAAGACTAGGTCCAAGGTTGTCAAAAATAGACTGCATTTAAGAGAAAATAGCCAGAAAGCACTACCAAAATCACGTTTCCGGCCTACCCGAACAGGCCGCCAGGACTAGGTGCAAGGTTGTCAAAAATAGACTGTTTCTAAGGACAAACAGCCTGAAAGCACTTCCGAAATCATGTTTTTGGCCTACCCGGACAGGCCGGCACGACCGTGTGCAGGGTTGTCAAAAATAGACAGGGTCCAAAATAGCCTAAAAGAACTACTAAAATGACATTTCTGGCCTACACGGAAAGGATAGCAGGACCAGGTGTAGGGTGGTCAAAAACAGACTGTTTTTAAGGGAAAATAGCTTGAAGGCAATGCTGAAATCATGTTTCTGCCCTACCCGGGAAAGCCGCCAAGACCGGGTATTGGGTTGGAGAAAACAGATGATTTTTAAGGGAAAACAGCCAAAAAGCACTGCCGGAATCATGTTCCCGGCCTACCCGAATAGGCCGGTAGGACCGGGTGTAGGGTTGTCAAAAACACACTGATTTTAAGGGAAAATAGCCTAAAAGCACTACCGAGATCATGTTTTTGGCCTACCCGGATAGGCCAGCACGACTGGGAAAATAGCCGGAAAAGCACTGCCGAAATCATGTTTCCGACCTACCCTGACAGGCTGACAGGACCAGGTGCAAGGTTGTCAAAAACAGACTATTTTTATGGGAAAACAGCCTGAAAGCACTGCCGAAATCATATTTCTGGCCTACCCGGACAGGCTGGTAGGACCGGGTGCAGGGTTGTCAAAAATAGACTAATTTTAAGGGAAAATAGCCTAAAAGAACTTCTGAAATCACATTTCTAGCCTACACAGAAAGGCCGGTATGACCCGGTGCAGGGTGGTCGAAAACAGCCTGTTTTTAAGGGAAAACAGCCTGAAGGCAATGCCGAAATCACATTTCCGGCCTACCCGGGAAAGCCGCAAGGACTGGGTATTGGGTTGGGGAAAACAAATGATTTTTAAGGGAAAACAGCATAAAAGCACTGCCGGAATCATGTTCCCGGCCTACCCGAACAGGCCGGCAGGACCGGGTGCAGGGTTGTCAAAAACACACTGATTTTAAGGGAAAATAGCCTAAAAGCACTGCCGAGATCATGTTTTCGGCCTACCTAGACAGGCCAGCAGGACCGGGTGCAGGGTTGTCAAAAATAGACTGTTTTAAGGGAAAACAACCTAAAGCACTACCGAAATCGTGTTTCTGGCCTACCCGAATAGGCCGACAGGACTGGGTGCCGGGTTGTCAAAAATAGACTGTCTTTTTGGGAGAAATAGCTAGAAAGCACTGCTAAAATCACGTTTCCGATCTACTCGGGCAAGCCGCGAGGACCGGGTGTTGGGTTGGAGAAAATAGACGATCTTTAAGGGAAAATAGCCTAAAAGCACTGCCGGAATCACGTTTCTAGCCTACTTGGGCAGGCCGGCAGGACCAGGTGCAGGATTATAAAAAAAATAGACTGTTTTTAAGGGAAAACAGCCGGAAAAGCACTACCAAAATCACGTTTCCGGCCTACCCTGACAGACCGCCATGACTGGGTGCAAGATTGTTAAAAATAAACTGTTTTTAAGGGGAAACAGCCTGAAAGCACTGCCGAAATCATGTTCTGGCCTACCCGGACAGGCCGGCAGGACCGGGTGCAGGGTGGTAAAAAATTGACTGATTTTAAGGGAAAACAACTTAAAAGCAATGCCGAAATCACGTTTCCGGCCTACACGGTCAGGCCGGCAGGACCGGGTGTCGGGTTGGAGAAAACAGATGATCTTTGAGGGAAAACAGCTTAAAAGCACGGCCGGAATCACGTTTCTGGCCTACCGGGCAGGCCGGCATGACCAAGTACAGGGTTTTAAAAAATACACTATTTTTAAGGAAAAAGGGCCTGAAAGCACAGCTGAAATCACGTTTCCGGCCTACCCGGACAGGCCGCCAGGATTGGGTGCATGGTTGTCAAAAACAGACTGTTTTTAAGGGAAAACAACCTGAAAGAACTACAAAAATCATGATTCTGGCCGACCAAGACAAGCTAGCAGTACCGGGTGGAGGGTTGTCAAAAACAGACTATTTTTAAAGGAAAATAGCCTAAAGCACTGCCGAAATCGTGTTTCTAGCCTACCCGGATAGGCCGGCAGGACTGGGAGCCGGGTTGTCAAAAACAGACTATTTTTGAGGGGAAATAGCCTGAAAGCACTACCGAAATCGTGTTTCCTGAGGCGCCCCTTCCCGAAGGATCGAGGTCCCGACGGTGCTGATAGCGCAGACACTTGATAATACAACATTGGTCCAAATTTAAGTTGAATATTACATTAATACGAAGGTTCAGAGTGCAGCGAAATTAATACAAGTTCATAATGTTTTAAAAACAGCGGAAGCAATTAACGTAAAGAAACTACGCGCTCGACGATATAGCGTAGTGATGATCCCTGCCCGGAGAACCATCACCCTAGCAGCACACACATCACTGCGGCGGCGAGTCGGACTCCCAGTGGGCAGTCCAACCCTCGGGGACTTGCACGTCCCAAGGCATTACATTCTCAGGCAATTCAATCTCTTCATGACCTGTAAACAACGATGGCACAAAGCCTGAGTACTAATTACTCAGCAATACTTACCCGTCGAAACACCTAGACATGCAAGGGCTTTAATAGGGTAGCTTGTTTGAAAGGACTCGCACTAAGCAACATATTAGTTCTATCGAGTTTTATTGAGCCATGTTAATTGGGTGAAGCAGAATGTAACTTTAGTGGAGCTATATAGGATAATAAAGCCAATACAGGGGTGACAGCAGTGCAAGAGCATCAGTAGTAGTAATCAACAGAAGGGGCAATAATCAACTTTAAAAAAAAAAATCATGTTACAACTACGTGACGACTCAGTGACCAAGCAGTACTCATTACTGCAAGCGACAACAATTCCAATCGATTTACACCAGCTAGGAAAACCCGAAATACAAGACACATACATACCAATTAAGGTCGTATATGGCAACCTTTCACAAGGACGAAAACAACTTGGTCCGGGTCCAGTTTCAGCGAGTGGGCATGCCGTCCTGCCAGCAGTACTTCGCAGTGTGGACCGCCCACTCCAGCAGCAGAAGGGTCAACGACCACTGTACTAGGTACCGTCCTAATTGCCGCGTCAATGCTACATCAGTTTACTAGTACCCATAGACTAGCATGCTTTCGGTACTGTTCGAGACTTGACCAAGGGGCCGACCACGGACGGGTCCTACGGTGGGCAAGACAGGGCTACCGCAGTCAACACCCATGTGTGACTGCAACCTATACATGCATATTCCCTGCCCTGCCATAACATTAAAGTAAACTTCTTCCATTAAGTTCAGATTTAGTGATCAAGTCATTCCTTAGTAATAATGTCTACCGAGACTATTAGTCACTAAGCATAGCGATACAGTACCGTTCCTATCATAGTTCTAATAATAAGCAAAGGTCATTTGGGGTCATGCAAGGTGGATTTCCAATCAACTCCTATGACCTAATGCATCAAACAATCACAGACGTAGCAGTGATATAAACTAGCAAATTTTATAAATGGGCAAATGCAAACCAGGGCTTGCCTGGATCGACACTGGTGTTAGCAACTTCAACTTCTGGCTCCTGGTGTTCAGTGTCCTTCTGAAGATCCTGTTCGGGCTCCTGGTTATTGTTACCTATATGACGGAAGATGTTTTACGGTATGTTCGTGACACCGTCACATGCAACGATATGATGGATGCGTAGTGCCGTGTTGTAATATGATAATCGATTTCTTAATATGTTCTAGAAGACATATGCTTCAGAGAAGTAAGGTTGTTATTTAGGATTTTAGGTATATATATTCCTTATGCATTTAAATAAAGTAACTGAGTGATATGGACATTTAAATTAATTAGTAAAATAAATTTAAGTTTCTGGACATGTGTGATTTACTGTGTACAGAGAGCTATATGAGTGATTTTTGTGCCAAGTGGCAGGGGCAATTTATTTACAAAACAATTACTAGGATTAATCTAAGCAAATACACTAAATAATTTCAGAGCCTAAAATAATCCATATTTTACCAAACTAAAATTTGTGGTGGTAGGTAATCATATGTTTATTGAGCATGCCAAAAATCAGGATTTAATTTTATTCCTAGAATTTCTAGTGAATTAACTAGTTTTTAAGCAATTAAATGAATTAATAAAAATACATGTACAGAGACTATGATTTATCATTTTACTAAAATATAGCTCTAAAAGATGAACCCAGCAAAATTTGTTTGGGCCGATTTGGGTTTGAAATCGATTTACTATGAATTTTTGAAGTCTTAATGGTTTTCTGGAATTTTCTTGGCATCTATCTATTAAAACATTGCCACGTTGGGCCAGGTCAGCAGACACGTCAACGCCACGTCGGCTCCAGCTCGGCTGCCAGTAGGCGCCAGTCGGACGGCGGGTCAGCGGCGCCAGAGCTCGCCGGAGAACGGTCAAGCTCGCCGCTGGCAAGCACATGCGAGGTAAGCTCGCCGCGGAAGCATTTTTCTAACACGCACGTCGAGGTGAACGCGTCTGGAGGGTTCGCGAGGACAGAGGCTCACCGGAGAGGGTCGATGTCGAGTTGGCGGCGGAACTCTGATCTTCGGCGGCGTCGCGTTTCTGGAAGGGGGCAGCAAATCGGTCGCTGTCTTCGCGTAGAGCACCAGCAAAAGGCGGAGAACACCGGCGTTGATGATGTCGTCGTGGACTCGGGCCGGAACTAGTAGCTCGTTGGCGAGGCGGCTTCGGCGAACGGCGACGATGGTAGAGTCTGGGGAAAAATCGTCTCTGCGCGCAAAGAAGCGATCAAACACGGTGCTAGGGGTTAGGGAAATCATCGAGGGGTGTGCACACCTGGATGTGCAAGAACCGGATCGGGAGGCTTACGGTGCTTGGTAAATTTTGAGCTGTGGCAATGGGGATCGCCGGATAGGTTCCAAGGGGAAAAACTTGAATTACTTGCGATGCTCACGAAGTGGAGGGAAATGGTGGCAAGGGAGAGTCGCACAAGGAGGATGTGCTGCGTGTGTGTCTTTGAATCGGGTTGGGAGGCAAAGGGGAAAACAGGGCTCGAGCTTGCGTTGGAGCTCTGAAATGGCGGAATGGTGGAGGAATGAGGAGGAGAGAGTGGGGAGCAGAGTGCAGGGAGTTGAAATGAGAGTGCTCGGAGGGTGTCACGTGGTGGTGCAAGGGTCAGCGCATCGATTTGCGTTTGGTCGGAGTGATGGGAACGGTCGGGAGCAGGGTGGCCGAGTGGCAAGGTCATGTCAATGGCGTGCAGAGGAGAGGGGGGAGGAAGAAGGCCGTTGGCCGGGCTCGGGCGGCAGGGCAGTGGCAGGGGGCACTGTAGCGCGCGCTCGGTCCCGAGGCTGGAGTGATGGTCGTCCGTTCGGTGTGCCGGCGTTGACAGAGAGAGAATCGGCAGGGGAGAGCTTTGCCGGCCAATGGAGGAAGAAGAAGAAGATTTTCCTCTGAACCCCCCAAACTTTCAGATTCTTTGCATAAAGGTCCTTGGTCAATGCTGGATTTAGGAAAATCAAAATAAAATAGCTAGAAATTCCCAAAAATTGTGAAACTTGGTGAGTTGACTATTTAAATAGTGGAGGACACTCAGGTGAATTTTTTATTTTTGATTTCCATAAAAATATTTTTAGTATTTAATAATTGCCTTAAATAGATACTTAAGCATTAATTAATTAATTGTGGCTTTTGCAATTTAGATAAAATGCTCAATAAATTCATAAAATTCTATTTTATTATTACCATTCTGATTATGAATTTAATTGGTATATGTTATATAGAAAATTTTTAATTTGCTTCATAATTTGGTTGCAGGGTTTTTGTTTTTCCTAGAATTAATTCCAAATTTTAGGGAGGCTTTTCCTATTTCATGCCATCATTACTCATATCCTTGTGCTCCTTATGCTTGTTAATTGGAATGGGACACCTGGGGTGTCACAGCCCTCCCTCCTTAAAGGAATCTCGTCCCGAGATTATGGACAAGGCAAACTAGAGGGAAGTACAGTGGTCAAAATATACCTGTATATGACGACCAAAATTCCGGGTAGTGAGTACTTAGAAATTCTTCAGATTCCCAAGTGAACTCGTCTTCCGAGTGATTACACCACTGAACTTTGTAGAATTTGAGGGTTCTTTTATGAGTTGTGCGCTCTTTCTCGTCGAGGATCCTTATTGGTTGCTCGGAGTAGGTGAGATCTGGCTGGAGTTGGTTGTAATCTTCTAGTACTTTGTCAATTGATGGGTTGAGACATCGTTTCAACTGGGAAACATGGAAGGTGCGGTGCACTCCAGACAGGTTAGCTGGTAACTCGAGCTTGTAGGCAATGTTTCCTCGTCTTTCCAGGATTTGGAATGGTCCAATATAACGGGGAGCTAACTTTCCTTTGACTCCAAACCGTTGGATACCCTTCATAGGGGACACTCGAAGATAGACGTAGTCACCCTTATTGAAGCACAGTGGTCTACGTCGTCTGTTTGCATACTTCTCTTGTCGGCATTTGGCAGCCTTAAGGTTTTCTTGAATGACACGAACTTTCTCCTCGGCATCCTTTACGAGATCAGGGCCAAATGTTACTCTTTCTCCCGATTCAGACCAATTCAATGGCGTTCTACAACTACGACCATAGAGTGCTTCGAACGGTGACATTTTCACACTCTCTTGGTCACTGTTGTTATACGAAAACTTGGCATAGGGTAGATACTCATCCCAGTTACCGCCATACGTTAAAACGTAAGCTCTAAGCATATCTTCTAGAATTTGGTTGACACGCTCTATTTGTCCATCGGTGGCGGCATGGTAAGCAGAACTTCGAATCAATCTTGTTCCTAATGATGCATGCAGTTGTTCCCAGAAACGAGCAACAAACTGCGAACCATGATCGGAAACGATGGTGTTGGGTACTCCATGAAGACATAGAATTCTCGCGATGTATAGTTTTGCATACTGTTTTATCTTGTAAGTGTTATTGACCGAAAGAAAGTGAGCAGATTTGGTGAGTCTGTCCACAATAACCCAAATGGAATCATGCTTACGCGAAGTGAGAGGGAGGCCAACAATAAAATCCATGCTGATATCCTCCCATTTCCAGGCGGGAATACTTAATGGTTGAAGTAACCCGGCCTGCTTCAAATGGTCAGCCTTAACTCTCTGACATGTGTCGCATTCTGCAACATATCGAGCAACTTCTCGCTTTATTCTGGTCCACCAAAAATTCTTCTTCAGATCTTGGTACATTTTATTACTACCCGGGTGAATGGAGTATTTGGAGTGATGCGCTTCATCCAAAATTTTCCGTCGAAGCTCAAAGTCCCTTGGTACTACTAAACGGTTATTGAACCATAGGGTACCATCTGAGTCTTGTGTAAAGCATTTTGCCTTACCGTTCTTGATGTTTTGACGGATATGATTCATACCATCATCATCCTTCTACGCAGCAATGATTTCTTCACGAATGGTGGACTGTACACTAAGGTTGTTGATTACTATAGCCGGCAAAACGCGAAGGCTAGGTTCTGAAATAGCTACTTGGTTGCTGCTGTCCTGAAATTCCAGCACCAAATTATGGCAGTGTACCCTTCTACTTAGTGCATCGGCTACTACATTGGCCTTGCCTGGATGATAATGAATCTCCAGGTTATAATCCTTGATTAATTCTAGCCACCGACGTTGTCTCATGTTCAGATTGGTTTGAGTAAAGATATACTTCAAACTTTTATGATCCGTGTAGATGTGCACTAAGTTTCCAAGCAAATAATGCCTCCAGAGTTTTAGTGCAAGTACCACTGCAGCTAGTTCCAAGTCGTGGGTTGGATAATGCTCTTCATGCTTCCGTAGCTGTCAAGATGCGTAAGCAATGACACCACCTTCCTGCATGAGCACGCATCCAAGTCCAGTCCCAGATGCATCACAATATACGTCAAACGGCTTGGTGATGTCTGGCTGAGCCAATACTGGGGCAGTGGTCAATAATTTCTTCAACGTCTGAAATGCTTCTTCACAATCATCGCTCCAATCGAACTTCTTATCCTTTTTCAGCAGTTCCGTGATGGGTTTGGTTAACCGAGAGAAATTCGGATTGAACCTACAATAATATCCGGCTAGTCCGAGGAAACTGCGTACTTGATGAACAGTTCTCGGTGGCTTCCAATCCAACACATCTTGAACTTTGCTAGGATCTACAGAGATACCTTTTGCAGAAACTATGTGACCAAGAAATGGCACACGGTCCAACCAAAACTCACACTTGCTGAATTTTGCATACAGCTTGTGATCTCGGAGGCGTTGAAGAACGATGCGAAGATGTTCAGCGTGTTCTTCCTTGGATTTGGAATAGATGAGGATGTCATCAATGAATACCACCACGAATTTGTCCAGCTCCGGCATGGATACCGAATTCATGAGGTACATGAAATGGGATGGAGCGTTAGTTAATCCGAAAGACATTACTAGGTACTCAAACAATCCATATCTTGTAGAGAAAGCGGTCTTGGGAATGTCTTCTGCTCTTATCTTTATCTGATGATATCCTGAGCGAAGGTCAATTTTGGAAAAGACCTTGGCACCAACTAATTGATCGAAAAGAATATCGATACGTGGCAGCGGGTATTTATTTTTGATGGTAACTTCGTTCAATGGCCGATAATCAACCACAAGATGCAGAGATTTGTCCTTCTTTTTTACGAAGATAGCAGGGCAGCCCCAAGGTGAAGTACTTGGGCGAATGAATCCCTTTTCCAATAGCTCATTCAATTGCTTTTTCAACTCAGCCAGCTCGTTCGGAGCCATTTTATACGGTCGACGGGATATTGGAGAAGTTCCTGGCTGAAGCTCTATCTTAAATTCCACGTCCCGGTCAGGGGGAAGACCAGAGATATCTTCGGGAAACACGTTGGGGAATTCACAGATAACAGGAATACTTTCTAGTGCCACTCCTTCCAAATGGTAGGCAGCTAGAAATTTCGATGAATCAGTGTTTAGAGAAAGTATACTTCAGCCGTGCAAGGGAGAGTTTAAGTACACAATACGGGGCTCGATATCTAGCATGGCTCTATGGGTTTTCATCCAGAACATACCCAAAATTGAATCAATTTCTTGGTGACTAAGCACGATAAAATTAGTGGGATAGATTTTCTGATTTATTTCTATTGGAGTCTTGCATACTATTTGATTGGCACAGATTTGTCCCGCGGGGGAACGAACGGTGTAGTATTTTTCTATAGCCTTGAGTTGAAGATTAAGTCTTTGCACACATGCTTGGCCAATGAAATTATGAGTGGCACCAGAATCATAAAGTGCAAGGACAGGCTGGCGATAGAGTGAGAGCGTACCGGTCAGCACGGTTTCGCCCTGAGGGATATCTTCAGCATTGGTGTAGTTCACTTGGGCACCACGAGACGGTGCATTCACATTTCTGTTCTGGTTCGGACGCTGGTTGATATTGTTGTTGTTGCGCCTAGGTGCAGTACAGTTCTTAGCAAAGTGGGCAGTGCGACCACAGTTGTAACATGGATTGTTGCCTCCACGGTCAGCAGGCTGTGGAGCACGAGCATTTGGGTTCCCTTGCTGCTGATACGGTGCACGGTACTGATTGCTTTGCTGCTGGTATGGCACACGGGGAGGAAAGTTCTGCAGTTGTGGTGGCCTTGACTAGTTATGTGCATGCGGACGCTGGAATTGCTGCCGCGGGGGTGTCCTGTATCGCTGTCCGGTTGGTGAGGTGAATACCAGGCGATGCTTCGCCTGGGGGGTTTCAGAGGCACTAGCAGGGGCCTTCCTCTTGCGATCTTCTTCTTCCACTTGGCGCATAGCACCTTCCTGGACAATAGCAGCATTGACCAGGTCATTGTAGGTGCCCGTCTCCTGCCAGGTCAGACGTTCCTTCAGCTTGGCATTCATTCCTCGTAGGAATGCATACCTCTTCTTTTCCTCCGTATTGACATACTCACTAGCATATTGGGCGAGGTGGTTGAAAGCTTCAGAATATTGGAGGACATTCCTCCCTCCTTGTTTCAGATCTGTAAACTCCTGCAACTTCCTCTGCATGAGGGCAGCTGGAATGAAGTGGGCACGAAATGCTGTCTTGAACTCATTCCACTCAAGACGGTGTCCAGCAGGCAGAGTAGCTTCATAATTCGTCCACCAGGCACTAGCAGAGCCCTGGAGTTGTTGGGCGGCGAACAGCACCTTCTGGTGCTCTGTGCAGTCCAGCAGACCGAACTTAGACTCGGTCTGACGCAGCCAATGATCCGCTTACAGAGGTTCCCTGGCACGCTCAAACATCGGTGGATGGGTACCCAAAAAATCCGAGTACGTGCACTAACGAGGCTGGTTATTGTTGCGGTTTCCTCCATGTCCTCCAAGGTTGGACGTATTCTCCACGAGTTGACGGAGCAACTCAGAATCATTCTGCTGACGGTTGATCACTGCAGCGAGGATTTCTGCCAGTGAGGGCTGAGCATTAGCTCCCTGTTGAGAGCTCTCAGGGTCATCCTGATTCCTAGTACGCACCATGCTGCAATTTACATGATTGCACATTAGTAATCTCTCAAATTAATCCATAGAAGTCACATGTGCAAGGATATAAATTGCAAGAGGCACACACAAAAATTCCAAAAGTAACAACCATTTTCATTAATCCAATCCGGAGTACATGGTTGTCTGAAGGACATCATCAGATAGTTCTTACATGCCTGTGTCAACGTCTATCTACGGTATTGCGGACACATTATGCAAGATTCATAATCCTACATCCGAACTCAAGATACTTATACTACATGGGCATAAGACCGGGGGGTAGCGAGTCGTCTAATCCTGGTCTAAATCTTCTGGTTCTGCGGGCTCTTCGGGTTCTAGCATTTCCACATCATTAATTTCAGCGGGTGCCATCTCTACGTCCTCTTGTTCTCCATACTCTAAGGTGATCTCATCCCAATTCCCTTCAACAGGAAGGTGGGCGGCTTTGAACGCATCAAAATCATCTTGAGCCTCGATCATATCCTGCTCAAAACGTTCTGCATCCAACAAGGCTTGATCACGCTCTTCTATAATCATGTCCATCTCCTCATTCTTTGCTTCGATTTGTTGGTTCAGTTCTAAAATCTCCACATCCTTAGCTTGCTTTTCTGCTTCTGAAAACGGAGGACAGAATGATACATGTCCAGTAGTCGGCACAAGTTGGTGCATAAAGCGAATGTGGAAAGGCCATAATACTCTATTATGGGCAGCATGGGGTCATGATAGCGGTGGTTTGGATCGAAGATGAAGTCCACACGCCTAATCCACTCAAAATCCGTCATGTCGTTGATGGGCAGCAAGGCGACGGGTGTTCCAGCAACATCATGCTTGCGGTCTTCACAGAATTGTGTGAGTGCCTTGAAAGCAGCAATATTCGAAGTGGTGAGTAAATCGGTCCCAGAGACATTAACAGTCCAAGACTCCCATGCCGGAGTAAATGAATAATTGGCGGGAACCACCACATGAACGACACAGGAGGTAACCCCATACTCCTGATATTCCTTGCCAACATAAGTGGGAGGAGTGTGATATCCGAACCCCTGGAGAATTCTCCAGAACAGGTGAACCATCCCGGTGAATTCCAAACCGTCGGTGATCTCCCAACCCGGTGGGGCTTGTTCATTGTTTTCAGCCATCTACAAGGAAAGTACTTTGATTGAGTCAAAACGTATCGTATGAAGCCTTGATTGCAATAAAGATAGCTAAAAGAGTACGACTAATTCATAACGTGAGTCAACATAACCTTAAGTACATGGACTCGGAATATGTGACCATCGAGCTACAAAAGAATATCATGCAGTGATCCCAAAATACAACAATCTCGCGTGAATCAACAAAAGCTACCAACCCATCCAGTCCTACCTACACGACCTAGTCTGATCTACCACGATCCCTAAGTCCTGTCTCCAACTGGTGCCTCGTAGTCTACATCAGACTCCTCGTCCATATCCTCCTGCGGCTCCTCCTCCTCTGGTGCTGCCTAAGGTGCTAGAGCCGCCTGTAGCTGCTCCTGCAGGCCCTGGTTCTCGTGAGCCAGGGTCTCCAAGTCCTCTCCCATAAGCTCCATCTCGTGTTGTGCAGCCGTCAACTGATGCTGTAGGTGCTCATTGTGGTTGGCACGCTGCTGCATAATCGTGCCACATCTATCGACCTCCTACGCGAGAGTGTCGCGCTGTCCAGTGACCTCGGTAACGCGAGTCTCACTTGCCTCAAGAGCAGCGGTCAACCGCTGAACCTCCCTCTGCTGTGTGTCCACCTGTGTCTGCAAGTCGTTCCTCTGTGTCCAGACCTGCTCAGCGTCAGCCAGTAGGATCCTGCTGTGGCTGCTAGCCTCCTCATCCAAGTTGAGGAGGTACTCGGACTAGTGGGACACATGGTGGTACCCCGCGTGATACGTCGAGTAGTCATTGCGGGCGATGCGCCTCATGCGCCTCTGCCAGACCGGGTTGGCCTGGTGCCAGATCGGGATCATCTCAAACGGAGTCCCAGAGAGCGCTGCCGTGTCGCGCCCGCAGAAGTGGGTGAGAGCCCTGTGGGCGACTCTCTCCAAGCCCTCATGAAGGCTCCCACAAATCGCCATGCTCTCCATCCCCGCCATGCCGAGGTTGCGCGGGTGAGTGGGCACGCTGATGTGCACCTCTGCAAGAGTCACACCATGGCGGCGGACCTCACGGCCCTTGTAGGAGGGCGGATCGTCGTAGCCCAGCAAGCGGAGCAAATCCCACAAAAGTGTAGGAAAGCCACGGCGGTGGAGACCGGTGGTGTAGCGCCACCCGTCGTGCGTAAACTCCTCAAAACCGTGATCACCCATCTGGAACAACAACCCAATGGTGAGTATAGTGTTCCACAACTAGGAATGCATATCATATAAAGTGCTGTAAATATGGAAACAAGTTTTAGTTTAACATTTTCCAGTCTCAAGGGGCAATAATACGGTAACGGTTCTTATTGCAGTTTCATTCTTGACTGTCCAGTTGTCAGAAAAGTGAGTGTTTTGACTAGCAAACGAAATCTTCAGAGCTGGGGCTTGGCACCATGTTACAGTAGAATTTCATATCTTTCCAGATTGTACTCATATTCCCAAAAATTCGAAGTAAAACTGAACCTATGAATTTTACAAGTTCAGGTTGGCAGGTTCTGTTACTGGATGATAGGGGCTTACTGTTTCTACTCTACTGGGCAGGGGAAAAATAATTCAGTGGTGAACCTATTGGAGGTGAAAATAGACTTCTAGGGCTTTCCAGATTGGGCTCATACACCTTTTAATTCGAAGTACAACTCCAGTTATGAAATTTTCAAGTTCAGGGTTATGCTGAAAACAGCAAGTTAACAGATTTCACTTGTTCTCTATTCCTGAGGTTGTTACTGTTATACTCAAAATTAAATTTCGATTTCTGGTGATAGAGGGTTTTGAGATCTTTCTGAGAAGCATTTATATGCCTTATTTTGGTTAAGTATTTTATTAGTTATGAATTTTTGAAGTTGACGACTAAAACAGGACAGATTCTTGTTATCTTGACCGTTGGATTTGTAGCTCGAAATTTTTATACTTATCATACTTAGAAATTTTTATTCAGAGGTGGGTGGGCAAGAAGAGAACCACATTTTAGTTTAGTTACATAAGGAATGCATGATGCAAGGAGTTTTACTTAATTAACCTATCATTCCTCACAACTCAACACATGAATTGCCGATACTTTGCGGCACGGATATTTGGTGATGACCCGCACTCATCACGTAAGTCAAGCTAAAAGTTATACTAATGGCGTGAGTGTACCTGCAGAAGATCCATTGCAGAAACAATACATCAAATTCAAAAGAAACTATGAAAGGAAGCACATTTCTACTAGTAACGATCCATGGAAAAGGATCGCCCCGTGATAAGTCACGAGCCAATAGTGTCTCGTATCCGTCTGCGAGCACAGACACCGATATCACGCGTGTCGGTTAAGCACGCACGTACCTTCGTTTGAAGAAGCCGTAGATATAATATTTAAACAAACATAACCCATGTTAGCTTTGTCACCACCCTAATATCTATATGGGCAATACTAACGTATCCTCACTCGTAAACGTCATAGTTTTAGAAAATACGATTTATTTGTTACATTATCATGGACCACGGCTCTGATACCAGCTGAGGCGCCCCTTCCCGGAGGATCGAGGTCCCGACGGTGCTGATAGCGCAGACACTTGATAATACAACATTGGTCCAAATTTAAGTTGAATATTACATTAATACGAAGGTTCAGAGTGCAGCGGAATTAATACAAGTTCATAATGTTTTGAAAACAGCAGAAGCAATTAACGTAAAGAAACTATGAGCTCGACGATACAGCGTAGTGATGATCCCTACCCGGGGAACCATCACCCTAGCAGCACACACATCACTGCGGCGGCGAGTCGGACTCCCAGTGGGCAGTCCAACCCTCGGGGACTTGCACGTCCCAAGGCATCACATTCTCAGGCAATTCAATCTCTTCATGACCTGTAAACAATGATGGCACAAAGCCTGAGTACTAATTACTCAGCAAGACTTACCCGTTGAAACACCTAGACATGCAAGGGCTTTAATAGGGTAGCTTGTTTGAAAGGACTCGCACTAAGCAACCTATTAGTTCTATCGAGTTTTATTGAGCCATGTTAATTGGGTGAAGCAGAATGTAACTTTAGTGGAGCTATATAGGATAATAAAGCCAATACAGGGTTGACAGCAGTGCAAGAGCATCAGTAGTAGTAATCAACAGGAGGGGCAATAATCAACTTTTAAAAAACAATCATGTTACAACTACGTGACGACTCAATGACCAAGCGGTACTCATTACTGCAAGCGACAGCAATTGCAATCGATTTACACCAGCTGGGAAAACCCGAAATACACGACACATACGCACCAATTAAGGTCGTATATGGCAACCTTTCACAAGGACGAAAACAACTTGGTCCGGGTCCAATTTCAGCGAGTGGGCATGCCGTCCTGCCAGCAGTACTTCGCGGTGTGGACCGCCCACTCCAGCAGCAGAAGGGTCAACGACCAATGTACTAGGTACTGTTCTAATTGCCGCGTCAATGCTACATCAGTTTACTAGTACCCATAGACTAGCATGCTTTTGGTACTGTTCGAGACTTGACCAAGGGGCCGACCACGGACGGGTCCTAGGGTGGGCAAGGCAGGGCTACCGCAGTCAACACCCATGTGTGACTGCAACCTATACATGCATAATCCCTGCCCGGCCATAACATTAAAGTAAACTTCTTCCATTAAGTTCAGATTTAGTGATCAAGTCATTCCTTAGTAATAATGTCTACCGAGACTATTAGTCACTAAGCATAGCGATACAGTACCGTTCCTATCACAGTTCTAATAATAAGCAAAGGTCATTTGGGGGTCATGCAAGGTGGATTTCCAATCAACTCCTATGACCTAATGCATCAAACAATCACAGATGTAGCAGTGATATAAACTAGCAAATTTTATAAATGGGCAAATGCAAACCAGGGCTTGCCTGGATCGACACTGGTGTTAGCAACTTCAACTTCTGGCTCCTGGTGTTCAGTGTCCTTCTGAAGATCCTCTTCGGGCTTCTGGTTGTCGTTACCTATATGACGGAAGATGTTTTACGGTATGTTCGTGACACCGTCACATGCAACGATATGATGGATGCATAGTGCCGTGTTGTAATATGATAATCGATTTCTTAATATGTTCTAGAAGACATATGCTTCAGAGAAGTAAGGTTGTTATTTAGGATTTTAGGTATATATATTCCTTATGCATTTAAATAAAGTAACTGAGTGATATGGGCATTTAAATTAATTAGTAAAATAAATTTATGTTTTTGGACATGTATGATTTACTGTGTACAGAGAGCTATATGAGTGATTTTTGTGCCAAGTGGCAGGGGCAATTTATTTACAGAACAATTACTAGGATTAATCTAAGCAAATACACTAAATAATTTCAGAGCCTAAAATAATCCATATTTACCAAACTAAAATTTGTGGTGGTAGATAATCATATGTTTATTGAGCATGCCAAAAATCAGGATTTAATTTTATTCCTAGAATTTCTAGTGAATTAACTAGTGTTTAAGCAATTAAATGAATTAATAAAAATACATGTACAGTGACTATGATTTATCATTTTACTAAAATAGAGCTCTAAAAGATGAACCCAGCAAAATTTGTTTGGGCCGATTTGGGTTTGAAATCGATTTACTATGAATTTTTGAAGCCTTAATGGTTTTCTGGAATTTTCTTGGCATTTATCTATGAAAACGTTGCCACGTCGGGCCAGGTCAGCAGACACGTCAATGCCACGTCGGCTCCAGCTTGGCTGCCAGTAGGCGCCAGTCGGACGACGTGTCAGCGGCGCCAGAGCTCGCCGGAGAACGGTCAAGCTCGCCGCTGGCAAGCACATGCGAGGGAAGCTCGCCGCGGAAGCATTTTTCTAACACGCATGTCGAGGCGAACGCGTCTGGAGGGTTGGCGAGGACAGAGGCTCACTGGAGAGGGTCGACGTCGAGTTGGCGGCGGAACTCTGATCTTCGGCGGCGTTGCGTTTCTGGAAGGGGGTAGCAAATCGGTCGCCGTCTTCGCATAGAGCACCAGCAGAAGGCGGAGAACACCGACATTGATGATGTCGTCGTGGACTCGGGCCGGAACTAGTAGCTCGTCGGCGAGGCGGCTTTGGCGAACGGCAGCGATGGTAGAGTCCGGGGAAAAATCATCTCTGCGCGCAAAGAAGCGATCAAACACGGTGCTAGGGGTCTGGGAAATCGTCGAGGGGTGTGCGCACCTGGATGTGCAAGAACCGAATCGGGAGGCTTACGGTGCTTGGTAAATTTTGAGCTGCGGCAATGGGGATCGCCGGATAGGTTCCAAGGGGAAAAACTTGAATTACTTGCGATGCTCATGAAGTGGAGGGAAATGGTGGCAAGGGAGAGTCGCACATGGAGGATGAGCTACGTGTGTGTCTTTGAATCGGGTTGGGAGGCAAAGGGGAAAACAGGGCTCGAGCTTGCGGTGGAGCTCTGAAATGGCGGAATGGTGGAGGAATGAGGAGGAGAGAGTGGGGAGCAGAGTGCAGGGAGTTGAAATGAGAGTGCTCGGAGGGTGTCACGTGGTGGTGCAAGGGTCAGCGCATCGATTTGCGTTTGGTCGGAGTGATGGGAACGGTCTGGAGCAGGGTGGCCGAGTGGCAAGGTCATGTCAATGGCGTGCAGAGGAGAGGGGGGAGGAAGAAGGCCGTTGGCCGGGCTCGGGCGGCAGGGCAGTGGCAGGGGGCACTGTAGCGCGCGCTCGGTCCCGAGGCTGGAGTGATGGTCGTCCGTTCGGTGCGCCGACGTCAACAGAGAGAGAATCGGCAGGGGAGAGCTTTGCCGGCCAATGGAGGAGGAAGAAGAAGATTTTCCTCTGAACCCCCCAAACTTTCAGATTCTTCGCAAAAAGGTCCTTGGTCAATGCTGGATTTAGGAAAATCAAAATAAAATAGCTAGAAATTCCCAAAAATTGTGAAACTTGGTGAGTTGACTATTTAAATAGTGGAGGACACTCAGGTGATTTCCATAAAAATATTTTTAGTATTTAATAATTGCCTTAAATAGATACTTAAGCATTAATTAATTAATTGTGGCTTTTGCAATTTAGATAAAATGCTCAATAAATTCATAAAATTCTATTTTATTATTACCATTCTGATTATGAATTTAATTGGTATATGTTATATAGAAAATTTTTAATTTGCTTCATAATTTGGTTGCAGGGTTTTTGTTTTTCCTAGAATTAATTCCAAATTTTAGGGAGGCTTTTCCTATTTCATGCCATCATTACTCATATCCTTGTGCTCCTTATGCTTGTTAATTGGAATGGGACACCTGGGGTGTCACATTTCCAGCCTACCCGGGCAGGCCGCCAGGACCGGGCATCAGGTTGGAGAAAATAGATGATCTTTAAGGGAAAACAGCCTAAAAGCACAACCGGAATCACGTTTCTGGCCTACCCGGGCAGGCCGGCAGGACCAGGTGCAGGTTTATGAAAAACATACTATTTTTAAGGGAAAACTGCCTGAAAGCACTGCCGAAATCATGTTTCAGTCCTACTCGGACAGGCCGCCAGGACTGGGTGCAAGGTTGTAAAAAACAGACTGTTTTTAAGGGCAAACGTCCTAAAAGCACTACCAAAATCATGTTTCTGGCCTACCCGGACAGGCCCGCAGGACCGGGAGCAGGGTTGTGAAAAGCAAACTGTTTTTAAGGGAAAATAGCCTAAAATAACTCCTGAAATCACATTTCTGGCCTACACAGAAAGGCCGGCAGGACCGGGTGCAGAGTGGTCAAAAACAGACTATTTTTAAGGGAAAACAGTCTAAAAGCAATGCCGAAATCACATTTCCGGCCTCCCCGGGAAGGCAGCTAGGACCGGGTATTGGGCTGGAGAAAATAGACGATTTTTAAGGGAAAACAGCCTAAAAGCACTATCGAAATCATGTTCCCGTCCTACCCGAGCAGGCTGGCAGGACCGGGTGCAGGGTTGTCAAAAACACACTGATTTTAAGGGAAAAAAGTCTAAAAGCACTATCGATATCAGGTTTCCAGCCGACCCAGACAGGCCAGCTGGACCGAGTGCAGGGTTGTCAAAAGTATACTGTTTTAAGGGAAAACAGCCTAAAGCACTGCCGAAATCACGTTTCCGACCTACCCGGACAAGTCGGCTGGACTGGGTGCCGGGTTGTAAAAAACAGGCTGTTTTTACGGGGAAACAACCTAAAAGCACTACTGAAATCATGTTTTCGGCCTACCTGGGCAGACTGTCAGGACCGGGTGTCGGGTTAGAGAAAACAGACATTTTTAAGGGAAAACAGCCTAAAAGCACTACCGAAATCATGTCCTCGGCCTACCCAAGCATGCTGGCAGGATCAGGTGCAGGGTTGTCAAAAACAGACTGCTTTTAAGGGAAAACAACCTAAAAAAACTGCCAACATCATGTTTCCGGCCTACCCGGATAGGCCAGTCGGGCTGGGTGCAGGATTGTCAAAAACAGACAATTTTTAAGGGAAAATAGCCTAAAAGCACTGCCAAAATCACGTTTTCAAACTACCCGGGTAGGCCTGCATGACCGTGTGCTGGGTTGTCAAAAACAGACTGTTTTTAAGGGAAAATAGCCTAAAAGCACTACTGAAATCACATTTTCAGCATACCCGTATGTTGACACTTCAACGTCACTCCAGAAATATTACTATCCCTGGCATCGGCACCAGAAATGCATGTTGGTATTTCTTACGATCATAGATAAATCCGCAATCGCACGGATACCAATGTAGCACTTCACCTAGGAGTATTCCAGGTTATTGAATCTAGGGGAATGTGTGTGTATTATTCTTCTAAACTAATCCATCCAAGGACAACAAGAATATGGTAGGCAGAGGGTAGTGAGGATTCCTATGGTCAAAGATCCTATAATAAGACAGGTCCGGTCTATTACTACTTACTTCGGGCACCGGATTACCCCTGCATCCATAGGCGACTTCGGCCAACAACTCTATGACGTACCCGAACATGGAGGATTACTAAGGCCGGATAGGGCTGTCACCACCTACCGACTACCTCTACAAACCATGGGCCATGCGGCAAACAAAGGTCACCTCTAGTCTAGACACCGCGTCTACGCTATCAATTACTATCCTAGTCTCGGATCCTCGCTTATAGAAGACTAAGATACTCTAATTAAGTAGAGCGATGATCCCATAAGTAATAAAGAAAGAACTTACTTAAATAGGAAACTTAAATACCAAAGAGGAAACACGAACACTTACTTGAAAAGGAAAGCATCCGTCGAGGTACAAGCGTGGGGAAGATCGCCGACAAACAAGGCGCTTCCCCCAACTCTCCGTCACTCTCTCCCTATTTTCTAAGCACTTTGGCGGTGCTAAAGCCTTATGAAGTGGAGCTCTATACTCTTCTTCTTGTGTGTTGTCTTTTCTACCGAATTTCCCCTCTATTTATAGGTGGCAAAGTGCTCGCAGGTATTTGTAGGTGAAGGAGGGTCGCTGGGCAAAAGTTCCACCGCTGGGTGGTGAGCCACGCCGAGCGACCGGGCATGCCGGGCGGCATGCAGCGCCGGGCGGCAACCCAGGGCGGGCGGCCGTTGGATGAGGTCGGTTTCTGATCGACTTTCTTTGGATGAGGCGGCAACCATCGCCTTATCCACTTGGCGTTGGTTGGCATGATGGGCTGAGTGGGCTGGACACCCCGGGAGGAAATTCCCGGGCCGGGCGGCGGCCTGTGACGGGTGGCGGCCTATTTTTGGTGCCGACCCCCTCCGGGTCATGTTTTCACTTGTCCAAGTTGTGCCACGTGGATGCTTCCTTTATTTCTTCACTTTTTACCCTTCTTAGTCCGGGGATGGAAAACGTCCTCATGGTGGAGTGTTTTTCAGGATCGGCTGGGTCGGATGGTTCGGCCTGATCAGACTCTGTTTTAACCCGTCGGGTGGCTGATTTCAGCCTGATATGACCCTGTCGGCTGAGTTCTGATTTCAGCCATCACGACCCTGTCGGGTCCTGATTTCAGCCTCATACGACCCTGTCGGCCGGCTGTTTTACGGCAGTATCGGCTGACACATGTCCCACCAAAACTCGTGGAAATGGTTAATAATAAACTGCTATCACTATTTTGTTTATTCCTATTATGTTGTTTATGCAAGGATTTGATGGTCGGATTTAGCATTGAAGGATCATCAACACCATACAGGCCGGTAGGACCGGGTGCAGGTTTGTAAAAAAAAAGACTATTTTTAAGGGAAAACAGCATAAAAGCCGTGCCGAAATCACGTTTGCGGCCTACCCGAGCAGGCCGACATGACCGGGTGTCGGGTTGGAGAAAACAGACGATATTTAAGGGAAAACAGCCTAAAAGCCTTGTCGGAATAATGTTTCTGGCCTACCCGGGCAGGTCGGCAGGACCAGGTGCAGGGTTATAAAAAAAGACTATTTTTAAGGGAAAACAGCCTGAAAGCACTGCCGAAATCACGTTTTTGGCCTACCCGGACAGGCCACTAGGAATGGGTGCAAGGTTGTCAAAAATAGACTGTTTTTAAGATAAAATAGCCTGAAAGCACTACCGAAATCACGTTTCTGCCGTACCCGGACAGGCCGCCAGGACTGGGTGCATGGTTTTCAAAAATAGACTATTTTTATGGGAATACTGCCTGAAAGCACTGCCGAAATCACGTTTATGGCCTACCCGGACAGGCCGCCAGGACTGGGTGCAAGGTTGTCAAAAACAGACTATTTCTAAGGGCAAACTGCCTGAAAGCACTGTCGAAATCACGTTTCTGGCCTACCCAGACAGGCCGGCAGGACTGGGTGCAAGGTTGTCAAAAACAGACTAATTTTAAGGGAAAATAGCGTAAAAGAACTGCTGAAATCACATTTCTGGCCTACACGGAAAGGCCGGCAGGACTAGGTGCGGGTGGTCAAAAACAGACTGTTTTAAGGGAAAACAGCCTGAAAGCTATGCCGAAATCACGTTTTCGGCCTACACCAGAAGGCCGCCAGGACCGTGTATTGGGTTGCAGAAAATAGATGATTTTTAAGAGAAAATAGCCTAATAGCACTGTCGGAATCATGTTTCTAGCCTACCCGGACGGGCCGGCAGGACCTGGTGTAGGGTTGTCAACAACAGACCGTTATTATGGGAAAATAGCCTAAAAGAGCTGCTAAATCACATTTCCAACCTACACGGAAAGGCCGGTAGGACCGGGTGGAGGGTGGTCAAAAACATACTGTTTTTAAGGGAAAACAGCCTAAAAGCAATGTCGAGATCACATTTTCGGCCTACTTGGGAAGGCAGCCAGGACCGGGTATTGGGTTGGTGAAAACAGATAATTTTTAAGGGGAAAATAGCCTAAAAGCACTGCTGAAATCATGTTTCCGATCTACCTGAGCAGGCCGGCAGGACTGGGTGCAGGGTTGTCAAAAACCCACTGATTTTAAGGGAAAACAGCCTAAAAGCACTGCCGAGATCATGTTTTCGACCTACCCGGACAGGCCAGCAGGACCGGGTGCAGGGTTGTCAAAAATGGACTGTTTTAAGGGAAACAGCCTAAAGCACTGCCGAAATCGCATTTCCGGCCTACCCAGATAGGTCGGCAAGACTGGGTGCCGGGTTGTCAAAAACAAACTATTTTTAAGGGGAAACCACCTAAAAGCACTACCGAAATCACGTTTTCAGCCTACCCGGGCAGGTTGCCAGGACCGAGTGTCGGGTTAGAGAAAATAGACGATTTTTGAGGGAAAATAGCCTAAAAGCACTGCCAGAATCAAGTCCTTAGCCTATGCGAATAGGCTGGCAGGATCGGGTGCAGGGTTATCAAAAACAGACTGCTTTTAAGGGAAAACAACCTAAAAGAACTGCCGACATCATATTTCTGGCCTACCCGGATAGGCCAGCAGGACTGGGTGCAGGGTTGTCAAAAATAGACTATTTTTAAGAGAAAATAGTCTAAAAGTACTGCAGAAATCACATTTCCGGCCTACTCGGGTAGGCCGGCATGACCGTGTGCAGGGTTGTCAAAAATAGACTGTTTTTAAGGGAAAATAGCCTAAAAGCAATGCTAAAATCACGTTTTCGGCATACCCGTACAGGCCGGCAGGACCGGGTGCAGGGTTGTCAAAAACAGACTATTTTTAAGGGAAAACAACCTAAAAGCACTGCCAAAATCACGTTTCCGGCCTACCCGAGTAGGCCGGCAGGACCGGGTGTCGAGTTGGAGAAAACAGATGATTTTTAAGCGAAAGTAGCCTAAAAGCAATTCCAACATCATGTTTCCGACCTACCCAGACAGGCCGAAAGGACCGGGTGCAGGGTTGTCAAAAAATGACTGTTTTTAAGGGAAAACTGCCTGAAAGCACTGCTGAAATCACGTTTGCGGCCTACCCAGTAGGTCGGCAGGACCGGGTGTTGGGTTAGATAAAACAGACGATCTTTAAGAGAAAACAGCCTACAAGCCTTGCCAGAATAACGTTTCTAGCCTACCCGAGCAGGCCGGCAGGACCAGGTGCAGGGTTATCAAAAATAGACTATTTTTAAGGGAAAACAGCCTGAAAACACTGTCGAAATCACGTTTCTGGCCTACCCAGACAGGCCGCCAGGACTGGGTGCAAGGTTGTCAAACATATACTATTTTTAAGGGAAAATAATCTGAATGGAATATCGAAATCACGTTTCCAGCCTACCCCACAGGCCGGCAGGACAGGGTGCAACGTAGTCAAAAACAGACTGTTTTTAAGGGAAAACTGCCTCAAAGCACTACTGAAATCACATTTCTGGACTACTCGGATAGGCCGCCAGGACTGGGTGCAAGGTTATCAAAAATAGACTGTTTCAAAGGGAAAACAGCCTGAAAGCACTGCCGAAATCATGTTTCTGGCCTACCCGGACAGGCCGGCAGGACCGGGTGCAGGGTTATAAAAAATAGACTATATTTATGGGAAAACTGCCTAAAAGCACTGCTGAGATCAGGTTTCCGGCCTACCCGGACAGGCCAGCAGGACCGGGTGCAGGGTTGTCACAAGTAGATTGTTTTAAGGGAAAACAGCCTAAAGCACTGCCGAAATCGCGTTTCCGGCCTACCTGGACAAGCCGGCAGGACTGGGTGCCGGGTTGTCAAAAACAGACTATTTTTAAGGGGAAACAACCTAAAAGCACTGCCGAAATCATGTTTTTGGCCTACCTGGGCAGACTACCAGGACCGGGTGTCGGGTTAGAGAAAATAGACGATTTTTACGGAAAAACAACCTAAAAGCACTGCCGGAATCAAGTCCTCGGCCTACCTGAGCATGCTGATAGGATCGGGTGCAGGGTTGTCAAAAATAGACTGCTTTTAAGGGAAAACAACCTAAAAGAACTGCCGGCATCATGTTTTCGGCCTACCCGGATAGGCTAGCCGGACTGGGTGCACGGTTGTCAAAAACAAACAATTTTTAAGGGAAAATAGCCTAAAAGCACTGCCGAAATCACGTTTCCGGCCTACCCGGGTAGACCGGCATGACCATGTGCAAGGTTGTCAAAAATAGACTATTTTTAAGGAAAATAGCCTAAAAGCACTGCTGAAATCATGTTTTCGGCATACCCGTATGTTGACACTTCTTAACATCACACCAGAAATATTACTATCCCTGGCATCGGCACCAGAAATGCATGTTGGTATTTCTTACGATCATAGATAAATCCACAATCGCACGGATACCAATGTAGCACTTCACCTAGGAGTATTCCAGGTAATTGAATCTCGGGGAATGTGTGTGTATTATTCTTCTAAACTAATCCATCCAAGGAGAACAAGAATATGGTAGGCAGAAAGTAGAGAGGATTCCTATGGTCAAGGATCCTATAATAAGACGGTCTATTACTACTTACTTCGGGCACCGGCTTACCCCTGCATCCACAGGCGACTCCGGCCAACAGCTCTACGACGTACCCGAACATGGAGTATTACTAAGGCCGAACAGGGCTGTCACCACCTACCGACTACCTCTACAAACCATGGGCCACACGGCAAACAAAGTTCACCTCTAGCCTAGACACCGCGTCTACGCTATCAATTACTATCCTAGTCTCGGATCCACGCTTATAGAAGACTAAGATACTCTAATTAAATAGAGCGATGATCTCGTAAGTAGTAAAGAAAGAACTTACTTAAATAGGAAACTTAAATACCAGAGAGGAAACACGAACACTTACTTGAAAAGAAAAGAATCCATCGAGGTACAAGCGTGGGGAAGATCGCCGACAAGCCCGGCGCATCCCCGAACTCTCCCTCACTCTCTCCCTATTTTGTAAGCACTTTGGCAGTGCTAAAGCCTTTTGAAGTGGAGCTCTATACTCTTCTTCTTCTGTGTTCTTTTTTCTACCGAATTTCCCCTCTATCTATAGGTGGCAAAGTGCTGGCGGGTATTTGTAGGTGATGGAGGGTCTGTGGGCAAATGTTTCCGCGTCGGGCGGCGGGCCACACCAAGCGACCGGGCATGCCGGGTGGCATGCAGCGCCGGGCGGCAACCCAGGACGGGCGGCCGTTGGATGAGGTCGGTTTCCGATCGACTTTCTTTGGACGTCTCAGATTTGGTCTGGATGACGGTTGTTGAGTTGGTTTTCAACCGCCTTATCCACTTGGCGTTGGTTGGCATGATGGGCCGAGTGGGCTGGACACCCCGGGAGGAAATTCCCAGGCCGGGCGGTGGCCTAGGCCGGGCAGCGGCCTGTGACGGGTGGTGGCCCATTTTTGGTGTTGACCCCCTCCAGGTCATGTTTTCACTTTTCCAAGTTGTGCCACGTGGATGCTTCCTTTATTTCTTCACTTTTTACCCGTCTTAGTCCGGGGATGAAAAACGACCTCATGGTGGAGTGTTTTTCAGGATCGGCTGGGTCGGATGGTTCAGCCTGATGAGACTCTGTTTTAACCCGCCGGGTGGCTGATTTCAGCCTGATATGACCCTGTCGGCTGAGTTCTGATTTCCGCCATCACGACCCTGCCGGGTCCTGATTTCAGCCTCATACGACCCTGTCGGCCGGCTGTTTTGTGGCAGTATCGGCCGACGGGGCGTTTCTTCATGTTTCTTTGCATATTTTAGCTCTTTTATACTTGCAAACACATGTCTCACCAAAACTCGTGGAAATGGTTAATAATAAACTGCTATCACTATTTTGTTTATTCCTTTTATGTTGTTTTTGCAGGGATTTGATGGTCGGATTTAGCATTTAAGGACCATCAACACCATAGAAGCCGGCAGGACCGGGTGCAGGGTTGTCAAAAACAGACTATTTTTAAGGGAAAACAGCCTAAAAGCACTGCCGAAATCACGTCTCTGGCCTATTCGAGTAGGCCGGCAAAGTCGGGTGTCGGGTTGGAGTAAACAAATGATTTTTAAGTTAAAACAGCCTAAAAGCAATGCCAACCTCATGTTTCCAGCATACCCTGACAGGCCGAAAGGACCGGATGCAGGGTTGTCAAAAAAAAGACTATTTTTAAAGGAAAACAGCATAAAAGCACTGCCAAAATCAAGTTTGCGGCCTACCAGAGCAGCCCGGCATGACCGGGTGTCGGGTTAGAGAAAATAGACGATATTTAAGGGAAAACAGCCTAAAAGCCTTACCGGAATAACGTTTCTGGCCTACCTGGGCAGGCCGGTAGGACCAGGTGTAGGGTTATAAAAAACAGACTATTTTTAAGGGAAAACAGCCTGAAAGCACTGCCGAAATCATGTTTTTGGCCTACCCGAATAGGCAGCCAGGACTGGGTGCAAGGTTGTTAAAAATAGACTGTTTTTAAGGGAAAATAGCCTGAAAGCACTACCGAAATCACGTTTCCGGCGTACCCGGACAGGCCGCCAGGACTAGGTGCGACGTTGTCAAAAACAGACTATTTTTAAGGGAAAACTGCCTAAAAGCACTGCTGAAATCACGTTTATGGCCTACCCGGACAAGCCGCCAGGACTGGGTGCAAGGTTGTCAAAAACAGACTGTTTCTAAGGGCAAACTGCCTCAAAGCACTACCAAAATCACATTCTGGCCTACCAAAACCACCAGGACTGGGTGCAAGATTGTCAAAAATAGACTAATTTTAAGGGAAAATAGCATAAAAGAACTGCTGAAATCACATTTCTGGCCTACACGGAAAGGCCGGCAGGACCAGGTGCGGGTGGTCAAAAATAGACTGTTTTTAAGGGAAAACAGCCTGAAAGCAATGCCGAAATCACATTTCCGACCTACCCGGGAAGGCCGCCAGGACCGTGTATTGGGTTGGAGAAAACAAATGATTTTTAAGCGAAAGCAGCCTAAAAGCAATTCCAACATCATGTTTCCGGCCTACCCAGACAGGCTGAAAGGACCTGGTGTAGGGTTGTCAACAACAGACCATTTTTATGGAAAAATAGCCTAAAAGAACTGCTGAAATCACATTTCCAGCCTACACGGAAAGGCTGCTAGGACCGGGTGGAGGGTGGTCAAAAAAATACTATTTTTAAGGGAAAACAGCTTAAAAGCAGTGCCGAAATCACATTTCCGGCGTACCTGGGAAGGCCGCCTGGACCGGGTATTGGGTTGGAGAAAACAGACGACTTTTAAGGGGAAAACAACCTAAAAGCACTGCCAAAATCATGTTTCTGATCTACAAAGCAGGCCGGCAGGACTGGGTGCAGGGTTGTCAAAAACAGACTGATTTTAAGGGAAAACAGCCTAAAAGCACTGCCGAGATCATGTTTCCGTCCTACCCGGACAGGCCAGCAGGACCGGGTGCAGGGTTGTCAAAGATAGACTATTTTAAGGGAAAACAGCCTAAAGCACTGCCGAAATCGTGTTTCCGGCCTACCCGGATAGGTCGGCAGGACTGGATGCCTGGTTGTCAAAAACAAACTATTTTTAAGGGGAAACACAATAAAAGCACTACCGAAATCACGTTTTCAGCCTACCCGGGCATGCTGCCAGGACCGGGTGTCAGGTTAGAGAAGACAGACGATTTTTAAGGGAAAACAACCTAAAAGCACTGCTGGAATCATGTCCTCATCCTATGCGAGCAGGCTGGGAGGATCGGGTGCAGGGTTGTCAAAAACAGACTGCTTTTAAGGGAAAACAACCTAAAAGAACTGCCGACATCATGTTTCTGGCCTACCCAGATAGGCCAGCAGGACTGGGTGCAGGGTTGTAAAACATAGACTATTTTTAAGAAAGCAGCGCGGCGCGGTAGCAGGGGCAGAGCGTGGCAGGGGAAAGTAACTCGCGATTTTGGCCGGTAGTAACGTGCGGTGAGCGAGGAGAGGCAAGGCGAAATGACGGGACGATCACGCGCGGGCTCTGGCGTTGCTGGGCGACAGGGAGCAATTGGGAGCCGGGAAATCGAGGAACTGTGACCAGAGGCCATGGCGGCATCGGGCAAGGGCGAAAGCAACTTTCTTCGGTGGCAGCTAGCGACGAGCAGTGGCAGAGCGGCAGTGGTGATGCGACGGAGCGGGCATGAGGGCTCGTCTTCAGTTTGAAGGCGGGAGCTGTTAGTCGACGAAATCAAGGCGGCAGAGGCGAGCGCGGCGGGGAGCGGCTTTCGTCGGGAACAGGGAGCACAACAGTCTTGGGCAGAAGAATAGAAACGCGGAGCAGCAGTGGCTAGTGGTCGGACGGCAGTGGGGTGCGGCGACGGCGAATGCGGCGGCGTGGGAGTGCGGCGATGAGTTCCGAGGCGGCAGCGGCGGTAGAGGAATTGCGTGGCGTGCGTGCAGGCGGGAGAGGCGACGGGAGGAAGAAGCCAAGTGATTTTGCAGAAAGGACCCCATGTTTTTGAAAAGTTTGCAAACAAGTCCTAGGTTCAGTTTTAATTGATTTAAAACACTTCCTTTAGTCCAATTAAGCTGAAATTTGAACTATGGGTTAATTAAGACAAGGGTAATTCATTTGTGAAGTATATTTGGCTAGAAAGAAATAATTTAATTGGAATAATTAATTAAAGTTAAATTATTCTAGCTTAAACCATTTAATTAATTAACTTCTTAATGAAATAAAATTCTGGTTTTTGGCCCAAAATTCTATTTTATTATTACCATAATTATCATGTAGTTATTTGGCCTATGATTTATGGAAAATTCATTTGCTTTGACTTTTAGGCTTGCAGGGTTTTAATTTAACTTGGAGAAATTCCATTTTTATATTGTCTCTATTATTTCATGCACCTCACTTGAGCAAAATGTTGGGAATTTGTGCTAAGCAAGATAATGAGACATTTGGGTGTCACAATAGTGACCGTACAATCCGGTCTCCACTGATCCCTCTGTCTGGTCTCTATGTACAGAAGTTAAAACTCGTCATCCTCGCTTGACTTGGTTTCCCGGCTTCTCCGAACAGCTCCTTGGCTTCTCCACTGTCACAGAGTGCCTGTGATTTCACCGAGCAATCTTGCACATCACCGACTAGACATGACTTAAGAGAATGACCTAGACCCCCTCGATAGTCATTTTTTCCTATGGACTCAAAGCCCTAACAACTACTCAAGTGTTCCAAACACTTGCACCATAGCTTGTTCTCCACTTTGATCCATCTCCATCAACCCTTGGACTCCATCAAGTTCACAAGCCTCCATGCTTGCGGTCATTGTCATCAATCGCCAAGGACACCATCATCCATATGATTTGCAATAGAGTTAAGAGATGATTCCTACAAAGACAACACTCGTGTAGATGTTAGCCCACAATTTCATAGTTGTCACTATCACCAAAACATCCATAACACGGGGATCCAATCATCAATGGTCTTGAAGCTTACAAAGGGAAAATAGCCTGAAAGCCCTATCGAAATCATGTTTCCGGCCTACCCGGACAGGCTGGCATGACCGGTTGCAGGGTTCTCAAAAATAGACTATTTTTATGGGAAATAGTCTAAAAGAACTGCTGAAATCATATTTCTGGCCTACACGGACAGGCCGACAGGACCAGGTGAACGGTTGTCAAAAACAGACTATTTTTAAGGGAAAACAGCCTAAAAGCACTGCCGAAATCATGTTTCCGGCCTACCCGAGCAAGTCGGCTGGATCGGTTTTTGGGTTGTGAAAAATAGACGATCTTTAAGGGAACACAGCCTGAAAGCACTGCCGGAATCTTGTTCTCGGCCTACCCGGGCAAGCTGCCAGGATCGGGTGCAGGGTTGTCAAAAACAAACTGCTTTTAAGGGAAAACAACCTAAAAGCACTGTCGACATCATGTTTCTGAGCTACCCGGATAGGCCGACAGGACTGGGTGCAGGGTTGTCAAAAATAGACTCTTTGAAGGGAAAACAGCCTAAAAGCACTGCCGAAATCACGTTTCCAGCCTACCCAGGCAGGCCGGCAGGACCATGTGCAGGGTTGTCGAAACAGACTGGTATTAAGGAAAAATAGCCTAAAAGCACTGCTGAAATCACATTTTCGGCCTACCCGAAAAAGCTGGTAGGACCGGGTGCAGGGTTCTAGAAAACAAACCATTTTAAGTGAAAATGGCGTAAAAGCAATGCCGAAATCACATTTCTGGCCTACCCGGGTAGGTCGGGAGGACTCGGTGTCGGGTTGGTGTCGAGTTGGAGAAAACCGATGATTTTTAAGGGAAAACAGCCTCAATGCACTGCTTGAATCACATCTCCGGCCTACCCGGGTGGGCCAGCAGGGCTGTGTGCAGGGTTAGCAAAAACAGACTATTTTTAAGGGAAAATAACCTAAAAGGCCTATTGAAATCACATTTTTGGCCTACCGGACAGGCCGGCTAGACCGGGTGTACGGTTGTCAAAAACAGGCTGTTTTTGAAGGAAAGTAGCCTAAAAGCACTGCCAAAATCATGTTTCCGGTCTACCCGGGCAAGCCGACAGGGCCGGGTCTCGGGTTGGAGAAAACAGAAGATTTTTAAGGGAAAATAGCCTAAAAGCACTGCCAAAATCATGTTTCCGGCCTATCCAGGTAGGCCGACAAAACCGGGTGCAGGGTTGGCAAAAACAGACTATTTTTAAGGGAAAAGAACCTAAAAGCACTGCAGGGATCTTGTTTCTGGCCGACCCGGGCAGGCCGGCAGGACCGGGTGCAGGATTGTCAAAAATAGACTATTTTCAAGGGAAAACAGCCTAAAAGCACTGCCGACATCATGTTTCCGACCTACCCGAACAGGTCGGTTGGACCAGGTGCAAGGTTGTCAAAAACAAATAGTTGTTAAGGGAAAATAGCATGAAAGCCGTACCGAAATCACGTTTCCAGCCTACCCGGACAGGCCAGCATGATAAGGTGCAGGGTTGTCAAATACAGGCTGTTTTAAAGCGAAAATAGCCAAAAAGAACTGTTGAAATCACATTTCCGGCCTACACGGACATGCCAGCGCGACCAGGTGCAGGGTTGTCAAAAACATACTATTTTTATGCGAAAATAGCCTAAAAGCACTGCCGAAATCACGTTTCCAACCTACCCGGGCAGGCCGGCTGGACCGGATTTCAGGTTGTAAAAAATGGATAATCTTTAAGGGAAAACAAATTGAAAGCACTGCCGAAATCACGTTTTTGGCCTACCCGGGCAAGCCGCCAGGACCGGGTGTCGGGTTAGAGAAAACAGACAATTTTTATGGGAAAACAACCTAAAAGCAATGCCAGAATCATGTTCTCGGCCTGCCCGGGCAAGCCGGCAGAATCAGGTGCAGGGTTGTCAAAAATTGACTGCTTTTAAGGGAAAACAACCTAAAAGCATTGCCGACATCATGTTTCCGGGCTACTCGGACAGGCTGACATGATTGGGTGCAGGGTTGTCTAAACAGACTATTTTTAAGGGAAAATAGCCTAAAAGCACTGCTGAAATCACGTTTTCAGCCTACCCAGATAGGCGGGTAGGATCGGGTGCAAGGTTGTCAAAAATAGACTATTTTTAAGGGAAAACGGCTTAAAAGCTCTACCGAAATCACGTTTTTGACCTACCCGGACAGGCCGGTAGTACCGGGTGCAGGGTTGTCAAAAATAGACTATTTTTAAGGGAAAAACGCCTAAAAGCACTACCAAAATCATGTTTCCGGCCTACCCGGGTAGGACGTCAGGACCGGTTGTCGGGTTAGAGAAAACAGTCAATTTTTAAGGGAAAACAGCCTAAAAGCACTACCGGAATCATGTTCTCGGCCTACCTGGGTAGGCCGGGAGGATCGGTTGCAGGGTTCTAAAAAATAGACTGCTTTTAAGGGAAAACAGCCTAATAGCACTGCCGACATCATGTTTCCGGCCTACCTGGACAGGCCGGTAGCACTGGGTGCAGGGTTGTCAGAAACCGACTGTTTTCAAGGGAAAACAGCCTAAAAGCGCTACCAAAATCAAGTTTCCGGCCTACCCAGGTGGGCCGGCAGGGCCCTGTGTTGAGTTGTCAAAAACAGACTATTTTAAGGAAAAATAGCCTAAAAGCACTGCTGAAATCATGTTTTTGGCCTACCCGGATAGGCTGGCAGGATCGGGTGTAGGGTTGTGAAAAAAAGACTATTTTTAAAGGAAAATAGCATAAAAGCACTGCCAAAATCATGTTTCTGGCCTACCCGGACAGGCCGACATGACCGGGTGTCGGGTTGGAGATAACAGATGATTTTTAAGGAAAAACAGCCTAAAAGCACTGCCGGAATCATGTTTCCGGCCTACCCGGGCAGGCCGGCAGGACCGGTTGTAGGGTTGGCAAAAACAGTCTATTTTTAAAGGAAAACAGCCCAAAAGCAATGCCGACATCATGTTCCCATCCTACCCGGATAGGCCTGTAGGACCGGTGTGCAGGGTTGTCAAAAATAGACTATTTTTAAGGGAAAACTGCCTAAAAGCACTGCCAAAATCATGTTCCTAGCCTAACAGGCTAGGCCGCTATCGAGAGATATTCTCGATAGTAAAGCGAGGTATGCATATGAGTATAGAAGATCGATGGACACAGGACACTGGGTTTAGACAAGTTTGGGCCTCCCGGTACGAATCAAACAAAACAACAAAAAGATGACCTTGACGAGTCGGTATAAATGCATTGACTGTTGGTTGCGGCACTGTCGTCGGCAAAGCTAAGCCGTGTGTTATGCCGCCTTTGATACGAACGCCTACGATCTGAGAGCAACGCCCACCAACGTGGGACTCGGCGAGTAGCGATCAGCCTCGCTGGATGGAATTGTTGCTTCGATTGCAGCCAATGAAGATCCATATTTTCTAAAGAAAAACTTGGCCA
This sequence comes from Eleusine coracana subsp. coracana, assembly GCA_032690845.1. Lineage (NCBI taxonomy): Eukaryota > Viridiplantae > Streptophyta > Magnoliopsida > Poales > Poaceae > Eleusine > Eleusine coracana. Next base: position 47,124,953 of record CM064426.1, on the reverse strand, counting down.
TCGAACTCGACAAGCTGATCTTCACGCTCCCCCTTCCTAGCGCGCCAACTATCGATGCTGTTATCAGCAGTGGATCATAGGGCTATCCATGACCCTTGTTTATCGGTAGAGGCATGCGCGAGACCGAGAGTCGATGGACACACAAGACGCAAGGTTTAGACAGATTCGGGCCTCCCGAAGGATAACAACCCTACGTCCTGAGTTCTATGCTATATTATGCGGTATGTTGTGGGAGAGCCCCTGTCCCTCCTTATATATCCGGGGGACAGGGTTACATGGCAAGTGTTCTAGTCGGTTACAACATGTTTTTCGACTAGGATTCTATCTCTAACTTTCTATCTCTAGTATTGACTTGTCATCTACTCCAAGTAATAATCCGAGTAGTTATCTTCATAGGCTTTATCTTCATGCCGAGTGAATGAGAGCAAGCTTCATGGGCTTAATGATAATGCATACAAACTTGAGTTGCCTCCTGACTTCGGGGTTAGTCCTACTTTTAACATTTCAAATTTGAAACCATATTAGGGAGAAGAGGATGAGCCTAAGTCGAGGACGACTCCACTTTGAGAGGGGGAGGATGATGAGGACATCACTCCTAAGGATACATGCAACACTACTCCAATTCTAGAATTGCAAGGTCCAATGACTAGAGCTCGTGCACGACGACTAAATTTAGAGGTAAGCTCGTTCCTACGTTCTTCATTATATGTCACTTTTGAGAATGGTTTGCTACCTAATGATTATATTGTAATTAGGAACAATGGAGAGGACTAGGAGATGATGGGAGAAGTACTTGAAGATGTAGAGGACCAGCAAGGACGTGGAAGCCAAGGTGGAGGCCCAACCAAAACTGACTTCAAATCTGTTTCGGGGCTCAGGACCAGTCTGCACTAAAATAGATGCCCAGGACGCATACGGACTCTAATTTGGACGTTCTACATATGCACGGAAAGATAAGAAGAAGGTCTTTCCAATACTGCTGGTCTCATGTCAAAATTCATCCGGAGTCATCAGGAATCGTCAAAACAAGAGAGGATCCATAATCTGTTTCGGTGCTGCGTCGCCTGTTTTTGGCCTTTGGGCTTTGTATCTAGTTGAGCCCAATTAGGGGTGCGTCCAGAGGGTCTTGCACGACCCTAGGGTCTTCATATACAGCTTCCGCTGCACCATTAGGGTTCGGGTTTTGCATAGCTTATTCTGTTCATAACTGTTTTGCTGTCATCACGGTTTGTGAGACCCCAACTTTGTGAGATTCATAATACATCTGTAATTGTGTTGCATTCTTCTTTGTTCTTGCTTGTGTTCTTGATTCGTAGGCAGGGATTAGCCTTCTTGGAGAGGTCAATCATTTTAGGACGGTTCATACCAGAGGGGACGTCGTGCTGTGATTGCGGGGTTTAGAACATGCTGTTCTAAAGTCGGGTCGATTTGTGTGTCACCTCTGACCAAATCAACGTATCTAGAACCTTTCGAAAGATCGGGAACCCTTGTCCACATCAGTTTTCATGCCTCGAAGTGAGTTAATAGGTGAAAGACTCGAGGCTGTACCAAGAAATTGGTGTAAGCACTCAACCTGAGTAACTAGGATTTGACGCTTGACTTAGATATATGTTGGAAAGATATATTTTTTGGAATCTTAGGCTTAGACTCGCTGTCCTCCTGGCTAGCTTAACTGATCTCTTTATTTATCTTAGTGTGGATTTCTCTTGTGTTCCTACCCTTACTACTATTATTGAGCATCCTTACCCCCGTCTTTGGTCAGTTGGAATAAGTCTTGTAGTTATATCTTTGTTAAACCAAGATAATCTTATGCCTAGATTCCCTGAGGAAAATAATTATGATACGTTGGAATACTCCCGGGTGAAATGCTACAATGGTGTTCCATGCGCTTGCAGATTAATTAATTTTATTCTTAAAGCATAACAAACACCAACAATCATTTCTGGTGCCGTACCAAGAATAGTGATATTCTTGATGCGATGTTAAGAAGTGTCAACAACCATTTATGGCACCATTGCCGAGGAAGCAATAGGCTAGCATTTCTGGCGCCATTACCGCTTTTCTTTGCGGGCTTACTCTTGTTCTGTTTATTTGTGGTGTAAATAGGATGCTTTATGACTAGTTTCGACCTACCAGACAACTACCACAATGATCCAGAGGCTATGTTGAGGAGAGTGCGTCAATGACTCACCCCTCCTCGGCTAGACTTGCTCTTGAAGCATTTCCGATCATACAAGCTCAGCAATAAGATCTATCTACTTCCGCTCAATCAACCATGGCTGAGAAGACAATCCTTGACTAATCTGCCCCATTTGCAGACAACATCCACGGTGGTCCGAGACCGAACATGGGGAATGGAAGCTATGAGCTGAAGCCGGCCTTAATTAACATGGTTTTGGCCAATCCATTTTGTGGCAAGCCATCGGAAGACGCAAACGCCCACCTCCAACAATTCTTGGCGGTGTGCAACACTTTCACCATGAGGGATGTGACCCATGAATCCATTCGCCTTCGGCTTTTCCCATTCTCACTCTTGGGGAAGGCCAAGTAGTGGTTCTACAGCAATCAAGAAGAATTCACCATGTGGGACAAGTGCTCCAATGTCTTCCTTGCCAGGTTCATCCCGCTAGGCAAAACCAATGCCATGTGGAACAAAATTTTAAGCTTTCAATAGCTAACCGAATAAAGCATCCCTGAGGCATGGGAAAAGTTCCATGAGTACACTTCGGCGTGCCCACATCATGGAATGCAATATTGGTTGTTGATCCAAAGCTTTTGCCATGGGCCCAACCGCCCCGCTCGTGAGCACCTAGATGCAACCGCCAGAGGTTCTTTCTTCTCCCTGAAGGTCAAAGAAGCTCCAACTCTCATAGAAAAGATGGTCATCAACTAAAGTGGCTATGACGAGAGGCAAAGCCAGCCGCAGCCCAAGATGAGAGGAGTCCACAAAGTTGATGGTATTGACATGCTACCAGTCAAGATGGATCAACTTTTAAAGAAGGTGGATTCACCGTAGACTGCCCAGTCCTTAGACTCCTGCATGGCTTGTGAAGTTTGTGGCAATGTTGGACACACGGGTAGCCACTGCCTAGAAACTCAGGAAGAAGAAGTAAACTACCTCAACAACAACAACAACAACAGGTTTAGGCCAAGCCAAACCTCTCCTTTGACAAAAATACGGGTAACTCTGGAAACTTCACTCGTAATGAACCTTCTTCCGTGACCTTTTTCTAGGACAGTCTAAAATCAATGAAAGTATTAGTAGGAAATTTATTGCCACTGATAAAATCCTAGAAAGCATAGATTTTTTAATGGAAGCTTTCAATACCTCTCTGCAAAACCAGCTTAGCCATAACAAAATGTTAGAAACACAAATGCTCAGCTGGCCACCTCTATTGTTAAGCCTAACTCTGGCAAGCTCCCCAGTCAGCTGGAAGCTAGCCCCAAGGAAAATGTTAATGTGATCACAACTAGAGGTGGAAAATGTGCATAGGATCTGCTAAACCCTAACAATGCAGGGAAGGACAGGGAACCCAATGCAGAGTCAGAGGATGAAGAAGAAATTGAAGTTGTGGAAACAAATACGCCTCTCAAGAAGGCACCACATGAGTTCTATGAGACCCCAGTGTTGCCATTTCCCTCTCATCAGAGGAAGCCAATAGTGGATGAACAGTTCGGGAAGTTTGTGGAGTTAATAAAGAAGTTATATGTCAACATGCCCCTACTTGATGCTATGCAGGTTCCCACCTACTCCAAGTACCTAAAGGACATCCTCAACAACAAATGCCCAATACTGTCCACTGAGATTGTCAAATTAACCAGGGAATGCAGCGCCTCCATCTTAAACTCCCTCCCAAAAAAGAAGCGACATCCGGGATGCCCAACCATCCCATGTTCCATCGGAATGCAACAATTCAACAACGCCCTTTGTGAATTGGGGGCAAGCATGAGCGTCATGCCCAAGGTAGTGTATGACAAACTCAATGGCAATTCATTGTCCCATACAACAATGTGCTTGCATCTCGCTGACCAACCAGTCTATTACCCGACGGGTATCACGGAGGACTATTGGTATTTCTTAACGTCACATCAAGAATATGACTATTCTTGGTATGGTGCCAGAAAAAATGGTTGGCATTTGTTATGTTTTAAGAATAAAATGAATTAATCTGCAAGCGCATGGAACACCATTGTAGCATTTCACACGGGAGTATTCCAAGGTATCGTATTTATTCTCCACAGGGAAGCTAGGCGTAAGATTATCTAGGGTTTAACAAAGATGAAGATAGATAAATAAAGAGATCGGTTAAGCTAGCCGGGAGGACAGCGAGTCTAAGTCTAGAATTCCTAGACATATATCTTTCCAAAGTATATCTATATCAAGCGTCAAACTCCTAGTTACTCGGGTTGAGTGCTTACACCAATTTTGTGACATCCCATGTCACAAAAGGTTAATTAAGCTAACCCTAATACTAATTAAGTGCTAATTAAAAATATAAATAATTATGGTGCCAAAGAAAAAGGAGGAAATTAATTATTTAAATCTAGAAATTGGCCAATGGATAGCAATTCACAAACATCACAAAATCCCATGAAAGTGTGCCAAAATTTTTGCACATTCTTGAGAGTCACTCCAAGAGTGAATTTTGGGGAATTTATTAGAAATTTTAGTAATGGTTTAATATCCTTAAAAATTTCCTAAGTGTAGAGAAATGTCCCTCTGTTCCTGGAATGTTCATAATTTTTCTAAGCCGAATCATGACTTGACCCCAAAAGCCAAGTTGGAGAAGATAGTTTTATGGACATGCACAAAAAGTTGCATGAAGTTTGGAGCATCGAAGCTTGAAGAATTTTGCTAAGTACAGAACACTGTTTAAAGTCAAGAGGAGTCAACAGATCATTTTTGCCCTGAGCCAATTCCCAGTCGATAGCACCGTACCACCACCGCTGGCTGTTGGCACTCCCCAAGTGCCCCTTTTGTATGTGAATATTACCCCAATTAGAGCATAATTGATACTAATTTAAGCCATTTACCTATGATATTGCTGATATATTTGTATATGTGCTCTTTTGGAGCTTTATTGCAGAAATAGGTAAAATTGGCGATTAAAGTGATACTGGAGAGGACAGGAATCCAGAACCGATGAAAAGCACTGAAGAAGCCAAGTGCGCCGATCGGCACGGTCCATGAGCCAGTCGGCGCAAGGCTGTTTTGGCCCACAGGAGTGACCAAGGCCCATTCCACATGTTTATGGAAGTTTATCTACGCAAGACACTTGAAGATATTTGCCTAGAAGACTTATGGAACTTCAAGATCTTGACGTGCAGTACAAGACTTTATCTCGAAGGAAAAGGTCCACATGGCAGCTGTGGAAGGTACAGGAACCGACTCGGAGGAGAAACCAGACAAGACATAGCTTGCACCGATCGGTGCAACTGCCTTATTTGCTATAAACCGAGTCCTCTATGAGTAGAACCTCTAAATACTTGTAAACCCTGGTCTCGGTAGAAAGGGAGGCAGAGGCGACAGAGGGACAACAGATCCGTGAGTTAGAGCCACCGGGACTTGCCCTGTTAGAGTTGATCCGTCAATGTAGGCCATCCCAACGGGGATGAATCTTACTCTGTATCTCAAGGATGATTGAATATGTTCATGATGGTTTTGGTGATTTGTCTATCTTGATTCTATAATCATGCATGTGCTTATTCCAATTGCTTAGTTCTAGGCTAAGTAAGCAGATATTATCTTGATCATGGTGATTAGGATAGTATTCGAACATTGTATTTATTATGGTTGCTTGATGATGCTAGTAGTGTGGTTTAGCGGGGACAGCACTAAGCCTGCGCAGCACTATTGGATAGTTGAGTAGGGTAAGATACTCGCATGATTAAGGGTTTCCTGTCGGCAGCGATAAATCGGGAGCCGCTCAGAATGCAGGGTGGTCTTACTCATCATAGGTTTTCACTAATCCATATAATTATCCATTATGATGCTATTTGATTAGACTTTCTGGATACGATCTCACTAGTAGATACTTGGCTACTCACTTAACAGCTTAGGCTTACAAGGTATCTGGCGCACTTTGGCTTAGATTCAGCAGTGTGCCGATCGGCTCAACAACCTGCACCGATTGGCGCGATGACAGATTCACTAGTGTGCCGATCGGCTCAACACCTGCGCTGATTGGTGCAATGACAGATTTGCTGTCTGCTGCACCTTTGTGCTGGCCAATCTACCCTCATGCAACCTGAATTCAATAGTAGCTTTGATTAGATCTTTTACAGTTAACTTTGTTTAATTATCCCTAAGGTCCAGTGGATTCGATAAACCTTGGAATACTCAATTCAAGGGAAAAAGTGTTACAATCGTACACCGTCCACTTGCAGTATATAAGTGGGTGCGTAGTTACGACCAACAAGCTTACTATTTTTTGGTGTTGTTGTCGGGGACCATAGCAGGTTTTTAAACATTGTTTGATGTATTAGTGTTTAGTCATTGTGCTTTACTTGTCTCTTTAGTACAAATATTCTGTTAACTAAAACTAACAGGTATGGACGGTCCTGAGTCAAACAAACCCTCTAATTACACCGATGATCTAGAAAGACTCTTTTGCAAGAAGAGAACAGCGGAGAAGAGAAGCAAGTCACTTGGAGATTTAGTCGGAGGAGCAGTCCACGCCACCCCTTGAGTATTGTTCATAATAGCAGATCCAGTTGTAAGGATCATGATCATTGAGGTCACCCCGAGGTATGCTTTTTTGGTGATGCATGACAAACATGAAATGTGACTAATATCTACATGAGTGTTGTTCGTGTAGGAAATCCTTTCTATCTTATGATGATTGTCTATGGCGTCCTTGGCGATGGATGACAATGACCACAAGCATGGAGGCTTGTGAACTTGATAGTGTCCGAGGGTTGATGGAGATGGATCAAAGCGGAGAACAAGCTATGGTGCAAGTGTTTGGAACACTTGAGTAGTTGTTAGGGCTTTGAGTCCATAGGAAAAACCGGACTATCAAGGGGGTCTAGGTCATTCTCTTAGGTCATATCTAGTCGGTGATGTGCAAGGTTGCTCAGTGAAATCACAAGCACTAGGTGACAGTGGAGAAGCCAAGGAGCTGTTCGGAGAAGCCGGGAAACCAAGTCAAGCGAGGACGACGAGTTTCAGCTTCTGGACATAGAGCCTGGACTGTACGGTCACAATGGGGAGTTTTTCAGGACTTAACGCGAGGAGCAGGAGACTCCATACAGACCTGACGGTCCGATATGCTGACCGGATAGTCCGATCAATAGGAGTGCAAGGAGGCAGAAGAGGTGCATTTCGCGAAGGCTCCTGGAATGGAGAGAGAAAGTGGACCGGACGGTCCGGTCCAGTGACCGAACAATCTGGTCAGTACAGGAATTTGCCTGGACAGAGGAAGCCAACGGCTGAGGAGAGCCGTTATAGAGTGACCGGACAGTCTGGTTAGTGTGTCTAGAAAGGCAATTTCGTGGAGCAATGGCGAGTTTGAGGTTGGGAGCCTATATAACTTTGTTGCTGGGGTCTTGGAGACCTCTCTTGGCCAGTGGAATACCTGAGAGCATTTGGTAAGATCGAAGAGGAAAAGAGGAGAGCACTAGGAAGGGATATTGCATTCTTGAGAATGCTAGAGAAGAGTAGCTTGAGCATCTTGCAAATCTAAGGCCAGGGTGTCCTTGCGGGTGTGATCTAGATTGTTACTCTGGGTCTATGGTGAGACCTAGACCAGTTAGGTGTCGGTGATCGAGCCTATCGTGATCGGTTGTGAAGGCTATCACACGTTTGTACACGGTTTGAGCCCGCCGTTGAAAGGGGCATCGCTAGTGAGCGCCCGTGCCGGCTCGGGGAGTCCGGCAAGTTCTTGAGGGAGGCAATCTTGTGCTTTGTGCAGCGGTGACGCACACTATGTCTTCACTCGAGGAGTGATTGTGGGCTCGTGGGCGAGAACTCCACTTGGTGGCGGGAGGGACCGGGACTCCGACGGGAGTGGTCCAACGAGGATTAGGGGAAGGCACCATCCTTCTGAGACCTCGGGAAAAAAATCATGAGCCAATCCTTACTCTACTCCTCACTATGATGCTTTACTTTCCGCATTTACATACCGTGCTATTCATGCTTGTGTGTTCTTCTAGTTCTAGTTGACTATCTTGTAGACTTGCATGTTTAGGCTCTTTACTTGCTAGTAGTGTTTAAGCTTCTGCGATTGTTGACTAGCATGAGTAGGAGTTGCATTGGTGTGCTTGATCACTAGAAATGCATAGGTGTTGTAGTGACTTGTCTGATCCAGTAGTATGCATAGAGTGATAGCCAGAATAGGCATCCAGAAAGCTTTTCTAGTGATCAACCACACCAATGCAACTCCTACTTATGCTAGGACTCCTCGCATATTGCAAAAGACCACTCCACAGACGCAACCACAGCATTACAGACAAGACGCTATAGAACCGAATGTGACATACAGTACCAGCCCTAATGTCAAGCCAAGTATGTTTGGAATGCCATCATCATCTGCACTACCAGGAGAATTAGGAGGCCATCATACAGTTGTTACTTTCGGTTCACCTATACCAGCATCTAGTCCTATATTGACTACCTCAAATGTCAATGTGTTAACTGATGACTGGGCTTTGAAGATTGCTGAAGTGATTAGGGAACAATTTGGATTGAAGCCTAAGCAACAGACATATATGTATTGACCTCTGTATCCTCCAAGATATGATTTGATTCCTATACCGAGCCGATACAGACCTCTAGAATTTATCAAGTTCACTAGACAAGATAATACTGCTATAGTTGAGCATATTAGCCAATTTTCAGTGCAGTGTGGAGAAGCTGGTAATACTGAGGCATTGAAGATCAGGTTGTTTCCATTGTCCCTGTCCGGATTGGCATTTTCTTAGTTTGCATCGTTGCCCCCAAATTCAATGATTACTTGGGTCGATCTCGAACAGAAATTCCACAAGTACTTCTTTGCTAAAACTAGAGAATTAAGGTTATCAGATTGGATTGCTATGAGGCAGAAAGCTGGATAGTCTGTGCATGATCATGTGCAGAGATTTAGAGACGTGCATAGCAAATGTTTTAGCTTGTAGTTAACTGATGATCAGATGATAGAAATAGCATTCAATGGCTTGGTTGCCCCTCTAAGAGAAAAGTTTCCCTCTGCTGAATTTGAAAGCTTGGCACAGTTAGTGCAGAAGGTGTCCATACAAGAGAATCTGACTCGGGGGCATGTTCAAGGCTGATTCAGATTAATTATAGTGATTATGAGTCTAAATCTGATGAAGAAACTACCGAAGTTGATATAGCCAAATGGACTAGAAATAAGAATACATTGTCGTGTCCGTGGGTGAAGCTGAATGAACCTGAAGAAAAATATGATTTTGACATCACCAAGGATGACAAGATATTCGATATGTTATTGCAAGAAAAGCACATTTAGTTGCCATCCAATCATGTAATACCTCCTGCTGAAGATTTGAAGAAGACGAGGTACTGCAAGTGGCATAACTCTCCTTCTCATAATACTAATGATTGCAAAGTGTTCAGGTGACAGATTCAGATGGCAATTGAGTAGGACAAGATCAAATTCACTAAAGGTACTATGAAGATTGATGGGCATCCTTTCCCTGCAAATGTCAACATGGCTGGAATCGATATTGTGGAGGCATTTATCAAAAGATACCAGAAAAAGAGAGATAGAGAAGTGAAGGAGTCACAGTTTGATCCACATTGGGGCTGTCCATTCTTTCGATATTGCTGGGATAACAATATGAAGCTGCCATCAACGGATAATTGTCTTGGATGTAGTAAGCACATAGAGCAGATGTATAGAGAAGCTATAGCAAATAATCGTCACCGACATCGTGTGAACGACTCCAAAGAGTCGATGGTGGGATCAGTCGATCGATATTAGAGAATTTCTGCATTTGATCGACTTGGAACCAAGAAGGCAGGCAATGAAGCCAAATTTGATAAGGAAGTTGATGAAGAGATGCAGGAGGAACAAGAGCAGACTGATCAGTGGTGCCCGTCTGGTATTTTCTCTAGGAGTCAGAAACACAGGATACAAAGAATGCGTTGCAGACAGATAAGGGCTAGACAATATTATGATGAAGTTGATCAGCCACAAAAGAAAGTTTGGAGGCTAAAGGTGAAATCGCAAGAACAGACGCCAAGTACCTCTGTGAATATGGTGATGATATTGCCTCAAGAATTCATGGCTGCAGAAGAGGAGTTGTTTGCTGATAGAGAGAGTGAACCACAACTTATATTTGATACTCAGCAAGCAGTTTTTAATAAACCAGATGAGGCTAAACATCGGCACTTGAGGGCTTTGTATTTAAGAGGTTTTGTTAATGGGATGCCAATGGAAAAGATGATGGTCGATGGAGGTGCTGCAGTGAACATCATGCCGATCACTAGGGTCAGGAAGTTGGGGAAGATTGAAGAAGATTTGATTGATACAAATATGATTCTAAGGGATTATGGTGGTCGCCCTGCAGCAGCTAAGGGAGTTTTAAATGTGGAGCTTACAATCAGCAGCAAAACCTTGCCGGTTACGTTCTTTGTGATTGATGGAAAGGGAACCTATAACCTTCTGTTGGGACGTGATTGGATACATGCTAATTGTTGTGTTCCTTCTATGATGCACCAATCTCTGGCCCAATGGAATGATGATCAAGTAGAGGTGATCCCGGTCGATGAAACCGTCAATGTTGCATCGACCGATTTAGTTCGATGGCATGCGGATGATATAGAGTGTTTGTCTTGCAAGATCTGGGATGGGAATTACGTCAAGATTACTACATAGGATCTTGAAGTAGTGGACCAATTAAATTCTAAACTGTTTCTCTGACAGGCACCCCAACGGAATTTGCAGAAGATGGGAAGATGGGAAGGCACTGTTTATCTAAGTCAAAGATTGATTGATGCTAAAACCAGGTACACAGAGATTGAGAAGTTATGTTTATCTTTATATTTCTCATTTGTGAAATTGAGGCATTATTTATTATCGACCAGTGTGTGATGGTTGCAAAGCCGGTGTCATCAAATATATGTGAAAGTTTCCTAGAGGGGGGGGGGGTGAATAGGCAATCTAAAAATAATCCTGAAAAAGAACTAAAGATTTATCAAATAAACAGGACTGACGGAACTTCCGTCACCACGGAAGTTCAATTTCTCACTAACTGATGAGGACATCACCATGCTGGATACGCGCATATCATGGCCTTCCCCAAGTTACAAGTCGTCACCAACTCGGTTGCGCGTTCGTCTCGGATTCAGCCGACACCCCTTCACAGTTTTGATGATATCTCCCTCATCCGACGTCCAAATGAGGCGTTCTTTGATGAGTTAGAAAGGGACGACGATGCTGTCGTTTTGTTTCTGGTCCTAGATCCAGAAGGGTCGTGAGTCATGTTGTGTGACCATGACAAGGTGTTGCACCATCTATTTTGGGCCAACTTGGCCATGTATCGTGCCGGGCCTTAAGCCCATGTTGTGAGCACTCCCCCCTGGTCGCCCCCAACCCTAGGACGCCCCTGGTTCCTACATAAACTCAGTAGCCGCCGTTTTTTAGTTTGGGGTTTTGTTTAGTTCAATTTTTTTGAGAGAAACTTGATCGAATTATTGTAACTGTGGCGACAAGTCCTTTTACAGTAATCCAGAGCCCATGTTCTTGTTCTACACCACTGTGGCAATTAGTTCTTTTGTGTTCAGAACTTGAACCTTTTCTTGTGATTTCTTCGTCCATATTTGCAGTTTTAGATTGCGTGTTTATCCTTTCTTGCTTGTGTTCTCAATTTCGCTTGCAGGAACAATCAAGTTGTGCTTGGTGTAATGGTAGCGGGGTTGGATCGTGTCTGATTCAAGCCGGGTCGTCGAAGCCGAGTTCCCGAAATCCGAGTTTATCCCCTTACCTCTCAGAAGATCAGGCCATATCTACATCGAGTGGTATCAGATTCCTAGGTTCCCCATGAGGTGTTATCGTGTTTTCCCCTTTAGATTTGTTTGTGTTCATCACCTATTGTCCATGAAAAAGCCAACAAAAAAATTATTCCCACTATCCCAGACATTTTTTAGCCTTTGCATAATTTAATTTTAGAGTCCGTGGTGTTGAGTTTGTGTTCTAGTCGAGTTCAGTTGCTGGCTTGAATTTGTGTTTCGATTCGGTTTGTGTTTTGATCTCCGCTGCACACCACCGTTTTTCCCCATCCGTTTCAACCACCATCACCATCGTGTTTTCCATTGGATTCATCATCGTGTCACCCATCCACCCCCCACAATCCGTTGCCTACGAAAAAACCCTACCCGATTCCGTTTCTGTTCCCCCCTCCCCCCCCCCCCCCCTCACCCCTCAAATCCTATCTTGACCTACCTTCGGTAAAACAGGCATAACTTTTCTCTCATTACTCTGATTGGGCTGAACTGTTTACAGCAGATTCTTGACTCAAAGTTGAGGTGACCCACACTTGGCTCCGCCCTGTGTGCCCTCGTCAAAAAATTCAAAAAAAATGGGGAAAAATAGAAAAAAAATTGTGAAATCAAAAATAGCGTTTTTGGTGAAACTTTGAGATTTTGCCTACGCTTTGTTTCCCCTCTGTTTAAGTTGAAACTTCTTGTGGTTCCTTCCTTTGTGTTCCTCTATTATAGAAAAATAGTGGAAATCATACAAAAAAATCAAGATTTTGATTTGCACCCCCCCCCCCCCCGCCCCCCTGCCCCGCCCTGAAAATTTCTATGTGTGTGAAGTCTGTTTTGATCCTTGTTGCCTTTGCCATTGTTCTTGCTGTCACAACTATTTTTGAACATGATTCTTTTTCTAGCAATTAGGACACTGCTTTGGACATTTATTCAGTGCTACTATTTCTTATTGAATTGTGTTCCACTAACATACATATTAGCCTTCCAAGCTATACATATTGCAGCACAGGTTTCTTCCTTGCAACTGTTACACCCAAGTTCGACTATAGATTGTGCCGACCTATTGGCCTTGGTAAGAACACTTGCAAGATTGTGATATATTGCTTCTGATATTTTTTTCCACTTTCTACACCCTCTGCTACCTGCTAGTTGATAGGGCTAATCCTTTTATTTAGTCTTGTCTTTTGCTTCTAATCATGTCAGAGAAAGGGAAAGGGACACCTGGAGAGTCAGAGCTCCTACAGACTTCAATGATTGTGCGTCCAAGGTTGAGCTTATGAAGCTTCTTGCGAACCAGCGTACATTCATGGAAACGAAGTTTGCTGAGTTGATGGGCCACATCAACACTGTTGCCAACCGAATTGAGAATGTTGAACAGCGACCTACACCTCAACGAGCTGCTGCTGATGATGATTTTGACCGTGATGCAGACCGTCTTCACCGTACTCGACACGGTATAGGAGGTAATAACAATCGTGGTAATACTGATACTTTTGTTAAGCCAAAATTTAACATTCCTCCTTTTGTTGGTAGTGCTGATCCTGAAGCATACTTAGATTGGGAACTTGCTGTTGAACAGAAATTTAATTCTCATTTAGTTCCTGCTGAGCATAGAGTTAGACTTGCTACTAGTGAGATTATGAGTTTTGCTCTATTTTGGTGGAATGATCTTTGCAATAATAATGCTGCTATACCCAACACTTGGCCTATTTTGAAACAACGCATGAAATCTCATTTTGTTCCTCCTTATTACCCATGATTTATGTTTGAAATTACAATCTTTAACACAAGGTAGTAAAACAGTAACAATGAATTTAACACGGGTAACAAGGAGAAGGAAATACCAACTTGATAGAAGTGAAGCTACCTACACAAATAACAAGTGATACAAGCACAATAGAATGAAAGAAATGAGCAAACACAAATATAAAAGCGGGAATGTAAAGAGAGACACAAGAATTAACCCGAGGTTCGACAACCACACAAAGTAGTTCCTACGTCCTTATTGAGGAGCCACACAAAGTGGTCGGGTCTCTCTCAATCCTTTTCCCCGCCAAGCAATCCCAAAGATCATGCTCGGATTTCTTTCTCCACTTGATTCTTTTCCTCCAGAGGTGAATCACACCTTCACAAATGTCCCCAAATCACCACACAAAGTTGGGAGCTCAAGGGCGACACCTAGCCGTCTAGAAGACCAAGTCTCCAAGAGTAATAAGCAAATCAAATCTTGATGGGGAGGGAACGATGTGCTCAAGCTTTTGAATGGATGGATTCATTGTTTTTGTGGTTGGATCTCTCTCTCACTTGGATTTGAATCTCAAGAACAAGCCTAGGAGTGAGAGGGGAGAGCTCTAGCTGAAGAGTGTGTGAAATGGCAAGGAATCCAACCCTTCCCACGGAGGAAGGGGTGAGCTATAAATAGAGGCTCTCCAAAAACTAGCCGTTATGTTGTTTTCTGGGTCTAACGAAACTTCCATGGTTACCCATGGAACTTCCGTCATTTCAAATTTAGTCGTTGCAAGAGCCTAGGTTAGATGCCAGATGCTGTGATGGAACTTCCGTCTCGCGGTGATGGAACTTCCGTCACTCTCGGTTTGACAAGAACAGAGCTCACAGAACTTCCGTGGGAGCCACGGAGATTCTAGTGACGGAACTTCTGTCAAGGAGTGATGGAACTTCCATCACTCTTGGGAAGCAGCAAGTAGGAACCCGAGGCTAATGGAACTTCCGTCAGGAGGTGACGTAACTTCCGTCACCCTCAGGAAGACAGAAAGTGGGAACCCGACCCTAACGGAACTTCCATGAGAGGGCTCACAGAACTTCCTTCACTCTCTGTTTGGCTCAGGAAAAGACTGGTTCTAGGGCTTTGTTGGCTATACTTCTCACAAATCTTTTTGGAGGCTTGAGCACACACATTTCCCTTCTTAGCAAGTTTGTTTTACCCCCCCCCCCCCCCCCCCCCCCGCGTTCTCACTTGCACCGGCATCCCGTTCACCTTGACTTGTTTAACACGCCGTCTTCATCACCACCACGGTTTTGAGGCCCAACTGTGAAACCGTCCATGCTTCTTGCCTCTCCACATGTACGGTGTGGATCACCCTTGACTTCACCCGGCATCCCGATCGTCTAGCCCCAAGTCCCCTACTTGTGCTCGATCCTCTCGCCGTTGACCGCCAAGTCGACTCCAGTGACCTACACATCATGAGACAAGCAAACACATTTCTCATCTCCTACGCTATCACTAATATCTCCACCAACTCCGGTTAGTCATAACCATGATTTGCAAACCCATGCAATCCCTGGATTCCCGTATTTCAACTCAAACATCAAATCCGCTCAAGTATATTACTCATCACAAATATAGCAAACTATAGCACATATCCACATGGTTTCTCAATCACCTTGCTCAGTAATGCACCGAGTACATCAACATTGAAGACAAGAAGAGGTATGCTTTCCTGCGTTGCATGAATGCCGCACTGAAGAAGCGTCTGACCTAGCAGATGATGGGCACCTACAATGACTTGGTCAATGCTGCTATTGTCCAAGAGAGTGTCCTGCGCCAAGTTGAGGAAGATGAGCGCAAGAGAAAGGCCCCTGCTAGTGTGTCTGCTGCCCCATAAGTGAAGCATCGCCTAGTGTACACCTCCCCGTCTAGATAGCGGTATCGGGCGTCCCCGCAGTAGTAGTTTCAGCGCCCGAGGCCACAGCAGTAGCAGTACTTCCCGCCTCGTGCACAGTACCAGCAGCAGCAGCACACTCAGTACCATGCACCCTCCCAGTAGCAGGGAAGTCAGAACGCACGTGCTCGACAGCCTGCCAGTCGTGGAGGCAACTACCTGTGCTACAACTACGGTCGCACCGGCCACTTCGCCAGGGAGTGTACAGCACCGAAGCGCAACAACAATAACCAGCGCCCTCCGTAGAACAAGAATGTGAATGCACTGTCTCATGGTGCACAAGTGAACCACACCAGCGCAGAAGATATTCCTCAGGGAGACCCCGTGCTGACCGGTACGCTTTCACTTTACCGCTAGCCTGTTCTCACTCGTTTTGATTCTGGAGCAACCCATAATTTTATTAGCAAAGCTTGTGTGCAAAAACATAATCTCCACACCACCACTATAAATCAGTGCTTTACTATCCGTTCTCCAACTGGACAAATTCTAGCTAATGAAATAGTATGCAAGGCTCCACTAAGAATCAACCAGAAAATCTACCCCACTGATTTTATCATGCTCCACAATCAAGAAATTGACCTAATTATTGGCATGATGTGGATGAAAACCCATAGAGCCATGTTGGATATAGGGCCCCATGTTGTTTATTTGAACTCTCCCTTGCATGGCGCAGACACACTTTCTCTTAGTATCACCTCCCCGAGAATTCCGGTTGTCTATCAAATGGAAGGACTATCGCTTGAGAGTATTCTTGTTGTCTGTGAGTATCCCGACGTATTCCCTGAAGATATTTTTCGTCTCCTACCTGATCATGAAGTGGAATTCAAGATTGAGCTTCAGCCAGGAACTTCTCCAGTATCTCGTCGACCGTATAAGATGGCTCCAAATGAGCTAGCTGAGTTGAAGAAGCAGTTGAATGAGTTGTTGGAAAAAGGATTCATTTGCCCAAGTACTTCACCTTGGGGCTGTCCCGCTATTTTTGTGAAGAAGAAGGACAAGTCTCTGCGGCTTGTTGTTGATTATCGGTCTCTCAATGAAGTCACTATCAAGAATAAATACCCACTGCCCCGTATTGATATTCCTTTTGATCAATTGGTTGGTGCCAAGGTCTTTTAAAAAATCGACCTTCGGTTGGGTTATCATCAGATCGAGATCAGAGTGGAAGATATTCCGAAGACTGCATTCTCTAGTAGATATGGGTTATTCGAATATCTAGTAATGTCTTTTGGATTGACAAATGCACCTGCCTATTTCACGTATCTCATGAATTCAGTCTTCATGCTAGAGCTGGACAAATTCGTGGTGGTATTCATTGATGACATCCTTGTCTATTCAAAGTCCAAGGAAGAACATGCGGAACATCTTTGTATTGTTCTTCAGTGTCTACGGGATCACAAGTTGTATGCAAAATTCAGCAAGTGTGAATTTTGGTTGGACCGTGTGTCATTTCTCGGTCACATCATATCAGCCGAAGGTATCTCTGTAGACCCAAGCAAAGTGCAAGATGTGCTAGATTGGAAACCGCCTACTACTGTTCATCAAGTTCGTAGTTTCCTCGGACTAGCTGGATATTATTGGGGGTTCATTCCCAATTTCTCTCAGTTGACCACGCCCATCACAGAGCTGTTGAAAAAGGATAAGAAATTTGATTGGAGCAATGATTGTGAAGAAGCATTTCAGAAATTGAAGAGATTATTGACTACTGCCCTAGTATTGGCTCAACCAGACATCACCAAGTCGTTCGATGTGTATTGTGATGCATCTGGGACAAGACTTGGAGGTGTGCTCATGCAGAGTGGTCGTGTCATTGCCTATGCATCTCGGCAACTACGAAAGCATGAAGAGCATTATCCAACTCATGATTCGAAACTAGCTGCAGTTGTTCTTGCACTAAAAATCTGGAGGCATTATTTGCTCAGGAATTTAGTGCACATCTATACAGATCACAAGAGCTTGAAGTACATCTTTACTCAAACTGATCTGAACATGAGACAACGATGATGGCTAGAACTGATCAAGGATTATAATATGGAAATTCATTATCACCCAGGCAAGACTAATGTGGTCGCCGACGCTTTGAGTCGGAAGGTACACTGCAATAATCTAGTGCTAGACCGCAGTATTGAATCTAGTATCATAGAACCTAGCCTACATGTATTGCCTGCCCTAGTGATTAGCAATCTCAGTATTCATTCCACCATTCGTGATGAAGTCATTGCTACACAAAAATGAGACGTTGGAATGAAGTACATTCGGGAGAACATTAAGAATGGCAAGGCAAAATGCTTCACACAAGATTCGGATGGTACTCTATGGTTCAATAACCGTCTAGTAGTACCCAAGGATTTTGAACTTTGCCGCAAAATCTTGGATGAAGCACATCACTCTAAGTACTCTATTCATCCTGGAAGTAACAAGATGTACTAGGACATGAAGAAGAATTTTTGGTGGATAAGAATGAAGTGAGAAGTTGCTCGGTATGTCATGGAGTGTGATACCTGTCAGAGAGTCTAGGCTGACCATTTGAAACAGACCAGACTACTTCAACCATTGAGTATTCCTGCCTAGAAATGGGAAGACATCAGCATGGATTTCATTGTTGGCCTCCATCTTACTTCTCAGAAGCACGATTCGATTTGGGTCATTATGGACAGACTCACAAAATCTGCTCACTTTCTACCAGTCAACACCAGATACAGTGTACGGCAGTATGCAGAACTATACATAGCAAAAAATTTTGTGTCTTCATGGAGTACCCAAGACCATTGTTTCAGATCATGGTTCGCAGTTTGTCGCTCGTTTCTGGGAACAGCTGCATGCATCTCTGGGTACAAGATTGATTCGGAGTTCTGCTTACCATGCCGCTACCGATGGACAAACAGAGTGTGTCAACCAAATTTTGGAAGATATGCTTAGAGCATGTGTTTTAACACATGGTGGTAACTGGGATAAGTACTTATTGTATACGGAATTCTCATACAACAACAATTACCAAGAAAGTGTAAAAATGTCTCCATTTGAAGCACTCTATGGTCGGAGTTGTAGAACACTGTTAAACTGGTCTGAATCTAGAGAAAGAGTAACCTTTGGTCCTGATCTTGTCAAGGATGCAGAAGAAAAGGTTCGAACCATTCAGGAAAATCTCAAGGCTGCTAAATGTCGTCAAGAAAAATATGCAAATCGATGATGTAGGCCACTGTTTTTCAACAAGGATGATTTTGTCTATCTCCGAGTATCGCCAATGAAGGGCATTCAGCGTTTTGGAATCAAAGGAAAATTAGCACCCTGCTATATCGGTCCTTTCAAAATCTTGGAGAGATGTGGACAAGTCGCCTACAAGCTGGAGTTACCTGCTAATCTATCTGGAGTGCATAGCACGTTTCATGTATCACAAATAAAATGGTGTCTCAAACCTCCAGTAGATATTGTCTTGGAAGAGTATGATCATCTTCAATCGGATCTCACATACTCTGAGGAACCAATAAAAATTCTTGATGAAAAAGAATGCACAACCCGCAAGAGAACCATCAAATTCTATAAAGTACAATGGAGTAATCACTTAGAAGATGAATCCACCTGGGAATCTGAGGAATTTTTTAGTACCCATTACCCGGATATCTCGTCTTCTTTCTCAGGTAAAATTTTATCACACCCCCTCTTGTATAGGTTACAGCCACACATGTGTGTTGACTGCGGTAGCCCTGCCTTGCAACCCTAGGACCCGTCCGTGGTCGGCCCCTTGGTAAAGTATTGAACAGTACCGAATGCATGCTAGTTTATGGGCACTAGTAAACCGACATAGCATTAATGGTCACCTGCATTAAAGACGGTTAAGGTGCGTTGGTCATTGACCCTTCTGCTGCTAGAGTGGGCGGTTCATACCACGAAGTACTATTGGCAGAACGGCATGCCCACTCGACGTCACCACACCCGATCTGAGGTGTGGGTGATTTTCTTGCGAAAGGTTGCCGTATACGACCTTAATTGGTGTGTATGCGTCATGTATTTCAGGTTTTCCCAGCTGGTGTAAATCAATTGCAATTGTTGTCCCTCGCAGTAATGAGTACCGCTTGGTCAACGCACCAATCATGTAGTTGCACCTGATATGATGGATATGGACTTATGATGGTTATTGCTAATTATTATTATTGCTCTATTGTTGTGCTTACTTTATGTACTATTTTATTACTTTATGATGCTTCACTAAAGTTACATTTCCGCTCTACCCAATTAAACTGAGAAATAAAACTTGATAGAACTAATAGGTTGCTTAGTGCAAGTCCTTTCAAACAAACCACCTATTAAAGCCACTGCATGTCTAGGTTTTTTACGGGTAAGTCTTGCTAAGTAATTAGTACTCAGGCTTTGTGCCTCTGTGGTTTTTAGGTACTAAAGAAATAGAATTGCCTGTAGATGTGTTGCCTTGGGACGTGCAGGTCCCTTAGGGTTGGACTGCCCACTGGGAGTCTGACCTGCCGCTACAGTGACTGTTGTGTGCTGCTAGAGTGATGGTTCCATGGGCATGAATCATCACTATGTTGTATCATCGAGCTCGTAGATCTTATCGTTATTTTTCTTCTGCTGTTTTTGAAACCTCATGAACTTGTAATTCTGCTACACTTTGATGTAATAATTAAACTTAAATATTGGATCATTGTTTTATTATCAAGTGTTTACGTTATCAGCACCTTCGGGACCTCGATCCTCCGGGAAGGGGCGCCTCAGCAAGTTTGTCGCATCCAAAGTAGTTGTGCACAACAACTTTCGGCTGTGACATACTCCGCTTCGGTCATGGATAGGGCAACAGAATTTTGTTTCTTGGACGACCATGACACAAGGGACCTACCCAAGAATTGGCACGTCCCGGAGGTGCTTTTCCTATCCACTTTACATCCGGCGAAGTCGGCATCGGAATAACCGACTAACTTGAACTTGGAGCCCTCGGGATACCACAATCCTAAGTTTGGGGTGTGGACTAAATATCTTAAGATTCTTTTTACCGCCACGAGGTGAGTTTCCTTTGGAGCACTTTGAAATCTTGCACACACTAAGCATGATATCGGACCTAGATCCACAAAGATAAAGCAAGGAGCCAATCATGGAGCGATATACCTTTTGATCCACGGGTTTACCGTTTATATCTAGCCCAAGGTGTCCATTAGTCTTCATGGGAGTCTTGTTAGGCTTAGCATTCTCCATGTCAAACTTCTTGAGTATGTCTTGAGTGTACTTGGTTTGACTTATGAATGTTCCTTCTTCAAGTTTCTTGACTTGAAAACCTAGAAAGAACTTCAACTCCCCCATCATGGAAATCTCAAATTTCCTAGTCATAATCTTGGCAAACTCATCACAAAAAGATTGATTAGTAGAGCCAAATATAATGTCATCGACATATATTTGGCAGACAAATTGATCATCACGAACTTTTCTTGTGAAGAGAGTAGGATCGGCCTTGCCAATTGTGAAGCCTTTGTTGATCAAGTATCCCTTGAGGTGTTCATACCAAGCTCTAGGAGCTTGCTTGAGGCCGTAGAGAGCTTTGTGAAGCTTGTACACATGGTTTGGTTTCTTGGGATCTTCAAACCCTGGAGGTTGTTGTACATACACCTCTTTTTGAATGGGGCCATTAAGAAATGCACTTTTCACAACCATTTGAAAAAGCTTAAAGCCATGGTGAGTAGCATAGGCAAGTAAAATACGAATTGACTCAAGACTTGCTATGGGTGCATAAGTTTCACCCAAGTCCAAACCTTCTACTTGTGAGTAGCCTTTTGCAAAAAGTCTTGCCTTGTTTCTCACCACCACACCATACTCATCTTGCTTGTTGCGGAAAACCCATTTTGTACCTACAACATTTTTCTTGGGTCTCTCTACTAATGACCACACCTTGTTTCTTTCAAGTTATTCAACTCTTTTTGCATAGCCATCACCCAATCTGAGTCTTGAAGGGCTTCTTCCACTCTAAGAGGTTCCATAGAGGAAACAAATGACTAATGATGACAAAATGTAGCCATTCGGGGTCTAGTAGTTACCCCTTTTTGTATGTCTCCTAGAATGTTGTCAACGGGGTGACCCTTTTGAATGCTTTGTCGTACTCGTGGATGAATTGGCCTAGATGCATCTTCTTCTTCTTGAGTGATATCATCTTGAATGTCTCTATCCCCACTATCTTTATCTTGATCTTGGTTGTTACCTTGACCATGATCATCACCATGATCTTGGTCTCTCCCCCGATGTTTTTCAGCATGTGGCTCTTGTAGAGATGAATCATCTTGTCTTGAAGAAGATGGTTCATTTTGACTTGAGTTTGGGTCTTGTGGTCTTATTTCTCATATTGCCATATTCCTTATTGCATCACAAGGAGCTTCATCTCCTAAATCACTTGGATTAACTTACTCTACTTGAGAGCCATTAGATTCATCAAATTGCACATCCCGAGTGATTTCAACCACAACGGTGTCTTTGTTAAAGACTCGATATGCATAGACGTTAGTTCCATATCCAAGGTGAAAACCTTCATGTGTCTTAGGAGCAAACTTAGAGGATTTAGGTTTCTTGTTAAGAATAAAACATTTGCTCCCCAAAACACAAAAGTATGAAACATTTAGAAGGTTACCAGTGAGAAACTCATATGATGTTTTCTTCAAGATCTTGTGAAAATATAATCTATTTGATGCATGGCATGCGTTGTTGATGGCTTCGGCCCAAAAAGTGTCCGGTGTCTTGTACTCATCAAGCATTGTTCTTGCCATCTCTATAAGTGTACGGTTCTTCCTTTTGGCTACCCTATTTTGTTGTGGAGTGTATGGAGCTGAGAATTCATGCTTGATTCCTTCTTCATCAAGATATTCTTCAACTTGTGTGTTCTTGAACTTGGTTCCATTGTCACTCCTTATTTTCTTGATCTTCACTTCATACTCATTTTGGGCTCTTCTCAAGAACTTCTTTAGGATACTTTGTGTTTCACTTTTGTCCTTCAAAAGGAATACCCAAGTGAAACGAGAATAATCACCAATAATTACAAGGCTATATTTGTTACCGCCAATGCTTATGTAGGTGACGGGTCCAAATAGGTCCATGTGGAGCATTTCCAATGGTCTTGTCATTGTCATCATTGTCTTGGATGGATGTGTCACTCCTACTTGCTTTTCGGCTTGACATGCGCTACATATTTTGTCCTTCTCAAAAGTAACATCCTTTAGTCCAACGACGTGGCCACCTTTTAGGAGTTTAGAAAGATTTCTAATCCCAACATGAGCTAGCCGATGATGCCATAGCCAACCCAAGGTAGTTTTAGCGACCAAACAAGTATTTAGGTTAGATCCTTCTTTGTTGATGAAATCAACAAGATAGATCTTGTCCTCTAGATACCCTTTGAAAGCTATTGAGGAATCTTTCTTCCTAAAGACGGTCACACCATCATCGTCAAAGAGACAACTATAGCACATTTCACAAAGTTTTGATACGGACATTAAGTTGTATCCTAGACCATTTACAAGATAAGCATTACTAAATGAAAGGTCATGGGTGACATCAATCCGTCCACGACCAATTACCTTTCCCTTGTTGTCATTTCCAAATGATATGCCTCCACTTGGTAGATTGTCATGATCAAGTGTGGAGAACATTGATCTCTCTCCGGTCATATGATTTGAGCATCCGCTATCAAGTACCCATATTGCACCACCGGATTAAGCATGTGTTTTAGGCACCCAAGTTGGTTTGGGTCCCTTAACACAGGATACAAGAACTTTGGGCACCCGCACACAAGGTTTCCACCTTGCATCATATGGCCCAACAAATATGGCAACTACTCTACCATAAGCATTACGGGTTAGTACATAAGAGGCATCAAAATCATCAAAGGATATGGTGGAGTTCTTGGTGTTCTTGTTGACTTGGGAAGCATTCTTGGGCTTGATGATGCTTTCTTGTTCCACTTGCTTTCCCTTGTTCTCTTGCACAAAGTTGATTCTCTTGTTGTGTCATCTTTTGAATGCATTCCTGTTGTACCCCAATCCTCTCTTATCATGAGAGGCTCTTGGCTTACCAACTATTTTTGTTGTAGTCTCCACTTGAGATTTCTTCTTGAGCTCATTGACTTGGTTGGTTAGCTTCTCAATGATTGCATCTTGCTTGACATTTATATCAACATCAATGTTGTGGCACCTTCCACAACCCATGCTTGTTGAAGCTTGAGAGGATTCAAGCTTCTTCAACAATGAGCGTGAGTTTGTCTTGAGATCTTCAATGGCCTTTGTTAAGGTCTTGTTCTCCTCTTGCAAGGAGTTGCACCTTTCTTGATACTTCTTGGTCATTGAGGTGCATGATTCACTTGTCTCATTGACCTTTGTAAGGTCCTTGGTCAAAGCCTCGTTCTTCTCCTTCTCTTGCTCAATTTGCTTGGTGAGCTCAAGGTTCTTGCATCTTTCTTCATCAAGCAACTCTTCTTGTCTTTCAATGATTCTTTCTTGATTGTCCAACTCCCTTTGTAGCTTATCTAGCATTTTTACCATTTCATACATAGAGGGGACCAAGTCCTCCTCTTCATCACTACAATAAGAGGGATTGAAATCAGTGTGAGGAGCTACCTTGCTTTCCTTGGCCATGAAGCATCGAGGGGCATCATCTTCATCATCAGTGAGGTTGTTGAAGAGTGACTTCTTGGCCGGAGATAGACCAATGGCAATGTTAGCAATGCCACCCTCATCATCTTCATCATCATCATCGAAGATGTACTCTTGGCCAATGTGAGCATGTCCCTTGTTGTATGGCTTCTAGTTGGGCTTGGTCTTGTAGTTGTACCTTTCATTTTTCTTGCCCTTGCCATTTAATCATGGACAATCAGCAATCATGTGTCCTTGTCCATGACACTCATAGCATCTTCTATGTGTTCTTCTAGCTTTTGCCTTGTCAAAGGTTCTTTTGGTGAAACCATTCTTGATCATGTATTTGACAAATAAGGCAAATTCTTCATCATCTTCTTCTTCATCATCATTCTCTTCATCATCATCATCATCTTGAGTCTTCTTGGCTTTGAGCGTCAAGTCCTTCTTGCTTGTGCTCTCATCTCCTATGAGCACGTTCACTATCTTGCCCTCATCATCACAACTTTTGTGGGCATTTATTCTTATAATGACTTCATCCATTGTGAAGCTCTCAAAACCATCCTTCTCTTCAATAATGGTGCAAAGTATTGGATTCCACATCCTAAGAGCCATGAGGAGCTTGTAGTTGACTTCCTCATCTTTGATGTTGTCTCTATAGGATCTTCTCTCATTTACAATGTCCATGAGCCTATCATTAGTTTGTTGAGGCTCTTCTCCCTTATTCATCACGAAGAAGTTGAATTGATTCTTGAGAACTTGAAGTCTTGACTTCTTCACAACATCCACTCCCTCATGGGCACATATAAGCTTCTTCCATATTTTTCGGGCATTCTTAATTTCTGCAACTCTTGAATATTCCTTAGGATTCAAGGAAGAGAGAATGGACGACACCGCTTAAGCATTGCGATGTATGTTGAGTTGGTCCATAGTTCTAGGATTGTCCTTGTCTTCCAAGGTGTATCCTTTCTCCACAATTTCCCAAATTGGTGGACCAATTGACATGAGATACATCTTCATGCGATGCTTGTACCAACTAAAATCCTTGCCTTCAAAGTAAGGCAATCTTCCACTTCCATGGATATTTGCCACATCGGCATAATTGAAGGGGATGGATCTGTGCAACTCATTTCCCTTACTTGTTGAAGTAAGATCTTGAGGCTTGTCACCTTCTCCCAACTTCGACATCTTTTAATCTTCAAGCTTTCAAGACTTGTAGAAGGTTCCGGCTCTAATACTAATTGAAAGTTGTCTAGAGCGGGGTGAATAGGCAATTTTAAAATAATCCAGAAAAAGCACTAAAGATTTATCAAATAAACAGGACTGATGGAACTTCCGTCAATAATGATGGAAATTCCGTCACCATGGAAGTTCTATGAAGTGATAGAACTTCTCACTAACCTTCCTCTAAACAATGAATTTAATGCGGATAACAAGGAGAATGAAATACCAACTTGATAGAAGTGAAGCTAATGCAATGTAAACCTAGAGTTCTTGATTGAATAACTACCCACACAAATAACAAGTGATACAAGCACAATAGTACGAAAGAAATGAGCAAGCACAAATATAAAAGCGGGAATGTAAAGAGAGACACAGGAATTAACCCGAGGTTCGGCAACCACACAAAGTAGTTCCTACGTCCTCGTTGAGGAGTTACACAAAGTGGTCGGGTCTCTCTCAACCCTTTTCCCCGCCAAGCAATCATAAAGATCATGCTCGGATTTCTTTCTCCACTTGATTCTTTTCCTCCAGAGGCGAATCACACCTTCACAAATGTCCCCGACTCACCACACGAAGTTGGGAGCTCAAGGGCGATGCCTAGCCATCTAGGAGACCAAGTCTCCAAGAGTAATAAGCAAATCAAATCTTGATGGGGAGGGCAATATGTGCTCAAGCTTTTGAGTGGATGGATTCAATGTTTTTGTGGTTGGATCTCTCTCTCACTTAGATTTGAATCTCAAGAACAAGCCTAGGAGTGAGAGGGGAGAGCTCTAGCTGAAGAGTGTGTGAAATGGCAAGGAATCCAACCCTTCCCACGGAGTAAGGGGTGAGCTATAAATAGAGGCTCTCCAAAAACTAGCCGTTATGCTATGGGTCTTAGGAAACTTCCATGGTTACCCACAAAACTTCCGTCATTTCAAATTTAGCCATTGCATGAGCCTAGGTTAGAAGCCAGATGCTATGACGAAACTTCCGTCATGCGGTGACGGAACTTCTGTCACTCTCGGTTTGACAAGAATAGAGCTCACAGAACTTCTGTGGGTGCCACAGAGATTCTGGTGATGGAACTTCCTTGAAGGAGTGATAGAACTTCCATCACTCTCGAGAAGGCAGCAAGTAGGAACCCGAGGCTGACGGAACTTCCGTCAGGAGGTGACGGGACTTCTGTCACCGTCGGAAAGATAGAAAGTGGGAACCCGACGCTGACGGAACTTTCATGAGAGGGCTCACAGAACTTCTGTCACTCTCTGTCTAGCTCAGAAAAAGACTGGTTCTAGGGCTTTGTTGGCTATACTTCTCACAAATATTTTTGGAGGCTTGAGCACACACATATATATACTATTCTACACCCCTCACAACCAACTAGCCATCCAGCCAACCCAAACAAGCTCATCTGGTCCGACCGAACCAGTCCAAACCACTCCTCCCACCTCACGCGCGCTACCAGGCCCGCAGTCTCATTCCGGATGCGACCCGCTAACCCGCCCTCTACCCGCACGCCACTAAATAGATCTGAACCTGCACTCCGCCCCACTTATTAGCCATTTTCTCCCCCACACATCCCACACCATGCACAACTGCGGGGCAGATGCAATTTCGGGGTGGCGGCGATCGCGGCGAGGTGGCGCTGGCGGCGATCCGGACGAGGTTGCATGGGAGCTGAGAGGAGGTGCGCCGACGACGATTACTCCACCATGCCTTTGGCTTTTGTTGTGTCGTCGGCACGTGGCGGGGTTTAGGTATGTTGAAACCTAACCCTAGCTCCTCATATGGCTGTAGTAGGTGGGCCGCACGGGAGAGCTCGGCGGCATCCCCTGCTGTTCCATGACTTCAGATGATGACCCCTGTTGTTCGCAGCCTTGTGAGTTCCCGTGTTGTTCCACAATCTTAGCGACTAGCGCCACCTTGAGCCTGCGGCTGCTCGAGCGAATGAGGCAGTCCTCTTCTTCATCAACACCTTAAGCATGGTTGGCCCTGGTGAGAATCTCGTGCCCCCTCTAGTCCGTCTCCTATTTATATTTTTCCTTCATCCTAGGACTTTAATTTGACCCTCTCGCTCAGTTTTTTATCCACGGAACTCATGGAAGGACGCTTGTAGTTGTCGATTTGACTTGAATTTCAGGTTCCATTTGAGGGAATTTAGGAATTTATTAATTAGAGTTGATTTTATGATGGAGCTAGCAATTGGTTAGACAATCTCAAGCTTTGGTTTAGGTTGCTCAGGGAGCAGGATGAGTGGAAAGTGCAGTCAGCTTCTTATTCTATAATTTCAGATGCTAGTTTGTCAAGTTTATTTGTTGTTGTTTTTTTGTTATTGTGCTTTGCCATGAATGCATGGAATAGAAATCAATCCACTACTTGTTCACCTAGTTACGTCAAAAAGACATTTGAAATGGCTAATATAATGGTATTGTAGAATGAGCCAAAATGAATGTGCTATGCTTTTCAGAAACCAATGGTAATCAATTCGCTGCTTGTTAGTCTAGTTATGTTAAATGAGTGATGACTGGAGCTTTCCAGCAACTCTTGTGAAGGTCACACATCCTAATATGTTGGAATCCTCTGGTTTTCATTTATTTGTTAGTTTTATTTTCATGGTTTCTTGCACAACAGTTAACTGAAATGCCAATGAGCTGCACATAACAGAAGCAGCTGATTGCATTTGAATGCCTTTATTTTCTCTACATGGTCATGTGATATGCCGTCCTAACTAATAATACTATGGCCTGTAACTGATATGCCATTTTCTTGATGTATCTTCTAATCTATCATAGAATTTTTTATAACTATAATGTCAATAATTTTTGCTCTATAGTATCGTGCTCTTCAGTAATTTTATTGCTTATTGACTTAGTAATTATAACTCATGATATTCCTTTTATGTGAATGCTTCAGTAATTTTATTGCTTCAGGACTCACATTGTTCCTTTTTGAGCATGCTTCATTAATTTCATTGCTTTCTTCTAGGTTCAGTAATTATATTTGGCTGCCATAGATGCATGCTCAATAGTAACTATCAGGCTGCGCTCTTCATCTAGCCATGCATCACGTGAGTTGCCACTCATAAAACTAATTATGTAGAACCCTGCATCACAAAAAGGAAGACTGCATTCTATACATGTATTAATATTCTGTACATGTATCATGTGAGTTGGCATAGATGCATGTCTCGATTTGGTTTCGTTGATGGTGATTAGTGTTTGTGCATATGCTTATCTCAAGTTTTGTTACCGGATCTATGGGTTTGAAGGGGCCATTGTTTCTTCAATGTTGTTAGTAATTTTCATTGGTCAGTAATTTTCAACTTTGTCTTTAGTAATTTTGTGCATCTTGAGTGTGAATTTGTCATGCGTATCCTTAGTAATTTTGCTGTGAGTAATGTTCATTAAGCCAGTAATCCCCTAGCTTCATTACTGAATCAATGATTTTATGATGTGTATTCTTAGTAATTTTGCAATCACAGTAATTTTTGCATTCTTAGTTTGCTTCATGCAGAAATCCCTTGCAACTATCAACTGTATCTTTAGTAATTTTTGTGCACCCTTTTCTGAATGTTCTCCTAATTTTGAGCATACTAGTTGTCCAGTAATTGGTGCATCATATTATGAATTTTCATGTGCCCTCAGCAAATATTCAGCTTTTGCTAAACTCATACCTCAGTATTTTTTTTGTAGCATGTATTTTTGGCGCACCATATTCTGAATTGTCATGTGCCCTCAGTAATTTTTTTCAGCTTTTTTACTAAACTACTATCTTCATTAATTTCATGTTTGTACTGATGAAGCCAATGGGTAATAATTTCATTTTTTTACTCTTGGTGCTCAGTAATTCTTGTCTTGTGTAATGTTCAGAAATTATTTTCCTATCAGTAATTCTTTTTTTAATGTGCTTGTTTGTGAGTTTCTTGTGTAATGCTCAATAATCGCTCGTATGAACAAAGAGATTCCAGTATGCTTTGAGTAATTCTATTTTCCATTAGTAATTTCTCCTGTTTTTTTTTTTGCAGATTCATGAAACCATATTTGTGGGGTTGAAGGGGTCACTGTGGTTCTAACTGTTAATCCTTCGCAGTTAGCAGGGGTTTCCATCTGAGTAGCCCTTGCCTTTATCCCATTCATGAGTGTGATAAGGTATGTGATTTTTACCACTAGTAGTTAATTTTCCTATCACCAGTAATTCTTTTCCTAACACCAGTAATGTGTGTTCCTTATAATTATTTTTACTAATCATCATCTTCTTAGCGCAAAGTTAATTTTTAATAGAAAATTTGTCCAATCTTTTTTCAGTCACTAGTAATTCTTGTAATGAGTGTTTTTGCCTATTTTATTTCAACCACCAGTAATTCATGCAATAGTCCATGAACAATTCTTTTCCTGTCAGTAATTCCCTTTTTTAATGTGCTTGTTTGTGAGTTTCTTGCATAATGCTGAGTATAGCTCGTATCAACAAAGAGATTCCACTGTGCTTTCAGTAATTATAATTTCCATTAGTAATTTCTGCTATTTTTCAGTTTCATGAAACCACATTTGTGGGGTTGAAGGGGTGTTAATCCCTCATAGTTAGCAAGGATTCCCATATGATCAGCCCTTGCCTTTATCCCATTCCTGAGTCTGATGAGGTATGTGCATTTTTACCACCATAATTCTTTTTCCTACCACCGGTAATTCTTTTCCTACCACCAGTATTGTTAGTAATCATTATATTTGATTATATTCCAAGATAAGTGACTCTACTTTATTCTGCAGTCAGGCTTAACAAGCAAATCACCCATTGAACGATCCAAGGGTAACCAATTTATGGAGCAAGAGCAGGAGGGAAACTGCTAGATTATATTGATGTCTTGTTGTGGTTCTTAGGGAAATGGCTCATAGATGTGGAAAATGATGCCATTGTCGGTCATATTTTATGTGCATAGGGCGTTAAAAACTGAGGGTTCTTAGAGAATTTTTTTACAGCTAAATGTTCTAGCTTGATGTCTACACAATCGTTTGTCTTGAGGAGATTGAAAGATTTTTCTTGTGGATGTAATAAATGGTTCTCTTGTGGTAGATGATATGAAGCTTATTATGTCTGATTGTTGGCACAACATTAGACCTTCGCTGAATGGTTAGCATGTGTTTTTGTTCAACACAAGGCTTTGTAATGAACAACATTACACTATTGACTAGCAGTTGTTTGATTCAGTAATTAATCAACCAAGTAATTTTTATTTTCAATGTCACTAATTTCCCGTGCAAACAGTGCCAGTAATTCCAATAACTGGTAGTGTCAGTAATTTTATACATTTTAATAATTACAACATCAATAACTAACAATGGCCAAGGAGTTGTAGAATTTAATGTGCAAAGAAGTTGGAGAATTTAGTGTACCAAGGAGTTGGAGAATTTAGTGTGCCAAGGACTTAGAGAATTTAGTGTTTATTACCATATGGTTTGGGCCCTTAGAATCACATCTTCTCCTCCGATGCTAGAAATTGGCAGCTCACCAGAGAATTTAGTGTGCAAAGAAGTTATAGAATTTAGTATACCAAGGAGTTGGAGAATTTAGTATGCCAAGCATTTATAGAATTTAGTGTGCCAAGCAGTTAGAAAATATATTATGCCAAGCATTTATAGAATTTAGTGTGCCAAGCATTTGTAAAATTTCATGTAACAAGCATTTGTAGAATTTAGCGTTTATTGCCACATGGTTTAGATACTTAGAATCAAACATATTCTCCTCTGATGATAGAAATCGGTGGCTCATCGGAGAATTTCGTGTGCAAAGCATTTGTAGAATTTAGTGTGTCCAGCATTGGTAGAATTTAGTGTGCCAAGCATTTATAGAATTTAGTGTGTCAAGCATTTGTAGAATTTAGTGTGCAAACAGTTGGAGAATTTAGTGTCAAGGAGTTGGAGGATTTAGTGTGTTAAGGGTTGGAGAATTTAGTGTCAAGGAGTTGGAGAATTTAGTGTGCAATGCATTTGTAGAATTTAGTGTGCAAAGCATTTGTAGAAAGTGTGTAAATGAGTTATAGAATTTAGTGTTTATTGACACATGATTTGGGCCCTTAGAATCCAACACCTTCTCCTCTAGTGATAGAAATATGTGGCTCATCAGAGAATTTAGTGTGCAAATGATTTGGAGGATTTAGTGTGCCAAGGAGTTGGAGAATTTAACATGCAAATGAGTTGGAGATTTTAGTGTGCAAAGAACTTGGAGAATTTAGTGTGTCAATGAGTTGGAGAATTTAGTGTGTCAAGGAGTTGGAGAATTTAGTGTGTCCAGGAGTTAGAGAATTTAGTGTGCCAAGCAATCAGTAAAATCTTTTGAAAAGTGTCAGTAATTCTTTGCTACTAATTTTTTAGTGTTCATTTATTATGCCAAGGGGTTGGAGAATTTAGTGTGCAAAGGAGTTGGAGAATTTAGTGTTTGTTGCCACATGGAATCAATATTTTTTAGAATCAGTAATTTCTTTTGAAAAGTATCAGTAATTCTTTGTTAGTAATTTTTTAAAATAAGTAATTTCTTTTAAAAAGTAAGAGTAATTCTTTGTTAGTAATTTTTTAGAATTAGTAATTCCCTTTGAAAAGTATCACTAATTTTTTGTTAGTAATGTTTTGGTTTTCATTTATTTTGCTAGGTAGTTGGAGGATTTAATGTGCAAAAGAGTTGGAGAATTTAGTATGCAAAGAAGTTGTAAAATTTTGTGTGCAAAATAGCTGGAGAACTTGGTGTGCAAAGGAGTTGGAGAAGTGTGCAAAGTGTCAGTAATTCTTTGGTAGTATATATTTTTTAGAATCAGTAACACCTTCACTGATAGTTTATAATCAATAACAGTATAACCACAGTGAGTAATTTCAACGCAAGTGTTAGTTACTTTTTAAAGTCAGTTCTACTTTCAGTAATTTTTTAGAATCAGCTGCAAAAGTACATTGTAGTATATTAATCAGCAACAATAGAACATTGGAACAATATAGAACACTTTCAGTAATGTTCTATGCATAAGTAACTCATATGTTTCATGTGTTTTCTCTATACAGAATCATCCAAGGATTTTTGTTTTTCAATAATATAAGACTACATGTTCGATGTATCTATATTAGTCAACACAAAAAAAAACATATCTATGCAAAGTCAACATCATCATGTTTTTCCTTCAATGTTGTGTCAATCAGAGATGGACACATAAGGGTGCTCCGCATCGCATCCGATGTCCATGTTGTAGTATGATTCACCATAAGAAAATTTAGTTGATCCTCCTTTTTAAAAAAAAATCCACTAGAACAAGCCCTATAACCGACGTGGCAGCTGCTCTTTGTCTCTCTCCTGTTTGGAAGGCCCCTAAATTCGACTAGCTCATACTACAGAACGGAAAACAAAAATAAACATGTCCAGGGCTCCGGCAGTTTCTCATCTCTAGAGTGGAAGAAGCAAGATGGTGCTATGAAGCGACTTTAAAACTGAAGCACACATTTCAGATAATCTCAAGCACTCCATGGCTCGATGGGGGAACACAATGTGGACAAGCTCCCTGGAATCCCAACCTGCAGAACCAACCAGCACCTTGTTGGCAATATTTCAAACACTTCATCTGCAACCCTACAACATTTGGATGTCCTGCAGCGGTTAGATGTCTACCTTAACAACCATGGAAAGTCCTCAAATCAGAAAAATAGGGGCAAGAAGAGCGCAAGCTAGTGCTTAAGGAGCAGAAGACAAGATGTACGTGAAAAGGAATGCTATTAACCTGCTATCTGATGGTGCTTGCCAATTATAGCGGATGCCTCATCTTCGATTATTGATGAAAAAGCTTAATCATTGATGTGGCAGGTGCTCGTGCAAGCGGAGTCCTGTGCCAACGAAGGTCAACGGAGCAGCATGGGTCGATGCGGTCATGCGCAGGTGCTCGTGCGGAGCGAATTGGAAGCGAGGCTCCTGCAGAACGATGCGATGAGGCTTGGGGCTCGAGGATGGACTCGCGCAGAGATGAGGAGGAAGCACGCTCGACGGGATTTGCGGACGGCTAGAGGTGAGGCAGTGTCACCCGTTGCTCCTGAGATGATGAGGGGGAAGCGGACCCGGGTGGGCAAGGGTCGCCGCTCCTGCGACGACGTGGATGATGGCGCAGGAAGCACGCTCGACGGGATTTGCGGACGGCTAGAGGCGAGGCAGTGTCACCCATCGCTCCTGCGATGATGAGGCGGAAGCGGACCCGAGTGGGCAAGGGTCACCGCTCCTGCCACGACGTGGATGATGGCGCCCGGGGTGCTCGGGGATGACGCGCGTCGGGGCAGAGTTGCCGCTTCCGCGACGATGAGTAAGATGCGCGCCAGCGATCTAGGTTGTCACTGTAGGAGAGGACCGGGTTGGCAATGATTCGGACCCGTTATGACTGGCTGCGCAAGCTTGGGAGTCTGGCTCGACGGTAGGCTTGATCGGGGTGCTGCCTGGTGCATCAGGTTAGGTGCGGGTGTAGAATAGCTTATTCTATACCCTAGGTGTAGAATAGTTCTATATATATATATATATATATATATATATATATATATATATATATATATATATATATATATTAATATTTTCTTTAATTTTTGGTGTAATTGTGGTTAAGTTACATGCACGCCCTGCTATCTTTTCTCCATTTATAATGCCGTGTACATCATTCTATTTATTCAGCCTCGTTCTTTGGCGTGCATCCTAGCGTGTTTCTATCTTTCTGCACTCTCTACGTTTGTCCGAGGGTCATCACACATTCTGCTATGTTGGCGACCCGAAGATGCACAGGAGGAGCTCAGGGTGGCAAGCTGGGACAACTGACAGTTTGTGTGATCGGGATATCACTTAGCGCATATTGTAATTTTTATTTGAGAGTGTAAAGATTGTGTCTGAAGGAAAAATGTTTGTATGGAGATTCTAACATTATGTCAATAGTCATTATACTCTCTTTAAGATTACACGTTGGATTTACACTCTCAAACTATTCTTTATGGCTTAATATTTAAAATTTATGATCATGTCATGCTAGAATTTATGCCTCAATAACGGTAATCTTCATGCTTACTGCTTCCTAAATGCTCTTCCTCTAATCCCCTTGTTTATCTGTTCTTCAACTTGTGATTCCATTCATGAGCTAACCTGCGCGGCAAGATGACGCATAGATCACGTCCTTGGTCTGATTGGTGCAGATGGAGTCCATATTCGCCTCACCTAGCATGCAAATCATGGGCATAAACCAAATACTACCTGTGGCCATGCAAAACCTTTGTAGAACGCAGGCATAGGAGGCGTACCTTAAGATATACTTTGCGTATCTCCTGGTTTTTATAGTCATTCTTGGGATGTCAAATGATTATTACTGGATGAGTTGATTTAAAAAATTATGTGATATATCTTTATGATTATGAACTATAATATTTATAACATGTATTTAATTAGACATACTATGCAGTTATAAAAACTATCAGCCTAAAGGGAAAACCCCACTGTTCAAAAATATGACTTGATATTGTAAAAAGTTGTACATGACAAAAGATTGTACGCATCATGTGAATCGATCTTTCTATAAAATTATACAACTTGACATATGAAATCAAGATTATATGATTACAGTGGGTAATATTACATGTTGGTAATCCATGGAGCTTCATTTGTCGTGGGTGTTTATGATTATGACCTGCAATATTTACAACCTTAACATAGTTAAACATATTTTGTTGTCATAAGAATTATCATACTCAAAGGCAAAAAGAAATGCCCAAAATATATTTTCTAATTGTAAAAACATTATACCTATCAGTAGATTGTATGATTCAAGTGAATCAATATTTTCATTTAATGACATGTCCAATAAAAGTTTTACGATTACAGTGTAACGTATTTACATAGCAGGCTAATCAATAGAGTTTGAGTTCTATGGCGACAATGGAGCATGGTAGGAGCAATATTAAATGGACAATGAATTTCATTACTTTGCATAAATAGTTTTAAATTTAAACAAGGTCATACTTTTTACTATTTGGACACTCTAAAATTCATGTTGTTTTATGATTATTATTTTTAATTAATAGTTTTCAACTTTTTATGCCCTCATATATGTGATTCAAATCACTACTAGTTTTTATGCCTCAACCTTGCTAACATCTACAACCTAGCATGTTGAGTTTTATACTCTCATCATGTCTTTTCAATTTGACTCGAGATTGCAATATTACTCAACATTGTATTGTCTAGCATTATGTCTTTTCAATTTGACTCTCATCATTTTTACTATTAAGCGTTGCAACAACGGCATCACTATAAACAGTACTTTATAGTTACATAAAAAGTTATGGGTTCATCTATATTAATATTCATTGCTCTTGCCGATGGGTAATTAGACATATGATTGGTGGTTAATACCTTTATGATTGTAGAGGTTTGACAGGACGCAATTTGCTAATGCATCAGAAATTATAAAATTCTTATCTTGTAACTATAAAATTCTCATCTTAGTTTTTAATAGTACAAATGCTATGTTTTCAATAAAATATCCCACATTGATCTTGTTTTGCAAGGAAAAATCATACAAGTGTATTTCTGAAATCTGCTAACCAATCATATCTTGAGTCATAAAGTTAGGAAAGAATAGTCAATTGCATGCATGCAATGATTACGGGAGGAGAGAGAGGCGTGAGATTTGACTCTATGCACAGCGGTTGCATGTATTCTGGTTCGTGGGTGGGTGCCTTAGCTTGGTTGGCTGTTGCGCAGGCTTGGTCCCATCATTGTAACTATTTGTGATTACACATGCTGGTATTTATGTTTTTCATGTATTGTTTATCACTGCTACCGCCTTATGTGGGATGTTCATTATTTTTCTTTGAAAATTTTATGAGTTCTTGACAAGAATCTCATGTAATTTGGTAAAAGTTCACATTTCCTTATGAGTTCATTATATGTTACACTGTAGTGGTTCCTTGTCTGATGAGTTTCTTTGTGGCCCCGTGGGCTCATACTAGTATTTCTGAGTCACACGTATATGTTCAATATCATTGAGCCCACTATATGTTACATATATGAGTTCACTATATGTTCATTATCATTGAGCCCACTATATGTTATATATATGAGTTCACTATATGTTCCTTGTCTGACTCAGAAATACTAGTATGAGCTCACTATATGTTACACTGTGCCGGTACATTATGATTTCATATCACTAGTTTTTATGACCCGACCATACTAGTATTTCTGAGTCACACGTATGTTAAGAAATTTGGTCAAGGATGTTTCTATAATTGACATATGAGAACTTTATCTCAAATCACTAGTTTTTGTACCAAAAAATTATATTAATTAACTACACCTCATTATATTTATGATTTAACAATTTTAGATTTATACTCCTACCATGCTAACCGGCTGTATGCCTGTATGGTAAACAACAATGAAAGCTTCCATTGAATATTGATGGTAGGAACAAATAAAAAAGGAATACGAATAGTACATAGAAGGGATGTCATGTGCCCTTTGCATGCAGGCATGCACTAACTGAAATTTTAATGCACCGATAAATGGGATTTCTATTGATTTGGTTGCATGCATGTGCGGTGGTGGGAACCCTGGGTACTGAATAAGCTATTTAGTACCCTGGGTACCAAATAGCGCTGTCCTACCCTAGGTGTAATTTAGTATTCCACACCCTAGCCAGCTTCCACTGAAACTGACCGAGCCAAACATGCATAGGTCCATTATTCCCCCCACCAATTGCATGCATGCATTCCATGCTAATTACTTCCATTTTTTCATTAACTAAATAGCTCCATTATTGCACATATTAATTGGTAGCACAATTTAGGTGAGATTTTTCCTTTCTACTTATAGCTATGGGCATCGTTACAATCCATCAAAATTTCCCTGCCTCCTTCCTCCTGCTGGAAAATGCAACTTTCAAGATGCAGAGATATGTACTGGCGGGCAGCGACTGCATCTGGATGACGGCCTGCGAGGCTGCGACGCCATGGCAACGTCTCTCCATTGCTGCATAGGCACCGAGGCAACCACAAGCCTCCGCATGCCAGATTGACATGCTAGATATGTGCGCAGGAGCCAGGATGCAAGACGATAAAAGCACATCTCAGCCAGCAGGTAGGAATTTTACTACATTCCGTCCATTCCCTCCTCCATGCAATCGTGCTAATTTAAATTTTTTTTCACAATTGTTTTACCATTTTGTGAGTTTTGCGTAGTTAGTGCAGGGTGGAGAACAAAGAATCGACGAAAATCTGCTGGACTCCATCACCATCCCAGTTCGTCGCCAGCCATGTGCACATGTGCATGTTTTGCTGCTCCTACATTGGGCCTCTTGGATGCAGCCCAAGGACAGCAGGTCCTGATGACCGAGGACAAGATTTCCAAGGACATCCCAGGATTATACATAATACATGCTTCCATACGTGATTAAGCCATGCAGGTTTTGTGTCATGGAGATGATTCTATAATCTCATACATGATTATTTATAATGGAAAATCTGCTGATTATTCTACAACGAGCATCAGAACGGTCAAGCTCCGCAATGGCCAGTGGCAAGAAGCAAATTGTTTGTGTGATTATCAATTTGAACTGTAAAAATATGGCTACTCAAATTGTAAATATAATTTTTATGATTACAAAACGTACCCACTTGTAAATGTTGGTTTATGAAATAGCAAAATGTACTTAAATTCTTATAATAGAAATTCTTATCAAATACAAAATATAGTTGTGTTTATGATTATGGAAGAGTTTACTTGCAATTGGGGTACCTGATCATATGAAACCACCATAGTCTTGTAGTGAATTGCTAAAATACATAAAGGATTTTGTAATGCAAAATTGTAAAAGTATAATTACATAGTCCATGTAGTTGCAAGATGTACTTGATATTTTATAATATATTAGTTTCAATTCCGAGTAAATGGAATAGCAAATACTACATTTTTACTAACGAATGATTTACAGAATCACAAAAATCAGTGTTGTATCAATTTTTTTCCAAAAATTAATACATGCATGGTTGGGTGGGTGCGTGAATGAATAAATGGTTTCGAAATTTGCAGCTTGAGTTCTGCACACAAGCATGTCAATCGGCTCCAAATTTTTTAGAAGCTAGAAACATAATAGTTTAATGGTGCAAGAGCAAAGAGTTATGTGTGCTATGCATCACCATAAAAACTGATACAAGATTTTATGATCTCAACACTAGTTTTTTATAGTCGTATGATATTTTGTGCTGTATGATATTTTGTGCTGACGAGTTATGGAATTAATGGTAGTGCACCAGCTGAAATAGCTAAATTAGCAAAGTAATTAATAGTGTTGATTAAGAGGAGCCAATGCATGCAATTAGTAATATTAAGTCACACTCGACCCACCCTATCTAGACTCATCAAAGCACTCAGGGGCACTCACGCACGCATCCATGCGTGCATGCATTTGTCCAGACACCCACCTCTTGATTGCTTTTATTACTATCACACACCCAGGGTGCGATTCCAAACTGCGCGAATTTTCACTATTGCTTTGAGTTTTATGTTTGAACTCTTATGTTCAGGCGGAATATTTGCGAATAGGACATTATGGTTGCAAATTTCATGATCCATTATCATTTACTACGATTCACCAGCTTAAGGCATATAGGATCTCATAGTTAACTTAGATTTCGCATTGACACACATCATTTTTTGCGAATACAAAGCTCAGCAATACAAGTATTTTTGGTCTAGCGACACTCCACTTGATTGAGGGTAACAAAATATACTATTATAATTATCAGAGTAATTATTTTTCTAGGAACAAATTAAGGAGAAACACTTCTATTAGTAAAATTTCGTGCACTCATGGTTAAATCATATGTTAGGGCCATTTTTGTTTGGATCTAGAAGAGAAATCAAATAAATTATATGAAATAGCAAATAGGTGAACTTCTATGCATCAACTTGAACATTAACCATGTTTTTGTGATTAAACAGA
This sequence comes from Eleusine coracana subsp. coracana, assembly GCA_032690845.1. Taxonomy (NCBI): domain Eukaryota; kingdom Viridiplantae; phylum Streptophyta; class Magnoliopsida; order Poales; family Poaceae; genus Eleusine; species Eleusine coracana. Next base: position 47,085,524 of record CM064426.1, on the reverse strand, counting down.
ATTTTATGATTGTACGTATGATGGTCACACATTTTACGATGACATGGTTTACATTACATGAGATTTTACTGTCATGTGGTATGGAATTGATTACATCATGCCAGCCAGGTCAAGCTGTCCCTTGCTAAAATAGAAATTTGCAAACCAACTAACAGAAGAAATTAAGGCAAGAGCATGCATACGGTGGTCACTAGTCAGCACAATCATGCATGTATCTGGTTACTACACAAGTCCTCTCCAAAATCATGTGTTGAGATAGTAAATCTTTTTTTTTTGCTGGGTTGCAGCATTTCCCCACGTGAATGGTTAGCTCTTATAATCAACTAGCAGTCACAAAAAAAAGGGTTAGATATGCATGGTACATATTAATTCTCATAATAATATCTCACAAGAAAATGTGTAGATATGCATTGCATCCTGTAATTGTAAAAACTAGTACTTGCCAAGGCAGAAACGCCTCCTGGTGAATTTTTTGTGTTCACTCGTCACACTATTTATGCATACACACAGTAACACAAAATATATAAGACATGTGTTTCTAAATGAAATTAAACCAGATATTTCTTTTCCGATAATACACACCATATTTGCTATCATGGAACAAGCTTGTTGTTAAATTGCAAATAGTATACAAGCAAGGAATAATATTTTTTGTGCTCAAGGTTCACCAATTCTGTTATTCTTTAACCATGAAAATCTACGTTCACAAGTATATATTATTTTCAATTTGTTTTACACCTATAAAATCATACATATCAAACCACAGAGAGGCCACATACGTGGTCAAATTGTTTCTACGGCATGCTATGTTTGTTCAAACAAAAAATGGAATTAAATTATCCACTTAAATGCTGCAATTAACTGTAACTATTTGTTACCTTCCTATTCAAGGTATGAGTAACGCATGCATGCAGGCCTGCATGCAAGGATGGTTCGGTTGGTGGCAAACTGGTCCGAAGGATGGGCTGGGGTGTGACTTAATATACCACACTTGGCATCTAATAAAATTCATAGCGAAAGTAATCAATAACAGTTTTAATTTGTGCTAATTACCTACCATATGTATGCCAAATACAAAGACGCAATTTGAGAACAAGAATTCAGTAGGCTTATATGACACATTAGAAAATTTGCTAAAACTTTTGCGACCTGGCTCCAATAGGACATCAAATAATTAAGTCAGATCATAAGAGTCTAGAGCTTTCGTGGCTGTAACATGTTTGATACATTTTACGCTGTTTTCGTTACCATAGTATGGTTGATACATTATACTATTTCAAAGATCGTATTTTATACTTTTGGAAATAAAATTTAGTGGTAATAGAATCTTGTGATCATAAAAAATGTGGGTACAATACTATGGTCATAAATACTTAGAACATTTTACGGTTTATTAATAATGATTTTTACAATATTGATCATGTGTATATTGGGACGTCATTTTGTTGTTGGCATGGCGCTGATCAGAGCACGTTTAGATGTCATTCGGCTCAAGTAGTATTGTGCTCAACTGGAGTCCTTGAACAGGTCATGATAATGAAAACATACGTCACGTAACAACACTGCTTCGTATATGATCAGGCTAGGCAAACCATAAAACACTTTGTGCATGGCGATGCAAGGGAGCATGGACTAAATCTCCAAAGTGAGGGCACCTCAATGAGCATGAGCCACCAGGACACCCAGGTGCTGCTAAGTGTCTAGAATGCATGTTGTGTCAGATTATCATCATGCGATGCAGCATGGCCATGGTGGAAGCAGCATCACTTTGGGGAGGAAGAGGATCTCCATGGCTATATGACAATCAACGTGCAATACTGGATCAGCAGAACATTATCCATCTTTGAACCCCCCCTCCCCCCCTCGCGCATCGGCCATGATGGTCGAGGATGAAATACAAGCAGATAGATTTCAGCTGATTCTTTCCCTCGCCAATCGAAGTGCTCACTCATTCTCTTCCATGATGCTGCATACAAAGCCAAGAAAAATAAAATAAAATAAAAAACATATTCAAGAAAAGATCAAGAATTGCATAGAGGAAAAGGACGGCGGCGAATTTTTTACCTGGTTGTGGCGAACATACTATTATCTAGTATCCTGAGCACATATATATAGAGAGAGATAGAGAGAGAATCGGGAGAGGATATGGAGGAATAAATAAGGAGACGGCAACGGGATCAGAGCAAATAAACACACGACTTAACCTTTCCAATTAAATTCCTTTATTATGGTGTTATTATGGCTTGCCAAATTAAATGCTCATTTGGGTGCGGCCGCATGCCATGCTTGCTTTGGTCAGGCTGGGTCAAAGTGGCTAGAGAGTGGAATATTATCTCACACCCAGGGTGTGAAATAGCATAGGGAATGACGATAAATTCTTGTGACTAGCTAGTCATAAGCATATGCATATATATGCATATATGCATATGCTTGTGACTAGCTAATATAGGGAATGACGATAAATTCTATGCTTACTAATAAATTTGTTCCCTTAAAGTCTTCATATCCTTTTGTTTGAAAGCCAAAACTCATTTTATCTATAAATTCTTTTATAGGCATAATTAAATCTAGTGCTATATATGTTATTAAACTTCTTTTATTCATATCTTCTTCCAAAAATCCTAATGCAGCTTTATTAATCGTGTCCCATCTTTTATCTAACAGAGATATTAAAACTTTGGTTCCTAATTTCTTTCTTGTCATACTTTTAATCCCAATTATGTACATTCCTTGATGAATGTATTTGTAACCTAAATATTTCAAACTATTTTTAATTTGCCTGCTTACAACTTTTAATTCTACTGGTTTTGTTAAAACACTTAATTCAACTTCCCTTGATATTCTATATAACCCACTTCTACTTTTGAAAAATCCCATATGATATATTTGTTGTGGCTTTATTTTTTTTAATGTATCCTTCTGATATTTTTCCAGATCAGTTTCCACATTAATGATTTTTTCAAGATTTTCTATGTCTTCACTTTTACCTTTTAATCTATCCATTAAAGTTAGAGGTCTTGCATCCTTATTTACTATTTGGAGGGAATGGTCTCCTCTGCAGACACCTTTAGATAAGTCCATTTATCTGAATTTAAAGTTGTAGTGGAAGAAACTATTCCAGTAGAAGATAGCATGAGTTCTTTTCCAAAACTTTTGGTATTTACCTTTTCAAGAATTTGGGTTAATAGCTGAACTATTTATTATTCTATTCTATTTTTGACTCTTCTTCTTGTAACTTGATTTCCTTTTGTTCTATTGTAACTTTTTTAGACTCTAATTTCTTATAGATCAGAGAGACCTCTTCCTTGATATAATCACTATTTTGACAATATTTTATTTGCTCTGTTTTTTCTTCCTCTAATTTTTGTAACACAAGATTTATTTTATTTTGTAATAGAGAATAATTTTCTTCAATCTCCTTGTGATCTTTATAAAGTTTATCAAATTTAATGTCTAATTCATCTTGTCTTTTACCCCAAGTTATATAAAGATTATGTAATAAGTCAACTAGTAAATTTAATTGTTCTTGTGAGCTATGCCAAATATGTTCTTCTAAAGAATTAAATCTGCACCTTATACTTATATTTTCTTTTGTATTCACTACCTTTCCAGTATTTACTTCAGAATTCAAATACTTTAATTTCTCAATTTTCACCGGCTCTGATACCACTATTCACTAATATATCTATCGAGTAAATTTTTATAGTTATGTTTGCTTATTAATATTTAGGACACTATTCAAATTTTGATTATTATGCAAATTCTGAATTTCTATAGTGTTATTCCACTATCCAGGTGGATTGTGCACTCACTTAGTGCTTGTAACTATTCTGAGCACTTCAAATATTAATTTACTTTGGGTATTTATTATGGTTGCTTTTATTCGTTTTCTTTTAGGATCGTTCTTTTGGCTGGCGAGGCCAACAGTCTATTGGGCGTATAAGTTTTCAATTGTGAAAATCCTACTCGGTACTCACCATACTTCTCGCTAATTTGTTTTAGAAGTAACAAAGTCTTTCCCTATATTAGCTAGTCACAAGCAAATACAGAAAGTTTTTATCCTTACCAGGCAGTTCCACCCGAAGGGAACACTTCTCTGCGGACACACAGGGTCCTCCCTAACGCCACGACTCTGGGCTAAAATGAGGACTACACCGTAGAGGTTTTTCCTATAGGGTCCCTAGTATAAAAATTTAATTCATATGCAAGAACTAGATCATATCAAGGGATTTTCAAAGACGACATTACTTCATTTCCGCAAATATAGCTTACATATGGTTTTCCCTTTCGGGAACCCCCGAACACTTAAACACAAGAAAGAAAATTACCTTACAAGCGGTATTTTAAAGTGAAGTTACACTCTCTATTTTACAAGTGGATTCTACTACTACTTGGTGGTGGAGGCGGAAGAGCGCTCTGGAGGATTGGATGGCTTGGTAATTCTGTGATGAGTGTCCTTTTCCGAAGCCAAGGTCCTCCTTTTATAGTCAAGCGAGCGGTACTCCCTTCCTATTTATTTAGCACACGTAACCTCCATCTTCCTGTATGAAGAACACACATATCCTCCATCTTCCTGTATCAAGGACACTCAGTGCGCACTCCTTTTTCTCGTTCTGGTTGCCTTGCATGATAATATTCTTCCTCAACGGCTCACAATGACTTAGGCTACTGGTCTTGTACGCATAGTCTAGACACGCTATGTACTAGCAATAGTAACCTTTGGCCTTCTTATTCTTTTTGCCTCATGATTTGGTCTGGACACGCTATGTACTATCAACAGTAACCTTTTGCCTTCTTATTCCTTTGCCTCATGATTTAGTCTATAGTTCCTTTGTCTTGCGCGAATGTATCTTTCAGGATTATGTCACTATGTTTTTATTTTGACCTTAACTTTGTTATTCAGCAGTATATAGGGTCTATTCACTAATATATCTATCGAGTAAATTTTTATAGTTATGTTTCCTTATTAATATTCAGGACACTATTCAAATTTTGATTACTATTCAAATTCGAGACACTACTCAAATTGCTCTGTTACTATTCAAATTCTGAATTTCTACAGTGTTATTCCACTATCCAGGTGGATTGTGCAATCACTTAGTGCCTGTAACTATTCTGAGCACTTCAAATATTAATTTACATTGGGTATTTATTATGGTTGCTTTTAATCATTTTCTTTCAGGATCGTTCTTTTGACTAGCGAGGACAACAGTCTACCGGGCGTATAAGTTTTCAGTTGTGACAATCCTACTTGGTACTCACCATACTTCTCGCTAACTTGTTTCAAAAGTAACGAAGTCTTTCCCTATATTAGCTAGTCACAAGCATATGCAGAAAGTTTTTATCGTCTCCCCAGGCAGTTCCACCCGAAGGGAACACTTCTCTGTGGCCACACAGGGTCCTCCCTAACGCCACGACTCTGGGCTAAAACGAGGACTACACCGTAGAGGTTTCTCCTATAGGGTCCCTAGCATAAAAACTTAATTCATATGCAAGAACTAGATCATATCAAGGGATTTTCAAAGACGACATTACTTCATTTCCGCAAATATAGCTTATATATGGTTTTCCCGTTCAGGAACCCCGAACACTTAAACACAAGAAAGAAAATTACCTTACAAGCGGTATTTTACAGTGAAGTTGCACTCTCTATTTTACAAGTGGATTCTACTACTACTTGGTGGTGGAGGCAGAAGAGCGCTCTGGAGGATTGCAGTGAATGGCTTGGTGATTCTGCGATGGGTGTCCTCTTCCGAAGCCAAGGTCCTCCTTTTATAGTCGAGCGAGCGGTACTCCCTTCCTGTTTATTTAGCACACGTAACCTCTGTCTTCCTGTATGAAGGACACATGTATCCTCCATCTTCCTGTATCAAGGACACTCAGTGCACACTCCTTTTTCTCCTTCTGGTGGCCTTGCATGATAATATTCTTCCTCAACGGCTCATAATGACTTAGGCTACTGGTCTTGTACACATAGTCTGGACATGCTATGTACTATCAATAGTAACCTTTTGCCTTCTTATTCTTTTTGCCTCATGATTTGGTATGGACACGCTATGTATTATCACTAGTAACCTTTTGCCTTCTTATTCTTTTGCCTCATGATTTAGTCTATCGTTCCTTTGTCTTGTGCGAACGTGTCTTGCAGGATTATGTCACTATGTTTTTATTTTAACCTTATCTTTGTTATTCAGCAGTATATAGGGTCACACCACGCTTCCTATTTGAGAGTATCACTCTCAATATTTTTATGAGTAATTTTATTTTATTAGTAGTCTCACCACGCTTTCATATTTGAGACTATAATGCGCATGCCTTATTTCAAAGAAAGATGCAAAATATTTTTATTGAAACTCAAGAATTTATATTAGTATATGTAGACGACATGCTAATTTTTTTCAAAAACATATAAGGAACATATAGCACATCTTGAAGTATTTTTTTAGGAAGGTAGAACAAAATGGATTAATATTATCTAAAAAGAAAATGGAAATTTGCAAAGAGAGAATTAATTTTCTTGGTCATGAAATAGGAGAAGGAAAAATATACTTACAAGAACATATTGCTAAAAAGATATTACAATTCCCTGATGTTATGAATGAAACAAAGGTTTTGCAATAATTTTTAGGAATTGTAAATTATGCAAGAAATTATATAGATAACTTAGCAAAGCTCGCAGGTCCATTATATTCAAAATTAAGGAAGAATGGTCAAAAGTATAACTCTGAAGGCATAAAGTTAGTAAGAACCATAAAAGAAAGAGTAAAGAATTTAAAACCACTAGAGTTACCTCTAGATGATAATTACTTTATTATAGAAACAGATGCCTCTAAGGAAGGATGGGGTGCAATATTAAAACAAAAACCTAATAAATATTGAGAGTGATACTCTCAAATAAAAAGCATGGTGTGACCCTATATACTGCTGAATAACAAAGTTAAGGTCAAAATAAAAACATAGTGACATAATCCTGCAAGACACGTTCGCGCAAGACAAAGGAACTATAGACTAAATCATGAGGCAAAAGAATAAGAAGGCAAAAGGTTGCTGTTGGTAGTACATAGCGTGTCCAGACCAAATCATGAGGCAAAAAGAATAAGAAGGCAAAAGGTTAATATTGATAGTACATAGCATGTCCAGACTATGCGTACAAGACCAGTAGCCTAAGTCATTGTGAGCCATTGAGGAAGAATATTATCATGCAAGGCCACCAGAAGGAGAAAAAGGAGTGTGCACTGAGTGTCCTTGATACAGGAAGATGGAGGATACGTGTGTCCTTCATACAGGAAGACGGAGGTTACGTGTGCTAAATAAACAGGAAGGGAGTAGCGCTCGCTCGACTATAAAAGGAGGACCTTGGCTTCGGAAGAGGACACCCATCACAGAATCACCAAGCCATCCACTGCAATCCTCCAGAGCGCTCTTCCGCCTCCACCACCAAGTAGTAGTAGAATCCACTTGTAAAATAGAGAGTGTAACTTCACTGTAAAATACCGCTTGTAAGGTAATTTTCTTTCTTGTGTTTAAGTGTTCGGGGGTTCCCAAAAGGGAAAACCATATGTAAGCTATATTTGCCAAAATGAAGTAATGTCGTCTTTGAAAATCCCTTGATATGATCTAGTTCTTGCATATGAATTAAGTTTTTATGCTAGGTACCCTATAGGAGAAACCTCTATGGTGTAGTCCTCATTTTAGCCTAGAGTCGTGGCGTTACGGAGGACCCTGTGTGGCCGCAGAGAAGTGTTCCCTTCGGGTGGAACTGCCTGGGGAGATGATAAAAACTTTCTGCTATGCTTGTGACTAGCTAATATAGGGAAAGACTTCGTTACTTTTGAAACAAGTTAGCGAGAAGTATGGTGAGTACCGAGTAGGATTTTCACAACTGAAAACTTATACGCCTGGCAGACTGTTGGCCTCGCCAGCCAAAACAATGATTCTGAAAGAAAATGATTAAAAGCAACCATAATAAATATCCAAAGTAAATTAATATTTGAAGTGCTCAGAATAGTTACAAGCACTAAGTGAGTGCACAATCCACCTGGATAGTGGAATAACACTGTAGAAATTCAGAATTTGAATAGTAACAGAGCAATTTGAATAGTGTCTCAAATTTGAATAGTAATCAAAATTTGAATAGTGTCCTGAATATTAATAAGAAAACATAACTACAAAAATGTACTTGCTAGATATATTAGTGAAATATATACACGATAGAACTATTCTACACCCACACCCAACCAGCACATACGAACGCAACCCAAACCCTAAATTCTACAAATGCTTGACACACTAAATTCTACAAATGCTTGACACACTAAATTCTCCAACTGCTTGGCATACTAAATTCTACAAATGGTTGAACACTAAATTCTTCAACTGGTTGACACACTAAATTCTCCAACTGGTTGGCACACTAAATTCTTGGGTTTGCCGTAGATATCTATCACCAAAGGAGAATATGTTAGATTCTAAGGTCTCAAACCCTTACATACTAAATTCTCTAATTCATTTCCAAACTAAATACAAGGATTCGGATCTAGGGTGTAGAATAAGCAATTCTACACTCGGGTATATATATATATATATATATATATATATATATATATATATATATCACTGAGCACAAAGTATAGATAATATATATTCATTCAATGATGATAAGTTACAAGTGGTCATCAATTTAAGGTGCAGGTGAACTGATTACTCGCAGGTAATCGATTTCTGAAGAGACATATTCTCCTATTACAGCTAAAGGATGAAGACGTAATTATTACAATCCCAAGTACAAGAAAAAGAGCACATGATTAAGAAAAAAAGGTGGTTCAGCAGGTTCCTCTTCTTCCCCGGAAGAATAGCACTGTCATCAGACATTACCCGGCGAACAAGGGGGAGAGAGGGCAGCCTCGTCGAAGCCATTCTTCATGATTGGGTCATCCAGCAACCCGTATGTTGATTTCTGACGATGCGGCGGCTGAGGATTTTGGATTGAAAGGATTACTCTGGGGATTGAAGAGGCGAAAAGTATTCACCATGATGAACTTAGAAAATTTGGAGATAGGAGGTATGTTTCTATCAAAGCTCTCAGAAGAAGACCCATGGTCGAAGGAGTTGAGATGAAGGGGAGCTGGTCAAAGGAGCTATTTATAGGGTCTACACATGACCTTTGAAAAACCCAGACGCCGCTCTACATTAATTAGGGAGAATAAGAAGTGGAGAGGTTCGAGGAGAAAAGATAAGAATGAGGGCGGTCAAAAGGAAGACCAGTAGTCGAGACGACGCAGGAAGACGGTGAGCTGCAATTAAGAAGAGCATGAGTGGTTGGGAGGTATACTATAAGACGAAGTTTCGCAGTGGGTGGTTCACTAGTAAATACGCATGGTAAACAAGGAGATAAAATCTGACGCACGAAGCATTTCGTACCCCAGACTCGGGGGGCATGTGTTGGCACCAGAATTTGACCGGTCCCATTGATTAGAGGCGGGAAATTGAAATCAGCAGAAGTCAATAAAATTCAACGGCCAAAGGAAGTTAATGGGCCCAATAGGGTTATTTTATTTCTTTCTATTTTAGTTGGAGCTAGAGAAGTTGTAGCTTGAGATGGATAAGATTGACATAGAGTTGCTTGATCTAGATTAGCTTGAGGTGGAGCTGTTCTTGCCCTATTCTTTGCTTTAGCCAAATGTGTAAATGCTGGTAAAAGCTTTGCAAACATTAACACATGCTTGTATTGATCTTGCCTAGGGTGGAGGTGATAGTGGATAAGCAGCTGCACTTGCTGCATAAGGAGGAGGTGGAGGGACATGTTTATGTGGTTTACAAGCTTTAGGAGAACTTAGTGGATTTGTGGGAGCTACTGGTGGAGCTGGATGAGTTGTTGCTGCCTCCTTTCTAGGCTTTTTCTTAGTTGCACCTTGTTGTCTTGGAGAGGAGGAGCTATTGTTGCCTCCTTTCTAGCCCTCTTGTTAGTTGTAGGTTGCTGTCTTGGAGCTGGAGGAACAGTTGATGCCTCCTTTCTAGCCCTCTTCTTAGCAACAGTTTGTTGTACAGGAGCAACAGATGTTGTAGGTTGTCACAACCCCCTTGGACAGAAGTTCCCGAGGTGCTGATTAAGCAGACACAAGATAATACAACAACCGACCAAGTTCAAATTACGTAAAAAGAGTGTTATTTATTATACATCAGAGTTAAGTACTTAAGTGCAGTGGAAATATTACAAAGTTCAGTTTTAAAAGCAGCAGAAGATAACGTGATTAAACGTCTACAATTCCGAGCCCATACAGATTATCACCTAGCATCACACAACAGCAGCGGCTACTCAGTCTCCCAATGGGCAGACCATCCCTCAGGGATAGACATATCCCCAGGAAGAACACCCATATGTAGATCATAAGCATCAGTGTTATTAACTGAAATAAAGAAAACAACAACATGGCAAAGCCTGAGCTACTAAGCTCAACAAGTCTTACCCGACAAGTAATTAAATCTAGACATGAAAAGGCTCAGAGATGGATAATAGTAAATTTAGTGAACATTCTAATAACTATAATAGTGTAAGATAACTTGCAAGTCAAAGTAATAAGTACAGCAAACAATCTGAAAATTTAATGAAGTAACAAAGAACTTCAGTTCAGATTCACTAAAATTTGATATTCTTCATCCCAACATTCCATTATTTATTATTAGTGAGGTTCTTAAGCTATGATGTGACGCAGTGAACAAGCGGTACCCATTACTGTGAGGGACAGCGATTGCAATCGTTTTACACCAGCTGGGAAAACCTAAAGTACACAGCATACGCATCATTTAAGAACGCATATGACAACTTTTGGCAAAGTCATAATACATGTCAATCCGAATCTAAAAGTCCCGAGTTGGCAGCCATTCCACGGTAACGTCGGGAATCTGTCCACTCCTGCTAGGTCACATGACCAAGAATTTTAAGTTATCGTCCAACCATGCATATGACAATGTTACATCCGTTCACTAGTTCCCATATACTAGCATGCATTCGGTATAGTTCAATACTTGCTCAACAAGGCCGACAACAGACGGGTCCTAGGTCGACACAGACAGGGCTACAGCCTTGCAAGCCATATCCTCTAAAGCCACATGATCTTTGCCCTTTCACCTACGGGGCCTGTCCATGTCTCAAATTTTAGTTGCTGACCCAAACGGACTGCCACCTTGCGAGACAAAAACCACCACAGGTACTTTGCCTTCGCCCTTTCCCATACAGACCCGTTTAGTCCAAATTTTATCATTCTTACTTCACATTATCACTATCATCATGTTACTAATATTTCAAGTACCATAATAGTGCCCATACTACATCTAAGCATAATAGTTCCTCTATTAACTACCGGTACCTGTATACCATGTCTAAAATAAAATAGGATATTTCTAGAAAATGCAGGTGGGTTTTCATCCAACTTCTAAACTTAATGCACAAACAACCTATGCACATCTAGCAACTTAATTACTGGAATTAATCAAATTAATACATGGGAATGTTCCGGGGCTTGCCTTGGGCTACAACCACGGAGTTAGAACTGAAGTTAGGATCTTCTTGTGCCGAGAAATCCGAGGATACCTTCTGAATATTATCCCCTGGCACGTCAACATTCCCTATCACAATACCGATATGTCAACGAGGTGAAAGCACAGATAATGCAACAAAATGTGATGCACAAGAAGAATTAGCATATCACTAAAATTTGTTCCTCAACATTGTTCTCAAAGCCATATGCTTCAGAGCTAGCAACTCTAATAATAGGAAATTACACATAAAGTTTTCTATTGCATTTACCTAGGGTTATTTAGACATGAAAAGCAAATAATTCATTTAGTAAAATAAAAAAATTATGCTACTGGACATGAGTGATCCACAGGTGATTGATATATGTATGATCAGCAAATTTTGCAAAGTTTCATTAATATACAATGAGCCATCAATTAATAATACATTTAGCAAGATCTAAGAGTAAATAAATTCTAGTAAAATATGAACAGCAGATAAATTCCTACAAAAATTCATGGTGATGCAATATGATAAGAATGGTTTTGCTCAAGCATAAACTCTAAATGTTTACAGAAATCATTATAATGCATTTCCAAGCATTTCAAGGATAAAATCATATTTAATTTAATGTCCAGAAACTAGGGTCATCAATTTATCATACAAACTAAGCAGGTCAAGGGAAAACCAGAACAATTTAATTTACTATTTTATCCAATCTACAACTAAAGATATGAATTTATTAAGCTTTAAACTAATTAATTAATACATCAAAACTTTTCATATAAAACATGCAAAGTAACATATTAAATGCATAGTACTCATCACAAGGAATCCAACAAAATTTATTTTGCAATTTTTGGAGCTATAAATCTCCAGATATGGATTTTACAAGGTTAAAGCATTTTTCTAGATTTTTATTTGAACTTCGAAGTAATTACGAAAATGCCATCTGTTCATTTTTTTGAACTGAACTGAGCGCGCGCTCGCGCTCACGCGGTGGCGCGGCTGCCGGAGCGGCTTGGGAGCTCATCGCCGGGCTCTGGAGTCACCGGAGTTGGACTCCGTGCTCACCCAAGCGTAGAGCACGACACGGGGAGCACGCTGGCGGGGTTCGCGAGGCGAGATGGTCACCGGCGATACGTCAACGTCGAGCGGCGGCGGAACAGAGAAGATTGGCGACAGCTCGAGCTTGATGTGAGGGTCAAGGAGAGAGGCGGAGTGGTCGGAGAGCACCAGTGGACTCCGGCGAAGGTCGACGGAGTCACCGAGGCGACGGAGAAGAGCCGGATGAAGCTGTCACCATGGAGCTCCCATGGTGGCCGACGGCGGCGGAAGGGGAAAAGTGGAATGGCGACGATCTCAAGGCAAAAGTAGAAACCAGATCAAGACAAGGACGTGCATCAAAGAGTTGCGCATCAACGAGAAGAGAAATGAACCCATCAAACTCACCAGTGAAGAAGAATTTAAAGAAGTTATGTACTGATCGCCATGAACAGGGAGCTCGGTTTTTCTTCAAATCCTCCTTAACAATGAAATGGATTGCGGCAAGGTTTGTTCTGGAGATTCTTTGACTCAAGATGCCTCCGTCTTGGTCATGAGCTTGGGCTTAGATGAGTTAGCACGGCGCTGAGCTGAGCTCCAGAGGGTAACAGCAATGGCGACCGGGAGGAGAAGAAAACAAGGCCAGAGAAGGGGTTTCACATGGAGGAGCCTAGGAAATGGCGGAGAGGACGAGAGAGAGAGTTGGGGCGACGCTCGAGGTCGAGTTTTGATCCCTGGGCGCGGCAGAAGGGCGACGACACGCGGGTGGCTTCGTGTCGGTGTGCATCGCGTCGGGTGCCAGCAAGAGAGAGAAGGGAAAGAGAGAGAGACTGACGGCTGGGTCCCACTGGAAGATTTTAACAATTTCCAGAATTTAACACGGCCACAACTTCAAAAATTGATTTAAAATAGTCCCAAACTCCAAATTGTCTTGGGAAAATTTGTACAGAAAGTTTGAAATGTGTAGGTCACAATGTGACAGGTATCCAGTTTCCAAATCAAAAGGGTTTGAATTTGCCAAATATTTGAATATGAACAAAATTCAAACTTCTAGGAATTTAATTGGGTATTTCCTCTTTAAATAAAATTTTGAGAAAATTCCTAAAATTCTTTAATGGAAAACCCTATCACATAGGCAGCACCAGGTTGTATGCCAAATTTAAAAGTTGCTTCATAACTTAACCATACTTGGGTTTAAATTCAAATTCAATTAAATTTGAAATGCAACCAAAATTGAATTATGACTTGATGAATCAGAACTAGGTGCAATTTATGTGATCAAAAGAATGTAGTGACACTGGGGTGTCACAACTGTAACGTCCCGCCCCTCCAAGGTCGGGCCGCTTATCCTGGCAGCTCTCTAGGATCTCAAGACTATCCTCACAGACCAACACATGTCTTTTCTGCGCTTTTTGTCCTCACTCGTGCGCACCCGAGACAAACTTCCCGGTCAGTCACCCATCCCTAAATTGCTCCAGGCCAAACACGCTTAACTTTGGAGTTCTTTGGGGATAAGCTTTTGGAAAAGAAGTTGCAACTTGTTGATATGAGTATTCTATCAATCCTATTAAGCCTTGGGCCAGGATGTTACACTCTCACCCCCTTAGAAGATCGACGTCCTCGTCGATCAACCCCAAGCCAGGAACGTCCCCTCTTGACCACGTCCGTGTGCCCAGTGCCAGCACATGTGCCATGCTGTGTGACCACTCCGGGCCCACACCAGCCATGCACATTATGCCTGCACAATTGTGACACCACGCGCCCGTGAAACCGCGAGGGTCGGCTCTGATACCAACTGTAATGTCCCGCCCCTCCGAGGCCGGGCCCGCTTACCCTGGCAGCTCTCTAGGATCTCAAGACTATCCTCACAGACCAACACATGTCTTTTCTGCGTACTTTGTCCTCACTCGTGCGCACCCGGGACAAACTTCCCGGTCAGTCACCCATCCCTAAAATGCTCCAGACCAAGCACGCTTAACTTTAGAGTTCTTTGGGGTAAGCTTCCGGAAAAGAAGTTGCAACTTGTTGGTATGAGTATTCTATCAATCCTATTAAACCTTGGGCCAGGATGTTACATAGGTGCAACAGCAGGTGGTTACTGTGTTTGAGTTGTAGGTTCATGTGTAGCACCTGTAGGAGCATGAGGTGTTGTAGGTGTAGCAGAAGGTGGTTCTTGTGTTGGAGTTGTAGGTGCAGCAGCAGGTGGTTGTTGTGTTTGAGCTGCAGGCTATTGTGTAGGATCTATTAGAGCATTTGCAGATTGTTGTGTTCCTGCTGCTTCAGCTGTAGAAATTGGAGGCTTCTCCTTAGCTTCTAATACCCTTTTGCACCTCCTGCCTATTAATCTTTGCTAGATGTTTTTTCCTCTCCTTATCTTTCAACTATTGCATATGGCCCTTAGGGAAGATCTAACCGACTAAGGGCACAATCCTAGTATCATTGTTGTACTCAATGAAAATACTCGCCAGGTTATGGTTTCCTTCAATCTAGACAATACCATTGGTGCCCTTGTCATATCCATAAAATTGTACCTCTGTTGGCACCAGAATTTGACCGGTCCCATTGATCAGAGGAGGGAAATTGAAATTGGCAGAAGTCAATGAAATTGAATGACCGAAGGAAGTTAAGTGGGCCCAATAGGGTTATTTTATTTCTTTCTATTTTAGTTTAGATTTTATTTTAAAATCTAGTCGGTTTGTTTAGGAGTCCTGATCGAGTCGGGTCAAAACCTCTTGCATGAGGTTATAAATATGTAGTAGGATTTGTACGAGAAAAACAACACTTTCATTCAGTACAATTCAGCGCATCACCAACCTTTCCTACTCGATGAAATCCTCGTCTCGCATGGGCAGCATCTGCTCTGATCTTGGCAAGAGACTTGGATTAGTCATCCTTGGTAAATCTATCAATCTCAACTAGTACTTTCTCATTAATTTGATATTATAGTTGTTATCGTTAGAATTGCTAGTTATCCGGTAATTAGACCTGTTTAATGCTTGTTCTATTGACTCTGATTGCAATACTGTCTTGGTTGAGACCGATCTATTGTAATCTTGGTAGATTCTATAGGTATTATTTAGGTCGATTATTTGAGTCACTTTATCAATTTTGTCTATAAATAGATTAAATCTAGATCTATCTACCGTGTTTGAATCCTGTCTTGTTTAAGTTCGATCTATTTGAATCAGTAAGGTTGTATCAGTTTCAATCTCTTACTGGATAGATAGGGTTAGATTCGATCAGTTTATAGGTAGAGTCGATAGGGTTCAATTCGGACGTTTAGCCGATAGGTTATCACGGTTCAATCAACTTTCTGGTACTTAATTGATCATATTATTTATTTTCATAGTCGTTTGCCCCCTTGTTTACATAAGATAGATTTATGATTTTGAGGCATATTTGCAATACCAACTAATTAAATCTATCGACCCGACATCATCGACAGAGTGAGTTTATGTGTATTTACTGTAGATCAATCGACTCAGCTCTATCGACTCTGGCTCTTTTCATCGACTTGGCCAGTCGCTTTGTGAGTACTGTTGGTTTATCAACTCTGGCCAGTCGACTTGATCTTTTATTGGCATTTATGATTTTAGACTATTTATTGAATTAAATTTTGCCGATAAGCCAATACAATCAGCCGATTAGTTTAATTTCTTTATTCATATAATAGCCTCGGCTGATTTCACAAATAGTGACTATCGGCTTTCTTCATTGGCCTGTCTTAGGCCGGTGACCCTTGTCATTTGACTATTCGTCTCATTGTCAATTTGTAGGGAAAATCGACTGGCACGCCCCGGTTTCTCGTATTGAGCCTCCACTAGAGTTAAGCAGATCTCCCAGGTCACGCGTGGTGATTTTCGTGTCAACAACCTCTTTATCTGGACCAGGTCTCTCCTCTCTTTGTAAAACTGTTCTTTAAGATCATCTAATCGCAATATGTCTTTGGTCCACCACTCATGGCAATCCACAAACAACCCATACTCATCTTGTGTCCTCAAACTAATTTTGATTGCAGAGTCAGGGTCAATTCTACATTGACATTCAAAAGATAAAAAATAGATCATGCTATGAAGAAACAATAAATAGCGAAAGGTTATATGTTCTCATAAAAGCAATACCAACTACTTCAAGACAAGCTATACCATGATTACTTCCATCTTTAGAAACAAAGACAAACAAATACTTTGATGCCGCAATTACATACCAACTACACAGTTCAACATAGCATATCAAGCACACAATAAATTGAGGCCAATCCTACTACTACAGTCACATCAAATTGAGGACAATCTTACTACTAGAATCATAAAGAATTGAAGCCAATCCTACTATAATCCATAGCGAATCCTACCCCCATACCAACTACAAGTTTGCAATCGAGAAGAAGAGCTCACCCCGGACGAGCGCGATGAAGCCTCCATATGCTATGTCTGCCGTCATCCATCCCCCGCCACGGAATCGAAGCTCTGCCACCCTGTAGGGGCCATAGCTAGCGGGTGGCAAAGAGGGAGCAAGGGAAGAAGAAATCGGGGCCAATGTTAGGGTTAGGAAAAAGAAATCGGGAGGCCATGGTGACCTACCTGGTCGGAGCACCGGATCTTGTCGGAGGCGATGCGCACAACTAGAAAACGAGGTGATCGGGACGCAGGAGCGCGCACTCTAGATAGAGCTCCGCACGCACAGGGATCAACGTTGCATGAGGACATGACGCAAGTGCATGTGGCACGCGAGTCTAAATACAGGTGGCAACAATGTCATTCCCCTATGGGTAAAAATGACTTTTGACATGACTTTCCCATGTTACAAAATAAAAAAGTGTTGAACTGGCACACAAAGCAATTGTGGACTAAATCTAAAGTTTTTGTGGGAACCTTGGATAATTTCTTAAGAAAAGTGGGAAGAGGGAGATTTGGATAAGAGCCATGGGTAAGGAGGGTGAATCCTCAATTGCCCCGAAGTAGCGAGGATGGTCACGGTGGTGTTCGATAACAAACGAGAGTTAATAAAAATTTCGGATCCATTGTATAGAAAAAAAAAACACAAATTCACAAATAGAGTCTGCAACAACCAGTACAATTGAAGACTCTGGTAAACAAAATGACTTTATAATATGTTGGATCATTTAAAAAAACGCAGATCAACAACTTGAGTCTACAATAATCTACATTATTGCAGACTCTGATCTGAGTAAAAGAATCTACAAAAAATTTAGAGACACGATTTGTTAAGAAAAGTCTACAATATCATTACAATCATTTTAAGATAAAGTCTGTAAAGACAGTGTTTTAGACCGTTTTTTACATAGTGAATTTCAGTATGGTGGTACATTGGTATGGACTCAATTACAAAGTAATATAATTCTTTCTTCATCTAATAAAAGGAAAAGTATTTCAATACACGTACGATGGTACATTCAGTAACCAGTAGTTTGTGGACACCACTCTGTCGTATATTCCTCGTTTGACTCCAAGAAAAAAAGATAAATTTAAGCTTTGCACAGTGTTGGCACTCCCCAAGTGCCCCTTTTATATGTGAATATTACCCCAACTAGAGCATAATTGATACTAGTTTAGGCCATTTACCTATGATATTGTCTATATATTTGTATATGCATTGTTTTGGAGCTTTATTGCAGAAATAGGTAAAAATTGGTGATTAAAGTGATGCTGGAGAGGACAGGAATCCAGAACCGATGAAAAGCACTGAAGAAGCCCAGTGCACCGATCAGTGCAGTCCATGAGTCGGTTGGTGCAAGAGTGTTTTGGTCCACAGAAGTGACAGAGGCCCATTCCACATGTTATAGAAGTTTATCCGCGCAAGACACTTGAAGATATTTGCCTAGAAGATTTATGAAACTTCAAGATCTCGACGTGCAATACAAGAATTTATCTTGAAGGAAAAGGCCCACATGGCAGCTGTGGAAGACAGAGGAACCGACTCGGAGAAGAAACCAGAGAAGAAGACAACAGAGGCGATAGAGGAACAACAGATCCGTGAGTTAGAGCCACCGGGGCTTGCCCCGTTAGAATAGATCTCTAGTTGAGTTTCAAGAACCATTGGTGTTAAGAGTTGATCCGTCAAGGTATGCCATCTCGACGGGGATGAATCTTATTCTATGTATCTCAAGGATAATTAAATATGTTAATAATGGTTTTGGTGATTTGTCTATCTTGATTCTATAATCATGCATGTGCTTATTCCAATTGCTTAGTTCTAGGCTATGTAAGTAGATATCTTGATCATGGTGATTAGGATAGTATTCGGAAATTGTATTGATTATAGTTGCTTGATGATGCTAGTAGTGTGGTTTAGCGGTGACAACACTAAGCCTGTGTAGCACAATTGGATAGTTGAGTAGGATAAGATACTCGCGCGATTAAGGGTTTTCTCTCAGCAGCGATAAAACGGGAGCCGCTCGGAAAGCAGGGGGGTCTTATTCATTATAGGTTTTCATTGATCCATGTAATTACTCATTATGATGCTATTTTAATTAGACTTTTTAGTTATGATCTCATTAGTAGATATCTGACTACTCACATAACAGCATAGGTTTACAAGGTATCTGGCGCACTTTGGCTTAGAATTACTAGTGTGCCGATCGGCTCAACGCCTGCGTCGATCAACGCAACGACAGATTTACTGTCTGGCGCACCTTTGCACTGGCCAGTCTCCCCTCATGCAACCTGAATTCGACAGTAGCTTTGACCCCTAAGGTCCCTGTGGATTCGATAAACCTTGGAATACTCAATTCAAGGGAAAAAGTGCTACAATCATACATCGTCCTCTTGTGGTATATAAGTGGGTGCGTAGTTATGACCAACAAGCATTCCTTTTTCTGGCGCCGTTGCCAGGGACCATAGCAGGTTTTTAAACATTGTTTGACGTATTAGTGTTTACTCATTGTGCTTTATTTTACTCGTCTCTTTAGTACATATATTTTGTTAAGTGAAACTAACAGGTATGGACGGTCCTAAGTCAAACAAACCCTCTAATTACACCGATGATCCAAAAAGACTTTTTCACAAGAAGAGAACAGCGGAGAAGAGAAGCAAGTCACTTGGAGATTTAGCTGGAGAAGCAGTCCGCACCACCCCTCGAGCATTATCTACAATAGAAGCCCTAGATCAAGAAGAAGAGGAGATGGTAGAGGTACCTATGGTTAATCGTCTCAAGCCTCAATTAACTAATGTTGTCGATACAGATTTCCAAGAAGCTCAGGATCAGCTTCTATATCAATTGGAGAGATATGTTAAATAGTGGCGCAACAACCGTTCACAGGTTCGGAAGATCCCAATCATCACTTGCAACACTTCCTTGAAGTTTGCAGTACATTCAAGATAGCGGGATTGGACGGAAACCAAGCATGTGTGCGGCTGTTCCCCTTCTCTCTACATTCAAGATAGCGGGATTGGACGGAAACCAAGCATGTGTGCGGCTGTTCCCCTTCTCTCTAGTTGGACACCCCAAGCAATGGTATAATGGATTGGAAAACCCAGTAAAGATGGTGTGGAACATGTTAGCAGCTGAATTCTTGGCCAAATACTTCCCTCCTGGTAAGACTCAAGCTTTGAAGAATAAGATTATTGGATTTACACAGAATGTTGATGAGGGCATTGGAGAAGCATGGGAGAGATACAATGAATATTTGGATGCATGCCCTCATTATGGTATGACGGTTGAGAAGTTGTTGAGAGGTTCTACACAGGGTTGAATCAACTATCTCATCAACACTTGGATGCTTCAGCTGCAGGTTCATTCATGTCAAAAACTCCCATCGAAGCTATGAATTTGATCAAGTTCCTAGTTGAAAATCAATCATGGGATGGTGAGAGAAGTTCAAGTAATTTGCAACCTTCAAAAGGAGTGGCAAAGAGTGTGATTGAGAGGACTCATGAAGACTTGATTATAGATCGCCTCGACACTATTCCAAGGAGGTTGGACAATAATCTTCATATCCCAAAGGAAGAGCCACTCAAGCTAGCGGAATCACGCTCCACTTGTGGTGAGTGTGGAGAATTTGGTCATGTGCAGAAAGATTGCCCTGAAGAGATGAAAATGCTAGAATATATGAAAAATAGTGGATGGAAGCCCCAATATCAGCAATAAAGGAGTTCTTTCTCTCCTAGTTCATCCATGCAATATTCTATCCCACTTCGTCTCCAATGTCATGAGTTCTTCCAAGCTCAAAAGAAGATCAACAAGGACAATCAAGCAAAATTCAAGGAGACCGATCGTGTCCTTGAGGGAATTAATGACAAGGTGATAGAAATTGGGAGCTCCAATGAGCAGATTTTGAAGCATACCAAGATTATGGAGCAACATATGGGACAGTTATCGCAAGCCATTCAAGGTAACAAATGGGCTATTCCTGGCAATACGAAGTCTGTAGAGCAGTTGAAGGCAATAGCTACGCAGTCAAGAAAGCAAATAGAAGATCCAGAGCACCCTACGGGAGCAAGGAAGCCTCGCGCTGTTCGGTGCCAGGTGTGCGCCGATCGTCTCCCTGAAAGTGTCCTGATGGCACCGATCGGCTCCCTGAAAGTGTCGATCGGCGCGAGGAGGATGTTGACCTCTCTGGTCTGAAAATAGGCATGGAGACAAAGGAGCATGGCCCTGCCACGTTCCTGGATACTCAACTGCTGACGAAGACAGAAAGAGAGCAGCAACATGATGAGCAATTTGCAAGGTTCGTCAATATTATGAAGAAGCTTTACATCAATGTCCCTTTTGTTGATGCTATTCAAGTACCCACCTATGCCAAGTACATTAAGGGCATGATGCAAAATAAGAAGTTTCTAATTTCTAAGGAGGTTGTGAAGGTTACTAAGGAGCTTACGGCGGCAATCAATGAAGTGGCACTTCAGAAGAAACCCGTCCCTAGATCACCAAGCATCAAATGCATGATTGGAACAAGGATATTTGATAGGTGCTTATGCGATCTTAGAGCAAGTGTAAGTGTTATGCCCCGTCATATACTCACATGTCTCAATTTGCCTGAATTGGAGCCTACGTGTATGTGTTTGGAGTTAGCCGATCAATCGGTACGCTTCCCTGATGGAATTGTTAAGGATGTGCCTGTTCAAATTGGAGATCACATCGTCCCTGTTGATTTTATTGTGCTTGATATGGATAAGAGGACGAGGACCCCGTTGATCTTAGGCAGACCCTTCTTAAGGACAGCAAGAGCAAGTATTGATGTTGGGAGTGGTGAGATAAGCTTCGATATAAGTGGGACTTCCTACTCTTTCAAGTTTCGCCCAAAGGAAGAAGAGTGTCGTTCTATTGATGAAGTGAAGAGATACAAGACACCGTGGCTATGGATAGGTCGTTCGAGCTATATGAACCATGGAGATAAGAGAACCTTGTAGTGTTGCGGCCCCACATCCCGTACCGCGACATTAAGGATTGATTGATTGCGGGGAGGTCAATCTCTTTGACCTCTAAATAACTAGAGCATTCTTGGGAGGCAACCCAATGATCGGGGGATTTAGAAGTTGATTAGTGCTGACCGGGAGGGTAACCCGGTGTTTTTAATTTGCTTGCTTATAATAAAAAAAATCTCCTAAATAAAAGAAATATAAAAAGTGTGTGCTTAATTCTTGTGTGCTCTTGCGTTATCTGTTATTTGTGCAAAATTGTGTATATACATACTGTAGACTAACAATGTAGGAACAAAAAAAAAAAGACCAAAAACAGGAAGGAATAGTGCTTGCGCCGATTGGCGCACATCTACACCGATGCCCAGGTCAGGACAGAAGGTTGACGGTGCCCAGAATTGAAGGGGTGCTAAAAATCAACCAGCTTAGTAATTTTTAGAGACGGAGCTATTTTCAAGGTAATTAAAAATCTTTTTGAATTAATTTTTGTATACAAAATGGTTGCTAAATGACGCAGGAAAGGATGAAGAGTCACATCTAGCGAAGAAGCGAGGGGCTAGGAGCAAAAATGGACGTCGCGCGGTCACCAGATGGGCCCCACTACATATGTCAATACTACAGGAATATTGGAAAAGTGGAAAATTAGATGAAAGAGATGAACACGAGGTATCAGGATCAGCGCCGGACCAAAAGACGAGGTGCAAGGGACTTGCGCCGATCGGCGCCCTACTGCGCCGACCGGCGCAGGTACCCATGCGGTTCCTAAATGGGCGACAAAGGCGGCAGGTGTTGATTTTGAGGAATAGGCATGATTGCTATGCAGGTGTGTGGTGCAGAGGCGACACGAAATTGACCAAAAGCTGAAAAAGAGACGGCGTGTCAATCGGCGCAGGCCCGCGCGTCGGCGCAGTCAACAAGACATCGAGATTCTGTGTTGTTCCCCTACCAACCAACATGATGTACTGGGAAGCGACATAAAGGATGAGAATCAAGCGCCACAGTTGTCAGAGCATTCAAATTTTGAAATTTCAAGGCGGTTCCTTCTCCTAGAAGTTTCCCACACTATAAAAGGGAGGCCAGGCGCCCCCAGTTCAGCACATCATCCCGGTAATCTCTCCACCTTCCCCACTACCCATGATCTCGCACACGTTCTGTAATCCTCACAGGTGGATCGTCTCCGCTCCTCTATTGGCAAATTGGGCAAGATGCACCGAGGAAGGAGTTCCGATGGCAGTGGCGACTCATCACCGAGGTTGCCTCTACGATGAGGCTCGGCACCGACAAAGCCGACAATGAGGCCGTCAACTTCCACGTTCGTAACATCAGCTACATGGTGACCTTGGAGACGACGGCTCAAGCATTCGGCTTTGATGCCGACGCCATCATCGCAGGCATCTTGGGACGTGGGGAGATGGATTCCTTTTAGAGGAGGCTCTCGCTCGTGGAAGAGATAAAGTGCGGCAACATTTGCAACCCGACCATTCAAGTCTTCCATCGGTGGTTCGCAGCGCACAGGCGACAAGGTCGACTCCAGCAACGTCACAACGCCATCGTGAGTCCATCTCATTGCAACCCCATGTCGGTGAAGGTGCAGGGTTGGCTCGATAAGAGGGGCAAGGCGAGCAAGAAGTTGTCCTTCGGGGCCTATCTTCAACGCCTAGTAGCCCTCGTCTGCGACGATGACTGACCGGGAGCGCGCGACAACAAGTGGGAGTGCGCGACGGAGATCAACGAGAATATGACTCATGGCAATATTGTCACGGGAAGTGTTCGCGCCGGTTTCAATGTTGGCGGCACCAACATCAAGCTCCCGTGTGCGGAGCTAGGAGTTTTCCTCCACCACAAGCTGTAGGGAAGAAATTGGCTTGAGGAAGGTCTCCTGGCGGGGGGCCGACCTCTCAAGGACCACCGTGGGTGGGTTCGACAACCGGCAACATCTATAGCAGCCGGCGGCAAGTGGGACTCCTGGAATTCACGCCAGGAACCTCAGCAGTACCAGCCAGGGTGGAGCGACGCAGCCGGCGGTTCACAGCCCTTAGCGCTGGTTGACGCAGGCGACGCGCCGGTCGGTGCTCCCTACTTCAGCGCGGGTATCGACTACAGGTACTAAGGACGTGTGCCCGTGGTGCCTCCTGTGCCCGGTGCAGACTTTTTCATGCCCATACAGGGGTACATCGACAACAACATGTACTACATCGAGTGTGTTGGTCGTAGTTATGCACCCACTTATATACCGCAGAGGACGGTGTACAGTTGTAGCTCCTTTTCCCTCAGAGTATTCCAAGGTTATCGAATCCACAGGGAACAAGAAGGACTATTACTATTAAAGGCTTACTAACAGATTGCAATGGTTGGGTTGGTGCGAATGATGACGGTGAGAGAGTGGTGGATGAATGTTATTAGAGATGTAACAGTATAGTGAATGATTCTCTCCTTAGGATTGGTTCACTAGCATGCAACCTTATTCTTATTAACTCGGATGATGATTCCAATATTCTACAAGACATGGTGGTTTCGTTCGCCCCGGTTGTCACTACAGAGGTTATTAGCTCCCCACTGGTTTCTTGCACTATGCAATGGGTAGAAGTATACTGGCCCATACACTAATGAAATAGATGCACAATTGAGTTCACTACAAAGATTGAATTCATCAAGAGAGTATTAACAAGTATGAGAGTTACATGACCAGATCCCCGCACCAGAGAAGAGATTATGAGACTACTCTCTCATCCTCCTACTAAGCATAGCAGAAGGGCGAGAAATAGCGCTGGAACGCGCACGTGCCGATCGGCGCAACCGTCACGCCAATCGGTGCGACCTCCCTTCTGGTGGTTCTCGTCGGTGTTGTCCAACCGTCGCCGCCAATATCCTGAAACCCTAGTTCTAACAACTGGATATCGCGATTGCTGCCTCTCTCCTCTCTTCTTTGGCTCTTGATAGATGTCTTCCTTTTATATCCGACGAGATTAGGTCAACTTCCACCGACTTCGACTTGTATTGGGTTGGGCCTCTGACCTTGGACTGAATTATGCTTTTCATTATCTTTCACCCTCCTACGCCGATCGGCGTAGGCCCGCGCCGGTCGGCGTGGCTCTGTATCAGCTTTTGTTTTACGTCGTTAAGCTCGACCACACAAGGCACTAAGCAGTGAAGTACACATCAAAAGATTTTAATTCAAAAGTGTCAGGTTCTAGATATACCTTTAGACGTTGTCCATTCACTGTGTACTTGTTCCTTTTTTCATCCATTATAACCACAGCTCCCGAAGGTAACACCGTATTTACAAGATAAGGTCCTTCCCATTTACTTCGTAGTTTGCCTTTACCAAATAATCTGAATCGCGAATTAAATAGGAGTACCCGATCTCGTTCCTTGAATTCCTTCTTCAAAAGCTTCTAATCATACCACTTCTTTGTCTTTTCCTTATATATTGTCGCATTTTCATATGCATGTAATCGTATCTCTTCCAATTTGCTTATTTGAATTTTCCTTTTCATACCGGCAGCATTAAGATCCAAATTCATTTCCTTTACAGCCCAATAAGTCTTATGTTCCAATTCCACCGGTAGGTGACATGATTTCCCATAGATGAATTGATATGGCGTCATACCAATTGGTGTCTTGAATGCTGTCCTATATGCCTATAATGCTCTAGTAAGCTTTATAGCCCAATATTTTTCTTCCTTCGTAACTATCTTCTGCAGAATCCCTTTTAATTGCTTATTTGATGTCTCTGCTTATCTATTTGTCTGAGGATGATAAGTTGTTCCAATTCTGTGTTCAACCCCAGATCTTGCTAAAAACCTAGTAAATTCTCCTTCTGTGAAATGCGATCCTCCATCTGTAATTATTATCCTTGGTATTCCATACCTTGGAAAAACTTGCTCCTGAAGTATATTCCTTGATTCTCTTGTAGTATTGAACTTGCATGCCATTGCTTCGACCCACTTGGAGACATAATCAACGGCAACCAATATATATTCGCAACCATGAGAATTCACAAATGGTCCCATAAAATCCATACCCCATACATCAAAGATATCGACTTGAAGATTGTACTTAAGAGGCATTGCATTCATACTGTTAACATTTCCTATTCGTTGGCATTGGGCATATGTTGCAATATACCTTTTTGTATCTTCATGCATAGTAGGACAATAGAATCCACTCACCCATACTTTCGCCTGTGTTCTGAAATAGCCGTAATGCCCCCCATAATCCGAAGAATGACATTTTGACAGAATGATCACTTTTTCTTCTCCGGGTACACATCTTCTCACTGCTCCATCCTGACAATACCTATACAAGTATGGGTCGGCCCATATGAATTTTCTCATTTCACTCTTAACTCTTCTCCTTGTATTCTTGTTCATCATATCAGTTTGTACCTTGAAACCTTTGATAATATCCGTCATCCAACTCTTTCTACGATCAAATGCGGCGAACAGCTGCTCTTATTGCATTTCATCTTTTATTGGCTCATATGATAATGACTCAAGACGAGACAAATGATCTGCTACAGAATTTTCCACTCCTTTCTTATCTCTTATTTCCAAATCAAATTATTGTAGCATCAATACCCACCGCATTAACCAAGGCTTA
Organism: Eleusine coracana subsp. coracana; assembly: GCA_032690845.1. Classification (NCBI taxonomy): domain Eukaryota; kingdom Viridiplantae; phylum Streptophyta; class Magnoliopsida; order Poales; family Poaceae; genus Eleusine; species Eleusine coracana. The sequence continues at coordinate 47,058,983 of CM064426.1, read as the reverse complement.
GATTACTTTTTTAAAACCAAATATCTTATAGCAGCATGATCAGTATATACAATCACTTTAGAATTTAGAATATAAGATCTAAACTTCTCAAAAGCAAATATAACAGCTAATATCTCCTTCTTAGTTGTTGTATAATTGATTTGCGCCTCATTCAAAGTCTTGCTAGCATAATAAATAGCATGCACTTTACCTTCTTTCCTTTGTCCAAGAACAGCTCCAACTGCATAATCACTTGCATCACACATAATTTCAAAAGGTAAACTCCAATCAGGTGGCTGCATGATGGGTACAGAGCATAGAGCTTCCTTTAATTTTTTGAAGGCAAAGAGTCTTTCATCGTTCATAATGAATTCTATATCTTGCTTCAACAATTCTGTCAAGGGTTTAGCAATCCTCGAATAATCTGTAACAAATCTGTGATAGAAGTTGGCATGTCCAAGGAAACTCCTCAAAGTTGTAAGATCAGTAGGGGGAGGCAATTTCTCAACTGTAGATACCTTTGCCTTATCAACCTCTATCCCCCTATTCGATATGACATGACCAAGTACTATTCCTTCTGTCACCATGAAGTGACACTTCTCCCAATTAAGAACCAAGTCACATTCAACACACCTTTTCAAAATCTTCCCTAAATTCTCCAAACAACTATCAAAATCAGCACCATGTACGGAGAAGTCATCCATGAACACCTCCATAATATCTTCTATGAATTCAGTGAATATTGCATTCATGCATCTTTGAAATGTGGCAGGTGCATTGCAAAGACCAAAAGGCATCCTTCTATATGCATATGTCCCGAAAGGGCAAGTAAAAGTAGTTTTCTGCTGATCTTCTGGTCTTACCGTTATCTGAAAGAAACCACTATATCCATACAAATAACAAAAGTATGTATTCTTTGCTAACCTTTTAAGCATCTCGTCAATGAACGGAAGAGGATAGTGATCTTTCTTCGTCACCTTGTTCAAACTTCTGTAATCTATGCACATTCTCCATCTAGTTCTAGTCCTTTGAGGAATCTCATTAGGCACTATTGTCAATCCTCCTTTCTTGGGCACACAATGTACTGGACTAACCCATTCACTTGGTAGATCATACTTGCATTAAGCAGCTTCAAAATCTCCTTTTTGACCACTGGCTTCATTGATTCCTTCAACCTTCGCATTCCTTCAACCACTGGTTTAGTATTCTCTTCCAAGTTAATCTTGTGGATGCAAAATACGGGGCTGATTCCCTTGATGTCATCAAATGTGTAACCAATGGCCTTCTTATACCTTTTGAGCATAGCAAGTAGCTTTTCTGTTTCTTCTTTCGTTAGGGCGTTATTCACAATAACTGGATATATTTTATTTTTCCCTAGATATTCATAGCGTAGCTCTTTCAGAAGTTCCTTCTGTTCTACTTCTGGTACTTCATCTGGATCGAGCTCACCCAGAGGTTCAAAATAAGAATCTTCCTGGTTGAGCCGATCGGCGCAAGCATCACGACAATCGGTGCTGGAGTATCCTTATCAACTCCATGCATGAGGTGGTCTAGTGGGTCACCCACATACATCCCTATCTTCTCATCCTCCTCTGGGTAGAATTCTTGATAGCAAGAAGAGTCTTGATGAGACGGATCATTAAATTGAAATTACACTTCTTCACCTCCCAGGCGTAGCGTAATTTGACCTTTCCCAGCATCCAGAACAGCTTGTACTAATCTCAAACATGGCCTCCCTAGAATGATGTCTTCAACTCTAGTTTCCTTATTATTTAGAACGAAGAAGTCCACTGGTATTGTTTTTGAACTAATCTCTACCTCAACATTCTTGATTACTCCCAGTGGCTTGGTCTTCCTTCCATCTGCCATTACGAGCTCAAGTTCCGTCCCCATCAGCCGCTGTTGAGTTTCATAAGGCATGCTCATGAACGCATCTTAAGTCATCAAGCTAACATGGGAACCAAAGTCACACAAGGCTTTCAGAAATTTCTTCCCCGATATCTCTCATGGTATGTACGGCTCCTCTTCTTGCTCTTCAGTGAGACCTATAGCATAAACACCACATAATCTCTCGTAGGGAGATGGCTTAAAGCAACTGTCTAGTAATCTCTTCGCTTGTTTCACCTCTGTTCCATCAAGCTCTATATCATCCTTGTAAAGCTTCCCTAAGACTCTTCCAATAATTTCTTGATCAAAAACTTCCAACTTGAGGCGATTACTTGGGAAATTATACTCAATTCCGGCTTCAGAGGCGTCTTACGGACTGAAGGATCTCCTCATATTGAGCAACTCTTGCGAAAAATCAATAGGAATCCAGTCCATTGGCTCAAATTCATAAAGTGGTTTAGCATTCGCCAATGTCCTATCCCCCTTTGGTTTAGCAAAGTTACCTTCGAATTCCTTCAGGTGGTTGTCCAGAATTGCAGCTTCTATCTTGGTATATTCCTTGCAGCTTGGCGGAGTTGTCAGGGTGATTAGTTCTCCTATTGTTGCAACTGTGCCGATCGGCTCAGAGACTGCACCGATCGACACGCACATCAGATCCATGGAAGTTGTTCTAACGGGCCCTATCTCTTCAAATTTATGCTCTGAAATACACATTGCCCTACTCTCGGACATACAGATCTATTCAGCCAGCGGCTCTTCCTTCAGCATAACTTCTGGGCATTGCTAATTTGGTTCTAGATATTCTTCCCTATGCTTATGCAAAGCTTCATTCTCAGCGATTTTGCCTATCAATTCGATCCCCACCTTGGCTATCAACCTCAGAAAGCTTCCTCTGGGCAATCCGTCCAAATGCATCCTCGATGCCTTATTTATGGCCATGTAGAAGGTTTGAGCGCACATATTCTCATCAATGCCGAGGTCAGGTCCTTGTTTCAACAATGTTTTAAAACGCGTCCAAGCTTCCGCGAGAGGTTCTTCATCTTTTTGTAAGAAGTTCACCACTTCTCTTCTCAATTTTTGCACCTTTGGCAAGGGAAAATAGTGGAGACAAAATTTTCTAACTAATTCACTCCACTTACCTTTCGCATCTCGAGATGCTGCCTTGTGCCAGTCTTTGACTTTTCCTCCCAAAGAGAATGGGAAAAGCAGCCATCTGTAAAGATCCTGAGGCACTCCTTCATGATGGAATGTTTGGCAAAGTGCCTCCAAATCTTGTAGGTGAGTATATGGATTCTCCTCCTTCGCTCCAAAGAATTTGTTTGCTTCAGCCATGCTAATGATAATGGGGTTCAACACATACGAGGAGGCCGTGGTCTTCTCGTCTGAGGATTAAGGCACCAACACGTCTGGAGATGGCAAAGAAAGCTCTCTGAGCATCGGAGAAGGTTCCGTCGTACTCATCCTGAAAATTCACACAAAACACAAAACAAAAACAACTAGAAAAGAAAAGGATTAGACATTAGTAAAATATTAATAGTAAAAGAACTGGCTTGTTCCCTGGCAACGACGACAGAAAATGATGCTTGTTGGTCGTAGTTATGCACCCACTTATATACCGCAAGAGGATGGTGTATAGTTGTAGCTCTTTTTCCCTCAGAGTATTCCAAGGTTATCGAATCCACAGGGAACGAGCGGGACTATTACTATTAAAGGCTTACTAACAGATTGCAATGGTTGGTTTGGTGTGAATGATGACGGTGAGAGAGTGGTGGATGAATGTTATTAGAGATGTAACAGGATAGTGAATGATTCTCTCCTTAGGGTTGGTTCACTAGCATGCAACCTTATTCTTATTAACTCGGATGATGATTCCAATATTCTACAAGACATGGTGGTTTCGTTCGCCCTGGTTGTCACTACAGAGGTTATTAGCTCCCCACTGGTTTCTTGCACTATGCAATGGGCAGAAGTATACCGGCCGATACACTAATAAAATAGATGCACAATTGAGTTCACTACATAGATTGAATTCATCAAGAGAGTATCAATAAGTATGAGAGTTACATGACCAGATCCTGCACCAGAGAAGAGAATATGAGACTACTCGCTCATCCTCCTGCTAAGCATAGCAGAAGGGCGAGAAATAGCGCCGGAACGTGCACATGCCAATCGGTGCAACCGTCGCGCCGATCGGCACGACCTCCCTTCTGGTGGTTGTCATCGGTGTTGTCCAACCATCGCCGCCAATATCCAGAAACCCTAGTTCTAACAACTGGATATCGCGATTGCTGCCTCCCTCCTCTCTTCTTTGGCTCTTGATAGATGTCTTCCTTTTATATCCGACGAGATTAGGTCAACTTCCACCGATTTCGACTTGTATTGGGTTGGGCCTCTGTCCTTGGATCGAATTATGCTTTTCATTGTCTTTCACCCTCCTGCGCCGGTCGGCGCGGCTCTGTATCTGGCCCATCCTTGTTGCTCTTTGATTCCTTATCCATAATTGCCCTGTTTTATACCTATTTTCTGCAATTACATCCAAAACAGAACTACTATAAATATATGCAAATATGGGGTGAATTGTTAGTCAATACCACCAAATTAAGACGTAAAACATCCCTTTTTGGTAGATAAAATGGGTAGCTTGAAACCACCAACAGAGCACGTGGAGGACGCCACGTCCCAATGGAGGGACAACCATGAGGCGATGGTGGAGGAGTTCGAGCGACTCAAGGCGCGGTGCTATGGCTTCGATCAGCCACCGCCTCCACCTTCGTTTAACTAGAGTGCCTAGGAGTTGGCACGTGTATCGGTTTCCCGGTTTGTGTTTTCTCTTATTTTTTGCAATCTTTTTCTTTATTTGCTTATGTGTATGTGAGCGGGTCAGGAAACCATGTATCGGGGGTGTTTACTTTCATGCAAGTGTGTTAGTAGTACTTTTATTTTTATGCAAGTATGTGCAAAAATCATCACCATGTATTCGAGTTTCAATCTTAATATAATGGTGGCGGTTATGCTCTTTTAGGAGAATTAAATTATTTATTTTTTCTTGAGAAGTGCTGATGAAGACCAAATAATGTTGAGCATTGAATAAAATTTTGAACTTACACATAATGATCATTCGGCAAATATGTCTTATGTGGAGCAATTTTGAGTACCCATGTGCTTCATTTGTATTGTCCAACTTGTGATGATAACTTAGCACCAATCTTTTTATAAATAAATTTTCATGTTGTGAACTTTGGAATTTATTCTTTTCAAAATCCTTACCTACCAATGTCATATTTTGAGCAATTCTCATGAACCTTTGATTTGTAGATAAACATTAAATTGATGGTTGAGTTTGGTTAGTATTTAATTTTTTTTTGGTATGAACTTTACTAAGATGGCAAATCTTTGTGTATCTTTTTCTAGCCTTGAGTTACTCATGCAAAAATTCAATTCCATTGAGTATCCTATCATAAACCCAAAATATCTTGTTGAGTATCATTCCTTGACCACATCCTATATTTCTTGCTATACTTAATTCTTGAATATATGTTGAAGCCAGACGAATCAAATACCAACAAATGTTGGTGAATTCGGGTTGAGAGCCAATCGGCGGACCCTGAACCGATCGGCGCAGCGGAGAGCAAAATAGAAAAAAGGGGAGAAACAACAAGTGTCTAAAAAAAAGCTCTGTTGTTTGCTAAGGTACTAGCAAAATTTTAAGTGTGGGAGGATAGTATATGACATGCTTATTCTCAAAATTCATTCTAATATAGCCATGAATCATTCCAACCATGTGCAATTTGATAATGGGAGTTCTTTTTCTTCCAAGATTAAATTTTTGCAATGCGCATGTCCACATATCCCAAGTGTGAGTCCTTCCTTAAAATTTTTCTTTCTTAATGGCCATCTTGATAAGTTTCTATAATTCCAACGAAGAATAATCTTCTAGATTTACAATATATTGCTGATTTATATTTGCAATCCTTAAATTACCTCACCTAGCTACTCATATAAGCCTTACACAAATATTATTTGATCAATATGATACAGAATATAGGTTGAGTGATTTAAAAGATGAGTTGTTGCCTTGGATTATTTGGAAGATAGATTCTTTATGTTCACAACAATCTTTTAAGTGATTTACATGTGTGAAAAAGTTATAATTTGTGAGTTGGATATGATTTGTTGCTTTGGAGAAAAACTTCAAGCTTTATGCCCATATTTGAACTATTTTGCTGAATACCGATATGAAATACACGATAATAGAACAATGCTCAACATTTGCTGATTTGAGATATCTTGATAGAAAGAGTATGTTCTTTGATTTTTCTTTTTTTACTTTACACGGGATGAGCAAAGGTTTAAGTATGAGGGAACTGTTGGCACTCCCAAGTGCCCCTTTTATATGTGAATATTACCCCAATTAGAGCATAATTAATACTAATTTAGGACATTTACCTATGATATTATCTATATATTTGTATATGCATTGTTTTGGAGCTTTATTGCAGAAATAGGTAAAATTAGTGATTAAAGTGATGCCGAAGAGGATAGAAATCCAGAATCGATGAAAATTACTGAAGAAGCCCAGTGCGCCGATCGACACAGTCCATGAGCCGGTCGGTGCAAGGGTGTTTTGGCCCACAGAAGTGACCTGCGTAAGACACTTGAAGATATTTACCTAGAAGATTTATGGAATTTCAAGATCTTGACGTGCAGTACACGACTTTATCTCGAAGAAAAAGACCCACATGGCAGCTGTGGAAGACAGAGGAACTGACTCGGAGAAGAAACCAGAGAAAATACGGCTTGCGTCGATCGACGCAATCCTGCACCGATCAGCGCAACCGCCTTATTTGTTACAAACCGAATCCTTTATGAGTAGAACCTCTATAAATACTTGTAAACCCTAGTCGCAATAAAAGAAGGCGACAAAGGCGACAGAGGGACAACAAATCCGCGAGTTAGAGCCACCGGGGCTTGCCCGTTAGAATAGATCTCTAGTTGAGTTTCAAGAACCATTGGTGTTAAGAGTAGATCCGTCAAGATAAGCCATCTCAACGGGGATGAATTGTACTCTGTATCTCAAGGATAATTGAATATGTTGATGATGGTTTTGGTGATTTGTCTATCTTGATTCTATAATCATGCATGTGCTTATTCTAATTGCTTAGTTCTAGGTTAAGTAGGTTGATATTATCTTGATCGTGGTGATTAGGATAGTATTCAGATATTGTATTGATTATGGTTGCTTGATGATGCTAGTAGTGTTATTGCCCAACCGGGCCAGGAGGCGATGGCCAATCCAGTCGAGCCGAGTCTAGCGGGAGGATCAGGCGTGATCACATATTTCCGTCGCTGTTTCCATAATAATCCTTAGGTAGATTAGTTTTCTTTCTATACAAGTTAGGATTTATTTCTTTCCATCTAAGTTAGGTCACGTGAGTTGTAAGGAGATAAATACTTCTGGTATTTGGTGGAATAAAGCAAGCAGGCAAATACATTGTTTGTCGGCCTCAAGGGCCTCACACCAATCTTTCTGGTCGACATCGCACGCCACGGCGCCCCTGCGCCGACTCCCTCGCGCCCGTCCTCCGCTCTCTCACCCCTATGCCCTTCGCCCTGTCTGCGGTAGGAACCGAAGTTCTACCAATCTGGTATCAGACATGCCAGGCGACGATGACAAGACCTCCAAGAAGGGCCCTCCATCGACCGTCGACGAACTCGCAGCCATGTTTGTGCAGCTGATGTAGTGCATCGATGGTCTCGCGCAGGACGTGGTGACCCTCACCCCTCTTGTTGCACACGTTGGGGCGTTGGAGGCCGCACAACCATCGCCACCATCCCTACCCCCGGGTGTCCTCTACGGGATGCCGGGCTATGGCTCCACCAATGCTTCGAGCTCCTCCTCTCCGCTTCTTATGTCTGCATCGTCGACCGCATCGACCATGGCGACAACAGCACCGGCCACGTCCGCACCGCTCCCTATCACCAGTATCATGTTTCCCCACTCACCGTCACAGCTACCCTAACAATTCAACGGACCGAGTCCCACCCTGGGAGGTGGATCCACTAGGCCTGGCCCTTCCATGTAGGGTGGTTTTGGTGGCACCACTACCGCTATGGGTGGTGGTTTTCAGCCGCACCTTCCCCACGGCAGCGGCCTCCAGGATCGCCTCGACGTTCCACGTTTCAGCAAGCTGGACTTCCCTAATTTCGACGGCACCACGGATCCACTAAATTGGCTCACCCACTGCCAGCAGTTCTTCCGTGGCCAACGCACGCTCGTGTCAGATCGCGTCTAGCTCGCCTCCTATCATCTGTCGGGAGTAGCGCAGACATAGTACTATGCCCTAGAACAAGACGAGGGCATACCGTCGTGGGAGCGTTTCGTCGACCTCTACAACCAGCGGTTTGGACCAGCGATCCGCACCAATCGGTTGGCGGAATTAGCGCGCCTGCCCTTCTCCGAAAGTGTCCAAGACTACCAAGAGCGCTTCAACGCCTTGGTCTGCCACACCGGCGGTCTTCAGCCCTGCCAGAAGGCGGACCTCTTTGTCGGCGGGCTTCTAGAGCACATCCGTGTCGACGTTGAAATCCGTGAGCCATAGGACCTACAGACGGCCATGTATCTAGCACGCGCGTACGAGCGTCGAGCAGCCGCATCTGTGCTCCAACCACAGCCACGCCAGGCGCGACCGTCGATGCGCCTACCCCTTCCACCTCCACCAACACAGCGTGTGCCACAGGCTGTCGCCCCTCTGGCCTTGCCCGCACCTACCCCGGCTCCAGTCATGGCCCCACCATGCAACTTCCGCCGCCTCACTCCCACGGAGATGGTGGAACGACGCCGCTAGGGTCTCTGCTACAACTGCGATGAGCCCTTCATTCACGGTCACCAGCGCAAGCAGCTCTTCTACCTCATCATCACCAATGATCCCGACGACGCTTCCGGGGACACGGCCGAGGATGCTGCTGTCCTTGCAGCCTTACTAGGGGAGCAACCGCAGCCGGAGGTAGCCGGTGAGCCGATGGTGTTGCTATATGCCATCGCCGGCATCCGTATAGCGGACACGATGCAAGTACTAGTCTACATCAACAACCATCGCCTGGTGGCTCTCCTCGACAGCGGCTCGACTCACAATTTCATCCACGCTGATGTCATGCGCCGTATCCAGCTCACTTCCTCCAACACGCACCTGCATGTCACAGTCGCCAATGGTGACCGCATGCTATGTGGCGCCACCGCGCGGGACGTGGCGATGAACATCGGCAACGAGGCATTCTCCATCACCTGTTTCAGCATCAACCTTGGTGGATTCGACCTGGTGCTCGGTGTCGACTTCCTCAGGACGCTGGGCCCTATCCTATGGGACTTCGAGAACTTGTGCATGGCGTTCGGGAAGGGTGGACGTCGCATCACGTGGAGAGGCATCGGCTCCCCACGTATCAGCACCACCGACTCAAGCCTCGGCGCCTTGGCCGCCGACCCCGAGCACCCTCTCCTCGATACGCTACTACGCCAGTTCGAAGACGTCTTCACCGAGCCTCGAGGCCTACCTCCCACCCGCCCCTACGACCACAGGATTCACCTCCTGCCCGGGACCGCGCCCGTCGCTGTCCGGCCATACCGCTATCCCCAGCTACAGAAGGACGAGCTGGAACGCCAGTGTTCGAAGATGCTGGCGCAGGGCATGATTCGCCCCAACACCTCTTCGTTTTCCGCCCCGGTGCTTCTGGTCAAGAAGGCGGACGACTCGTGGCGTTTCTGCATCGACTACCGGGCACTCAACGCCAAGACGTCTAAGGACAAGTTTCCGGTCCCAGTCATTGATGAGCTACTGGATGAGCTCCACGGTGTACGTTTTTTCACCAAGCTCAACTTGCATTCGGGATACCACCAGGTGTGCATGTTCCCGGACGATGTGCATAAGACGGTGTTCCGCACCCACCACGGCCACTTCGAGTTCCTCGTCATGCCATTCAGCCTCTCCAACACGTCGGCAACATTCCAGGCCCTAATGAATGATGTTTTGCAGCACTTCCTTCGTCGGTTCGTACTTGTTTTCTTTGATGATATTTTGATCTACAGTTCATCCTGGTCCAAGCATCTACACCACGTCCGGTTGGTCCTCGACGCCCTACGCACTAACCACCTGCATGTGAAGCGATCCAAGTGCTCATTCGGTGAGTGCTCGGTGGCCTACCTAGGCCACGTCATCTCCGCTACCGGCGTGGCGAGGGACAGCGACAAGGTGGCCGCCGTCACGTCCTGGCCTGATCCTCGCTCAGCCCGGGGCGTCCGCGGTTTCCTTGGTCTCGCAGGCTACTACCGGAAATTCATCCGTGACTTCGGGGCGATCACCGCCCCCCTCACACAACTTCTCCGCAAGGAGGGATTCACATGGACCCCGGAGGCGGCCTCTGCCTTCACCGCGCTGAAGCAGGCACTCATCACGGGACCGATTCTACAAATGTCGGACTTCGATCGCTAGTTCATTGTGGACTACGATGCATCGGGGACTGGTTTCGGCGTCGTGCTTCATCAAGGGGCGGGACCTCTGTCCTTCTTCAGCTGGCCGTTCGCTGCTCACCACGGCAAGCTGGCGGCGTATGAGTGTGAGCTCATAGGGTTGGTGCAGGCTGTATGCTATTGGCGCCCTTACCTTTGGGGTCGGCGTTTCCTCATCCGCACCAACCACTACAGTTTGAAGTTCCTCCTCGACCAGCGGTTGTCCACCGTTCCCCAGCACCAGTGGCTTAGCAAGCTATTTGGCTTTGACTTTGAGGTGGTGTACCGCCCGGGGTGCCTCAACTCAGTGGCCGACGCCCTGTCTCGACGTGACAGTGACCTCACCGATGACTCCTTACAGGCTCGGGCCATCTTCGGGCCATCCTTTGCACTCCTTGACGAGCTCCATGAGGCTACCTTTGCGGACGCCGAGGCAGGCCGCCTACTACAACAGCTCCAGAATGGCGAGCTAGGCACCCCATGGCAGACAGTCGATGGCCTCCTCCTCCATGGCAAGCGCATCTTCGTCCCGGACGTGGCTGACCTACGGTCGCGCGTGCTCACACTGGTTCACGCAGCTGGTCACGAAGACATCCAGAAGATGCTCCAGCGACTGCGCGCAGACTTTTACCTGCCGCACGACAAGCGCCTGGTGCAGGCCTTTGTCCGGGCTTGTGAGACGTGCCAGCGTAACAAAACTCAGACACTACAGCCGGCAGGCTTGCTGCAGCCGCTTGACGTGCCGTCACAGATATGGGCTGATATTTCCATGGACTTCATCGAGGGCCTACCTAAAGTTCGGGGAAAATCGGTGATCCTCACGGTGGTGGACCGTTTCTCTAAATACGCCCACTTCATTCCATTGAGTCACCCTTACACGGCTGCGTCGGTTGCCCGTGCCTTCTTCAATGGCATTGTTCGTCTCCACGGCTTTCCGAGTTCCATCGTTAGCGACCATGATCCGGTTTTCACTAGCCACATATGGCGGGATTTGTTCAAGATGGCCGGCGTTCAACTTTGCTTTAGCACGGCTTTTCACCCTCAGACAGATGGCCAATCAGAGGTGGTTAACAAGGTGATCGTCATGTACCTTCGCTACGCCACGGGGGACCGCCCTTGAGCTTGGGTGGACTGGCTATCGTGGGCGGAGTACTACTACAACACGCCCTATCACACGGCACTTCGGGCGACGCCGTTGGAGGTGGTCTATGGGCGGCAACCGCCTTCCCTCCTTCCCCATGTGCCGGTCACGACGGCAATAGCAGAGGCCGACGCTCTGCTCCGGGACCGTGACTCGTTCTTCGAGGACATTCGTGAGCGACTTCTTCAAGCCTGGAACTACGCCAAGCTTTACTACAACCATCGTCATCGTGAAGTGGAATTCGCTGTGGGCGATTGGGTGTGGCTGCGTCTCCTCCACCGCCCCACCCAGTCCCTAGAGCCCCGCGCCAAGGGCAAGCTTGGCCCTTGCTATACAGGGTCGTTCCGCATTATTGAGCGTATCGGGCAGGTGGCCTATCGCTTAGCACTACCGGAGGGCGCCCGTCTCCATGATGTGTTCCATGTTGGGTTGCTCAAACCTTTCCATGGCACACCGTCGGAGTCTCCACCGCTGCTGCCTACACTGCAAGATGCCCGCTTGGTGCCCACGCCTGTTCGGGTGCTGCAAGCTCGCAAGGTTCGGAACACATGGGAACTGCGTGTGGAATTAGCAACATGGGAACCTCTTCAGGACTTCAAGGATCGCTACCCTGATTTTCAGCTCGAGGACGAGCTGCTTGTCGAGGAGGGGAGAGATGTTATGGCCCAACCGGGCCAGGAGGCGATGGCCAATCCAACCGAGCCGAGTCCAACGGGAGGATCAGGCGTGATCACATATTTCCGTCGCCATTTCCATAATAATCCTTAGATAGATTAGTTTTCTTTCTATACAAGTTAGGATTTATTTCTTTCCATCTAAGTTAGGTCATGTGAGTTGTAAAGAGATAAATACTTCTGGTATTGTTTGCCGGCCTCAAGGGCCTCACGCCAATCTTTCTCGTCGACATCGCACGCCACGGCGCCCCTACGCCGACTCCCTTGCGCCCGTCCTCCGCTCTCTCACCCCTACACCCTTCGCCCCGTCTGCGGTAGGAACCGAAGTTCTACCAAGTAGTGTGGTTTAGCGGTGACAATACTAAACCTGCGCATCACTATTAGATAGTTGAGTAGGATAAGATACTCGCGTGATTAAGGGTTTCCTCTCGGTAGCGATAAATCGGAAGCCGCTCGGAAAGTAGGGTGATCTTATTCATTATAGGTTTTCATTGATCCATGTAATTATCCATTATGATGCTATTTAATTAAACTTTTTGGTTATGATCTCACTAGTAGATATCTGATTACTCACATAACAGCATAGACTTATAAGTTATCTGGCGCACTTTGGCTTAGAATTACTAGTGTGCCGATCGGTTCAACACCTGCGTTGATCAGCGTAACGACAGATTTACTGTCTGACGCACCTTTGCGTTGGTCAGTCTCCCCTCATGCAACCTGAATTCGATAATAGTTTTGATTAGATCTTTTACTGTTAACTTTGTTTAATTATCCCTAAGGTTTCTGTGGATTCGATAAATCTTGGAATACTTAATTCAAGGGAAAAAATGCTATAATTATATACTGTTCTCTTACGATATATAAGTGAATGCGTAGTTACGATCATCACACAGCTGAGATATATTTGGAGTGTTTTTCTTTTTGGATTTTGTATGCTTTTTGCTCTTTTCATGATGGGAGGTGTGAAGACTTGTCAATTTGTCATCCAGCATTTGTACCGTCAGATTAAGATCAGTGGCTAGAATCATCATCTGGGTAACCCACGCAGGATAGAGGAGTTGCCCTAGGTACCGTCGCGGCGCTGCTTCTTGTCCCTCTTCGCCATCCCGACCTCGGCCTCCTTGTGGCGACTACCCACGCCGCCGCCTTGCTTCGTCTCCCTCCCGCGCCTTTCCGCGGCCATCTATCCATCATTGGCACCGACTCTCCCCCAAACCGTACTGCTACCTCGGTCCCGCGCGCTGCTCCTCGTTTTTCAGTTCCGCGTACGCTACCCCAAAGTCCGGCACCGCTTTCACAAGCTTTGGTTTGTTGCAGATTGTGCAATGGAAGGAGACGGAGAGCCGCCGTTGGTGGCGGCAATGGAGGTTGAAGCGGAGACCATGCCGTGTGCTGGGGCCTCCCCTCCCGCGTCCTCTAATTCCTCATTCCCAATCTCAGATAGCATCTTCTCCTCAAGACGGCTATGCCTCAAGAACAGCATCCAGACAAACTTCGGCGACGATTATATTTTCCAGATCGCTTCTTGGTAATCGCACTCCCACTAATTCTTTCTGGAGTGCTAGATTCCGGAGAGGTGAAATGCTTAGATATGGAACTAGGTGTCCATTTAAGCTTACACTTTGAAATTGAATCGATCAATTTATTGTAATATAAGGACTTTTTATCGTTTCGTTGCTCCTTTTGTGTCAATAATTATGGCCTGACTTAGATGTAGGCTTATCTGTTATACGTATATCAGTTTTCTGGCTTGTAATATTGTGCTTTCATATTAGCCAAATTGCTATCTCGCTAATCATCCTTTCCCGCTTTCATGTTTCATAACTTAGTTGATACTGTGTGTCATTCAAGTACTCATTCGGTTGTGCGTTCTACTTCTTGTTTGATATATCTGGTTATAAGCCAGGAGATCTCGACACTTGCAGTTTCCTTGTCGACAAATGCACTCAAATTTTATTCTCCAGCAACTGGACAATATCTCGGGGAGTGTAAAGGACATGAAGGAACGATCAATGAAATTTCCTTCTCAGTTCCATCTTCGCCACAAGTAGTCTGTTCTTGTTCATCAGATGGAACTGTCAGAGCATGGGATACAAGGAACTTCCAGCAGGTTTCTTTTCTTACACATTATGGTTGTCTAGTATTGATGTGAGGTATACACCATTTGTTATGTATGGTCATGATGCACTCGAGGTACCTTGCTCAGTTGTAGGACAACAACTTTGTCTGCTCATGATTGCTGACTTTTGGGACTACATACTGATACTGCCTTAGAGGCTGAGAATGTCTATGTGTTTTTACCATGCTCTGTATTTCTGCACTATTAATGCTAAACCTAGAGGCTGCCGGATGATGAGCTAGAGACCTGCTTTCACCTGCAATTGATCAGTGTGGCAGTGTCACACACTTTGGTTCTGTTATCGTTACCTAACAGTGTTACCCATACTCTCGTTACCACATCCTCGTGTTGCATGTAGGTCATGATGAGATCCATCCTCACCGTACTACTGGCTTGCTCTTATGGGCCTGGGCGTGTCAGACTACCACAGCCTTGTTTGTTTTTCATATATAAGGGTAGTGGGGAACATGGGTGGAAGTGATGGCTAGGGAGCCTCAGCTAGCAATTTGTAATAGGGGAATGAATTTTATAAGAGGATTTTTGCATAGTTGTCTCAGGGAAAATGTTTCATGCGCGTTATATTATGTGGTATATGATAGTAGTATAAGACGGCCAGATAATGTGAAGAGATGCAGAGGATGACTAAACTTAACATGGTATAGGATTCTGTGAAGCGAGACTTGACACCCCAACAACTCTTCACGATCTGGTTCTCCTCACACTACAGTAAAAGAGCTCTATAGCGGAGCCGTCCCAAAAGCAGTAGCGGCGCGTCCGAAAGTGAGCCGCCGCTACAAGCCTAGGAGGGCCTCTGGCGAGGCTGCCTGCCGCTATAGGACTCTTTGTAACGACGGCCTGTTTTACCAACCGTCACTACCAAGGCTCTATTTGTAAATCGCCTTTAAAACATGACATGTAGAGGCGGTTGGTAAAACAACCACCATTCAAAATGGCCCACTATAAAAGTCTCGCTCAGATAGCTCCCTCCTTCACTCGTACAGTGAACTGTATGTCCCGAAAATAGGAGTGGAATGTCAATAGGTAGCGTAGAAGTTAGCAATTCACTTGCCATAACCTTGATTTTCAGTTTTCCGTCTTTTCCTTTGTTTAGCTTTATATCGCCCTTTTACCCATCTGTTCTTTTCTTTCCCTTATCCTGTTTTATTTCCTCTCTTTTCTCATTTTTGTTTGATTTTTTTATGGCTCTTTTCCCACCTCTCTTCTTCTTTGCCTTCTTTCTTGTGTTTGTTTCTTCTGTCTTTGTGCTTGTGTTCTTCAGGATTTCACCTCTAGCCTACCCCAACTTGCTTGGGATTAAAGCCTTAGTTGTTGTTGTTGTTGTATGATAGTAGTATAAAGAAAAATAGATTCCAGATAGGTAAATATTTCTGATTTGTTCATCTCTTATGCTGAATCATTTGTTAGATGGTGCCAGGACCATTTGTTATATTCTAAGATTTTAATTTTCTGTATTGTAAATTCTACTATTCAGTAGAGTGAGTTATATTTTTAATTATTAATGCTTCATGTTTGATTTGTTTGAGCATGGATCATGGAAATTATTATTTCCGAAGGTGGTCATGCTCTTTTGATACTGGATGGCTCTTGAAATTATCTTTGATTCAGTTGAATAGCAATAATGGAGTTAATGGAGTCTGCACACAGTATTTCAATATGTTTCTGTACTCTGTGACCATTGTGGAACATATTTAGGCAGTTTTAATGACACTATTATTCTCACAGCATTAATTCTTCTCTAGGTTAATAGGGAAATATCATTTTTGTAAATTCCAACCATTCACTGACCCCTGAATGTTTACCTAGATATCTTTGCTAAGAGGAGGTTCGGCTCAAGAAATGTTCAGCTTCTCTTTTGGTGGATCAAGTGGTAACCTACTTGCTGCTGGTTCTAATGCCCAGGTGGATTTGTATTGTTCCATAACCAATCTTATGGACTATCTTTTTGAAGAGTATTGCTGTGGTCAAAATTGGGGAAGTCAATAGCAGTTTAGAGGGAGGGAGGGAACAATGCTAAAAAATATCGTTTCAATTTTGCTTGTTTTATTGAGCCGTGACGCCTCCATATTAATAGAGCCTACCTTACAAGATTCTAGTGTTAATCAGAGCAATGCTGAATAATATCTGGCCTGAGACAAAGAATTAATGTTAAGTAAATTTGGAAACTGAAACCCTTCCAAATAAATCATCCTTCCTTGTGACTGAATTTCTATACCTAACTGCATGTGGGACGTTGCCATAACATGCCTTTCCTCATCATAAGACAGCTGACCCATTGATATTGTTCAGGTATTAACAGTAACATTTGATACCTTGTCTTGTAAGCCCTTGAGGCTCATGAGCACCTAGTCATCCTGCAGATTCTGCAACTCAAAAGCGGGGCAAAAAATTAGGATTTATATTCCTTTCGAATGATTAAGGTTCACCCATTTTTAATGAATTTTACCAAAGGCACCTTTAGGAATTCTGTTGATGTCTCATGGTTTCAATGGAAATTTAAATATCTACTCAGACCTCTTTTGTCCTTCACTATCTGTATTTCAAAACATCCTAAAAGCATGCAGTGCCTTTGTCCAGTGACATTATTGTTTCTCTGCTGATTTTGGACAATGCCATACTGTCTCCTTGGGCTTCGCTGCCATGATTTTCCATAATGCCACTATTAGAGCCCATGCCACTATGCAACCTCAGACCAGTTGCCAGGTTCTTTTATTCCCTCCTGTTTGCCATTAGAAATTTTAGTACAGATGACCTACTGCTCCTGCTTTTTCTGTCTATAGGACATCTGTTGTCTCTTATGGTCTAATAGCTACGTTTGACACTGTGGTGGCTTTTCAGAAGTGATTATTTATTTCCTATTTTGGTTGTTAGTTTTATTTTAGAGCATCTTTGTAGGATCTGTTATAGAAGAAATCACACTTAGAATTTCATATATTCCTTGAACTAACTGGATCTACAGGTACAAACACAACACAGCACCGCACAGCAACCGCAAACAGTGCTATAAACTACATATCACTTGTCTTTGCTCGTGGAAACTACAACTCATATTGGATCCGAGTTCTTTACTGAAAGCAGAAAGTTTTATGATCTGCTTTTTGTAACTCTGTGTCCTATTCTTATTACTTGTTAGGTTCTGTTGTGGGATTGGAGAAATCCAAAGCAGCTTGCATGCCTGGAGGAATCTCACATGGATGACGTGACACAAGTATGTATTGGTTGACACAATTTCATTTCATTTGTTCCTTAGAAGGATTGGTTGAAACTTTGTGCTCATCAGTGAACTGTGGCCACCTCTGTTCGCTAAGAGGTGCACCAAAAAAACTCTCTTTGTAGCAACTTAATCTTAGGTTCATTAATTTGGAACAGAATTTAATAAGAAAATTCAGTGCCATTCTTGCCCCATGGGCCTATATTTTTTGTTCGAAATCACTCGTCCTTGCACTGTTGTTTTTTGCTGGATGTTCTTAATTAGAGGCAATTGATCAAGTTAGCCTGGCAACAATGTGGTATCGTTACAGAACTTAGTTTGCATTTCATGTTTTCCTAACTTCTTAACAACATTTCTTTGAAATAATATGTTACTGATGGTCTGCCACTGCCTAGGTTATTTTTGCCATTTTTGGAGTGAACTAAAAAACCAAAGTATAAGATCCAAGTTTGCTTAGGCTTAGGAACTTGTGTGATCTTATAATTACGGCACTGAAGACCTAAAGATGGGGATGGACCACAATCTGCCCCCCCCCCCCCCCCCCCCCCCCCCCAAAATGATTTTTTATGAAATACATAGGAGATCTGCGTATCTTTGTATTGAGAAAAGCCGGCCCCACATCATACCAAAGAAAATCTAAAAGAAACACACAGAGAAAGACAAGACCTGAACCAAGGAGCTAAACTAAACTAATCTAGCTCAACTTCACAACCAAGAGAAAGGGTGCACAGACCTCATCCTCCAGCCAAACACCATAGATGATACTCATCCTTGAGCACACGGAGCAAATTTGAAATGCTCGGTCTCTGACCTTCGGAAACATAGGAGTTTTCGTGTTTCCATAACACCCAAGCGCCCAAAATGATTAGGGAGTTCAGTCCTTTTTTCTTTTCTTTCTTGACCTTCTTCACTGCTTTGCACCACCAAGCTGTGAAGCCCAAGGGATTCAAAATGCGAAACTAGAACTCCTAGGCGAAGACACAGTAAGGATATGCTGCACATCTTCATCCGCCTGGTCACACAGTGGACATTGAGGCGGGTGAGGTAAACCGTGTTTGGCAAGCCGATTAGCAATCCAACATCTATTACGGATTGCGAGCCAGAGAAACACCTTGCGCTAGGTTGTAGCCCATGACTTCCACAATCTGTAAAATGGCTCAAAGCCAACCGATCCGTGGAAGAAATCTTGGTAGGCTGATTTTGAAGAATACTGATCAGAAGCATTGAAACACCAAACATGACAGTCATCATCATCTGAGAGTGCGATCTCTTGCAACACATTCCAGATTTGAAAATACTCAAATAACCCAACCAAGGAGAGGCCTCCCTGAATGTCCGTAGGCCAGTTATGATTTTGCAATGCTTTCGTGAATGTTGTGCGAGTTTGTGGGGGAGCTGTTAGGATAACATTTGCAGCCAAAAACCCGTAGATGATCATACACTGGTCCAGTGCCATACAAAGCAAGGTGCGACGTAGAGAAACCAAGGTTCTTGGTTGGCAAGATGCTAAGCAGCCCGGTCGCGGTAGAGAGCACCTTGACCCTATACGAGGGGGGCATGGACGCCTGAAACAGGAGGGAGCAAACAACATTATTGATTGACTGAATGATGTGTTTAGCTTTACCATTCCAAGGCGAGGTGTAGGGGCAAGACATGCGAAGGTGGATGCCCTGGCTAAGGAGGAAGGTATGGGCGCTGGAGTTATCAAACTTGCGGCCGTTGTCACACTGGATGAACCGAGTACAGACATAGGCATTGAAGGTCGCGAGCATGCTAAAAGTGTCAGATTTGACACGAAGAGGAAAAGTCCACATATAATGCATGCAATCATCAAGAATGACTGTAATATTTGTAACCAGACACATTAACACACTAACGACTGGAGAAGTCCAGAGATCACAATGTATGAGATCAAACTTATTAGACGCACGCATGAAAGGGAAAGCGAACAAGGCGCCCTAGCTGACAAGCATGACATAAATCTGAGCAATCCTCTAAATGAATGGAGACACTAGACGCGAGCTTTGATAGAGCTTCATGACAAGGATGATCAAGATGGCGGTGCCACAAGGGGGAGGCGGCCTTGGCGACAAAAGACTGAGTTGGAGGAAGGTGTAGGGGGTACAGGGCCCTGGAGCTATTGCACCTGACGATCACGTTCCGAGTTTGCAGATCCTTAACAGAACAACAAGCAGGGTCAAACTCAACAGAGCAATTGTTATCGATAGTAAATTGGCGAACTGAAATAAGTCTTAATAATTTATGGAGATACAAGGATATTATTAAGAAATAAAGAGTGAGGTAATGCCAACCACAGGATGTAGGGAACCATTACCAACGACAATGGATGGAGTAGGATACCGCAGCGAGAAAGTGTGAAAGACTGCTGGATGATGTCATGTGGGAAGTAGCACCCAAGTCGAAGTACCACTCGGTCGTCGGGGGACTGTTGCAGCGTCGTCGTGCTTAAGCAGAGGCCAGCGACTGGGTGTCCCAGGAGGGCAGGCCGGCCATAGGGTGGTAGAACCCAGGCGGAGCCCATTGGTCGGCCCCCTCGGTTGGTGCTGCAAGGACTTGGTGGTGGTGGCGAGAGAGGCGGCCGGAGAAGGCTGCTGGTTTGCCAGGGTGAGGTCCTTGCGGGCATCGAGGAAGGGGGGAAGGGCCGAGTGTGACGAAACAGGGTGCCGACGTGGGTGAAGCGCTCATTGAGGCTGCGGATCATGTTGAGGACGAGGGTGCGGTTGGTGACGACTTCCTCGAGGGCGCCGAGGTCGGCCATTTCTTTGAGGGGGCGGCGGTACTCGGCGATGGAGCTGCCTTGGCGAGGTGGGCAAGGGCCGTGTCGTAGGCCTTCCGACGCTCCAAGGCGTTGACGCTGGCCGTTTCCTTGTTCAGGCATTGAAAGTGCCTAGGAGGGGGGGGGGGGGGGGTGAATAGCCAATTATCCCTGAAAATGACTTAATAATAAAAGTTAAATGCGCAATGTCGGACTTGTCTGACGATTGTGAGTAAAGTCCGATGGCTTGTCCGATGGCACGATGATAGAAAAATAGATTGGCCGATTAAAACTTTAAACTAGTGCAAGGCAAGCTAGGAACAAGTAATAACAAGCTAGAGGAAGCTGTAGAAATGAGGAGAAGAGCTAGCATGCAACCTACACAAGTTAATTTGAGAAATACGGAGCAAACCCTAACTAGCAAGATTAAGAACAAGAACTAGTAAATGAAGAAGAAGTAATTAAGCACACAAGAGACACGGATTTTTCACCGAAGTTCAGCTCCACAAAGAAGCCTACGCCTCTGTTGAGGGATCCACAAAGGATTGGGTCTTTTTCAACCCTAAACCTCTCAACGTGATCAAAAAGATCAAACTTGGTGTTCCATTAGCAACTTCACAAAGGAGGGGTCAATACAAACTTCCCGAGACATCACCACACAAGTTGGGAGCTCAATGGGCACCTCTAACCATCTAGGAGATGAATCTCCAAGAGTAACAAACACAAGAGTTGTCGGCTGTGAGGATGAACCAAGTGGAGGCGATGGAGCTCTTCAATCTTCTCTCAATCCCTTCACAAATCAACAGTGGAAGCAAGGGAGAGTTGGGGAGAGCAAGGTGAGCTTGAGAGTGTTTTTGAGTGGAATGAGTGACCAACCGGCCATGAGGCAAGATGGAGATCTATTTATAGCCCAAAAGGAAAAAGAGCTGTTTGAAGGGGTATTTCTCAGATCTGCATCGGACAAGTCCGATGAAACAAGGTGGCACGGTTCCTAGAGCCCGAAGGACATGCCCGATGTCTCGAGCAAGTCAGGTTCATCGGACAAGTCCGATGGGACCAAGGGGGCAGAGGAGCTGGACTTCGACAATCATGTCCGATGCGTCGGACTTTCCCATGTCATCCGATGGCTGAGTGGCAAAGGTACTGGAGTTCAATGGAGTCAGACAGGTCCGATGATTTTGCCTTGGAAAAGGTATTTTTGCTGGGAAATGAGATTTTTGCACTTAGTTCACTTTCGCTTCTAACTTTTGCGTTCCTCTTA
This sequence comes from Eleusine coracana subsp. coracana, assembly GCA_032690845.1. Taxonomy (NCBI): domain Eukaryota; kingdom Viridiplantae; phylum Streptophyta; class Magnoliopsida; order Poales; family Poaceae; genus Eleusine; species Eleusine coracana. Next base: position 47,037,414 of record CM064426.1, on the reverse strand, counting down.
ATAGTACGGCTTTTCCTATACTCAAGAATTTAAAGAAAAACTTCATGAACTTCTTTCTTGAGCACGTTTTGAATTCCGTTTTTGAAGCGCTTTTCTTTCTTCTTTTCTCCTTTTTGTCTCTTATGCAATTTATTCATCAAATGTTGGACCATAATCTACACACATGCTCATTAAAAGATTAGTCCATTCTTAATTGTATTGACGCCAATCACCAAAATAAAAATAGGGGCCTAGATGCACTTTCAGGCATGCGGCGATCTCGTCCTGCTGGACGCCGGTGAGGGTGGCTGAGGCAGGCAGGTCGGAGTGGATGGCGGCGGAGACAGCCGCCTTGTCCTTGGTGGTGGCGCCCTTGGGCGGGGTAGTGCCAGTCATGGCTCTGGATGGGAGCGAGGTCGGCGTGCGGACGCTACACGGCGAGGGGCCGGCGCGGTAGTTGAGCGGAAGCGAAGAAATTCGAGGTGGAACCCAGACTCGTGATACCATGAAAGTCAATGAATTGGGAGGAAATGGTGGATGATTGATGGGAGCAAAGGCTCGAGTACTTATAGGCAAGGATGTTCACGGGAATAGGAAACAATCCTATCAGGGAAGATCCTTGCCTATTGTAAACAACTTACCATATCAGGGGAGGCGCACAAGGCAACATGCCTGTACAGCCGCACCACCCTAAACCCAAGGGTCCTGCCTAACATAGCAAGGTCCCTGCCTAATATAGCCCACGATAACACTTAGTGAGCTTCTTGTTGGAGATCGGTAACCCCAAATATGCCTCCAAGAGTACTCAACTGCTTCAGAGGCTCATTTGGAGGAGCAAAATGTGTTTGCTGGTTAAATGGTACGAGAGGAGGGGGGAAGGAAAGGGCTTCTTTTTAATTCTACATACTGAATCATTATTGCCAGGTCATATCCGTGGTAAGTACATGGTTTTGAGAACTGAAATGGGGTTGAATTGTTGGACACTCGATGGTGAAATTTTTTAAATTGATAGCTTTCGCAAACCCAGGCAATACTGAACATTTGAGTGATGTAAATTGTATCATTTTACAGTGTCATCAAACGTATTGCATGTTCTCCCACTGCATGGCAAATCATACATACATTTTTGTCTTAAGCTCCAAGTACTTCATCAATATTACTGCATCACTTGAATCCATTTGCTTAACTCATGCCAATCGGGATATTTACTCACAATTTCTGGATTGGGTGATTATTATCCTGTGTTGTCCTGATCTGTTGCCATTCATGGACAGGTCAAATTTGCACCTAATCAACAGAGTAAGCTCATTTCTGCGGCAGTTGATGGATTAATATGTGTGTTTGACACTGATGGAGACATTGACGAAGATAGCCATCTGCTCTCTGTATGTCATATTTTACATACTCGCCAAAAACTATGAGTTCAATCTATACCTGTTACTAACCTTCTCAATAGAGCTTCAAGTCATATTCATAAAGCTATGTGATGATTTCATGACGATGAACATGTAAAATAAAATCATTTATTGTTAATCTAGATAGGTCAATATCTGATCTGTGGGTGTGAGATATTGTTTAAAATGGTTACGGTTAACTTTTAGTTGGTTGACAAATAAGATGTTGCACGTTAATCTGTCAGTTGCACACATCTTATAATTTTCTGATGATTGTAATTGACATTGGATCTCTCTAGGTTATGAATGCAGAAACATCTGTTGCCAAAGTAGGATTTTTTGGAAATATGCATCAGAAGCTTTGGTGTCTAACCCATATTGAAACATTAAGGTAAACATCTCTATGCATGGTTATGCTTTTGCTTATAGAATTGCAGTTGACAAGAATTCCACCTGAGGGTTTATCTTGAGGGACTCGTCCCTACTTGTTTGGAGAGTTAAATAATTGAACTTCGAAAGCTGGATGGTTATGCTGTTTTGCTTCAATTTTCACAGCATTTGGGACTGGAATGACGGGACTAGAGAATTCAATATGGAAGATGCTCGTTCCATGGCCACTGAGAGATGGAATCTTGACCTCGTGAGTACAACTTACCTTAACTTTGGACTCTGTTCTGTCATTTATACTATTCAGCCTCATGTACATTTTTTTCTTGATTATTATTGCAAAGCTGTCCTGACACTACTGTTAATATTGATGTTGTCGGCATGCAGCATGCAACAGGAAAAACACATTTGAAACCAGAGATATCATTTGATTATTGAGAATTGATTCTTGTTGCATTCTCATTATTTTTAATTTGCCCTTTTGACATCTGCTCGAGTTGATGCCATTTCTCTAGTGAAACTATCTAGCATACAACAACAACAACTAAGCCTTTACTCTCTCAAAAAAAAAAAAAAACAAAGCCTTTAATCCCATGCAAGTTGGGGTTGACTAGAGATGAAACACCGAAGAACTCAAGTACAAGAGCAAAACAAACAAAGGAAAGAAAGAAGGCAAAGAACAAAAGAGGTGGAAAAAGAGTAATAAATAACCAAACAAAAAAAAAGAGAGAAAAGAGAGGAAATAAAACTGGATAAGGAAAAGAAGAGGAGGTGGGAAAAAGGTGCTATAACACAAACAAAAGGAAAGAGGAAACACATAGAATCAAGATTTTGGCACGTGAATTGCTAACTTCCACGCTCTCCTATGAATGGCTCGCTTGGCAACATTTCAATCCTTAATGTTTCGCTTCACGCACTGCTCTCATGTCAAGTTTGGTTTTCCTCTACATCTATTCACATTATCCGGTCATCTTATTACCATGCTCCGCACCGGTGCCTCTTTCGGCCTCCATTGGACATGTCCAAACCATCTCAAACAATGTTGCACAAGCTTTTCCTCAACTTGTGCTACCCCTAATCTCTCCCGTATGTCATTGTTTCTGACACGATCTCTTTGTATGTGACCACAAATACATTGTAACATACACATCTCTGTTGCACTTAGCTGCTGGATATGTGGCCTTTTAGTGGGCCAACATCATAGCAGGACTAATCACAGACCTATAAAATTTGACTTTTAGCTTTTGTGGCACCCTATTTGTTGACGCAAAAATCTACACGCGTGACCTGGGAGATTTGCTTTACTCGAGTGCAGGCTTCGTGCTTCTGAGCACTGGGCTCAGTCCAAATTGCGCTGCCAACACTACGCATAGGACACTAGAAGCTTGACACAACTTCTACCAACTGGATTTAACTCTGTGACTAACGTCTTCACCAATATGTCCATCCTTCAACATGGATCCCAAGCAGTGGAAAATGTCTTTCTTGGGCACTACCTAGCGATGAAGTCTAACTTCACCCTCCTCACATGGAGTAGAACTGAAATCACATTTCATGTATGTTTTAGACCTACTAAGACTAAAATCCTTGGATTCCAAACTTTGCCTCCACAATTCTAGCTTCTGGTTCACCCTTGTTTTGCTCTGATCCACTAGCAATCACATCATCCGCAAAGAGCATACACCAAAGGATATCACCTTGTATGTCTCTTGTGACCTCATCCATCACCAAAGGAAAAAAAAAAGATAAGGCTCAAAGCCGACCCTTGGTGCAGTCCTATATTAATTCGGGAAACATTGATGTTTCATGTTTCCATCACTTGTTTGGACACTTGTCACAGCATCATTGCACATATCCTTAATGAGGTTGATGTACTTTGTTGAGACTGCCTTTCAAGGCCTACCACATGATGTTCCTTGGCATCTTGTCATAACTCGTAAGTCTTCTCTAGGCTAATGAAGACAATATGCAAGTCTTTCTATTCCCTATATAACCCCATCAGTTGTCTTATCAAGAATATCACCTCCATCGTCGATCTCGTTGGCATGAAACTATCTAGCATATTCCTTTTTTTATTCAAAAGACATGTTTCTCATTTCATTATCTGCTCTGACAACCCATAGTGACTGATGTATCCTGAATAATGTACATATTACTGATTTCCCATGGCTGCCTTTTCGGCAGTTTTTTGTGAAGGGTTTAGCTGATTGCATCGCCAATAGTTCACTGAAGGGCAGACAATATTGTTTGTATTTTTTGTTGAGCATATTATTGAAATCGAAAACATTTTATTTGCTTCATGAAGTCCTTAACATATAGTTTTGATATTTGGCAGGTTGACTATTTTGTTGACTGTCACTACTCTCTGCCTGATGACCGGCTATGGTTGATCGGTGGCACAAGTGCAGGGACGTTGGGTTACTTCCCTGTAAGAAACAATCCTGCAGGAGCAATAGGCTCAGTGGAAGCTATCCTAGAAGGAGGCCATACAGGAGTTGTTAGGACTGTGTTTCCAGCTGCAAGCACCCATCAGAGCCTTGGACAAACTAGAGGTATCTTTGGATGGTCTGGAGGTGAGGATGGTCGTTTATGTTGCTGGCGCTCCGATGAAATCACAGAAATAAAGAAGCCTTGGATCTCTACTACACTAGTGTCGAAGCTGCAAAAGAAAACTAAGAGTCGACATCAGCCATACTAGGTACAAAGATGTATTGCTTATTAACAAATCATGTATGATCGCTTGTCATTTAAAGGGAAAGCCCTGTGTCGTGCAAGATTCCTATTAAGTTCTAGGTTGTTATGAAAATGTCCCGGCAGCACAATGTAGTGTAGTTTTGGCTTTATTGACTGTTTGACAATGGCACCATAGAGTGCATAATTGTTTTTCTTCAACTGATTGTCCAAACAAAGACTATGAAAATGGAATAGCATTAAAATTCTCATGTGTGAGACGTCATCTGAACTCAATTGGTCAAATGATGATATCCATTTGAACCAGCTGGACATATGCTGCTGTCATCAAAACTTATGTGCCCGAGTAATAGATACCTGGACCTCTGAAGCAAATGCTGATTTGTTCGTTTGGACCAGTTACAAGTCATAGTAAACTTAGTGGGACTTGCAGTAGCTTTGAGCATTTTTTTTAACTCAGTAATTTTGAGCATTGATTCCTCGTGCCATGGCATTTTTTGTATAGCTGTGATCTTAGGTTCAGTTGCAGATTTCAAGTCCAATTACATAAAAACAAATTTAAAGAATGTTGCTTTACTTTATATGATTGTATATGTTGCTCCCTTTTTAATATAAAGTACGCCTTGATTGGCACTCTAAAAGTTAATCGACAATTATCGTATGTCAATCGTGCGCAAGAACTATTCCAATCTCATCGGATGCACTTTCTGTATCTTAGTAGAAGTGATCATTAAAGGGACCAAGTTCTCTTAATATAAATTTTGTCTAACAGATTGTTTTGTGGTTGTCAAACATGTGGATTCAGGATGTCCGCACAACCATTAGGAATCAACAGTTGTTGCCCCATATCTTTCTTTCCGAAACAAATTTAAAAGAAACCAGCATGGTGAGGACTGCACTTGTAGCTTGCGGTGTGTAATATGATCCACCGTTACCTGCCAGTTTTTTACTAAGTGTGCGTTCGTTTTTTGGGTCTAAATTTGTCTAAATTTTAATGCGTTAAACATGATAATTAAATATAAAAATTAAATATTCCCTCTGTCCTAATTTACTTAGCATTTTGGAGCTATTTTTTGCTATCTAGCTTTATTAAGCATTCTCTAAACTTGGACATATATATTGTTCAGATTTAGAGAATATTCAATGAATCTGGTAAAGAGTCATAATGATAAGTAATTTAGAACAAAGGGAGTATAAAACAAATTACATAGTTGAATGCTAATTTACTAGATAAATCTATTAAGCTTAATTAAGTCATCATTAGAAGATATTTACTATAGCATCATATTATCTCATCATGGTCTAATTAGTCTTAATAAATTCATCTTATCATTTAGTGGATGAATTATGAACTACTAGGTTTTATCAGTAATTTATATATAATACTTATAATTAGTATCATAATATTCAATAGAATGAGTCTAAAAATTAACAGAAATGCTACTTTTCAGTCGATTGAAAAGTAGCATTCTTTCAATCAATGGTCTTTTTAGTGTTATTTATTTTGTTATTTTTTTGTTACTTCTTTTTTATTTTTTATTTATAGGATTATTTGTATTAATTAATATTATATATAGACTAGAAAAGTTTTGTCTTTTTGTATCCATTGTATTTACATCCAAAGACTAAAAGCGTTAATTAAAAGAAATCCTATTTTCAATCAACTAAAAATTAGATACTCACAAAAATTAAAGTGCAGTAAAGGAACACACTGTAAGAAGACATTACTGTTTGATAACCATAGTTGGGCGCCCAGTACCTTCTATTCCAGTTACTACAGCCAGTCAGCCACTAAAGCAAAGGAACATCACTGCGCAATTAGTTAAATACCTAAAACAATATCTCGTGTTATAGTGTCCACCCCCCCACCCACCCACCCACGTTGGCCCACGCCATCGCCAGGAAGAGATGGGATTTTATTTCTGGAATTTTACCGGGCTGAAAGTGAAACAAATTGGGGGGAAAACACAAGAAAAACGAGAGACCCCCAAATCTTGGTTTACAATCGGCAAAATCCGGTGGGGATTCAACCGAGAAATTTTACACGAGGGAAACGGTAGCTAAAGCTAATTAGGAGTCGACGCCGTCATTTATCGTCGCGGCCGCCTAGGAGAAGTGCGGCAAAGCTTGCGGCGGCGCAGAGGGCGGCGACGGCGTTGCCCTCGCGCAGCAGCACGCGGAGCGCGAGCCCGGCAATGTCCCGCGTGGCGCGGCGCCCCTCCGCGACGAGCGACCTCCGGGGCTTCCCGGCGAAAGCCAGCAGCACCAGCACGGTGATCCACGTCACCAGCATGGCCGGCGCCGCCACGGCGAGCGCGGCGCCCATCGAGAGCAGCCCAAACACGGCGCCGTACATCACGGAGGCGTAGAGCGCCGCGGGCCAGGCGGGCGCCAAGGTCGCCGCCTCCGACGCGGAGTAGTACCAGGCGCGGACGGAGGCGAGCAGGCTCCAGGATGAGGAGAGCAACGCGGCGTAGACGGCGAGGAAGAGCGCCACCCAGGTCCGTCGGCGGCTCATGGCCCGGAGGAGGAGGGAGGTCCACGGCGGCCATGTTGGCTCGGCCGCATCCTGATCCGCCATGATACGATGCTTGGCTGACGATTCCTTCCTGGGTTTGTAGGGTTTGGCTCAGCAGTTGGTCTTGCTTTGCTTACCTGGGTGGTGAAGCCGTGAAGGTAGCATAGCATACGCGGAGCAGCTGAGGAAAGAAAAGGAGAATAACATTTGGGGCTCGTTTGGGTAGAATTCCGTGCGCGCAGCAGAAAATTGAGGGAAAATAAATCCCCTCCAGCGTTTGGGAAGCGAGGGGCAATAATCCTAGGAAACATCATAAAAGAATAAAAATATTCGACAAATTCGGTAAAAAGGGATGATCTAAAAATTTTGGAAACAAATCAAACAACGTCAGGACTGCACTGATGATCCCTCAAAAAAAAAAAGAAAACAACGTCAGGGAATTCAAAAAATATTAGGGTCGAAGCTCTCAAGACAGTTGGAGTTAAAGCCCTCGAAACAAAGTGGCGAATGCTGGAAAGTAAGTGACATAAGGATAGTGTCTTGCATGTATTTTGAAAAAAATATATTTTGTTAGAACAACTCCAAGAGACTAGCTAAAACAAACTCTAAATTTTCTGATTTTAGCCCTACTCAAATGTAAAATATCCTCTAAAAAACTGTAGTACTCCAACAGTCTCTAAAAAAATTTAATCTCCGTATTTGAATCTGCCACGTGACGGTTTGGGCTCCAATTTTCTGCCTCTACTTGGAAACAGAGTTGATCGACTTCTGTCACGATATAGGCATCTTCTTCGTCTGATCGAGGAGCATTGGAGACTATGTTCCACAAGTTGATGGTTTGCTCATAAGCTGATATGATGATGTTCTCGCGTGCCATGATCTCCTGTAGTGCTCGGGCGAGAGCTGCCTCTATATCGGTTATTTCTTTGTTCTTTGCTTCGAGAGTAGCTTAGAGTTCATCGCGTTCTTTCCGCAAGCCCTCTAGTTTTGTCTCAAGGTTAGCAGATTTGAAAACTGTGACATCCCATGTCATAAAAGGTTAATTAAACTAACCCTAATACTAATTGAGGACTAATTAAAAATATAAATAATTAAGATACCAAAGAATAAGGAGGAAATTAATTAATTAAATCTAGAATTGGCCAAATGATAGTATTTCACAAACATCACAAAACTCCATGAAAGTGTATCAATGTTTTTGCATATCTTTGTTGGACATATTAAAATAGAATTTTGGGGATTTTATTAGAATTTTTGGTAATGGTTTAATACATTTAAAAATTCCCTAATTGTTGAGAAATGCCTTTCTGTCCTGGAATTTTCAGAAATTCTCTGAGCCGAATTAGAACTTGACCCCAAAAGCAAAGTTGGAGAGCATGTTTTCCTGGACTTGCACAAAAATTGGCATTAGAAATTGAGCAATGGAACTTGGTGTATTGAACCAAGTACAGAGCACTGTTTAAAGTCAAGGGATCAACTTCTCCTTTTCCCCTGTTCATTCACCGATCGACAGCACGCCGCCGGCCACCCATCGCCCCCTCTGTCCTGCCCATTCCGAGTACTGCCCCGCCGCTCTTCCCTGTGCCACCGGCTAGCATTGAACCACCCCTCCCCCCACTCCCCCCACCCCGGCGAGCCACTCCCTGGCCGCCAGCTCAACCCCTCTCTCTTTACGCTCTCTCGCTCACTCTCTTCCTGATCGACGCTTAAAGGACAGCAGCTGCCAGGAGCCTCCTTCTCTTTTCTCTATCGACTTGCACTCCCCATGCACCTCCCTAGACTTCCCCACGAAGCCAAACACCCCAGCCCTCACCTCCTTCCTCCTCTTCAGCGAGAACAGGCGGAAATTCCCTGTTTGAAGCCGCTATTGACGCCACCGCCTCAAGCTTCGTCTAGGCAACTCTTTCCCCTCTGGTTCTTCTACAAATCGACACGTGGTGAACCAATCTAGAAGCCCCCTGACCCTTTCCATCTACCTCGTAGAGCCGCCGCTAGAAATTTGGAGAAGAACGGAGCGTCGCCGTCACCGGAGTTTTTCGCCCCCACGACGAGAACCTTGCTCCGGCCACCTCCCTCGACGTCCTCCTCCATGCCGACAACCCCCGCTCGGAGGTGAAACTTCTCAACCAGCCCCTGCCCCTTCTCGTCCTCTACGCACGATGCACGATGCTGCCAAATCTCCCCTCTGCCGTCGCCGTCGGTATTGTTCCGGGCCCCACCGTTGGTCGGCGACCCCCTGGGGTTGCTCGCCGTCGTGCATACGGACGGTTGATGCAAGGTCCCGAGCTCCCTCCCCCACCGTAGCAACCAGTGGCGAGCATGCCGACGAGCTGGACGCGGCCCGGCGAGCCCCGCCGCCGCGCGCTTGCGCGCGAACAGTTTGAAATTGCCGGATGGCAATCCTATAAATAACCCCAAACTTTCCTTTTGAACTTAAAAATTCAATAACTCGAGGAATAAAAGTCCTAAAAATATGAAACTAATTTTGTTCGGTTCCTAAAATCCCCCTTTACCAGAAAAATAAGATGAGAGCCAAAGTTATGGAGCACATTAATTAATTTAATTCCCTAAAGTTAGAACCCTAGTTAGAGTAATAAAATCATAAGTAAAAACATATAAATGGTAAAATCATGAAAATTGTTCAGTAAGCATCTCTTGGCATGTCTAAACTTTCTGCAAAAGCACATTTCCATTTGTATGCATATTTCTAGTATTATTGCATAATCTCCATTTTCAGTAAATGAATTTATATAAATTCTTTGTTAGGAATTTAATTACGAAATTTGGCATTCCTGTTCCTTGTGCATTTATACATCCCTATAAATGTCCATGTAAAATTGTGAGCACCATCAGTATGCTTTTTGCTGTTAAAGTGCTCATTTGATAAATAGCTTAGGAAATTTCAATATGAATATTGCCATACATATACATATAGTTAGTATTTTAGTTAAATTCCTCTCTGGTACTGTTCATGCAGAATGTAAGTTTTTACAGTAAAGGTTTCTTACTCTTCATGTTATGCTCATAGTTCATAATTAGCTTATATATACCTAGATCCAATTATTTTAAATGTGTGCACATCAACTCCTAGGAATCTAATTAAGGGAATGCATGTTAGTGTTTAACTTGCAATATAAAGTTTCTATGTTCATTTCCATAATTATCATGGCATGCATTTCATACTTTCTTAGGGAATTCCATGAATCCTTGTGTATTCCTCTTATTCATGCATTTCATTATCATATAGGGCACGAGACCGAGGAGATCACACCGGAGCAAACCGGAGCTGAAGTGAACTTCGGCGAAGACCCTAACTACGATCACTCCCATGGCAAGCCCTGGTGCATACCTAATTATTTTACAAGTCCTTTTTTACTTTGTCACAAGCTAGGAATATTGTATTGTGCATTAAGTATAGGACTTGGATGGAACCCACTTGCATACTCAAACAAATGAACTATAATTAGTTTATGTGAGTAAGCCTTTCCGTTAGCAAATGCTATGCTTAAACTAGTGGAGTCAACGGTAGGTTATGGAATCACTTGATTCAAATATGGTTCACTTGAATGATGAACTTGATAAAATGGAGCACCTATCGTTGCAACTTCACGGACAAGTATTGAACAGTATCAAGTATATACCTTTATATGGGAATTGTTAAACCTAGTAACTTGGGCGCCATATTGTTGGACGGTCCTACTCATCGATCCAGAGGTGATGTGAATGGCACGGTGGATGCATGGATTTGAGGACCGCTGGAGAGTGCACGGGTGAAGCCTCGGATATGAAGTACCGTATCGCGGGAGGACGTGTACTCAGGATCGATGACGCCGGATCGACTTTATAGCAATCTCGTGAACGGTGGCCATACGTGTTCTTAAATGATGCGTATGTCGTGTACTTGGGTTTTTCTCCTGTAGGATGTAAATCGATTCGAATTACCCTCCCTCGTGGTTATGAGTATCTCTTGTTTGAGCAGGGGCAATGATACTTAAGTAGAGAAGTTGTGGTTATGATTCTGAAATTTACTTATGCTATGGCTACATATCGCTATGATGTATTGTTCTTTACTTATTTTCAAGTCTTAGCACTTAGCTAGGTCTACCACAGTTACTTTTCTACAATAAGCAAGGTCAAATCTTGGTTAGAGAATAAAAATTGCAGCATAGAATTAATAGGTGCTTTTTATGCAATTATCAATTAAACCCGGTCAGCCCCCTGCATATTAGGAGTCGGTTTTAGTAAACCTTTTGACGGGTAAGTCTTGTAGAGTATGTTAGATACTCAGGCTTTGCGATTATGTTGTTTTCCAGGTTTCCCTCAAGCTACTTACTGTGATTTTTGTAACAAAGTGGTTTGGGAGGGTGAGGTGCCTCAGAATTGGACCATTGAATGGGTCCCTAGCTCTCCTAACCAAGAGGAGTGAACCATTGCCATAGGGCCGGCATGGTTTGCTTAGGATCTTCGTATCGTGTTTTGTCGTCTTTTCGCTTCCGCCATTTGTGTAATATAAACCAAGGACATATGTATTGTAATGTAATCTGAACTTGCTTGCGCTATGACTCTTGAACTTGTAATATTATGCACTTAATGATGTATATTTGTAAATGATGGATGTTCATGTGTGAATGCTATGTATGGTTACTTCGTTAATCATCTCCCAAGGTGATCCTGTACGGCACACTCTATATTTCGGTATAGGGTTGTCATAGAAACGAAATCAACATACTTGTTTTATTCTTTTGCCGCCTTTTTATTAGCAGCCTATGCTTGACTTCTTTGCCATGATCGTCATTCGATGTGAGCTTGGGCCTCGAGTACTTCAAGCTGGCAAAACTCGATGTATGCGACCGGCTGCAGCACCGAGACGAGGCTAGTTGGCAGATGGTTTTTGATTTCAATGTATTGAGATCTGATTGGGCCAACATCTAGATCCAGTCGCTCAATGGGAATCATGTCTATGTGTCTGCAAATATCTTGAAGGGCAGCTCTAATCTCTAGAGGGAGGTATAGAGATGATGTGTGCCTAGAGATTTGAACCTTTAAAAGAAATAGAGGAGGATTATAGAGATGATATACATGTATGTGGAGGGAACTATGTAAGGACTGAAGGCGTACCGAGAGGGATGGGGGGGGGGGTGAATCGCTATGCCGCTCACGAATCCAAATACTTCAATTCACACCACTAGAACCTAATAATCATTGCAACCTAAAAAATTCTAGTAGGCCAATACTCTACATATGCTAGTGTTCATGATGATAGCATGTGTGGAAGCCAAACACACTAGCCTATGCAAGCCACAATCCAACCTAGTTACTAGAGCACACAATTGTGGAATATTAAAGAGGGGGTCAAGAAATGCTCATAATTTTTTTTCTCGAGGTCTCAGAAGGATGGCGTCTTCCCCTACTCCTCGTTGGACCACTCCCGCCGGAGTGCCACCGATATAGAGTTCTCGCCCACGAGCCCTGTTGGTCATAACTATGCACCCACTTATATACCGCAAGAGGATGGTGTACAATTGTAGTACTTTTTCCCTTGAATTGAGTATTACAAGGTTTATCGAATCCACTGGGACCTTAGGGATAATTAAACAAAGTTAACATTAAAAAATCTAATCAAAGCTACTGTCGAATTCAAGTTGCATAAGGGGAGACTGGCTAGCGCAAAGGTGCGCCAGACAACAAATATGTCGTTGCACCGATCGACGTAGGTGTTGAGCCAATCGGCACACTGGTGGATCTAAGCCAAAGTGCACCAGATACGTTGTAAGCCTAAGCTGTTAAGTGAGTAGCCAAGTATCTACTAGTGAGATCGTAACAAGAAAGTCTAATTGAATAGCATCATAATGGGTAATTACATGGATCGGTGAAAACCTATGATGAGTAAGACCACCCTGCTTTCCGAGCGGCTCCCGATTTATCGCTGCCGAGAGGAAACCCTTAATCACGTGAGTATCGTACCCAACTCAACTATCCAATAGTGCTGTGCAGGCTTAGTGCTGTCACCACTAAACCACACTACTAGCATCATCAAGCAACCATAACCAATACAATATCCGAATACTATCCTAATCACCACGATTAAGATAATATCTACCTACTTAGCCTAGAACTAAGCAATTGGAATAAGCACATGCATGATTATAGAATCAAAATAGACAAATCACCAAAACCATCATCAACATATTCAATCATCCTTGAGATACATAGAGTAAGATTCATTCCCGTCGAGATGGCCTACCTTGACGGATCAACTCTTAACACCAATGGTTCTTGAAACTCAACTAGAGATCTATTGTAACGGGGCAAGCCCCGGTGGCTCTAACTCACGGATATGTTGTCCCTCTATCGGCCTTCCTTCTTACCAAGACCAGGGTTTACAAGTATTTATAGAGGTTCTACTCGTAGAGGACTCGATTTCTAGCAAATAAGGCGGTTGCGCCGAGCGGCGCAAGCTGTGTCTTCTCGTGTTTCTCTTCCGAGTCGGTTCTTCTGCCTTCCACAGCTGCCACGTGGGCCTTTTCCTTCAAGATAAAGTCTTGTACTACAAGTCGAGATCTTGAAGTTCCATAAATCTTCTAGGTAAATATCTTCAAGTGTCTTGTGTAGATAAACTTCCATAAATATGTGGAATGGACCTCGATCACTTCTGTGGGCCAAAACACCTTTGCACCAACCGGCTCATGGACTGTGCCGATCGGCGCACTGGGCTTCCTCAGTACTTTTTGTCGGTTCTGGATTCCTGTCCTCTCTAGCATTACTTTAATCACCAATTTTACCTGTTTCTACAATAAAGCTCCAAAACAACGTATATACAAATATATAGGCAGTATCATAGGTAAATGGCCTAAATAAGTATCAATTATGCTTTAATTGGGGTAATATTCACATGTAAAAGGGGCACTTGGGGAGTGCCAACAAGACCACAATCACTCCCAGAGTGAAGACATGGTGCGCATCACCGCTACCATCATGGCACAAGCTCACCTCCCTCGAGAACTTGCCGGACTCCCCGAGCCAACATGGGCGCTCACTATTGATGCCACTTTCACCGGCGGGCTCAAACCGGGTACAAACGTGTGACGACCTTCCCAACCAATCATAATAGGCTCGATCACCGACACCTAACCGGTCTAAGTCTCACCATATACCAAGAGTAACAACCTAGATCACACCCTCAAGGACACCATAGCCTTAGATGTACATCAATGCTCAAGTTACTCTCATTAGCACTCTCAAGATATGCAATCTCCTCCTAGTGCTCTCCTCTTTTCCTCTTGGCTCTCACCAAATGCTCCAAGCAATTCTACTTGCCATGAGAGGTCTCCAAGACCCCAACAACGAAGTTATAAAGGCTTCCAATCTCCAACTAGCCGTTGCTCCATGAAATCAGCTTTCTGGGCCTACTGACCAGACTATTCGGCCACTGCTTGATCGGACCGTCGGGTCACTGCAATCTTCAGCTCCAACGGCTCTGCCCCTGCTGACTTCTCTACTGAATGGACCATACGGTTAGTTGACCAGACTGTCTGGTCCGTTTCTCTCTCTAGTCCAGAAACATTTTAGTGCTGCTTCCTCTCTGCCCTGTTCCTCAGCTGCACTGACTGTACGGTCCGGTCAACTGACCATACCGTCTTGTCTCTATAGCTTCTGCATAGACAGGTTCCTCGCTACTTTACTAGAAGTCTGAGACAACTTCACCTAGTGACAGTACAGTCCGGTCACCATTGACCCCTCTATCTGGTCACTATGTTCAGAAGCTGAAACTTGTCATCTTCGCTTGACTTTGTTTCCTGGCTTCTCTGAATTGCTCCTTGGCTTCGCCACTGTCACCTAGTGCCTATGATTTCACTGAGCATCCATACACATCACAGACTAGACATGACCTAAGAGAAATGACATAGACCCCCTTGATAGTCCGGTTTTTCCTATATACTCAAAGCCCTAACAACTAGACAAGTGTTCCCAACACTTACTCCATCCTTAGCTTTGATCCATCTCCATCAACCCTTGGACTCCATCAAGCTCACATGCCTCCATGCTTGTGGTCATTGTCAGCAACCGCCAAGGCAACCATCATCCATAGGATTTGTAGTAGAGTTTGGAGATGATTCCTACATAGACAACACTCATGTAGATGTCAGCCCACAATTTCATAGTTGTTATCTATCACCAAAACATTCATACCTTGGGGATCTCATCAATGGTCATGAAGCTTACAATCTCCCCTTTTTTAGTGATTGATGACAAACACTACTTATCATATTCTTATTAATGAACAACATGGCTAAAAGAGCTACACTACGATCGAGAGGAACCTCAAAAGCATAAGAGAGAAATGCACAAGTCCTACTCAAACAAGCATCATCAAGAGCTAAGAGGAATAAGAAAGAAAAGCACACTCTAGATGATCTGCATGCATGTCATGAGAAGATATTAATAAAAGCATAAGGACATGCAATGCAAGACATGGATGATGATATGCAGCAGGTTAGCATGGCAATGCATAGGAATTAAGAACAAGCAATCATCATCATGGAATCATACATAGGCATACATGATAAATAAAGAAGAGCAAGCACTGCATATGAAGATAAACCAAGTGAGATCAAGATGAGTCAAACACAAGCAAATGAAAAACATGACTCAGCAAAATCCATGAACATTTCGATAAAACCACCAAAATAAAGATCCAAAAGTATCTATCTCCTAAAACCAATGTACACGAATGCTCCCCCAGATACAAGCTACTCTTGATCGCACAGGATCACACACCAGCTCCCCCTAGACCTATGACATACTTCTCCCCCTTTGGCAACAAGCGCCAAAAAGCGAGAAAAGAGAACATCTATGCGCTCGTGGTCGAAGGAAGTGGTGCAGCGACATCCTATGAGGGCTCTGCTCCTGGCTGCTCCTATGCAGGATCCTGATGCACTCCCTGAGCCTATGCCACCTGAGAATCCATTTACTCGAAGAAGTCAAGGTATAAATGCGACTCAGACCCTCTGTCCTGCCCTGCTGGTGGGACTGTTGATGTCTCCTTGGCAACAGTCGCCTGAAGAAGAGCAAGGTCATCCACGTCCTCCCGAGTGAAGCCTCAGTGGACTAGATCCTCTACTACCTGAGGTGTGAGAGTGCTGACTGTAGCAGTGGAAGGTGGAGCTGTAGCTGACTCTAGGGCTGGCTGGGAGTCTACATGAGTTGTGTGCACTATCTGTGAGAACAGACTCCAGACTGGTGGCTGCTGCTGGGAGGTGGTAGGTGTTGTCCTCTGCAAAGCTGTAGACTGTGCAGGTGAAGTGAACAACACAGAGACTGAGAATCCTGACAAAGGGGAGAGCTGAGTCACTGGAGAGAAAGTATGTCTTGCTCCCCCTATCAGTAACACCCCTGAGTGTGACAACCCGCTGGACTGAGCTGTCATCATAGCAGTGAAAGGTCCTGGCTGAGTCAGCAGCGGCTGAAACTATGGAAGAACTGAAGGTCCTGACTGCTGACTGGCCTGCCTCTAAGTCATCTCTGTCATCTGTGTCATTAGAGTAGTCATCAGTGCCTTCTACTGTCTCTGAAGCTCTACCTGTCCTCTATTGACTTCCATGGTTTGACATCTCTCCTTTGCTGCACTCTAGATGAAGTCACCTAGGCATCCCTCCAGTGCTGCTACAGTGAGAGCGTTTTCTAACTGTGTGCTTGTAGGCTGAGGAGGTGCTCCTGTACTGGCTTACTCAAGAATCACCGTCTCTGGATGAGCTGCCTGCTCGTGAGTGACCGGCGGTGACTCTTGCTCCTCATCTCCCGTCTGCTAACTAGAGGCTAACTGCAGATCCCTGGGGACTCTAGGTGAGTAGCTGGTGATCACCTCAAGGAACGCGTCGTACGGCTCCTCCGTCATTAGTCCCATCCTCCTCAGTAGATAGCAAATGTAGGGAGCATAGACCAAGTGATGTCCTCCTACCCTTTTAGAAATAACCTCCTCCATCTCACCAATCAGCAAATCAACTAAGTCAAATGGTAGTTTCCTTAGTATAGCTGCTACTGCCCACCGGTGAATTGTGTAAACTCCTCTCTATAGCCAGACCTGGGAATGATAGTCCTAGTGACTATCACTCTAACCACCTTGGCCTCTACGGTGAGTCTCACAGAGCCTCTCTCAAAGCCTGGGGTGTGTGGAGGTGGAAAAGCGATCGACACCATGTCATCAGAAAGTGGCTTCCCTCCTTGTGGTCTGCGAGGTGGATCAAGGGTCCCATAGGCACTCCTTTAAAGGTGAATGAGAAACCATGTGGAAATGTGCCATGGTTTGCAATATATGTGATGAGTAATTGACTTGAGCGGATTTGGTGTTTGAGTTGAAATACGGGAATATGGGGATTGCATGTGTGTGTGCATGATTATGGTTTTGACTAACCAGAGTTGGTGGAGATATTGGTGATGTTGCAGGAGTTGGGAAATGTGTTTGCTTGTCTCATGATGTGTCGGTCACTAGAGTCGACTTGGCGGTCAATGGCGAGAGGATCGAGCACAAGTAGGAGACTTGGCGCTAGATGATCAGGAGGCCGGGTGGAGTCAAGGGTGATCCATACCGTACACATGGAGAGGCAAGGAGCACAGACAGTTTCATGGTTGAGCATCAAAACTGTGGGTGATGATCAAGACGGCGGGGTTGACCAAGTCAAAGATGATCGGGTGTCGGTGCAAGTAGAGGCTTCCAATGGATCGGAGGCAGGAGAGGCTTGTCGATAAGGAGGATCATGGGACGAGGTGACACACGTCAAGATCATGAAGTCTTGCTTTGGTGGAAGTGAGCATGAAGTCGTGCTTTAAGAAGCGTGCAAGGCGGTTTCCTAGTTTGGGCCTCAAAACCGGTGGCGTGGTTGGTGGTGCACGTGGCACCATCATGGAGCTTGCTTCGAGGCAAAGCAAAGTCGTGAAGAGCACGAGGGCTTTCGTGCGACGAGGAGAAAGATGGACGAATTTGCCCCTGGTGGTAGGTGGCAGTGTTAAGTAGGCCAAGGGTAGATTTGTCATGTGGACAACCCTTGGGCCTATATAAGGAGAGGTAGGGCTGGTGGGAGAGGTGAACCTCTTGCACTAGCTTTGTGGGTTTCATTCCTTTTGTGCTAGGAGAGTGCTTCATGTTTTAGTGGAGAGGAGAGGGTGTGTGAGAGACATCTCTTGCTCTTCCAAATAGTGGGAGGAAGAGGGTGGCTTCCTAGCCTTGTATCCTTGTATCATGACTTGATGAATCAATGATATGAGATTCAAATTCGTGCTCAAGTTCTTCCTCTCTCCCTAATTTTGAGTGAGTTTTGGGATGAATTTTGTGGGGGATCTTAGTGCTATGATGTTCTAGAACAACCCTTTATAGGTCCTTGATCGAATCAAAGGCACTAGCACCTTCGATTTGAAAGATTTCTCAAGTTTCCCCTTTTTGGTGTTCTTGGCACAAGATCTGAAATTCATGATGATTCCTTGTGCTTTTTGAGTGGATCTCTTTAGAGGAGTGTCGTGATGTATTGAGGATGATCTGGTCCAAATTTTGTGATTTTTCGAGTTCGTTTGATAGGGTTTTGGTAATTTTCCTTCCCGAATGGAGCTGCTGTTTTGCCTAGGACAGAACTTCCGTGGCCAGGACAAAACTTCCGTGACCATGACGGAAGTTCCGTCAAAAACCACAGAACTTTCGTGAGTGACAGTTTTCCCGTTTCCTGGAAATTCCATGATTGACAGAACTTCCATCGGGGGCTTCGGAACTTCCGTTGGGCACCACGGAACTTCCATCAGGCTCAGTTTTGTGATCTTTTGGATCTTCCTTGTTTTGCTTTTTGTTTCTCTTGTGCTTCCGCTATGTGTCATTTTGGTTTGAGTCATTCCTAAGGTTAGCATATCACAAGTTGGTGTGTGTAATCTTGGTGACTTGGTCAGAGGTTGGTTTGGGGTTGTAGTTGGGACATAGGCCAAGTTCTTGAGAAGAATTTTAATTGGCTCCCATTCACCCCCACTCTGGTTGCCTTCTCGGTTCTTCAATTGGTATCAGAGCCAGTTTGATCATGAGTTGACCTTAACCATCTTTGTGATCCGAAGGCGACATTGAGAAAGAGTTTTTTCCCTGCCTCGGCTTTTTGCTAACTCTGACGGTGCTTTTATAATGGTACCAAGTGCTCACTCTTGTATGTCGGTGTCCTCAGGTTTTGAGATGTGCAGAATTGCTATCAAGGATGCCGAGAAGCAAAGCCAAAAGGAGAAGGATGCAGTTGGCTTTGAGAAGGGCGATCTTGAAGTGTTAGATCTTCTCAAGCTTTATAAGGATGAAGAGCTTGCGCTTGGGGATGTTATCCTGAAACTTTAGAAGATGACCAAAGGTAACCTCATCACTGGCATTGAGAGTTTATTCCTTAGAGACAGCACTTATGATGTGACCATCACAAAGCTTAGAAAGAAGTTGAGAAATTCCATGCCTAGTGATGTGTGCTCGATGTCTAGACTTGATGTGTGTGCTCCTATTTCTTGCAAGTCTAGTACTTCCTTGTCTTGTGATAATTGTGATGCCTTGCTCAAAAACAATGATGAAATAAATGCCTTGCTTGCTCACTTGAAATCTGAAAATGAGAAGTTGATGCATGATTGTTCTTCCTATGAAAAGCAATTGGCTTGTACTAGAAGTGTCATTGAGATGTGGGATACTAAATCTTCCTTGCCTTGCATGTCTCGTAAATATTTGCATGCTAAAATTGACTTGCCGAAAGCAAATGCTTCTATGCCTTGTGATTCTTGTATTGCCCTACATAATGATCTTGATTGTGCTAGAATTGAGATAGGCAATCTTATGTCCTTGGCTAGAAAAGGCTGTAATTCTTGTATTGGCATGCTTGCTGAAAATGAAAAGTTGAAACTAGACTACTCCTTTTGTGTAGAGCAACTTGAAAATGCTAGGGCTGAAATTGTTGCGATTCATTCTTTGCCTTCTAGCTTTTGTTCCTCTGCTTTGCATGATGATGCTTATCTAGATTCTTGTGATAATCATGATGCTTTGCATGACATGCATACAAATGTTGTGTCTTCCATTTCTTGCACTTCTTGTGATGCTTTGAAAAGTGAGATTAAGGCTTTAAAGCAAATGTGCAATGATATGAGCGCCAAAGTTTGAGCACAATGAGATGAGTGCTATTGCTTTGGACAAAGCTTCTTTGGCCACTTCTGAGCTTGTTCGCTCTTCTGGTGTTTCCCAAGGGATTTCAATTGACAAAGGTGCTTCTTACTCATATGGTACATCACCCCCTAAACAAAAGTGCCATTGCACTTTCTGTAAGGAAAATGGGCATGTCATTGAGTATTGCTTTCATCGTGTCAAACACGAGCGTCGAGTGCGTGCTAAAGCTTTTAGGAACACACATCGTCCTTTTCATGACATGTGTGAACCTAATCCTGATTCTAAGTTGAAAGATGCTTCTGGTTCTTCTTGCAAGTCCCAAAGAACTTCTCACATGAGCGAGAGTGGTGCTTCAACCTCTCAAACTGTGCCTCCTCATAGGCCCTTGTTCCATTGCTCATATTGTGGGAAGGATGGACATCTATTTGAGTTCTACTTTAGGCATGCCAGATACATGCGTCGATCTCATGCTTCTTACTCTTTGGGTGATCATAGCTTTTCTCATAGCATGAACAATCGTGAGCCTAGCATGAGACATGACTTTATTGATGGATTCTATGACTCCTTTTCTTGTGGGTCAGGACATGCTCGTAGACATGCTTCTACTACTTCTTGTATTGGTTCACGACATGGTTCTCATGATGCTTCTATTGGTTCTTCTCGTGTTGTCCCCTTGAGGGGTTCTCACCGTGGTTCTAGTGGTTGCACTCGTTTTTCTTCTCGAGTTGCTAATTTGCGGTATGGTTTTAAGGGTGACTTAAGGTCTCATTCGAACCATAATTTGCATCATGCTAACCCTCATGATAAGTTGAGTACATCTATTGCTCATGTGTCCAAGTCATAGGTTCCCAAGTATTTGCATACTAACCCTTCGTGATCCAAGACTAGGGCACCTCTCTCTTCTCATATGTAGGTTCGGGGACACGGGACGGAGAACATGAGGTTGATGGATCTTGATCCTTTGCATGATTGAGATGTGATGGTTCTTCGTACCCTTTTACATGGCCTCCAAAAGGCTTGTATGTCTTCACCTACTTTGTGAGCCTTCTCATACACTCACCCTTTTACCTTCATGTACACTACTTGTGGTGTGAGATGTTTGTTCATATGCTCACTTCATGATCTTGGCATGTCTTGTGTGATTCTTTAGTTCTCTCTTGCCCTAGATTATGCTTGTCATGCATATTGTTTTGACTAGCATGTGTATATCATGATTCACTTATCTTGTGGCTTGAGCTTTGTATATGCTCCAGTCTTCTTCATCATAGTTTCATGTTACCTAGTGTGACTCATGTTGTATCTTTTGATGCTTTGCAAAATCTGCATTTGTGCTTCTTATGCCATCATATTAATGCTTCCCTTACCTTGTCTCGAGTCACGAGTTGTGCTTTTTCTATAGTCTTCTTGCCCTCTTTTCAGTTGATTCTTCATTTGTTTTGTTGAGGGGGAGACTGGCTTGGTTAAGGGGGAGTTGTTCTTTGTTGAAGCTTTGAGATTAGTTGCTCTTGTAATTTGTTGATTTGGAGCTTTGTGCTTGCCATTCCTATGTCATTGTTTGAGGGGGAGTTGCTGCTCTTTGCTCTTGGAGTTGGTGCTTTTATATATATGTATCTTACCTTTTTGCATTGCATCTCATATGTATTATATGCATTGGTTGATGAGCTTTGATTCTTATGCCTTCTTGTATTTCTCATTGCTACGATTGAGCATGAGCTAAGTTGTGTGGATGTGATGAGCAAACTCTCTTGCTAGGATTGTCTAGATGGCTTGTCATAGACTTTTGTTGAGCAACTTGCTAATCTTAAAGATAAACTTGGCTTTTTGTGAACCTTATGAACTAATCTTGCCAAAACTTTCTCATCATGTGGATAATTGCTTTTATCCTTGTTGAAACTTGCATTGAGGCTAGTCTAGAGGATGTCTTGGCTTTGGCACCTTGTGTTTGCGAAATGGAAGGCTTTGCAAATGTTTAGCTCATGATGGAACATTGAGGGAACATGTGTTCCTTTTGCCGCAAAGGCATGCTCTTTTGACTTGTGCATAAACTTGAATAGTCTACTGAGTGCTTTGATGAAGAATAATTATAAAATGCTAAATCCAAACACTGTGACTTGAAGCCTCGGGGTGTTTGCCGTAACCAGTCGTGCGACCCTCCGCATGGATAAGAGGACACATGAGGATAAACAGTAATCACTTGATCAACTGAGTCTGTTGCATATGTGAGCGTTTGTAGAGCTCATTATCCATGAATGCTTGTTTCCCTAGTTGAGATTGAGACTGGCTAGTTTCGTTTGATTTACTTGATGCCTATTTTGCCTTGGATGGGAGTACTTATACATGTGATGGCAGGTTTTCTCATGATAAGCAAATTTGATTCTATCTGAGCTAGTCAATCTTTCTGCTTAGCATGTCTAGCTCTGGAAGCTTATGCCTTGCTATCTGCGTTTTGATCTCTGCATGATTGTGAGCTATTACTTTTACACTCCATAGCTCTATGTTTATGATTAGCAAGGTTAAATGCTTATTTGCATAATTGTTGAAGCTCTTTAGATTTGCATACTCATGCTCTGTTTGCTCTTTTACCTCTTTGATGAGTTCATTGCCAAAGGGGGAGAAATAAGTGCTTAAGGGGAAGAAGAATTGGGTCATGCACAAATAATGCTAAGAAATTTAAAATGGCCCATTTTGCATTCATGTCAACTACCACAAGTTGAAGGGGAGCATTTCATGTCTCAAGCGCCTTCGTGCGCATTTCACAATCTTTGCGTTCTCCAATCGCTTTCTTTGCCAACTCTTGGTTTTGTCATCCTTTGTTTGCTAGATGGCTGTTTTTCACTTTTTCTTTGGGTTTGAGCCATTTGGATGTGCTTATTAAATTTCGCATTTCAATCTCTAATCTTTGTGCATTTAGTGTTGTCAATATACTCATCAAGGGGGAGATTGAGAAACCATGTGGAGATGTGCCATGGTTTGCAATATATGTGATGAGTAATTGACTTGAGCGGATTTGGTGTTTGAGTTAAAATGTGGGAATCTGGGGATTGCATGTGTGTGTGTGTATGATTATGGTTTCGACTAACCGGAGTTGGTGGAGGTATTGGTGATGCTGTAAGAGTTGTGAAATGTGTTTGCTTGTCTCATGAAGTGTAGGTCACTGGAGTCGACTTGGCGGTCAACGGCGAGAGGATCGGGCACAAGTAGGAGACTGGGGCCAGACGATCAGGAGGCCGGGTGGAGTCAAGGGTGATCCATTCCATACACATGGAGAGGCATGGAGCACGGACGGTTTCACGGTGGAGCCTCAAAACCGTGGGTGATGATCAAGACGGTGGGGTTGACCAAGTCAAAGGTGATCGGGTGTCGGTGCAAGTAGAGGCTTCCAATGGACCGGAGGCGGGAGAGACTTGTCGGCAAGGAGGATCATGGGACGAGGTGACACACGTCAAGATCATGAAGTCTTGCTTCGGTGGAGGAGCATGAAGTCATGCTTTGAGAAGCGTGCAAGGCGGTTTCCTGGTTTGGGCCTCAAAACCGGTGGCGTGGTTGGTGGTGCACGTGGCACCATCATGGAGCTTGCTTTGAGGTGAAGCAAAGTCATGAAAAGCACGAGGGCGTTGATGAGGACATCACTCCTAAGGATACATGCAACACTCCTCCAATTCTGGATTTGCAAGGTCCAATGACTAGAGCTAGTGCACGACGACTAAATATAGAGGTGAGCTGGTTCCTACGTTCTTTATTATAGTCACTTTTGAGAATGGTTTGCTACCTAATGATTATATTGTAATTAGGAACCATGGAGAAGACCAGGAGATGATGGGAGAAGGACTTGGAGACGTGGAGGACCAGCAAGGACGTGGAAGCCAAGGTGGAGGCCCAACCAAAACCGACTTCGAGTCTATTTCAGTCTGCACTAAAACGGAGGCCCAGGACGCATACGGACTCGGATTTGGACGTTCTACATATGCACGGAAAGATAAGAAGCCGGTCTCATATCAAAATTTATCCGGAGTCATCGGGAATCATCAAAACAAGAGAGGGTCCAGAATCTGTTTCGGTGCTGCGTCGCCTATTTTTGGCCTTTGGGCTTTGTATCTAGTTGAGCCCAATTAGGGGCGCGTCCAGAGGGTCTTGCACGACCCTGGGGGTCTTCATATACAGCCGCCGTCGCACCATTAGGGTTTGGGTTTTGCTTAGATTATTCTGTTCATAATAGTTTTGCCGTCATCACGGTTTGTGAGACCCCAACTTCGTGAGATTCATAATACATCTGCAATTGTGTTGCATCCTTCTTTGTTCTTGCTTGTGTTCTTGATTCACAGGCAGGGATTAGCCTTCTCAGCAAGGTCAATCATTTTAGGACGGTTGATAACCAGAGGAGACGTCGTGCTATGATTGCGGGGTTTAGTACGTGCTGTTCTGAAACCGGATCGATTTGTGTGTCGCCTCCGACAAAATCAACGTATCCAAAACCTTTCGGAAGATTGGGAACCCTTGTCCACATCAAGTGGTAATCAGAGCTTCAGGTGCACCGTCAGGTTCGCACTACCCTTAGTTAATTTCGTTTTGTGTTCATCCTATCGTACACAGAAAAGCCCAAAAAAAATTTCCGTCCGCCCAAAACCACGTGTTTAGCCTTTGCATATTTCAATTTCAGAGTCCGTAGTGTTGAGTTTGTGCTCTAGTTCTTGTTTAGTCGCTGGTTTAGTTTGTGTTTTTGTCGTCAGTAGTGTTTCACTTGCAACCCTAGCCGCCATCCCCTTCACCATCCTCTGTTTTGTTGGCTTTTTGTGCTAGGGTTGATTGATCGACACACCTAGCCTAGTGCCACCCTAATCCCATCCTAAACACACCATCAATACCCTGGACCAATCTCCACAAATTCCACTTTCTGTTGCCTCCACGCTGCCAAAAAAATCCTACCCGATTCCAAACCCGACCCAAACCCGACTCGGGTTTCTAGAAAACTGACTCCGATCCCCCTTCGGTAAAACGGGCATAACTTTTCGCTCGGTTGTCCGTTTTGGCTGAACTTTTTACAGGAGATTCTTGACTCAAAGTTGGGCATACCTACACTGAGCTACACCCTATGTGCCCTCGTCAAGAAATTCAAAAAAAATTGGAAGATAAAGAAAAAATTGATTTAAGTTTAAACTGACTCGACATTTTCTGCAACTTCAAGATTTTCTGTAGGCCACATCCTACCTCTATTTGAGCTGAAATTTTCTGTAGATTCTCCTCCATTGTTAGTGAGTTGGTGAAAAATATCAAAAGAATAAAATAAAAAAAAAAGAAATTTGGGATTTCTACTAGTGCTACATCTAGCCCCTTGAAATTTCTGGATTTGGCTGTTTTGCACATAGCCCTCTGTTATCGCCTGTTGTGCCTTTGTCTCCTTATTTCTACTTTGCTGTCACTACTGTTCTAGTACATACTTAGACCAACAACTAGGGACAAGTTACTTGGGAACTTATTCAGCTTTACTATCTGTTTTTGATTTGTGTACCACTCACATATATATATTTGGCCTTCCTAGCTCTACATATTTCTTCTGGACAGCACACAGGTTATTTTGTGACCCTTGCAATCGTGGAACACATCTCTCTGGTATCCTTTGCTTTGCTTTTCAGAACTTTGTAAGAGCTTTGTAAGGAGTCTCCTTTTGCTGTGTTGAGATGCACCACTACTTAGCTATTTTGTAGGGATAACCTTCACTGTTTGTTTCCTGTTTTGGTGTTTGTGATGGCAGGCAGTGACGACAGAGAGATGGCTTCACCCTCACAATTTGCTGAGTGTGTGAGCCAAGAGCAGCTCCAGAAGGCTTTACAGGCTGCTCAGAGTGATTTGGCAGAGATGATCACCAGAGCCGTTACTGATGTGGTCAGCAAGCTTCACATTGGAGAAAGCATCGAGCGGTTGGAGAAGCGAGTCTCTAAGTTAACCGATCAGGTTGTCGCGTTGGAGACCGCTCCCAAAACCAACAATACGAACACTAATAACAACAACAACAACGTTGAAGACATCCATGATGAAGACACGGTGTATAAGGCTGATGGCATGGTGGATAGGTCAGCTACAAGGACCACATGATTACGACGTTGTTTGCCACATAATACTCAAGGTATGGGTGGTTTCCATAACTACAATCGTCGTCCACACGGTAACTATGCTCCAGATGACCCATATGCTAAAATTAAGTTTTCAATTCCTTCGTTTTTGGGTCAGTATGATGGTGATGTTTATCTTGATTGGGAGATGATTGTAGAACAAAAATTTAATGCCCACCTTGTTCCTGAACAACATAGAGTTAGACAAGCTACTAGTGAGTTTAAGGACTTTGCTATTGTTTGGTGGAGTGGTCTAGCTGCTGAAACTGATTTGCCTACTACTTGGGAAGACCTTAAGGTAGCAATGCGTGATCGTTTTGTTCCTCCTTCTTTTGATAGAGAGATTCGTAATAAACTGCAGTGTTTAGAACAAGGAGATAAAACTGTTCAAGAGTACTTTAGTGAGCTTCAGAAGGGTTTGATTCGTTGTGCTGTAGTTGAAAAAGTAGAGGATTAGATTTGTCGCTTTTATTCTTGTTTAAGAAAAGAAATTCAGGACATTCTTGATTATAAAGAATATTATACCCTCACCCAGTGTTTCCAGTATGCTATGCTTGCAGAGAAAGAATCACAGGGACTTTTCCAGGCTTTTGAGGAGTACAGCAAGTCAAGGAACTCCTACCCCCCACGCTCGATGGGGACTTCGGGGCTACCCAGGCCATCTTTTCGGCCGCCCCCACCAGCAGCTACCAAGGGAACCGGTGTTGTTTCTGCAGCCCCAAGATCAGCCCCTGCAACTTCTATGCGCTCAGGTAAAACTTCTGTGCAGGTACCAGCTAGTAGTGCCTCCTCTGTTGCTTCGACGGGGCACACTACAGGGATTCAATGCCACCGCTGTCATGGACTTGGTCATGTGTAGAAAGATTGTCCAAGTAGGCGGGCATATGTGGCGACAGACGATGGCGGTTACATGAGCACCTCCGACATCCTTGATTTGTCACTTTTATTCTGGTTTAAGAAAAGAAATTCAGGACATCCTTGATTATAAAGAATATTATATCCTCACCCAGTGTTTCCAGTATGCTATGCTTGCAGTAATCGGAAGCAATCGGAAGAATGTTTGCCTCATGTTGAGTTTGCATATAATCGGGCAACCCATTCTACTACCAAGGTAAGTCCTTCCAAGGTAGTGTATGGTTTTGATCTCCGTACTCCACTTGATATACTTCCTCTACCTATTCATGAGAGAGTTCATGTTGATGCTAAGGAGCGTGCTGAATTTATTTTGAAAATACATGAGACCACTAGACTTAGCATTGAAAAGATGAATGAAAAGTATAAAATTGCTGATAGTAAAGGTAGAAAAGAAGTAAAACTTGATGTAGGAGATTTAGTATGGTTACACTTGAGAAAGCATAGATTTCCAGATTTGAGAAAGTCTAAATTAATGCCTAGAGCTGATGGTCCTTTCAAAATAATTGAGAATATTAATGATAATGCATATAAACTTGAGTTGCCTCCCGAGTTCGGGGTTAGTCCTACTTTTAACATTTCATATATGAAACCATACTTGGGAGAAGAGAATGATCTTGAGTCGCGGACGACTCCACTTCAAGAGGGGGAGGATGATGAGGACATTACTCCTAAGGATACATGCAACACTCCTCCAATTCTGGACTTGCAAGGTCCAATGACTAGAGCTCGTGCACGACGACTAAATTTAGAGGTGAGCTCATTCCTATGTTCTTTATTATATATTACTTTTGAGAATGGTTTGCTACCTAATGATTATATTGTAATTAGGAACCATGGAGAGGACCAGGAGATAATGGGAGAAGGACTTAGAGACGTGGAGGACCAGCAAGGACGTGGAAGCCAAGGTGGAGGCCCAACCAAAACCGACTTCGAGTCTGTTTTGGGGCTCAGGACCAGTCTGCACTAAAACGAAGGCCCAGGACACATACGGACTCGGATTTGAACGTTCTACATATGCACGGAAAGATAAGAAGAGGACCTTTCCAATGCCGCTGATCTCATATCAAAATTCATCCGGAGTCATCGAGAATCGTTGAAATAAGAGAGGGTCCAGAATCTGTTTCGGTGCTGTGTCGCCTATTTTTGGCCTTTGGGCTTTGTATCTAGTTGAGCTGAATTAGGGGCGCGTCCAGAGGGTCTTGCATGACCCTAGGGTATTCATATACAGCCGCTGTCACACCATTAGGGTTCAGGTTTTACTTAGATTATTCTGTTCATAACAGTTTTGCCGTCATCACGGTTTGTGAGACCCCAACTTCGTGAGATTCATAATACATCTGCAATTGTGTTGCATCCTTCTTTGTTCTTGCTTGTGTTCATGATTCGTAGGCTGGGATTAGCCTTCTCGGCGAGGTCAATCATTTTAGGATGGTTGATAACCAGAGGAGACGTCGTGCTGCGATTGCGGGGTTTAGAACATGCCATTCTGAAGCCGGATCAATTTGTGTGTCGCCTCTGACCAAATCAACATATCCAGAACCTTTCAGAAGATCGGGAACCCTTGTCCACATTAGGCGTTCGGGCGATGAGGACAAAGATGGATGAATTTGCCCCTGGTGGTAGGTGGCAGTGTTAAGTAGGTCAAGGGTAGAATTGTCATGTGGACAACCCTTGGGCCTATATAAGGAGATGTAGGGCTGGTGGGAGAGGTGAGCCTCTTGCACTAGCTTTGTGGGTTTCATTCCTTTTGTGCTAGGAGAGTGCTTCATGTTTTAGTGGAGAGGAGAGGGTGTGTGAGAGACATCTCTTGCTCTTCCAAATAGTGGGAGGAAGAGGGTGGCTTCCTATCCTTGTATCCTTGTATCTTGACTTTATGTATCAATGATATGAGATTCAAATTTGTGCTCAAGTTCTTCCTCTATCCCTAAGTCCTGAATTTCTCTTTTTCCCTATTTTTAGAGCTATTTTCGTGTGATTTTTTATCTTAATTTTGAGTGAGTTTTGGGATGAATTTTGTTGGGGATCTTAGTGCTATGATGTGCTAGAACAACCCTTTATACGTCCTTGATCGAATCAAAGGCACTAGCACCTTCGATTTGAAAGATTTCTCAAGTTTCCCCTTTTTGGTGTTCTTGGCACAAGATCTGAAATTCATGATGATTCCTTGTGATTTTTGAGTGGATCTCTTTAGAGGAGTGTCGTGATGTATTGAGTATGATCTGGTCCAAATTTCGTGATTTTTGGAGTTCGTTTGATAGGGTTTTGGCAATTTTCCTTCCCGAACGGAGCTGCTGTTTTGCCCAGGACAGAACTTCCGTGGCCAGGATAGAACTTCCGTGACCATGACGGAAGTTCCCTTAAAAACCACGGAACTTCTGTGAGTGACAGTTCTCCCGTTGCCCGGAACTTCCGTGATTGACAGAACTTCCGTCGGGGGCTTCGGAACTTCCGGCGGGCACCATGGAACCTTAAGAATGTCTGTTTCCTGATGCCTGTACCAGTCTCTGTAGCCTCCTTGTGCACACTGCACAGGTGCACTGCGGGTCTCCTACCCGGTGAGCAATCTACTACTGCTATGGCTATGCTAGCTACCTAGTCTCCTCCTCCTCAACCTCCCCTGACTCCTCTAACTCTGAGCTCTCCTCTGAGTCTGACTCCTCTTCCTTTGACTCCTTCTGCTACCTAGAGGATCCCTACTCCATAGGTCTCGATGATCTCTCCTGACGAGAAGTCGGAGTACCCTACGACCATAGTGGCAACCTGATCCCTGTGGTCCTCTGCCTGGTGCTCCTCCTACGACACTGGTCATCTGTCTGAGTACCTATGATCAACAGTGTTCTAGGTATCCTCTTTGAAGCCTCCATGGCCTCTATGTGCTGAAACCTCTTGGCCCTCTCTGACTCTGGGTTCAGCCTTGTCCTCTTCTTGCTCTTTCGCTTCTATGTGTAATATCTCTGTTTTATTTTTTTTAAATTAATCTCTTACCTCATTGACCAGTGGGACCCATAGGCCCCACCAGTCAGCCTCCTTTACTCAGCACCGCCCGCCGCCCGAGCCAAGGCAGCGCCTACGTGCGCTCGAGCATGATCGCGCCCTGCAGTGCCATGCCGTGTTGCAGCCGGGCCCCACCGCCGCTCAACCCCGGGGTTACCCCCTAGCTCTCTTCTCTCTCTCTCTCTCTCTCTCTCTCACTTCTCTCCTCTCACGCTCGACCTCTCTCTCTCCTCTATTTCTCCTCCGCCTTCGCCGACGCGAGCCAGAGCTCGAGCTCCGCTCGCCGCCATCAATTCTCCGGCCAGCCTTGCACCTTAAACCGCCGCGCAGACCCTCCCAACATCCCGTCGTGGCCATCAATTGAAGCTTCTCGCCGTGCCTGCGAATTGAACTCGTTCTTGTTCTCGGTGAGCACCAGCACCCCCTCGATTCAACTTCGAATTCTTGAACTACATCAAACCAAATTCAAATTCCTCACGAACGGGACTTGCTCACTTGTTTATACATCATTTGGTTAGGTTTTTGCACCATTTCGGTTGCAGAGATCAAGCTCGTAGTTCTCCTCGCGCCGATGCCGAGCTCTGTCTCCGCCGCCTACCGTCTCCACTGTTCTGGTGAGCTTTTGCCGCAGCCTACTTTCCAGCCCTGCTCAATGTGTCACTTCAAACCCGCTTGCTTGCTCGCCGTCGAGCCGAGCTTGGGAACGAGCTCGAGCTCCGGTGGCAGAGCCGCCGTGCGCATGTGAGCCCGAGAGCTCCCGGGAGCTGGGCTGCTGGGCCAGGACTCGGGCTGCTGTGTGGCCCATAAGGCCGAGTTAAAGCAGCCCATTTCAATTTCCGGGGGTTTTCCATTAAAAATAATTCTAGGACTTTGTAAAATAATAACCATAGTTTTAGACCTCCAAAAATTATGGGGTTAATTTTGTTAGGTTCCAAATATTATTCTCTACCACTTTATGAAATAAAAACAAATAATTATTTTCCATAATTTCTAGTCATTTATTTAAGTATAAGAAAATACTTGTTTTAGTTATTAATTAAATTTGTATTTTCTGAAATAATATTTTATTAAGTTAAATTTAGTTTATGTTTAAATGGGGTCATGAAGGGTAATTAATTTCAAGTAAAGCATTTTAATACCTTTTCATTAATAGACTTACTCACTTTTAATTAGAAGGAAATACTTCAGACAAGATAATGAATTCTTAATTATTATTTCATCGAACCAGCATTTCCAGCATTGCATTTCGCATTCATGCATCGCTAGCACTAACTTGTGACATATCGGCGAATCGTATAGGACCTGAGATCGTCGAGCAGCCTGTCAAGAGTGGACCAGAGGTGGTGATCGTCGAGACCGACCCCGCACCTGCATCGTCGTATCCGGACGAACCTCAAGGCAAGGCCCGGTGCATCCCACCTATATTTTTAAGTTCTTTTCTTTGTCACAGTCAGTGAGTCAAGATTGTGCATTAGGTTCCAAGAATTGATTGACACCCCACCTGCATTACTACCAGTTCCTATGATGTATTTATACTATACATGTACGGGTAGCTCAATAGGCATATCAGTAGCACTATATAGGATGATCTTAAAGCATGGAAGCTTTCAGTTGATTGAGTTCATTGAGAATGCAAATGGAAGTTGATGATGATGATGATGAGACCGGACGGGCCCCGTAGAGGAAAGGGCAAAGACTAGGTCATGCAAGGTGGTAGCCCCGTCTGTGTCAATTTAGGACCATGCCGTTGGCGGTTCTGTGAACAAGTATCGAATAGTACCAATCTACATGCTGGTATATGGGACCCAGTAATCTGAACTACCCTAACTACCTCAGCGGTAGGACATAGCCAACTTTCTTTTACCGGCTGTTAGTGAGACTGAAGTCTCATAGGAGGGAACTGGTGGGCGCCCATGGATAACGTCTGGGACGGGTATCAAGTGGGGTCTCTATATTTCCAGGGAAGTTGGAAACGGATTGACCTCTGGTTGGAGTTAGCAGGAAAAGTTGTCATATACGACCAATGTAGTGCATATGTGTTGTGTAGTCGGGTTTTACCCAGCTAGTAGAAATTGATTTGAATCGCTATCCCTCGCAGCAATGAGTACCGCTTGTTCACTTGGCGCAACCGTAGATAATCGAGAGTAATGAGAAGGGAAGAGTTGGATGAGTTAACTGATTCTTGCTTGAAAAACATGATTGCAGTAGTTGCAGGATGCAAACCTTATTATTAATAAACATAATCTTGAGCTAAAATTTGAAAGTAGAAATACTCTATTAAGTGTTGTTTTTGCAAGTCTGAGTCAACCCACCAGCCAAAGGCCTATGCATTCTAGGTGTCGGCCTTAGCGAGCCATATTGACGGGTCAGTACTGCGGAGTATACTAGATACTCAGGGCTTTGTCTATAATGTTTCTAGGTGGTGAGTCATATCCATATGGCTGGTCCGAGAGCATGCCAGGAGAAGGACAACTTCTGGAGGGAGGTTCTATCCAGTGGGAGCGTATCCCATCCCCTGAGGAGTAGCAGACAACCGTGTTTTGGGAGCGTCGTTGGGTTAGTAGAATAAAGCTCCCTCTCAATGAACAATTTTTGTTTTGAGTTTTTAAACCTTGTTGTTGTAATAAGTGTTTCCTCTGTACAACTTTACTTGTTTTTCGAAAACCTGGTTGTATTATACCATGATGTAATATATTTATGGGCTTGTATGAATGTATGTGCTGTTATAACTCACTTCGTCGAGTGTTCTCTTGTACTCGATCCTGGTTATCCTAGAGGAGATGTCACAACTGGTATTAGAGCAGGGGCAATGACATATCATTCTCAAGTTGATTTTCAAAATAAAATTTGGAAAACCTTCTTAGGAGCCTGAGAGTTAGAATGGCCAGACGCTAGAAGTCACGAGTAGATGTTGCTATTCATTTCAGAGTACGTTTCTAACTACTAACTCATTAACCTTTTTGTTTGCATATAGTTTGCATCATGTCATTTTGCATAATTGGAAATCTTGGGGGTTTTTGAGGGTTAAGTTTATAGACTATTATTTTTTGTATTGTTACTTTTGCTTACTCTGTTTTCACTGTGGGAAAAAGTGTTTAACTTGTTAAACCTTTTTCCTACAGATGCCACAGGGACAGAGACATATTTGCGAGCCTGACGTGCAGGAGGAACGTATTGCTGACTTAGAGCGTCAGCTTCATGACTTGGAGACATAGTTAGCCGAGGTCACCTAGCAGAGAAACAGCCAGCGGGTTGTTTTTCGAGAGTAGTTTGAGGTAGACAATCATCAAATCTATGAGCCACGTGGACGGATCACTGAGTGTCACACATGGATCACAGAGCTTGAGGGACAGGTCGTGGAGGCCACTGAGGACCGTGACGGTTTTCACCAGCGAGTGATGGACTTAGGGGATCAGATGATAGGATTCACCGGAGAGCTTGACATGACCCGTTAGAGGGTTACAGCTATAGAGGGTGAGCTTACAGGGGTTACGTAGTAGCATAACCAGGCGGTCAAGCTTATGCTCGACAATGCTGACCAGAGGGATCAGCTTCAATGACAGCTTCAGCATGTTGTGGAGGCGCAACAGATACTGGAGGCACACCACCACGACCTCCACCATCAGATTGAGGAGCTACAGCAGCAACAACAGGGATTGGCAGGAGACAATGAGGCCCCTGTGTCAGGACTAGACTTGGAGGGACCTCCTATTGAGTCGGAGGACGACTTGGGGTAAGACATGGACAATCATGCACCACCACAGTAGATGGTGCGGGGTTAGCGGTAGGAGGATAAGAGTAGTGGGTCAGGAGTAGGAGGGTAGCCACATTTTTGCTGGCAGGATGTCAGATTGTATAGCCACCTGGTAGTAGGATGGAGATAGGGTTGTCTAGTTAGGATGGCGATAGTCACCACATTTTTGCTAGCATAGGTCAGATTGTATAGTAGGTCGACAGTAGACGCCCCCACACTATAGCAGCTTGTACTAGTATGTGACACCCCAGATATCTCACTTCTATTTAACAAACATGAAGAGCACAGATCATGAATATGATAGCATGAAATAATAAAGACTTACTCTCAGATTCACTTAATTCCAGGCAATTAAAAACCCTGAAAACCAATTGTGAGCAAAATAAAATTTTTATTATATAACATATGCCAAATAAATTCATAATCATGTTAGTAATATTAAAATAGAATTTTATGAATTTAATGAGTATTTTACCATGTTTGGAAATACCCCAAATAATTAATTGAAACCTAGGAACCTTTCAAATTTGAATTTAAATACAAAAATCTCCAGAACATTTCTGACCAAATGGGTCCCACCAGAGCACCAGGAATATCACAAAGGACCATTGTGCAAAATCCCAAATAAATTGAAGGCCCCTAGCTATTTTTTTTGGAATATCTATTCATCAGGGACCTTTTTGTAAGGATCTAAATCTTCGAGGGGGTTTAGAGGAAAATCTTTTTCCTTTCTTCTCCATTGGGCCGGTGCAGCACTGTTTCCTCCCCCTGCCGATGCAAACACCCTGCTCACCTCTCCCCCACACGCCATCGCACCTCGGAACTCCTCGTGCTACAGAGCGCCTGCCACCCCTCTACCTCGCCTGTGCTGTCCCGTCCATCACTGCGTCGCGGTCGCTGCCCATTGGCCGCCCCTTCTCCCTCTGCACCATCAACCAAACCGGCCGGCAACCTTCAATTCCGCCCCCTCTTCCCGCTCCCAGACCCCAACAACCTCGCAGGCCTTCACACGGTATCAAGGCACACCCGCAAGCCTCTCACGCATCGCTTTAACTGGCCGCTGCTCTCTGCTCTCCCCATTTTCTCCTCTCTACGCTCAGCTCCTCCCCGCCATTACCGAAACAAGATCAAGCTTGCATTGCTACTACTCCTTCTACCTCCCGAGCCAAGCCATAAGCATTAGCAACTGCGCACAACTCCCCTCCCGCTTCCCCGTTCATCGCTTGGTCAATCTCCGCGTGAGCTCGAACTAATTTGAAGAAAACCGAGACACATCACTCCGGTGAGCTTCTCCACCGCTGGCCAAAATTCCCAGTTTCTGGTGAGCCTCGACTTCTCCTTTCTACTCTCTCGTGAACTTAACACCAGCCGACCTTGCCTGACCTTTTTCCCCTTTGTTTTTGCGCGTGAAGTCGCCGACGGTTTGCTTTTCCCGCGGACCTCTCTCTCCGTCGATGGAAACCGAAGCTGCTCCACGATGAGCTCCCATCTCTGGCCCTCCCCGTCGCACTCCAACTTGGTGCCGGTGACCGCCTCGTCCCCGTGAATCTGTAGGAGAAGATGGCACTCGACCTCGTGCTCTCTGCCATCTTCGGAACGCTGCCGAAGACCACTACTCCACCGCCTCTCGTCGCCGGCCACCTTCTGGTGAGAATCCGTCCCCGCGAACCCCACCCAGCTCTTCGTCTCGACGTGCGCGTCATGTGAGTGAGCTTTGACCGCTCTCCGGCGAGTCCCCGGCGCGCTGACTAGCATCCCACTGTCAGTTGACATGGCGCCGAGCTGTCGCTGAGCTGGCAGCTTATGTGGCACATGTGTGGCATCGTTTAAACCAGAAAATACCCAGAAAAATCCCAGAAACTGCTATTAACTTTGAAAACTCATAGTAAATCGAATATAAACCCAATGTGGCCCAAACAAATTTTGTTAGGTTCATCTGTCAGTGCTCTATTTTAGTAAAATGATAAATCACTGTCTCTGTATATGTATTTTTATTAATATATTAAACTGTCAAAACACTAAATAATTCACCAGAAATTCTAGGAATAAAATTAAATCCTGACTTTTGGAATGCTTAGTACACATGATTATCTACAACCCCAAATTTTGGTTGGTAAAAATATGAAATATTTTAGGCTCTGGAATTTATTTTGTGTGTTTGCTTAAATTAATTCTAGTAATTATTCTGTAAATTATCTGCCCGTGCCACTTGGCCTAAAAGTCACTCATATAAGTCTCTGTACACAGTAAATTACACATGTCCTGAAACATAAATTTACTTTATTAATTAATTTAATTGCTCATAACACTCATTTACCTTATTTAATTACATAAAGAATAAATAGACCTAAAATCATAAATAACAACTTCACTTCTCTGAAGCATATGACTTCGAGAACATTATAATAATTTTTATTGACATTAAAACACAATGTTCTTGCATGCATCATATCATTATATTTAATAGTATTTCGATAATGCCTTTAATTCAATTCTATCATATAGGCAACGACAACCAGGACCAAGAAGAGGATTTTCAGAAGGACGTTGACCCTCAAGAGCAGGAAGTTGTAATTGCTAGCACTAACATCAATCCAGGCAAGCCCCGTTTTACATTCGCCTATTTATTAAAAGTTTGCTAGTTTTCAATCATACTAGTGTCTATACTTATTGTTGCATTAGGTCTTCGGAGTTGATTGAAACCCACCTTGCATGATATCCAAATGACCTATGCTATTGTCTTAGAACTTGGTAGAATTGGTACTGTTACGCTATGCTTAGTAATTGCTAGTCTCGTTAAGAAGGTATTATTATTGCTAAGGAGTGAACTTGACCAATGGAACAGGAATTATTAAAAGAAGTTTGTTTTATGTTATGACCGGGCTGGGATAATGCATGTGTAGGTTGGCAGCAACACATGGATGTTGACTGTGGTAGCCCTATCTTGTCGAACCTAGGACCCATCCGTGGTCGGCCCCTTGATCAAGTGTTGAACAGTATCGAATGCATGCTAGCTTATGGACACTAGTAAACTGATGTAGCATTAAAGGTCACTTGCATTGAGGACGGTTAAGGTGCGTTGGTCATTGACCCTCCTGCTACTGGAGTGGGCGGTTCAGACCACGAAGAACTGTTGGCATAACGGCATGCCCACTCGACGTCACCACACCGGCGCTGAAGTGTAGGTGCTTTTCTTACGAAAGGTTGCCACATACGATCTTAATTGGTGCGTATGTATCGTGCATCTCGGGTTTTCCCAGCTGGTGTAAATCGATTGCAATTGCTGTCCCTAGCAGTAATGAGTACCACTTGGTCACCGCGCCAATCGCGTAGTTGCACCTAATATTATGAAACTGATCATGTTGCTTACTGATGTTGATGATCATTATTATTTTTATTGTTCTTATGTCGTATTAATTTTATATATTGTTTTATTATCCTTGTTGCAACTAAAGCTACATTTCAGCTCAACCCATTAAAATTGATAATTAAAACTTGATAGAACTAATAGGTTGCTTAGTGCAAGTCCTTTTAAACAAGCCACCTATTAAAGCCTCTGCATGTGTAGGTGTCCGACGGGTAAGTCTTGCTGAGTAATTAGTACTCAGGCTTTGTGCCATTGTGTTTTTCAGGTAATGAAGAAATAGAATTGCCTGTAGATCTGATGCCCTGGGACATGCAAGTCCCTGAGGGCTGGACTGCCCACTGGGACTCTGACTCGCCGTCGCAGTGATGTTGCTTGTTGCTAGGGTGATGGTCCTTTGGGCATGGATCACCACCAGGCTGTACCGTCGAGCATAGTTCCGATACGTATTTGCTTCCACTATCTCAAAACATTTATGAACTTGTATTAATTCCGCTGCACTATGAATCATCGTATTAATGTAATATTCAACTTAAATTTGGACCAATGTTGTATTATCAAGTGTCTACGCTATCAGCACCGTCGGGACCTCGATCCTCCGGGAAGGGGCGCCGCAGCTGGTATCAGAGCCATGGTCCATGATAATACAACATTTAAATCGTATTTTCAAAAACTACGACGTTTGCGAGTGAGGATGTGTTAGTATTGCCCATGTAGATAATAGGGTGGTGACAAAGCTAACCTGGGTTATGATTGTTTATATTACTTGCATCTACGGCTTCTTCAAACGAAGGTACGTGCGTGCTTAACCGACACGCGTGATATCTGATGTGGACAAGGGTTCCCGATCTTCCGAAAGGTTCTGGATATGTTGATTTGGTCGGAGGCGACACACAAATCGATCTAGCTTCAGAACAGCACGTTCTAAACCCCGCATTTGCAGTATGACATCTCCTCTGGTTATCAACCGTCCTAAAACGATTGACCTTGTCGATAAGGCTAATCCCTGCCTGCGAATCAAGAAGACAAGCAAGAACAAAGAAGAAGGCAACACAATTGCAGATGTATTATGAATCTCACGAAGTTGGGGTCTCACAAACCGTGATGACGGCGAAACTGTTATGAATAGAATAATCAAAGCAAAACCCAAACCCTAATGGTGCGGTGGTGGCTGTATATGAAGACCCTAGGGTGGTGCAAGACCCTCTGGACGCGCCCCTAATTGGGCTCAACTAGATACAAAGCCCAAAGGCCAAAAACAGGCGACGCAGCACCAAACAGATTCTGGACCCTCTCTTGTTTCGACGATTCCCGATGACTCCGGATGAATTTTGACATGAGACCAGCGGCATTGGAAAGGTCTTCTTCTTATATTTCCGTGCATATGTAGAACATCCAAATCCGAGTCCGTATGCGTCCTGGCTTCTATTTTAGTGCAGACTGGTCCTGAGCCCCAAAACAGACTCGAAGTCCTTCTCCCATCATCTCCTGGTCCTCTCCATGGTTCCTAATTACAATATAATCATTAGGTAGCAAACCATTCTCAAAAGTGACATATAATAAAGAATGTAGGAACGAGCTCACCTCTAAATTTAGTCGTCGTGCACGAGCTCTAGTCATTGGACCTTGCAAGTCCAGAATTGGAGGAGTGTTGCATGTATCCTTAGGAGTGATGTCCTCA
This sequence comes from Eleusine coracana subsp. coracana, assembly GCA_032690845.1. Lineage (NCBI taxonomy): Eukaryota > Viridiplantae > Streptophyta > Magnoliopsida > Poales > Poaceae > Eleusine > Eleusine coracana. The sequence continues at coordinate 46,998,477 of CM064426.1, read as the reverse complement.
TTATCCTCCCCCTCTTGAAGTGGAGTCGCCCGCGACTCAAGCTCATTCTCTTCTCCCAAGTATGGTTTCAAATATGAAATGTTAAAAGTAGGACTAACCCCGAACTCGGGAGGCAACTCAAGTTTGTATGCATTATCATTAATCTTCTCAATTATTTTGAAAGGACCATCAGCTCTAGGCATTAATTTAGACTTTCTCAAATCTGGAAATCTATCCTTTCTCAAGTGTAACCATACTAAATCTCCTACATCAAGTTTTACTTCTTTTCTACCTTTACTACCAGCAATTTTATACTTTTCATTCATCTTTTCAATGCTAAGTCTAGTGGTCTCATGCATTTTCAAAATAAATTCAGCACGCTCCTTAGCATCAACAAGAACTCTCTCATGAATAGGTAAAGGAAGTATATCAAGTGGAGTACGGGGATCAAAACCATACAGTACCTTGAAAGGAATTACCTTGGTAGTAGAATGTGTTGCCCGATTATATGCAAACTCAACATGAGGCAAACATTCTTCCGATTGCTTCAAATTTTTCTTCAAAATAACTCTCAACATAGTACCCAAAGTGCGGTTCACCACCTCAGTTTGTCCATCAGTTTGTGGGTGACAAGTTGTAGAAAACAACAACTTTGTACCCAACTTAATCCAAAGCGTGCGCCAAAAGTGACTCAAGAATTTTGCATCATGATCTGAAACAATAGTAGAAGGCATACCATGCAAACATACAATTTCTTTAAAAAAGAGGTCAGCAATATAACTAGCATCATCAGTCTTATGACATGGTATAAAGTGTGCCATCTTAGAAAATCTATCCACAACAACAAAAATACTATCACTCCCCCTCTTAGTCCTAGGCAGTCCTAAAACAAAGTCCATAGAAATATCCGCCCAAGGAATAGAAGGAACAGGAAGTGGCATGTATAAACCATGTGGATTCAAGCGAGACTTAGCTTTTTGACATGTAGTGCAGCGAGCAACAAAGCGCTCAACATCTTTCCTCATCCTTGGCCAAAAGAAGTGTGTGGCCAAAATATCCTCCGTCTTCTTGGCACCAAAATGACCCATCAATCCACCTCCATGCGCCTCCTGTAACATTAAAAGTCGAACAGAACCAACTGGAATGCATAGGCGGTTAGCTCTAAACAAGAAGCCATCAGTCAACACAAATTTGTTCCATGCACGACCTTCTTTACAATGCAGCAATACATCTTTAAAATCAACATCAGCAGCATATTATTCTATAATTGCCTCAAGTCCAAAAATTCTACAATCAAGTTGAGAAAATAAAGTATAGCGCCTAGATAAAGCATCAGCGATCACATTATCTTTCCCTTTCTTATGTTTAATAATGTAAGGAAAAGGCTCAATAAACTCAATCCATTTAGCATGTCTACGGCTCAAATTACATTGAGAATGAATATACTTAAGTGATTCATGATCAGAATGAATAACAAATTCTTTGGGCAACAAATAATGACGCCACGTCTCTAAACAACATACAAGTGCATACAATTCCTTATCATACGTGGAGTAATTCAAAACAGGCCCAGTAATTTTCTCACTAAAGTATGCAACAGGTTTACTATCTTGCATCAAAACACCACCAATGCCTATACCACTAGCATCATATTCAAGCTCAAAATCTTATCAAAATTAGGTAATTGCAGCAATGGTGCATGTGTAAGTTTATCCTTCAAAGCATCAAAAGACTCATGAAGTACCTTACCCCAATTGAAATCAACGCCCTTCTTTGTCAACTCATGCAAAGGTGCAGCAATGGTGCTGAAATCTTCAACAAAGCGGCGGTAGAAACCTACAAGACCAAGAAAACTCCTCACCTGTGTGATAGTTTTTGGTACAGGCCAGCTCTTTATGGCTTCAATCTTTGCCTCATCCACCTCAATTCCCTATGGAGTCACAACATAGCCAAGAAAAGAGACTCGATCCGTGCAAAAGGTGCACTTCTCAAGGTTACCAAATAAACGTGCATCTCGTAAAGCATCAAAAACAGCACGCAAATGATTCATATGTTCATCTATGGATTTGCTATAAATCAATATATCATCAAAGTAAACTACCACAAATTTGCTAATGAAAGCTCTTAAAACCTCATTCATCAAGCGCATGAAAGTACTAGGTGCATTAGTTAAACCAAAAGGCATTACTAACCACTCATATAATCCAAATTTGGTTTTGAAAGCTGTTTTCCATTCGTCTCCAAGTTTCATTCTAATTTGATGGTAGCCACTACGCAAATCAATTTTAGTGAAAATTATAGCACCACATAACTCATCAAGCATGTCGTCTAGCCTAGGAATAGGATGACGATACCTAATAGTAATATTATTAATGGCTCTACAATCTACACACATACGCCAAGTACCATCTTTCTTAGGAACCAAAAGTACAGAGACCGCACAAGGACTAAGTGATTGACGAACATACCCACGATCCAAAAGGTCTTGAACTTGTTGGTGTATCTCCTTAGTCTCCTCAGGGTTGGTCCTATAAGCAGCACGGTTTGGCAAAGTAGCACCTGGAATCAAATCAATTTGATGCTCAATGCCTCTCAAAGGTGGCAATCCCGGGGGTATCTCAGCTGGAAAAACATCCTAATACTCCTGCAAAAGGTTAGTGACAGCAGGAGACAAAGCACTAGAAGCAATATCAGCAAGCGAAAACAAAGCTTCTTTGCATATCAAAGCATAGCAAATATCATCATTATCAGAAATTTCAGTAAGCTCAGATTTTGTTGCAAGACATGAACGACCTTGTAATTTAATTCCAGCACCCTTAGAACTTGAAGAATCATTAACATTACTAGGTGTAGAATTAGAATTAATAGGTTGTTGAATTTCAGGACCTTTATTTTTCAAACTAGCAGCTCTTTCTAAATCAGGTTGTACAATTTTAGCTGGGGTCATTGGTAACAAAGTAATTTTAGTTCCTTTATGCACAAAAGTGTACTTATTACTTTTACCATGGTGTACAACATCATTATCAAATTCCCAAGGTCTACCCAATAAAAGTGAACATGCTTGCATGGGTACGACATCACAATCAACAGAATCCACATAAGAACCAATGGAAAAAGGAACTCTGCAAGTTTGTATTACCTTAGCTTTTCCAGAGTCGTTTAACCACTGAATGTAGTACGGATGTGGATGTGGGCGTGTGGTCAAAGCAAGCTTGTTGACCATATCAGAACTCACCAAGTTATTGCAGCTCCCTCCATCAATGATGACACGTGCTCGACGGTTCTTGATGACGAAGAAAATCTGGAACAAGTTGTGGCGCTGCATCGTCTCGGGCTGATGAACTTGTGTACTAAGGATACGTTGAACAATAATGTTCATGTATCCCGTGGTGTCTCCGCCTCCAAGGACGAGGTCACTGCTGGTGGCAGCGACGTCCTCCTCCTCATCCTCCACGTCGGAGGTGCTCATGTAACCGCCATCGTCTGTCGCCACATATGCCCGCCTACTTGGACAATCTTTCTGCACATGACCAAGTCCATGACAGCGGTGGCATTGAATCCCTGTAGTGTGCCCCGTCGAAGCAACAGAGGAGGCACTACTAGCTGGTACCTGCACCGAAGTTTTACCTGAGCGCATAGAAGTTGCAGGGGCTGATCTTGGGGCTGCAGAAACAACACCGGTTCCCTTGGTAGCTGCTGGTGGGGGCGGCCGAAAAGATGGCCTGGGTAGCCCCGAAGTCCCCATCGAGCGTGGGGGGTAGGAGTTCCTTGACTTGCTGTACTCCTCAAAAGCCTGGAAAAGTCCCTGTGATTCTTTCTCTGCAAGCATAGCATACTGGAAACACTGGGTGAGGGTATAATATTCTTTATAATCAAGAATGTCCTGAATTTCTTTTCTTAAACCAGAATAAAAGCGACAAATCTAATCCTCTACTTTTTCAACTACAGCACAACGAATCAAACCCTTCTGAAGCTCACTAAAGTACTCTTGAACAGTTTTATCTCCTTGTTCTAAACGCTGTAGTTTATTACGAATCTCTCTATCAAAAGAAGGAGGAACAAAACGATCACGCATTGCTACCTTAAGGTCTTCCCAAGTAGTAGGCAAATCAGTTTCAGCAGCTAGACCACTCCACCAAACAATAGCAAAGTCCTTAAACTCACTAGTAGCTTGTCTAACTCTATGTTGTTCAGGAACAAAGTGGGCATTAAATTTTTGTTCTACAGTCATCTCCCAATCAAGATAAACATCACCATCATACTGACCCGAAAACAAAGGAATTGAAAACATAATTTTAGCATACGGGTCATCTGGAGCATAGTTACCATATGGACGACGATTGTAGTTATGGAAACCACCCATACCTTGAGTATTATGGTGCAAACGACGTCGTAATCTTGCGGTCCTTGTAGCTGACCTATCCACGATGCCATCAGCCTTATACACCGTGTCTTCATCATGGACGTCATCAACGTCGTGGTTATTAGTGTTCGTATCAATGGTCTTGGGGGCGGTCTCCAACGCGACAACCTGATCGGTTAACTTAGAGACCCGCTTCTCCAACCGCTCGGTGCTTTCTCCGATGTGAAGCTTGCTGACCGCATCAGTAGCGGCTATGGTGATCGTCTCTGCCAAATCACTCTGAGCAGCCTACAAAGCCTTCTGGAGCTGCTCTTGGCTCACGCACTCAGCAAATTGTGAGGGGGAAGCCATCTCTCCGTCGTTACTTCCTGCCATCACAAACACCAAAACAGGAAACAAACAGTGAAAGTTATCCCTACAAAACAGCTAAGCAGTGGTGCCTCTCAACACATCAAAAGGAAACTCCTTACAAAGCTCTTGCAAAGTTCTGAAAAACAAAGCAAAGAATACCAGGGATGTGTGTTCCACGATTGCAAGGGTCACAAAAGAACCTATGTGCTGTCCAGAAGAAATATGTAGAGCTAGAAAGGCAATATATATGTGAGTGGGACACAAATCAAAAACAGATAGTAAAGCTAAATAAGTGCCCAAGTAACTTGTCCCTAGCTGCTGGTCTAAGCATGTCTTAGAACAGTAGTGATAGCAAAGTAGAAACAAGGAGACAAAGGCACACAGGCGATAACAGGGTGTTAAGTGCAAAACAGCCAAATCCAGAAATTTCAGGGGGCTAGATGTAGCACTACTAGAAATCCCAAATTTCTTTTTTTTGATTTTATTTTTTTGATATTTTTCTTCAACTCACTAACAAAGGGGGAGAATCCACAAAAAATTTCAGCTCAAACAGAGGTAGGATGTGGCCTACAGAAAATCTTGAAGTTGTAGAAAACGTCAGGGTATGCCCAAATTTGAGTCAAGAATCTCCTGTAAAAATTTCAGCCAAAATGGACAACCGAGCGAAAAGTTATGCCCATTTTACCGAAGGGGGGTCAGAGTCAGTTTTCTAGAAACCCGAGTCGGGTTTGTGGTCGGGTTTGGAATCGGGTAGGATTTTTTTTGGCAGCGTGGAGGCAACGGAAAGTGGAATTTGTGGGGATTGGTCCGAGGTATTGACGGTGTGTTTAGGGTGGGATTAGGGTGGGACTAGGCTAGGTGTGTCGATCAATCAACCCTAGCACAAAAAGCCAACAAAACAGTGGATGGTGAAGGGGATGGCGGCAAGGGTTGCAAGGGAAACACTACTGATGACAAAAACACAAACTAAACCAGCGACTAAACAAAAACTAGGGCACAAACTCAACAGTACGGACTCTGAAATTGAAATATGCAAAGGCTAAACACGTGGTTATGGGCGGAGGGGAATTTTTTTTTTGGCTTTTCTGTGGATGATAGGATGAACACAAAACAAAATTAACTAAGGGTAGTGTGAACCTGATGGTGCACCTGAAGCTTTGATACCACTTGATGTGGACAAGGGTTCCCGATCTTCTGAAAGATTATGGATATGTTGATTTGGTCGGAGGCGACACATAAATCGATCCGGCTTCAGAACAGCACGTTCTAAACCCCGCCATCGTAGCACGACGTCTCCTCTGGTTATCAACCGTCCTAAAATGATTGACCTCGTCGAGAAGGCTAATCCCTGCCTGCAAATCAAGAACACAAGCAAGAACAAAGAAGAAGGCAACACAATTGCAGATGTATTATGAATCTCACAAAGTTGGGGTCTCACAAACCGTGATGACGGCGAAACTGTTATGAACAGAATAATCTAAGCAAAACCCAAACCCTAATGGTGTGGCGGCGGCTGTATATGAAGATCCTAGGGTTGTGCAAGACCCTCTGGACGTGCCCCTAATTGGGCTCAACTAGATACAAAGCCCAAAGGCCAAAAACAGGCGACGTAGCATCGAAACAGATTCTGGACCCTCTCTTGTTTCGATGATTCCCGATGACTCCGGATGAATTTTGATATGAGACCAGCGGCATTGGAAAGGTCTTCTTCTTTTCCCTCCGTGCATATGTAGAACATCCAAATCCGAGTCCGTATGTGTCCTGGGCTTCCGTTTTAGTGCAGACTGGTCCTGAGCCCCAAAACAGACTCAAAGTCGGTTTTGGTTGGGCCTCCACCTTGGCTTCCACGTCCTTGCTGGTCCTCCACGTATCCAAGTCCTTCTCCCATCATCTCCTGGTCCTCTCCATGGTTCCTAATTACAATATAATCATTAGGTAACAAACCATTCTCAAAAGTGACATATAATGAAGAATGTAGGAACGAGCTCACCTCTAAATTTAGTCGTCGTGCACGAGCTCTAGTCATTGGACCTTGCAAGTCCAGAATTGGAGGAGTGTTGCATGTATCCTTAGGAGTGATGTCCTCATCAATATTGGTGTCCGTGCTCGCAGGCGGATACGAGACACTGTTGGCTCGTGATTTATCATGGGGCGATCCTTTTCCATGGATCGTTACTAGTAGAAATGTGCTTATTTTTATAGTTTCTTTTGAATTTGATGTATTGTTTCTGGAATGGATTTTCTGCAGGTACACTAACGCCATTAGTATAACATTTAGATTGACTTACATATTGAGTACGGGTCGCCACCAAGTATCCGTGTCGCTAAGTATCGGCAAAGATAGGCGTTGTGTTATGAGGAACGATAGGATAATAAAATGAAGGTTTTGCATCATGCATACCATTATAACTAAACTAAAATATGGTTCTCTCCTTGCTCACCAATCTCTGAATAAAAATTTTCTAAACATGATAAGTATAAAATTTTGACTAACAAAGATAGGCGTTGTGTTGTGAGGAACGATAGGTTAATAAAATGAAAGTTTTGCATCATGCATCCCATTATAACTAAACTAAAACTTGTTCTCCTCTTGCCCACCAACCTCTGAATAAATATGTTCATAACTATTAATTTACTCAACCAAATAAAGCGTACATCGGAAAGTCAACATCCCCTGTCACCTAGAATTTAAATTAATATTCGATCATAAAAGTAACAACCTCAGAAACAGAGAACAAGTACAATCTGTTAACTCACTGTTTTCAGCATGACCCTGAACTTAAAAATTTCATAACTAAAGTAGCACTTCAAAATTGCAAGAGTTCAAACCCAATATGGAAATCCCTTGAAGTCTATTTTCATTTCCAATAGGTTTCATAATTTTGTTGTTTTCCCTCTGTCCAGTAGAGCCAAAACACTCAGCCTCTGTCATCCTAAAATAGAATCTGCCAACCTGAACTTGCAAAATTCATAAGTCCAGATTTCCTTGGAATTTTTGAGAATATAAATATAATTTGGAAAGCTATGAAAGTGAGGTATAACCTAGTTCCAACCCCCAATTTTTAAGTCCTTGTTTTCTGTTCAAAATACCCACTTTTCTGACTATGGTAGAGTCAAGACAACATCCATTTTAAAAACCCATCGCTGTATTATTGCCCCTTGAGGCTGGAAAATGTGAACTAAAAACTTAATTTCTGTATTTCATAGCACTTTATATGAAATGTGTCTTTACTGTAGGGAAAGTTTGACTCAATCAAATTGTTGTGATGTAGTTTTACTATCATTACCAGCACCATGATAGTTGTTAGTGATGTGCATTTTGCCCATGGAACACTATACTCACCATTGGGTTTTTGTTCCAAATGGGTGACCACGGTTTTGAGGAGCTCTCGCACGACGAGTGGCACTACACCACCGGTCTCCACCACCGTGGCTTTTCTATACTTTTGTGGAATTTGCTACACTTGTTAGGCTACGACGAGCCGCCCTCCTACAAGGGCCACGAGATCCACCGCCATGGGGTGACTCTTGCTGAGGTGCACATCAGCGTGCCCACTCACCCGCGCAACCTCGACATGGTGGGGATGGAGAGCACGATGACTTGTGGGAGCCTCCGTGAGGGCTTGGAGAGAGTCGCCCACAGGGCCCTCACTCACTTCTACGGGCGCCACACAGCAGCGCTCTCTGGGACTCCGTTTGAGATGATTCCCATCTGACACTAGGCCAACCCGGTCTGGCAGAGGCGCGTGAGGCGCATCGCCCGCGACGACTACCCGGTGTATCACGCGGGGTACCACCGTGTGTCCCACTACTCCGAGTACCACCTCAACTTGGATGAGGAGGCTAGAAGCCACAACAGGATTTTACTGGCTGATGTTAAGCAGGCCTGGGTGTAGAGGAATGATCTACAAACACAGGTTGACACACAACATATGGAGATTCAGCGCCTGACCGCTGCTCTTGAGGCAAGTGAGACTCGCGTTATTGAGGTCACTAGACAGCGCGACACCCTCGCGCAGGATGTTGACAGATGTGGCGTGATTATGCAGCAGCGCGCCAACCACAACGAGCACCTACAGCATCAGTTGACGGCTGCACAGCACGAGATGGAGCTCATGGGAGAGGATATAGAGACCCTGGCTCACGAGAACCAGGGCCTGCAGCAGCAGCTAGAGGCGGTCCTGGCACTACCGGCAACACCCGAGGAGGAGGATCCGGACGAGGACATGGACGAGGAGTCTGAAGTGGACTACGAGGTACCAGCCAGAGACAGGACTTAGGGGATCATGATAGACCTGACTAGATCGTGTAGGCAGGACAAGTTGGGTAGGTAGCTTTTGTCGACTACGCGAGATTGTGGTATTGTGGGGATCACTGTGTGAGACTCTTTTGTAACTCGATGGTCACATATCCCAAGTTCATTTATTTAAGACTATGTTGACTTATGTTATGTATTGGTTGTACCCTTTTCCGCTACTGTTGTTGCAATAGAGTTTCATAAGAATTCCAACTTGATCGTACTCTTTGACTCAATCGAAGTACTTTCCTTGTAGATGGCCGAAAACACCAATCAACCGCCACCAGGTTGGGAGATCACCGATGGCCTAGAGTTCACAGGGATGGTTCACCTGTTTTGGAGAGTTCTCCAGAGATTCGGATATTCCATTCCTCCCACCTATGTTGGCAAGGAATTTTAGGAGCATGGAGTCCCCTCTTGTGTCATCCATGTGGCGGTTCCCGCCAATTACTTGGTCATTCCCACATGGGAATCTTGGACCATTAGCGTCATCGGGATAGATTTGCCTTCCACCTGGAATGTAGCTGCATTCAAGGCACTTACTCGGTTCTATGAAGACCACAAGCATGATGTTGCTGGAACACCCGTCGCCTTGCTGCCCATTAATGATGTGACAGACTTCAAGTGGATTAGGCATGTGGATTTCATCTTTGACCTGAACCATCGCCACCATGATCCTATGCTGCACTTCGACTTTCTGAAGTCGAAAAACAAGCTAAGGATGAGGAAATTGCAGAACTGAACCAACGAATTCAAGCAAAGAATGAAGAGATGGATGCAATTATAGAAGATAATGACCAAGCTTTGCTGGATGCAGCAGATCTTGAGCATGACATGATTGAGGCTCAAGATGACTTGGACACATTCAAGGCTGCCCACCTTCCTATTGAAGGAAATTGGGACGAGATCATCATGGAGTATGGAGAACAAGAGGATGTAGAGATGATGCCGGTCGGTATTAATGATGTGGAAATGATGGATCTAGAGGAACCAAAAGAGCCGGAAGACATAGGCCAGGAGTAGTTGGATCGCTACACCCCGGTGTATGGTCGTGTAATATAAGTATTCCTAGTTTGATGTAGGAGTGTGAATCTTGCATTATGTGTCCGCAATACCATAGCTAGGCGTTGGCACATATGTGTAAGGAGTCGTGTGACAGTGTCCTTTTAACAACCATGTAGTCTGAATTGAATTAATGAAGATGGTTGTTACTTGTGAAATTTATCCGTGCCTCTTGCAAATTTATATTGTTGCACATGTGTTTTTATGGATAATTTTGTGGAATGACTAATGTGCAACCGTATAAATTGCAGCATGGTGCGTACTCGGAATCAGGATGATCCTGAAAGTTCTCAGTAAGGAGCTAATGCTGAGCCTTCACTAGCTGAGGTATTGGCTGTTGCACTCAACCGGCAGCAAAATGACTCCGAGATTCTTCGCTGGCTAGTGGATATCACATCCTATCTAGCTGGACAGTGAGGCCACCATAACAAAACAATCAGCCTCGACAGAGCACCTACTCAGATTTTCTAGGTACTCATCCACCAACCTTCGAGCGCGCCAGAGAACCTCTGGATGCCAATCACTGGCTGCGCCAGACCGAGTCAAAGTTTGGTCTGCTGGAATGCACCGAGCACCAGAAGGTGCTATTCGCCGCCCAACAACTCCAGGGCTCTGCTAGCGCCTGGTGGGCAAACTATGAAGCCTCTCTGCCCGCTGGACACCACGTTGAATGGAATGAGTTCAAGACTACATTTCGTGCTCATTTCATCCCAGCCAGTCTAATGCAGAGGAAATTCTAGGAATTTATGGATCTAAAACAAGGAGGGAGGAATGTCCTCTAATATTCTGAAGCTTTTAATCATCTGGCTTAGTATGCTACTAAGTATGTCAATATTGAGGATAAAAAGAGATATGCATTTTTGCGTGGTATGAATGCCACCCTTAAGGAGCGTCTGACTTGGCAAACAACCGGCACATACAACGACTTGGTCAATGCTGCTATTGTCCAGGAAGGTGCTATGCGCCAAGTTGAAGAAGAAGATCACAAAAGAAAGGTCCCTGCAAGTGCCTCTGCTGCCCCACAGGCGAAGCACCGCCTGATTTACACTTCACCTACCGGACAACGTTTCCGAGCATCTCCGCAGCAGCAGTATCAGCGGCGATATGGTCAAAACTACTCGAGGCCACCCCAGCAGCAGAACTTTCTACCTCGTGCACCATACCAATAGCAGAACACTCAGTACCGTGCACCATACCAGCAGCAAGGAAATTAGACTGCTCGTGCCCCACAGCCTGCTGATCATGGAAGTAGTTATCCGTGCTACAATTGCGGTCGTACCGGCCACTTTGCCAAGAACTGCACCACACCGAGGTGCAATAACAACAACCACAACAGCAACCAGCGTTAGAACCAGAGCAGGAATGTGAATGCACTGTCTCGTGGTGCCTAAGTGAACTACACCAATGCTAAAGATATTCCTCAAGGCGAACCCGTGCTAACTGGTACACTCTCACTCTATCACCAGCCTATCCTTGCACTTTTTGATTCTGGTGCTACGCATAACTTCATTAGCAAAGCTTGTGTGCAAAAACATAAACTCCACACCACCGTCATAAATAGATGCTACACCGTCCGCTCTCCTACTGGACAAATTTTTGCTAACGAGGTAGTGTGTAAGGCTCCACTAGAAATTAATCAAAAGATCCACCCCACTGATTTCATCATGCTCAAGGACCAAGAGATCGACCAGATCATAGGTATGATCTAGATGAAAACCCATCGAGCCATGCTAGATATTGAGCCTCGCATCGTTCACATCAACTCTCCCTTGCATGGAAAGGACACACTTTCTCTAAATGCCAATTCATCGAAGGCCTTGGTTGTCCATCACTTGGAAGGGAATTCACTCGAGGGTATTCCCGTCGTTCGTGAGTATCCAGACGTGTTTCCTGAGGACATCTCTGGTCTACCGCCTGACCGTGACATGGAATTTAAGATAGAGCTCCAACCAGGAACTTCCCCGATATCCTGTCGCCCGTATAAAATGGCCCCGAATGAGCTGGCTGAGTTGAAAAAGTAATTGAATGAGTTATTGGAAAAGGGGTTCATTCGCCCAAGCACTTCACCTTGGAGCTGCCCTGCTATTTTTGTGAAGAAGAAGTCCTTGCGCCTTGTCGTTGACTATTGGCCTCTTAACGAAGTTACCATCAAGAACAAATACCCATTACCCAGTATTGATATCCTCTTTGACCAATTGGTTGGTGCTAAGGTCTTTTCAAAGATTGACCTCCGTTCGGGCTTTCATCAAATCAAGATCAGAGCTAAAGACATTCCGAAGATCGCCTTCTCTACTAGATATGAATTGTTTGAGTATCTAGTAATGTCATTCGGATTGACAAATGCCCCTGCCCATTTCATGTACCTCATGAATTCGGTATTCATGCCCGAGTTGGACAAATTTGTGGTAGTATTCATTGATGACATCCTCATCTATTCTAAGTCCAAGGAAGAGCATGCTGAACATCTTCGCATTGTTCTTCAACGCCTCTGAGATCACAAGCTGTATGCAAAATTCAGCAAGTGTGAATTTTGGTTGGACCATGTGCCATTTGTTGGTCACATATTCTCTGTGGAAGGTATCTCGGTGGATCCTAGCAAAGTTCGAGATGTGTTAGATTGGAAGTCACCAAAGACGGTTCATCAAGTACGTAGTTTCCTCGGGCTAGCTGGATATTATCGTAGGTTCATTCCAAATTTTTCTCGGCTGACCAAATCCATCACGGAGCTGTTAAAAAAGGATAGGAAATTCAATTGGAACAATTGTTGTGAAGAAGCATTTCACGCATTGAAGAAATTATTGACCACTGCCCCAGTACTGGCTCAACTAGACATCACCAAGCCGTTCGACATGTATTGTGATGCATCTGGGCCAGGACTTGGATGTGTGCTCATGCAGGAAGGTCGTGTCATTGCCTATGCATCTCAACAACTACGAAAGCATGAAGAGCACTATCCAACTCATGATTTGGAACTAGCTGCTGTTGTACTTGCACTAAAAATATGGAGGCATTATTTGCTCGGAAACTTAGTGCACGTCTACACGGATCATATGAGCTTAAAATATATCTTTACCCAGACTGATCTGAACATGAGACAGTGCCAGTGGCTAGAGCTGATTAAGGATTTTGACCTGGAGATTCACTATCATCCGGGCAAGGCCAATGTGGTCATTGATGCGTTGAGTAGGAAGGTACAATGCCATCACCTAGTACTGGAATATCAGAACAACGGCAACCACGTCACTGCTTCAGAACCCAGCCTTCACGTTTTGCCTGCCATAGTGATTAGCAACCTTAGTGTACATTCTACTATTGATGAAGAAATCATTGCTGCACAGAAAAATGACATTGGTATGAATCATATCCATCAAAACATTAAGAAGGGTAAAGCAAAATGCTTCACTCAAGACTTCGACGGTACCCTATGGTTCAATAACCGTTTGGTAGTACCAAAGTCTTTGAACTTAGACGGAAAATCTTGGATGAAGCACATCACTCCAAGTACTCCATCCATCCGGGTAGTAATAAAATGTACCAAGATCTGAAGAAGAATTTTTGGTGGACAAGAATGAAGCGAGAAGTGGCTTGATATGTTGCAGAATGTGATACTTGTCAGAGAGTTAAGGCTGACCATTTGAAACAAATCGGATTGCTTCAACCATCAAGTATTCCCGCTTGGAAATGGGAGGACATCAGCATGGACTTTATTGTTGGCCTACCTCTCACTTCGCGTAAGCATGATTCTATTTGGGTCATTGTGGACCGACTCACCAAATCTGCTCACTTCTTGCCGGTCAACAATAGATACAGCATACGGCAATACGCGGAGCTATACATTGCAAGAATTCTGTGTTGTCATGGAGTACCCAAGACCATCATCTCAGATCGTGGTTCGTAGTTTGTCGCTCATTTCTGGGAACAGCTGCATGCATCTTTGGGTACAGGCCTAATTCATAGTTCTGCTTACCATCCTGCCACCGATGGACGGACAGAGCGTATCAACCAAATTTTGAAAGATAGTCTTAGGACATGTGTTTTAACACATGGTGGTAACTGGGATGAGTATCTACCCTATGCTGAATTCTCGTATAAAAACAGTTACCAGGAGAGTGTGAAAATGTCACCATTTAAAGCACTCTGTGGACGCAGTTGTAGAACACCGTTAAACTGGTTTGAATCTGGAGGAAGAGCAACCTTTGGTCCTGATCTTGCAAAGGATGCAGAAGAAAAAGTTCGTACCATTCAGGCAAATCTGAAAGCTGCCAAGTGCCGCCAAGAGAAGTACACAAACCGATGATGTAGACCACTGTATTTCAATAAGGGTAACTACGTCTATCTTCGAGTGTCACCTATGAAGGGTATCCAACGGTTTGGAGTCAAAGGAATGTTAGCTCCCCGTTATATTGGGCCATTCCAAATTTTGGACGATGTGGAAAGGTAGCCTACAAGCTGGAGTTACCTACTAATCTATCTGGAGTTCACCACACCTTCCATGTCTCTCAGTTGAAGCGGTGTCTCAAACCACCCACCGACAAAATCTTGGAAGACTATGACCAACTTCAACCAGACGTCACATACTCCAAACAACCAATAAAGATCCTCGATGAGAAAGAGCGCACAACCCATAAAAGAACACTCAAATTCTACAAAGTTCAATGGAGTAATCACTCAGAAGACGAATCCACTTGGGAATCTGAAGAATTTCTGAGTACCCATTACCCGAAATTTTGGTCATCATATGTAGGTATGTCTTAACCACCGTACTTCCCTCTAGTTTGCCTTGTTCATAATCTCGGGACGAGATTTCTTTAAAGAGGGAGGGCTGTGACATCCCAGATATCTCACTTCTATTTAACAAATATGAAGAGCACAGATCATGAATATGATAGCATGAAAAAATAAAGACTCACTCCCAGATTCACTTAATTCTAGGCAATTAAAAACCCTACAAACCAATTGTGAGCAAAATAAAAATTTTATTATATAACATATGCCAAATAAATTCATAATCATGTTAGTAATATTAAAATAGAATTTTATGAATTTAATGAGTATTTTACCATGTTTGGAAATACCTCAAATAATTACTTGAAACCTAGGAACCTTTCAAATTTGAATTTAAATACAAAAATCTCTCGAACATTTTTGACCAAATGGGTCCCACCAGAGCACCAGGAATATCACAGAGGACCATTGTGCAAAATCCCAACTAAATTGATGGCCCCTAGCTATTTGTTTTGGAATTTCTATTGACTAGGGACCTTTTTGTAAGGATCTAAATCTCCGATGGGGTTCAGAGGAAAATCTTTTTCCTTTCTTCTCCATTGGGCTGGCGCAGCACTGTTTCCTCCCCCTGCTGATTCAAGCGCCCTGCTCACATCTCCCCCACACGCCACCCCACCTCGAAAATCCTCGCGGTACAACGCGCCTGCCACCCCTCTGCCTCGCGTGTGCTGTCCCGTCCGTCACCGCGCCGCGGTCGCTGCCCATTGGCCGCCCCGTCTCCCTCTGCACTATCAACCAGACCGGCCGGCAACCTTCAATTCTTCCCCCCTCTTCCCACTCCCAGACCCCAACAATCTCGCAGGCCTTCGCACGGTATCAAGGCGCACCCACAAGCCTCTCACGTATCGCTTTAACCGTCCGCTGCTCTCTGCTCTCCCCATTTTCTCCTCTCTGCGCTCTGCTCCTCCCCGCCATTACCGAACCAAGATCAAGCTTGCATTGCCACTACTCCCGCTACCTCCCGAGCCAGGCCGTAAGCATTAGCAGCTACGCACAACTCCCCTCCCGCTTCCCTGTTCATCGCTCGGTCAATCTCCACGGAAGCTCGAACCAATTTGAAGAAATTCGAGACACATCACTCCGGTGAGCTTCTCCACCGCTGGCCAAAATTCCCAGTTTCTGGTGAGCCTCGACTTCTCCCTTCTGCTCTCTCACGAACTTAACCCCAGTCGATCTCGCCTGACCTTTTTCCCCTTTGTTTTTGCGCATGAAGTCGCCGGCGGTTTGCTTTTCCCCCGGACCTCTCTCTCCGCCGCTAGAAACCAAAGCCGCTCCACGACGAGCTCCCATCTCCGGCCCTCCCCGTCGCACTCCAACTCGGTGCCGGTGACCGCCTCGTCCCCGTGAAGCTGTAGGAGAAGACGGCGCTCGACCTCGTGCTCTCTGCCATCTTTGCAACGCTGCCGAAGACCACTGCTCTGCCGCCTCTCATCGCCGGCCACCTTCTGGTGAGAATCTGTCCCCGCGAACCCCACCTAGCTCTTTGTTTCGACATGCGCGTCATGTGAGTGCTTTCGCGGCAAGCTTTCTTCGCGCTCAGACGCCGGCGACGAGCTTTGACTGCTCTCCGGTGAGTCCCCAGCACGCTGACTAGCATCCCACTGTCAGTTGACATGGCGCCGAGCTGTCACTGAGCTGGCAGCCTATGTGGCACATGCGTGGCATCGTTTAAACCAGAAAATACCCTGAAAAATCCTAGAAACTGCTATTAACTTTGAAAACTCATAGTAAATCTAATATAAACCCAATGTGGCCCAAACAAATTTTGTTAGGTTCATCTTTCAGTGCTCTATTCTAGTAAAATGATAAATCACTATCTCTGTACATGTATTTTTATTAATATATTAAACTATCAAAACACTAAATAATTCACTAGAAATTCTAGGAATAAAATTAAATCCTGATTTTTGGCACGCTTAGTAAAAACATGATTATCTACAACCCCAAATTTTGTTTGGTCAAAATATGAAATATTTTAGGCTCTGTAATTTATTTAGTGTGTTTGCATAAATTAATTCTAGTAACTATTCTATAAATTATCTGCCCATGCCACTTGGCCTAAAAATCACTCATATAAGTCTCTATACACAGTAAATCACACATGTCCAAAAACATAAATTTACTTACTTAATTAATTTAATTGCTCATAACACTCATTTACCTTATTTAATTGCATAAAGAATACATAGACCTAAAATCTTAAATAACAACTTCACTTCTCTGAAGCATATGGCTTCGAGAACATTATAATAATTTTTATTGACATTAAAACACAATGTGCTTGCAGGCATCATATCATTGCATTCAATGGTATTTCAATAATGTCGTTAATTCAATTCTATCATTTAGGCAACGACAACCAGGAGCAAGAAGAGGATTTTCAGAAGGACGTTGACCCTCAAGAGCAGGAAGTTGTAGTTGTTAGCACTAACATCGATCCAGGAAAGCCCCAGTTTACATTCGCCTATTTATTAAAAGTTTGCTAGTTTTCAATCTTACTAGTGTCTATACTTATTGTTGCATTAGGTCATAGGAGTTGATTGAAACCCACCTTGCATGATATCCAAATGACCTATGCTATTGTCTTAGAACTTAGTAAAATTTGTACTGTTACGCTATGCTTAGTAATTGCTAGTCTTGTTAAGAAGGTATTATTATTGCTAAGGAATGAATTGACCACTGGAACGGGAATTACTAAAAGAAGTTTGTTTTATGTTATGACCGGGCAAGGATAATGCATGTGTAGGTTGGCAGCAACACATGGGTGTTGACTATGGTAGCCCTATCTTGTCAAACCTAGGACCTGTCCGTGGTCGGCCCCTTGATCAAGTGTTGAATAGTACCGAATGCATGCTAGCTTATGGGCACTAGTAAACCGATGTAGCATTAAAGGTCACTTGCATTGAGGACTGTTAAGGTGCGTTGGTCATTGACCCTCCTGCTGCTGGAGTGGGCGGTTCGGACCACGAAGAACTATTGGTAGAATGGCATGCCCACACGACGTCACCTCACCCGGGCTGAGGTGTAGGTGCTTTTCTTGCGAAAGGTTGCCATATACGACCTTAATTGGTGCGTATGTGTCGTGCATCTCGGGTTTTCCCAGCTGGTGTAAATCGATTGCAATTGCTGTCCCTCATAGTAATGAGTACCACTTGGTCAGTGCGCCAATCGCGTAGTTGCACCTAATATTATGGAACGGATCATGTTGCTTACTGATCTTGACAATCATTATTATTATTATTATTGTTCTTTTGTCGTATTAATCTTATATATTGTTTTATTATCCTTGTTGCAACTAATGTTACATTTCAGCTCAACCCATTTAAATTGACCGTTAAAACTTGATAGAACTAATAGGTTGCTTAGTGTGAGTCCTTTTAAACAAATCACCTATTAGAGCCTTTGCATGTGTAGGTGTCCGACGGGTAAGTCTTGCTGAGTAATTAGTACTCAGGCTTTGTGCCATTGTGTTTTTCAGGTAATAAAGAAATAGAATTGCCTGTAGATGTGATGCCCTGGGACATGCATGTCCCTGAGGGTTGGACTGCCCACTGGGAGTCCGACTCGCCGCGCAGTGATGTTGCTTGTTGCTAGGGTGATGGTCCTTTGGGCATGGATCACCACCAGGCTATACTGTCGAGCGTAGTAGTAGAAACTAATGTATTATGTGACTAATGAATAAAAAAGGATGTTTTTAGTAGACTATTTCAGTAGAGTGTGTCCCATACTAAGTTATATCTTGATTATATTGCATGTCAATTTTTATTGCTCCGTAGAGATGGCCAATATGGGTGATGGCATCAGTGAAGCGGAAGGGCAGTAGTGTCACTTGTGTCTAGAGAAGGACACTCGTATAGCGGAATTGGAAAGTTAGATACGGGAAAGAGATGAGTTGTTGGTCATTCAAGAGAGTCGATTAAACGACAAGGATGAGCAACTTGTGAACATGGATCAGCAACTTGCAATGGCTAATCTTACGATCCAACAACTAGAAGAGGATTTGATTAAGGTGCATAATAGTGTGATGAATCAAGAATTGGAGCAACAACAACTAGAGGAAGAGGAAGAAGAACCAGAGGAACTTATGGATGTAGAATAAGTAATAGACTTGACAACAATTCCGCCACTACAGGATGAGGGTTCAGAAGTCGAGGACTTCAGGAATCAGGAAGTAACCTCCGCATTTCCTCCAGTGCAGTGAGCATTATCGTGTTGTATTGTGTACATTAGGAATAAAAAAGGGGTGGAAGTAGATATGCCGTAACTACGAGTTGGCATGATGAATAAAGTTGATGTAAACTATGTGTGTTGATCCATGCTTCATGTTAGATGTTAAGCTGTTATAATAAAATGTTATTTTATGCAAAGCTGTGCCATGAAAAATGTTGTTATCAATTGTTCCTGTTTCACTCATAAGTAATAAGTTATTAATGAAAATATTTTTCTTGGATATAATGGTTGAAACAGGAAATGGAAATGGTGCGGAGAACTCTCAACATGGAGGGACAGAAGTACCACCCCCCCACCCACTTTGGCACAAGCTATTGCGGCGATACTGAACTCTAGTGTGGCACAGGAGGATCTACTCCGTCAATTGGTTCGGAATACCACTCCACAAGAGAATTGTCAAGGTCGTCATGCTCCAGCTAATCAAGTAACTTACTCGGACTTTGTAGCCACTCGTCCGCTGACTTTATCAGACAGGGGAGAACCTCTAGGAGCGGTTCATTGGCTGCACGCTATCAAATCAAAGCTAGAGTTAATACCATGCACAGACATTCAGAAGACATTGTTTGCTGCCCAGCAGTTATAGGGAGTTGCGGGAGCTTGGTGGGCAAATTATAAGGTAATGCATCCACCTGACCATCAGTTCACCTGGGCAGAGTTTACTAAGGCTTTTTGAGAGCATCGTATTCCGGAAGGTCTTGTAGATCACAAGCGTAATGAATTTCTGGCACTAAAGCAAGGTGATATGACGGTGCCTTCTTACTAGAAGATATTCAACCGTCTTGCCCAGTATGCCCCAGAATATGTGGATACGGAGGACAAGAAGAAAGTTTGTTTCAAGGGAGGGTTAACTACAAAGCTGCAGTCTCGCAATGTTCTAAACCGGATGCTAGCTTCAATGAATTTGTCAGTGATGTTACCATTCTCGAAGACTCTCTTCACATCCACAAAGCCGCAAAGGATAAAGAGAGGATCTCCATGGGCCAGGTAAGTGGAAGACCATCCAAGTATAGGTTAGTGTACACATCACCAATAGGTTAGTGCTATTGTGCTACACCTTCCCCCCAACTAACTATCAGGCACCTTAGCACCCACCACGGCGCTATCAATTTTGTCCACCATATCAGCGGCAGAATATGCAGCAGCCTCGTCAAATCTATTCAGTACAACTGCCGAATGCTCTAACTTGTTACAATTATGGTCGTCCTGGACACTTTGCTCTTAGTTGTCCATATCCACCGAAGACATCTAATGCACCACGTCCTCAGGGACTAGGATCAAATCAATAGCAGAATCAGCCCAAGAATCCTCAAGTGAAAATAGGGCGTGCTAACTTCACCACTGTTCCGGAAATACCGAAAGGAGGACAAGTTCTTGCGGGTATGTTTTCTATTGCTGACCATCCTACTATGGTATTATTCGATTCCGGAGCAACACATAATTTCATCAGCAAAGCATATGTTCAACAACATTATATCATGCCATCCAAATTGTTATGCCTGCATCTCATTTCAACACCTAGGGGTAAAATACTTGGAAATCAGGGAGTTGCAAACCTACCACTAAAACTGGGTAGCAGGATTTATCCTACATCTTTGATTGTTTTGGAAGGGCAAGGTTTAGATGCAATTCTTGGGGTGCTATGGATGAGTTTCCATAAAGCAGTCCTAGATATAGCTTCTCAAGGCATATATTTGGACTCTCCAGTCCATGGCCAAGATTGTTTGACTTTAACTCTCCCACAAACCCTTTTTCCAATGGTTAATAAAGTTATCGGTAAAAGTCTAGAAGAGATACCGAAAGTCTCAAAATATCCAGATGTTTTTCCTGTAAGATTTACCAGGATTACCTCCTGAGTGAGAAATCGAATTCAAGATAGAACTTCAACCTGGAACAACACCTATATCTCGATGATCTAATTGGATGCCTCCTAATGAACTTGCTGAGTTGAAAGTACAGTTACAAGAGTTATTGGACAAGGGATACATACACCCAAGTTCATCACCTTGGGGTTGTCCAGCCTTATTTGTCAAAAAGAAGGATCAAACATTGAGGTTATGTGTGGATTATCGGCCTTTAAATGCCGTTACTATCTTGAACAAGTACCTGCTACCTCGGATTGACATCTTATTTGATCAATTGATGCGGGCCAAGGTATTTTCTAAAATAGATCTTCCTTGAGGATACTACCAATTTCGAATTAGAGCTGAAGATATACCTAAGACAACTTTCTCTACCAGGTATGGACTCTATGAATATCAGGTGATGTCTTTTGGTCTGACCAATGCACTGGCACATTTCATGTATTTGATGAACTCGGTATTCATGCGGGAATTGGATATATTCATAGTAGGTTTTATTGATGATATTCTGATTTACTCCAAGTCAGAAGAGGAGCATGCTCAACACTTGCAAATTGTTCTGCAACTCCTAAGAGATCACCAATTGTATGCCACGTTTAGCAAATGTGAATTCTGGTTGACAAAGATACCATTCTTGGGTCATGTGATTTCAGCAGAAGGCGTAGCACTCGATCCAAGAACAGAAGGTATTGGATTGGGAGCCACCAAGGTCAGTCACTCAAATTCAAAGCTTTTTAGGATTGGCAAGTTACTATAGAAGGTTTATTCCGAATTTCTTGAAGATTGCTAAGCCAATGACAAAACTACTCGAGAAAGATCAAAAGTATGAATGGAGCAAAGAGTGTGATGAAGCTTTCCAAACCTTAAAGACATTGCCAACCAGACTTGATGAAACCATTTGATGTCTACTGTGATGCTTCTGGTACAGGACTCAGTTGCGTCCTTATGCAAGAAGGTCGAGTAATTACATATGCATCATGACAACTTAGGAGTCTCAAGTACATCTTTTCCCAGGCAGGAGGAACACTACCTAACACATGATTCAGAATTGGCATCAATAGTTCTAGCCCTAAAAATTTGGTGATATTACCTTTTGGGGAATTTGGTACACCTCTGCATGGACCATAAGAGTCTCAAGTACATCTTTTCCCAAGCAGATCTGAATATGCGTCAAAGGAGATGGTTAGAACTAATCAAAGATTATGAGATCGAGATCCATTATCATCCTAGAAAAGCAAATGTTGTGCCTGATGCTTTAAGCCGGAAAGTGCATTGCAATAACCTCACCACTCAGTTACTAACCAAGGAGTCGAAGAAAGAAGTAAGTGAACCCAGTCTTCACGTTCTTCCATATGGAGTACTAACCAATTTGCCACTTATTCCCACCATTCATGAGGATATCGTGATAGCTCAGAAGAAAGATGTGGGTATACAACATGTAAAAAGGCGACTAAAGATTGGAGATATAACATGCTTTCGGGAAGATGACGAAGGTGTTGTTTGGTTCAAGAATAGACTTGTAGTCCCTAAAAACTTCAGCCTTCATAAGAAAATTTTGGATGAAGCTCGTACTTGCAAGTATTCCATTCATCCTGGAACAAATAAGATGTATCAAGACATGAAAAAAAGATTTTGGTTGTCGATGATATATACCATCGGGGTACCTCATAGATAAGGAAAGCAAAGTAGACTCCTAGTAGGATAAGAACAGTAGACCGACTAGGACTCCTACATATATAAATCTTCATAGGTGAACTACCCTATGTATATTGCCGAGATTAAGTCTCGACAGTTGATGCGCTAGGAAGCGGCAGCACGACGGTTGGCATGTTGAGTTCAATGGCCTAAATCTACTTCAAGATTTGATCACGATCTGACCAGCGTTGAAGCGCACGAGTCATCGTCTCATCGTCAAGGCAACATCCCACTCAAGTGGCATCGTCGCGACATGACGCCTCCAACAACTCGATGACATCGTCATCAACCTAACGACTCCAGTCACTCAGCAACACTGTTTATTACGCCTCCGATGACATCATCGCACTACAATGAGTCCAACGAGGACGACCACTATTTGACGACATCATCCATTACGATGATGCTTCTGACAACTTGATGCTTTGGTGGATTCTGACGACTCGGCGACATCGCCATGACTCGATGATTCGACCGCTCATGGCCATATGTACATGCCCGGGGGCTACTCCGCCATTCACCTGGCCACTCGACCACTCGACGATGCCTACGACGACATGGAGCTTCAATGTTTTGGTCACTCGACCACTCGGTCACTCTGTGACACCTTCGACGATTCGATGTCTCGGTCAACCACTCCAAGCCTCAATGTACCAGTGACATGATGGCTCGACTTCGATGTTGGACCACTCGCCAACCACATCAGCATGCTCGGGGGCTCATCTTCAACTCCCCGAATATCAAAGCTAAGTATCTTTATACTTTCTCGATTTATTTTTCGAGGTTTTGGACTCAGGTCCTCCATCCTTTTTCCCATGGCTGTTTATTTTTGTTTTCTAGTATGACTTTTTATGAGTAAAGTCAGGATTTTAATTAGTGCTCTTATTTGTGACTTTATTCATCTTTTTTATTGCCCCGGTTCTTTAATCCTTCGCATTAAATAATCAAGCCAGGGGGCTATTTGTGTATCTATACATGTGTTCCTCCACTTTTTTGTGAATCTAGTAGTACACATGTCGGTCGATGATCTTTCAGTAGTGCCTTGGCCCTGACACCACCCATATTGGTCGGTGACCCTTCAGTAGTGCCTTGACCCTGACACCATATGACCCATACCATCTGTTCTAGATCCACCCTTTTTGGCTTTAGCCCCAACCGACTTATGACATTTTATTTGTGATTTGGTCTTATTTGTGAAGTTCTCAAGTAGACAAGCAATAGGGCATCCCACAATTAGACACAACTAGACATCATCGTCTAGGTCTACCCTCCTTGTCTAGATATATGATCTAGACATATTAATATAAATATTACATAACACAGGACGAAGGGTTATTATCCTCCGGGAGGTCCGAACCTGTATAAATCGGCGTATTGTGTTTCCATCGTCTCTTGATCTCACACATACCCCTGTCCTACCTATAAATCGTCATAGATGAACTACCCTATGTCTATTGCCGAGATCAAGTCTCGACATTAGTGGACAAGAATGAAAAAAAGAGATAGCAAGGTATTTTAATGAGTGCGATACATGTCAACGAGTAAAGGCTGATCATTTGAAACAAGCAGGACCACTTCAACCTTTAAGCATCCCTACTTGGAAATGGGAAGACATCAGCATGGATTTCATTATTGGCTTACCATTAAGTCAACGGAAGCACAACTCTATTTGGGTTGTTGTTGACAGGTTAACCAAGTCCACTCATTTCATACTAGTACATACTTAATATACTGTGGAGAAATATGCTGAGCTTTACATATCTCGTATTCTCTGCTTACATGGGATACCAAGGTGTGTTATCTCAGATAGAGGGCTCAATTTATTTCTAGATTTTGGGAACTACATAAGTCTCTTGGACACAATTGATTCAAAGTTCAGCCTACCATCCTCAAATGGATGGGCAAATAGAACAGATAAATCTATATTTGGAAGATATGCTCCAAGCATGTGTATTGACATATAGCAAGGATTGGGAAAAATGCTTACCATTGGCAGAATTCTCATACAACAACAGTTATCAAGAGCGTTGGGATGTCACCATTCCAAGCCTTATACGGACGTAGCTGTCGTACACCACTGATTTGGTATGAAAGTGGTGAAAGGATAATCTTTGATCCAAATATAGTAATAGATGCTGAAGAATGAGTGCGTCTAATTCAACAAAACATGAAGCGAGCCAAGTCACAACAATTCAACTATACAAATAAGAGGTGATGAAAGATGATATTTGACGTTGGAGATCAGGTATATTTCCCGGTATCTCCCACAAAAGGTCTCCAATGTTTCGGAATCAAAGAAAAATTGGCACCGCGGTATATTGGATCCTTTGTTATTCAAGAGCAATGTGGACCCGTAGCCTATCAGTTGGAATTGCCAACACATCTTTCCGGAGTCCACAATATCTTTCATGTATCTCAACTGAAGAAGTGTTTGAAGGCACCAATGGACGTTGTTATTAAAGAAGTGGAACAATTGCAGCTAGACTTAACCTACAATGAACATCCAGTCAAGATTATTAATACAAAGGATTGAGTAACAAGACACAGAACTACCAAATTTTACAAGATCCAATGGAGTAACCACTTTGAGGCGAAAGCCACATGGGAACAAGAAGAATTCTTGAGAGCAAATTATCCAGCGTTTGTCCAAACGACAACTTCTTAGTACCGTGCGTTTCTGAATCTCAGGACGAGATTCCTATAAGGGGGAGGGCTGTAACATCTCAATTTTCATAAAAAAAATTAAAATTGATCTCTTACCTCATTGACCAGTGGGACTCATAGGCCCCACCTGTTGGCCTCCATTACTCAGCACTACCAGCCATCCGCGTCGGGGCAGCGCTGGCGTGCGCGCGAGCGCGATTGCGCCCTCCAGTGCCACATCGTGCTCTGGCCGGGCCCCACCACCACTAAATCCAGGGGGTTACCCCCTGGATCTCTTCTTTCTCTCACTTCTCTCTTCTCGCGCTCGATCTCTCTCTCCTCTGTTTCTCCTCCGCCTTCACTGATGCGAGCCCGAGCTCGAGCTCCGCTTGCCACCATCAATTCTCCGGCTATCCTTGCAACTTAAACCGCCGTGTAGACCCTCCCAACATCCCGCCATGGCCGTTGATTGAAGCTTCTCGCCGTGCCCACGAATTGAAGTCATTCTTCTTCTCAGTGAGCAC
This sequence comes from Eleusine coracana subsp. coracana, assembly GCA_032690845.1. Classification (NCBI taxonomy): domain Eukaryota; kingdom Viridiplantae; phylum Streptophyta; class Magnoliopsida; order Poales; family Poaceae; genus Eleusine; species Eleusine coracana. The sequence goes on along the minus strand of CM064426.1, from coordinate 46,972,689 downwards.
CGGCACCCCCTCGGTTCAACTTTGAATTCTTGAACTACATCAAACCAAATTCAAATTCCTCATGAACGAGACTTGCTCACTTGTTTGCGCATCGTTTGGTTAGGTTTTTGCACCACTTCGGTTGCGGAAATAGCCGTGCTCCCAGTTCTCTTCGCCGCCGAGCTCTGTCTTCGCCGCCTGCCGTCGCCACTGTTCCGGTGAGCCTTCACCGCCGCTGACTTTCCAGCCCTGCCCCGTGTGTCACGTCAAACCTGCTTGCTCGCTCGCTGGCCGAGCCAAGCTCGAGAACGAGGTCGAGCTCCGGTGGCAGAGCTCCTTGGACTCGGACTCGCGCGAATTCGGGAGCTCCTTGGAGCTGGGCTCCTGGGCCGTGCCCGTGCAGCTGGGCCAGGACTCGGGCTGCTGTGTGGCTGGGCCAGGACTCGGGCCACTGAGTGGCCCATAAGGCCGAGTTAAAGCGGCCCGCTTCAATTTCCAGGGTTTTTCCTTTAAAAATAATTCCAGGATTTTGAAAAAGTATAACCACAATTTTAGACCTCCAAAAATTATGGGGTTAATTTTGTTAAGTTCCAAATATTATTCTCTACCACTTTATGAAATAAAAATAAATAATTATTTTCCATAATTTCTAGTCATTTAATTAAGTACAAGAAAATACTTCTTTCAATTATTAATTAATTTAATATTTTCTGAATTAATATTTTATTAAGTTAAATTTAGCTTATGTTTAAATGGGTAATTAAGGCTAATTAATTTTAAGTAAAGCATGTCACTCCCTTTTCATTAATAGACTTATTATTTCATCGAACCTGCATTTCTAGCATTGCATTTCACATTCATGCATCGCTAGCACTAACTTGCGATGAATCAATGAATCGTATAGGACCTGAGATCATCGAGCAGCCTGTCAAGAGTGGACCAGAGGTGGTGATCATCGAGACAGACCCTGCACCTGCATCGTCGTATCCGGACAAACCTCAAGGGAAGCCCCAATGCATCCCACCTATGTTTTTAAACTCTTTTCTTTATCACAATCAGTGAGTCATGATTGTGCATTAGGTTCCATGAATTGATTGACACCCCACCTGCATTATTACCAATTCCTATGATGTCTTTATACTATACAGGTACAGGTAGCTCGATAGGTGCTATGCTTATGTCGTAGGAATATTGGTAGCACTGTATAGGATGATCTTAAAGCATGGAGGTTTTAAGTTGATTGAGTTCATAGAGAATTCAAATGGAAGTTGTTGTTGATGATGATACCGGATAGGCCCCATAGAGGAAAGGGCAAAGACAAGGTGTTGCAAGGTGGTAGCCCCATCCGTGTCAATTTAGGACCATGTCATTGGCGGTGTCGTGAACAAGTATTGAACGATACTGATCTACATGCTGGTATATGGGACCTAGTAAGCTAAAGTACCCTAACTACCTCAGCGGTAGGACGTAGCCAACTTTCTTTTACCGACTGTTAGTGAGACTGAAGTCTCACAGGAGGGAAATTGTGATCGCCCATGGATAACGTCTAGGACGGGTATCAAATGGGGTTTCCATATTCTCGGGGAAGTTGGAAACGGATCGACCTCTGGTTGGAGTTAGCAGGAAAGGTTGTCATATATGACCAATGTTGTGCGTATGTGTCATGTAGTCGGGTTTTACCCAGCTGGTAGAAATTGATTCAAATCGTTGTCCCGCGCAGCTATGAGTACTGCTTGTTCACTTGGCGTGAATGTAAATAATCAAGAGTAATGAGAAGGGAAGAGTTGGATGAGTTAACTGATTCTTGCTTGAAAAACATGATTGCAGCAGTTGGAGGATGCAAACCATATTATTAATGAACATAATCCTGAGCTAAAATTTGAAAGTAGAAATACTCTATTAAGTGCTATTTTCACAAGTTTGAGTCAACCCACTAGCCAAAGGCCTATGCATTCTAGGTGTCGGCCTTAGCGAGCCATGTTGACGGGTCAGTCTTGAGGAGTATACTAGATATTTAGGGATTTGTCCATAATGTTTCTAGGTGGTGAGCCATATCCATATGACTGGTCCGAGAGCATCCCATGAGAAGGACAACTTTTGGAGGGAGGTTCTATCCAGTGGGAGCGTATCCCGTCCCTTGAGGAGTAGCAGAAAACCGTGTTTAGGGAGCATCGTTGGGTTAGTAGAATAAAGCTCCCTGTCGATGAACAATTTCCATTTTAAGTTTTTAAACCTTGTTGTTGTAATAAGTGTTTCCGCTGTTCAACTTTACTTGTTTTTCGAAAACTTGGTTGTATTATACCATGATGTAATATATTTTTGGGCTTGTATGAATGTATGTGCTGTTGTAACTCACTTCATCGAGTGTTCTCCTATACATGATTCTGGTTTTCCCGGAGGGGATGTCACACTCTGGCGTCTTACCCTTGCCCTTATCCTGACCTGATCCCGCCATCACTGCTACTGACTGCTGTCACTGCATGTACATAGGTATAGATAGGATAAGCATAGAAACTATGTATAACTCTACCAGCAAAGCACTACTAGGTAAGAATGTGTAGTAGAAATCCTAGCACTAAATGAAGGACACAATCATTGTGGGATACTTGCTCTACAGGTATCCTCATACAAGCCTAAGTCGGTAGCCTACCGGGTACTTCATCAACAAGGAAGCCGACCGACTCGACTTGGAGCACAAGGCATATAGAAATAGACTTTCTTTATAAATCCTTGTGGGTTACGACTAGGACTCTTCATGTACCCCTTGTCGATCGGATATATAAGGCGGCAGGGTACCCCCCATCGAGGGATAGTAACGACAGTAGACAAGTTTTTCACAGCATCAATACAATACACAGAACACAGGACGTAGGGTCTTTACTCTCAACAAGAGGCCCCGAACCTATATAACTCAGCGTCTTGTGTTACCATCATAGTTCTTAGTCTTGACGTAGCCCCATATATTTACCGCCAATCTCAAGCTTCGACAGTTGGCATGCCAGGTAGGGGACAAGGCTCGCCGGGATTCTCCATCGACTACGAGGGCCAAAATTCCCACTATTCAGTACTCGCCAGACTTCAAGATCTCCTTCAGATCGCTCGACTTCACGGTCGGCGACAACGGAGCCCTAGGTCTGGAGCAACACAGGTCCGACTCGGCCGCAGCCGTCTCTATGGCGCGATCACGAGTTCGTCAGATCTGATCCCGGCATTGGTCCCACTCAGATCTAAGGAAGAAGATCCTTCCTTTGAGAACGATTCAAAATCAGATCGGTCCTTTGATAAGGACTCGGTTGGATCCGCTTACCCATATCCCCATACTATCAACATGGTGGATATAACAGATCCTGCGGATGGAGACCAAGATGGTGACCAAGACGGTGAACAAGAAGGTAACCCCGTCGACGGCCACCCAAGGCAACAAGCCGAAGGAGGACAATAGGAGGAGAACCCTCCAGTTGATGACTTATCGGTCGGTCACTGCCGTCGACCAAGAGGGTCACGCGGTTCATGAGAAACGCACGTCGACTAGATCTCGGTCCAGAACTCGAAGTGGATGGCGTCAAGGTCTACCACACTCCTCAGAATAACATCACCGGGGCCAAAACTTTGCTTGACACTCTAATGGTCGATGCGAATTATCAAACCCCTACGATGCAGAAGGCAGTGGCTATGCTTAAGGCTGCTATGGCCCAAGAGGCCGCAAAATCTCAGTCGGTCACAAGTTCTAGTCACTTGTCTTCACGAGGTCGGCATAGGCGTAAAGATCTAAGAAATTCTCTCAGTATCCGTGATTGATGAGATACCATCAACTCTCACTATGAAGAACACGCTCGGGACAACCGATGCTATGAGGAAGAACGCCGTGATTGGAGAACTGAAGACCGACGGGATGACCAACGGAACAACTGATGAGAGGACCGTCAAGATCCTCCTCTAAGAGACGACCGCGATGACCATCATCGACGTGACGATTGGGATCGGTGCGATAACGATGATAATGACCATCGGAGATGTCATCATCACAATGATGTTGGTCTGCGGCACGGGCGCCGTCCAACTCCGTCTTCAGACTGCGGTCACCGACGCCTACCGACGACGAGATCGATGGCATCAAAGCTTACATCCCTAGGCTTCGCATAGCTCGATGGACAAAAGGATTCAAGCCGGTCCCCATGAAAAAATACGATGGTCAGACCAACCCCTGAAAGTGGCTGCAGCTCTATAGCATGACGATTCAATCTCCTGGAGGTGATTTCTACATAATGGCTAATTACCTTCTGGTCTGCCTGGATCCAGCCATTCGGATATGGCTCACATCACTTCTAGAGGAGTCAATCACGTCTTGGGGAGACCTCAATAGGAAGCTCATAGAAAGCTTCCAAGCTACCTGCAATTGACCGACAACCACTTCGACCTCACTCGGATCAAGCAGAAGACCGATGAACCTCTTCATGACAACATCATGCGATTTTGCGCTAAGAAGACTGAGATCCCCAATGTGTCAGACCAATAAATTATTGCTGCCTTCCAAGGTGGGATCCGCAGTGATGATTTGGTTTGAGAGATCGATCGGAGGAATCATGACCTCAAGCTGACCGATGAAGAGTGCTTTGAGATCGCTGACAAGTTTGCATCTGGTGAGTTGGAATTAGATGACATACAGGGAAAAGGCAAGGAGAAGCGGTCGGACAAGCCCGAGTCCTCCAAAAAGGACAAGAAGAGGAAGTCTAACAACGCGGTTCACACGGTGGACTGACTTCAGAAGAACCCTCGAACCAACCAACCATCCACGGATGAGCTTCTGAGTGGCCCATGCCTTTGGTATCCAAAGGGAAACCACAAAGCGAAGGATTGCCATCGACTGAAGGGTTTTGCAACAGCCGCGCTCAAGGTGGCTAAAGATCCCCCGAGACGCAATAGCAAAGACAAGACCAAGGACGACGGCGACAAGGATGATTCAGGAGAGTTCTAGGAGCCCTGCAAGGAAGTCAACTTCATCTTCGGCGGCCCGGATGCCTATGTGTCCAAGCGCAAGAAGAAGCTAGAAATTTGGGAGATCAACTCGATGGAACCAGCTGTGCCTCAATTCATGAGGTGGTCTGAGGTGCCAATAACCTTTGATCGATCGGATCATCCCAAGAATATCCCGAAGTCGGGTCAATACCCGCTGGTGCTTGCTGCTATGATGAAGGAGGTAAAGTTCAACAAAGTACTCATTGATAGAGGAAGCAGTTTCGACTTAATCATCACCAAGACTCTTAAAGAGTTTGGTCTATTAGTCAATGACGTCCACCTGAGTTCTTCACCTTTCCATTGGATTGTACCTGGCAAGACTTCAGTTCCTATTGGACAGGTCAGTCTACCGGTCACCTTTGGTACCCATGAAAACTTTAGGACCGAGCGCATTCTCTTCCAGGTGGCAGATTTCGACTCGGCATATCATGCTATCATCGGTTGACCGGTGATGGCTAAATTCATGGCTGTCCCGCATTATTCGTATCTCACCCTCAAGATGCCAGGCCCGAACAGAATAATCTCCCTCCACTCTGTTCTTTGGAATTCTTTCAATTGCGATGTGCAGAGTTGTGAGATGGCCAACAAACAGTTAATGCTGTCTGACCAGAAGGAGATCTAGAAGGCAGTCGGCATGGACGAGCAGACTGGAGCAATGGTTCCAGCAAAAAAGCCTACCAAAGACAAGATTCAGACCAATGACATCCAAACCAAGGAAATCATGCTCGATCCTGAAGACCCCGATAAGGTAACTTATGCTAGGGCCAACCTCGACGAAAAATAGGAACTCGCGCTCACTCTTTTCCTCTAGGAAAATAGGGACATCTTTGCATGGAAACCATCTGACATGCTAGGAGTTCCTAGGGAAAAGATTGAGCATGAGTTAAGGGTGCCACTTGAGGCTACCCCCATTCGATAGAGGCTTAGAAGATTCGCACAAGACCGTAAGGATGCTATGAAGAAGGAGATAGTTAGACTATTAGATGCTAAGTTTATAAAGGAGGTGTATCATCCCAACTGGTTAGCAAATCTAGTCCTTGTACCCAAGAAGAATAAAGAGTGGAGGATGTGTGTTGATTATATCTATCTCAACAAGATCCCATTGAAGGTTGAAGATCAGATTGAAACTTCCTTTATAACACCCTTTGGTGCTTATTGCTATATCACAATGCCTTTCGGTCTGAAGAACGCTGGCATGACTTACCAATGGGGTATTCAATGCTGCCTTGCTACTCAGATCGATCGGAACACAGAACCGTATGTTGATGACATCGTCAAGACTCGGAACGTCGAGGAACGTATTTCTGACCTGGCAGAAACCTTTGACAATCTGAGGCATTATTCAATGAAGCTGAATCCTAAGAAGTGTGTTTTTGGGCTTCCTTCGGGAAAGTTACTCGACACAATGCTGCACAATCGAGAAGCCGAAGAAAAAATTGCCAAGTGGGCAGTCGAACTTGGTCAATATACCATTACGTTCGCGCCTCGGTCGGCTATAAAGGGACAAGCGTTAGCTGATTTTGTTGCCGAGTGGATAGAGATTATTGGAAAATGTACTTCGATGGATCTCTTCAATTATAGGGAGCTGGTGCAGGAGTCATGTTTGTCTCACCCACTGGAGAGAAGCTTCAATATGTCCTTCAGATGATGTTTCGCGCATCCAATAACGCTGCAGAGTATGAACCCCTTCCACATGGTCTGCGCATTGCCATGTCACTCGGCATCAAGTGCCTTTGACGTCTTTGGTGACTTGGCTTTGGTCATTAATCAGGTTACTAAGGATTGGAACTGTGGGATGACAATATGAGTGCTTACTGTTAAGAAGTAAGGAAGCTCGAAGAAAAATTCGATGGATTGAAGGTCACGCATGTTCTTCGAGACAATAACCAAGCGGCCGATGAATTGCCCAAGATGGGATCATCCCGGTCAGCGGTACCGCTAGGTGTTTTCTTACACATTCTGGATTCCCCCATGATTTCTCCTTGTTCGGATGTACTAATGAGTGTTGTCACTAATCTTGTTGGTGATGACAACATGGAGACCGACTGGCGCGACTCACTCATCCAATATTTGGACAAGGGGACGTTGCCTTCGGATCCTAATGAGCAACGAAGGTTAGAGACCTGATGCCGAGGATATTTGTTGGTGGAAGTCCAACTCTATAAAAGAGCAGGTTCAAACATCTTGATGAGATGCATCTCGATACCAGAAGGCCAAAAGTTGGTAGAAGAAATTCATTCCAGGATATGTGGCAATCATGCGGCTTCCAAGACTTTGGTTGGCAAAGCCTTCCGGCAAGGGTTTTATTGGCCCACGGCGATCGAAGACACACACCAGGTCATTCGGAAGTGTGAAGGTGCTCAATTCTTCGCTCAACAAACGCATGTGCCTTCACAACAACTTCAGATGATACCTTTGACTTGCTCCTTTGCTGTCTAGGGGCTTGATATTATGGTCCTTTCAAGAAAGCGCCAGGCGGGTTCACTTATCTATTTGTTGCTATTGATAAATTCACCAAGTGGATCGAAGCGAAGCCGGTCAGTAAGATAACATCGAAGAAGGCAATAGAGTTTGTCAAGGATATCTTCACTCGGTTTGGGGTTTCTCGTGATATCATCACCGATAATGGAACTCAATTCACATCAGTGGAGTTCTATGACTTTGCCGATGAGATGGGAATAAAAATCCACTTTGCATGAGAGGATCAACCTCAAAGTAATGGGCAGGTCGAACGGGCCAATGGTATGATTCTTCAAGGACTGAAACCGTGGATATTCAACAGGCTTAAGCCTGATGCCGATCGGTGGGTCAAAGAATTGCCTTCAGTTCTTTGGGGGCTTCGCACAAACACCAGTCGGGCAACTGGTCAGTCACCTTTCTCATTGGTCTATGGCTCAGAGGCTATGTTGCCAACATAGGTCACTCTTGTTTCGGCACGGGTTCAGGTGTATGATGGACAGCTTTCTAAGGAGAACCAAGAGATCGATTAGATTGCAGTAGAGGAGTTGCGTGATCGCGCTCTATTTCGGCTGGCACTTTACCAGCAAGGCTTGCATCGATATTATGATAAAATCGTACGTCATTGCCATTTCCATGTTGGAGATTTAGTGCTTCGCCAAGTGCAGTCAACGAAGAACCAACATAAGCTTTCTCCAAAGTGGGAAGGACTATATGTGGTGAAGGAAGTCACTCGCCCGGGGGCTTACCAACTGATGTACGAAGACGGCGATGATATACCAAATTCCTGGAACATAAATCAGCTATGTTGTTTCTATACTTAGTTATTCTTTTGTATACTTATATATTATTTCTGAATGAAACTTTGGTCTTTTTGATGAAAGATTTTTTGATGATTTTCATTCTACATTGTCTGGATTTCTTAATTTATTTTATTAAACAATCAAGCCAGGGGGCTAGTCATAATGTCCCACCTCAGTCAACTTCTCCAGTTTACATTTGAAGGATTTGGAGATGCTCTTAGCATCCTCTATCTTGGCGTCAGCCTCCTTCAGCTCCTTCTGCAGCCGAGTGATCTCGGCCTTCTGGTCCTCGACTGACTTGGAGAGGTTTTCCTTCTTAGCATTCAAGGCGTCAACAAACCTTTGCTGATTGGAAGTCAACTTCTCCAGGTCGGCAATCTTCTGATCAAGACCTAAAGAGAAATATTTGATCTTTTAGCGCTAGAGTGATTAGTTGATAATTTAAACACAGATGGTGAGTGATCTTACCAGCTATATCTGCACGGCCTTGGTCTAAGGCCTTGGTCATCTCTCTTTGGTCGGTCTGCAGCTTTTCAATCTCCTTTTGTGCTTTGGCGAGCTGCTGACCGGTGACTAGCATAACACCAGCAATGTGTCAGTCTTAAACTTAAAGACATGAAGACCGAAGAGTTTAGGACATACCAAAAGTTTCGGCTTCAAGGTATTTCACCCTAGCCTGTGTCCTCTCTACAAGAGCATACATTTTCTGTATACAAAAAGGGGTTAAGCTTAAGGATGAGATTGAGACAAAGCTAAAGCAGAGTATTGAAGTACCTTGCTGGCTTCTCGATGTTGGTACATAATTTCCACATCCTCCACATCGGGCCGACCGAGTATATCTACAGATAATATCGCCTTACCTTTGTCAAGTGGTGAAGGGACGATGGCTGGAGTAGGTTGGGGTGCAGGCACCGGAATGGAGGCAGGAATTGTCTTATTAGATGGTTTATCCACCTTGGTTGGCATGTTTGTTGACTTGCCGACCGATTTGGGCAGATCAGTCGGATGAGGAGGGGGTCCTGACCAAGTGGCTTCGGACCCTTGAGCGCTCAGAGAATCACTCGTCCGACTACTGTCAAAACATAGATGGAGGAGATTAAAATGTGTTATGGATGGCAATAAGAGACAATGAGTATAAGGTTAAAGGATTAACCTAGGAGCCTTCTTGAGCTTAATTCAACACATCATCTTCTTCGAAGAAGTCGACTGAGAATCAGTCTCCTTCCTCTTCTGGGCAGATTTGCCTGCCTTGTCGATCTATTCCACCGCCCCAGCATCACTCTAAGTTTGGCTTGGGGGCTCCAACTGGCTTGAAGGTCGGTCGGGGGGAGTAGGGGTGGGTTGACCGGCATCAGTAGATGGCATTTCTTCATCATCACTCTGATCCCCAACATATTGTCGTTGGCACCCAACAGTCTGCTTCACTAGTCGACTGGGGGGAGGCAGGGTGACAACTGGATCATCACGTTCAAGTTGAGCACCTACAGAAGAGCTTGAGCCTCCAGTGCCGGTCTGCTGCGGCTTCTCAACATAATCCGGTCCCTCGGTATCGATCAGAGGGAGCGGAGGATGGGATATATAAGTATCCAGAACCTACGCAAGAATCAATACATCAAGCAGGACATCAAGACAAGAAAATAAGGGATTGCTCAAAGTAGACTGAGGCTTACTCAGGCTCGCACAGTGCCCTTGTTATACGCCTTTCTGATCAACGAGTCATCCTGAAGGATATTCCCTTCAAATATTTTTGATAGGCGTTTCTTATGAAGTTCAACATTCAGCGGGTCGGGCACCTCCCTGGTTTCGTCATTATTAACATAGTTCCATGCCGGGTGACTCTGAAGCTTCAGGGGCTGCACTCTGCATACTATGAAGCTTTTAGCGATGGTGATTCTGTCAACACCTTCAGCCTTTAAGTCAGCTATCTTCTTTAGCAGAGCGACCACCTGAGGGTCAGTCGGATCAGGCTTGTCTATCCATTGCGCCAGAGGAATTGCCTTGGCACCAGTGAAGTCGGCAAGAACAGGGGGTGGGTTGTCACAGGAGAACCACTCATCCTTCCAGTTCTTGTTTCCAGTCTTCAAAGGCACATTGATGTAGGCTTCCTTCTTGCGCAACTGGAAGCCAACACCGCCTATAGCTACTTGATTGTCTTTGGTTGGCAGTGGTCACAGGACGAGCAGATGGCGAAATAAATTAAAGTGGGGGAGAATGCCCAAAAATGCTTCGCACATATTCACGAAGATGGTGATATGAAGAATGGAGTTGGGATTGAGGTTGACAAGCTCAATCCCATAAAACAATAGGAGCCCACGCAAGAAGCTGCAGCAGGGGACTCCAAAACCGTGCTTGAAGAACGAGCAGAACATGACAATCTGCTTATGAATAGGGATGGGGCAAGATTCATGGGGTACCTTCCACTTGATCCGAACTTGTTCTGGGAGGATGCCGTCGACCACCATTTGGTTCATATCAGCTTGGGAGAGGCTGCTGTTCGAGAACTCCCGAAGCTGCTCCGGATTGTCAATCTCCGACGAAGAGGATGCGGCAGCGGCGGTGGAAGTTGCAGGAATTGAGGTGGAAACCTTCTTGCGACTCATGGCAATGGTTGTTTTGGATGCGGCGGATCAAATGCTGAATCCTAGCAAAAACTTGGGGGCTAAGCACAGCGAGATCTACGACGGCCAGAAGCAAAGACACTAACCCTACTAGAAAGCGGAGGAGTCGCTGAGAGCAGAGGAGGCGCGAGGAAGATGAAGAGTTCGTGCGCAAATGCGGCGTGGACTGAGGGTCAACTTGACGCTGCCCTTTTATACTCCCGCTTTTTGATCTAAGGGCCCCATGGGCTAGGATGGGCCATACAGTGATGCTACTTTTTGATTAATTAGAAGCTTAATCAAGGGCCTTAAACATGTTTAGGGTCTAAAACCTTGAGAAGTAAAACTCGGGGGCTTCTTTGATGAGAAGCATTTGAGAAATGTTTAACCATATCTATATGATTTTATGATCATGTAGCAAAGGACTTGATGGTCATATGAATATAAGTTTAAAGGTTATGGTATTGATTGAAGTCAATAACCAAATTGCTAAAATTGGACTCGTGAATAGATAGAGTGACTAATTATTAGGGAAAGGCTATATTATGATTGATGTCATTTAGCTTAATACCATTATACGATTGATGTCATATTGGTTCACATGAATTGAATATGATTGATATCATAAAATTCAGACCGACCAAGTCACTCGGACATAGTGAATATCACTCGGCCTTTTTACTAAATGGTCGGCAAGGTTGAAGCCTTGCAAGTTGGCTTACTGGTTTGATGACCAGAGGTTTGTTAAGCTCAGACTCAATAGTTTGAGTAAAATACATACAAAATAATAAGAGCTAATATAATTAGCCTCTTGCATTATTTGTTAGTCTCCAAATTATACAAGAGTCGGGGGCTACACCTGATCAGGTGCACCTAACCGGTGCACTAGATCTATCAGGAACTTTAATAAAGAGGTCTTCCTAATTTATGATCAACATCGAAGATCACTTTGAGAATCAAATCTCAAAATTAGGAAGCACATGGGGGCTGCTGTGGAATACTTGCTCTACGGGTATCCTCATACAAGACTAAGTCGATAGCCGACCGGGTATTTCATCGACAAGGAAGCCGACCGACTCGACTTGGAGCACAAGGCATGTTGAGATAGACTTTCGATATAAATCCTTGTGGGTTACGACTAGGACTCTTCATGTACCCCCCCCCCCCCCCCCCCGCTGACCGGATATATAAGGAGGCAGGGTACCCGCCATCGAGGGACAGTAATGACAATAGACAAGTTTTTCACAACATCAATACAATACACAGAACACAGGACATAGGGTTTTTACTCTCAATGAGAGGGTCCGAACCTGTATAACTCGGCGTCTTTTGTTACCATCGTAGTTCTTTGTCTCGACGTAGCCCCATATATTTACTACTGATCTCAAGCTTCGACAATCACTAAACAAATAAAGCAATGAAATCAACAGTGATCATCGATTGTATGTGACTGGTGCGAGTCATCTAGTGTACAGTCAAGTAATTTGCAATAAATCTAACTGTAGTCTAGATGCGAGAGACAAACCCTAGAATTTGCAATTAATAGATATGCATGGTAGTAATTGCAATCTAGGTTGAGCTAATTAGCAATTAATGCAACTAATTATTGGTAGTCAATTCTATTGCATCAATTAAACTAATTACTTGAAATTAGGGCATCAATCGATGAATGGAGGATGAGTAAAATACCTTGGGGAAATCGACGATGAGACCCTCGGAGAACACGCAACTGATTGTCAGAAAGGTGGAGTTTTGGTACCGGCAATGGAGGTGGGAGAAGGGACAAAAAAAGAGCAACTTTGCCCTAACACTTGGCGGTGGAGCTCGGCTCAGTGGATTGCACGCGTGTGGGGGAAGCAAAGAGGCTGTGCTAGAGAGACGACGATGATGTGTGTGGTGGTGATTGAGATGGAGGCGACGACGACAACGTCTTGTGGCGGGGCTGCGAGGTGGAGGCTCCAGCATGCGGTGGCTTGCGGCAGTGCAGGAGAGAGCATGACATTGCATGGCGGTGGCTCGACGAGAGAGAGAGAGAGTGTAGGAACGCAGCGGTGACATCATTGGAGGCGAGGCAGTGAGTTTGGAGCGTGTCGGGGGCGAGGACACGACGTCGAGAGGTGAATAGGGAAGAAGACAAGGTCTTCCCAATTTGACCTAGGTCAATATATCAACAATTGGCCGAGATTGAAACAAGGAGCGATCTACGGTCACTGATTGAAGAAGGTGTTCGCATTTCAATCATAGTGACTGGACTGTCCGGTCAGTTTTAGGTCTGCTGGCAATTGTGCAGACCGGAGGTACGGTCTCTAGGAACGTTCTGTCCGGTCTCTACGACCATACTCCCCGAGGCACTATGCACAGAGCCACTGACCGGACTGTACGGTCCAGTGATCGGACTGTACGGTCACTACTGGAAATTTTTCTGAATCAAGGAATTTCTCCATTTTCCAAGTACCCTTGCTAAACACACAAATAAACACTACACTTGGAATATGAACGGAACTCTCAGACACTCCTTTTCAAGCAGTGGCTCTTTATGGCCTTATAATTTTCACAAATGCCAAATAAATAATCAAGACAATAAGAATCAAAGTGAATAAGAGCCTAATAGGTATGTATGAGCTTTAGTCCATGAACCGTGCGAGTGGGTTTAACCTTGGAGTTCATAAGAGCTTATTCAATGGGCATGAAGCACAATCCTTTCCTTTTGTCACACTTGCGGAGATGTAATCTCATATAGATCATGTGTTATAACTCCAGTGCCACATGCTTAGCCAAAAACCCAGTCCAACATGGTATGGTCAAACACATCAATGTGTGATTCCACTTCCTGAGAGACAATGTCGAGAAGGGGGATGTTGAGCTCCAATACATTGATTCCAAAAACCAACTAGCTGATATCCTCACCAAGCCCCTAGATGCTTTGACACATGCTTTTCTTCGGGGGGAACTTGGTGTTTGTCATCCCTATGGCATCATTTGAGGGGGAGTTGATTTTCTCTTGTATATATGTATCTTACCATTTTTTACATTGCATCTCATATGTAATATATGCATTGGTAGATGAGCTTTGATTCTTATGCTTCGTTGCATTTCTCCTTGCTACGATTGAGCTTGAGCTAAGTTGTGTGGATGTGATGGTAATCTCTCATGCTTAGATTTTCTAGATGGCCTGTTATAAACTCATGTGAGCAACTTGCTAATCTTAAAGATAAACTGAGCTTCTTGTGAACCTTATGATCTAATCTTGCTAAAACTTGCTCACCATGTGTGTAATTGCTTTTATCCTTGTTGAAGCTTGCATATAGGCTAGTCTAGAGGATGTCTTGGCTTTGGCACCTTGTGTTTGCGAAATGGAAGGCTTTGCAAATGTTTAGCTCATGATGAAACATTGTGAAAACGTGTGTTCCTTTTGACGCAAAGGCATGCTCATTTTTCTTGTGCATAATCTTGAAAAATCTGCTAAGTGCTTTGATCAAGAACTACTCAATAATGCTAAATCCAAACATTGTGACTTGAAGCCTTGGGGTATTTGCCGTACCCAGTCGTGCGACCCTCCGCATGGATAAGAGGACACATGAGGATAAACTATAATCACTTGATCAACTGAGTCTCTATTTCATATGTGACCGTTTGTAGAGCTCATTTTCTACGAGTTCCTGTTGCCCTTATAAAGATTGAAACTGGCTAGATTCTTATGATTCACTTGGTGCTTGTTTTGCCTTGGATGATAGTACTTACACATGTGGTGACAGATTTTCTCATGATAAGCAAAATTTGATTCTATCTAACCTAGTCAATCTTTCTGCTTAGCCTGTATAGCTCATGGTGTTTATGCCTTGCTATCTATTTTGGATCTTTGCATGATTGGGAGCTATTGCCTTTACACTTCATGGCACTATGGTTATGGTTAGCAAAGTTAAATGCTTGTTTGCATAATTGTTGAAGCTCCTTCGGTTTGTATTTTCGTGCATTGCATGTTTGCTTGTTCTTTTGCCTCTTTGATGAGTTCATTGCCAAAGGGGGAGAAAATTTTGGGGTCATGCACAAATAATGCTAAGAAATTCATATGATCCATTTTGCACTACATGAGACCTACCACAACTTGAGAGGGAGCATATCATGATCTTGAGCGGTTTCTTACGCTTTTCACATTCTTTGCGTCTCAAGTCGCTTTATTTACCAACTCTTGGTTTTGTTATCCCTACTTGCTAGATGGCTTATTTTCACCTTTTCTTTGGGTTTGGCAATTTGGATGTGCTTATTCAGCTTCGCATTTCAATCTCTAATCTTTGTGCATTTGGTGTTGTCAATGTACTCATCAAGGGGGAGATTGAGAAACCATGTGGATATGAGCCATGGTTTGCTATATTTGTGATGAGTAATTGACTTGAGCGGATTTGGTGTTTGAGTTGAAATGCGGGAATCCTGGGATTGCATGGGTTTGCATATCATGGTTATGACTAACTGGTGTTGATGGAGATATTGGTGATGTTGCAGGAGATGGGAAATGTGTTTGCTTGTCTCATGATGTGTAGGTCACTGGAGTCAACTTGGCGGTCAACGGCGAGAGGATCGGGCACAAGTAGGGGACTTGGGGCCAGACGGTCGGGATGCCGGGTGAAGTCAAGGGTGATCCACACCGTACACTTGGAGAGGCAAGAAGCACGGACGGTTTCGTGGTTGAGCCTCAAAACCGTGGTGGTGATGAAGACGGTGTGTTGACCAAGTCAAGGCGAATGGGATGCCGGTGCAAGTGACAAGGAGGCCCGATGGACAGGGACTGGGAGAGACTTGCCCGTGGTCAGGATCACGGGACAAGGTGACACGCGTGAACATCGAGAAGTTGTGCTTTGAGAAGCGTGTAAGGTGGTTTCTTGGTTTGGGCCTCAAAACCGGTGGTGGTGGTTGGTGGTTCACGTGGCACCATCACGGAGCTTGCTTCGAGATGAAGCAAAGACGTGAAGTGTCCGATGGCATTCGGGCGATGAGAAAAAAAGATGGACGGTTATGCCCCCGGTGATAGGTGGGTGTGTTATGTAGGTCAAGGGTAGAGTGGTTATGTGGACAATAGACCCTAGGCCTATATAAGGAGAGGTGTGGCTAGTGGCAGAGGTACCTCTCTTCCCATTAGCCTTGTATTAGGACTCTATTCAAAGTGCTAGGAGAGGACATCATGTTTTAGAGAAGAGTAGTGGGTGTGTGAGAGACATCTCTGGCTCTTCCAAATAGTGGGAGGAAGAGGGTGGCTTCCTAGCCTTGTACCTATGAATCTTGTAAGCACCTTTCTATAATATGAGAAGTATTTTCGTGCTCAAGATTTCCCTCTTCACTTGAATCCCGAAATTCTCTTTTTCTTTTTTTGGGAAACATTTTCGTGGTGATTTTCGATCTCACTTTTCGACTAGTTTTTGGCCCAGATTTCTTGAGAAACTTGTTGCTAGGATGAGCTAGGATAATCCTCTATGGATCCTTGATGGAATTATTGGCTCTAGCACCTTTGATTTGAAGGATTTCTCAAGTGTCCCCTTTTTGGTGTTCTTGGCACGAGATTTGAAATTCGTGATGATTTCTTGAGCCAATTGAGTTGATCTTCTAGGAAAAGAGTCATGATGTATTGAGGATCATCTGGTCCAAATTTCGTGATTTTTGGAGTTCGTTTGATAAGGTTTTGCAATTTTTCTTTGCGGTTCACTATTGCTGTTCTGAATCTGTTTACTTCCCTGTCGGACTTGTCCGATGATCATAGGACTTGTCTGATGGTCAATTTGTCTGAGGCATCGGGCAAGTCCCTCGGACTCCAGAGCCTGCACCAACTTGTACCATCGGACATGTCCGATGACCATCGGACTTGTCCGATGAAGATCTGAGAAATACCCATCCGAATGGCTCTTTTTCTTTTTGGGATATAGGCCATGTTCTCTTGGAGAATTTTGATTGGCTCCCATTCACCCCCCCCCCACTGGTCGCCTTCTTGGTCCTTCAAAGGAGTTTTCTTGGACATGCCAATTTCTATCGTAGATTTGTTAAGGATTATTCGAGGATTGCTAAACCCTTGATAGAATTGTTGAAGCAAGATACAGAATTCATTATGGACGATGAAAGACTCTTTGCCTTTAGAAAATTAAAGGAAGCTCTATGCTCTACACCCATCATGTAGCCACCTGATTGGAGTTTACCTTCTGAAATTATGTGTGCTGCAAGTGATTATGCAGTTGGAGCTGTTCTTGGACAATGGAAAGAAGGTAAAGTGCATGCTATTGATTATGCTAGCAAGACTTTGAATGAGGCGCAGATCAATTATACAACAACTAAAAAGGAGATGTTAGTTGTTATATTTGCTTTTGAGAAGTTTAGATCTTACATTCTAAATTCTAAAGTGATTGTATATACTGATCATGCTGCTATAAGATATTTGGTTTCAAAAAAGGAATCTAAGCCTCGGTTAATGCGATGGGTATTGATGCTGCAAGAATTTGATTTGGAAATAAGAGATAAGAAAGGAGTGGAAAATTCTATAGTAGATCATTTGTCTCATCTTGAGTCATTATCAACTGAGCCAATAAAAGATCAAATGCAACAAGAGCAGTTGTTCACCGCATTTTATCGTAGAGAGAGTTGGATGACGGATATTATCAAAGGATTCAAGTGACAAACTGATATGATGAACAAGAATACAAGGAGATGAGTTAAGAGCGAAATGAGAAAATTCATATGGGCCGACCCATACTTGTATAGTCAGGATGGAGCAGTGAGAAGATGTGTACCCAGAGAAGAAAGAGCGAGCATTTTGTCAAAATGTCATTCTTCGGATTATGGGGGACATTACGGCTATTTTGGAACACAGGCGAAAGTATGGGTGAGTGGATTCTATTGGCCTACTATGCATGAAGATGCAAAAAGGTATGTTGCAACATGTGCCCAATGCCAATGAATAGGAAATGTTAACAGTAGGAATGCAATGCCTCTTAAGTACAATTTTCGAGTCGTTATCTTTGATGTATGGGGTATAGATTTTATGGGACCATTTGTGAATTCTCATGGTTGCGAATATATATTGGTTGTCGTTGATTATGTTTCCAAGGCGGTTGAAGCAATGGCATGCAAGTTCAATACTACAAGAGAATCAATGAATATACTTCAGGAGCAAGTTTTCCCAAGGTATGGAATACCAAGGATAATAATTACAGATAGAGGATCGCATTTCACAGGAGGAGAATTTACTAGGTTTTTAGCAAGATCTGGGGCTGAACACAGAATTGGAACAGCTTATCATCCTCAGACAAATGGACAAGCAGAGATGTCAAATAAGCAATTAAAGGGGATTCTGCAGAAGATAGTTACGAAGGAAGGAAAAGATTGGGCTATAAAGCTTAACAGAGCATTATGGGCATATAGGACGGCATTCAAGACACCAATTGGTATGATGCCATATCAATTCATCTATGGGAAATCATGTCACCTACCGATGGAATTGGAATATAAGGCTTATTGGGCTATAAAGGAAATGAATTAGGATCTCAATGCCACCGGTATAAAAGGGAAAATTCAAATAAGCGAATTGGAAGAGATGCAATTACGTGCATATGAAAATGCGATAATATATAAAGAAAAGACAAAGAAGTGGTATGATAAGAAGCTTTTGAAGAAGGAATTCAAGGAAGGAGATCGGGTACTCCTATTTAATTCATGATTCAAATTATTTGGTAAAGGCAAACTACGAAGTAAATGGTAAGGACCTTATCTTGTGAATACGATGTTACCTTCAGGAGCTGTGATTATAATGGATGGCAAAAGGAACAAGTACACGATGAATGGACAACGTCTAAAGGTATATATAGAACCTGACACCTTTGAATTAAAATCTTTTGATGTGTACTTCACTGCTTAGTTCCCTGTGTGGTCGAGCTTAACGACGTAAAACAAAAGCCCTATTTAGGTTTTTGATTTTTGTGATTTTTTTTTGATGTTTTGATTGGGTAAAAATAGAGTATCGCGTCAATCGGCGCAGTGCTGCGCCGATCGGCGCAGCCCTGCACCGATCGGTGCGGCAGTGTCTTTTTGGTTTTTGAATTAGTTTCGGACCATGCCTCGTTAAGACAGTTGAATTCCGTAAATAAGAGATAGAGTCCTAGTCCAATTGGAAATCAAGGGATATAAATATGAGAGGGGAGCAACCCCACGGATCAACTCGCATTACATACTCACTAGAACAAAGCCCTAAAGGCAGAAGCTATGGAAGGCGGCGCGTTGGGAAGCAATCAAGGCGGCGCCGATTGGCGCAACAGTGGAGCCAATCAGCTCGGTGGCGAATTTCCGCAGCTTTCTGAAATTTGGCCCTGGGACAAAGTTGACAAAGTATTGACGCCAACACGAGATGATCCAGTGGTCTGGTCAGATCTGAGGAAGAAGTTCATGAAGGAAAGTGAAGCTGACGCATGGAACGCCGACAAGGTAAAGATGGACAATGTACTTCGGCAGATTATGAGGAGAGTTTTGCTGCGCAAAGGAAAATCTATAGGACCTATTGGAAGTGAGGCTGTTTCACAAAGGTACACCATGGAAGGTCTTCTTGATCTTGCTAAGCCTTTGTCATATGAAGATTTCTTGTCTTTTGAAAGATTATTGACTAAGCAAGAGAAAGAGGAAATAGATGAAGAGAGCGCTCTCACAATCCATAAGTGCTGGCTTTATAGCAAACATGATATTGCTGCCAAGTATGAACTCCAGCTGCACAAGGAAGCCAAAGAAGCCATGTACCAGTTGGATGCGGAAAAGGATCTTCAAGCTAGACAAGATGAAGCCTCTCCCAGGGTTCTTACTGATTGGGAGGGTTTTCAAGAAAACAAGATTCATAGGGATAGTCGCATCGAAGGTTGCAAGTGTCTCTTTTGTGCTAAAGATCTTCAACATAAGGTTGAACTCCAATTGGCAGAAGATCCAACCTTCATACCCGGAGAGGTTGTATATGATGATGGCTATCGCGCAGTTCCTGGAGGGAAGACGCCTAAGGAGATTAATGATGAAATTTTACGAAGATAGCAAAAAAAGGGGATTCGTGACGAGAACCTAGAACAATTGGCAGAAACTGCCAGCTGCGCCGATCGGCGCAACGATGGAGCCGATCCGCGCGAACTGAAGATGGCTGAATTTATTGATCTGACGGCTCTACCAAGTGAAGACGAAGAGCCTGCTGCAAAGAAGTGTAAGACTACACCAGAGGTTCGCAAATCTGCTAGACTATCGGGTAAGCCAATTCAAAGGTATTCTGAACTATTGGGTAAGCCAATTCAAAGGTATTCTGAATGGGATAGCGACTTTGACATGTTAGATTGTTTGGAAAATTTGGAGATTGGTCATCCTAGAATGTCTGGATATGCGGGAGATGATTTTAATATGCAGAGAAGCTCTGGAAGTCCTAAGTTTGAAAATTGGGGAATGTTTGCAGAATGGAACAATGACAGGGAGGCAGGAACTTCAGCAAGAGTTAATGGTAATGTAGAGGGAAGCGGAGACAATCACAGTGAAGAAAGAACACCACCGCATCGATTGGCTCCGAGGGGTTTAAACAGTGTCTCCCCCTACAGTTTTGAAAATCATAGTCTGCAACCACTAGTTTGATGTCCTGTCTGCCGCTGGAATATTGAATGATTGTATCAAGACAGGGATCGTGCCTACAGGCATCAAAGGGATGTGGATCGGAGAATCTATGATGTAATCGAGATGAATGAAGCGGATTACAGTTTTCTCATAAGAAACATAAGACGGATTTTCCAAGTCTTGAACAGGAATGGTCTCCATGATTAGTTGAGTTTCTTCTCTTGCAATGAGGACATTAAAAATTTTGAGTGTGGGGGAAGGGCTTCCATTAGTCATGGTTTTTAAGTGTTTTTAAGTTTAGTTTTGTTTGTTTTTCTTATTAAGTGTGCTTAGGAGAGTCATGAGTGATGTTGAGAGTTGCTTTAAAAGTCTTTATGTAGTTTGAATCATTGCATTGTCTTTAATAACGTTAGTGTCGATTGTCAAATTGGAAGTGCCCCATATTATTTATCTTATCTTTTTGATGATTGATCGGTTGATTACTTGAATTAGTTGGTTATCACTTAACTTTTAAGCTTTGAATTTGTGAAAACTTCTTTTGACTCATCCGAAGCCAAAGCAAAAGCAGGGTCTAATATGCCTACATAAGCCAAGTGAATGAGAGCAAGCTACACTTTTGAATTAATTGAATTGTAATTAACTTGTCAACTCTTTGCTCATGATTTCGACCAAATTAGGAAAGGATGATCTATTTGATTAATCTGTATTTCTAGCCATTCTTATCCATATAAATTCCTTGCTATCATGAAAACCATACGTCTTCGCTTCTTCCTTCTCCTTGATATAACCTATATTCTCAATAAAAAGAGGATTCAGAAAACATTTGCTACTGGTGCAAGACAGAAATTGCCGATCATATTGGGAATAGAATAAAGAGGAAGAAAAAGGAAGAAGAAGAAAGAAAAAAAGAGAAATAAAAATATAGACTGCACCAATCAGCGCAGTTGTGGAACTGATTGGCGCATATAAAAAAAGAAGAAGAAAAAAAGAGACAAAGAAAAAAAATTATTCCCTGAGATGCAGCAAGATTATCAAAGAAAGCAGCTTGTTGATTATCTCTTACTCTTTGCCATTGTTCTCATTGAAACCTTTTTCTTTAGATCTTCTTTGTTCCTCTTTTCCGTCATTAAAATTTCTTTTCCTAGAAAATCCTTTCTTAGTGGGCATGATTGAGCACATTGTTGACATGGTTAAATTTATGGTTTAATTAGTTATATAGCCCTCCAAGATCCATATACAATCATTGCTTACATAGGAGACGGAAGGAAATACACTTGAGAGATTTAGAGAAGACCAATAGCATGATGCTCAATGCTAAAGATGAGTAAAGAAAACTAAAATCATTTTTGAAAAGGTTTTGTGGTAATTTGATTAAATTCAATTATGAAGTACCGGCTGGTTTGAAAGAGGGTGAGAGAAAATCTTTGTGGGGCAAGTAAAAATGATGATTGATATTGATTGAAGGAGAGGTGATGTGAAGATTCTTGCTACATATTTGATTTTGTATTGCTCGAGGAGTAGCAATGATCTCAGTGTGGAGGAACTATTGGTGGTTTCTAGCTATCCATTTTATCTACCAAAAAGGGGTGTTTTACGTCTTAATTTGGTGGTATTGACAAACAATTCACCCCATATTTGCATATATTTGTAGTTGTTCTATTTTTGATGTAATTGAAAAAAACAGGTATAAAACAGGGCATTTATGTATAAGGAATCAAAGAGCAACAAGGATGGGCCAAATATAGAGCCGCGCCGATCGGCGCGGGCCTGCGCCGATCGGCGCAGAAGGGTAAAAGACAATGAAAAGCATAATTCGGTCCAAGGACAAAGGCCCAGCCCAATACAAGTCGAAGTCGGTGGAAGTTGACCTAATCTCATCGGATATAAAACGAAGACATCTATCAAGAGCCAAAGGAGACAGAGAGAGATATCAATCGCGATATCCAGCTGTTAGAACTAGGGTTTCAGGATATTGGCGGCGATGGTTGGTCAACACCGACGAGAACCACCAGAAGGGAGGTCGCACCGATCGGCGCGACGGTTGCGCCGATCCGCTCGTGCGCGTTCTAGCGCTATTTCTCACCATTCTGCTATGCTTAGCAGGAGGATGAGCGAGTAGTCTCATATTCTCTTCTCTGGTGCGGGGATCTGGTCATGTAACTCTCATACTTATTGATACTCTCTTGATTAATTCAATCTATGTAGTGAACTCAATTGTGCATCTATTTCATTAGTGTATCGGCCGGTACACTTCTGCCCATTGCATAGTGCACGAAACCACTGGGGAGCTAATAACCTTTGTAGTGACAATAGGGGGAACGAAACCACCATGTCTTGTAGAATATTGGAATCATCATCCGAGTTTATAAGAATAAGGTTGCATGCTAGTGAACCAATCCTATGGAGAGAATCCTTCATTATCCTGTTACATCTCTAATAAGATTCATCCACCACTCTCTCACCGTCATCATTCACACCAACCCAACCATTGCAATCTGTTAGTAAGCCTTTAATAGTAATAGTCCCGCTCGTTCCCTGTGGATTCGATAACCTTGGAATACTCTGAGGGAAAAAGAGCTACAACTGTACACCGTCCTCTTACGGTATATAAGTGGGAGCGTAACTACGACCAACACTCGCCTGTTTTACTAATTCTCTCTTTGTTGAAACCTTTGAGCCCCGGGATGTTGGACACGCACTATCTGACGAACATTGGGTTAATGCCATGCATGAGGAGTTGGAGAACATTAAGAGAAACAAAGTGTGGACTCTAGTAGAGCCTCCTGTTGGTGTCAATGTCATAGCAACCAAATGGGTGTTTAAAAACAAGCATGGAGAAGATGGTGAGGTTGTTAGAAACATGGCTAGGCTTGTTGCTCAGGGTTTCAGTCAAGTAGAGGGCTTAGACTATGGGAAAACCTTTGCTCCTATTGCACGCATAGAAGCCATTAGGATCTTTCTTGCATTTGCTGCCTGTAACAGCATTAGACTCTATCAAATGGATGTCAAGAGGGGTTTCCTAAATGGTTTCATAGAGGAAGAGGTTTATGTAAAACAACCACCTGGCTTTGAGCATCACAAATACCCAAACCGTGTGTACAAGCTTCAAAAGGCTTTGTACGGGCTAAAGCAAGCACCTAGGGCATGGTATGCTAGGCTTAAGACTTTCTTGCTAGAGCGTAGGTATGTCATGGGGTGTGTTGACAAAATCTTGTTCACTCTTAGGCATGGCAATGACTTTCTAATGGTTCAGATTTACGTGGATGATATCATCTTTGGTGGTTCCTCTCATGTTCTTGTGTACAGATTTCAGGAAACCATGGATAGTGAATTTCAGATGTCGATGATGGGCGAGCTCACCTTCTTTCTTGGGCTTCAAATCAAGTAGTGTAAGCAAGGCACTTTCATACATCAAGCCATGTACACGAAGGATCTCCTAAAGAAGTTCGACATGGTCAATGTGAAGCCGTTGTCTATAGCAATGTCCACTACAACGGCACTTGACCCTAATGAAGACTATGAAGCGGTGGAGCAAAGGGAGTACAAGAGCAAGATTGGCTCCCTCTTGTACCTGACAGTGACAAGACCCAACATACACTTTGCGGTGTGTCTTTGTGCTCACTTTCAAGCTTTCCCAAGGGTGACTCATCGCAAGGCTATCAAGGGCATCTTCAGGTATCTCAGATACACCCTTGAGTTTGGTCTTTGGTACTCTGCATCTTCATCTATTGATCTCATTGGGTATTCGGATGCGGGCTTTGCTAGGTGTAGAACTAATAGGAACAGGACTTCTAGTACTTGCCATTTCTTGGGTACTTATTTGATCTGTTGGACTGCTCGTAAGCAGTCAAGTGTAGCCCAATCCACCACAGAGGCTGAGTATGTAGCAACCACTAGCTGCTGCTCACAAATCCTATGGGTTGTATCTACCATGAGGGACTATGGGTTAACCTTTAAGAGTGTTCCACTCATGTGCGATAACTTCAGTGCCATATGCTTAGCCAAAAACCCAATCCAACATGGTAAGGTCAAACACATCAATGGGTGATTCCACTTCCTGAGAGACAATGTTGAGAAGGGGGATGTTGAGCTCAAATACATAGACAATAGAAATAAACTAGCTGATACCCTCACCAAGCCCCTGGATGCTACTAGACATGCTTTTCTTCGAGGGGGACTGGGTGTGTATCATCCTTAAGGCATCATTTGAGGGGGAGTTGGTGTTCACTTATATATATGTATCTTACCTTTTATGCATTACATCTCATATGTAATATATGCATTGGTAGATGAGCTTTGATTCTTATGCTTTCTTGCATTTCTCTTTGCTATGATTGAGCTTGAGCTAAGTTGTGTGGATGTGATGGTAATCTCTCATGCTTAGATTTTCTAGATGGCCTGTTATAGACTCATGTGAGCAACTTGCTAATCTTAAAGGTAAACTTACTTCTTGTGAACTTTATGAACTAATCTTGCTAAAACTTGCTCACCATGTGTACAATTGCTTTTATCCTTGTTGAAACTTGCATTGAGGCTAGTCTAGAGGATATCTTGGCCTTGGCACCTTGTGTTTGCGAAATGGAAGGCTTTGCAAATGTTTAGCTCATGATGGGATATTGTGGGAACGTGTGTTCCTTTTGCCGCAAAGGCATGCTCTTTTGTCTTGTGAAAAAACCATGGATAATCTGCTAAATGCTTTTGATCAAGAATAATTCTCAAATGCTAAATCCAAACATTGTGACTTGAGGCCTCAGGGTGTTTGCCGTACCTAGTCCTGCGACCCTCTGTATGGATAATGGGACACATGAGGATAAACAATAAACACTTGATCAAATGAGTCTTTGTTGCATATGTGAGCGTTTGTAAAGCTCATTTTCTGCGAATACTTTGTGCCCTAGTTGAGATTGAAACTAGCTAGATTCTTAAGTTTCACTTAATGCTTGTTTTGCCATGGATGAGAGTACTTACACATGTGATGGCAGATTTTCTTATGATAAGCAAAATTTGATTCTCTCTAAGCTAGTCAATCTTTCTGCTTAGCTTATATAGCTCTTGGTGTTTATGCCTTGCTATCTATTTTTGGTCTTTGTATGATTGTGAGCTATTGCTTTTACATTTCATGGCTCTATGTTTATGGGTAGCAAAGTTAAATGCTTGTTTGCATAATTGTTGAAGCTCCTTAGGTTTGCATTTTCATGTTTTGCATGTTAGCTTGTTCTTTGATGAGTTCAATGCCAAAGGGGGAGAAAATATTTGGTCATGCACAAATTACGCTAAGAAACTTAAAATGATCTATTTTGCACTACATGAAACCTACCACAAATTGATGGGGATCATATCATGATCTTGAGCGCTTTCTTGCACTTTTCACATTCTTTTCGTCTCAAGTCGCTTTCTTGGCCAACTCTTGGTTTTATGATCCCTACTTTGCTAGATGGCTTCTTTTCACCTTTTCTTTGGGTTTGGCCATTTGGATGAGTTTATTCGTTTTCGCATTTCACTCTCTAATCTTGTGCATTTGAGGTTGTCAACGTATTCATCAAGGGGGAGATTGAGAAACCATGTGGATATTTGTCATGGTTTACACTATATGTGATGAATAATTGACTTGAGCGGATTTGGTGTTTGAGTTGAAATGCAGAAATCTGGGGATTGCATGAGTTTGTGCATGTCATGGTTATCGCTAACCGGAGTTGGTGGAGGTATTTGTGATGTTGCATGAGTTGGGAAATGTGTTTGCTTGTCTCATGATGTGTAGGTCACTGGAGTGAACTTGGCGGTCAACGGCGAGAGGATCGGGCACAAGTAGGGGACTTGGGGCCGGACGATCAGGATGCTGGGTGGAGTCAAGGGTGATCCACACCGTACACATGGAGAGGCGAGAAGCACAGACGGTTTCATGGTTGAGCCTCAAAACTGTGGTGTGATGAAGATGGCATGTTGACCAAGTTAATGCGAGCGGGATGCCGGGGCAAGTGACAAGGGGGCCCGATGGACAGGGACTGGGAGAGACTTGCCGGTGGTCAGGATCGCGGGACAATGTGACACGCATTGACATCAAGAAGTCATGCTTTGAGAAGCGTGCGAGGCGGTTTCCCGGTTTGGGCCTCAAAACCAGTGGCGGTGGTTGGTGGTGCACGTGGCACCATCATGGAGCTTGATTCGAGGTAAAGCAAAGTCGTGAAGGGCTTGATGGCATTCGGGCGATGAAGTGAAAGATGGACGATTATGCTCCTGGTGGTAGGTGGGTGTGTTATGTAGGTCAAGGGTAGAATAGTCATGTGGACAATAGACCCTAGGCCTATATAAGGAGAGGTAAGGCTAGTGGAAGAGCTCTCTCTTCCCATTAGCCTTGTGTTAGGACTTCATTCTAGTGGCTTCCTAGCCTTGTATCAATGGATCTTGTAAGCATGTTTCCATGACATGAGATTTATTTTCGTGCTCAAAATCTTCCTCTCTCCCTAAATTCCAAATTTCCCTTTTTTCCTATTTTCGGAGCTATTTTTGTGGGAATTTTCGATCTCCTTTTTGGATGAGTTTTTGGGGTGGATTTCTTAGGAAACTTTGTGTTATGATGAGCTAGATCAATCCTACATAGGTCCATGACCAAATAAAGAGCTCTAGCACCTTCGATTTGAAGGATTTCTCAAGTTTTCCCTTTTTGGTGTTCTTGGCACAAGATCTGAAATTCCTGATGATTCTTTGAGCCAATTGAGTTGATCTTCTAGGATTAGGGTTGTGATGTGTTGAGGATTCACTGGTCAAAAAATCACTTCATTTGGAGTTCGTTTGATTAGGTTTTGACTAAGTTTTTGCTTCGTCCCAAAACTTTTTCCTGTTCTGTCGGGGTCGATCGGCACTGCCGACGACCAGGACCGACACTGCCGATGGGTCTCAGTATCCCGCACTGGCACTGCCGATGGGTCAGATCGGCATTGCTGATGGGGCCAACCGGCACTGCCGATGGCCCTGACCGGCACTGCCAGTAGTGGTCCAGTAAGTTTAGGTTTTTGGTGAGTCTCTTGACTAGTTCGACATTGTTGTTTCTCATTGTTTCCGCTGTGTTTGTTTGCTGTGGTTGATCACTCCTAGGGCTAGCACACCATGAGTTGGTGTGTGTAGTCTTGGTGATCGGTTCGGAGGTTGCCTTGGGTTGTTTTGGGGATATAGGCCAAGTTCTCTTGGAGAATTTTGATTGGCTCCCATTCAACCCCCCCCCCCCTCTGGTCGCCTTCTCAGTCCTTCACCCCCCTATAAATAGAAGGGGAGAGCTCCACTCCAACACATACACACACACACGCACACACACACAAACACACACACACACACACACACTCAAGACCGAGTCATTTTCATCTTTTATTTATGGTTTCCTAGTCCTAGTGGAGTTTAGTGTAGGTTCCTTGCTCAAGTCTCCAAGTCATAGGAGTATTGGTATGGCTCTTGTATCTTTACCTTTATTTTTTTATATTATTATGACTTTGTTCTATTCCATTAATATAGTTCTTCCTTATAATTATGCTTATGATATGTGTTCCTTGTTTGGTTATATATCATATTCATGTCAAAGGACTTTATACTTTCATGCTGATATAGACTTGCTACCTTATTTTCATGATTGTCATATACCATGAGTATAGTCTAAATGTCATAATGCTAATTGTACTTTGGTCTAGTTGTTATGATTCAACATGGATTTGATATGTAATTAGGATTGCCATTGTTTAGCTTATGACTTATTAATCCATAGGGTTACAGTTATTATGCTTTAGTATTTGTTAATCCAATTAGTGATTCTAGTGTTTGATCAATGCTAGAATTCTACTTAAATGTGTAAGCATGGTGCTTAGACGGCTAGGTAGTATTGATCACCTCGTAATCCATAGTTTATAGAGGTAGGCAGTGGGTGGTAACAGCTCTATCTATCCATTGTACTCCTCCACGTTCGGTTATGACTTGTGTCCAAGATGAAGTTGCCTTATGTATTGCAGGCATGAATCCATACACGAAATATTGAATGCATTAGACTATGACTAGTTTAACCTGGCTGATAATTATTTGACTAACTAACTGAGAAACCATGTGGATATGTACCATGGTTTGCAATATGTGATGAGTAATTGACATTGGTTGAGTTTCATGTTTGAGTTGAAATGCGGGAATTTGAGGATTGCGTGAGTTTGTGCATGTCATGTTTTTCACTAACCGGAGTTGGTGAAGATATTGGTGAAGTTGCAAGAGATGGAAAATGTGTTTGCCTGTCTTATGATGTGTAGGTCACTGGAGTCAACATGGCGGTCAAAAACGAGAGAATTGGGCACAAGTAAGAGACTTGGGGCCGGACGATCGGGAGGCCAGGTGAAGTATGGGATGATTCATACCGTACACGTGGAGAGGCAAGAAGCATGGACGGTTTCACGGTTGAGTCTCAAAACCGTGGGTGGTGATCAAGAAGGCGGGGTTGACCAAGTCTGTGAAATCCCATGTCACAAAAGGCTAATTAAGCTAACCCGAATAATAATTTGTTGGCTAATTAAAAAAACCTCAAGTAATTAAAATGCCAAAGAAAGAGGGAATAAAATTTTAGTTCATTAAATCCCCAAAATTAGCCAAATGAGAGCAATTCACAAACATCACAAAATCCCATGAAAGCACACCAATGTTTTTGCATGTTCATGTTGGCCATATTGAAAGATAATTTTGAGGATTTTATCAGAATTTTTGGTAATCATTTAATACCCTTAAAAAGTCCCTAAATGCAGAGAACAGCACTTCTGCTCTGGAGTTTTCAGCAATTCTCTGAGCCAAATTAGAACCTGACTCCAAAAGAAAAGTTGGAGCATACAGTTTCCCGGATGTACGAAAAAATTGGCATGTAAAAGTGAGCAAAGGATCATGGTGAATTTAATCAATATCTGAACACTATTCTGAGTCAAGGGGGTCAATTTTCTTTTTTTTCTATGGACCACTCACCGGCCGACACCGCCGTACCCGCCACCGTCGGTCACAGATCATCTCTCCTCTCTTTGCCCATGCCAATCACTGCTCTACCGGTTTTCACTGTGCCACCGGCCAGAATTGATGCTCCCCCCCCCCCCCCCAGCAACCATTCCCTGGCCGCCAGCTCGACCTCTCTCTCTCCCACTGCTATCTGCCGATCGGCTCCATAAGAGCAGCGGCAGCCTGCAGCACGCCTCTCCTCCTCCTTTTCCCTCTGCTCACACGCATCCCACACCTGCCCAGGAGATTTCCCTGGAGCCTGGTGCCCTTGCCCTCGCTGTCTTCCTCCTCTGCCACAAGAAAACGGCGACCTTTCCCCTGTCCCCAGCTGCCTGGACACCACTGTCTCAAGCTCTGCCCAGGTAGCTCCCTCTCCACTAGTTCTTCTGCAAATCGATGCGCAAGCACCCTCCCCTAGCTCCCCCTGACTCGCTCCCTCTGGATCGCAGCCACTCGCCAGATTTTGAGAAGAAAAGAGTCGTCGCCGCCGAAACCGCCACCACCCCACCAACGAGAACCCTGTTCCGGCCTTCCTCCTCGACTTCTTCCTCGACATCGACCATCTCCAACCAGCGGTGAAGCTCATCGACCCATCCCCGGCCCTCCTCCCCCTTGGTGCATGCTGCGAGATGCCACCAAACTCTTCTCTACCATCGCTCTTCGTCGCCGGCGAGATCCCGGTGAGCCCCCTTCCTCCCGACCCCTCCATCAGCATCCCAGCGCCACGCCGACCAGTTTAGCTAAGCCTCCGGTCGCCCTCGGCCCTTCCTTTCCCTTTCCTGGCAAGCTTCGGCTACACTCTGGCGAGCCAAGCCGCGCGCGCGTGAGCGTACTATAGGGATTTCAAATTTCTATCTATGGCAATTTGGTAAATAAGAGGGAACTTTGCTATAAACTTCAAAAATCAATAACTCAAGAAATAAAAGTACTGAAAATGTGAAACTAATTTTGTTGGGTTACTAAAATACCCCTTTACCAGAAAAATAAGTTGAGGGCCAAGGTTATGCAGTATATTAATTAAATTAATTCCCTAAACTTAGAACCCTAGTTAGAATAATAATTTCATAAGTAAAAATATATGAATGGTAAAAATCATGAACATTGTTCAGTAAGCATCTCATGGCATCTCTAAACTTTCTGCAAAAGCACATTTCCATTTTTATACATATTTTTAGTATTATTGCATAATCTTCATTTTTAGTAAATGAATTTATATAAATTATTTCCTAGGGATTTATTTATGAAATTTGATATTCCTGTTCCTTGTGCATTTGTAAATCCCTATAAAATTTCATGTAAAATTTTAAGCAACATCAGTATGCTTTTGCTGTTGAACTAATTACCCAATAATTAACTTACGAATTTCCTTATGAATGTTGCCTTATATATGCTTATAGTTAGATTTAGGGATAAATTCATCTCTGGTACTGTTCATGAAGAATAGTAATCTTGACTTGCAGTAGAGTTTCTTACTCTCCATTATATGCTCATGGTTCCTAATTAGCATATAGGTACCTAGAGCTATTTTATCTAATTCAGCCTTGTTAATCTCATGTATTGCTATGATTAATTGCATAATTGACACTTTAGCTATTTTGCTCAAAATGATATCGCTGAGTTCAGGCCCTAGTACTACCTTTTGCTGTCATCTTCATCATGTAAGGCAGTACAGTCCTCATTGATGCCATACTTGTATTTAGGGTAGACATAAAGTATGGTTCTAATGATTAAATTTCATATTTCTCCTAATTAGAAATTTCTCCCCTTCAATTGAATGGTTGCCATTCCACGCATACGAGTGCATACCCCTTCAAGCACGAGCATCATCTCCTTAACTTTATTTGTTGAGGAAGTGCCATGAATCATCATGCCATACATTTCATAGTTGATTAGGGAACTCCATGAATCTTTGTGTATTCCTCTTTATTTATGCATGTTCATTTCATATAGGGCCCGAGGTCGAGGAGGTCACAACGGAGCAACCCGGAGCTGAAGTGAACTTCGGCGGAGACCCTAACTATGATCACTCCCAAGGCAAGCCCCAGTGCATACCTAATTATTTTACGAGTCCTTTTTACTTTGTCACAAGCTAGGAATATTGTATTGTGCATTAAGTATAGGACTTGGATGGAACCCACTTGCATACTCCAGCAAATGACCTATAATTAGCTTATGTTAGTAAACCTTTCTGGTAGCAAATGCTATGCTTAAACTAGTGAAGTCAACGGTAGGTTATTGAATCACTTGATTCAACTATGGTTCACATGAATGATGAACTTGATAAAATGGAGCACCTATCGTTGTAACTCAGCGGACAAGTATTGAACAGTACCAAGTACAAACCTTTATATGGGAATTGGTAAACCTAGTAACATGGGCACCATATTGTTGGACGATCCTACTCATCAATCCAGAGGTGATGTGAATGGCACGGTGGATGCACGGGTTTGAGGACCGTTGGAGAGTGGACGGGTTAAGCCTCGGATATGAAGTACAGTATCGCGGGGAGGACGTGTACTCGGGATCGATGGACCCGGATCGACTTTATAGCAATCTCGTGAAAGGTGGCCATACGTGTTCTTAAATGATGCGTATGTCGTGTACTTCGGTTTTCTCCTACAGGATGTAAATCGATTCGAATTGCCGTCCCTCGCGGTTATGAGTATATCTTGTTCGAGCAGCGGCAATGATGCTTACGTAGAGAAGTTGTGGTTATGATTCTGAAATTTAGTTATGCTATGACTACAGATGGCTATGATGTATTGTTCTTTACTTATATTCCAGTCTTAGCAGCTATCTAGGTTAAGTGCAGTTAATTTTCCGACATCGAGCAACTAAAATCTTGGTTAGAGAATAAAAGTACAGCATAGAATTAATAGGTGCTTTTTATGCAATTATCAAATAAGCCCGGTCAGCCCCTGCATATTAGGAGTCGGTTTTAGTAAACCTTTTGACGGGTACGTCTTGTGGAGTATGTTAGATACTCGGGCTTTGCGATGATGTTGTTTTTCAGGTTTCCCTCAATCTACTTACTGTGATTGTTGTAACAAAGTGGTTTGGGAAGGTGAGGAGCCTCATCATTGTACCGTTGAATGGGTCCCTAACTCTCCTAACCATGATGAGTGAGCCATCGCCATAGGGCCGGCATGGTTCACTTGGGTGATAGATGTCGTGTTTTGTCGTCTTTTCGCTTCCGCACCATTATGTAATATGAAACAAGGACATATGTATTGTAATGTAATCTGAATTGCTTTTGCTTCAACTCTTGAACTTGTAATATTATGCATTCAGTAATGTATCTTTGTAAATGATGAATATTCATGTGCGAATGCTATGTATGGTTACTTCGTTAATCATCTCCCGAGGCGATCCTGTACGGCATACTCTATATTTCGGTATAGGGTTGTCACAGCTGGTATCAGAGCCGTCTCGGGATAAGCTACACACAAATGGATATTTTAAAATGTAAACAAGACATTTGTACGCCTTACGGTGAGGTACGAACTAGTAGTGCCCATATAAGAGTCTTGTACTAGGTGGCAAAGCTAACCCTGGGTTATGTTTGTTCAAATTACTTGCATCTACGGATTTCTCAATGAAGATATGTGATTGTGCATGGATCGGTTGTGTTGTAAATACCGAACACCTCCGGGTGGGCAAAGACCTGGGCTTTGATTGATGCCTTCCGGGTTGGCAAATACCATGGCATAAACTGTCATTGTTATTTTGGCTTGTTTCTTTTGAATTTGATGTATTGTTTCTGAAATGGATCTCTTGCAGGTACACTAACCACGTGTAGTTCCTTAGACAAACGTGTGAGAGGTGTATGTGTCACCCAAAGGATCGATTTATATATTCGGTCAAGTTTTCTTTTTGTGAGGATGTAGGAAACCGGTATATTGAGCATTGGCATTCACGCATACCATATGCATTCATCCTTACCAAATCATGTAAAAAGGTCACTAATATTGCAAACATGTGAAATGACCAAGCCATGGGCAATTTTGAATCCCTATGGCACCTAAATCTAAAACTTGAACTCACCCGCTAAGAACCGAATCATGCCAGAAAAGTCAGTTTCACTAAAATGAGCATAACTTCCTCAATTTTAATTCAATGAAGGTGAATAAGTACTTGTTGGAAATCTGATGTTTTTCTCTACATGTTTGGTTTAGGGCGTTTGTCCTAGAAAAATCTGGAACTGGGTAGAATTTGGCAAAAACAGTAGGCTTTTCTGGAATGTCAGAAATTGCTTCATTTGTGTCCTCTATCTTTGGATGATCATAACTCCCAGAGACTTTATCGGATGGATATGTGTGAGTATGCGTTGGAAAGATAAAGAAATTCTCCACAACTTTTGTAAAATGCATAAAATTTAGTTTTGTCCAGAGGCTAAGTGTTTTTGCTCATTTCTGCGGGTTACTCTGTCAACCACAGAATTTGTCGTTGTCGGTCGTTAAACGGATTAGGAACTCGTGTCTTTTCTTTTACCAACCAATCCTTATGCTATTTCGAGCATGTGTGCTTAGTGGGATATTAAGTTTTGACTCACCCTTGCAAAACTTTATTCCGGCAGATGAATGTTGGCAAGCTCATGAAGGACCCCGAGTACCTTGTCGCCCGCATTCTCGAGTTGGAACAAGAGCGCGAGGCGCATTAGTCCACACTTGTTGCCCGTGATGCCCAGCTCACGGAGTGTGACGCTCAGGTTGTAGTTCTTGAGGACAAGCTGCACACTAGCGAGTTGGAGCGGGCCAATCTTTTCGAGCAACTCCATGATGCTCAGCTCATCATCGAGGGCGATGCAAGCGATCAGTTGCAGGAGCAACTGAACCAGCACAATGCCCAACTCACCACTGCCCAAGAGGAGATTTACTCTCTTCATGGATAGGTTACCGCTCTCTTGGAGGAGCGGAGTGAGCTACAGGCTCAGCACGAAGAAGCTCAAGATGCGTGGGATGTTATGGAAGGGAACCTCAACGACGCTCACGACATCATCACGTAGCAAGAGCAGTTCATTGGGCATCTCCAAGCTGCTAATGGCCAGCTGAACGCCATCCTTAATGATCAGCCACCCATTCCACTTGCAGTGATTCCCCCCGATGATGCTGACTTGAGTGAGAACGGTGATTCCGGCGTTGACTACGAAGCACCCCCTGGACCGGGTGATATGAACGTGGAGTCCGACAGTGGTAGCCACGCCGAGTGACTGAGTAGTAGTACGTGTGTAGGGTGAAAATCTCGTGAGACACCGTGCTTGTATGTGGATAGTGTTAGTAATGCGAAGTGCAGTTGTAACCTAAGACTTGTCATGTATCAAGAATTGCATCCCATGTATCTGTGGTACTATCGTACTTATGTTGCCTATTGTGTTGGAATTAATGGAATTTAAGTTATCTCTTATGTCCGCACCATTTACTTGTCAGCATTTTGATTAAGGAGAGAGAGAGAGAGAGAGAGAGAGAGAGAGAGAGAGAGAGAGAGAGAGAATCAAGATATTCAAGTTGGTGTGATATTGAAATCAAAATTCTATAATTTAATGGTTTACAGCTAAAACCACAAAAATTCAGAAACCATGATATTCAGCTAAAACCACAAAATTCTATTTTCCAAACAGGGCCTAAGCAGTTTTTTAATACAAACTAAATAGTAATAGGTTAGGAAAAAGTGAAGATTCATTCAGCAGTTAATTGTCAAATGAAAATGCAATTTGGTGAAGCAAGTAGAAAATTAGGAATTCATGAATATATGAAAGACTGACAAGAAACTAGAAAGCCATATAAACTTTGAAAACTGAATATAAAATATTTCACTTTTACTAGTGCAAAGAGATATACATCTATTTCTGACTCTTTTTGTTTGGCCGCCTCCTTGACGCTTTGACCAGAAGTTGTTGTGATGTGATATATTTAGCTCCTGCATTTTCTTGGGTACCTTGTGAAGAAACAGTGTCGTTATTCACCCTAGTACTTCTAATACAGCGAATAGCACCTGTAGGTGGCCTAGGTGCGGCCTGAGGTTGCGGCTCGTTGCGTAGTACTTTATGCTATGATTCAAAAAGTTTGTGGAAAACCTTATTAGGCCACATACTGTCAAGTAAACAATTATGGCAGTAAACATTGACAATGCAGAAACTACCTGAGTTGATGATTCTTCATGTTCTGTACTAATTTCATTTCCTTCCTGCATGTTTGTTGCAGCAGCCACCTCTACAACTTTGTTCCCAACATCAGTCGCCTGCATTTACAGTTTGGCTACAAGAATCATGACAGGAGTTTGGTTATAAGAATCATGACTCTAGATTTTACATTAATATTACCTGTTGTGGCGCTGGTTGTTGTTGTGCTGCTTGCATCATTGACATGAATTCTTTCCTAAGGGCATCTTTATCGGCCTCCCTTGCCCTCATCAACTCAGCTATCTGATGCCTATGTTCTTCCCTCTCTGCTTCCCTCTCTGCATCTTGTTTTTCCATTGTTTGTTGTAGCTGTCCAAATGCATCCATGAGGTTTATATGTTCCGTATGCAGTGCCTCCTCGGCATCGACTTTACTTTGGTAATCCTTAATCAGTAGCTGTCATCTCGTCGGGTATGATGACATGTATCCATTACCATGTGTCTTAGTGGATTTGCACTTTGTGACTTCCCTATATGCTCTCTGGAAAATCTGGGTTTTTTCCTGATGTGAAACAATGTTTATATCTACTCTTGATTCCCTCTCAGAAATTTAGCTGCTTGCTTTATCCTAAGACAGAGAAAACATTTCACGTAGTCAATTAAAAAGAAATTGCAGTCGTCCTCTTAGCATCAATAAGTATGTAAGAACTTTTTTATATTGTTTGTCCATTTACCGTTCTTACAGTGCGTGAACAACCAAACCTCCAAATCATTTGGCTCCTCTTCGGTTTCTAGGTCTCTCTAATTTTGCAAAAAACAAGCAGCCATTAATAATTCCTCATGTAATGAAAGCATGGACATATGCTTCTCAAGTTATTACCAGCTCATAGCTACACTGAGAAAATGGTTTGGATCCCATCAGATGTTGTGTCTTTTTCTGTTCTCGATTTTTAGAATTCTTGGTGCTGATACGCTACAAAAAATTAAGGTGGTTTCAAGAATTACTACATTGCTAGAACATAGCAATTTATACCATAAAGTTGAATTCACAAGAATAGAGTTAATTTCATCAAACCTTGAATTTTTCAGTGCCAAAATACTTCACCAAGTAAACAATGTCTAAATCTTTAGGTTTACACCTCATTCTATCGTCATAGCTTTTGTATGCCTTGTACGTAGCACTAAAAGATGATCGCCATCCTTTATAGCGCTCGTTAGCAATGGTCCAAATTTTTTCCTTTGTTTCATCATTATTCTCCAGGTCCCACTTTGCCTGTTAGAAATAGCAAACATAACATATAGATATCAATATATCAATTATTTGATAAAAATGAAGGTTACAAGACAAGCAAAAATAACAAACTTACCATGACATCAGATGCTATTGAGTCTTTTACATCTTGGTGGATATCTCTCCACACACTAACTCCAATGAGAGGTGCCCTTTTCCTTGTAAACATGACTATTTCATCAATGAAGGTGCGCGAATTATCGCCTACAGGACCTCCATGTCTGGAGAACTCAACTTTTAGCTTCTAATTGCCCTGTCTAATTCTCTTGTTTGTTGTTTTGTATCCTTTCAAGGTACCCCATTTTCGTTTAACCTGATCTTGAGGGCCGGACTCATCGATACAATATGCAATTAATGACATCATTAATAAATTAATGTACAGATATGTAATTGAAGCGAAACAAATGAAATCATGGTAACCATTACTAGCCATTCCCCTATTGCTGCTCGCGGCGAGCATGAGATTGTCGCTGGGCAGGTGGTGTAGGGTTGCTACCATGACTTCGAATTTGCAAGTTAAGATATGCATCTGAATACAATATTGTAACATTTCCAAGTTAGGAACAATTTGGGAAGGAATGATAACTGGGTTCACAGTTTGGGGAAGGATATTATTTATTAATTTGATCAAGTTTTCCTTCCAGCTTCAACCATTGTTTGTATGTCTGGACTGTCTCTTCCCTGTATCTATCTTCCAGCTCTGAAAGTACCATTCTTATATATGAGTCATGAGTGCATTGCAAAATTCATAGCTACTAGAAACCAGAAAACTTACCTATCCCCTCTCCATTTTGATGCAGATACGAAAGCCATGCCTTGTAATCATCAATTTCTCCAACTTCAAAATTTTTCCTCACTTGATGTATTTCTTGCCATTTTAGAAGGTGTTATTGCCACATTTCAGTTTGTTACTTGTTCCTTTGACAAAACTAATCTGACCTCCCTCTCATTGGCATTGTGTTCCACCATTACATTTGCATCAACATCATAGTTGATCTCACTTAGTGTTGCCATAGAGTTACCACATCTCCTCTTATAGTACATGTATTCCCTGACTCCATATCCCAACTGTGATTTCATTGTTAATAAGTTACCAAACGTGACATCACTCTTGTCTACTTGAAAATGGCACACATCTTCACCTTGCAGAGCCCCAATGCAATTGAAATGCAGAGACCACAAATCTTCCAATCTGCAAATTAAGCGATGCTATTATAATTAATTGCATTTATTGATTACACACATACATGTAAATAGATTCAACTTATTTATGCCGTTCCTATCTAGTTGTAAAGTTGAAGTTCAGACACAAACACGTAATAAATAATGTCTATTACTGTAGCCTAAATCAATTTCATGCTTGAACATTTAGCCTAATGTCTAGTTTTTTTAAGTTAAGATCAGAGCATAATCTTCCATTCGGGAAGACCCTTTTCGCAATCCTATCCCCCCTCCTATAGTCTGAATTCAAAAGGCAAATAATATCAAGTTTTCTCTTTTCCCTAATAGTTTAAGTCCTTTGTTTTAGGTCATTGTCCAGGCCTAACCACGCCATGATAAAATTTTAATTTTGCCCCTCTTCCACTTTTTTCTTTCATCTGGTCACCCCTGGTCAAAATATCTAATAGATACAAAAAACATATTTTTATAGTCTACACATTAACATTTTTTCTACCACTACTAATAGGACATATCCTAGAAAAAAAATAATATAACATACTAGTACAAACTAGTTCTTGCAAGCACCAACTACCATGGACTGAAAGCGGTTGCAAGTTTCAGGTGACTGAACATAAGAAAGTCCAATTTCTAATACAATGACCATTACACAATGTATATATGAAGCTTGGGCACATTATAACTGTGATCTACTATTTGTTACATTCAAATTCATGAAAGTTCACCAATCTTATACTATGCAAATAGCCTATGAGTATAACGGTACTAGCAAATAGTTCTTGCTAAGTGGAGATACAATCATAGAATAAATCACTTAGTCAGCATGCTAAGTACTGCATAGCTACAACAAGAACTATCTATATTCTTGACCATATGAGTTAGCTGACAATAATGAAAAAGGAGCAAACCCCCATTGAGTTTTCCATCTGTCACCAGCTCAAAACATGTGACACCCCAGGTGTCTCACTTCATTGAACCAACATGAAGAGCTTAGGTCATGAACAACATAGCATGAAATAATAAGACTCACTCCTTTTTAATTAATTCTAGGCAAATAAAAATCCTGCAACCAAGTTATTGAAGCAGTTCAAAAATTTCAATACAACTTATGCTAAATAAATTAATAATCATATTGGTAATAATAAAACAGAATTTTATGAAATTATTGGGCATTTTATCTACTTGGCAAGACCCTTAATTAATTAATTGATTCTTAAGTAACTATTAATGCATTTAATTAATTCTAAAAATATGTTTATGAAAATTTCAAATAAAATTCATGAAAGTGTTCTCCACCATTTAAATAGTCAGTCCACCAATTTTCAGTAATTTAGGAAATCCCTAGCTATTTTATTTTGATTTATTAAAAACCATAGTTGACCAGGGACCTTTATGTGAGGATCTTAAAAGATCAGGGGGCGCAGTGCAAAATCCCCTTCTTCTCCCTCTCACTGGCCTTTCCCCCCTGCCGACGCCGGTGCACCACCCGGGCCGCCTTCACTCCCCCTCGAAACCCCGCGCGCGCTACAACATCAACGCTCTGCACCTCTGCTCCTCCATTCTGTCCCCTCACCGCGCGTCCGTCCAACGGCCTTCGCTTTCCTCTTCTCCCCTCTGCACATCACCGAGCGACCCGGCCGGACTTCCACTCCGCTCCTTTTCTCCCCCACTCACTCTCCTCCCCCCTCTGCGCGACTTGAAAGCACGATCGCAAGCTCCGGATCACGCCACATCTCTGCCCACTACTCCCCGCTCTGTCTCTCCCATTCTCCCTCTGCCACTCCATGCTCCGCTTCTCCCCGCCATTACCGAAACCGAGCTTGAGCTCGCATTCTCATTGTCCTAGCCTCCCTCAAACCCAGCCAGAGCACCAACAGTTTCGCGCACACCTCTTCTCCCTTCCTGGCACATCGCTCAACCATCATCCGTCAAAGAAGTGAACCAATTTGGAGAAAAACCAAGAATCCTTCCCGGTCGAGCTCCATTGATGCCAACCTTGATTCCATCCAAATCGGTGAGCCCCGTCACCCATTCTTTTCCCTCTCTTGTGCGCACCCGTCTGACTCACTTCTCTGACCCTTTTGCTCCGTGATTCTTTCACGAGATAGCCGACATAGCTGCTAATCCCCAGCCGCCATCTCTGCTCCGGCCAACCGACGACGCCTCGCTGATGAGCACCATCTTCCGCTCCTTCCCGACATACGCCGACTTGATGCCAAGCCTCCCCGAGTCACCGTGAAGCTGTAGGAGCCGGCCCAGAGTGATTTCCCGCTCAGTAGACAAGGCGCGACCTCACCGAACATCATCCTTCCACCGCCTGATGTTGCCGACCAACTTCCGGTGAGAACCACACCTCGCGAACCCCTCCTCTCCCCTTGCCGTGAGGTGCGCTCCATTTTCCCTCAACCGCGGCGAGCTTTTCCTGTGCCTAGCCGCCGGCAGTGAGCCCTCCGGCCGCGCGCCGCCCCGCTCCGATGAGCCTACTGACCGTCCTTCTGGCACCGATGTGGCGTCCACGTGTAGTCGACGTGGAGCTGAGGTGTCGCTTACGTGGCCTTTCCCAGAACAGAAAATGCCCAAAAATTACCAGAAATTGTCAATAATTTTGAAAAACCATAGTAAATCGAAATTAACTCCTTTGAGCCTCAAACAAATTTTGTTGAACTCATCTTCCAGTGCTCTATTATAGTAAATTGATAAGTCACCATCTCTGTACATGCATTTTTATCAATATATTAAATTTTCTAGACAATGATTAAATCACCAGAAATTCTAGGGACCAAATTAAATTCTGATTTTTGGCATGCATAATAAGTACATAATTATCTATCACCACAAATTTTTGTTTAGAAAAATATGAATTATTTTTGGCTCTGGAATTTATTTAGTGTGGTTGATTAAATTAATTCTAGTAATTATTTTATAATTAATTGGCCCCTGCCACTTGGCACAAAAATCACTCACACAAGTCTCTATGCCCAGTAAATCACACAAGTCCAGAAAACTGAGTTACTTAATTAAATTAAATTAATTGCTCATACCACAATTTTACTTTAATAAATAATAGTAATTAGAGTAATTATATCCAGAGGCTGTAAATTGGTAAAAATATAGTTCATCTATGTCCCTGTTCATGATAAATCACTCAAGATCAGAATTGATTGGTTACTATTGTAATTGCCTAATTATTCTGAAGGACTATAACAACCCTAGATAAATGATTAACACACATAAAATGATGAAACTCTAATTTGTTTCTTTGAAGCATATAGCTTCAAGAACATAATAATAATGTTAATCAACATTTAAAGACATTGTGCATCATATCATTGCATTCTACGGTATTTTGATAATACCGACAATTCAATTCTATCATATAGGCAACAACAACCCGGAGCAGAAAGAAGAGGATCTTCAGAAGGACCTTGATCCCCAAGAGCAAGACGTTGTAGTTGCTAGCACTAACATCGATCCAGGCAAGCCCCGGTTTTCATTCGCCATTTTATAAAGTTGCTAGTTATCAATATTACTAGTGTCTATGATTATTGTTGCATTAGGTCATAGGAGTCGATTAGAACCCACTTGCATGATATCCAAATGACCTATACCACTGTCATTAGAACTTTGGTAGTATCGGTACTGTGTTGCTTCGCTTAGTAACTACTAGGTGCGATAGATATCATCACTAAGAATGAACTTGACCATTGGAATGGGACTTATAAAAGAAGTTTATTTTGATGTCATGACCGGCCAGGGATGATGCATGTGTAGGTTTACAGCAATACATGGGTGTTGATTATGGTAGCCCTGCCTTGTCGAACCTAGGAACCGTCTGTGGTCGGCCCCTTGGTCAAGTATTGAACAGTATCGAATGCATGCTAGTCTATGAGCACTAGTAAACTGATGTAGCATTGACGCGGCAATGAGGATGGTACTTAGTACAGTGGTCATTGACCTTTCTGCTACTGGAGTGGGCGGTCCATACCGCAAAGTACTATTGGCAGAACGGCATGCCCACTCGCTGAGACTGGACCCGGACCAAGTTGTTTTTCGTCCTTGCAAAAAGTTGCCATATACGACCTTAACTGGTGCGTATGTGTCGTGTATCTCGAGTTATCCTAGCTGGTGTAAATCAATTGCAATTGATGTCCCTCGTAGTAATGAGTACCACTTGGTCACTGAGTCATCACGTAGTTGCACATGGTACTTGGGAATTGATTATGATGCTTATCGTTGTTGTTACTATTATTGCTCTTATGTTGTACTTACCTTATGTATTGCTTTATTATCTTATTGTTGCAACTAAAGTTACATTCTGCTCTACCTAGTTAATTTGAGAAGTAAAACTTGATAGAACTAATAGGTTGCTTAGTGCGAGTCTTTTCAAACAAGCCACCTATTAGAGCCATTGCATGCCTAGATGTCCGACGGGTAAGTCTTGCTGAGTAATTAGTACTCAGGCTTTGTGCCATTGTTGTTTTCAGGTAATGAAGAGGTAGAATTGCCTGAGAATGTGCTGCCCTGGGACATGCAAGTCCCTGAGGGTTGGACTGCCCACTGGGAGTCCGACTCGCCGCCGCAGTATTGATGTGTGTTGCTAGAGTGATGGTTCTTCGGGCACGAACCATTACTATGCTGTATCGTCGAGCTCGTAGCTTCTTATCACGATTGCTTCCTCTGTTTTTGAAACATTATGAACTTGTAATATTCTGCTCTACTCTGATGACCAATTGATGTAATATTAAATTTAAATTTGAACCAATGTTGTATTATCAAGTATCTGCGTTATCAGCACCGTCGGGACCTCGATCCTCCGGGAAGGGGAGTCACAAAACAACAATAGGAAATAGCAGATTACAAATTTTTAGAAAAATCTTTGACAAGAAAGCATCTAGAGCTCAGTAATAATCAAGAGCTGAACTTGAGCCATCTAGAGATTCCAAAAATAGCAGATTACAAATTTGATATAGTGCTAGCACGTAGTTGTAAGCTACATCACCAAAACAAGTTGCAAGCTACCGTAAGATACAGAGGCTTTTTATCAATTACCTAATTTTTCCCAGGTCAAATTAAGAGTTATATATACTACAACAAATAATAAGGATTTCAGACCTAGTACAATTGATAAATTGGCTCAAAGCAAAGAACTATTGCGCAAATGACCCACAAATTTTAGCATTGAATTCAAAGTATTTTTCTAAGATACGTCAATGGAAGAATTACTTGCTTCTGTGATTGCCATGATCCTATCCGGGTCGATTGACAATCCGTCACCACGCTCGTCGTGCGAACATTCAATCAATGAAAGAAAATTGCGGTATAGGGCCTAAACAGTAAGGTCAACCAGAAGAGGATGATGCAGGTTTTGGACATGGATGAAGGAAGGTTATTCGGGAACCATAGTAAGGGACTTTGGTGCCCGAGGGACTAAACCCATCTGTTCAAGTAGCCAACCCTTCTGATCAAGAAGTACCCAAGTTGGACCAATGGACTATTGTAAGGTTCATGACCATTAAGGTCACCCTAAGGTATGATGTTTTGGTGATGAATGAAAAACATGAAATGTGACTAATATCTACGAGTGTTGTTCGTGTAGGAAACCTCTTCTATCTTATGATGATTGGCAATGGTGTCCATGGCGATGTTAGACACTGACCACAAGCATGGAGGCTTGTAATATTGATGGAGTCCAAGGGTTGATGGAGATGGATCAAAGCGGAGAACAAGCTATGGTGTAGGTGTTTGGAAGACTTATCTAGTTGTTAGGGCTTTGAGTCCATAGGAAAAACCGGACTATCAAGGGGGTCTAGGTCAGTCTCTTAGGTCATGTCTAGTCAGTGATGTGCAAGGTTGCTCGGTGAAATCACGGGCACTAGGTGACAGTGGAGGAGCCAAGGAGCTGATTGGAAAAGCCGGGAAACAAAGTCAAGCGAGAACGACAAGTTTCAGCTTCTGGACATAAGAGACCAGACAGAGGGGTCAGTGGAGACCAGACTGTACGGTCGCTATGCGGAGTTGTCTAGGACTTTCAGTGAGAGGCGAGGAA
Organism: Eleusine coracana subsp. coracana; assembly: GCA_032690845.1. NCBI lineage: Eukaryota > Viridiplantae > Streptophyta > Magnoliopsida > Poales > Poaceae > Eleusine > Eleusine coracana. The sequence goes on along the minus strand of CM064426.1, from coordinate 46,928,604 downwards.
ACAGCCAAATCTGGATGCCCTAGTGACCGGAGGGTCCGATCAGTGGAGCAGGGACTTGGGCATCAAGGAAGCTACAGCCGAAACGTTTCTAGACTAGAGAGAGAAATGACCCAATGGTCCGGTGTACTAACCGGATAGTCCAGTCAGTACAGGAATTTGCTTGGACATAGTGGACCCAACGGCTAGGAGTGCTGTTACCAGAGTGACCGGACGGTCCGGTCTGGAAGAGACTGGAATGTACGGTCAGTGGGTCCAGAAAGATGAATTCGTGGAGCAATGACTAGTTTGAGGTTGGGATCCTATATAACTTCATTGTTGGGGTCTTGGAGACCTCTCTTGGCCAGTGGAATACCTGAGATCATTTGGTAAGGTCCAAGAGGAAAAGAGCAGAGCACTCGGAGGAGATATTGTATATCTTGAGAGTGCTAGTGGACAGTAACTTGAGCATCTTGCATATCTAAGGCTAGGGTGTCCTTGAGGGTGTGATCTAGATTGTTACTCTTGGTCTATGGTGAGATCTAGAATGGTTAGGTGTTAGTGATCGAGCCTATCATGATCGGTTGTGAAGGCCGTCACATGTTCGTATACAGTTTGAGCCCACCGATGAAAGGGTCATCAATAGTGAGCGCCCATGCCGGCTCGGGAAGTCCGGCAAGTTCTCGAGGGAGGTGAGCTTGTGCTTTGTGCAGCGGTGACGCACGCCGTGTCTTCACTCTAATAGTGATTGCGGGCTCGTGGGCGAGAACTCCACTTGGTGGCAGGAGGGACTGGGACTCCGACGGGAGTGGTCCAACAAGGAGTAGGGGATGGTTCCATCCTTCCGAGACCTCAGGGAAAAAATCATGAGTCATCTCTTACTCTACTCCTTACTTTGATGCATTACTTTCCGTATTGACGTACCATGCTATTCATGCTTGTGTGCTTGTCTTGTGCTAGTTGATTACCTTGTAGTCTTGCATAAATGGGCTCCTTACTTGTTAGTAGTATTTGAGTTTCCGCATTTGATCACTAACATGTTTAGGATCTGTATTGCTTTTGATTGATTCACTAGTATGCTTAGGTTGTTGTTCCTTTCATAGGTTCATTATCTTGCTAGTGTGATCACCACTAGAATTGTGTAGGAGTTGATTTGAGTGCTCGGTTTTAGGAATTGGTAAATTTGGTACATAGTGCAAGTTCCTGATTCACGCCCCCCCTCTCGGTCACTCAGTCCTTACAAGTGGTATCAGAGCCAAGTGCTCATTATAAGGCTTAACCGCCTTGAGTAGTGTCCGTATTGAGTTGGGATGTCATCCTATTCGGGGCAGGGTCATGGCTCATGGAAGGATTGCTTTAAAAGCTACATAAATGCCATGATTTCGGATGAGTTGATGGATACTCTTGTGGACTTTGCCAATACCTTTACCGATGATCATGTGTATGATGATGGTGTGGATGTTCCTAGTACTAGTAAGTGCCTAGATTCCACTAATGATGATTTGATAGGTTGCTCTACTAGTATGGCTAATGTTATGAGTGATAATGATGTGTCTCTTGATCTTGCTTACTCCACTAGCATGACTAGTATTGATGATGATCATGAGTTCTTAGTTGATCATGCTAGTAGTTCTCTTGTTGAGGAGTTATTTGCTTTTCATGTTAATGACAATGAATACTTACTCGATTCTCTTATTTGCTTGCGAGGTTTGGTGGATAGAATTGCAGCAACTTCTTTCAAGCTTCCCAAGATTGTGATAGTTGAGAAGATCCTCTCCTTGCTTCTGAGTAGCAAGCTCTTCTACGTCACCCTTGACCTTCTCATGGAGAAGTGTCTCTCTGTCAAGGACATGATTGAGCTACTCTTCAAGGATGAGGAGATCACCGCTAGCATGGTGAAGAAGAAGACATCCAAGGTGAATCATGAAGCTTCTCCAAGCAAAGGGAAAGAAGTAGCTTCGAGCTCAAACTTTTTTGATCCCTCCACAAGATTGTCTTGCAACAGCTTCTACAACCCCTTCAGAGCAAGACATTCATCGGGCGCTTCTTCAAGCTCTACCTGAAGTGTCATTCCAAGCTCTACTCCAAACACCTTGGGTGGACTAAGCATTGGCGTAGGGGGAGCACCAACAAAAATGCTCGCTCGATCATTTGAGATGATCAATCTTGCGGCTTCGGCTCCGATGCCTTCACCTCCTCCACTTCCTCCACCACAAGTTCACCTTTGGCATCTTCGTCGAGCTCACCAACAGGATCTCTTCTTTGAACTTGGTGAATTTGTGAGAAATCTGAATGATGACGTTTGTGAGAACTTATTGAGCATCTATGATCTTGTGTGTAGGATAACCTCCTTCAGAGGACTTCGGAGGATTACATCTCATGAAGTGATTGACAAGCTTCTCCAACAAATCACAACTTCGGAAAGGGGTTTCTTACTTGAAGAGGTAGTCAATAGGAGACATGAGCTCTCAATTGAGAGAGCAATGAAGATGGTACTCGTGCTCCAATCACAAGTGGGACACGTGCTTGAGCACATCACTGGACTCTATGATCCTCCTCATTACTACATCGACCTTGAATGTACATATGGGGGATGTTCATGGACATTGGAGGTATCATGCTCCTCACTATCCTATCAGTAAGAGACTTCAGGACGGGATTGCAGGAATCCCTATCTACTAGGATGGTGTTATTGCTCGACACAATCAGGTTAGTGCTAGTCAATCAAGTAATGCTTTGGATACTAACCCTTCTTCCTCTAGTGCTTGTCTTATGGCTACCACCAGGGTCAACTACAAGAGTGGAGGTACTCATTGGATTCTTGATAGTGGGTGCACTCAACACATGATCGGGAAGCCAACTATGTTCACCACCATTGATGAAGACAAAGATAGTGACAAGGTGACTTTTGGGGATAACTCAAAGGGGAGAGTTAGAGGCTTGGGCAAGGTAGCCATCACAAATGACCTCCATCTCTCTAAGGTCTTTCTTGTGGAAACTCTCAACTTCAACCTTTTGTCTATTGGTTAACTCTGTGACATGGGTTTCAAGTGCACATTTGATGAGGATGGTGCAACAATTGAGAATGCCAAGAGAGGGCTAGTATTTCATGGAGTAAGGCATGGGAACTTGTATGTCACAGACTTCAAATCAAGCAATATGCCACCAAGCACTTGTCTATTCTCTAAGGAATCCAAGGGATGGTTGTGGCATAGAAGACTGACACATGTTGGAATGAATCAGCTCAAGAAGATTGTTAAGAGGAATCTAGTTGAAGGTATCAAGGATGTGACCTTTGAGAAAGATAGACTGTGTAGCGCTTGTCAGGCAGGAAAACAAGTTGCATCTTCACATCCCACCAAGTTGTTCATGTCTACATCCCATCCTCTAGAGCTCTTGCATATGGATTTGTTTGGGCCAACACACTACAAGAGTCTAGGAGGCAATCTATATTGCTTGGTGATTGTTGATGATTTAACAAGATACACTTGGACTTTCTTTCTTGTAGACAAATCTCAAGCCAGTGGTATCTTCAGAAAGTTCACCAAGAGAGCAAAGAATGAATTCAATGCAAGCATTGTGAAGATAAGGAGTGACAATGGGGCTGCGTTCAAGAACACTATAGTAGAGGAGTATTGTGACAAGAAACTGATCAAACATGAATTTTCAGCTACATATACTCCCAAGCAAAATGGATTAGTGGAGAGGAAGAACAAGACGCTCATCACTCTTGCTCATGCCATGTTGGATGAGTATGGAACTCATGAGAGGTTTTGGGTGGAGACGATCAACGCGGCTTGCTACACCTCCAATCGTGTCTATCTCCACCGGTTGTTGAAGAAGACGCCATATGAGTTATTAGAGGGACAGAAACCCAATGTTTCCTATTTCCGAGTCTTTGGCTGCAAGTGTTACAATCTCAAGAAGAGGAGAGAACCCGGGAAGTTTGAGAGCAGAACTTATGAAGGCCTTCTTGCTGGGTACTTTGGGACTTCTAAAGCATATAGGGTATACAACTCAGCCACAGGGTGTGTGGAAGAATCCTATGATGTGCAATTTGATGAGTCAAATAGTTCTCAAAAGGAGGATGAATTTCGTGAACTGAACATTGAGGATGAGCCTATGAGGGAAGTATTGACAAACATGCCCATGGGCGAGGTTTTACCCCACGAGGCCAATGATGGTGATAAGTGATGAGGAAACCCAAGTGAGAAGTGAGCCACAAACCTCCCCATATACCTCACCACAAGCCACCTCTCCTAGCTCTCCACAAGATACCCTCCCATCCACCTCAAGCTTAAAGTCCAAAACAAGAAAGCATAAGAGTGACTCTTCCACCTCTCATAGGATCCAAGACACTCATATACCAAGAGAGAAAACTCTCCATGATGCACAAGATACTTCACCTAGAGCTCCTCCTACTCAAGGAAAATACCATCCTAGACCCAAAGCCATCAAGAATCATTCTCAAGACTTGATCATTGGGAGTCCATCTCAAGGAATAAAGATAAGGAGAAATCAATATGAGCCCAACTATGTGACTGAAGAGAATGATGATGAGGCCAATGTTGAAATTGAGAACTTCTCTTTTGTCTCTATGATTGAGCCCACTACCATTGATGAAGCTATGGATGACCACACATGGGTTATTGCCATCCAAGAATAGTTGAACAACTTCAAGAGGTGCAAAGTATGGAAATTGGTTGAGAGGCCCAAGAATCATAATGTGGTTGGCACCAAGTGGGTCTTCAAGAACAAGCAAGATGAGAAAGGAGAAATTGTCAAGAACAAGGCTCGCCTAGTGGCGGGGATTGACTTTGAAGAAACCTTTGCTCCCGTGGCCCGTCTTAAAGCTATTCGGATCTTACTTGCCTATGCATCACACAATGACTTCAAGCTCTTTCAAATGGATGTCAAAAGTGCTTTCTTGAATATAGAGATCAATGAGAAAGTCTATGTGGAACAACCTTTGGGGTTTGAGAACCCAAAACATCCAAGACATGTAAACAAATTGAAGAAAGCTCGCTATGGCCTCAAGCAAGCACCTAGGGCATGGTATGAACATTTGAGGAACTTCCTACTCAAAAATGGATTCACCATTGGAAGCTTTGATAGCACCTTGTTCACGAGGCATGTTGAGAAGGATCTCTTTGTGTGCCAAATCTATGTGGATGATATCATCTATGGGTCAACCAATGAGAAGTTCAATGAAGAATTTCGGGAGATGATGGCAAAGGAATTTCAAATGTCAATGATTGGAGAGTTGCATGTATTCCTGAGGCGCCCCTTCCCGGAGGATCGAGGTCCCGAAGGTGCTGATAACACAGACACTTGATAATACAACAATGATCCCATTTAAGTTTAATTTTTATATCAAGTGCAGCGGAATTACAAGTTCATGATATTCTTGAAAAACAGTGGAAACGAAATAACGATAAGATCTACGAGCTCGACGATACAGCATGGTGATGATTCATGCCCGAAGAATCAACACCCTAGCAGCACTCACAATCACTACGGCGGCAGGTCAGACTCCTTGTGGGCAGTCCAACCCTCAGGGACTTGCATGTCCCAAGGCAACACATCTACAGACAATTCTATCTCTTCAGTACCTGAAAACCACATAAGCATAATGCCTGAGTACTAATTACTCAGCAAGACTTACCCGTCAAAAACCTAGACATGCAATGGCTCTAATAGGTGGCTTGTTTAAAAGGACTCGCACTAAGCAACCTATTAGTTCTATCAAGTTTTATTTTCAGATTAAATGGGTTGAGCTGAAATATAACTTTAGTTGCAACAATAAGATTATAAAACAATACATCAAATAAGTACAACAATAGAGCAATAAAATATATCAGTAATAACCAATACAAATCCATATCCATGATATCATGTGCAACTACATGATTGGCGTGGTGAACAAGCGATACTCATTACTGCGATGGATAGAAATTGCAATTGATTTACACCAGCTGGGAAAACCCGAATAACACGACACATACGCACCAATTAAGGTCGTATATGGCAACCTTTCACAAGAAAAACCACCCACATCCAGGCCCGGGTGTGGTGACGTCGAGTGGGCATGCCGTCCTGCCAGCAGTACTTCACGGTATGGACCGCCCACTCCAGCAGCCGAGGGGTCCTAAGACCAACGCACTTTAACCGTCCTTGATATAAGCGGCCTTTAATGCTACATCGGTTTTCTAGTGCCCATGAAACTAGCATGCATTCGGTATTGTTCAAAACTTGATCAAGGGGCCGACCACGGACGGGTCCTAGGGTGGGCAAGACAGGGCTACCACAGCCAACACCCATGTGTTGCTGCAAACCTACACATGCAAAATCCCTACCCGGCCATATATCAATAGTAAACTTCTTTTATAAGTTCAATTTGAGTGATCAATTTATTTCATAGTAATAATTTCTACCGAAACTATTAATTGCTAAGCATAGCAGTTTAGTACCGAGCCTACCAAGGTTCTAATAACAATAGCATAGGTCATTTGGGGTAACATGCAAGGTGGGTTTCAAGCAACTCCTATGACCTAATGCAACAAATAAACATAGACACTAGTCTATACAACTTATTAATTAAGGTGAGGTCGTCTAGATCACTTTTTTCGTGTCCAGATATGTCTGTAACATTGTCGTATTTAGTTTGTATCCTACAATGATTCACCAATCAGTTTAAGTCATTTTTGAACCATTTTCTAATCCTTTGTTAAATTGGACTCCGATTTCAATTTGATATTTCATACTAACAACAATTAATCATCTATTGCTTCTCTACGATATATTAATTGAGGTGAGGTCGTCTAGACCACTTTTTTCGTGTCCAGATGTATCCGTAACATTATCGTATTCAGTTTGTATCCTACAATGATTCACCAATCAGTTTGAGTCGTTTCCTTAACTATTTTTTAATCCTTTGTTAAATTGGACTCCGATTTCAGTTCAATATTTCATACTAATAATAATTAGTTATCTATTGCTTTATGATTTACATCATATTTTGAATGGAAACTAGTAACAAGAATTCCAATAGTAACTCCCTCCAAAATTATTATAATGAATATTCAAAGGTAAAGCAAAATAAAAATAAAACAAATACTCAGACCAAAAAAAATTATTAATTAAAAATCATTTACAGTTACGAAAAATATTCTAACCATAAAATTTTTTAACAAAGCCCCGTGGCCACGCACGGGTATTTTGGTAGTAGTGACATAAACTAGCAAAACTTTGTACAGAGGCTAATGCAAACCAGGGCTTGCCTGGATCCACGCAAGTGTTAGCAACTACAGTCTCTTGCTCTTCAGGCTCTTGGTCATGCTGGACGTCGGGCTCCTGCTCCTGAGTGTCATTACCTATTGATGAACAAGGGTTTAACGGTAGTAGTTGAAACACCGTTACATGCAATGACATGATAAATGTAACGAAATAATGGATGCATATTGCATTAGTGTTTTGATGCTAACAATCTTATTAACAAGTTCTCGAAGCCATATGCTTCAAAGAAGCAAATTAGATTTTTATTATTTTATGTGTGCGAATCATTTAATCAGGGTTGTTATAGCTTTTGAGAAAAATTAAACAATTGAAATAGTAACCAAATGATCCTGGACTTGAGTGATTTATCAGGTACAGAGACATATATGAATTGCATTTTCACCAAGTTATAGCCTCTGGATAATATTATTTTATTTACTAACATTTATTCAAGTTAAAGCATTACTTAATTAATAGAGTATGAAATACTACAGATTTAACTTAACAAAAAATCATGGTGATGTATTAGTATGAATTAACAGTACATGCAAAAGATTGCAATTAAATTGCTTTCATAGAATTAATAAGGATTAATTTAGTGTTTACACAAGTTATTTAATTAACTAAAATATATTAACAGAGACAGCTGGTTATTAATTTACTGAAATAAAGCACCTCAAAATGAAGCTAACAAAATTGGTTTGAGGTCATTTGGACTTAAAATGATTTTACTACGCATTTTTGAAGTTTCAGTAGTTTTCTACAAATTTTTCTGGTATTTCTATTTTAAACAATGCCACGCAGGGCCAGGTCAGCAGCTACGTGGCAACACATCAGCGCCATGTCGGGCCACATAGGAGCCAGCTGTAAATGCCAGTGGGGGGGGGGGTTCACCGGAGAGAGGCGGCGCACGGCCGGAGGGCTCGCCGCAGGGCACTAGGGTGGCCGAAAGCTCGCCACGGGAGAGGGGAAATGATGCGCGCGGCGAGGCGGGGAGGCTAGGGGGATTCATGAAATCAGAAACTCACCAGAGATGGGTCGGCGACGAGCGACGGTGGGAGGCAGAGGTACGGTGACGTCACAAAGTGGGCTCAGAGCAGCAAATAGACCACGGTTTGTTCCCATAGCATCACGGGGGCATGGCGCTGGTCAGCATGACGTCGGCGTCCATCGGAGGGGGGCGGAAGGTGGGCTCACTGATGAGGCGGCTCGGACATGGCGGCGGGGGAAAAGTGTGCGTCGGTGTCCTTGTGCAAGAAATCAAGGCAACAAGGGGCCAGAATTGATCACGAGGAGTTTGCGATTTGCTACAAAGAGGAGAGGGGAGACGGGGCTCACCAGAATCGCCAGAATTCCAGATTGCGTCGACGGCGGCCGATAGGGAGCAGAGTCCGAAGATTCTCCAAATTGGCCAAGCTTCACCAGAAGGTTGTGCGAGCCATGGGGTGGAAGTGCAGCGGGAAAGCAGGCGCGTGCGTTGGTGTTCTTGGTTTGGCTCAAGAGTGAGGGAGTGGCCGGGAATCGAGCTCGAGCTCGTGCTTGGCAATGGCGGGGCAGTGAATGCGGAAGAAGAGCAGTGGGGGAGGAGTTTTATAGGCCGAGAGGGCTGGGTGGGGGTTCACGGGGAGTCGCAGAAGGCTTCACGGTGGCCTCGGTCATGAAGGGATGCGCACGCGCGGTCGCGTGGCCGGGTGCAGCAGCGGCGCGGGAAAATACGGAGCAAGGCATGGGCGCGATGCTTTTGGGCAGAGCGCGCCAGAGGGGAAAGTGACTCGTTCTCGCGTCGGGTAGCAGCGTGCGGCGCGGAAGGGAGCAGGGGTGAGGGGACGGAGGGATCACTTGTGGGGTTTAGGTGGGTGGGCGCAGAAGAAGCTGCCGGTGGCCGGGAATTGAGAGAGCAGTGGCGGGGCGAAGTGACGCGGCAGGGCAGCGGGGCGTTGAGCAGAGGCAAAAGAGACCGGGTTCTTAGCAGCTAGCAGCGAGGCGAGCCTGCACGGGTGCGCGCACGGGTTCTGAGGCTCTCGGGCAACAGGGAGCGGTCGGGGGTCGCGAATCGGGGAGCTTGACCACTGGCCATGGCGGCATCGGGCAGGGGCGAAAGCAACTCGGTGGAGTGTCACCTTGCAGCGTGCCACGGCGGAGGGGACAACTGGATGGGCGCGGTGATGCGACGCTTCAACGACGGGTGTGGCTCCGCAACCCAAGGCGACAGGGCGAGCACGGCGGGAATCGGCTTTGGCCGGGAACAGAGGGCACGACATCCTTGGGCAGAAGGAAAGAAACGCAGCGGTGGCAGCTAGCGGCTGGGGGCAACGACGACGCGACGACGGCGAGTGAGAGCACACGGTAGTGCGGTGGCGAGTTCCGAGGCGGCAACGGCGGAAGAGAATCGCGCAGGCGCACGAATGTGGCCGATTCGCGTGGGCGCGCACGACGGGAGGAAGCCGATGGGAGTTTTTGTAGAGGGGTCCTCAAGTTTTCAAATAGTTTGCAAAGAAGTCCCTAGTTCTGTTTTAATTGATTAAAATACTTAAGTCCAATTAAGCTAAAATTTGATAATTGGGCTTTTCCGCAAATGGGGAATTTATTAGTGAAATCTAATTGGATAGAAAGGAAATAATTTAGTTAGAATAATTAATTAAAGTTAAATCATTTCTGGGTTTAAACCATTTAATTGATTGATTTCTTAATGGAATAAAGTTCTAGTTTTTGGCCCAAAATTCTATTTTATTATTTTGGTAATTCTGATGTAATTATTTGGCCTATGATTTAATTTGCTTCAATGTTTTTGTTTGTAGGGTTTTGGTTTAGCTTTGAGGAAATTCCATTTTTAACTTGTCCCTATTATTTTGTGCTCCTTACTTGAGCTCAAAAAATGTGGCAATTTGTGCTTAAGCAAGAAAAGAGACACCTGGGTGTCACAACCCTCCCTCCTTTAAGAAGTCTCGTCCCGAGATTAAGAACAAGGCAGACTAGAGATGGGCAAAAATTTACCTGTGAATGAAGACCAGAATTCCGGGTAATGAGTACTTAGAAATTTTTCTGATTCCCAGGTGGATTCATCTTTTGAGTGATTACTCCATTGTACTTTATAAAATTTGAGGGTTCTATTATGGGTTCTGCATTCTTTTTCATCAAGGATTTTTATTGGGTGCTCGGAATATGTGAGGTCTGGTTGAAGATGATCGTACTCTTCCAAAACAACATCAATTGGAGGTTTGAGACACCGTTTCAGTTGTGAAACATGAAACGTGCTATGTACTCCAGATACATTTGGTGGTAACTCCAGCTTGTAGGTGACTTGTCCACACCTTTCCAAGATTTTAAAAGGGCCAATATAGCGGGGTGCTAATTTTCCTTTGATTCCAAAACATTGAATGCCCTTCATTGGTGACACTCGGAGATAGACAAAATCATCCTTGTTGAAAAACAATGGCCTACGTCGTCGGTTTGCATACTTTTCTTGATGACATTTAGCAGTCTTGAGATTTGCTTGAATTGTCCGAACCTTTTCTTCTGCATCCTTGACGAGGTCAGGGCCAAAAGTTACTCTTTCTCCGGATTCAGACCAATTCAACGGTGTTCTACAACTCCGACCGTAGAGTGCTTCAAAAGGGGACATTTTTACACTCTCTTGGTAACTGTTGTTGTATGAGAATTCTACATACGGTAAATACTCATCCCAGTTACCACCATGTGTTAAGACACATGCTCCAAGCATATCTTCCAAGATTTCGTTGACACGCTCAGTTTGTCCATCAGTAGCGGCATGATAAGCAGAACTTCAAATCAACTTAGTACCCAGAGATGCATGCAGTTGCTCCCAGAAACGAGCGACAAACTGCAAGCCACGATCTATAACAATGGTCTTGGGTACTCCATGGAGACACAGAATTCTTTCTATGTATAGTTCTGCATGCTGTCGTACGCTGTATCTGGTGTTGACTGGTAGAAAGTGAGCAGATTTTGTGAGTCTGTCAACAATGACCCAAATCGAATCATGCTTCTGAGATGTGAGAGGGAGGCCAACAATAAAATCCATGCTGATGTCTTCCCATTTCCAGGCGGGGATACTCAATGGATGAAGTAGTCCGGCCTATTTCAAATGGTCGGCCTTAACTCTCTGACAGGTATCGCACTCCATGACATATCGAGCAACTTCTCACTTCATTCTGGTCCACCATAAATTCTTCTTCAGATCCTAGTACATCTTGTTACTTCCAGGATGAATGGAATACTTAGAGTGATGTGCTTCATCCAAGATTTTGCGACAAAGATCAAAATCCTTGGGTACTACTAGACGGTTTTTGAACCACAGAGTACCATCTGAATCTTGTGTGCAACATTTTGCCTTGCCACTCTTAGTGTTCTCCCGAATGTACTTCATTCCAACGTCTCTTTTCTATGCAGCAATGACCTCATCACGTATGGTGGAATGAATACTAAGATTGCTGATCACTAGGGCAGGCAATATATGTAGGCTGGGTTCTGTGGTACTTGCTTCAATGCTGCGGTCTATCACTAGATTATTGCAGTGTATATTTCGACTCATTGCATTAGCCTTGCCTGGGTGATAATGAATCTCTAGATTATAGTCCTTAATTAATTCTAGCCATCGACGTTGTCTCATGTTCAGATCAGTCTATGTACTTTAAGCTCTTGTGATCTATATAGATGTGCACTAAATTACCGAGCAAATAATGCCTCCAGATTTTTAGTGCAAGGACAACGGCAGCTAGTTCCAAATCATGAGTAGGATAGTGCTCTTCGTGCTTCCGCAGTTGTCGAGATGCATAGGCAATGACATGACCATCTTGCATAAGCACACATCCAAGTCCTATCCCAGATGCATCATAATATACGTCGAATGACTGGGTGATGTCTGGCTAAGCCAATACTGGGGCAGTAGTCAATAATTTCTTCAATTTATAAAATGCTTCTTCACAGTTATTGCTCCAATCAAACTTCTTATCCTTTTTCAGCAGCTCGATGATGGGTTGGTTTGGTTAACTGAGAGAAATTAGGAATGAACCTCCGATAGTATCCAGCTAGTCCGAGGAAACTGTGAACTTGGTGGACAGTTTTCGGTGGCTTCCAATCTAGCACATCTTGGACCTTGCTGTGGGGACGTCTGGTACCGCTGTCCAGACGGTGAAGTGTACACCAGGCGATGCTTCGCCTGTGGGGCAGCAGAGGCACTACTAGGGGCCTTCCTCTTGCGCTCATCTTCCTCAACTTGGCGCATGGCACCCTCCTAGACAATAGCAGCATTGACCGGGTCGTTGTAGGTGCCGATCGTCTGCCAGGTCAAATGCTCCTTTAGGGAGGCATTCATGCCACGCAGGAAAGCATACCTCTTCTTCTCCTCAGTGTTGACATACTCAGTGGCATACTGAGCAAGATGGTTGAACGCCTCAGGACATTCCTTCCTCCTTGTTTCAGGTCCATGAACTCCTAAAACTTCCTCTGCACAAGACCGGCTGGTATGAAATGAGCTCGAAAGGTAGTTCGAAACTCATTCCACTCAACACGGGTTCTAGTGGGTAGTGAAGCGACGTAGTTCGCCCACCAGGCACCAGCAGGGCCCTGGAGTTGCTGGGTGGCGAATAGCACCTTCTGGTGCTTAGTGGAGTCAAACAGACCGAACTTAGACTTGGTCTGACGCAGCCAGTGGTTGGCGTCCAGGGGCTCTCTGGCACGCTCGAAGGTCGGCGGGTGCGTACCCAGAAAGTCTGAGTAAGTGCACTGTGGGGGCTGGTTGTTGTTGCGGTTGCCCACATGCCCAGCCATGTGGGACGTGATATCAACTAACCGGCAGAGCAACTCAGAGTCGTTCTGCTGTCAGCTGAGTGCTGCAGCCAGAACATCTACTAGCGAAGGTTGAGCATTAGCTCCCAACTGAGAGCTCTTAGGATCATCCTGATTCCGAGTTTGCACCATGCTGCAAATTACACCCTACACATTAGTCATTCTTCCAAGTTTTCCATAAGACATGTGTGTAAAAACTTGCAAGGGTGCTCTAAGGGTTTAAGAAATGACAACCATTTTCACAAATCAAAGTTGGGTACATGGTTATTAAAAGGATAATCATCACACTAACTCATCCATACATGCATCGATGCCTAACTATGGTATTGCGGATGCACTATGGCTCATATATGACCAACTCATCTACTCCTGGTTTATGACTATCGGCTCGTTGGGTTCTGGCGGTCCCAATGGTTCTTCTGGCTCTCCTGGTTCCATCAGCTCTACATCAACATTTTCTGCTTGCACCATCTCTTCATCCACTTGTTTTCCATACTCCATAGGGATCTCATCCTAAATATCTATGATGGGGAGGTGGGTAGCCTTGAAGGTGTCAAATTCGACTTGAAGCTCCTACGGTTCAGATTCCATGATGTTTGCATCTCCAATAGCTTGGTCACGCCCTTCGATGATCATATCTATCTGGAATTTGCTGTATTTGCTGGTTCAATTCTGCAATTTCCAAAATCTTGGCTTGCTTTTCGGCTTCGGAAAGCCGAAGTGCGGCCTGAAACAGGTCCAGTTGACGGTACAAGTTCTTGCATATGCCAAATAGGGAGAGTCCATAACACTCTGCCACATGTAGCGCTGGGCGATATAGTGGGTGGTTTGGATCGAAGACAAAATCCAGATGATGGTTCCACTCAGGATCTTCCATATTGTCAATGGGTATCAAGGTTACCGGTGTTCCAGTGACCTCATGCTTGTGGAGTTTGCAAAACAGAGTGAGGGCTTTGAGGTCACCAACACTCCAAGTAGTGAGTAGGTCCAAGCCAGTGACACTGATAGTCCATGACTCCCATGCCGGTAAGAAGGAATAATTGGCGGGAACTGTGACATGGACTACACAGGAAGTGATTCCATTTTCCTCAATGGTCTTTCCAACATAGGTGGGAGGGATATCATGTCCATAACCCTGAAGGACACTCCAAAAGAGTTGAGTCATCCTAGGGATCTCCAGACCGTCGGTGATTTCCCAACCTGGTGGAGCTTGGAAATTGTTTTCAACCATCTACAAGGGTGAAATCTGAATGAGTCAGAATCTTCGTTAAAGTAAGGTGCACTTCATATACAACTTCATGAAATACAGAATCAAAAAATTTTAATTCATATTTTCCAGCCTCAAGGGGCAATAATACGAAGATGGGTTTTCCAATAGATTCGGTCTTGACTGTGCAGCAGTCAGAAATCAAGTATTGTGTCCAGAAAACAAAATCAACAGAACTGGTACTTGGCACCATGTTACAGTAGACTTTCATAGCTTTCCAGATAGTATTTGTACTCCCAAAAATTCCAAGTAGAACTGGACTTATGATTTTTACAAGTTCAGGCTGACAGATTCAAATTCTGGATGATAGAGGCCTAGTATTTCGGCTCTACTGGACAGAGGAAACATTATTAGAGGTTGGGTCCTACTGGAAATGAAAATAGACTTCTTGGGCTTTCTAGATTGGGTTCATACACCTCCAACTTCTAAGTGGAACTCCAGTTATGAATTTTGCAAGTTCAGGGATGTGTTGAAAACAGAGAGTTGACATATTGTTGTTAACTTAACAATTTAGACTTGTATTTCGAATTTTTGTACTTATCAAACTTGCAAATTTTTATTTTAGAGGTGGGTAAGTAAGGAGAGAACAAAATTTTAGTTAGGTTATAAAGGGATGCATGATGCAAAAGTTCAATTTAATATCCTATTGTTCCTTACAACACACACCTATATTGCCGGTACTTAGCAGCACGAAAATTTGGTGACGACCCGCACTCATCACGTAGTCACTAAGTGTTGTACTAATGGTGTTAGTGTACCTGCAAAAAAACTCATTGCAGAAAAAATAAGGGTAATTCTACAACGGTTCATGGAGCGAACCGCCTTGCGAAACCATGGTTCTCGCAAGAGAACCAATGCTCATAAACCTATTTTGATGAGCATTACTAATAAAAAGTTGGCACGGTTTATGGAAGAAACCGTCTCGCGAAACCATAGCCCTTGTGAGCGAACTCTACGCTCCAACACTTGTCAAGGAGCCAAAAATGAAAAATGTTGGCAACGATTCATAGAAGGAATCGTCCCGCAAAGCCACAGTTCTTACGAGCGAACTTTAAATGCTAAAAGAAGAACCAATTAAAAGCCAACTCAAGCATAACTCGTTAGCATTGTCACTGTGACACCCCAGTGTCACTACATTCTTTTGATCACATAAATTGCACCTAGTTCTGATTCATCAAGTCATAATTCAATTTTGGTTGCATTTCAAATTTAATTGAATTTGAATTTAAACCCAAGTATGGTTATGTTATGAAGCAACTTTTAAATTTGGCATACAACCTGGTGCTTCCAAAAATCTATGTGATTGGGTTTGCCATAAAAGAATTTTCTCAGAATTTTATTCAAAGAGGAAATACCCAATTAAATTCCTAGAAGTTTGAATTTTGTTCATATTCAAATATTTGGCAAATTCAAACCTTTGATTTTGAAACTGGACACCTGTCACATTGTGACCTACACATTTCAAACTTTATGTACAAATTTTCCTAAGTCAATTTGGAGTTTGGGACTATTTTAAATCAATTTTTGAAGTTGTGGCCGAGTTAAATTCTGGAAATTGTTAAAACCTTCCAGTGGGACCCAATCGTTAGTCTCTCTCTCTCTCTTTCCCTTCTCTCTCTCGCTGGCACCCGACGCCATGCACGTCGACACGCCACCTCCCTCGTGTCACCACTCCTCTGCCGAACCCAGGGGTCAAAACCGCCGCCTCGATCCTCCGCCGGGCTCTCCTCCTCGGCCCCTCCGTCTTTGCCTCGGCTCCTCCATGCAAAACCCCTTCTCTGGCCTTGTTTTCTTCTCCTCCCGGTCGCCATTGCTGTTACCCTCTGGAGCTCAGCTCAGCGCCGCGCTAACTCATCTAAGCCCAAGCTCATGACCAAGATGGAGGCGTCTTGAGTCAAAGAATCTCTAGAACAAACCTTGCCACAATCCATTTCATGGTTAAGGAGGATTTGAAGAAAAACCGAGCTCCCTGTTCATGGCGGTCAGTACATAACTTCTTGAAATTCTTCTTCACTGGTGAGTTTGATGGGTTCATTTCTCTTCTCGTTGATGCGCAACTCTTTGACGCACGTCCTTGTCTTGATCTGGTTTCTATTTCTGCCTTGAGGTCATCGCCATTCCACTTTTCCCCTTCAGCCACCGTCGACCACCATAGGAGCTCCACGGTGACAGCTTCATCCGGCTCTTCTCCGTCGCCTCGGTGACTCCGTCGACCTTCGCCGGAGTCCACTGGTGCTCTCCGACCACTCCGCCTCTCCCCTCGACCCTCACATCGAGCTCGAGCCGTCGCCGATCTTCTCTGTTCCGCCACCGCTCGACGTTGACGTATCTCCGGTGAGCACCTCGCCTCGCGAACCCTGCTAGCGTGCTCCCCATGTCGTGCTCTACGCTTGGGTGAGCACGGACTCCAACTCCGGTGACTCCAGAGCCCGGCGACGAGCTCCCAAGCCGCTCCTAATGAGGACATCACTCCTAAGGATACATGCAATACTCCTCCAATTCTGGACTTGCAAGGTCCAATGACTAGAGCTCGTGCACGACGACTAAATTTAGAGGTGAGCTCGTTCCTACGTTCTTCATTATATGTCACTTTTGAGAATGGTTTGCTACCTAACGATTATATTGTAATTAGGAACCATGGAGAGGACCAGGAGATGATGGGAGAAGGACTTGGAGACATGGAGGACCAGCAAGGACGTGGAAGCCAAGGTGGAGGCCCAACCAAAATCGACTTCGAGTCCGTTTTGGGGTTCAGAACCAGTCTGCACTAAAACGGATGCCCAGGAGGCATACGGACTCGGATTTGGACGTTCTATATATGCACGGAAAGATAAGAAGAAGACCTTTCCAATGCCACCGGTCTCATATCAAAATTCATCCGGAGTAATCGGGAATCGTCGAAACAAGAGAGGGCCTAGAATCTGTTTCGGTGTTGTGTCGCCTGTTTTTGGCCTTTGGGCTTTGTATCTAGTTGAGTCCAATTAGGAGTGCGTGCAGAGGGTCTTGCATGATCCTAGGGTCTTCATATACAGCCGCCGCCGCACCATTAGGGTTTGAGGTTTTGCTTAGATTATTCTGTTCATAACAGTTTCGCCGTTATCATGGTTTGTGAGACCCCAACTTCGTGAGATTCATAATACATCTGCAATTGTGTTGCCTTTTTCTTTGTTCTTGCTTGTGTTCTTGATTCGCAGGCAGGGATTAGCCTTCTCGGCGAGGTCAATCATTGTAGTACGGTTGATAACCAGAGGAGACGTCGTGTTGTGATTGCGGGGTTTAGAACGTGATGTTCTGAAGCCGGATCAATTTGTGTGTCGCCTCCGACCAAATCAATGTATCCAGAACCTTTCAGAAGATCGGGAACCCTTGTCCACATCAAGTGGTAATCAAAGCTTCAGGTGCACCGTCAGGTTCGCACTACCCTTAGTTAATTTCGTTTTGTGTTCATCCTATCATCCACAGAAAAGCCAAAAAAAAAATTTCCCTTCCACCCATAACCACGTGTTTAGCCTTTGCATATTTCAAACTCAGAGTCCGTAGTGTTGAGTTTGTGCCCTAGTTTTTGTTTAGTCGTTGATTTAGTTTGTGTTTTTGTCATCAGTAGTGTTTCCCTTGCAACCCTAGCCGCCATCCCCTTCACCATCCTCTGTTCTATCGACTTTGTGTGCTAGGGTTGATTGATTGATACACCCACCCTAATCCCACCCTCAAACACCTCGGACCAATCCTCACAAATTCCACTTTCCGCTGCATCCACGGCGCCAAAAAATTTTTACCCGATTCCAAACTCGACCCCTAACTCGACTCGGGTTTCTGAAAAACCGACTCCACTTCAAGAGGGAGAGGATGATGAGGACATCACTCCTAAGGATACATGCAACACTTCTCCAATTCTGGACTTGCAAGGTCCAATGACTAGAGCTCGTGCACGACGACTAAATTTAGAGGTGAGCTCGTTCCTACGTTCTTTATTATATGTCACTTTTGAGAATGGTTTGCTACCTAAGGATTATATTGTAATTAGGAACCATGGAGAGGACCAGGAGATGTTGGGAGAAGGACTTGGAGACGTGGAGGACCAGCAAGGACGTGGAAGCCAAGATGGAGGCCCAACCAAAATCGACTTCGTGTCCGTTTTGGGGTTCAGGACCAGTCTGCACTAAAATGGATGCCCAGGACGCATACGGACTCGGATTTGGACGTTCTATATATGCACGGAAAGATAAGAAGAAGACCTTTCCAATGCCGCTGGTCTCATATCAAAATTCATCCGGAGTCATCGGAAATCGTCGAAACAAGAGAGGGTCCAGAATCTGTTTCGGTGCTGCGTCGCCTATTTTTGGCCTTTGGGCTTTGTATCTAGTTGAGTTCAATTAAGGGTGCGTCCAGAGGGTCTTGTACGATCCTAGGGTATTCATATACAGCTGCCGCCACACCATTAGGGTTTGGGGTTTTGCTTAGATTATTCTATTCATAACAGCTTCGCCGTTATCATGGTTTGTGAGACCCCAACTTCGTGAGATTCATAATACATCTGCAATTGTGTTGCCTTCTTCTTCGTTCTTGCTTGTCTTCTTGATTCGCAGGCAGGGATTAGCCTTCTCGGTGAGGTCAATCATTTTAGGACGGTTGATAACCAGAGGTGACGTCATGCTGCGATTGCGGGGTTTAGAACATGCTGTTCTGAAACCGGATCGATTTGTGTGTCGCCTCCGACCAAATCAACGTATCCAGAACCTTTCGGAAGATCGGGAACCCTTATCCACATCAGATCCGGCAGCCGCACCACCGCGGGAGTGCGGGCGCGCTCGGTTCAGTTCAAAAATGAACTGATGGCATTTTCGTAATTACTTTGAAGTTTAAAGTAAAAATCCAGAAAATGCTTTAACCTTGTAAAATCCATATCTGGAGATTTATAGCTCCAAAAATTGCAAAATAAATTTTGTTGGATTCCTTGTGATGAGTATTATGCATTTTGTTGGATTCCTTGTGATGAAAAGTTTTGATGTATTAATTAATTAGTTCAAAGCTTAATAAATTCATATCTTTAGTTGTAGATTGGATAAAATAGTAAATTAAATTGTTCTAGTTTTCCCTTGACCTGCTTAGTTTGTATGATAAATTGATGACCCTAGTTTCTGGACATGAAATTAAATATTATTTTATCCTTGAAATGCTTGGAAATGCATTATAATGATTTCTGTAAATATTTAGAGTTTATGCTTGTGCACAAAAACCATTCTTGTCATATTGCATCACCATGAATTTTTGTAGGAATTTATCTTCTGTTCTTATTTTACTAGATTCTATTTACTCTTATATCTTGCTAAATGTATTATTAATTAATGACTTATTATATATTAATGAAACTTGGCAAATTTGCTAATCATACATATATCAATCACCTGTGGATCACTCATGTCCAATAGCATATTTTTATGTTACTAAATGAATTAATTTCATATAATGTTCAAATAACCATATCTAAATGCAGTAGGAAAACTTTATGTGTAATTTCCTATTTTAGACTTGCTAGCTCTGAAGCATATGGCTTCGAGAATAATGTTGAGTAACAAATTTTACTGTTATGCTCATTCTTTATGTGCATCACATTTTGTTGCATTATCTATGCATTCACCTCGTTGACATATCAGTATTGTGATAGGGAACGTTGACGTGCCAGGGGATAATATTTAGAAGGCCTCCTCAGATTTCTCGGCACAAGAAGATCCTAACTTCAGTACTAACTCTGTGGTTGTAGCCCAAGGCAAGCCCCAGAACATTCCCATGTATTAATTTGATTAATTCCAGTAATTAAATTGCTAGATGTGCATAGGTTATTTGTGCATTAAGTTTAGAAGTTGGATGAAAACCCACCTGCATTTCCTGGAAATATGCTATCTTATATTAGACATGGTATATAGGTACCGGTAGTTAATAGAGGAATTATTATGCTTAGATATAGTATGGGCACTATTATGGCACTTGAAATATTAGTAACTTGATGATAGTGATAATGTGAAGTAAGAATGATAAAATTTGGACTAAACGGGTCTGTATGGTAAAGGGCGAAGGCAAAGTACCTTTGGTGGTTTTTGTCTCGCAAGGTGGCAGTCCGTTTGGGTCAGCAACTAAAATTTGAGACATGGACAGGCCCCGTAGGTGAAAGGGCAAAGATCATGTGCCTTTAGAGGACATGGCTTGCAAGGCTGTAGCCCTGTCTGTGTCGACCTAGGACCCTTCCGTTGTCGGCCCTGCTGTTGAGCAAGTATTGAACTGTTCCAAATGCATGCTAATATGGGAACTAATAAACTGATGTAGCATTGTCATATGCATGGTTGGACGATAACTTAAAATTCTTGGTCATGTGATCCTGTAGGAGTGGACAGATTCCCGATGTTACCGTGGAATGGCTGCCCACTCGGGACTTTTAGATTCGGATCGACATGTATTATGACTTTGCGAAAAGTTATCATACGCGTTCTTAAATGATGTGTATGCCGTGTACTTTGGGTTTTCCCAGCTGGTGTAAAACGATTGCAATCACTGTCCCTCGCAGTAATGAGTACCGCTTGTTCACTGTGTCACATCGAAGCTTAAGAACCTCACTAATAATAATTAATGGAATGTTGGGATGAAGAATATCGAATTTTAGTAAATCTGAACTGAAGTTCTTTGTTACTTAGTTAAATTTTTTTCAGATTGTTAGCTGTACTTACTACTTTGACATGCAAGTTATCTTACACTATTATAGTTATTAGAATGTTCACTAAATTTACTATTATCCATCTCTGAGTCTTTGCATATCTAGATTTAATTACTTGTTAGGTATGACTTGTTGAGCTTAGTAGCTTAGGGTTTGCCATGTTGTTGTTTTCTTTATTTCAGATAATAACACTGATGCTTATGATCTAGCTATGGGTGTTCTTCCTTGGGATATATGTCTATCCCTGAGGGATGGTCTGCCCATTGGGAGACTGAGTAGCTGCTGCTGTTGTGTGATGCTAGGTGATAATCCGTATGGGCTCGGATTTATCACACTTGCTACTATCGTTGAGTTGTAAATTGTAGACGTTTAATCACGTTATCTTCCGCTGCTTTTAAAACTGAACTTTGTAATATTTCCGTTGCACTTAAGTACTTAACTCTGATGTATAATAAATAACACTATTTTTACGTAATTTGAACTTGGTCGGTTGTTGTATTATCTTGTGTCTGCTTAATCAGCACCTCAGGAGCTTCGGTCCAAGGGGGTTGTGACAGCTGGTACCAGAGCTATGTTCTGAGATAATACAACAATTTAGAAATATTTTAAAAATATGGCATATACGGTGAGGATACGTTAGTATATGCCCAACTATTTAGTAAAGGTTAGAATGGTGACAAGCTAACGGGTTATGTTTGAGTTGGTTTGCAATTTGGATTTCCATTTGACATTTATAGTCCGCTCGCAAGGACTGTGGCTTTGCGAGATGATTCTTTTCCATGAATCATTGCCAACATATTTTCTTTTCGGCTCCTTGAACAAGTATTGGAGCGTAGAGTTCACTCACGAGGGCTATGGTTTCGTGAGACGGTTTCTTCAATAAACCGTGCCAACTTTTTCTTGTAGAGGATGCTCATCATGATAGGCTTATGAGCATGGGTCCGCTTGCGAGGACCGTGGTTTTGCAAGGTGGTTCGTTTCATGAACCGTTGCCAAGTAGTATATAAACTGCTTGTTTTCATAGTTTCTTTTGAATTTGATGTAATGTTTCTGAAATGATCTCTTACAGGTATACTAACCACATTAGCGTGTGTGTGTCGAAAACTTAGAATGTTTGCTCGTGAGTACGGGTTGTCTCCAAAAATTACGAATACCACAATATGTCGGTATATGTGTCTATATATTTTCTTTTGAGTGAGGAACGGTTAGGATAAAAAACAATTCACTTGCATTCATGGCATGGGCATTCTAATCCATTGAACTAAAATTTGATCTTACCTCTGTTTCAACTTCTCATTTGTGTGATTAAAATCTGAGCAAAAGAATTTGTAAAGCTTGAAACCAATCTGCCAAACCAAAACTAGTTTGTTCACACTAAACTAATCTGTCCTGTTTTTCAAAAATTCATAGATTATTGGTCCTTTAGGATTTTGGAGCATATAAATACTTTCTGGAAAGAGCTGGAAATCCTCTTGATGTTTCAACTCTTGTCGAAATTTAATTCGTATGATAAATGCTCCAGAACTGAAGATTTTGTAAATCGGTTTTCTGTTGATCAAAACCTGACAGATCAGAGGAAACGTTTCATATCTTCTGACTTGTTTATCCTAAATTTCTATGAGTAGCCGTTGGAAAGATACTTTGAAGAGCTTCAACTCTTTAGTTATGAGTTTTGCCTGATTCTTGACGCAATTTGGTCAGATTCATTAAAAAAGTTCAATCTGATATTCTGCTCCTTGTTTAGACTGACAGAATAATGAGCTGATTGCAAAATTCATAACTCCAATTTTATTTTGGCTAAATTGTTGAGCAAATATGGGTTGGAAAGATACTGAAGAAATCTTCGATTTACAACTCAATTGTAAATTTAAATCTTTTCAACACAGGCTCCAGAATGCCAACTTTTACACCTTACACAATTCAGATCCGTATGATCCAGCATTAACTTATGAATTTTACATCTTTATGTTCGTTGATGTGATGAACATGTATGAGTATATTCTGGAAAGCTTATAAAGTCCTCTAGGTGAAGACGTTATGCATAATTTTTAAGTTCACTCTAAAATTTCCAGAATTATGAAACTTGGACACCTTGTTCAATAGAAAGTAAAATTCTGTTCTTGTGCTAGTGACAAATTAATCTTTAGCACTCACAATAATTTTTGCCTTAAAAGTTTTTGGTTTTGTCATTCTAATAATGTGACTGAACCATTCCATTGTGTAGATGGATCCTCATGTACACATTTTACATGATGGTTGGACTTATATCGAGGCTCTCCACCGTCCTGGTTTGTCGGTATTCTTATGGGGAATGTTACAAACTTTTGGGTACACTGAGCCACCTGCATATGTTGGTAGGGAATACACTGATTTGCCTGGAGGTTCATGTATGGTGCATGTGTGCATTCCTCCTAAGCTCACCTATCCCTACCATGATGGCTGGTTTGTGACAGCAGAGGGATCCCATTTCTTTTGGACTTGGGAGATGGCTGTCCTTAAAGCCATCACCACTTTCTGTGAGAACAACATCGGCGTTGCTGGAACGGTGTATTCTCTTTTGCCTATGACAGACCCGACCAATAACCACTTATGGCGTCTCCGTATGTCTCTTGTTCAGGACATGTCAGCTATTACTTACAACCCATATGTGGCGATACCTTGTTACTATGTCACCGAGGTCTATACTGGTTGGCAGCGCCGTGAGTCTGAAGTACACCTACAGGTAGAGGGATTTCAGTTTGCTATTGAGCATGAGAGGGAGCATATTGATGAGCAGCTCCAGCTTAATGCTACTCAGGCTGCACGTATCACTGAGCTTGAGCAGCAGTTAGTTGCTAGAGAGGAGCAGCTAGCTGAGGTTCAAGAACAGCTAGGACTTGCCCAAGAGGTTAATCATGACTTGCAAATTGATTAGGAGGATGCTCAGCATGATTTTGAGGAGTTACACTACTTAGGTGTACAACATCAGCTCCAGCATCACCCTCAGGTTATCCCTCCAGATGAGCTGATTTTGGGTAACCTTGCTACAGATTCTACTACTCTTCCTCCCCCTATGGATGAGGACGATGACATGGATGTTGTTAGCAGCACCCTCACTCTTTAGATAAGGAACTAGATGGTTTTATGAGCTATACTAGTATCGATGTAATTATGTGTATATCTTGTAGTAACCATGTAGTGCTGTTTGAACTCATCCTTGTATCATATCATGAAGTGTGGTGAATGTATGATATCTAGTCTAACTTTGTAATGCTACAACCATGTATTTTCTTTTGAGAGCTGAATGAAAAATGGTTGTGGTTGTTTTAACTATTGAACCAGTTCTGAAAATTTTCTTCTTGCTCATGTCAAGTTATGATTTATTCATTCATTCATGTATTCAATATGAATTAATGTATGATCTGAAATTTCAGAATGGTTACCACCCGCCGTGGTGAGCTGGAGAGCTCACAACAAGGAGCTCAAAATGATGATCTTCCACCTCCGCCACCAAATCCATGGGCTCAAGTTATGTCCATGGTGTTTGAATCAAGACAGGAAGATACTGAGCTACTCAGGCAAATAGCTCAACTCCTGAGCCGTAATGGTTGGCGCCGTGATGATCAGCCACGGCAAAGCACTTATCAAGACTTCTTGTCTACACATCCCCCAACCTTTGAGCATGCTAGAGAGCCACTAGATGCGGATAATTTTATTCGCATCATCAAATCTAAGTTCGGGCTGCCGCAGTGCACCAATGCCTAGAAGCCGCTATTCGCTGCACAACAACTGATGGGGTCAATATGCTTCTCTGTATGTGGATTATATGGCCTCACTTCCAGAAGGCCATATTGTGCTATGGGACGAGTTCAAAAATGCATTCCGTTCCCATTTTATACCTGCTGGAATTATAGAGAGAAAGCTCCAGGAATTTCTAGATTTGAAGCAAGGAGGGAGGACCGTGCTAGAATATTCTCAGAAGTTTAATCATCTGGCACAATATGCTTCTCTGTATGTGGATTCAGAAGCTAAGAAGCGTGCTGCATTTCGGCATGGTATGAAGCCCGCACTCAAGGAAAAGTTGACTTGGTAGACGACGGGAACCTTTAATGATCTAGTCAATGCTGCCATCGTTCAAGAAGATGCTTATCGCGAGGTGTAGAATGATGAGCGTAAAAGGAAGGCTCCACCTACTGGAAACACTGCTGCACCGCCACCCAAACATCGTTTGGTGTACACCTCTCCCACTGGACAACGATTCCGGGTGGCACCACAGCAGCAATTTTATTGTCCGGGACCTCAGAACTTTAATCGTCCACCACAATAGTCTCGTATTCCAGCACCACCACAACAGTCCCAAGTGTCGCGTGCACCCTCACAACAACAAAATCAGAATGCACGTAATGCACCAACAGCGGGACAGTACAGCCCTTATCCCTGTTACAATTGTGGCCGTGTCGGTCATTTCTCGAAGGAATGTACCTATCCCCAAAGTGAAGCTGGAAAACAAGCTCGTGACGCTGCTGTAAATCAGCATCGGGGGCAAGGAAATAAATCTGGACATGTGAACTACACTAATCTTGATGACATTCCTCAGGGCGAGCCAGTACTTACGGGTACGTTCTCGCTTAATGATTCACTTGTCATCATATTGTTTGATTCTGGTGCATCGCATTACTTTGTTAGTAAAGCCTGTATACAAAGGCTTGGATTATCAACCTATACTACCACTACACCCTATAATATTAAATCTCCGGGTGGGCAAATTTGTGCTAATCAAATTCTGCCTAAAGCCTCAATTAGGTTGAATCACAAGGTCTACTCTGCAAATTTTATAATGTTGGAACAGCAAGGCATAGACTTAATTTTGGGTATGCAATGGATGGCATTTCATAAGGTCATGCTAGATATTGCGCCTCGTGTTGTCCACATAAATTCTCCAGTTCATGGCATTGACTCAATTCCTTTGCATCTATCTCTAGTCACTGCCATTACTATCCATCATCTTGAGGAAAAGTTGGTGGATAAAATTCCAATTGTCTGTGAGTTCTCAGATGTTTTTTCGGAGGATCTGCTTGGTCTACCCCCTAACCGTGAGGTTGAATTCCGAATTGATTTACAACCAGGAACTTCTCCAATTTCTCGACAACCATATAAAATGGCAAAGAATGAATTGGGAGAACTCAAGAAACAAATTAAGGAGTTGCTGGACAAAGGTTATATACGCCCAAGTTCATCACTTTGGGCTGTCCGGCAATGTTCATAAAGAAGAAAGATGATAGCCTGCGATTAGTGGTTGATTATCGGCCGTTAAATGAAGTCACCATCAAGAATAAATATCCTTTGCCCAGGATTGATATTTTATTCGATCCATTGATTGGTGCCAAAGTCTTTTCAAGGATTGATCTACGATCAGGCTACCATCAAATAAAAATCAGAGAAGAGGATATTCCGAAGACCGCATTCTCCACGAGATACGAACTTTATGAATATTTGGTTATGTCATTTGGATTGACCAACGCTCCAGCATACTTTATGTACTTGATGAATTCAGTATTTATGCTGGAGTTAGACAAGTTTGTGGTGATCTTCATTAATGATATTCTTATCAATTCCAAATCTGAAGAGGAACATGCGGAACATCTTCGCATCGTGCTTCAACGCTTGCGAGATCATAAGTTATATGCTAAGTTCAGCAAATGTGAATTTTGGTTGACACAAGTACCATTTCTTGGTCATGTGGTTTCAGCAGAGGGCATCTCTGTTGACCCAGGAAAAGTACAAGAAGTGTTAAATTGGAAACCTCCTCGAACCATCACTCAAGTCCACAGTTTCCTTGGGTTAGCTGGATACTATCGACGGTTTATTCCAAATTTCTCTCAAGTTGCTAAACCTATTACAAAGCTGCTACTAAACAACGTGACTTTTGCATGGACACCGCAATGTGAAGAAGCTTTTCAGAACTTGAAGAAATCACTTACCACTGCACCCATTCTAGCTCAACCAGATATCACTAAATCCTTTGATGTTTATTGTGATGCCTCTGGAACTGGATTGGGTTGTGTTTTAATGCAAGGAGGTCGAGTGATTGCTTATGCATCTCTGGAATTACGCAAGCATGAAATACATTATCCAACTCATGACTTGGAATTACCAGCGGTGGTTCTTGCACTAAAGATTTGGCGACATTACTTGTTGGGAAATTTAGTGCATATATATACCGATCACAAGAGCCTCAAATATATATTCACTCAATCAGATCTGAATATGCATCAGCGTAGATGGCTTGAACTGATTAAGGATTATGATTTAGAGATCCATTACCATCCCGGTTAGGCCAATGTCGTAGCCGATGCTTTAAGCCAAAAAGAACACTGCAACGATCTGAATTTATTGCCTTGGGATAGCAGCAAGGACATTTCATCTACTGAACCAAGCGTTCATATTTTACCTGTGGTTGCTATACATAATTTAGCAATACATTCTACCATCAGAGATGAAGTAATTGTTGCTCAGAAAAATGATAAAGGCATGGCACACATCAGGAAAAATATCAAGGATGGAAAGGCTACGTGTTTCCACCAAGATGAAAATGGTGTGTTATGGTTTAACATTCACCTTGTTGTCCCGAAAAGTTTTGAATTACATCGCAAGATTTTAGATGAAGCCCATCAATCCAAGTACTCCGTTCATCCTGGTAGCAACAAAATGTATCAGGGATTGAAGGAAAATTTTTGGTGGCCATGAATGAAACGGGAAGTTGCCCGTTATGTCGCGGAATGTGATACTTGTCAACGTATCAAAGCTGATCACTTAAAGAAAGCTGGTTTATTACAGCCACTAAGCATTCCAGCTTGGAAATGGGATGATATTAGTATGGATTTTATAGTGGGTCTTCCATTAACTACCCACAAACATCTGTCGAATTTTATGTTTACATGGAGTTCCAAAGACCATTATTTCAGATCGAGGTACTCAATTTGTAGCAAGATTTTGGGAGCAAATTCATGCATCTCTGGGTACCCATTTAATCCGAGGCTCTGCATATCACCCTACCACTGATGGACAAACCGAGCGTGTGAACCAAATATTGGAGGACATGCTTAGAGCTTGTATTTTAGCACATGGTGGTAATTGGGATGATTATTTATCTCTCTTGGAATTTTCTTATAACAACAGTTACCAAGAAAGTATAGGTATGACTCCATTTGAAGCATTATATGGCCGTAGTTGTAGAACTCCTTTAAACTGGTCAGAAATGGGAGAAAGGGTTACCTTCAGACCTGATCTTGTGCAAAACGCTGAAGAAAAGGTTCGGATTATTCAGGCTAATCTAAAGGCTGCAAAGCAACGACAAGAGATGTATGCTAATAAAAGACGTCGGCCTTTGATCTTTGAAAAGGGCGACCATGTATATTTGAAGGTATCACCTATGAAAGGTATTCAATGGTTTGGAGTCAAAGGAAAATTAGCTCCCCGTTATATTGGTCCATTCCAAGTAATGGAACGATGTGGAAATGTGGCATATAAGTTGAAGTTGCCCAAAAATCTTTTCGGTGTGCATGATACATTTCATGTCTCTCAATTGAAGAAATGCCTTAAGCCACCCGTAGATGTTATCTTGGATGATTATGAACATCTCCAATCTGATTTGACTTATTCTGAACATCCAATAAAAATCTTGGATGAAAAAGATTGAGTTACTCGAAAAAGAACAATCAAGTTCTATAAAGTTCTATGGAACCATCATTCCGAGGATGAAGCAACTTGGGAATCTGCAGAGTTCCTAAATACCCATTATCCGGAATTTTTGCAGCAATTCTCAGGTAACAACTTTTGTATTTTCCTACCTCTAGCTCGCTTTAAATCTCAGGACGAGATTTTCTTGAGGAGGGAGGGCTGTGACACCCCAGTGTCACTACATTCTTTTGATCACATAAATTGCACCTAGTTGTGATTCATCAAGTCATAATTCAATTTTGGTTGCATTTCAAATTTAATTGAATTTGAATTTAAACCCAAGTATGGTTATGTTATGAAGCAACTTTTAAATTTGGCATACAGCCTAGTGCTGCCAAAAATCTATGTGATAGGGTTTGTCATAAAAGAATTTTAGGAATTTTCTCAGAATTTTATTCAAAAAGGAAATACCCAATTAAATTCCTAGAAGTTTGACTTTTGTTCATATTCAAATATTTGGCAAATTCAAACCTTTGATTTTGAAACTGGACACCTGTCACATTGTGACCTACACATTTCAAACTTTTTGTACAAATTTTTCCAAGTCAATTTGGAGTTTGGGACTATTTTAAATCAATTTTTGAAATTGTGGCCGAGTTAAATTCTGGAAATTGTTAAAACCTTCCAGTGGGACCCAATCGTTAGTCTCTCTCTCTCTTTCCCTTCTCTCTCTCGCTGGCACTCGACGCCATGCACGTCGACACGCCACCTCCCTCGTGTCACCACTCCTCTGCCGAACCCAGGGGTCAAAACCGCCGCCTCGATCCTCCGCCCGGCTCTCCTCCTCGGCCCCTCCGTCTTTGCCTCGGCTCCTCCATGCAAAACCCCTTCTCTGGCCTTGTTTTCTTCTCCTCCCGGTTGCCATTGCTGTTACCCTCTGGAGCTCAGCTCAGCGCCGCGCTAACTCATCTAAGCCCAAGCTCATGACCAAGATGGAGGCGTCTTGAGTCAAAGAATCTCCAGAACAAACTTTGCTGCAATCCATTTCATGGTTAAGGAGGATTTGAAGAAAAATTGAGCTCCCTGTTCATGGCGATCAGTACATAACTTCTTGAAATTCTTCTTCACTGGTGAGTTTGATGGGTTCATTTCTCTTCTCGTTGATGCGCAACTCTTTGACGCACGTCCTTGTCTTGATCTGGTTTCTATTTTTGCCTTGAGGTCATCGCCATTCCACTTTTCCCCTTCCGCCGCCGTCGGCGACCATAGGAGCTCCATGGTGACAGCTTCATCCGGCTCTTCTCCGTCGCCTCGGTGAGTCCGTCGACCTTCGCCGGAGTCCACTGGTGCTCTCCGACCACTCCGCCTCTCTCCTCAACCCTCACATCGAGCTCGAGCCGTCGCCGATCTTCTCTGTTCCGCCACCGCTCGACGTCGACGTATCTCCGGTGAGCATCTCGCCTCACGAACCCCGCCAGCGCGCTCCCCGTGTCGTGCTCTACGCTTGGGTGAGCACGGAGTCAAACTCCGGTGACTCTAGAGCCTGGCGACGAGTTCCCAAGCTGCTCCGGCAGCCGCGCCACCGCGCGAGCGCGAGCGCGCGCTCGGTTCAGTTCAAAAATGAACTGATGGTATTTTCGTAATTACTTCGAAGTTTAAATAAAAATCTAGAAAATGCTTTAATCTTGTAAAATCCATATCTGGAGATTTATAGCTCCAAAAATTGCAAAATAAATTTTGTTGGATTCCTTGTGATGAGTACTATGCATTTAACATGTTACTTTGCATGTTTTATATGAAAAGTTTTGATGTATTAATTAATTAGTTTAAAGCTTAATAAATTCATATCTTTAGTTGTAGATTGGATAAAATAGTAAATTAAATTGTTCTGGTTTTCCCTTGACCTGCTTAGTTTGTATGATAAATTGATGACCCTAGTTTCTGGACACGAAATTAAATATGATTTTATCCTTGAAATGCTTGGAAATGCATTATAATGATTTCTGTAGACATTTAGAGTTTATGCTTGTACACAAAAACCATTCTTGTCATAATGCATCACCATGAATTTTTGTAGGAATTTATCTGCTGTTCACATTTTACTAGATTTTATTTACTCTTATATCTTGCTAAATGTATTATTAATTAATGGCTCATTATATATTAATCAAACTTGGCAAATTTGCTAATCATACATATATCAATCACCTGTGGATCACTCATGTCCAGTAGCATATTTTTATGTTACTAAATGAATTAATTTCATGTAATATTTAAATAACCATATCTAAATGCAATACGAAAACTTTATGTGTAATTTCCTATTTTAGACTTGCTAGCTCTGAAGCATATGGCTTCGAGAACAATGTTGAGTAACAAATTTTACTGTTATGCTCATTCTTCATGTGCATCACATTTTGTTGCATTATCTATGCATTCACCTCGGATTTCTCGGCACAAGAAGATCCTAACTTCAGTGCTAACTCCGTGGTTGTAGCCCAAGGCAAGCCCCGGAACATTCCCATAGGTTATTAAATTGCTAGATATGCATAGGTTATTTGTGCATTAAGTTTAGAAGTTGGATGAAAACCCACCTGCATTTCCTGGAAATATCGTATCTTATTTTAGACATGGTATACAGGTACCGGTAGTTAATAGAGGAATTATTATGCTTAGATGTAGTATGGGAACTATTATGGTACTTGAAATATTAGTAACATAATGATAGTGATAATGTGAAGTAAGAATAATAAAATTTGGACTAAACGGGTCTGTATGGGAAAGGGCGAAGGCAAAGTACCTGTGGTGGTTTTTGTCTCGCAAGGTGGCAGTCCGTTTGGGTCAGCAACTAAAATTTGAGACATGGACAGGCCCCGTAGGTGAAAGGGCAAAGATCATGTGGCTTTAGAGGATATGGCTTGCAAGGCTGTAGCCCTGTCTGTGTCGACCTAGGACCCGTCTGTTGTCGGCCCTGTTGAGCAAGTATTGAACTATACCGAATGCATGCTAGTATATGGGAACTAGTGAACGGATGTAGCATTGTCATATGCATGGTTGGACGATAACTTAAAATTCTTGGTCATGTGACCTAGCAGGAGTGGACAGATTCCCGACGTTACCGTGGAATGGCTGCCCACTCGGGACTTTTAGATTCGGATTGACATGTATTATGACTTTGCGAAAAGTTGTCATACGTGTTCTTAAATGATGCGTATGCTGTGTACTTTGGGTTTTCCCAGCTGGTGTAAAACGATTGCAGTCGTTGTCCCTCACAGTAATGAGTACCGCTTGTTCACTGCGTCACATCATAGCTTAAGAACCTCACTAATAATAATTAATGGAATGTTGGGATGAAGAATATCGAATTTTAGTAAATCTGAACTGAAGTTCTTTGTTACTTAATTAAATTTTTTTTCAGATTGTTTACTATACTTATTACTTTGACTTGCAAGTTATCTTACACTATTATAGTTATTAGAATGTTCACTAAATTTACTATTATCCATCTCTGAGCCTTTGCATGTCCAGATTTAATTACTTGTCGGGTAAGACTTGTTGAGCTTAGTAGCTCAGGCTTTGCCATGTTGTTTTCCTTATTTTAGCTAATAACATTGATGCTTATGATCTACCTATGGGTGTTCTTCCTTGGGATATGTCTATCCCTGAGGGATGGTCTGCCCATTGGGAGACTGAGTAGCCGCTGTTGTTGTGTGATGCTAGGTGATAATTCATATGGGCTCGAATTTATCACACTTGCTACTATCGTCAAGTTGTAAATTGTAGACGTTTAATCACGTTATCTTCCGCTGCTTTTAAAACTGAACTTTGTAATATTTCTGCTGCACTTAAGTACTTAACTCTGATGTATAATAAATAACACTCTTTTTACGTAATTTGAACTTGGTCTGTTGTTGTATTATCTTGTATCTGCTTAATCAGCACCTCGGGAACTTCGGTCCAAGGGGGCTGTGATAGTTACCAACCCTAATAACTACTAGGAGCAATACTAACGTATCCTCACACGTAACATCGTAGTTTTTTTGAAATACGTTTTAATTGTTGTATTATCATGGACCACGGCTCTGATACCAGCTAAGGCGCCCCTTTTCAGAGGATCGAGGTTCCGAAGGTGCTGATAACACAAACACTTGATAATACAACAATGATCCCATTTAAGTTTAATTTTTACATCAAGTGCAGTGGAATTACAAGTTCATGATATTTTCAAAAAATAGTGGACGAAATAACGATAAGATCTAGAAGCTCGACGATACAACATGGTGATGATTCATGCCCGAAGAATCAACACCCTAGCAGCGACATGTATACAAATTGAAGAAAGCTCGCTATGGCCTCAAGCAAGCACCTAGGGCATGGTATGAACATTTGAGGAACTTCCTACTCAAAAATGGATTCACCATTGGAAGCTTTGATAGCACCTTGTTCACGAGGCATGTTGAGAAGGATCTCTTTGTGTGCCAAATCTATGTGGATGATATCATCTATGGGTCAACCAATGAGAAGTTCAATGAAGAATTTCGGGAGATGATGGCAAAGGAATTTCAAATGTCACTGATTGGAGAGTTGCATGTATTCCTGAGGCGCCCCTTCCCGGAGGATCGAGGTCCCGAAGGTGCTGATAACACAGACACTTGATAATACAACAATGATCCCATTTAAGTTTAATTTTTATATCAAGTGCAGCGGAATTACAAGTTCATGATATTCTTGAAAAACAGTGGAAACGAAATAACGATAAGATCTACGAGCTCGACGATACAGCATGGTGATGATTCATGCCCGAAGAATCAACACCCTAGCAGCACTCACAATCACTACGGCGGCAGGTCAGACTCCTTGTGGGCAGTCCAACCCTCAGGGACTTGCACGTCCCACGGCAACACATCTACAGGCAATTCTATCCCTTCAGTACCTGAAAACAACATAAGCATAAAGCCTGAGTACTAATTACTCAGCAAGACTTACCCATCAAAAACCTAGACATGCAATGGCTCTAATAGGTGGCTTGTTTAAAAGGACTCGCACTAAGCAACCTATTAGTTCTATCAAGTTTTATTTTCAGATTAAATGGGTTGAGCTGAAATATAACTTTAGTTGCAACAATAAGATTATAAAACAATACATAAAATAAGTACAACAATAGAGCAATAAAATATATCAGTAATAACCAATACAAATCCATATCCATGATATCATGTGCAACTACATGATTGGCGCGGTGAACAAGCGATACTCATTACTGCGATGGATAGCAATTGCAATTGATTTACACCAGCTAGGAAAACCCGAATAACACGACACATACGCACCAATTAAGGTCGTATATGGCAACCTTTCACAAGAAAAACCACCCACATCTAGGCCCGGGTGTGGTGACGTCGAGTGGGCATGCCGTCCTGCCAGCAGTACTTCATGGTAGGGACCGCCCACTCCAGCAGCCGAGGGGTCCTAAGACCAACGCACTTTAACCGTCCTTGATATAAGCGGCCTTTAATGCTACATCGGTTTTCTAGTGCCCATGAAACTAGCATGCATTCGGTACTGTTCAAAACTTGATCAAGGGGCCGACCACGGACGGGTCCTAGGGTGGGCAAGACAGGGCTACCACAGCCAACACCCATGTGTTGCTGCAAACCTACACATGCACAATCCCTACCCGGCCATATATCAATAGTAAACTTCGTTTATAAGTTCAATTTGAGTGATCAATTTATTTCATAGTAATAATTTCTACCGAAACTATTAATTGCTAAGCATAGCAGTTTAGTACCGAGCCTACCAAGGTTCTAATAACAATAGCATAGGTCATTTGGGGTAACATGCAAGGTGGGTTTCAAGCAACTCCTATGACCTAATGCATAAATAAACATAGACACTAGTCTATACCACTTATTAATTTAGGTGAGATCGTCTAGATCACTTTTTTTGTGTCCAGATGTGTCCGTAACATTGTTGTATTTAGTTTGTATCCTACAATGATTCACCAATCAGTTTGAGTCATGTTTGAACCATTTTCTAATCCTTTGTTAAATTGGACTCCGATTTCAATTTGATATTTCATACTAACAACAATTAATCATCTATTGCTTCTCTACAATATATTAATTGAGGTGAGGTCGTCTAGACCACTTTTTTCGTGTCCAGATGTATCCGTAACATTGTCATATTCAGTTTGTATCCTACAATGATTCACCAATCAGTTTGAGTCGTTTCTTTAACTATTTTTTAATCCTTTGTTGAATTGGACTCCAATTTCAATTTAATATTTCATACTAATAATAATTAATTATCTATTGCTTTATGATTTACATCATGTTTTGAATGGAAACTAATAACAAGAATTCCAATAATAACTCACTCCAAAATTATTATAATAAATATTCAAAGGTAAAGCAAAATAAAAATAGAGCAAATACTCAGACCAAAAAAAATTTATTAATTAAAAATCATTTACAGTTATGAAAAATATTCTAACCATAAATTTTTTTAACAAAGCCCCGTGGCAATGCACGGGTATTTTGCTAGTAGTGATATAAACTAGCAAAACTTTGTAAAGAGGCTAATGCAAACCGGGGCTTGCCTGGATTCACGCAAGTGTTAGCAACTACAGTCTCTTGCTCTTCAGGCTCTTGGTCCTGCTGGACGTCGGGCTCCTGCTCCTGAGTGTCGTTACCTATTGATGAACAAGGGTTTAATGCTAGTGTTGAAACACCGTTACATACAATGACATGATAAATGCAATGAAATGATGAATGCATATTGCATTAGTGTTTTGATGCTAACAACCTTATTAACAAGTTCTCGAAGCCATATGCTTTTGAGAAAAATGTGTGTGAATCATTTAATCAGGGTTGTTATAGCTTTTGAGAAAAATTAAACAATTGAAATAGAAACCAAATGATCCTGGACTTTAGTGATTTATCAGGTACAGAGACATATATGAATTGCATTTTCACCAAGTTATAGCCTCTGGATTGTATTATTTTATTTACTAACATTTATTCAAGTTAAAGCATTACTTAATTAATAGAGTATGAAATACTACAGATTTAACTTAACCAAAATCATGGTGATGTATTAGTATGAATTAACAGTACATGCAAAAGACTGGAATTAAATTTCTTTCACACAATTAATAAGGATTAATTTAGTGTTGACACAAGTTATTTAATTAACTAAAATATATTATCAGAGACAGCTGGTTATTAATTTACTAAAATAAAGCACCTCAAAATGAAGCTAACAATATTGGTTTCAGGTCATTTGGACTTAAAATGATTTTACTACACATTTTTGAAGTTTCAGCAGTTTTTCATAAATTTTTCTGGTATTTCTGTTTTAAACAA
Source organism: Eleusine coracana subsp. coracana (assembly GCA_032690845.1). Lineage (NCBI taxonomy): Eukaryota > Viridiplantae > Streptophyta > Magnoliopsida > Poales > Poaceae > Eleusine > Eleusine coracana. The sequence continues at coordinate 46,892,546 of CM064426.1, read as the reverse complement.
TGCCACGCTGGGCCAGGTCAGTAGCTACATGGCGACACATCAGCGCCACGTCGGGCCACATAGGAGCCAGCTTTAAATGCCAGTGGGGGTGGGGGGGGGGGTCGCCGGAGAGAGGCGGCGCACGACCAGAGCGCTCACCACAAGGCACTAGGGTGGCCGAAAGCTCACCGCGGGAGAGGGGAAATGATGCGCGCGGCGAGGCGGGGAGGCTAGGGGGATTCGCGAAATCGGAAACTCACCGGAGATGGGTCGATGACGAGCGACGGCGGGAGGTAGAGGTACGGCGACATCGCGAAGTGGGCTCAGAGCAGCAAATAGACCACGGGGGCGCAGAAGGGGTCGGCGGGGGAAAGTGTACGTTGGCGTCCTTGTGCAAGAAATCAAGGCAACGAGCGGTCAGAATTGATCGCGAGGAGTTTGCAATTTGCTACAAAGAGGAGAGGGGAGACAGGGCTCACCAGAATCATCGGAATTCCAGATTGCATCGACGGCGGCCGACGGGGAGCAGAGTCCGGAGATTCTCCGTTGGCCGAGCTTCACCAGAAGGTTGTGCGAGCCATGGGGTGGATGTGCAGCGGGAAAGCAGGCGCGTGCGTTGGTGTTCTTGGTTTGGCTCGAGAGTGAGGGAGTGGCCGGGAATCGAGCTCGAGCTCGTGCTTGGCAATGGCGGGGCAGTGAACACGGAAGAAGAGCAGCGGGGGAGGAGTTTTATAGGCCGAGAGGGCTGGGTAGGGATTCACGGGGAGTCGCAGAAGGCTTCACGGTGGCCTCGGTCACAAAGGGATGTGCACGCGCGGTCGCGTGGCCGGGTGCAGCAGTGGCGCGGGAAAACACGAAGCAAGGCATGGGTGCAGCGCTTTTGGGCAGAGCGTGGCAGAGGGGAAAGTGACTTGTTCTCGCGTCGGGTAGCAGCGTGCGGCGCGGAAGGGAGCAGGCTGAGGGGACGGAGGGATCACGCGCGGGGTTTAGGCGGGTGGGCGTAGAAGAAGCTGCTGGTGGCTGGGAATCGAGAGAGTAGTGGCGGGGCAAAGTGACGCGGCGGGGCAGCGGGGCATTGGGAAGAGGCAAAAGAGACCGGGTTCTCAGCAGCTAGCGGCGAGGAGAGCCTGCACGGGTGCGCGCGCGGGTTCTGAGGCTATCGGGCGACGGGGAGCGGTCGGGGGCCGTGAATCAGGGAGCTTGGCCACTGGCCATGGCGGCACCGGGCAGGGGCGAAAGCAACTCGGTGGAGTGTTGCCTTGCAGTGTGCCGCGGAGGAGGGGATAGCTGGATGGGCGCGGCGATGCGACGCTTCAACGGCGGATGTGGCTCCGCAACCCAAAGCGGCAGGGCGAGCGCGGCGGGAATCGGCTTTGTCCGGGAACAGAGGGCACGACATCCTTGGGCAAAAGGAAACAAATGCACGTTGGTGGCAGCTAGCGGCTGGCGGCAGTGACGACGTGACGGCGACGAGTGAGAGCGCGCGGGAGTGCGGTGGCGAGTTCCGAGGTAGCAGCGGCGGCAGAGAATCGCGCAGGCGCGCGCGGGTGGCCGATTCGTGCGGGCGCGCGTGACGGGAGGAAGACGATGGGAGTTTTTGCAGAGGGGTCCTCAAGTTTTCAAATAGTTTGCAAACAAGTCCCTAGTTCTATTTTAATTGATTAAAATACTTAAGTCCAATTAAGCTAAAATTTGATAATTGGGCTTTTCCACAAATGGGGAATTTATTAGTGAAATCTAATTGGACAGAAAGGAAATAATTTAGTTAGAAGAATTAATTAAAGTTAAATCATTTCTGGGTTTAAACCATTCAATTGATTGATTTCTTAATGGAATAAAGTTCTGGTTTTTGGCCCAAAATTCTATTTTATTATTTTGGTAATTCTGATGTAATTATTTGGCCTATGATTTAATTTGCTTCAAAGTTTTTGTTTGTTGGGTTTTAGTTTAGCTTTGAGGAAATTCCATTTTTAACTTGTCCCTATTATTTTATGCTCCTTACTTGAGCTCAAAAATTGTTGCAATTTGTGCTTAAGCAAGAAAAGAGACACCTGGGTGTCACAGTCATCCCTCCTTTAAGAAATCTCGTCCTGAGATTAAGAACAAGGCAGACTAGAGAGGGGCAAAAATTTACCTGTGAATGAAGACCAGAATTCCGGATAATGAGTACTCAAAAATGTTTTTGATTCCCAGGTGGATTCATATTCTGAGTGATTACTCCATTGCACTTTATAAAATTTGAGGGTTCTATTATGGGTTGTGCGTTCTTTTTCATCAAGGATTTTTATTGGGTACTTGGAATATGTGAGGTCTGGTTGAAGATGATCGTACTCTTCCAAGACAACATCAATTGGAGGTTTGAGACACCGTTTCAGTTGTGAAACATGAAACATGCTATGTACTCCAGATAGATTTGGTGGTAACTCCAGCTTGTAGGCGACTTGTCCACACCTTTCCAAGATTTTAAATGGGCCAATATAGCGGGGTGCTAATTTTCCTTTGATTCCAAAACGCTGAATGCCCTTCATTGATGACACTCGGAGATAGACAAAATCATCCTTGTTGAAAAACAATGGCCTACGTCGTTGGTTTGCATACTTTTCTTGATGACATTTAGCAGTCTTGAAATTTGCTTGAATTGTCTGAACCTTTTCTTCTGCATCCTTGACGAGGTTAGGACCAAAAGTTACTCTTTCTCCAGATTCAGACCAATTCAATGGTGTTCTACAACTCCGACCGTAGAGTGCTTCAAAAGGGGACATTTTTACACTCTCTTGGTAACTGTTGTTGTATGAGAATTCTACATATGGTAAATACTCATCCCAGTTACCACCATGTGTTAAGGCACATGCTCTAAGCATATCTTCCAAGATTTGGTTGACACGCTCAGTTTGTCCATCAGTAGCGGCATGATAAGCAGAACTTCAAATCAACTTAGTACCCAGAGATGCATGCAGTTGTTCCAAGAAACGAGCAACAAACTGCGAGCCACGATCTGTAACAATGGTCTTGGGTAATCCATGGAGACATAGAATTCTTGCTATGTATAGTTCTGCATACTGCTGTACGCTGTATCTGGTATTGACTGGTAAAAAGTGAATAGGTTTTGTGAGTTTGTCAACAATGACCCAAATCGAATCATGCTTCTGAGATGTGAGAGGGAGGCCAACAATAAAATCCATGCTGATGTCTTCCCATTTCCAGGCGGGGATACTCAATGGCTGAAGTAGTCCGGCCTGTTTCAAATGGTCGGCCTTAACTCTCCTAACAGGTATCGCACTCCATGACATATCGAGCAACTTCTCGCTTCATTCTGGTCCACCAGAAATTCTTCTTCAGATCCTGGTACATCTTGTTACTTCCAGGATGAATGGAATACTTAGAGTGATGTGCTTGATCCAAGATTTTGCGACAAAGCTCAAAATCCTTGGGTACTACTAGATGGTTTTTGAACCACAGAGTACCATCCGAATCTTGTGTGCAACATTTTGCCTTGCCACTCTAAATGTTCTCCCGAATGTACTTCATTCCAACGTCTCTTTTCTATGCAGCAATGACCTCATCACGTATGGTGGAATGAATACTGAGATTGCTGATCACTAGGACAGCCAATATATGTAGGCTGGGTTCTGTGGTACTCGCTTCAATGCTGCGGTCTATCACTAGATTATTGCAGTGTATCTTTCGACTCAGAGCGTCAGCGATCACATTAGCCTTGCCTGGGTGATAATGAATCTCTAGATTATAGTCCTTAATTAATTCTAGCCATCGACGTTGTCTCATGTTCAGATAAGTCTGAGTAAATATGTACTTTAAGCTCTTATGATCTATATAGATGTGCACTAAATTACCGAGCAAGTAATGCCTCTAGATTTTTAGTGCAAGGACAATGGCAGTTAGTTCCACATTATGAGTAGGATAGTGCTCTTCGTGCTTCCGCAGTTGTCGAGATGCATAGGCAATGACATGACCATCTTGCATAAGCACGCATCCAAAACGTGTCCCAGATGCATCACAATATACGTCGAACGACTGGGTGATGTCTGGCTAAGCCAATACTCGGCCAGTAGTCAATAATTTCTTCAATTTCTAAAATGCTTCTTCACAGTTATTGCTCCAATCAAACTTCTTATCCTTTTTCAGCAGCTCGGTGATGCGTTGGTTTGGTTAACTGAGAGAAATTAGGAATGAACCTCCGATAGTATCTAGCTAGTCCGAGGAAACTACGAACTTGGTGGATAGTTTTCGGTGGCTTCCAATCTAGCACATCTTGGACCTTGCTTGGGTCTACAGAGATACCTTCGGCTGAAACTATGTGACCAAGGAATGGCACACGGTCCAACCAAAATTCACACTTGCTGAATTTCACAAACAGCTTGTGATGTTGTAGATGCTGAAGAACAATATGAAGATGTTCGGCATGTTCTTCCTTGGACTTCAAATAGATATGAATGTCATCAATGAATACTACCACGAATTTGTCTAGCTCTGGCATGAAGACTGAATTCATGAGATACATGAAATAGGCAGGCGCATTTGTCAATCCAAAGGACATCACTAGATATTCGAATAATCCGTATCTAGTAGAGAACTCAGTCTTTGGAATATCTTCCGCTCGGATCTTGATCTGATAATAACCTGACCGAAGGTCAATTTTGGAAAAGACCTTGGCACCAACCAATTGATCAAAAAGAATGTCAATACGGGGCAGCGGGTACTTATTCTTGATGGTGACTTCATTAAGAGGCCGGTAATCAAGAACATGACACCGAGACTTGTCCTTCTTCTCCACAAAAATGGCGGGACAACCCCAAGGTGAAGTACTTGGGCGAATAAATCCTTTTTCCAGCAACTCATTCAACTATTTCTTCAATTCAGCTAGCTCATTTGGAGCCATTTTATAGGGATGTCGGGATATAGGAGAAGTTCCTGGCTGGAGCTCAATCTTGAATTCTACTTCGCGATCAGGTGGAAGTCTAGAAATATCTTCCGGGAATACGTCGGGGTACTCACAGACAATAGGGATGTTCTCAAGTGATGGTCCTTCCAAATGATAGACAACTAGATCCCTTGGGGAGATGGTACTAAGAGAAAGAGGTCTAGACCATGTAGGGGAGAGTTCAAATGAACCACACGGGGCTCTATATCCAACATGGCTCTAGGGGTTTTCATCCACTTCGTGCCAATGATTAGGTCAATTTCTTGATTATGGAGCATGATAAAATCAGTGGGGTAGATTTTCTGATTGATTTCTAGTGGAGCTTTGCTTACTATTTCATTAGCTAGAATTTGTCCAGCTGGGGAATGGACAGTAAAGCACTAATTTATAGTGGTGGTGTGGAGATTATATTTTTGCACACAAGTTCTGCTAATAAAATTATGAGTAGCACCAGAATCAAAAAGAATGAGAACAGGCTGGCGGTAAAGTGAGAGCATACCGGTCAGCACGGGATCTCCCTGAGGAATATCTTCAGCGCTGGTGTAGTTTACTTGGGCACCATGAGACGGTGCATTCACATTCTTGTTCTGCGGAGGGCGCTGATTGTTGTTGTTGTTGTTGCGTCTAGGTGTTGTACATTCTCTGGTGAAGTGGCCAGTGCAACCACAGTTGTAGCACGGGTAGTTGCCTCCACAACTAACAGGTTGTGGAGCACGTGCATTCTGACTTCCCTGCTGCTGGTAGGGTGCACGGTACTGAGTGTGCTGCTGCTGCTACTGAGGTGCACGGGGCAGAAAGTACTGCTGCTACTGTGGCCTCGGGCGCTGAAACTGCTGCTGTGGGGACGTCCGGTACCGCTGTCCAGACGGTGAAGTGTACACTAGCCGATGCTTTGCCTGTGGGGCAGCAAAGGCACTAGCAGGGGCCTTCCTCTTGTGCTCATCTTCCTCAACTTGGCGCATGTCACCCTCCTAGACAATAGCATCATTGACCAGGTCGTTGTAGGTGCCGGTCGTCTGCCAGGTCAGACGCTCCTTCAGGGCGGCATTCATGCCACGCAGGAAAGCATACCTCTTCTTCTCCTCAGTGTTGACATACTCAGTGGCATACTGAGCAAGATGGTTGAACGCCTCAGAATACGGGAGGACATTCCTTCCTCCTTGTTTCAGGTCCACGAACTCCTGAAACTTCCTCTGCACAAGACCGGCTGGTATGAAATGAGCTCGAAAGGTGGTTCAAAACTCATTCCACTCAACACGGGTTCCAGCGGGTAGTGAAGAAACATAGTTCGTCCACCAGGCACCAGAAGGGCCCTGGAGTTGCTGGGCGGCGAATAACACCTTCTGGTGCTTAGTGGAGTCAAGCAGACTGAACTTAGACTCGGTCTGACGCGGCCAGTGGTCGGTGTCTAGGGGCTATCTGGCACGCTCGAAGGTCGGCGGGTGCGTACCCAGAAAGTCTGAGTAAGTGCACTGTCGGGGCTGGTTGTTGTTGCGGTTGCCCCCATGCCCAGCCATGTGGGGCGTGATATCAACTAACCGGCAGAGCAACTCAGAGCCGTTCTGCTATCGGCTGAGTGCTGCAGCCAGAACATCTGCTAGCGAAGGCTGAGCATTAGCTCCCTGCTGAGAGCTCTCAGGATCATCCTAATTCTGAGTTCGCACCATGCTGCAAATTACACCCAACACATTAGTCATTCTTCCAAGTGTTCCATAAGACATGTGTGTAAAAACTTGCAAAGGTGCTCTAAGGGTTTAAGAAATGACGACCATTTTCACAAATCAAAGTTGGGTACATGGTTATTAAAAGGATAATCATCACACTAACTCATCCATACATGCATCAACGCCTAACTAAGGTATTGCGGATGCACTATGGCTCATATACAACCAACTCATCTACTCCTGGTCTATGACTATCGGCTCATTGGGTTCTGGCGGTCCCAACGGTTCTTCTGGCTCTCCTGGTTCCATCAGCTCTACATCAACATTTTTTGCTTGCTTCATCTCTTCATCCACTTGTTTTCCATACTCCATAGGGATCTCATCCCAGTTATCTATGATAGGGAGGTGGGTAGCCTTGAAGGCGTCAAATTTGACTTGAAGCTCCTACAGTTCAGATTCCATGATGTTTGCATCTCCAATAGCTTGGTCACGCTCTTCGATGATCATATCCATCTTTTCATTCTTCACTTGTACTTGCTGGTTCAATTCTGCAATTTCCAGAATCTTGGCTTGCTTTTCGGCTTTGGAAAGTCGAAGTGCAGCCCGAAACATGTCCAGTTGACGGTACAAGTTCTTGCATATGCCAAATAGGGAGAGTCCATAACACTCTGCCACATGTAGCGCTGGGCGATACAGTAGGTGGTTTGGATCGAAGACAAAATCCAGATGATGGTTCCACTCAGGATCTTCCATATTGTCAATGGGTATCAAGGTTACCGGTGTTCCAGTGACCTCATGCTTGTGGAGTTTGCAAAATAGAGTGAGGGCTTTGAGGGAAGCAACACTCCAAGTAGTGAGTAGGTCCAAGCCAGTGACATTGATAGTCCATGACTCCCATGCCGGTAAGAAGGAATAGTTGGTGGGAACTGCGACATGGACTACACAGGAAGTGATTCCATTTTCCTCAATGGTCTTTCCAACATAGGTGGGAGGGATATCATGTCCATAACCCTGAAGTACACTCCAAAAGAGTTGAGTCATCCCAGGGATCTTCAGACCGTCGATGATTTCCCAACCCGGTGGAGCTTGGAAATTGTTTTCAGCCATCTACAAGGGTGAAATCTGAATGAGTCAGAATCTTCCTTAAAGTAAGGTGCACTTCATGTACAACTTCATGAAATACAAAATCAAATTTTCTTAATTCGCATTTTCCAGCCTCAAGGGGCAATAATACGAAGATGGGTTTTCCAACAGATTCGGTCTTGACTGTGCATCAGTCGTAAATCAAGTATTGTGTCAAGAAACAAAATCCACAGAACTAGTACTTGGCACCACTTTCCAGTAGACTTTCATAGCTTGCCCGAAGAATCAACACCCTAGCAGCACTCACAATCACTACGGCAGCAGGTCAGACTCCTAGTGGGCAGTCCAACCCTCAGGGACTTGCACGTCCCAAGGCAACACATCTACAGACAATTCTATCTCTTTAGTACCCGAAAACCACATAAGCATAAAGCCTGAGTACTAATTACTCAGCAAGACTTACCCGTAAAAAACCAAGACATGCAATGGCTCTAATAGGTGGCTTGTTTAAAAGGACTCGCACTAAGCAACCTATTAGTTCTATCAAGTTTTATTTTCAGATTAAATGGGTTGAGCTGAAATATAACTTTAGTTGCAACAATAAGATAATAAAATAATACATAAAATAAGTACAACAATAGAGCAATAAAATATATCAGTAATAACCAATACAAATCAATATCCATGATATCATGTGCAACTACGTGATTGACGTGGTGAACAAGCCGTACTCATTACTACGAGGGACAACAATTGCAATTGATTTACACCAGCTGGGAAAACCCGAATAACATGACACATACGCACCAAAGAAGGTCGTATATGGCAACCTTTCATAAGAAAAACCACCCACATCCAGGCCCGGGTGTGGTGATGTCGAGTGGGCACGCCGTACTAAAACCAATGCACCTTAACTGTCCTTGATATAAGCGGTCTTTAATGCTATATCGGTTTACTAGTGTCCATGAAACTAGCATGCATTCGGTACTGTTCAAAACTTGATCAAGGGGTCGACCACGGACGGGTCCTAGGGTGGGCAAGACAGAGCTACCACAGCCAACACCCATGTGTTGCTGCAAACCTACACATGCAAAATCCTTGCCTGGCCATACATGAATAGTAAACTTCTTTTATAAGTTCAATTTTAGTGATCAATTTATTCCATAGTAATAATTTCTACCAAACCTATTAATTGCTAAGCATAGCAGTTTAGTACCGAGCCTACCAAGGTTCTAATAACAGTAGCATAGGTCATTTGGGGTAACATGCAAGGTGGGTTTCAAGCAACTCCTATGACCTAATGCAACAAATAAACATAGACACTAGTCTATATAACTTATTAATTGAGGTGAGGTCATCTAGATCACTTTTTTCGTGTCCAGATGTGTCCGTAACATTGTCGTATTTAGTTTGTATCCTACAATGATTCACCAATCAGTTTAAGTCATTTTTGAACTATTTTCTAATCCTTTGTTAAATTGGACTCCGATTTCAATTTGATATTTCATACTAACAACAATTAATCATCTATTGCTTCTCTACAATATATTAATTGAGGTGAGGTCGTCTAGACCACTTTTTTCGTGTCCAGATATATCTGTAATATTATCGTATTCAGTTTGTATCCTACAATGATTCACCAATCAGTTTGAGTCGTTTCCTTAACTATTTTTTAATCCTTTGTTAAATTGGACTCCGATTTTAATTCAATATTTCATACTAATAATAATTAATTATCTATTGCTTTATGATTTACATCATATTTTGAATGGAAACTAGTAACAAGAATTCCAATAATAACACCCTCCAAAATTATTATAATGAATATTCAAAGGTAAAGCAAAATAAAAATAAAGCAAATACTCAGACCAAAAAAAATTATTAATTACAAATCATTTACAGTTATGAAAAATATTCTAACCATAAAATTTTTTAACAAAGCCCCGTGGCCACGCACGGGTATTTTGCTAGTAGTGACATAAACTAGCAAAACTTTGTAACGAGGCTAATGCAAACCAGGGCTTGCCTGGATCCACGCAAGTGTTAGCAACTACAGTCTCTTGCTCTTCAGGCTCTTGGTCCTGCTGGACGTCGGGCTCCTGCTCCTGAGTGTCATTACCTATTGATGAACAAGGGTTTAACGGTAGTAGTTGAAACACCGTTACATGCAATGACATGATAAATGTAACGAAATAATGGATGCATATTGCATTAGTGTTTTGATGCTAACAATCTTATTAACAAGTTCTCGAAGCCATATGCTTCAAAGAAGCAAATTAGATTTTTATTATTTTATGTTTGCGAATCATTTAATCAGGGTTGTTATAGCTTTTGAGAAAAATTAAACAATTGAAATAGTAACTAAATGATCCTGGACTTGAGTGATTTATCAGGTACAAAGACATATATGAATTGCATTTTCACCAAGTTATAGCCTCTGGATAATATTATTTTATTTACTAACATTTATTCAAGTTAAAGCATTACTTAATTAATAGAGTATGAAATACTACAGATTTAACTTAACAAAAAATCATGGTGATGTATTAGTATGAATTAACAGTACATGCAAAAGATTGTAATTAAATTGCTTTCATAGAATTAATAAGGATTAATTTAGTGTTTACACAAGTTATTTAATTAACTAAAATATATTAACAGAGACAGCTGGTTATTAATTTACTAAACTAAAGCACGTCAAAATGAAGCTAACAAAATTGGTTTGAGGTCATTTGGACATAAAATGATTTTACTATGCATTTTTGAAGTTTCAGCAGTTTTCTGTAAATTTTTCTGGTATTTCTGTTTTAAACAATGCCACGCAGGGCCAGGTCAGCAGCTACGTGGCAACACATCAGTGCCACATCGGGCCACATAGGAGCCAGCTGTAAATGCCAGTTGGGGGGGGGGGGGGGGTTGCCGGAGATAGGCGGCGCGCGGCGGGAGGGCACTAGGGTGGCTGAAAGCTCGCCGCGGGAGAGGGGAAATGATGCGCATGGCAAGGCGGGGAGGCTAAGGGGATTCGTGAAATCGGAAACTCACCGGAGATGGGTCGGCGACGAGCAACGGCGGGAGGCAGAGGTACCGAGACGTTGTGAAGTGGGCTCGGAGCAGCAAATAGACCACGGTTTGTTCCCACAGCATCACGGGGGCACAACGCTGGTCGGCATGACGTCGGAGTCCGTCAGAGGGGATCGGAAGGTGGGGCTCACCGATGAGGCGGCTCGGACACGGCGGCGCAGAAGGGGTCGATGGGGGAAAAGTGTACGTTGGCATCCTTGTGCAAGAAATCAAGGCAACGAGGGATCAGAATTGATCGCGAGGAGTTTGCGATTTGCTACAAACAGGAGAGGGGAGACGGGGCTCGCCAGAATTCCAGATTGCGTCGACGGCGGCCGACGGGGAGTAGAGTTTGGAGATTCTCCAAATTGGCCAAGCTTTACCAGAAGGTTGTGCAAGCCATAGGGTGGAAGTGCAGCGGGAAAGCAGGCGCGTGTGTTGGTGTTCTTGGTTTGGCTCGAGAGTGAGGGAGTGGCCGGGAATCGAGCTCGAGCTCGTGCTTGGCAATGGCGGGGCAGTGAACGCGGAAGAAGAGCAGCGGGGGAGGAGTTTTATAGGCCGAGAGGGCTGGGTGGGGGGTTCACGGGGAGTCATAGAAGGCTTCACGATGGCCTCGGTCACGAAGGGATGCGCACGCGCGGTCACGTGGTCGGGTGCAGCAGCGGCGCGGGAAAACACAGAGCAAGGCATGGGCGTGGCGCTTTTGGGCAGAGCCCGGCAGAGGGGAAAGTGACTCGTTCTCGCATCGGGTAGTAGCGTGCGGTGCGGAAGGGAGCAGGGGTGAGGGGACGGAGCGATCACGTGCGGGGTTTAGACGGGTGGGCGCAGAAGAAGCTGCCCGCAGCCGGGAATCGAGAGAGCAGTGGCGGGGCAAAGTGACGTGGCGGGGTAGCGGGGCGTTGGGCAGAGGTGAAAGAGATCGGGTTCTCGGCAGCTAGCGGCGAGGCGAGCCTGCAAGGGTGCGTGCGTGGGATCTGAGGCTATCGGGCGATGGGGAGCGGTCGGGGGCCATGAATCAGGGAGCTTGGCCACTGGCCATGGCGGCATCGAGCAGGGGCGAAAGCAACTCGGTAGAGTGTCACCTTGCAGTGTGCCCCGGCGGAGGGGCAGTTGGATGGGCGCGGCGATGCGACGCTTCGACGACGGGTGTGGCTCCGCAACCCAAGGCGGTAGGGCGAGCGTGGCGGGAATTGGCTTTGGCCAGGAACAGAGGGCATGGCATCCTTGGGCAGAAGGAAAGAAACGCACGTTAGTGGCAGCTAGCGGCTGGCAGCAGCAACGACACGACGGCGGTGAGTGAGAGCGCGCGGGAGTGCGGTGGCGAGTTCCAAGGCGGCAGCGGCAGCAGAGAATCGCGCAGGCGCGCGCGGGTGGCCGATTCGCGCGGGCGCGCGCGACGGGAGGAAGACGACGGGAGTTTTTGCAGAGCGGTCCTCAAGTTTTCAAATAGTTTGCAAAGAAGTCCCTAGTTCTGTTTTAATTGATTAAAATACTTCCTTAAGTCCAATTAAGCTGAAATTTGATAATTGGGCTTCTTCATAAATGGGGAATTTATTAGTGAAATCTAATTGGCCAGATAGGAAATAATTTAGTTAGAATAATTAATTAAAGTTAAATCATTTTTAGGTTTAAACCATTTAATTGATTGATTTCTTAATGGAATAAAGTTCTGGTTTTTGGCCCAAAATTCTACTTTATTATTTTGGTAATTCTGATGTAATTATTTGGCCTATGATTTAATTTGCTTCAAAGTTTTTGCTTGTAGGGTTTTAGTTTAGCTTTGAGGAAATTCCATTTTTAACTTGTCCCTATTATTTTATGCTCCTTACTTGAGCTCAAAAATTGTGGCAATTTGTGCTTAGGCTAGAAAAGAGACACCTGGGTGTCACAATTCCTTGGTTTCCAAGTCAAGCAATTGAGAGAGGGAAACTTCATCTATCAAGAGAAGTATACCAAGGACCTTCTCAAGAGATTCAATATGGAAAATTGCAAGCCCTTGCACACTCCTATGGCTACAAGCAAACCATTGGATGATGATGTGAAAGGGAAATCGGTGAACCCCAAGCTCTATAGATCAATTATTGGTTCCTTGCTCTATCTCATCTCTTCAAGATCAGACATCATGTTTAGTGTGTTCTTGTGTGGCTTGTGTGCACGTTACCAAGCAAATCCAAAAGAGTCACACTTGAAGGCTGTGAAGAGGATAATGAGATACCTCAAGTACACACCTACCATGGGCTTATGGTATCCTAGAGGAACAACCTTTGAGTTACTTGGGTATTCGGATTCGGACTTCGCGGGTTGCAAAGTGAATAGAACTCTACTTGGTGGCGGGAGGGACCGGGACTCTGGCGGGAGTGGTCTAACAAGGAGTAGGGGAAGGCGCCATCCTTCCGAGACCTCGGGAAAAAAATCATGAGCCATCTCTTACTCTACTCCTTACTTTGATGCATTACTTTTCGCATTTACATACTGTGCTATTCATGCTTGTGTGCTTGTCTTGTGCTAGTTGATCACCTTGTAGTCTTGCATGAATAGACTCCCTACTTGTTAGTAGTATTTGAGCTTCTGCATTTGATCACTAACATGTTAAGGAGTTGTATTACTTTTGAGTGATTCACTATTATGCTTAGGTTGTTGTTACATTCATAGGTTCATTATCTTGTTAGTGTGATCACCACTATAATTGTGTAAGAGCTGATTTGAGTGGTCGGTTTTACAAATTGGTAAATTTGGTACATAGTGCGAGTTCCTGATTCACCCTCTCCCCCACCCCCTCTCGATCACTCGGTCCTTACAACTATCTACAAGTTATGGGGTGAGGATGGGAGAAGAAGAGCTAAACTGCACACCAGAAAATGGTCCTTATGAAAGATAAGAGGATGCTCCAATGGCTCTAGTTCAATGACCCAGATCCAGAGGCAGAAAATTCTTTAGTGGCTGCAAACTTGAGAAGTGGTACCGCTACCAATCCCAGCTCTGGTTTCAGAAGTGATATTCACGCATAAACATAGTAATTTGTACTGTAGTAGCCTTGCATAAACAAAGTGTTCCGTACCATGATTTCTATAACCAAATTACTAAACATTGGGAAATAATAAAGGAGCATAAGACATGTAGGTGTGTTACCTGTCGTTGGTATCAAGCTGAGACGAACTTCGATGGTGGCTTGCAGGAACTTCTTGATTGTCATCACATGCATCTTCGTCAGTCAAAGCATGTGTAGCCGTCCTGCGGAAGGTGTCCAAAAGACCGACACAGTCACACTGCTGTGCCTGGACATGTTGTATGCTGGATTGGTCACCGGTGTCATCGTCCAAGGAGCGCGAATGAGTGACGATGTCGCTGTCGGCCTGGACATCGTTGATGCTGGTGCGATCATCGGTGTTGGTGTGAAGAACGCAGGTGTCGTCTCCGCCACAGTAGTAGGCGTGGTCGATGACAAAGGAGTCCCTGATGTCGCTGGCCTCGGCGTCGCCTCCGGAGGGGTGGTCATGATCTTCCTCCCCTAGGTCGTCGAACCATAACTAGCGATGGCGGCTAAGCCCTGTGTTTTGATAAAAGTGAAAGGGCCACGGGAGATTAGGGTCACGTAACTGACGAAGGCAAAAAAAAAAAAATTGGGCCCAGGTGGTGCTGCATTAGATCTTCTCCGAACAGTTACGTCGAGGCTGGACGTCAATCTCGCATGGCAAGTTAAGGATACGTATCCTCTGCCTTTTTCCAGGGCATGACAAAGTTTAACTTGCTCAATCTTAGGTGCACATCTTGAAAGGAACCGCCACTTCTACTAATTCCAGTTGGCATTGAGGAAACTTTTTCTTTTTTAGACTTTCTGGAAGGAGACTACTCCGTACGTGACTGCACAAATGACTTCTTGTATAAAAGATGTACTATAGAAGTGTACAAAATCAATAAAAATATTTTGCACCAATATAAGGAAAAATCAGTCATAAGTAAGAAAATCAAAACATTTAAATTAAATTATGAAGATTTTTTTGTTCTTGCTACGTACTTTTCAATATAATTGAAATAAACAATTCCTTTTGCCACTTCAAATCAGATATAACTAGCAAAGTACCCGTGCGTTACTACGGGTCTTTGTTAAAAAATTTTATGTTTAGAATATTTTTTTGTAATTCAATCAATCAATTTTTTTGGCTTGAGCATTTGCTCTATTTTTATTTTGCTTACCTTTTTGAGTTTTTTTAAAAATATTTATTATAATAATTTTGGAGTGAGTTATTATTAGAATTCTTATTATTAGTTTCCATCCAAAAATATGATGTTAAAGCAATAGATGGTTAATTATTGTTAGTATAAAATATAGAATTAAAATCAGAGTCCAATTCAACAAATGATTAGAAAATGATTTAAAAAATGACTCAAACTGATTGGTGAATCATTGTAGGATACAAACTGAATATGACAACGTTACGAACATATCTGGACACGAAAAAAGTGGTCTAGACAACCTCACCTCAATTAATAAGTTGTAGAGATGATATCACAAGCTTGTATTACTAGCTCCAACTCTAGTCATTCTAGCCTGACTATTGCCTTGAAAATATGATTTCACATAAAAATGTTACCAAAAACAAAGTTTCAAATTTTTTTTAGATCTACAATTTTCATTTTTTGAGTTTCTTCATCCGAGGTTGATTACAGAATTTTTTAGATCTCAAATGGAAAAGTTGCAAACTACAAAGTTTCATAACATTTTGAGATCTACAATTTTTATTTTGGTCATTTGTTCATATGACATAGTGGTATTAATGTTATTAGCAAATCTTATATCTCTCTCTTTTAGTTTAATGAAACTATACGTGAGAGATATAGATTGGGAAGAACCTTACTATCTCCTTGAAAATATGATTTCAAATAAAAATGTTCCAAAATATAAAGTTTCATAAACTTTTGAGATCTACAACTTTTATTTTTAGAGTTTCTTCATCTGAGGCTGTTTATAGAATTTAAATTTTAAATTTGAGAACTAAAACTTAGTTTTTGTGGTGATAATAGGACTTCAAATGAAAAAGTTGTGAACTACAAAGTTTCATGACTTTTTGAGCTGTACAACTTTCATTGAAGGATTTTCTCCATCTGACGTCATTTACAAAATTTGAATTTTGAATTTGAGAAATCAATCTTTGTTTATCGTTGACAATATGATTTCAAATGGAGAAGTTGTGAGCTATAAAATTTCATAACTTTTCAAGATCTATAACTTTTGTTTTGGTCATTTGTTGATACAACATAGCGGTATTAATACGTTGTTCATAAATTTTATCTCTCTTTTAGTTTCATGAAACTATACGTGAGAGAGATAGATTTTGGGAACAACCTTACTATTGCCTTGAAATATATGATTTCAAATAAAATTATTGTAAAATACCAATCTATACGTGAGAGATATAGTTTTATAATTTTTTTAGATCTATAAATTTTGTTTGTGGAGTGTCTCCATCCGAGGTCGTTTATAGAATTTAAATTTCAAATTTGAGAAATTAAAGCATAGTTTTTCGTTGACATTAGGACTTCGAATGCAAAAGTTCTGAACTATAAAATTTCATAACTTTTCGAGAGATGTACAACTTTCATTTTAGTGATTTCTCCATCCAAGTTTGTTTATGAATTCGAATTTCAAATTTGACAAATTCAAATTTGTTTGGTCGTTGATAATATGATTTCAAATAAAAACTTTATGAACTAATAAGTTTTATAACTTTTGTTGAGATCTAAAACTTTTCATATATATGTTTTGTAGGAAATAATCCTTGCCTGCTATAATTAGTAGTTTACTTTCTATAGTTAGCAGCTTAGTTTAGGAAGTTTATTATTCGTTCTTGTATCGGCTCAGGGAAAGCCAGCATTACTTTCCCTTGTACAAGTCTATATAAAGAAAGCAATAGAGGGGTAAACGATATACATTACAGCACCAAATCAGATCATGTCCAAGGGGTTCACGTGAGTTGTGAGTGCGTGTGTGTGCCTGGTAATCTCGCCGATAACAGATTGTTGTCTCTTTAGCGTGATTCTAACAATTGGCATCAAGAGCTAGGTCCAATCCTAGGAGATGGGTGGTGATGGCAAGAAGATCGGCGACACCTCCGGTGACGGCGTCGTGATCTAGCGGGTGATTCATGAGGTGGGCAGCGGGAGTAGCTACCCTGTTCTCACTAAGACCAATTACTCTGATTGGGTGCTGCTCACGAAGGTGAAGTTGAAGGCCAGAGCCCTCTAGAACGTCATCGAGAACGGTGGCGCCGACGCCTAGGAGGAGATGATGGTGCTTGACGCCTTATGCGGTGTGGTACCACCGGAGATGGTGCCGATGATCGCCAAGAAGGAGACGACGAAGGAGGCCTGGGACGCGATCGCGACCATGAGGATTGGCGATGATCGTGTGAGGAGGTCGATGGCGCAGCAGCTACGTCGACAATTCGACCTCACCACGTTCGGTGACAGCGAGACCGTCAAGGACTACGCGTTTCATCTGGAGGGCATGGCGGCGCACATCAACACACTGGGCGAGGAGTTGAAGGATTTGGAGATCATGGTAAAGATCTTGCGTAGACTGCCACCTCGGTTCAAGCAGATCGTGATTGCTATCAAGACACTTCTCAACGTGTCCATGATGTCGGTCGCTGATCTGATAGGGAAGCTAAAGGAGGCCGAGGAGGCTTTCAAGGAACCTCCGGCATCACTACAGCATGAGGGCAAGCTGTACCCCACTGAGGAGGAGTGGAACTCACGGAGGAAGATGCGCGAGGAAGAACACGGTGGCGGCGCATCACAGAGGTGGTGGCATCAGGCGCGGGCATAGGCGCGGATGTGGCGGTCCACTATGTAGGCCACCGACTTTAAACCGGCCCACCGGTGATGAATGTCGGTGCTGTGTCAAGATGGGCCACTGGGCCAGAGAGTGCAGGTCAAAGCCCAAGAAGGAGCAGGCTCACGTTGCACAAGATGAGAAAGAAACCTCGATCTGGCTCATGATGGCTTCACCAAAGCCCTCATCGACTTTGAGAGTCAATACGGTGTAGTCCTCATCAACTGTGGAAGTCGATGGATCTGGGGCGAAGTCGATGGGATCCGTTGCCCCGCTTGAGATCCAGGAGGAGAAGTTGTTCGCTCACCTCGGAGAAGAGAATGACCGGAAGACTGAGACCTGGGTCCTGGACACCGGCGCCACCAACCACATGCCCGGATCAGGGTCTGCCTTCTCCAAGCTGGATACAACAGAGATCAGCACCGTGCATTTCGGCAATGACTCGGTGGCATGCATCGAAGGCCAGGGGACCATCATCTTCGAATGCAAGAATTGGGAGGTCCACTCACTCCCCGGAGTCTACTTCATCCTGTGGCTGACGACAAACATCATCATCGGTCAGCTCGATGAGAGTGGCTACAAGACTGAGATCAATGATGGGGTGATGAGGGCTCGCAAGCCAGGAGGCAAGTTGCTGGCGAAGGTGGCACGTGCATGCAACCGCCTGTATAAGATCCAGCTTATGGTGGCGCAACCGTCGTGCCTGGTGCTGTGCGGGCACGATGACGAGGAGGCATGGTGCTGGCATGAGCGTTTTGGCCATGTCAACATGGAGGCATTGAGGAAGCTAGCTCGGGACGAGCTAGTGCATGGCTTGCCGGTGATCGGGCAAGTCGATCACATGTGCGAGGCGTGCCAAGCCAGGAAGCAGAGGCGCACTTCATTTCCAGCACAAGCGGAATATCGGGCAGGATAGCGACTCGAGCTGGTGCACGGTGATCTCTATGGGCCCATCTCACCGGCGACGCCCGCAGATAACAAGTACTTTTTGCTGTTGGTGGATGACCTCAGCAGGTACATGTGGGTAGCCATGATTCCTTCAAAGGATCGTGCAGGGGCTGCCATCAAGGGGATCCAGGCGGGAGCTAAGGGCGAGTCCAACGTCAAGCTAAAGGCACTCCGAACTGATCATGGTGACGAGTTCACCGTGAGGGAGTTCGCAGAGTATTGCACAGGTGAGGGCGTGCATTGCCAGCACACTGCGCCCTATAGCCTGCAGCAGAACGACATCGTCGAGTGCCGGAATGGCACGGTGGTGACTACAGCGAGGAGCATGCTCAAGGCGAAGGGGCTCCCCGGCTGGTTCTGGGGCGAGGCGGTTAACACCGCTGTGTATGTGCTGAACCGTTGCCCAACAAAGAGCGTGAACGGGATGACCCTATTTGAGGGGTGGCACGGGAAGAAGCCGGCGGTGCACCACCTTCGTATGTTCAACTGCATCGTCTACATCCAGAACATAACGCCACACCTGAAGAAGCTCGACGACCATGGTCGAAAGATGATCTTCATCGGCTATAAGCGCGGCTCCAAGGCGTACCGCGCTTACGACCCCATCATGAAGCGTGTTCATATGACACGCGATGTGGTGTTCGATGAACAAGCCCAGTGGGACTGGGGCATCAGCGGCAGCGATGATGAGGCCATTGGTGGTGACGACGTGTTCACGATGGAGTACACCACTTGGGGACAAGCTATACCAGCTGTTGATGAGGTGGTCGAGGCGCCGCCAAGAGATGCACTCGGGGAGCAGTCACCGCCCCCGGGTGATGGAGCTGGCGAGTCGGAGCCTGGGTTGCCAAACGGAGTTGATGACGACAACCTCAACGCCAACCACCATGATGCGCCTATTTGGTTCCGCAGCATCAACGACATTATCAGGCAGGCTTCACCGCGTGGGCTCGCACCACGCGCACTGGTGATGGAGGAGCTTCATGTGGTGAGCACCGACGAGCCCGCCTCATTCACCAAGGCAGAGGGCAGCCCCAGTTGGAGGAAGGCGATGATGGAGGAGATGGACTCCATCGAAGAGAATGACACGTGGTGCCTCGCCGACCTCCCACCTAGACGCAAGGCGATCGACGTGAAGTGGGTCTTCAAGGTGAAGCGGGACGAACACGGGGTGGTGTCTAAGCACAAGGCGCACCGCGTTGTGAAGGGCTACGTCAATGACACGGCATCAACTATGATGTGGTGTTCACGCCGGTGGCCTATCTCGACTCGGTGCGCCTGCTCATCACCCTTGCGGCGCACGAGGTGTGGGAGGTGCACCACATGGATGTCAAATCGGCGTTCCTCAATGGAGATCTATAGGAGGAGGTCTACATCGAGCAACCGACCGGTATCATCATCACCGGCAAGGAGCAGAAGGTGCTCAAGTTATAGAAGGCACTATACGGCCTGCATCAAGCGCCGCGTGCTTGGAACGCAAAGCTCGACAGCACATTGTTGTCACTCGGCTTCAAGAGGACCCTTCGAAGCACGCCATCTATGTTAGGCAGGGTCACGATGCTCGGCTTGTGGTCGGGGTCTATATCGATGACCTCGTGATCATCGGCTCGAGCGCCGGTGACATCAGGACCTTCAAGGAGGAGATGGCGGCTGCGTTCAAGATGAGCGACCTTGGCCTTC
Source organism: Eleusine coracana subsp. coracana (assembly GCA_032690845.1). NCBI lineage: Eukaryota > Viridiplantae > Streptophyta > Magnoliopsida > Poales > Poaceae > Eleusine > Eleusine coracana. The sequence goes on along the minus strand of CM064426.1, from coordinate 46,872,361 downwards.
TTCATTACTACCTCGACATTGAAGTGAAGCAGAGTGCGAGGGGGATCTCGCTGAGCCAAGATGCCTATGCCGGCAAGATCCTAGAGAGATGCGACATGGCCGGGTGCAACCCCTGCCAAACACCAATGGAGACGCGGCTCAAGCTGAGTAAGCTCAGCGAGAGACCGTGTGTCGACGCGACGATGTATAGGAGCATTGTCGAGAGTCTGAGGTATCTGGTTAACACTCACCCTGGTCTCACATTTGCTGTCGGGTTTGTTAGCCAGTTCCTAGAGGATCCGCGGGAGGACCACCTCGCCGCGGTGAAGTGCATCTTGCGTTATGTGGCCGGGACCTACAATTGGGGACTCTGGTTCGGCCATAAGGAGGAGGGTAAAGCCAAGCTCACTGGTTTTAGCGACAATGATTACGTCAGCGATGTCGATGCTAGGAAGAGCACGACGGGCGTGATCTTCTTCCTCAGCAGCAGCCCGATCACCTGGCAGTCCATGAAGCAGAAGGTGGTGGCGCAATCAAGCTGCAAGGCAGAGTATATAGCAGCTGCCAATGCTGCTTGTCAGGCAATGTGACTGGCTCGGGTGTTTGCAGAAGTGCAAGGATCGGCACTGAGATCACCAATGCTGTGGGTGGACAACAAGTCTGTCATAGCTTTAATAAAAAATCGAGTGCTCCATGGACAAAGTAAGCATATATAGGTGAAGTATCACCTAGTCCGGGAGTCTATGGAAGATGGCTTGATCCGTGTCGAGTTCATTAGGAGCGAGGAACAACTTGACGACATTCTTACCAAGCCGTTTGGCAAAACCAAGTTTCATGAGCTGCGTACCAAGATCGGCCCAATCAATGTTGAGCAGCGTAAGGTTTAGGGGGAGATTATAGGAAATAATCCTTACTTGCTATAATTAGTAGTTTACTTTTTATAGTTAGCAGCTTAGTTTAGGAAGTTTATTATTTGTTCTTGTATGGGCTTAGAGAAAGCCAGTATTACTTTCCCATGTATTAGTTTATATAAACAAAGTAATAGAGGGGTAAACATTGTATATTGCAGCATCAAACCAGATCATGTCCAAGGGGTTTACGTGAGTTGTGAGTACGTCTGGTAATCTCGCCGGCAACAGATAATTATCTCTCCGTCTAACATGTTTAACGATTTCTGTAGAATCAAAAAGCAAAAGAAGAAGATAAGGAAGAATAGAAATCGACAGTCACACTGGAAAAGGTCTTGACACACATGGAAACAAGACGCCACGAACCGGAGCCCAGGCCGCCGTGGGTCTTTGTATTTTCTCCTGGGTGACGCGTCACATCCGAGTCTTCCTCCTCCCCTATCTTGCCGCAACAACCACCTCCACGCCAGCCGCCGACGATGGCTCGTCAACCTCGATGCCGCGTGCACCAGTCCCGGACCCAGCTGCGAGACGCGTCCGTCCGGTTCTCGCAGAGTCCTATGACCTTGGTGCCGTCGTCCTCCCGCGGCTAGTCGACGCCGACGGCCTGCGGCAAGTGCACGCCGCCCACCCGCGGCCACTCGACGTCGATGACCCGTGTCTGCTCGTACACAGTGGGAACAAGGTGTTGGACCTCCACTGCAATGCGCGGCGCGGTTGATGCACATGCGACCTTGGTGCCGTCGTCCTCCAGCCGCCGATGCCTTGTCCGCTCCTCCTCCATTGACTACAACGACCACATCAATCCCGCCATCCCTGATCTGCCACCATCCAGCCAAGCAGTTTGTGCCGACAGGAAAAACAAAGCAAAGGGACTAGCCTCGTCCTCTGCCGGCAACGCAAATCCACCACTTGTGAGTCTCGCCTTTTGTTATTTTGCATGACTGATTATTGGATTACATGTGATTGATGCGTTTGTCACTTCATTACTTTGAGAATTTCCTTACGATGTTTAACATGCAATGTACTTATTCACATTTTGGGACTGATGGATAAGTTTACATGACATTGGCTATGGCTATTGGATTCTTGGGGATTAATTGTATTTTTTTCTTTGGATATAGAACTCAATGGACTGCAATGTGGGCAGCAAGAAAATAAAGAAGGGACATAGACTCATAGCCGAACTGTCACGCAAAGAGGTTGATTATAGAATAATTTGTTATTTATGACCAAAGATTGATTGAGCACTTTGATTATTAATTGACTAGAAAAATGCTTGTGCATTGCTACGGCCTTTAAATCAATTTACGACAAAATTTAGACATTCATAAACACCAAATTTACTTTTTTCACAATATAAATGGCTCATACGAATCTATATTATAGATAGTATGATATATATTATACAATGTTGCAATAAAGATTCATGGGTGTGTATATTGTTTTCATGATGACTTTTAAAGAAACATTCCAGAGGATTAAGAAAATACTTATAATAAAATTAAATAAGAAGAATTTTGTCGATCTGCATATAGGAGCTAGGTTAAATGTGTGAATTAATTAAGAAAATTTTTTACAATTTATGTAAATGGCATGGTTTTTTTTTCCCGGATCCGTATCCTCTGCCTTTCTTGCTGATATGGCAAACTTTACCATTCCTAATGTCTGCTGCTGCTCTTAGAATTAACATTGCCTAAGCCAATCCTATTACTAATCCAGCTGCATGTGCACATTTTCCTGGTGTAAGCAGTGAATTGTTTTCTATTCCGGACAGAGACTACACACCAGCAGCAAATATTTTTGCTAATTTCTAACACTACACACCAGCAGCAACTTCAGTACTCTAAAAATAAAAAAAGCACCAGTTTTTGGAGGCTGACTGCAATACATTTAATCTCTTTTGAAATAGGAAACAACTTCCTTAAACTAGTTAGGATTATTAGTAAAAGATTTTGATTTACAGCTACAGCTGACCAATGTTGATCCTAAGATCAGCTGTAGGGATTTGGAATGATAAAGTTTGCCATACCAACAAGAAAGGCAGCTGCAGGGATTTTTTTTCTGCTCTATGTTATATCAACAGGTGGTAACAACGATCATGATTGTGGGGCATTCAAAAACACTTAGCATGCAGCTAGATTTATTTAGCTATCTGCTACTTACACTCATATTGTTTTAGTACCAAAACAAAGTAATGTTGTGTCCTGAAATTAGTACTTCCAGGATAGCAAATCCTAGTTTTTTGTGTCTTTCTTTCTCTAAAGCTCACAAGCTAATAGATTAGTGCATAAATAAACAACTTACATACTTCTCACATTAAGTCGTTGGCAGCACAAGATGAGACAGAGAATGTCATTTATGATCATATATGTTGCCTGTAAGCTTAGTATTCGGTTTGGCATTTTACTCAGTCAGTTTATTTTCTAGCATTCAGTTAGGATTCTAGGTTTGCTTTCATCCACAGAGTCAGTTCTCAAGTCAAAGAGTCCTATTCTTCAGTAGGTTGTTGAGTCATGGCTGAAGTGTTAGTGGCCATGGTGTCCTGTTATGTAGGAGGCCACTAGGCCTTGATCCGGCTCTGTAGGAGCCCTGATCATGAACTACTTTTCTTCATATAAATAAAGAGAGGAAGAACAGAAAAGCAGCACTTTCTTAGCAGCGCAAATTCCTCTGTTTTGAGTGATTCGTGAGTTGAGCGATCCAACCTGACTCCAACAATAGATTTGTTATGAACTTCGATTATTAATGGAACTTGCAATTAGTCATTTATGATGATAACTATTCCTAATCAGCCTAATTAACCTATGTAAGCAAGATCCATATTTTCCTAATTAGCCTATCCTGTACGCAAGGTTCCTAATTATGCAAGGTTCATAACTTTTAAATTGATGACTATAATTGTTAACTAGGCTAGACTTATATGTTTGTGATCTTGCAATATACATAATAGGTTCATATTTTGCTAATTAGCCCAGATTTTTAAGTTTGAGACCTTTCAATATACAAAATAGCCTCGACTGCATGCATATGTTCCCCCATTGTTACATGTGTTGCCATACTTGTGTGAATGATCGAGGCTGTTTTCAAGTTTATGTAGCATGGAATCATTTGTGAATTTGAACTGGAAAAGGCGAAGGGCCAGGTATTTTTCACTGAAGACAGTGGACATGAAGGCGATGTTGAGGTTCTGTCTTCCGATCAGGTGATTGTCATTTCCCTAGCTAATCCTAACTGATATCGATATGGTATATTCAACCCCATGTACAATTTCAGATAATGGCTAAGGTGGAGGAGGTTCGTCTTGCGTTGAAGCACAAGTGTATTGCGAGCACGAAGAGAAAAGGAGTGAAACTGTGACTTGGTTTCATGGAACTTATATATAATCTCTGCCTCTGTGTTATTTTGGTATTAGGAATAGAGTGATGACTTAAGTCAGTTGATGACTGAAGTTAGTTTTAATAAATAGCATATGTAATGGGGATGGTGTTCAGATGTTGAGGCATCATTGAAGTCAGTGTTTTTTTTTTCTCGAATACGCAGGAGAGCTGCGTATCATTGTATTAAGAGAAAAGAAACCGGTCCCTTACAAAGTTCACCATCACTCCGGACCGAGCTGTGAGGGGATGTGTATACAATAGGTTGTGTCTGATAAATAACACCCACACTTCTTGACCCTGACAGCCTAGACACCTAACCACCTACTCTAGCTTGATCAAGATCCTACAGCCCTTTTGCACCCGCCATGCGTCAAAGGTGTGACTCTTCTTCGAAGATCTTGACTAGCAGGCTTAAGTTCGGGCTGGTATTCTCAAAAACACCAGCATTCCGGTGCTTTCAGAGAAGCCAGGCACCCAAAACTATCAGCGTGTTGTACCCTTTCCTTTTTCCTTTTGGAATTCTTCTACTGGTCTTAAGCCACCAACTGCTAAAATTGTTGTCTCGACAACCAGGCACTGAATTGCCAAATCCAAGTGGAGTGACGATTCGGTTCCAGAACTGACGGGCAAAAACACATGATGTGAGAATGTGATGCATTGTCTCTTCCTCTTGATCGCATAACACACATTTCTCCGGATGCTCCATGCCACGTTTCTGCAGTCTATCCGCACAGCCAACCATAGAAATATCTTGCAGTTGCTCGGTGCCCATGTTTTCCATATCAAACACCAAGGCTCAAAGGTAATTGACTCATTGAAAAAAGACTTGTAAGCTGAACGTGAGGAGAACAGCCCAGATGCCTCAAATCTCCAAGAATGATGATCAGGCTCCTCTGTCAAAACTATATCCTAAATAGTATCCGACAACATGAAGTATTCATATTGCCCTATCATCGAGAGACCTCCTTGGATGTCTGTCGGCCAAATGTTGTTCACCACCGCCTCCTGTACTGTTCTTGTGAGCCTTGTCTTCAATGGAACTGCAGAGAGCACATTTGGGGCAATGTCAGCAACACCACAACCCATCAACCATCTATCTGTCCAAAACAGGGTATTTGTGCCATTGCTCACTTGTGTTGTCAGAGCAATATTGAAAAATGCAACCACATTCGGATGGACCTTGATCTCCAACCCTTTCCAAGGCCTCTCCACATCAATTTTCTCAGACCAAAGCCATGTCAACTGTAAGGCCCAACTCATATATTACAGGTTAAGGATTCCTAGCCCACCGAGTTCATGTGGTCGTTGTACCTTTTCCCACGCCACTAAGCATGCTCCACCATTTGCTTGCTCTCTTCCTTTCCATAAGAAACCCAGGCGAAGTTTATCCACAACTTTGATAAACCATTTTGGTACGTTGAGAGCGATCAACACATAGATAGGTATGGCTGAGAGCACAAAGTGTACCCATGTCACCCTCTCTTCCATATTCATCAAGGAGGCTTTCCAGCCTGGTTGTTTATCACCTATTTTCTCGATCCAAGGCAGTAAATCAGAGCATCTCAACTTCTTATCAGATATAGGTAGGCCCAAGTAAGTGGTTGGGAATTCTGCTCGTGCGCATGGAAGGGTGTGGTCAATTCTCTCAATATCTTGCTCGTCACATCTTATTGGTATTGCACAGCTCTTCTGAAGATTAGTGTGTAAGCCTGAGGCCACCCCCAAACTGTTCCAATACAGCAAGAGTTAGATTCATGCCATTTTCTTCAGGTCGTATGAAAAGAGCGTCCGCATATAGCGATATGCGCTGTTCTGAATTTCTCCCAGCAAGGGGGTGTAGCAGTCCTAGATCACTTGCTTTCTTAAACAAACTGTTTAGCGCATCCATGACCAAGACAAACAGCATGGGGGACAAAGGATCTCCCTGTCGCAACCCCTTATGATGATGGATCTCTTCTCCAGGCTGACCATTAACCAAGACTCTGGTTGAGGCTGTGCGCAAGAGATTTGAAATCATGCTGAGCCAACTGGGACCAAAACCGAGATGCATCAAAATCTCCAAAAGAAAAGACCAAGAGATAGAACAAAAGCTTTAGAAATGTTAAGCTTCAAGAAGAGAGTAGGCACTTTGCAATGATGAAGGAGCTTGATAGTTTGTTGCACAAGCATGTAGTTATCATGGATGCATCGGCCGCGGATAAATGCACTTTGGTTGGTGGCCACCAATCTATCCAAGTGTGGAGCAAGCCTGTTAGCTAGAATCTTGGTTACCAGCTTTGCGAAACTATGTATCAAGAAAATCGGACAAAAATCTTTAGGTAGGAATGCATCCACTTTCTTCGGGATCAGGGTTAAGTAAGCAGAGTTGAGCAGCCACAACTTCCTTGAATCTCTCTGCTGCAATGAGATAATAGCTGCCATGAAGTCCCATTTTATGATTGACCAACAAGTTTTATAGAAGCGCCCCGAGAATCCATCCGGTCCCAGCGCGCGATCAGCCGGGATGGATTGGATGGTCACCCACACTTCTTCTTCTGTAATTGGTGTTTCAAGTTCACTAAGATCCATCCCCTCACGGTGGAAGTAGTTGAGATTGAGAGTGGTCGATCTTTGGAATGCTGTGCCCAGTACATCATTAAAATAGTCGAACATGACTTCTTCTTTCTCGTTTTGTGTTGTTACCACCTGATCATCCACCAAAAGTTTGGCTATAAAGTTCTTTTTCTTATGAAAACCGGCCTGATTATGGAATAGCGAGGTGTTCGCATCCCCATCCTTGAGGTATCGGATTCTTGAGCGGAGATGGGCAATTGTTCGCTCAAGCAATGCCATGACCAAGCATTGGTGCTTTGCTGTGCACCGTAGCCAATCTTCAAAAGCAATCAGCGGCCTCAACACTTGGGCTACCTCAAGACGATGTAAGATTTCCCGGGCCACGCCATACTGGGATTTGACATGGCCAACTTGCTTCTGGCTCCATGATTGGAGTGCCTGGGTTAGGCGTTTCAGCTTGATCAAAATCCTTTCCACTGGGCAGACTGCATCTACCGGTTGCTCCCATGAATGCTGAACCACCTCTTGGAAGCCCTCTAATTTGGTCCAAAAACTTTCAAAGTGAAACCGCCTTTTTCCATGCACTCCTTCTCTCAAACCCAACACAAGCGGACAATGGTCAGAAACTTCTGTAGCCTGACTCTGCAAACTGCAGTCCGGGTAAACTGCCTCCCAATCAGCGGTACACAAAACTCGGTCTAGCTTTACCAAGGTCGGGGCTTCCCTTTCATTTGACCTAGGTAATAGACTATTTTTCCTAAATTATTAACAAATGTTTAGATATCATATTAATTTATTTGTAGTATGATTCCATCCCAGCTGTTGGTAGCATATGAATAAGTCAGACATCACTCAATGAATATGATTGCATTGCATAGAAAACAAAAGAACATTATTTACTTAACACAATGTCAATGATAACATAGGAAACGAATAAATCAAACAAAGAAATCATCTTCATGGCTTTCTATGACAGAAGCAAGAGGTGCTACAACTCCATCGTTAATATATGTGTCATCTTCCTCGTCATCATCGTCATCAAGAAAGGCCTCATCATCTGGTTCAGGAACAGCCTCGGCATGCACCTGCGGAATAATAGAGGCATCCCCGGTTATGCCTTCCATGTCCGATCTTGTCCAATTTGACATGTTCTCTTGTCCGCCAAATAAATTCATGTCTCAGATTTTCGAATCAATTGAATCAACATCAATGTCAGCCTCATTTTCAGCTTCTAGTATGGCAAACAAATTTTTTGGTTTCATCACGACAACACTGCTCCATCCTGGCTTGTTCACGTGTTTGACATAAAACATAGGTTCAGCCTGTGTCGCCAGAATGTAAGGTTCAGTGGAATACCGGAACCGAGTAGTGTCCATATCAATAATACCAAATTTATCCCTATTTTATCCTATGTTCTGCTGGTAGTGATAGCCGGTACATCATACCAGAAACACTTAAATAATACAACTTCTTTTTATCCAAGAAAATCTAGTGACAACATTTTGTTAATCACTCCATACCAGTTCATGTTGCCTGTAGTATCATCACCCCTAACAAGGACACCACTATTTTGTGTTGCAAGGCTTCTCTCAATAGCAGTCCTTCAAAATAGCCAATTATTTATGTGGCATCGATTGAACACACAAGCTCAATGGTCTGGACCTTGAGCACGAGAATATAACATATCACTTACTTCCCCCTTTATGATGTAGTTGTGTGATCTGCAGACACACGGTTTAATAACAAAACATCATATATTAATAAATTTCAAAAACGAGATCAAGTGTCCACACATACCAAAATAATTACTACTAACCTTGCCCTCGAACCACCTTACAAATTGCTCCTGGTGTCATTTTTTTATTTTTGTTGTACCATATTTTCTGAGTTCTTCCATATGCTCACTACATTATTGCAAATAAAAATATTAGCTGATTGATGCCACAAATATATATAACAAACATAAATTAATGATTGGATATTGTAACTTACTCGATCCATGATCTAGCTTCGTCGCAGTTACTAATTATGTAATATCTCATCTTTCGCAATTCATCTTTCAATGATCTTGATATTCTGTCCTCTCTTCTTGAAATCCATTTCAGAAAATATGTTGAGAACACATGGTGGTTCATTCACAATTGTACTTTCATGGCGATCAGCCCGATTCAGCTTGGTGTCCACGTCCAAAAATCTGGAGCAAAATGTAAGACATTCCTCAGCTACGTATCCCTCGGCTATTGATCCTTCAGGGTGCACCTTGTTCCTCACATATCCTTTCACAGTACGTAGGTACCTCTCCACTGGATACATCCATCTATAACACACGGGTCCTCCAAGTTTAGCCTCATCAGCTAGATGAACTGGCAAATGCATCATGATATCAAAAAATGAAGTTGGGAATATCATCTCAAGCCGACAAAGAGCCTCCCTAATTGAACTGCTAAGCCTATCAATATATTCTTCCACCAGCTCCTTAGAACATAGTTCATTGAAGAAGGTACTAAGCTGAATCAATGCAACAACAACTCCTTCTAGCAATATCTTTCGGATCACTAAGGGTAATAGTTTCTGAAGAATAACATGTTAGTCATGAGTTTTGAGTCTAGAAACCTTACAAGAATTTACGTCAACACATCTCCTTATATTGGAGGCAACCCTGTCAGGCATCCTCACTCCATGTAGAAACTGGCATAATATTTTCTTGTCATTTTTCTCTAAAAAATACAAGGCCACTGGCAAGGTATATTTATCATTGTCAATCACAGGATGCTGATCTTGCCGTATCCCTAGTTGTTGCATGTAAAGCCGGGCCTTCTCACTGTCCTTTGATTTACCTTCAATTTGAAGCAAAGTAGCCAATATGCTCTCACATATGTTTTTCTCAATGTGCATGATGTCCAAATTATGCCTAGTGAGCAAAGAAGACCAGTACGAGAGTTCAAAAAATATACTCTTCTTTCTCCAATTGTGCCATCTTTGGTCTTCATCACACTTCCTCTTTCTTGATGTGGTCTTTCCAAATCTCACTTGATCAAAACATCGATATTGCTCCAATACCTGTTCACCAGTCAGTGGTACTGATGCCTCTCTGGTTTTGATCTGGTTGTTGAAGCTGATCCTGTTCATGCACCATGGGTGGTCATGGGGCAAAAAACGACGGTGGCCCATGTAGCAGTGCTTTGACCCAAATTTCAACCACAAATATTCTGTATGCTTATGGCAGTATGGACATGCAAATTTACCTTTTGTGCTCCAACCAGAAAGCATCGCATAAGCATGAAAGTTATTAATTGTCCATAGAACTATAGCATGTAATTTAAAATTCTTCTTAACCATTCCACCCCATGTTTCAACACCCTTCTCCCAAAGCTCCTTCAGCTCTTCGATAATGGACCTCAAATATATATCAATATCCCTTCCAGGAGATTTTTGACTAGGTATCAATAATGACAATATCCAGTAAGGTTGTTTCTGACATAACCAAGGAGGCAAATTGTATGGTATGAGGACAACAGGCCATGTGGTGGATGTAACATTTTGCATCCCAAATGGATTAAAGCCATCAGAAGCAAGACCAAGCCTAATATTACGTGCATCTGATGCAAACCAATCATAAGTTTCATCCACATGCTTCATTGCCTTCGAGTCAGTAGGGTGACACATTTTTCCATCTTTGGATTTGTTGTCCTTATGCCATCGCAATTCAGAAGACGGCATCTCTGACATATACAACCTTTGTAGCCGAGGAAAAGAGGAAAGTAGCATAGGATCTTACATGGCAAATGCCTGTTACTATCTTCACCACTAGCCTCATCGCCCTTATCAGCACCATCATCTGGAGTTTTCCACCTAGACGCTTGACATGTTGGACATGTATTCAGCTCTGCATTTTCCTTCCAAAATAACACACAATCATTCTTGCAACCATGTATCTTTACATAGTCCAAACCTAGATCTCGAACCACCCTTTGCACTTTATCCATTGTGTCTGGAATACAATGGCCTGGAGGGAGAACACATGAGAACAGTTTAGGAATGGCATCCATTGCAGTTTTACTAATACCATATAGGCACTTAATCTGAAAAAGTTTCACGATAAATGAAACCTTAACGGATACAATTCCTTTTCTGCTTTCTTTAATAATTTGAAGAATATTTTGGCATTCTCATTCGGCTATTCATTGTCACTCTTCGGCTGCTCACTGTCACTATCCACGATCTCTCCATGTATAGTGCCTCTGATAAGTGATCTAATCCAATCATTAGTGCCAGCACGGTCATTACTCAGTGCTCCTTCTTCAGCATTGTAAACCCCAAAATCAGGTGGTGTGGCTTCGTAGTTGTATACTCCTATATCAGATGGTGCATCTTGATTGATAAATCCTTCATTGCCTTCATTACCATTGACACCCTCGTCTGAACTTTGCACTTCCAAGATGAAGCTTTCAGCAAACCCTCTAGAAAACAGATGACTCTAAATCTCAAACTGTGTTCTTGATGACATGCATTGACATCTATCACACGAGCACATAGCAGTTCCTCTAATCGATGTGCCATAAAATGTGTCTTCCAAATATTTTTTAACATTCTTTTGCCACTCATCTGAAGTACGAGGCAAGCGCATCCAACTCCTATCGTCCTCTTGTGACAACATTGTATATTCTGCATAATGTTCACATCAAACAACGATCATCAAGACAGTTTAGGATCATCGTCAACCTAGCTACCAATCACATAAGTTCAGGACACATTACAAGGATCAAGACGCAAATACCAGGGTTGGTCCTAGGATTTTTAGGACCAAGGTGAACATAAATTTTGATGTGATGTTGATAGAAAAAAAGAAGTGATCAAACCAATAATACCTTTGAGCAATAATTAGAAAATTTGACGTGATGTTGATAGAAAAAAAAGAAGTGATCAAACCAATAATATCAAATTACAGTATAATTTATTATTTATAGAATTTATCTCAGTTTCTCAAAGAGTTTGTGTAATGTCCTTACAAACTTATTTTCTCGTTTATTGTTTCTGTTTTTTTCTACTTAATGCATACTTTCCAATTAACGTGATGTTGATGGAAAAAAAAGAAGTGATCAAACCCATAATATATTTGAGCAGCAATTAGCTAAGTTTAAAGGAATAGTGACACACAATATATTACCGATCACTGGAAGCCAAGATCAGAAATCAACAATTGCTTGGGGTACTGGACCTAGATTACGAACCTGTGGCTCACCGAGAGAGCTTTCCTGGTGATGGCTGCCAGAGCTGCGCCATGTGCCTCTCCACAACAATGTTGCTGGTGGCCTCGGGGCACGACGTCGCTGGCCTGGGGGCGCGCCGGGGCCGCTCCTTGCTTTCTCTTCGTCCCTGGGGTACGGTGCGGAGGCGATCGTGATGAGAGTCTGGGGATCTGAAGATGCGATGCTTTGTATTAAACATACAAGATAAATAAATTATATATTAAAATATCATATTAAATTATTTATATATTATCTTAAAAATTTCTTCTAACATTTTTTATGTCAAGTCAACGATGGTGTCGACATCAATCTCATCTAGTAGTTTCTTCAATGATACGATACAACCCAATCGTTCAAAAATTGAAACTGGACATAGGATAGAAATTAGATAGAGACATCAAACACTGAAACACGTACCCTTGACAGACCACAGACACCGCCGGGCTCGGCGATCGGCAACAGCGGACCACGGATGGCGTTGGTGATGCAACGATGAAAATTGGCAAGGCTGCAGGAGCAATGAGGATCTGCAGTTGCAGTCAAGTGCGAAGACAACAGGAGCAACCAGCATACGCAGGTCTGAGAGGCGGCGGCAGGGGATCATAATTACAGAAGGCACGAAGGCAAGTAGAGGCGATGGGCAAGCAAACTCGTGGAGTCAGGCCTGCGTGGAGTAGTGTGCTTCGATTGTTGTTTAAGTCTTGATGCTTGGACAGTTGGATTAACGTATGGACTTGGACTAAGCAAATTGCAAATAGGCCAGCTACCTGCTGTATATGTATACGTATACATGCAATGGAGAGGGCCCCCTAATTTCTAGGGGCCCAGAGCCACCGCTCCACTTGCCCCCTCCCAAATCCGGCCCTGGACCTGCCCACCGCTTCCGCCTCGTGCTCCCCCGTAGCCCGCTGCTTCCGCGTCATGCTCCCCCGTCGCCCGCCTGCCGCCCACGACTCCAATGGCGTGGGGCGTCACCTCACCATAATGCCACCCGCCGCCTTCATGGCGCTCCGTTACCGTATTCATGGTGCTATGGCACCCTTGCCGCTGCGACATAGCACCCGCCCCTCTATGGCGCTCTGTTACTGCTTAGCCTTGCCTCGCTGCGCTCCATCGCTACCGTCCTCCAACATTGCCCCTGCCACTAGGACTGGACAATCGGTTAAAAACTAAAAATCTAACCTAAATAACCGAAATGTTTTGGGTTTGGTTTTTTCAGATTTTGGTTTTAACCTAAATTTTAAAAACTAAACTCTTTTTTACAAAATTCGACGATATGAAGGTTAAAATCCATATAAAGATCATATTAATATACATCATCGTAACATCAAAATAGCACTATAGCAATGATTTAAATAAGAATAGATGATTTGTTATCCTAAATAATTAGTTATATAGTGATGTGGACAAGGGTTCCCGATCTTCCATTAGGTTCTAATAATCTTGATTAAGACAGAGGCGATACACAAATTGATCCGGCTTCCGAACAACACGTTCTGAACCCCGCAATCGCAGCACAACGTCTCCTCTGGTTATCAACCGTTCAAGAACGATTGACCTCGCCGAGAAGGCTAATCCCTGCCTGTGAATCAAGAACACAAGCAAGAACAAAGAAGAATGCAACACAATCTGTCCTGGTGCTGCGACACCGTAATCTGTCTTTGGGCCATGTATCAAGTTGAGCCCACTTAGGGCTGCGTCCAGGGGGTCTTGCATGACCCTAGGGTCCTCATATACATCCGCCACCTCTTCATTAGGGTTTAGGGTTTTTTCTTAGATTATTCTATTCATAACAGTTTCGCCGTCATCACGGTTTGTGAGACCCCAACTTCGTGAGATTCATAATACATCTACAATTGTGTTGCATTCTTCTTTGTTATTGCTTGTGTTCTTGATTCACAGGCAGGGAGTAGCCTTCTCCGCGAGGTCAATTGTTTTAGAACGGTTGATAACCAGAGGAGACGTCGTGCTACGATTGCGGGGTTTAGAATATACTGTTCTGAAGCCGGATCGATTTGTGTGTCGCCTCCGACCAAATCAACATATCCAGAACCTTTCGGAAGATCAGGAACCCTTGTCCACATCATATAGCACTAAAAATAAGGACACAATAGTATAGTATATTAAAATTCGGTTGTTTTAGATATTACTGTTTCTCAATATAGGTGGCTAATTTGCCTCGGTCTATCGGATCCTGTCCTCCATGCACACAGGCGGCCTGAGCACGGACTCAACAAACATGAACTTTTGTTGCAACAAAGCGCCTATCAATTGCAACACTACATAATACTATTAACACGGTATAAATGCATTGCAATACAAACATGCTATTGCTTCCACTCACAATGCTCCATGCAATATCCACTCACCTATTGCATCACTAATAAAGATACTTGCAACCCAAATAACATGTTGCAATATTGCCAAGCAAAATCAACAAAGCCTAATTTGGTTGCCATAGCACCATCTTATAGCAACGACTAGAATTATAATGCAACTCGATTGTGCCATTGCAATACTTGCTACCAATTGCAGCACAAATCCTACAATGGTTGCAGTATAGTCACAACTAATCTATTGCAATATAGTCACTGTCGATGCTCAAGACCGGCAGTAAATATATAGGGCTACGTCGAGACCAAGAACTATGATGGTTACACAAGACACCGAATTATACAGGTTCGGGCCCTCTCAATGAGAGTAAAAACCCTACATCTTGTGTTCTGTATTGTATTATTTGTTCCGAGATGTTAAGCCTAAATTGTCTCTAGCTAACTCTCGACCCCTCCTCATGGGGGGTACCCTACCACCTTATATATCTGGTTGGCAGGGGGTACAAGCAGAGTCCTATTCGTACTCTACAATGGTTCTATATGGCAAGTCTAATCTTTTTTATCTTGCACTCCAAGCCGAGTCGGTCGGCTTCCTTGTTGATGAAGTACCCGGTCGGCCACCGACTTTAGCCTTGTATGAGGATACCCGTAAAGCAAGTATCCCACAACAGCCCCCGTGTGCTTTCTGATTTTGAGCTTTAATTCTCCGAATGATCTAAAGATCATAAATTAGGAAGACCTCGTTATCAAAGTCTTTGATAGATCTGGTGCACCGGGCAGGTGCACCTGATCAGGTATAGTCCCCGACTCTTGTATAATTTGGAGACTAACAAATAATACAAGAGTCTAATTGTATTAGCTCTTATTTATTTGTTTATAGATATTCAAACCATCAAGATTGAATCTTTTAGACCTCCGGTTATCAAACCTTTAGGTCTTATTGCTAAGTGACCACTTTGCCGACCGATCATTAGACCGGCCGAGTGGCTCATATTATTCCCGAGTGATAGGTCGTTCGGATTTTTATGACTCTAGTCATATTCAATATTTAGCTAAGTGACTTTTGTCAAATAGCTCTTCCCTAATTCCAATCACCCGTTCAAGTCCAAATTAGGTAATTCTGATTTTTTGACTTTAGTCAATACCATAACCTTTGAACTTGTACCATACGACCATCAAGTCCTTTGCCACATAATCATCAAATCACATAGATATGACGAAATAATTCTTGGGTACTTCCCATCAAAGAAGCCCCCGAGTCTCATTTTTCTGGGTTTATGACCCTAATGTTCTTAAGCCCTTAATTAACCTCTAAGTTAATATTAAGGTCGCACTACGGTACGGCCCACCCTGGCCCATGGGACCCTTAGGTCAAAAAGGCAAGATTATAAAAGGCTACACCAGGTTGACCTTCAGTCCACGCCACATTTGCCCGCGAACTCTTCGTCTTCCTTGCGCCTTCTCTGCTCTTGCGACTCCTCTGTTTTTCTGGCTAGGGTTTAGCTTTCTTGCTTCCGGCCGCCACAGATCTCGCCACGTTTAGCCCCCGAGCCTTGGTGAATTTTTTCGAACTCCTTCACCGCGTTCAATCCTGTTCGCGATGGGCCACAAGAGGACTTCCATTTTGATCCCAGCTTCGTCCGCCGCCGCCGCCGCCGCTTCGTCCTCGTCGGAGGTCGACATCCCGGAGCAACTTCAGGAGTTCTCAAAGAGCAGCCTTTCACAGGCTGACATGAACAAGATGGTGTTGGATGGCGTCCTTCTAGAGCAAGCTCGAATCGACTGGAAGGTACCCCGTGAATCCTGCCCTATTCCCATTCATCAACAGATCGTAGTGTTTTGCTCATTCTTTGAGCATGGCTTTGGAGTTCCCTGCTACAGTTTTTTGCGTGGGCCCCTTTTTTTCTTTGGGATTGAGCTTGTCAACCTCAATCCCAACTCCATTCTTCATATATCCATCTTCGTACACTTGTGCGAAGCTTTTCTTGGCGTTCTCCCCCATTTCGATCTCTTCCGCCATCTATTTGTCCTCCGACCGCTGCCCACCACGGAAAACCAAGTGGCCATAGGTGGCGTTGGCGTCCAGTTATGCAAGAAAGTGGTCTACATCAATGTCCCGTTGAAGACCGGAAACAAGAAATTGGAAGGACGCGTGGTTCTATTGTGACAACCCTCCCCCTGTTCTTGCCGACTTCACTGGTGCAAAGGCTATTCCCCAAGCGCACTGGACAGAGAGGCCCGATCCGACTCCTCAAGTGATCGCCCTCCTCAAGAAAATTGCCGATCTGAAGGCTGAAGGCGTCGATGGCATCACAGTGGCCAAAAGTTTTATCATCCGACGAGTTCAGCCCCTGAAGCTTAAATGTCACCCGACATGGGACTATGTTAATGAGGATGAAACCAGGGAGGTGCCGGATCCACTGAATGGCGAACTTTGCCGAAGATGCTTGGAGAAGATGTTTGAAGGGGAAATCCTTCAGGACCATTCTTTGGTCTCAAAGGCGTATAACAAGGGCACACTGCGAGCCCGAGTAAGCCTCAGTCTGCCTTTAGCTAGCCCTTGTTATCCTATCTTGAGATTGTACTCATTTTTTTGATCTTTATGTAGTTGCTGGATACTTATGTATCTCATCCCCCGCTCCCTCAAACCGATACTGAGGGACCTGATTATGTTAAGAAGACACCGCTGACCGGCGCCGGGGGTTCAAGTTCTTCCGTAGGCGCTCGGCCAGTCAGCATTACTCCCATCGTCACTCTGGCCTCCCCTGACAAGTTCCAGAAGCAGACCATCGTGCGCCGTCACCAATATGTGGGGGACCAAGACGACGATGAAGAAATAACTATCGTAGATGCTGGTCAACCTGCTCCTGCAACCTCCAGCCGACCTTCAGACCGACCGGAGCCTCTGAGTCAAACTCAGAGGTCAACGGAAGAAGTAGTTTAGACTGGCAAGGCTGACCAATCCTCTCAAAAGAGGAAGGAGACTGATTTTCAGTCAAGTTCTTCAAAGAAGAGGCAATGCCGGATCAAGCTCAAGAAGGCTTCCAGGTTTATTCTTTAAACCCTATTCTCCTTATCTTCTTATTGTTGATCTCAACATCTCCTGATTTATTTATTTATTCTTGGCAGTCAGACAAGTGATTCTCAGAGCGCTCAGGGATCTGAGGATACTCGGTCTACGCTCCCACTTCGTCCGACTGGTGTGTCCCATTCGGTTGGCAAATCTTCAAACACGCCGACCGAAGTGGATAAACTGCTTGAACGGACGGTTCCTGCCTCCACTCCTGAGCCTCTTTCTCAGACCACTCCGACTAATATCTCTTTGCCTCTTGACAAAGGTAAAAGAACTCTTCCTATAGATGTGTCTGGTCGGACTGAGGTAGAGGATGCGGAGATTTTGCACCAACACCGGGAGTCCAGCAAGGTAACTCAACATTATGCTTCTACCTTGCTTTGCTCTCATCTTTTAGCTCACTTATCTTCAGCATATCAGAAAGTGTATGCTCTTGTGGAGGAAAAGCAGGCTAGAGTAGAATATCTTGAAGCCGAAACTTTCGGTATGTCCTTGGTTGCCTAATCTTCTTGTCTTTATGTTTTAGACTAACTTCTTATTTGTCTTCCCAGTCACCGGTCAGCAGCTCTCCAAGGCTCAAGAGGAAAACAAGAAGCTATTGGCTGACCGACAAGAGATAAACATGGTCTTAGACCAAGTTCGTGCAGATCTGGCTGGTAAGTTTTCCTTCCATCCATATTTAAGTAATCTGCTGACCACTCCAACGCTAAAAGCTTTACTTTTAGCTCACGATAAAAAAATCACCGATCTGGAGAAGTTGACTTCCAACCAACAGAGGTTCGTTGACACCTTGAAGGTTGAGAAGGAAAGCCTCTCCAAATTGGCTGAAGACCAGAAGACCGAGATCAATCGGCTACAGGAGGAGCTAAAGGGGTCTGACACGAAGATAGAGGAGGCTAAGGCTATCTCCAAATCTTTCAAATGTAAACCCAGTAAGCCTTCGACTTCTTCCTTCTGCTTGATTCTTCTGTTGATCATACTGACCAATAATTATTATTTGCAGCTCTATCTTATGCCGCTCGGAAAGCAATGAACTATGTTCATGCTAACCGAATAGAGCAGACCGGTCACTCTCTGGACTACTTGTTGGAGCATGCTTCAGAAGCCATTGCTCATAACACTCGGCGAGTGGCGACCGAAGCCGGGAGTCAAGTGCTGGCGATTTGCCAAACCTGGTCTTCTGCTCTGCCATTGGACAAGATCAAAGAGGGATTTAACCCCGACCTAACCGATGACCAATGTCAACTGCTCCTGGATTCCATGCTAGAGACTTCCCAGGCCTTGGTCGAAAATATAGAAATCAATCCGACTGTGCCGACTCCCCCAGCAACTCCAGAGATCGAACTTTGGGCTGACTCTTCTTCTCCTTCAAAGGAGATATAATCCTGTAATAGTGTAAAACATTAGTAGTTTTTTTGTAATGATACTTGTGTATAAACTAATCATATGCTTTTATAGCTTTAGAAGTTTGACAAAGATATCATTGACATATTTCTATCAAGAGAAACAAAGATTGCATCGGTCTGCCATAACATATTAGGTTGTAACCCGTAACCACGTAACAAACAGAATCAACCAATCGACACATGACCTCTCACACTTTTGGCTCTGGGTTTAGTGTAGTGGTAGTCTGATGTGCAGCATAAAGTATTTAACCATGATGTATAAGCGTAAGACCAAAATAATAAGGACCAAAACTCAAGATCTCAAGATCTCATGATAATAAGTCGGTCAAAATATAGGCCAAAACCAAAATATGGTTAGACCAAGATGGGACATTATTGCTAGCCCCCTGGCTCAATTGTTTAATAGTATAAATTAAGGAATCGAGACAGATATAGAATGAAAATCATTAGAAAATCTTTTATTAAAAAAGACCAAAGTTTCATTCATAAATAATATATAAATACACAAAATAATAGCTAAGTATAGAAACGATGTAGCTGATTTATGTTCCAGGAGTTTGGAATATCATCGCCGTCTTCATACATCAGTCGGTAAGCCCCCAGGCGAGTGACTTCCTTCACTACGTACGGTCCTTCCCACTTTGGAGAGAGCTTATGCTGATTCTTTGTCGATTGCACTTGGCGAAGCACTGGATCTCCAATTTGAAAGTGGCGACTGCAAACGTTCTTATCATAATAACGACACAAGCCTTGTTGGTAGAGTATCGACCAAAAAGAGCGCGATCACGCAACTCCTTGAAGAATCATACCATTGGCCCATTCGACCTGCCCATTGCTTTTCGGATGGGCCGCTGATGCAAAGTGGATTTTTATTCCCATCTCATCGGCAATGTCCCGGAACTCCACTGAAGTGAATTGAGTGCCATTATCGGTAATGATATCATGAGGAACTCCAAACCGAGTGAATATGTCTTTGACAAACTCGATCGCCTTCTTGGATGTAATCTTGCCGACCGGCTTCGCTTCAATCCACTTGGTGAATTTGTTGATAGCAACAAATAAGTGAGTAAACCCGCCTGGCGCTTTCTTGAATGGACCGACAATATCAAGCCCCAAACAACAAAAGGCCAAGTCAATGGTATCATGTAAAGTTGCTATGAAGGCACATGTATTTGTTGAGAGAAGAATTGACAACCCTCATACTTTTGAACAACTTGGTGTGCATCTTCGACCGCCATGGGACAATAAAACCGTTGCCGGAAAGCTTTGCCGACCAAAGTCCTGGAAGCTGCATGATTGCCGCATATTCCCGAATGAATCTCATCTACCAACTTCTGGCCTTCAGGAATTGAGATGCATCACATCAAAATGTTGAAACCACCTCTTTGGTAAAGTTGGTCCCCCACCAACAAGTATCCTCGAGATCGGATCTCCAATCTTTGCTGCTCATCAGGATCCGAGGGCAGCGTTCCCTTATCCAAATACTGAATGAGTGGGTCGCGCCAGTCGGTCTTGGAGACATCATCGTCAATGAGATCAGCAACAATACTCATCAACATGTCCGACCGGGGAGAAATTGTTGGGGAATCCAGAACATGTAGGAAAACACCCAGCGGTACTGCAGACCGAGATGATCCTATCTTGGCTAACTCATCACCCGCCTGGTTATTATCTCGGAGAACATGTGTGAACTTCAATCCATCAAACTTGTCTTCGAGTTTTCGTACTTCTTGGCAATAACCACTCATGTTGTCATCTACACAATTCCAATCCTTGGTGACCTGATTAATGACCAAGGCCGAGTCACCAAATATGTCGATGTGCTTAATGCCGAGCGACACAACAATGCGTAGACCGTGTAGGAGAGCTTCATATTCCGCAGCATTATTAGACGCGCGAAACATGATTTGAAGGACGTATCAAAGCCTTTCTCCAGTAGGCGAGATAAATACAACTCCCGCACCTGCCCCTTGTAATTGAAGGGAACCATCAAAGTACATTTTCCAGTACTCGATATCTTGGGCAGCAGGAGGATTTTGAATCTCTGTCCACTCGGTAATGAATTCAGCTAACGCTTGTCTCTTTATAGCCGACCGAGGCATGAACGTAATAGTATATTGACCAAGTTCGACTGCCCACTTGGCTATTTTTCCTTCAGCTTCTCGGTTATGTAACACCGTCCCGAGTGCAAAAGATGTTTGAACTTCAATTGGATGAGCTTGAAAATAGTGCTTCAACTTCCTCGAGGTGATCAATAATGCGTATAACAACTTCAAGATCTGTTGGTACCTTGTCTTAGAGGCGTTGAGAACCTCACTCACAAAGTAGACCGGATGTTGTACTTTTTGCACGTGTCCCTCTTCTTCTCGGTCGACTGTCAAAACAGTACTCACAACCTGGGTTGTGGCCGAGATGTAAAGCTGAAGTTTTTCTCTTGGCTCCGGAGGCACCAACATTGGAATACTGCTAAGATGAATCTTTAATTCATCTAGTGCCGACTGCGCTTCCTCAGTCCAAACAAAGTCGTCCTGCTTTTTAAGCAATCGAAAGAGTGGTAACCCCCTAACCCCCAATCGGGAAATAAAGCGACTCAAGGATGCCATGCATCCAGTTAGCTTCTGAATGTCCCTTTGGGAATTAGGCGGCTTCATATCAAGGATTGCCTTGATTTTATCTGCGTTAGCCTCTATACCTCGTTTCAAAACGATGTAACTGAGTAACTTTCCCGATGGAACCCCCAAAACACACTTTTTAGGATTTAGCTTCATTGAATAATGTCTTAGATTGTCAAAGGTTTCTGCCAGGTCAGAGAGAAGTTCTTCAACTTTCTGAGTCTTGACAATGATGTCGTCAACATATGCTTCAGCGTTCCGACCGATCTGAGTGGCAAGGCAGCGTTGAATACCTCGTTGGTAAGTCGCGCCAGTATTTTTCAGACCGAACGACATAGTGATATAACAATAGGCGCTGAAGGGTGTTATAAAGGAAGTCTTGATCTGATCTTCGAATCTTAGTGGGATCTGGTGATAGCTTAAATAGGCATCCAGAAAGCTTAAAAGCTCACACCCGGCTGTCGAATCTACAATCTGATCAATACGAGGAAGAGCGAAGGGGTCTTTCAGGCAGACCTTGTTGAGATCGGTATAATCAACACACATCCTCCACTCTTTATTCTTTTTAGGTACAAGGACTGGATTTGCTAACCAGTCGGGATGATACACCTCCTTTATAAACTTAGCTTCTAACAATCTAACTATCTCCTTCTTCATAGCGTCCTTGCGGTCTTGCGCAAATCTTCTAACCCTTTGGCGAATGGGGGTAGCCCCTAGAGGTACCCTTAACACGTGCTCAATCTTTTCCCTAGGAACTCCCGGCATGTCAGATGGTTTCCATGCAAAGATATCCCTATTTTCCTGGAGGAAAAGAGTGAGCGCGAGTTCCTATTTTTCATCAAGGTTGACCCCAGCATAAGTCACCTTATCGGGGTCCTCAGGATTGAGCAAAATCTCCTCGGTTTGGATGTCATCGGTCTAGATCTTGTCCTTGGTAGGTTTCTTTGTAGGAACCTCCATTCCAGTCTGCTCCTCTATACCGACCGCCTTCTGGATCTCCTTTTGGTCTGACAGCATCAACTATTTGGTAGCCATCTCACAACTCTGTACATCACAATCAAAAGAATTCCAAAGATCAGAGTGGAGGGAGGTTATTCCGTTCAGACCTGGCATCATTAGGGAGAGATACGGATAGTGCGGCACTGCCATAAATCTGGCCATCGCCAGTCGACCGATGATAGCATGGTATGCTGACTCGAAGTCTGCCACCTGGAAAAGGATACACTCCGTCCTAAAATTATCACGAGTGCCAAAGGTGACTGGCAGAGTGATTTGTCCAATTGAGACTGAAGTCGTGCCAGGCACAATCCCATGGAAGGGTGAAGAACTCGGTTGGAGGTCATTGACTGACAGACCGAGCTCTTGAAGGGTCCTGGTGAAGATTAGGTCTAAACTCCTTCCTCCATCAATCAGTACTCTGTTGAACTTCACCTCCTTCATAGTCGTAGCAAGCACCAATGGGTAGCGGCCTGGTTTTGGTAGATGTTTTGGATGGTCCGACCGATCAAAGGTGATTGGCATCTCAGACCACCTCGAGTTAATCTCTCGAAGCTCTAACTTTTGCTTGCGCTTGGATGTATAGGCATCCGGGCCTCCAAAGATGAAGTTTACTTCTTTGCGGGGCTCCTGGAACTCTCCCGAATCATCCTTGTCATCATCATCCTTAGGGTTGTCTTTGTTGCTGTTGTTGCGCCTCGGAGGATCTTTGGCCACCTTGAGCGCAGCTGTTGCCAAACCCTTCAGATAATAGCAATTTTTTGCTTTGTGGTTTCCCTTGGGATGCCAAGGGCAAATGCCACTCAGCAACTCATCAGTAGACGGCTGGTTCGTCCGAGGATTCTTCTGAAACCGGTCTACTATGTTGACAGCATTGTCGGGTTTTCTCTTGTTGTCCTTCTTGGAGGACTCAGGCTTGTCGGACCGCTTTTCCTTGCCCTTTCCTCGGATATCATCAAGTGCAGATTCCCCTGATGCATTCTTATCAACAATCTTGAAGCACTCTTGAGCAGTGAGCTTGAGATCATGGTTCCTCTGACCGATTTCCCGGACCAGATCGTCACTGCGAATTCCACCCAGGAAGGCAGTAATGATTTGCTGATCGGGGATGTTGGGGATCTTAGTTTTCTTAGCGCAAAACCGCTTGATGTAGTCACGAAGAGGCTCGTCTCCTTTCTGCTTGATCCGAGTGAGGTCAAAGTGGTTGCCCGGTCAGTTGCAAGTTGCTTGGAAACTTTCTATGAGTTTCCGGTTGAGGTCTCCCCAGGATGTGATCGACTCCTCAGGTAAAGATGTGAGCCATATCCGAACGGCAGGCTCTAAGCAGACCGGAAGGTAATTAGCTATTACGTAGGAATCACCTCCAGCCGACCGGATCGCCGTGCTATAGAGTTGTAACCACTCTCGGGGATTGGTTTGCCCATCATATTTTTTGATGGGAACCGACTTGAATCCTTTCGGCCATTGAGCAATGCAAAACTGAGGGACGTAAGCCTTGATGCCATCGATCTCGTCATCAGTCGGCGTTAGTGACCGCCTTTGTCGGTCTGGGGACGTAGTTGGGTTATGACGGTGGCATGGGCCAACATCCTCGTCATGATGACATCGTCGATTGCCATCATTATCGCGCCGATCCTGATCGTCATGTTGACGTTGGTCATCGTGGTTGTCTCTTGGAGGAGGACTCTGACGATCATCCCGTTGGTTATCCCATTGGTCTTCACGTCGGTCGTCCCACCGGTCTTCCCGTCGGGCGTCCATCCTTTGTTCACGCCGTTCTTCCTCATAGCGTTGTTTGTCCTGAGCGCGTTCCTCATGATGAGAGTTGATGGTGTCTCGTCCATCACGGAGGCTGAGAGAATTTCTCAGATCTTCACGTCTTCGCCGACCCTGAGGAGATACATGGCTGGAACTTGTGACCGACTGAGACTTTGTAGCATCTTGTGCTGCTGCGGTTTTGAGCATAGCAACTGCCTTCTGCATAGCAGGAGTTTGATAGTGGGCATCGACCATTAAAGTGTCAAGCAATGTCTTTGCCCCGGTGATGTTGTTCTGTGGGGTGTGGTAGACCTTAACACTATCCACTTCAAGGTCAGGGCCAAGATCCAGTCGGCATGCATCACACGACCCGCGTGACCCTATTGGTCGACGGTGGTGACTGACCGATAATTCATCCGCTGGCGGGTTATCATCCTGTCGACCTCCTTCGACCAGCTGGTTTTGGAGACCATCGGCTGGATTCCCTTCTTCTTCGGCATCTAGATCCTCTTCTTGGTTTCCAACGGCAGGATCTACTATCTCCACCATGTTGACTGTATGGGGATATGAGTAGCTTGATTCGACCATGTCCTCATCAAAAGACCGGTCTAGTGTCGAGTCATATCCGAAGGAAGAGTCTTCATGCTCGGATCCGAGTGGGATCAACGCAGGAATAATGTCAGACGGACTCGGTGATCGAGCCATGGGGCTGGCTGCGGTCGAGTCTGATCTATAGTCATTCAGACCTACGGCTCCATTGTCGCCGACCGTGAAGTCGAGTGATCCAAAGGAGATCTTGAAGTCCGGAGAGTATTGGATGATGGGAAGTTCGGCCATCATAGTCGACGGAGAATCCCGGCGAGCCTTGTCCCCTACCTGGCGCGCCAACTATTGATGCTCAAGACCGGTAGTAAATATATAGGGCTACGTCGAGACCAAGAACTACGATGGTTACACAGGACGCCGAATTATACAGGTTCGGGCCCTCTCAATGAGAGTAAAAACCCTACATCCTGTGTTCTGTATTGTATTGATTGTTCCGAGATGTTAAGCCTAAATTGTCTCTAGCTAACTCTCAACCCCTCCTCATGGGGGTTACCCTGCCACCTTATATATCCGGTCGGCAGGGGGTACAAGTAGAGTCCTATTCGTACTCTACAATGGTTCCATACGGCAAGTCTAATCTTTCTTATCTTGCACTCCAAGCCGAGTCGGTCAGCTTCCTTGTTGATGAAGTACCCGGTCGGCCACCGACTTTAGCCTTGTATGAGGATACCCGTAAAGCAAGTATCCCACAGTCACATATTACCACCATTGTGTGGTCTGGTTGCAAAATAACCCCCATATTGCACCCAAATTAGTATTGTTCCAATAGATAGTCGTGGCATTAGGGGGGAAACCTAGTAGTGGACTCAAAATTGATAAACCCTTGCCGATAGGTTAAACTATATTTATCCATATTTCCCTTTCAAATCTTTTTGATTTCAATTTGCACATTAGATTTTCCACTTCATGTTGGAATTTAGTCCAACCCAATTTCAAAAAAAAATATAAAATGGAATTTTTTTCGAGTTTATCTTTTTGAGATCTTGGATATGTAGAAAGTTTGAAGATATTTTTCTTCAAAAAATATATTTTCTTTCTTGTGGGCCACCACCAGTGGGGACCACTGGCCAGAGCGGAGGACGAGAGGAGCTAGTCCCTGGTCGGCCGACCTGACCAACAACGGATCTCTGGCCTCACTTGCCCCAACAATTAGTAGGCAACAACCATGTCTCAATGAGATCGTTGCTCTGCTTCGCTATTTAAGGCAATGGCCAGGAGAGGGAGTTCCTCACTCCATTGACATTTTTTCACCTCTCCACTTTGCTCTAGCCATTTGCTTCCACATTCTCCTTGGTCTTGCATTGCTCAACACTCTGTTTCCACCAAAAATATTGGCTTTGATTCACATTTGCATTTACAAGTTGGTTTCGCATTTGCAAGAATTTCCAATGGAGTTTTTGTTTAGTGTTTTTCACTAACCATAACCCCTGTTCGAGTTGCTCTTGTGTTGGTTTCTTCAAGTGTGTAGTGATGAACAAGATGAAGCGAGCCTTAAGCAAAATGAAGAACAAGGTGACGGGGCGCCCGAGCAGTTCAACACCTTCAATGGTGTATAATATTCACTCCCGTTGCCAACGCCTTGAGGAAGATCCAGAAGAAAGCAAACCTGTTGAGGAACCAACGAAAGTGGAGCTAGAACTATAGTCAGATTTCAGCAGTGTTCAACTATGACTCAACACCGACTGTGACCTCGACTTGGTTGGAAAGAGAAAATGTGACATCCATCAGATGATCACCGACTGGTCTTATGTTCCTACGTGAATGTATGATCCGGACTTTCTTTCCAAGATAGGTATGGATATTGAATTTTCTTCTATCATTGATGCTATAACAGGATGGGATGGTTTTGTTCCGGTAGATGAGCCTTGCTCTCATTTGCTTACCTTTCAATTCCTTTGCACCATTCAGTGGGATAGTGAGAGTATTTCATTCCGATTCAATGGAATGGAAATCTCTCTCACATGGAGGCAATTCAATGATTTGCTAGGTTTTTCTTCTATTGCTGTTTTGGATTTTCATTCCAAAAATTTTTGTTTTGAGAAAAGCAACTTTTGCGAAGAAATCACAGGGCACACCCTCGCTCTATCACCTATAAATATGGATATCCATAACCCTACCTTGATTTTTATGCATAAATGGTTGTCAGTGACTTTGTTCCCTAGAAAGGATGTTAGAACTATGTAGGGGGATGAAATGTTTCTTCTTTACATCATGGTTAATAAAATTGAAGTCTCACCTGTCATAGCCATGGTTAAGCAATGGGTTGAAGTTATCAAACAAGTAGGGGATTTTGAATTCATGTCCCTGATCTATCACCTTGTGCACAATCTTGGTTTACATGGAAATGCCCATATCAATTATTTAATTTATGAACGGGATGTCCTAGGTGAACAATTCTTTAGATCAGGACATTCTTTGAAACAAGGACCCGATAGCTCATTGCTTTATTTCTTTTCCAGTTATGCAAATGAAATCTAGGTACCTAACCCGGATTTTCATTTGTATAACTGTGATGAACTAACCATTCCTCTAGAGTCAGGCCTTGAAGCTCACAAGAATAGTGTTTTTGGTCCTATGACTAGAAACAAATCAAGGAGGAACACCGAGGCATCCTTCCCGAAGGAGGAGCCAAGCACGGGATCTTGAGATCACACCATTCTTCACGGATGTGGAAGTGCATCCTAGGACACTGGCAATTGGCCCAGAGGAGCCTACAGTAGCTCAAGTTCAAGTAGCTTACCACCACTATTCAACACACATCACTTTCATAGCGGTTGAAGGAGGGGCACAGATGACCTCACCAGGAAAATTGACAATATGTCCCTCCAGATCGACCAGTTGGACCAAACCATCCACACTCATATCCAGCATAAAAATGAGTGGAGGGATGATGTCCAAAGACATCTCTGGAGAATTGAGAATAAGGTCTCTTAAGGTAATGTTGATATTTCTTAATGTCGTCACTAAGTTTCCTTAGCAACGAAGCCATAAATGTTTATTGGTAATATTTAACGAATGCAGAGAGTCCGCAAGCGCAAGAAGAATACTATTGTAGCATTTCACCCGGAAGTATTCAGGGTATTGTATTTGTTTTATCCCAAAGGAAGGCATATGATTCATCAAAGTAATTACCATATTTCTAGACATTGCATATTTGATTATAAGACAAAGTCCTCACAAGGGTAAGGTTAAAGGTAAACATGATAATGGACACATAGATAGGATACTCAAGTTATATATATATATATATATATATATATATATATATATATATATATATATATATATATATATATATATATATATATATATATATATATTAGTTTAGTGGAGAAGGACAAAGAAAGAGCTAAGTTCGCATATTGCTTTTATATAGTTACATAATCTAAAGGAGTAATCACATTTAAGTGAACACTAAGCACATGGAAATGATCTAAGTCACACATTAGTCATGCATCATTATAACGACATAAATAAAGACTATAGTAAGGGCTTATGTCTAACATGGCAATATAGTATTACTACATTACTAAATGCAAGCATAATAACCACATACATGAATGATAATATAATCAAACAAGAAACACATGACCCAAACATAACTATATAGAAAGACTAAATATATTAAATAGAATAAAGTCTTACAAAAGAAGAAAGATACAAGAGCCATACTACAACTTCAAGGAAGACTTAGGAACTGAAGAAGACTCTTTTCTAAGCCTAACTCGACTAAAACTAACAGGAATCATAAAATGGTAAAGAGAGTAATGCTTCTTGGTGTGTTTTGAGGAGTGAGCCACACCCTTCCTTTTATAGCTGTCGAAAGGCGGTTCTGTGGTTAGTAACTCTTGCCCTAAGGGGGACAACCGCCTTTGGGAATTCGATGGGGAACCGACTGAGGAAGCTGGGCCTCAGTGGGCTAGCCCTCTGTTCGACCAAATAGGCCCTGCCTCTTTTGACACACTAGTGGGTGCCCCCTTCTTTGCTTCTCCATGGCTTAGGCCTTCTGTATGTCAGTTTGGTACTGCAGGTGGCCAGTTGATCCATGGGAATCTTTATTGGTGAACTCCGATTGGTCAATTTTGTGTTTCTTCGCCACATTGGTGTGGTTTCTCCTCTATTTTGATATTTTTCCTGCATGTGAGTGATTCTTCAAGCAATCGCGGATATTTATTAATTCTAACTAATATGCATGGTGGTAATATACAATCCTTCTTTATTTTGAGTAATGTTGATAGCCGGAAATGGTAGTTAACGACCATCAACAAACTCCCCCAAGATGAAACTTTGTTCGTCTCGATGCAAAGATAAAACTTTAGGTTGTTGATCAAGAGTTGCTACAATGTTTTATGTTTCCCTATAGTACCAAATGCACAACAAAATATTCTACCTTTTATTGAATGAGTTGCTATAAGGCTTAAGTGGAGCTCTAGGTAGGAATAAATGAGACATACTTGTAACACATATATTGCTAAACCAAAAGACTAAACCCACGTAGAAACAAGTCACACAATCTGATCGAGATGTGCATGTGTGTGGAATTTAGTGGAATCATGATGGAATGGTGGATACTACTTTTTTAGTAGATTCTCTCTTTCTTTAATTATCACTTGGGCATGGCTATTTCATTTTCTTCTTCTTCTTTTCTCTTTTTTTCATCATGCTCAAGATTAGGAGAAAGCATTTATTCTATTCTTTTGATAGCCATGCCTTCCTTGCAACCAATTGAGAGAGAATCATAACATCATATTCATGGGGTATTTTTTTTTCTAACTTCCGGAATAGAAGTTAAGCATATGGTGGTGGAAGCAATGGAATGGTATTGCTATCTCCCAGTGTAGGAGCATTAGCAGATGATGGTAGATGTGTACATGAATCTTGATCATAAAAGCATGAAATGGATCTCACAAAGTTTGCAAGCATTTTGATATAGCTCAATGTGAAAACAAACAACATATGTGGAAAGTTTTGCAATGAAGTATAACATATGGATGTGGTAGGAATTTTCATCATTGAGGAACTTTTCAATTTTATCATTTTGAAAAACAAATCTCTGAATGTTAAGCTTCACTTTAGGACAAAGATCATAATAGCCGTATTCTAATCATGTCATGCCTCAGAACAACCTAGAGTTAGATCATGCACTTTGCAACACACAAGTATTCAAGTTCAAGGCAATCATGTTTAGCCAACAAACTAAAAAATTGGGAGTGCACTAAGTTGTATACGAGGGACTATAAAAAGATATAAAATAGAGCAACTATTCATCATCTCAACATGAAGGCATCAACATCCCTAGCATGCATGACAACCTATTATTTTTGTTTTTTAGTTTTGCAAGTTTTTATTTTGTTTTATGAGGGTTAGTCCGACAAAGAAAAAGGAAGACAGGAAAGATACAAGTCCCCTTGGTGGGAGTGCTCCCCCAAGCTTGCTCTTTCTCATGGCTGTTGGTTGGGATCAAATCCTATCCAATGGTAGTATGCCACCATGTAGTCATGAAACTCTCGTAGTTGTTCCTGGAGGTGACAAAAATGATCGTGAGTAGCAAGGGTGTTTCGCATTTCCCCTGTTCTCACATCCAGATCGTCCATTCTCCTTGTAAGATCTCTCAATATTGAACCATAGTCATGATGACTAAAGCTCCAAAATGAGTGACGTCAATCATGATGTGGAGGCATCCTAATCGACTCAGGGCCGTGCCACCATTGTGTACTACTAACTTGCTGCGAAGACGAACCTCCAGTCTCATACTGCTATGGCGGGACATCCAAGCGGGATCACAAGAATGTTCTGAGCCTGTAGTGTAATCCTGGACTGGTGGTGTAGTCCTAGCTGCGTTAGAGGTCGCACGCCTCCTGCTTTGCTGCATGCGTCGGTTGGCGGACCTTACAGGCATTCCTTCTCTCTACAACTGTATGGTTAGTTCACAACAACTATACAAATCATATCTCGAGTTACACAATGGGATTTCGTTTGTATAGCCAAGGTAATAAAAGATAACCATTAGGACGCTTCTTAACATCGTCAATAGCACTAGAAATGCTTGTTGACATTTCTTAACGTCATCACTAAGTTTCCTTAGCAACGAAGCCATAAATGTTTACTGGTAATCTTTAATGAATGCAGAGAGTCCGCAAGCGCATGAAGAATACTGTTGTAGCATTTCACCTGGAAGTATTCATGGTATTGTATTTGTTTTATCCCAAAGGAAGGCATATGATTCATCAAAGTAAATACCATATTTCTACACATTGCGTATTTGATTATAAGACAAAGTCCTCACAAGGGTAAGGATAAAGGTAAACATGATAGTGGACACATAGATAGCATACTCAAGTTATATATATATATATATATATATATATATATATATATATATATATATATATATATATATATATATATATATATATATATATATATATATATATATTAGTTTAGTGGAGAAGGACAAAGAAAGAGCTAAGTTCCTATGTTGCTTTTATATAGTTACATAGTCTACATTATATATTATTATATAGATACAATGACAATGCAAGACAATCACACCCTAGGCATCCAGTTTTCCCCTGCATTAGGCATCCGGTTTTCCCCTGCATCCACAGAATGATTGCAGCCAAGAGCCTATTGCATAGCTAAACGTGGGGGATTTCTAAGGATAGATAGGGCTGACATCATCTACTGCCTGCCCCTAGCAATCCGTGGGCTACACGATGATGCATTTTATTGATCTAAGCACCATGCTTACATCTCTAGAACAATACTCCTAATTCGTTAAGCGATGGATCAGAAAAGGAGTAATCATATTTAAGTGAACACTAAGCAGATGGAAATGATCTATGTCACACATTAGTCATGCATCATTATAATGACATAAATAAAGACTAGAGTAAGGGCTTATGTCTAACATGATAATATAGTATTACAACATTACTACCATGCAAGCATCTTAACCACATACATGAAAGGATCATATAATCAAACAAGAAACACATGACCCAAACATAACTATATAGAAAGACTAAATATATTAAATAGAATAAAGTCTTACAAAAGGAGAAAGATACAAGAGCCATACCACAACTCCAAGGAGAATTGGGAACTGAAGAAGACTCTATTCTAAGCCCAACTCCACTAAAACTAAAGGAAAACACAAAATGGTAAAGAGAGTAATGCTTCTTCGTGTATGTTGAGGAGTGAGCCACACCCTTCCTTTCATAGCTGTCCAAAGGTGGTTCTGAGGTTGGTAACTCCCGCTCTAGGTGGGATAACCGCCTTTGGGATGTCGGTGGTTAACCGACTGAGGAAGCTCGGCCATAGTGGGCTGGCCCTCTGTTCAGCCAAACACCCCTGTTCGGCTGAACAGGGAGTGGGCCGACTAGGGTCCTGCCTCTTCTGACACACTGGTGGGTGGCCCCCTTTTGATTCTCCATGGCTTAGGCCTTCTGTATGTTGGTTTGGTACTACAGGTGGGCTAGTTGATCCGTGGGAATCCCCTTTGGCGAACTCCGATTGGTCAACATTGTGTTTCTTCGCCACATTGGTATGTTTTCTCTTCTCTTTTGATATTTCTCCTGCATGTGAGTGATTCTCCAAGAAATAGTGGATATTTATTAATTCTAACTAACATGCATGTTGGGAATATACAATCTTTTCTTTATTTTGAGTAATGTTGATGGCCAGAAAGGGTAGTTAATGACCTCAAGTGGTAACATCCAAATGAGCAATTATTTTCACTCTCAAGGCTAGTTTGGACAGCGGCCACCACCGTTGGTGTGAGCTCAAGCTAGCATGGGGGAGTTCCTTCTCCTAATGTGAAGGTAACTTGTATCATTTCTCTTTCCAATCACCACATGCATGATAAACTAAAAACATGAAAAAGATTTATTTCCCTTTCACATGCATGTTAAATAGAAAACCTAAAAGTATAAAAATAAAAATAGTAATGAATAAATTCATGCGTGATATGAATGCATAAGGTTTCCTATATTGAGATAATGAATAGTTGCTCTATCTTTTATTCCTTTCATATGCCCAGTGATGAGTATGTGGGGTCTCAAAATATTTTGCCTGGCAAATCTAGATTCTTGGCTGGTTATTCAAGTATTAATGCCAGGAGCTTCCTCACAATGTCTAATATACAACTTGGTGCATTTTCCTTTGACGTGAAGCACGGCATGGAAAAAGGAGAAATTATATCAGCTGATATTTTACCCTGCAATATAAGTTTTATTGGAGCTGATTTACGCAAGAAAAGGAAGATGCAGTATATTCAGATCGGCATGAATATTGATCTATGTGTGGAGTATGGCTAGATACGGTAGTACATCAGTTGATTAAAGAGGCTAAGGGGATTAGGAAGGTGCTGCATTATTTTACTATTCTTGTTATGTGTGCAAGTTAGAGTTCAAGTTAATTAGTCTTGAGTCGGTTTGTTATCCTAGTCACGTAAACCAACTGGAGTCGGACTTGACTCCTAGTGCCTGCGTGCACATAAATTGAGCGAAGCCCTTCTAAACAGGGGGGGATTAGGTTTTATCATATTGTGTGTTTTCTCTGAGCAGGATGGAACCCTAGGAGCGATTCCTGCAACTCTCATTAGAGAGTTATTGGTCAGATCCCTACATGGATTTGAATTGTGCTGTGATCGAGGTTTGTCTTCCTTGGTTGCATGCTGGAAATAAGATTTCCAACTCTTCTGTTCGTAACCAGTTTTGGTGTTTGGGTGGAAGAATTCTGCTAGTACGATTTGGCGTCAACTACATAAGGTTGAAGTCGTTCCATCTTTTATCAAGGATTAAAGTTTCTATTGCTACTCGACTGCTGCTACTTGTTTTGTGAGATTCTAAATTGCAAGACCAATACATATTGCTGAGATATTATTATTACTATTATCAGATTTAATCTATTTATACTTGATCTGCATTGTCGTGTACTCATTGCTATTGGATTAAAGGGCATACTGCTAGCTGCCATTATTTTTCGCAATATATCATAATAATTGTAGCTTGTAGCCACTTAATTCAGAGGAAGCTTATTTGTTTGTTTAAGTACCATGAAAGATTAACTTGGACACCCGTCATCATTTCCTTATCACCCAGTTTACAACATAGTACTCTATCTAGTTTTGGTTTGTTGACATGATTAAATTTCACCTCAAACGCACTAGTGGGTAGCATAAGCATTATCTTTCTAGGTTCTTGGGAGATATGATATGGTTAGTTAGGGCTACTATGATCTTGCTCAATTTGTGAAACTTGACATGCGGAGAATTAACTTGATAAAAATGACAAGTTCCTCAATGATATAAATTCCTAACACAGCCATATGTTATGCTACATTGAAAAACCTTATTCATATGCTACTTGTATTTTCACTGAGTCTTGTCAAGATTGTATGACACTAGTGAGAAATATTTTCTGTATTCATGATCAAGTCTGCACACATCATGCTAAGTTTCCACACTGGAAATTAGCAACCATCCATGTCACACCATACATCCACAAAATAAAGACTCTATCTTCATGTTTGATCTCTCCCCGAGGCAATCAAGGTTTTGGCTATCGAAAAAAAGAGAGAAAAAGATTCTTGCTCCATGAAGCACTTGATGAAAAAAAAAAGAAAACTCTTGCTCCATGAACAGCCTAAGTGAGAAAAAGAAAGAAAGAAAAGATAGCCAAAACTACCAAATAAAGGGAGAGACAAATAAAAAGATTCCTTATCCCACTCCACCATTTCCACCACACATGCACATCTTGATCATGCTTGTAGGAAATGTTTTCTCCATGGAACCACTCTTTTGACTCGAGGATATATGAAATACGAGTATGCCACATTCATCCATACCCCAAAGCTCCACACTTTGAGTGGTCTGAGTGAATCATTTGAGAAACTTAGATTTTTCATAAAAATTAAGCTTCGGGCTAAAGTCGATCAAAAAGAATAGATGTAAGAGTAGTCCTACAAACTGTTCTGTCTTTCAACTACCCAAGATTGGAGAAGCTACAACGCCCCAAAGGTAATAAAAGGTGAAGTACATGCCAACTTTAGGAGAAGAAATTAAATATGTGGGGGAGGGTGAATATCGTCTTATCTATTTTTTTTATCTTATGTCTCATTGTTCATATTCTTCTTTCTTCCTTAATTCATTATTCCATGAATTCCTCAAAACAAGGCTCATCAAAATGCATAATCTATGACTACTAATAAAATAAGAAAAAAAGTCAAGAATAATACATTGTACCAACTCATGATCCACACAAACCTTAGTTTAGCCTTTACTTGGGACGAGCAAAGGTTCAGCTTGGGGAGTTTGTTGATGGTCGTTAAGTACCAATTTTGACGGCCAATATACCTAGAAAAGTAGGAAGACTTAGTATTTCATACTTGCATGTTAGTTATGAATAATAAGATTCCACTTGTCCTTAGAGAATTATGTGCATGCAGGGATTTGATACAATATATGTGGAGAAATGGAGCACAATCTAGGGAAACACCATTCTGGCCAATGAGACGGTGCCAACTCCAACACGCACAAACACACTCAAGAGCTTGTTATTTCCCTCTTTCATTTGTAGTTTCCTAGTCCTAGTGTAGTTTAGTGTAGGAGGAGCATTGATCAAGTCTCTAAGTCATAGGAGTATTGGTATGGCTCTTGTATCTTTACCTTTATTCTTTTATATTATTATGACTTTGTTCTATTCCATTAATATAATCCTTCCTTATAGTTATGCTTATGATATGTGTTCCTTGTTTGGTTATATATCATGCATATTCATGTCATAGGAATTTATACTCTCATGATGGTATAGACTTGCTACCTTATTGTCATGATTGTCATATACCTTGACTATAGTCTAAATGTTATAATGCTAGTTGTACTTTAGTCTAGTTGTTATGATTCAACATGGGTTTGATATCTAATCAGGATTGCCATTGTTTGGCTCATGACATGTTAATCCGTAGGGTTAGAGTTATGTATGCTTTAGTATTTGTTAATCCAATTAGTGATTTTAGTGTTTCATCAATGCTAGAGTTCTACTGAAATGTGTAAGCGCCGTGCTTAGATGGCTAGAGTATTGATCACCTCATAATCCATAGTTTGTAGAGGTAGGAAGTAGGTGGTGAAAGCCCTATCTGTCCATTGTACTCCTCCATGTCTGGTTACGATGTGTCTCCAAGACGGAGTTGCCTTGTGTATACCATGCATGAATCCATACACAAGTGTTGAATGCTTTAGACTATGACTAGTACAACCTTGCATATAATTATTTGACTATGTAACTATATAGGTAGACTAACTTTAGAGATACAACTTTGCTTGCAAAACCAAAACTCCCTAGTGACTTAGGACTTTATTTATCTTTAGGAATGATTGCTCTATGTGTCACACTACCCCTATTCTTATTATTATACTTACCCCTGTATGAACTCTTAATACTGATACAAATCTTTATGACTATATTACTATTAACAATCATATATTTATGTTATAGCCTTCCTTTCATAGAACTATAAATGACAAGCTATTGGAGAAATCCAATAGTAAAATGCTACAACAACATTATCCGTGCGCTTGCGGATTTTACTATATTGACACTGAAGTGCATCTTTATAATTATGTCTAGTATGACGTTAAGAAGTGCCACAAGCATTTCTTGTGCCTAGCCAGGGATGATTATATCGATGTAACTTAGTAAACGTTAGCAAGTGTCAAGAGTAGCTTGCGCCTTACAACCATCACGACATAGAGGATGTTGAGAATCTGTGGGTATCGTGTCTTCGTGTCATATGCCACCTTGCTGACGTAGTACATGACATGTTGGACCTTGAGTACGAGTCCCTCTTTAACTCGCTTGACCACGAGCACGGCACTCACGACTTAAGTAGTCGCTGTGATGTAGAGGAGTAGTAGCTCCTCGCCTAGGAGCGGTGGAGTCAGCACTGGAGCATTGTTCAAGATGTGTTTGACCTTGTCAAGGGCATACTGTGCTTCGGTCGTCCACTCAAACTGGTCAGAGTTCTTCAAAAGCCTGTATAGTGGGAGGACTCTCTCATCGAGGTGTGAGATGAAGTAGCTTAGCGCCGCTAAGCACCCTGTGAGATGCTGCAATCCATTTAGGTTTCGAATTGGCCCCATCCGCTTGATCGCAGATATCATCTTAGGATTGGCTTTGATGCCTCACTCGGAAACGGTGAATCCTAAGAGCATGCCTTTTGGCACCCCAAAAATGCATTTCTCGGGGTTGAGCTAAACATCATTTTTGTGCAGCTTGGCGAAGGTGCGCTCAAGGTCGATCATGAGAGTGTTGGCTTTTTTGGACTTGACTATGATGTCATCCATGTAAGCCTCGATAGTATTGTCGGTTAAGCGATCAAAGCATTTTGGCATGTAGCGCTGAAAGGTCATGCCAACATTCTAATGACCAAAAGGCATCATTACGTAGCAGTACGAGCTGAACAACATGATGAAAGATGTCGTGAGCTTGTTGGATTCTTTCATTGTGATCTGGTGATGTCCAGAGTACACGTCTAGGAAGCGGAGGGTTTCTGAAAGTGCATCTAGTCCCCTAGAGGGTTTTGGTGTATTGAATGACAATGTGATTAAAGGACTAATGATTCTTATGAAGTGATTAAAAAGGACATAATTAACAAATGTACATTATATGTCTCAACATGGATATTATTGTTCAAAATGTATGCTGACTCAAATTATGAGACATGGATATTCATTGTATGATTCGGTATTTATTTGAATGGCTTGTTCATAAGGATCAAAGAATGTATATAAAAAAGGGGATGATGATCAATTGCTTGTGGACTCACAATTGGATACTCTATTAAAAGCGAAGTGATCGAAATGTCTACACAATACGCAATGGAATTCATGTGAATGATGCAAAGTAATGCATGGTATTGTTGTTACGAAGCGTGAGCTCCGAAACATCAAACAGAAAAAGGGAAATGGAAATGGGGTATTCGAAGGATTCTGGGTGATGTAACAGGTGTTCTTCACATATCCCAAAAAAGATTCATCCTGTTACAAGTAAGTAGGTGTGCTCTATTTATAGGCCCGTACCTAGGTCATATGCAAATGACCATTTTTCCCCTAGTTACCTACTATATTCCCTGAATATTCGGTACAAAATAGTCATGGTAAACTGGTCATTCGAGCTTTTTTGATACCCTTCGTTGATCCGCACGCCACCAAATATGCTAACGCCATGTGTCTCTATAAAATGCCTCGCTCGCCTTCGGCTTTGGGCACAACCTTCAACCTTCGAAGGTGACGTGGTCCCCTTCGAAGGGATTCGCGTCCCTTCGAGCGTTCTAGCTTTCTCTCATCCGAAGTCCAGGGGCTTTGATCTTTTCGGATCCCTTCGAAGGGTGCGTACCCTTTGGAGGGGTTCTGGTTCTTCGGGAGTCTTCGGAGGGTACCTATCCTTCGGAGGAGTTCTGGTTCTACCAGAACCTTCGGATGGTACCTGTCTTAAAAAATTATGGTTAATAGTAAGGATAACGACTTTGACTGTCCTTGAAGGGTGGCCCATGAGGTGATCCCCCAACAGTAGCCCCTCGAGGGGTGGGTCCAACTTTGATTGGCCGAAACCCTTGCCTTAGCGGGATCTTCTGCCAAAATGCCACCCTTTGGGTATCAAAGTTGAGCATCTGAGTTAGGGTTTTGGGTGATTTTTTAGAGCTGCTGCCTATAAAAAGAGAGGGTGATTGCGATAAAAAAATGTTTTACTACTCATCTTGTACTTGATTCTTGCGGAGATGCCCCTCATTATGATTCGGACCCGATGAGTGACCGTGTCTGCGAGCGAATCCTCCTCTGGAAGCTCACCCGGTTCCTTCAAAGGTAATGCTTGACTTAGCTTAAGGTGTCGCGGCAATTCGTATTTCATTTATTTAATTGAATTACTATGTTCTTGGTTCTCGAGCCTCCGCAGTAAATGCTGGTTTGTTTTCACCCGACTATATAAGCGAGGGGGGTGGGGGTAGGGGGTGAAACGAGGCGCTTGAAGTTTTCTTTCTTTGCGATAGGCTTTGCTTGCTTCCTCTTGCCTTTTCTTTTTAGGACTTCGAGTTCTATGCTCGCGCCAGATAGAGTTGTGCCTGCCTTGAAGTGTATCTCAAGGTGTGCTTTGCGATAGTAGAGTTGCTCGCTCTTTCTTGGTTGTTTGTGTGTTCATTTGTTTTGTTTGTTGTTCTTACTAGTT
The DNA here is from genome assembly GCA_032690845.1 of Eleusine coracana subsp. coracana. Classification (NCBI taxonomy): domain Eukaryota; kingdom Viridiplantae; phylum Streptophyta; class Magnoliopsida; order Poales; family Poaceae; genus Eleusine; species Eleusine coracana. The sequence goes on along the minus strand of CM064426.1, from coordinate 46,833,283 downwards.
GGTCTTGTTTTAGGATCTCAAGACATGGCTCGAGTCGCACAGACTGCTCGACCTGATGAAATTTCTTCTTGTGAGGACCGCCCTTTGAACTCCGAAGGGGCTGTCGCGAAGGCTGAAGCGAATCATGCCTTTGCGCGAAGCTTGGAGGAGACCTTAATTAGTGATCAAGGCAACAAAGCTCAGGATCCTCCTCGGGCTTGAATGAGGATACTGATGACAAGGAGGAAGACAACAATGAAGGGGTTGAAGAGGAGGGTGAGGACGAAGAGGAGGACGAGGATGAGGAGTTTCACCCTCGTGATGAAGACAGGCTCGCTGCTGACGCTCAAGCCCAAGGCTTGAGCCATCGTGTTCGAGGCTCCGATCCCCTCAAGGAAGACTTGGAGGATGTTGAAGTTGATGTTAGTGAACTTATTCCAATTGGTGACCCGGATCAACGTAAAGGTCGAAAAGGGAAAAACAAGGAAGCCGAAGAAGAGAGGCCTCGATCTTTTGTGTTTGGTTGATCTCGTGTTAAACATGCCATAATTTCACACCTTGTCGACCAGGGTTATTTCACCATTGCTTGATGCCCGGTTGCCTAGCCAAGAGGAGACTCCCAGTCCTCGGCGAGATGAAGCTGTGGTCTTCGAGGAGCACTTTACCACCGGGCTGTGCTTTCCATGTTCGTCTTTTATGGGGGAAGTGTTGGATCGATTCGATGTGCAGCTGCATCAAGTGAGCCCCAGCGGCATAGCGATGCTTAGCAAGTTTGCTTGGGGGATGCTGAGCGATCAAGGGAAACCTCATATCAAAGTGTTTTGCAAGTACTACTATGCTCACTACCAGCCGAAGCTTATCAAGATTGATGGTGTGACACATGAAGTAGAATTCGGCTGCGTTACCTTTGTGCCCTGCTTTCGAGGGACCGATCAGTTCATTAAGTGCAGCCGGAACCGTTGGGGCGATAAGTGGCATGAGAGTTGGCTGTATGTTAAGGTTCCTTCGGAGACTGTGGTTACAGATGGAAAAGAGACTGAAATCTTTCCCCTAACCTCTCAACTTGTCTCGTGTAGGCCCTGATCTGTGGACGGGTGAGTGCCTAGGGGTTGTAAGAATGACTTTGTCTTCATGTTGCCACTTTTAACTCTAGTGCCCGTGACCTTGTTGAAGAGTTCATTGCTGCTAATAAGTGGCCTTTGAGCAAGAACTGCAAGATACCAGGCTTGATTGAAAAGAGGATTCCTTCAAGGCCTGAAATTAAGGTTCCTTTTCCCAAAGTCTCGGTGGACAAGCGGGGCTTTGATGATGATGCGTTTTTGGAGTTTTTGGTTGCTGCTGGCGAATCAGTGGTTCGTCCGTACACTCGTGAGGAGGACAAGCACACTCGTGAGAAGACTTCGCATAGCGGGCGGCTCAACCGCGTGCTGAGCTTGGCTGGTATTGCGTACCTTGATTGGGTTGCACCTGGCCCTTGTGCTAAACGGAACTAGGTTCCTGGTAACATTGGCTCTGAAGCCGTTGGAACAAAGAAAAGCAGGAAAGGGAAGGCCCCCGCTCCGATCCAGGTCCAGGTCAAGAGCAAGGTCCCTAAGAGGAAAAGGGAGGAAACCACTATGGTCGAAACCTCGAAGCGCGCTACTATCACCATGCCTCGTCACGATTCTTCGGGGTCCTCGGCTCCTGGGTTTCACGCTGTGGGGACCCTGGTGATGGCCGGAGCCATGGAGGACGCTTTTGGTAGTGATGATGATGGGGAGAAAGGTGCTGATGTGGTTGTGGTTTCTCCTCCTCTTGTGAAGGGTGCCGACGCTGTGTCTTCTCCTTCAAGCCCTCCGCTTGTGGTCTTGAAGGACCACTGTACCGACGCAGATGCTGCCAACACCCTGGTTGGGCTGAAGGAGCGGGTTGCTGCTTGAACTAAAGTGGGGGCTTCTTCAAGTCGCTTTACTCTGAACAGTGCTGGCCGAGGGTTCGAGGGCGTGAGGTCACTGTTTTCTATGAGTACCGAAGACTTTGCTAACACCGCTGCGTGGGCTGAGCTGTGCTCTGCTCCGGATGACTTGGTCGCCTCCGGGGCCAAAGAGTTTGAGACCCATGACTTGTGAGTTAATCTCGCTCATATTTTGAGACATGTAAGGCAATTCTTGGGTCCTTTTGACTTCGATTGAGATGGCTTTTCTTTCTGATCTTTGATTTTTCTTTGTGTTCCAGGCCTACATGTTTGCGCGCATTGCTGCTGAACGATCTGGTCGAGAGTTCACATCTCTTAAAGAGGTGAAGGATTCCAACATGACGGAAAATGCCGCATTGAAAGAAAATGTTGCCTCTTTGAAGGAAGCAAAAGATTAGGCGGATCTTGCTGCGGCTCAAGCTAAGAACGAGATTGACATCTTGCGGGCTGAGGTGGCTAAGTTGAAAGAGAGTGCGACTCTCCTCGAGTCTGCCGAGTCTAAAGTCGCGTCTCTTACGGAGGAAAACAAAGCTTTAATCCATGTTGCTTCCACTCCCAACTATCGCTTCATGGCTCAGGCGATGGCTACCCATCACAGGTATCGCGAGGCGTTGGGCTACATCGGCGCGGAGCCTATGTCCTTAACTGATGGGTCAGCAGTTACTGAAGAGTCTTTCTTTAAGTGAATAGAAGCTGAGATCGCCGCACTCCCTGGGGTCATGGATAAGCGCAACAATTTTGGCTCGCTTCATACTGTGGAGGTCGCGTTTGGATTGCTTGAACGTAAAGGCTGTGATCATTTTCAGGACATAGGTAGGCGAGAGTTTCCAATCGGTGCCGATGCTCAGGATAATTTGTCCAGCGATGCTTCCGCTACTGCGAAACACCTTGCAATCAAGTTCTAGCGTGATCATGGCCACGAGACTATGCGATTGGTCCCGATCAAGATGCTTGCTGTAAGCTTCATGACCATTGATGATTGGATCCCCGAGGTATGAATATTTTGGTGATAGATGACAACTATGAAATTGTGGGCTAATATCTACACAAGTGTTGTCTATGTAGGTATCATCTCTAAAATCTATTATAAATCGTATGGATGATGGTTGCCTTGGCGATGGATGACAATGACCACAAGCATGAAGGTTTGTGAACTTGATGGAGTCCAAGGGTTGATGGAGATGGATAGGGATGCAAGTTTGCACTTTTTTGGGTTAGTGGGTCGGCCCAAAACTTTCTCAAATGAACTAAACTCCACCTCCACCTGATTCAATCAAGTGGGGCAAATAAACTAGAGCCTTGACCCACTACTACCCATTGGGTAGCCCAACTACATCCCTAGAGATGGATCAAAGCATAGAACAAGCTATGGTACAAGTGTTTGGAACACTTGAGTAGTTGTTAGGGTTTTGAGTCCATAGGAAAAACCGGACTATCAAAGGGTTCTAGATCATTCTTATAGGTCATGTCTAGTCGGTCATGTGCAAGGTTGCTCGGTCAAATCACAGGCACTAGGTTACAGTGGAGAAGCCAAGGAGCTGTTCGGAGAAGCCGGGAAACGAAGTTAAGCGAGGACGACAAGTTTTAGCTTCTGGACATAGAGATCGGACAAAGGAGTCAGTGGAGACCGGACTGTATGGTCACTATGTGGAGTTGTCTAGGACTCACGAGGCGCAAGAAGTCTGTCAGCTGAAGACTCTGTATAGACCGGACGGTCCGGTCTGATGACCGGACGGTCAAGTCAGTAGGAGTGTAGGAACAGTAGAGAGGGTACATTTCATGGAGGCTCCTGGAATGGAGAGAGAAATGGACCGGACGATCCGGTCTAGTGACCTGACAGTCCGGTCAGTACAGGAAATTGTCTGGACACTATTGCGACAACGGCTAGGAGAGCCGTTACCAGAGTGACCGGACTGTCCGGTCAGGCAGTGACCGGACTGTCTGGTCTTGATGTTCAGAAAAGCAATTTCATGGAGCAACGGCTAGTTTGAGGTTAGGAGCCTATATAACTTTGTTGCTGGGGTCTTGGAGACCTCTCTTGGCCAGTGGAATACCTGAGAGCATTTGGTAAGGTCCAAGAGGAAAAGAGGAGAGCACTAGAAGGAGATAAATCATATCTTGAGAGTGCTAGTGAGAGTAACTTGAGCATCTTACACATCTAAGGCTAGGGTGTCCTTGAGGGTGTGATCTAGATAGTTACTCTTGGTCGATGGTGAGACATAGATCGGTTAGGTGTCGGTGATCGAGCCTATCGTGATTGGTGGTGAACGTCGTCACATGTTTGTACACGGTTTGAGCCCATCGTTGAAAGGGGCATCGCTATTGAGCGCCCGTGTCGGCTCGAGGAGTCTGGCAAGTTCTCGAGGAAGGCGAGCTTGTGCTTTGTGCAGCGGTGACGCACACCGTGTCTTCACTCTAGGAGTGATTGCGGGCTCATGGGCGAGAACTCCACTTGGTGGCGGGAGGGACCGGGACTCCGGCGGGAGTGGTCCAACGAGGATTAGGGGAACGCGTTATCCTTCCATGACCTTGGGAAAAAAATCATGAGCATTCCTTGACCCTCTCTTTACTATTCCACAATAGTGTGCTCTAGTGAGTAGGGTGACTTGTGGCTTCCGCTCTTTATCATATCATGAACACAAGCATGTGTAGGGTCTTGGCCTACTAGAATTGCTTAGGTTGCTTATCGTGTTAGACTCAAGTAGTGGGACTTGAAGTAATTGGATTAATGAGCGGCTTACCAATTCAGCCCCCCCCTCTCGGTACGCCTTCGGTCCTTACACTTGCTCAGGTATGCGACTATTTTTTTAGTTAATTGCTTCGTTTGATTGAACGGCTCCGAAGGGGATTTTTTGCTTGTTGACATGTCTAGGCTCGTAAGGCTGCTCAAGCTACTACGTCTACTCTGGCGGATGATGAACCTTCGACTCAGGAGAAGGCAGGGGACAACAGCGCGTGATCCCTTCACGAGGCTTAGAGTTTGGCCCGGCTTAAAACCTGCTTTTTGGGCAATATTTCTGAGCTAAGAGTGGGATGTCTGATTTTGTAATAGGCAATTTTTGTACGAAATGATATTAATGCTTGCTTTTGGACCTGCGCAAGTGCCTGATGAGCCGCCTGCGCAGGGTGCCGAAGATACTTCTTCAAGTGAATGTTCTGCGATGCGTATTCTTGGTTATTTGGACGGCTCTTTGCCTTCGAATATAGCTGACGAATGTGATACGATTATTACTGTTACAAGCTCCGAAGCCAGTTTGAGTGGCTTCGAGGCGATGGACATAGCTGATGCCGCTGAAGAGGCACAAAGTTGGGACTGGTCCGATGCTCGGGGCATCGTTGCATTAGACGCTGGCGTAGTGTGTGTAGGGGATTATTCTCATTTGTTCGGGCATCGATCCTGATTTTTGGGGCCGGTTAAAGGGTGCCGCCGTACCGATTCTTGTTCAAGTAGTCTGCATAATCATCAGGATATTGGTTTGAGTGCGGCACGCAACCCTCCCGGCGGTAGTTGTTTCTCTAGCTATCGCGAGCTGGGTGTTTCCGAATCCTCACCATTATGTGGAGAAGGTTTGGCCGCGCCGCGAGCTGCACCACAGGTTGAGGTTGCACCCGATGTTCCTGCGCCACAGGTTCGGCAGCCTCGGCGCACCGTGGCTAAACGGTCTATTAGTGCTGTGCTGAATGCTCGACGGGCTGAAACTCTATCTAGGACCCAGTGCGAGACAACGGAGGGTTCCGGTGTTGCTGGGACCAGAAATCCGGGAAGTGACTTGGGTCCTCCTCTGCCCGGCTACAACGTAGATGAGTGGTCTGTTTTGTTTCCCCATCTTTTAGCATCTGGGGTTGTTGTAAAGAAGGAACCTGTGGATTATGATTTCTGAGTGTATGGATCTGTTATTATGCTTGTGAGGAACTTATGAATTTTCTGGTTGCTGGCTTGGTGTATCTCTTAAAAATGCCACCCTCCCCCTCAAAGTGCTGGGGGCGAGGTTTTTGCGTGAGCCCTTCGACGAGTCTGGGCTACAACGAGCCCCTTGGCATTTTTTTACTAAGTTTTTTGAAAAACGCCACCCTCCCCCTAGAAGAGCTAGGGGCAAGGTTTTTGCATGAGCCCTTCGACGAGTCTAGGCAGCAGCGAGCCCCTTAGCATTTTTTCGCTAAGTTTTTTGAAAAACACCACCCTCCCCCTCGAAGTGCTAGGGGCGAGGTTTTTGCATGAGCCCTTTGACGGGTCTGGGCTGCAACGAGCCCCTTAGCATTTTTTCACTAAGTTTTTTTGAAAAACGCCACCCTTCTCCTCGAAGTGCTAGGGGCGAGTTTTTTGCATGAGCCCTTGAACGGGTCTAGGCTCCAACGAGCCCCTTAGCATTTTTTTTGCTATTTTTTTTGAAAAACGCCACCCTCCCCCGCGAAGTGCTAGGGGCGAGGTTTTTGCATGAGCCCTTCGACGGGTCTGGGCTGCAATGAGCCCCTTAGTATTTTTTCACTAAGTTTTTTTGAAAAACGCCACCGTCCCCCTCGAAGTGCTAGGGGTGAGGTTTTTGCATGACCCCTTTGACGAGTCTGAGCAGCAGCGAGCCCCTTAGCATTTTTTTCACTAAGTTTTTTGAAAAATGCTAGCTCCCCCTCGAAGTGCTAGGGGCGAGGTTTTTGCATGAGCCCTTCGACAGGTCTAGGCTGCAGTGAGCCCCTTAGCATTTTTTCGCTAAGTGTTTTTGAAAAATGCCACCCTCCGCGTCGAAGTGCTAGGGACGAGGTTTTTGCATGAGCCCTTCGACGGGTCTGGGCTGCAGCGAGCCCCTTAGCATTTTTTCTCTAAGTTAGGTAATTGTGCGGTTTTTAGCTCTTTGGGCTTAATCCGTGTAGTAGCTATGTCCTGAGAGCTTTTGCTCTTTGTCGAATATCACAATCTCCGCAGTAGGGAGTTGTTTCGATGTGTTCTGCTGAGCCAGGCTTTCCACATTAGGGAAGGTAGCTTTATAGATTTAGCTGGGGTTTACATAGGATCTGCCTAATTGAAAACCTCACCCCTGCGAAGGGTTCACCTTGTGAGGAAAAGAGTACGGTCCTTTTTCAACTTGAAGGAGGAAAAACTTGGTAAGTAAAACTAACAACTAAGCTCAAGGTCACACTTATAGTTTTGTGCTATGCTTGGCTGTTTACATGGGCTGGGTGTTGCTTTCTTAGATGTAGAACTTTTGAAGGTTGTCCGCGTTCCAGGAATGCGACAACTCTTCTCCTTACGAATTTTGGAGTCTGTATGCTCCGGGTCTGCTTGACTTTGCCATGATGTATGGGCCTTCCCATTTGAGTTAAAGTTTGCCTTTGCCTTTTGTTTTTGGGCTTCGGAGTAGGACTAAATCTCCTACTGCATATGTTCGAGGTAAGACCTTCTTGTCTCTCCATTTTCGTGTTTCTATTTGATACTTGTCGAGGTTGGCAACTGCGTCCAGTCTGTCGACCTCCAAGAGATCCTTTGACTCTGCCTCTGAGGGCTGTGGTGACTTCGTGCTAATTGTTCTTGAGCTTTGGTGGGTGGTTTCGTCGGGGGTGACCGCTTTCTCCCCGTAGAGTAACCTGAACGGTGAATAGTTGGTTGCCCTGCTCTACCCATTTTCCTTTCTTGTCGTCGAGGAGTATCTTTTTGATTGCTTTCAATATGAGACTGTTCGCTCGCTCAATAGCTCCGTTCGACTGGGGGTGATATACTGATGCGAAGTCAACCTTGGTTCCGATGGTGTGACAAAATTCTTTGAACATGTCATTTTCGAACTGTTTTCCATTGTCCATGGTTTTGCCAAAAGAATTTTTTGATTGGTTTTGCTTTGATCCACTTTGTGAAGTATTCGAGGGCTACGATTGCCCATCTATAATTCTCGGGTGCCGTTGGCAGGGGTCCAACAATGTCTATCCCCCACCGTTGGAGAGGCCATGATGGTGCTATGAGTTGTGTTGGTTACGAAGGTGCTGATTGTTAGTTTGATATCATTTGGCAAGCTTCGCATTTGGTTACCACTTTTGTAGCGTCTTTGATCATTGATGGCCAACAGAAGCCTTGCCTTATTACTTTTGCGGCTAAGGGTCGAGACCCGATGTGTGCTCCACATACACCTTCATGTATCTCACTGAGTAGTTCTGCACCCTCCGTTCGGCTAATGCATTTAAGCAATGGGGTATATACTCCATATTTGTATAGTGTTCCTTCGATGATTTTGTAATTCCTAGCTCTCTGCTACATTCTCTTTGCCTCTGACTCGGTGTCTGGCTCGTAGAAACCCCGAAGGTTTGCAATGATTTGGGATCTCCAATCCTTGCCTGTCACTGCATGGATTTGTTTGGGGTCTTGGAGGGCTGATTTGAGTGAAGGCTTGGTGATTGTTTGAAAGAACACATCTTGCAGCATCGAATCTTGCCTTGCAGCTATTTTTGTGAGCTCATCTGCCTTTGTGTTGAATTTTCTTTCAATGTACCATATGTCAAAGCCTTTGAAATATTTTTCCATACCCCGGACAATGCTATGGTATTTCTTGAGCTGGGGTCCCTGATTGTGAACTCCTTATCATGCTGGCTGGCACCGATTTTGGAATCGGTTTTGACTTAGCATCTCTTGATTTTGAGCGCTCTGAGTTTCTTGAGTGCTAGCAACACTACCTCATATTCTGCTATGTTGTTAGTGCATTTGTCTTTTTTGCTACTAAACTCCAGTATTGCGATGCGGCGTATCTCATTTTCACGCCTTCGGGCGAGGTGATTATGGCTGCTATGCTTGCCCCTGCTACTCCCCAGGCTCCATCACAATGAGCTATCCACACTGGCTCCAAGAATGTTTGGTTTTTGGCATGTTGTGTAGCCGTCCAATCTACTATGAAATCAGCAAGTACTTGGGACTTGATTGCACTTCGTTTCTCAAAATCCACTACATGTTCCGAGAGCTCCATGGCTCATTTGCCGATTGTTCCCGAAGCTTCTTGGTTGCTGAATATCTTATTGAGTGGATGATTAGTGAGTACTTTAATGTGGTGTGCTTCGAAGTAATGCCTCAACTTTCTGGAAGCCATTACCATTGCGTACTCCATCTCGGAGTAGAGCCTTTTGAATCCAGATAGCGCTTTGCTAACATAGTATATTGGGAGTTGTGCTAAGAGCTCTTTGGGCTCTCCCCTGACTGTTTTGACTATTTTTTTCTCTTTCACAAGAACTGCACTAACTGCCGAATGAGATGCGGCGACGCATAAGAGTAGCATAGCCCCCGGCTCTGGGTTGGTTAGCTTCGATTGTCTTTGAAGGTAATTTTTCAGATCTGCAAAAGCTTTATGTTGCTTAGGGCCACACTCGAAGGGCTGGGCCCCTCGAAGTGTTTGAAAAAATGGTAAGGTTCACTCGGCCGATCAGGATATGAATCGGTTCAAAGCTACCATTCTGCCTGTAAGTTTCTATACGTCTTTTCTGCTCTTGGGCTCTTGCATTTGGGTGATTGCTTTGATTTTGTCGGGGTTAGCTTCTATACCCTTGGCTGATACAAGGCAGCTATAAGGATCATGACCATTGAGGTCATCCCAAGGTATGATGTTTTGGTGGTGCATGACAAACATGAAATGTGACTAATATCTACACGAGTGTTGTTCGTGTAGGAAACCCTTTCTATCTTATGATGATTGTCTACGGCATCCTCGGCGATTGATGACAATGACCGCAAGCATGGAGGCTTGTGAACTTGATGGAGTCCAAGGGTTGATGGAGATGGATCAAAGCGGAGGACAAGCTATGGTGCAAGTGTTTGGAACACTTGAGTAGTTGTTAGGACTTTGAGTCCATAGGAAAAACCGGACTATCAAGAGGGTGTAGGTCATTATCTTAGGTCATGTCTAGTCGGTGATGTCCAAGGTTGCTCGGTGAAATCATAGGCACTAGGTGACAGTGGAGAAGCCAAGGAGCTGTTCGAAGAAGCCGAGAAACCAAGTCAAGCGAGTACAACAAGTTTCAGCTTCTGGATGTAGTGATCGGACAGAGGGGTCAGAGGTGACCGGACTGTACGATCACTATGTGGAGTTTTCCAGAACTTAGCATGAGGAGCAAGGACTCTGACTGCAGGAGACTCCATACAGACCGGATGGTCCGGTCTGCTGACCGGATGGCACGGTCAGTAGGAGTGCAAGGACGACAAAGAGGTTGCAATTTGCGGACCTTCCTAGAATGGAGAGAGAAAGTGGACCGGACGGTCCGGTCCAGTGATCAGACAGTCCGGTCAGCAAGAGTGCAACATAGGGCAGAGAGCCGTTGGAGCTCAGTTTGCAGTGACCGGACGGTCCGGTCAGACAGTGATCGGACAGTCCGGTCTGGAGGCCTAGAAAGCTGATTTTGTGGAGCAACGGCTAGTTTGAGGTTGGGAGCCTATATAACTTCATTGCTTGGGTCTTGGAGACCTCTCTTTGCCAGTGGAATACCTGAGAGCATTTGGTAGGGTCCAAGACGAAAAGAGGAGAGCACTAGGCGATTGTATTGGATATCTTGAGAGTGCTAGTGAGAGTAACAAGGAGCTACCTTGCACATCTAAGGCTAGGATGTCCTTGAGGGTGTGATCTAGGTTGTTACTCTTGGTCTATGGTGAGACCTAGACCGGTTAGGTGTCGGTGATCGAGCCTATCATGATTGGTTGTGAAGGCCGTCATAAGTTTGTAAATGGTTTGAGCCCGCCGGTTGAAGGGGCATCAATAGTGAGCGCCCGTGCCGGCTCGGGGAGTTCGGAAAGTTCTCGAGGGAGGAGAGCTTGTGCTTTGTGCAGCAGTGACGTACACCATGTCTTCACTCGAGGAGTGACTGTGGGCTCATCGGTGAGAACTTTACTTGGTGGCGGGAGGGACCGGGACTCCGGCGGGAGTGGTCCAACGAGGAGTAGGTGAAGGTGCCATCCTTCCGAGACCTCGGGAAAAAAATCATGAGCCATCTCTTACTCTACTCCTTACTATGATGATTTACTTTCCGTATTTACACACCGTGCTATTCATGCTTGTGTGCTTACCTTACTCTAGTTGACTACCTTGTAGACTTGCATGAATAGGCTTCTTTACTTGCTAGTAGTGCTTGGCCTTCATACTTGATCACTAGCATGTATAGGAGTTGCTTGACTTGATTGATCACCTTAGTATGTATTGTGCTACTGATGCATGTATGCTTTCTATATGCTTCTTGATCTAGTAGCTTTGCTTGAGTAGAACTCCTTGCTAGCTAGTTGTTTGCTTCCACGTATCTTTGGTAACTAGCTTGCATAGGAGTTGTATTGCGTTTGTGTGATCCACGAGTATGCTTAGGTTGTTGTTCCTTTCATAGGTTCATTATCTTGCTAGTGTGATCACCACTAGGATTGTGTAGGAGTTTTTTTGAGTGGTCGGTTTTAGGAATTCGCGAATTTGTTACATAGTGTTAGTTCCCGATTCACCCCCCCCCCTCTCGGTCACTCGGTTCTTTCAAGAGGTATCAGAGCCAAATGCTCATCATAAGGCTTAACCACCTTGACTAGTGACCGTATTGAGATGGGATGTCATCCCATTCGGGGCCGGGTCATGGCTCATAGAAGGATTGCTTTAAAAGCTGCCTACATGCCATGATTTCGGATGAGATGATGGATACTCTTGTGGACTTTGCCAATACCTTTACCGATGATCATGTTTATCTTGATTGTGATGATTGCATGGATGTGTCTTGTACTAGTGAGTGCCTAGACTCTTCTAGCAATGACTTGATAGGTTGCTCTACTAGTATGCCTAACATGATGATTGATAATGATGTGTCTCTTGATCTTGCTTGCTCTACTAGCATTGATGATGTTTGTGAGTCTCCTATTGATCATGCTAGTAGTTCTATTGTTGAGGAGTTCTTTGCTTTTCATGCTAATGATAATGAGGACTTACTTGACTCTCTTATTCGCTTGCGAGGTATTGTGGATAGGATTGGGGCAACTTCTTTCGAGCTTCCCAAGATCGTGACAGTGGAGAAGATCCTCTCCTTGGTTTTGAGTAGCAAGCTCTTCTACGTCACACTTGACCTTCTCATGGAGAAGAGTCTCTCCGTAGAAGATGTGATTGAGCTGCTCATCAAGGATGAGGAGATTGCCGCAAGCATGGCATGGAAGAGGACATCCAAGACACACCATGAAGCATCCTCAAGCAAAGGGAAAGAAGTATCTTCGAGCTCAAACTTCTTTGATCCCTTCATAAGATTACCTTACAACGACTTCTACAACCCCTTTAGAGCAAGACACTCATCAGGTGCTTCGTCAAGATCTACCTCAAGTGTCATTCCTAGTACTACTCTATGCACAATGGGTGGACCAAGCATTGGCGTAGGGGGAGCACCAACAACAATGCTTGCTCGATCATTTGAGATGATCACTCTTGCGGCTTCGGTTCCGGCGGCTCCACCTCGTCCGCCCCTCCTCCACAAGATCATCTTTGGCATCTTCGTTGAGCTCACCAACATGATCTTCTCTTTGAACTCGATGAATTTGTGAGAAATCCTAATGTTGACCTTTGTGAGAATCTATTGAGGATATATGATCTTGTGTGTAGGATTAACTCTTTTAGGAGACTTCGGAAGATTGCACCACATGAAGTGATTGACAAGCTCCTCCAACAAATCACAACTCCTGAGAGTGGTTTCTTACTTGAGGAGGTAGTTAACAGGAGACACGAGGTCTCAATTGAGAGAGCAATGGAGATGATACATGTGCTCCACTCTCAAGTGGGACATGTGCTTGAGCACATCACTGAACTCTATGATCCTCCACATTACTACATCAACCTTGACAATGTGCACATGGGGGATGATCATGGACATTGGAGATATCATGCTCCTCACTATCCCATTAGGAGGAGACTATTGGATGGGATTGCAAGAATTCCTATCTATGAGGATGGTATCATTGCTCGACATCATGGGGTTAGTGCTACTCAATCAAGTAATGCTTTGGATACTAACTCCTCTTCCTCTAGTGCATGTCTTATGGCTACTACTAGGGTCAACTACAAGAGTGGAGGCACTCATTGGATTCTTGATAGTGGGTGCACTCAACACATGACCTGGAAGCCAACCATGTTCACCACCATTGATGAAGACAAATAGAGTGAGAAGGTGACTTTTGGGGATAACTCAAAAGGGAGAGTTAGAGGCTCGGGCAAGGTGGCCATCACAAATGACCTCCATCTCTCCAAGGTCTTCCTTGTGGAAATCCTCAACTTCAACCTTCTATCTATTGGTCAACTTTGTGACATGAGGATGGTACAACAATTGAGAATGTCAAGAGAGGGCTAGTATTTCATGGAGTGAGACATGGGAATTTGTATGTCACGGACTTCAAGTCAAGTAATATGCCACCAAGCACTTTCCTATTCACCAAGGCATCCAAGGGATGGTTGTGGCATAGAAGACTAGCACATGTTGGAATGAATCAGCTCAAGAAGATTGTCAAGAGGAATCTAGTTGAAGGAATCAAGGATGTGACCTTCGAGAAGGATAAATCGTGCAGTGCTTGTCAGGCAGGGAAACAAGTTACATCCTCACATCCCACCAAGTCATTCATGTCTACATCTCGTCCTCTAGAGCTCTTGCACATGGACTTGTTTGGGCCAACACATTACACAAGTCTAGGAGGCAATCTATATTGCTTGGTGATTGTTGATGATTTCATGAGATATACTTGGACCTTCTTTCTTGTGGACATACCTCAAGCTAGTGGTATCTTCAGAAAGTTTGCCAAGAAGGCAAAGAATGAGTTGAATGCTAGCATTACGAAGATAAGGAGTGACAATGGGACGGAATTCAAGAACACCACAGTGGAGGAATATTGTGACAAGAGGGGAATCAAACATGAATTCTCTGCTACATATACTCCCGAGCAAAATGGAGTAGTGGAGATGAAGAACAAGACGCTCATCACTCTTGCTCGTGCCATATTGGACGAGCATGGAACTCATGAGAGGTTTTGGACGGAGACAATCAACACGGCTTGCTACACCTCCAATCGTGTCTATCTCCACCATTTGTTGAAGAAGACACCATATGAGCTATTGGTGGGACGGAAACCCAATGTTTCCTATTTCCGAGTCTTTGGATGCAAGTGTTACATTCTCAAGAAGAGGAGAAAGCCCAGGAAGTTTGAGAGCAGATCTTATGAAGGCATTCTTGTTGGGTACTCTAGGACTTCTAAAGCATATAGGGTCTACAACTCCACCACTGGATGTGTAGAGGAATCCTATGATGTGTAATTTGATGAGTCAAATGGGCTCCAAAAGGAGGATGAATTTCATGAAGTGGACATTGGAGATGAGCCTATGAGGGAAGCTTTGAGAAACATGCCCGTGGGCAAGGTTTTACCCCACGAGGCCAATGATGGTGATGTTAATGAGCCCTCTACTCCACCACCTCAACCTGCCTCCTCCTCAGAGGCACAACAAACAACCCAAGATGCCACAAATACTCCCATAAGCTCCTCCCAAGATTCATTGAGAGTACACCCACCTAATGATGAGGAATCTCAAGTGAGAAGTGAGCCACAAACCTCCCAACATACCTCATCACAAACCACTTCTCCTAGTGCTTCACAAGATAACCTTCCATCCACCTCAAGCTCAAAGTCCAAAACAAGAAAGCATAAGAGTGACTCCTCCGCCTCTCTTAGGATACAAGACACTCATATATCGAGAGATCAAACAATTCATGATGGAGACATTTCACCTAGAGCCTCTCCCACTCGAAGAAAACACCTTCCTAGACCCAAGGGCATCAACAAACATCATTCACAAGACTTGATCATTGGGAATCCATCTCGAGGAATAAAGACAAGGAGAAATCAATATAAGCCCAACTATGTGAGTGAAGAGAATGATGATGAGGCCAATGTTGAGGTTGAGAACTTCTCTTTCGTCTCTATGATTGAACCCACTACCAATGATGAAGCTATGGATGTTCACAAGTGGGTAATTTCCATGCAAGAAGAGTTGAAAAACTTCAAGAGGTGCAAAGTATAGAAATTGGTTAAGAGACCCAATAATCATAATGTGGTTGGCACCAAGTGGGTCTTCAAGAACAAGCAAGATGAAAAAGGAGCAATTGTCAAAAACAAGGCTCGCCTACTGGCTAAGGGATATTCTCAAGTGGCACGGATTGACTTTGAAGAGACCTTTTGTGGGATAGTTGCCTTACGGGTATCCTCATACAAGACTAAGTCGGTAGCCGATCGGGTACTTCATCAACAAGGAAGCCGACCGATTCAACATAGAGCACAAGGCATGTAGAGATAGACTTTCTATGTAAATCCTAAGAGGTTACGACTAGGACTCTTCATGTACCCCCCTGCCGACCGGATATATAAGGCGGCAGGGTATCCCCCATCGAGGAGGGAGGACAAGTAGACAGAGGTTTTTTCTACAACATCAATACAACCCACAGAACACGGGATGTAGGGGCTTTACTCTCATCAAGAGGGCCCAAACCTGTATAATTCAACGTCTTGTGTTACCATCATAGTTCTTAGTCTCGATGTAGCCCTATACATTTTACTACCAATCTCAAGCTTCGACAGTTGGCACGCCAGGAAGGGGACAAGGCTCGCCGGGATTCTCCTCGACTACGATGGCCAAAATTCCCATCATTCAATACTCACCGGACTTCAAGATCTCCTTTGGATCGCTCGACTTCACGGTCGGCAACAATGGAGCCCTATGTCTGGAGCAGCATAAGTCCGACTTGGCCGCAGTCGTCTCTATGGCACGATCACTGAGTTCATTAGATCTGATCCCCGCATTGGTCCCACTCGGATCGATGGAAGAAGATTCTTGCTTCGGGAATGATTCAATATCGGATCGGTCCTTTGATGAGGACTCAATCAGATCCGCTTACCCATATCCCCATACTGTCAACATGGTGGATATAGCAGATCCCGTAGATGGCGATCAGGATGGTTACCAAGACGGTGAACATGAAGATAACCCCGTTGATGGCCACCCGAATCAATTAGCTGAAGGAGGTCAACAGGAGGAGGATCCTCCAGCTGATGACTTATCGGTCGGACACCGTCGTTGACCAAGAGGGTCACGCGGTTCACGTAACGCACGCCAACTGGATCTCAATCCAGAACTCAAAGTGGATGGTGTCAAGGCCTACCACACTCCTCAGAATAACATCACAGGGGCTAAAACTTTGCTCGACACTCTAATGGTCGACGCGAATTATCAGACCCCTACGATGCAGAAGGTAGTGGATATGCTTAAGGCCGCTACAGCTCAAGCGGCCACAAAATCTCAGTCGGTCACAAGCTCTAGTCACGTATCTTCACGAGATCGGCAAAGGCATGAAGATCTGAGAATTTCTCTCAGCCTCCATGATGGTCGAGATACCATCAACTCTCACTATGAAGAACGCGCTCGGGACAACCGACGCTATGAGGAAGAACACCATGATTGGAGAACGGATGGCCGACGGGACGACCGACGAGAGGACCGTCAAGATCCTCCTCCAAGGCACAACCACGACGACTGATGACGACGTGACGATCGGGATCGGCGCGATAATGATGATAACGACCATCGGCGTCATCGTCATGATGATGATGTTGGACCGCGACACGGCCACCGTGCAACTCCGTCTCTAGACTAGCATAGGCGGTCGATGACACCGACCGATGATGAGATCGATGGCATCAAGGCTTACATCCCTAGTCTTCGCATAGCTTGATGGCCAAAAGGATTCAAGCCGGCCCCATCAAAAAATACGATGGTCAGACCAATCCTCGAGAGTGGCTGCAGCTTTACAGTACGGCGATTTGGTCGGCTAGAGGTGATTCCTATGTAATGGCTAATTACCTTCCGGTCTGCCAGGATTCGGTCGTTTAGATATGGCTCACATCTCTTTCGCAGGAGTCAATCACATCTTGGGAAGACCTCAACAGGAAGCTCATAGAAAGTTTCCAAGCTACCTGCAATTGATCGGGCAACCACTTCGACCTCACTCGGATCAAGCAGAAGATCGACGAACCTCTTCGTGACTACATCAAGCGATTCTGCGCTAAGAAGACTGAGATCCCCAATGTCCCGGACCAACAAATCATTGCCGCCTTCCAAGGAGGGATTCATAGCGACGATTTGGTTCGTGAGTTCGGTCGGAGGAATCATGACCTCAAGCTGACCGCTCAAGAGTGCATCGAGATCGTAGACAAGTTCGCGTCTGGTGAGTCGGCATTGGATGACATCCGGGGAAAAGGCAAAGAGAAGCGGTCGGACAAGCCTGAGTCCTCCAAGAAGGACAAGAATTGGAAGCCTGATAACATAGTTCACACGGTGGACCGAATTTAGAAGAACCATCGAACAAGCCAACTGTCCACGGACGAGCTGCTGAGTGGCCCATGCCTTTGGCACCCAAAGGGAAACCACAAAGCAAAGGACTGCTATCGACTGAAGGGTTTTGCAATGGCTGCGCTCAAGGTGGCCAAAGATCCCCCGAGGCGCAATAACAAAGACAAGACCAATGATGATGGCGACAAGGATGACTCAGGGGAGTTCTAGGAGCCCCGCATGGAAATCAACTTCCTTTTCGATGGCCTGGATGCCTATGTGTCCAAGCGTAAGCAGAAGCTAGAACTTCGGGAGATCAACTCGTAGGAATCGGCTGCACCTCAGTTCATGAGGTGGTCTGAGATGCCAATCACCTTTGATCGGTCGGATCACCCCAAGCACATCCTGAAGCAAGGTCGATACCCGCTGGTGCTTGCTGCTACAATGAAGGAGGTGAAGTTCGACAATGTACTCATTGATGGAGGAAGCAGTTTGGACTTAATCTTCACCAAGACTCTCAAAGAGCTCGGTCTGTCAACCAATGATCTTCAGCCGAGTTCTTTACCTTTCCACGGGATTGTACCTAGCAAGACTTCAGTTCCAATTGGACAGATCAGTCTGCTGGTCACCTTCGAGACCCGTGAGAATTTCAGGACCGAGCACATTCTCTTCCAGGTGGCGGATTTTGACTTAGCATATCATGCTATCATCGGTCGATCGGCTATGGCTAAATTCATAGCTATCTTGCATTATCCATATCCACCCTCAAGATGCCAGGCCCGAACGGAATAATCTCCCTCCACTTTGATCTTTGGAATTCTTTCGATTGCGATGTGCAGAGTTGTGAGATGGCCAATAAATAGTTGATGTTGTTCGACTAGAAGGAGATCCATCAGGCAGTTGACACTGAGGAGCAGACCGGAGCAAAGGTTCCAACAAAGAAGCCTACCAAAGACAAGATTCAGACCGATGACATCCAAACCAAGGAAATTCTGCTCGATCCTGAGGACCCCGATAAGGTAACTTATGCTAGGGCCAACCTCGACGAGAAATAGGAACTTGCGCTCACTCTTTTCCTCCAGGAAAATGGGGACATCTTTGCAAGGAAACCATCTGCAGATGAGTTCCTAGGGAAAAGATTGAGCATAAGTTAAGGGTACCTCCTGGATCTACCCCCGTTCGACAGTGGCTTCGAAGATTTGCACAAGATCGCAAGGACGCCATGAAGAAGGAGATAGTTAGATTATTAGATGCTAAGTTTATAAAGGAGGTGTATCATCCCGACTGGTTAGCTAATCTAGTCCTTGTACCCAAGAAGAATAAAGAATGGAGGATGTGTAATGATTATACCGGTCTCAACAAGGTCTGTCCTAAAGACCCCTTTGCTCTTCCTTGTATTGATCAGATTGTAGACTCGACAGCCGGGTGTGAGCTCTTGAGCTTTCTGGATGCGTATTCAGGCTATCACCAGATCCCATGAAAGGTCGAAGATCAGATTAAAACTTCATTTATAACTCCCTTCGATGCCTATTGCTATATCATAATGCCTTTCGGTCTAAAGAACACCGGCGCGACTTACCAACGAGGTATTCAACGCTCCCTTGCGGCTCAGATCGGTCGAAACGCAGAAGTGTATGTTGATGATGTCATTGTCAAGACAAGGAATGTCAAAGAGGTTATTTCTGACCTGACAGAAACCTTTGACAATCTGAGACATTATTCAATAAAGCTGAATCCTAAGAAGTGTGTTTTTGGGGTTCCTTCGGGAAAGCTACTTGGTTACATCGTTTCAAAACAAGGTATAGAAGCCAACCCGGATAAAATCAAGGCGATCCTTGGTATAGGACCACCTAATTCTCAAAGGGATGTACAGAAGCTGACCAGATGCATGGCATCTTTGAGTCGCTTTATTTCCTGACTGGGGTTAGAGGGTTACCCCTTTTCCGACTGCTTGAAAAGTGGGAAGACTTCGTTTGGACCAAAGAGGCACAGTCGGCGTTGGACGAGTTGAAGGTTTACCTCAGCAGTATTCCAGTATTGGTGCCTCAGGAGCCAAGAGAAAAACTTCAGCTTTACATATCGGCCACAACTTAGGTTGTGAGTACTGTTTTAACGGTCGACCGAGAAGAAGAGGGACATATACAAAAAGTACAACACCCGATCTATTTTGTGAGTGAGGTCCTTGGCGCCTCTAAGGTAAAATACCAAAAGATCTTGAAGTTGTTGTATGCATTATTGGTCACCTCCAGGAAGTTGAAGCATTACTTTCAAGGTCATCCGATCGAAGTCCAGACCTCCTTTGCACTCGGCACAGTGCTACACAACCGAGAAGCCAAAGGCAAAATCGCCAAGTGGGCAGTCGAACTTGGTCAATATAGCATCACGTTCACGCCTCGGCCGGCTATAAAGGGACAGGTGCTAGCTGATTTCATTGCTGAGTGGACAGAGATTCAAAACCCACCTACTGCCCAAGACATCGAGTATTAGAAAATGTACTTCGATGGGTCTCTTCAATTACAAGGAGCGGGTGCGGGAGTCATGTTTATCTCACCCACTGGAGAGAGGCTTTGATATGTCCTTCAGTTGATGTTTTGCGCATTTAACAATGCTGCAGAGTATGAAGCCCTTCTACAGGTCTACGCATTGCTGCATCACTCGGCATCAAATGCCTTGATGTCTTTGGTGATTCGGCTTTGGTCATTAATCAAGTCACCAAGGATTGGAACTATGTGGATGACAACATGAGTGCTTACTGGCAAGAAGTAAGGAAGCTCGAAGACAAGTTCGATGGATTGAAGTTCACGCATGTTCTTTGAGACAATAACCAAGCGACTGATGAATTGGCCAAGATGGGATCATCCCGGTCTGTGGTCCCGCCAGGTGTTTTCTTACACACTCTGAATTCCCCCACGATTTCTCCTCGGTCAGATGTATTAATGAGTATTGTAACTGATCTCGTTGATGATGACAACATGGAGACCAATTGGCGCGACCCGCTCATCCAATATTTGGACAAGGGAACGCTGCCTTCGGATCCTAATGAGCAGAAATTGATTCCGGGATATGTGGCAATCATGCAGCTTCCAAGACTTTGGTCGGCAAAGCTTTTCGGCAAGGGTTTTATTGGCCCAAGGCGGTTGAAGATGCACACCGGGTCGTTCGGACATGTGAAGGTTGTCAATTCTTCGTTCAACAAATGCATGTGCCTTCACTGCAACTTCAAATGATACCTTTGACATGGCCCTTTGCTGTTTGGGGGCTCGATATGGTTGGTCCTTTCAAAAAGGCACCAGGCGGGTTCAGTTATCTGTTTGTTGCGATTGACAAATTCACTGATGAGGACATCACCATGCTGGATACTCGCATATCATGGCCTTCCCCAAGTTACAAGTCATCACCAACTCGATCGCCGTGTTCGTCTCGGATTCAGCTGACACCCCTTCACGGTTTTGATGATATCTCCCACATCCGACGTCCAAACGAGGCGTTCTTTGATGCGTTGGAAAGGGACGACGACGCCGTTGTTTTATTTCTGGTCTGCAAGAAGCTTTGTTAGCTCGACCTTGGACACGCAATAATTGAAGTCTGTAGGGGATTCCGAATCTGCAGGTGTCCCTTTCCCTGATATGGTTAAAAGCAAAAAAACAAGACTACCAAAAGGATTAGCCCTATCAACTAGCAGCTATCAGAGGGTGTGGAAAGTGGGAAACAATATCAGAAGCAATGTATCACAATCTTGCAAGTGTTCTTACCAAAACCAACAGGATGGCACAATCTGGTGTCGACCTTTGGTGTAACAGTTGCAAGGAAGAAACCTCTGCTGCAATATGTATAGCTTGGAAGGCTAATATGTATGTCAGTGGAACATAATTTAATAACAGATAGCAGCACTGAATAAATGTCCAAAGTAAGGATAGACTTCACAGACTTAGAATTTTCAGGGCGGGGGGGGGGGGGGTGCAAATCAAAATCTTGTTTTTTTATATGATTTTTCCACTATTTTCTATGACAGAGGAACACAAAGGAAGGAACAACAAGAAGTTTCAACTCAAACAGAAGGAAAACAAAGCATAGGCAAAATCTCAAAGTTTCACCGAAAGCGATATTTTTGACTTCTTAATTTTTTTTCTATTTTTTCCCGATTTTTTTGAATTTTTTGACGAGGGCACATAGGGCAGATCCCAGTGTGGGTCACCTCAACTTTGAGTCAAGAATCTACTGTAAAAATTTCATCCCAATCGGAGCAACGAGCGAAAAGTTATGCCTGTTTTACCGAAGGTAGGTCAAGATAGGGTTTGAGGGGTAGGGGGGGGAACAGAAACAGAATCAGGTCGGGTTTTTTTGTTGGCAACGGATTGTAGGTGTGGTGGGTGGGTAACACAATGGTGAATCCAATGGAAAACACGATGGTGATGGTGGTGTGCAACGGAGATCAAAACACAAACCGAATCGAAACACAAATTCAAACCAGCAACTGAACACGACTAGGACACAAACTCAACACTACGGACTCTGAAATTAAATTATGCAAAGGCTAAACAATGTCCTGGATGGTGGGGAAATATTTTTTTGTAGGCTTTTTTTGGACAAAAGGTGATGAACATAAATGAATCTACAGGGAAGAACACGATAATACCTCACGGGGAACCTAGGAATCTGATACCACTTGATGTAGATATGACCCGATCTTCCGAGAGGTAAGGGGATAAACTCGAATTTGGGGACTCGGCGTCGATTACCCGGCTTGAATTAGACACGATCCAACCCCGCAACCGTTACACCAAGCACAACTTGATTGTTCCTACAAGCAAAATCAAGAACACAAGCAAGAGAGGATAAACATGCAATCTAAAATTGCAAATATGGATGAAGTGAATCACAAGAAAAGGTTCAAGCTCTGAACACAAAAGGACTTATCACCACAGTGGTGTAGAACAAGAACAAGGGCCTTGGATTACTGTGGCCACAGTTACAATAATTCGATCAAGTTTCTCTCTGGAAAACTGAACTAAACAAAACCTGAAACTAAAAGATGGCGGCTACTGAGTTTATGTAGGAACCAGGGACGTCCTAGGGTTGGGAGCGACTAGGGGGGGGGGGGGCGCCCACAACATGGGCTTAAGGCCTGACACGATACATGGCCATGTTGGCCCAAAATAGGTGATGCAACACCTTGTCATGGTCACACATTATGAGTCACGACCCTTCTGGAGCTGGGACCAGAAATAAAATGACGGCGTCGTTGTCCCGTTTCCAACGCATCAAAGAACGCCTCGTTTGGACGTCGGATGTGGGAGATATCATCAAAACCGTGAAGGGGTGTCGGCTGAATCCGAGACAAACGCGGCGACCGAGTTGGTGACGACTTGTAACTTAGGGAAGGCCATGATATGCGCGTATCCAGCATGGTGATGTCCTCATCATTCACTAAGTGGATTGAAGCAAAACCAGTTGGCAAGATTACATCAAAGAAGGCTATCGAGTTTGTCAAGGATGTCTTCCCTCGGTTCAGGGTTTCTCATGATATCATTACCGATAATGGCACTCAATTCACTTCAGTGGAGTTCCATGACTTTGCCATTGAGATTGGAATAAAAATACGCTTTGCATCAGTGGCTCATCCTCAAAGCAATGGGCAGGTCGAACGGGCCAATGGTATGATTCTTCAAGGACTGAAACCTCGGATATTCGATAGGCTTAAGCCTTATGCCGGTCGGTGGGTCAAAGAATTGCCTTCAATTCTTTAGGGGCTTCGCACAAACACCAGTCAGGCAACTAGTCGGTTACCTTTCTCATTGGTCTACGGCTCAGAGGCTATGTTGCCAACCAAATTCAGCCTTGTTTCGGCACGGGTTCAGGCGTATGATGAATCGAGAGATTGATTTGATTGCAGCAGAGGAGTTGCGTGATCATGCTCTGTTTCGGTCGGCACTTTACCAACAAGGCTTACGGCGTTATTATGATAAAAATGTATGTAATCGCCACTTCCAAGTTGGAGATTTAGTGCTTCGCCGAGTGCAGTCAACAAAGAACCAGCATAAGCTTTCTCCAGAGTGGGAAGGTCCATATTTTGTGAAGGAAGTCACTCGCCCGGGGGCTTACTGACTGATGTATGAAGACAGCGATGATATACCAAATTCTTGGAACATAAATCAGCTACGTCGTTTCTATACTTAATTATTCCTTTGCATACTTATACGTTATTCATGAATGAAACTTCGGTCTTTTTTTGATGATTTTCATTCTATATTGTCTCGATTCCTGAATTCATTTTATTAAACAATCGAGCCAGGGGGCTAGTAATAATGTCCCACCTCAGTCTAACCGTATTTTGGTTTTGGACTACTTTCTGACCGATTTCTTCTATTTGAATACGGTCTTCATTTTCTTGGTCTAACTTCTATACATTATGGTTATATAGTTTATACTACACATCAGACTACCACTACACTAAACCTAGAGCCAAAGTGCGAGAGGTCATGTGTTGATTGGTCGACTCTGCTTGTTACGTGGTTACGAGTCACAACCTAAAATGTTAAGGCAGACCGATACAATTTGAGTTTCTCAATGACAGAAACATACTTATGACATTTTTATCAATCTTTTAAAGATGATAAGCATGAAACTAGTTTACATACAGGTAATTTTGTTTCATTAGATAGATATTGCTAATGATCTCTAATATTACAGGATTTACAGCTCCTTTGAAGGAGAGGAAGATTCATCTCATAGCTCAACCTCAGGAGTTGCTGGAGGAGTAGGCACAGTCGGATTAATCTCTATATTGTCAACCAAGGCTCGGGAAGTTTCCAAAATGGAATCCAAGAATAACTGGCATTGGTCGTCTGTCAAGTCTGGGTTGAAGCCCTCCTTGATTTTGTCAAATGGCAGAGCGGGAGACCAAGATTGGCAAATTTCCAGAACCTGACTCCCGGCCTCGGTCGCCACTCGTCGAGTGTTATGAGCAATATCATCTGACACATGCTCCAGCAAATACTCCAAGGAATGGCCGGACTGCTCCACTCGGCCGGCATGAAAATAGTCCATTGCCTTTCGAGCAGCATAAGATAGAGTTGTGAATGATGATTTCTGGTCAGTATGATCAAAAGAGGAATCAAGCAGATGTGAGAAATAATGGTGGGCTTACTGGCAAGTTTACATTTGAAGGATTTGGAGGTGCTCTTAGCTTCCTCTATCCTTTCGTCAGCCTCCTACAGTTCCTTCTACAGCCGAGTGATCTTGGCCTTCTGGTCCTCAACCGACTTGGAGAGGTTTTCCTTCTCAGTATTCAAGGTATTGACAAACCTTTGCTGGTTGGAAGTAAACTTCTCCCGGTCGGCAACCGTCTGGTCATGAGCTAAAAACATACATTTGAATCTTTAGCACTAGAGTAAGTGGTTGGTTATTTAAACAATATGGTGAGTGATCTTACCAGCTAAATCTTCACGACCTTGGTTTAAGGCCGTGGTCATCTCTCTCTGGTCGGTCTGTAGCTTTTCAATCTCCTTATGTGCTTTGGCGAGCTGCTGACTGGTGACTAGCGAAACACCAGCAAAGGTATTCCACCCTAGCTTATTTAAAGACTTGAAGACCAAAGAGTTTAGGACATACCAAAATTTTCGGCTTCAAGGTATTCCACTCTAGCCTGTTTTCTCTCTACGAGAGTACACATTTTATATATACAAAAAGGGGTTAAGCTTAAAGGCAAGATTAAGACAAAGCAAAAGCAGAGTATTGAAGTACCTTGCTAGCTTCTCGATGTTGATGCATGATTTCCACATCCTCCACCTCGTACCGATCGAGTAAATCTGCAGATAATGTCGGCTTACCTTTGTCAAGAGTTGAAGGGACGACGGCGGGAGCAGGTTGGGGTATAGGGGCCGAAATGGGGGCAGGAATTGCCTTGTCAACTGGCTTATCCACCTCAGTCGGCGTGTTTGATGACTTGCCGACCGACTTGGGCAGATCAGTTGGATGAGGAGGAGGTCCAGATCGAGTGTCTCCGGACTCTTGGGAACTCTAAGAATCACTCGTCCGACTACTATCAAAATAAATATGGAAGAGATTAAGATGTGTTATGGATGACAATAAGAGATAAGGAGCATAAGGTTAAAGAATTAACCTAGGAGCCTTCTTGAGATTGATTCGGCACAACCTTTTCTTCGAAGAAGTCGACTGAAAATCAGTCTCCTTCCTCTTCTACGCAGATTTTTCTGCCTTGTCGGTTTGATTCACCCTTCCAGCATCACTTTGAGTTTGGCTTGGGGGCTCTGACTGGCTTGAAGGTCGGCCGAAGAGAGTGGGGGTAAGATGACCACCATCAGCAGACGACAACTCTTCATCATCATCCTGATCTCCTATATATTGCCATCGGCGCCCAACAGACTGCTTTACTCGCCGACTGGGGGGAGGTAGGGTGGAGACCGGGTCAGGACGAGCGCCTGCAGAAGAGCTCGAACCTCCGGTGCCGGTCTGATGCGTCTTCTCAACATAGTCCAGTCCCTCAGAATCGGTCAGAGGGAGCGAAGGATGAGAATTATAAGTATACAAAACCTGCACAAGAATCAAAACATCAAGCAGGGCATCAAGACAAGAACATAATGGATTGCTCAAAGCAGACTGAGGCTTACTCGAGCCCGCATAGTGCCCTTGTTATACGCCTTCTTGATTAGTGAGTCATCCTAAAGGATATCTCCTTCAAACATTTTTGACACGCGTTTCTTACGGAGCTCACCATTCGGCGGGTCAGGCACCTCCCTGGTTTCATCATTATTAGCATAATTCCACGCCGGGTGACTCTGTAGCTTTAGTGGCTGCACTCTGCGTACTATGAAGCTCTTGGCGATGGTAATTCCATCAATACCTTCAGCCTTCAAGTCAGCTATCTTTTTCAGCAGAGTGACCACCTGAGGATCGGTCGGATCGGGCTTCTCTATCCATTGTACCAGAGGAATTGCCTTGGCACCGGTGAAATCGGCAAGAACAGGGGGAGGGTTGTCACAGTAAAACCACTCATCCTTCTAGTTCTTGTTCCCGGTCTTTAATGGCATATTGATGTAGGCCTCCTTCTTGCGCAACTGGAAGCCAACACTGCCTATAGCTACTTGGTTGTCCTTGGTCGGCAGCGGACGGAGGAAAAATAGATGGCGGAATAGATTGAAATGGGGAAGGATTCCCAGAAATGCTTCGCACATGTGCACAAAGATGGTGATGTGAAGAATAGAATTGGGATTGAGGTTGACAAGCACAATCCCATAAAAGAAAAAGGGCCCGCGCAAGAAGCTATAGCAGGGGACTCCAAAGCCACGCTCAAAGAACGAGCGGAATACAACTATCTATTTATGAATAGGGATGGGGCAAGATTCGCGGGTATCCTTCCAGTCGATCCGCAGTTGCTCTGGAAGGATGCAGTCGACCACCATCTGATTCATGTCGGCCTGGGAGAGATTGCTCTTCAAAAACACCCGAAGTTGCTCCGAGATGTCGATCTCCGATGAGGAGGACACGACAGCGGCAATGGGAGTTGCAGGGATCAAGGTGGAAACCTTCTTGCGACCCATGGCGTTGATGGTTTTGGGCATGGCAGATCAAATGCTGAACCCTAGCAAAGGCTTGGGGGCTAAGCACGGCGAGATCTGCAGTGGCCGGAAGTGGCGGTGCTAACCCTAGATGGAAAGTTGAGGAGTCGAGAACAGAGGAGGCGCGAGGAAGACGAAAGGTTCATGTGCAAATGCGGCGTGGACTGAGAGTGTACTCGACGCTGCCTTTTATACTCTCGCTTTTTGACCTAAGGGTCCATGGGCCAGGATGGGCCGTACAGTGATAGCGAACTTTTGCTTAGGCAAAGATTAATTAAGGGCCTTAAAACATGATTAGGGTCTAAGACCTTGAGAAATAAAGCTCGGGGGCTTCTTTGATTTGGAGTATTTGAAAATTATTTAAACATATCTATATGATTTGATGATCATATAGCAAAGGACTTGATGGTCATATGTATATAAGTTCGAAGGTTATGGTATTGATTGAAGTCAATAACTAAATTGTCAAAATTGGACTTATGGATAATTAGAGTGACTAATTATTAGGGAAGGGTTGTATTATGATTGATGTCATTTAGCTTAGTACCATTATATGATTGATGTCATATTGGTCCACATGAATTGAATATGATTGATATCATAAAGTCTAGACCGACCAGTCATTCGGACATGATGAATGTCACTCGGCCTATTTAATAATCGGTCGGCAAGGTTGAAGCTTTGCAAGTTAACTTACTGGTTTGATGATTAGAGGTCTGTTAGACTCAAGCTTGATGGTTTGAGTAAAATAAATACGAAATAATAAGAGCTAATATAATTAGACTCTTGCATTATTTGTTAAGTCTCCAAATTATACAAGAGTCGGGGGCTACACCTGATCAGGTGCACCTAAGCAGTGCACCAGATCTATCAGAAACCTTAATAAAGAGGTCTTCCTAATTTATGATCTACATTAAAGATCAATTTGAGAACTGAAGCTCAAAATCAGGAAGCACTTGGGGGCTGCTGTGGGATACTTGCCTTACGGGTATCCTTATACAAGACTAAGTCGGTAGCCAACCGGGTACTTCATCAACAAGGAAGCCGACCGACTCAACTTGGAGCACAAGTCATGTAGAGATAGACTTTCTATGTAAATCCTAAGAGATTACGACTAGGACTCTTCATGTACCCCCTGCTGACCGGATATATAAGGGGGCAGGGTATCCCCCATCGAGGAGGGAGGACAAGTAGACAAAGGTTTTTTCTACAACATCAATACGATCCATAGAACACAGGACGTAGGGTTTTTACTCTCATCGAGAGGGCCCAAACCTGCATAATTTGGCATCTTGTGTTACCATCGTAGTTCTTAGTCTCGACGTAGCCCTATACATTTTACTGCCGATCTCAAGCTTCGACACCTTTGCTCCCGTGGCCCATCTTGAAGCTATTCGAATCTTACTTGCCTATGCATCACATAATGGCTTCAAGCTCTTTCAAATGGATGTCAAGAGTGCTTTCTTGAATGGAGAAATCAATGAGAAAGTCTATGTGGAACAACCTCCAGGGTTTGAGGACCCAAAACATCCAAGACATGTATACAAATTGAAGAAAGCTCTCTATGGTCTCAAGCAAGCACCAAGAGTATGGTATGAACACTTGAGGAACTTTCTACTCAAGAATGGTTTCACCATTGGAAGCATTGATAGCACCTTGTTCACGAGGCATGTTGGGAAGGATCTCTTTGTGTGCCAAATCTATGTGGATGATATCATCTATGGGTCAATAAATGAGAAGTTCAATGAAGAGTTTCGGGAGATGATGGCTAGGGAATTCCAAATATCAATGATTCGAGAGTTGAACATGTTCCTTGGATTCCAAGTCAAGCAATTGAGAGAGGGAAATTTCATCTATCAAGAGAAATATACTAAGGACCTTCTCAAAAGATTGAACATGGAGAATTGCAATCCTTTGCACACACCTATGGCTACTAGCAAACCCTTGGATGATGATGTGAAAGGGAAACCGGTGAACCCTAAGCTATATAGATCAATCATTGGGTCTTTGCTCTATCTCACCGCTTCGAGATCGGACATCATGTTTAGCGTGTGCTTGTGTGCACGATACCTAGCAAATCCAAAGGAGTCACACTTGAAGGCCGTGAAGAGAATAATGAGATACCTCAAGTACACACCTACCATCGGCTTATGGTATCATAGAGGATCAAACTTTGATTTACTTGGGTATTCTGATTCCGACTTGGCGGGTTGCAAAGTAAATAGAAAGAGTATATCGGGAGGTTGCCAATTTCTTAGAATATCTCTAGTATCTTGGAGCTCAAAGAAGCAAAACCATGGCTCTATCTACCGTCGAAGCGAAATATATGGTGGCGGGAGCTTGTTGTGCACAACTATGGCCTCAACTACACTCAAATGCCTCTATATTATGATAGTGAGGCGGCAATCAAGAAGGCCCTCAAGACGAAAGATCATGGTCATGCAAAGCACATTCAAGTGAGACATCACTTCATAAGAGACCATGTTGAGAAGAAGGACATCGAGTTGGTGAGCGTTCGAAGTCACGAACAATTGGTGGATATCTTCACCAAGCCACATGATTAGAAGACCTTCAACAAACTAAGGGGAGAACATAATGTTCTCGACCTCTCCAACATCACATGAGTAACCCTTGAGCTTGTCCTTTGTAAATATGTATAGTTCTTTGGTTGTTCTTTTGTAGGTTGACTTCGGACCTTCTTAAGATAGTAATGGACATGGGTTAAGCTTGGGAAGGTGGTTCATGGCGTACCCAAGGCTTTGAAGAAAGGTCCATTGTGAGCAAACTTGAGGAGGGAACAACTCGTTGTTGACACTTTGGTTTTTAACAGTTCTCTCTCTTTTCTTTAGCATCGCATCATGCATTGTATACTTGTTGCATTTGCATTTGTTGCATTTATTTGCATTGTGATACCATACATACTCCCAAGCATGTGTCTAGGGGGAGTTGCTCATTTACAATGTGAGTACAGGACTCTCTAGATGATCAAATAGTGATATTTCTGCTCCATGCTCATTGAGCCATGTTCGACCGAGCTCCGAGGTTAAATCTACTCGCGTGGCTTAAAGACAAGTGGCTCATACATTCCCACCTCCCTAATGACTAACCCTTGCACATTTGAGAAAATCTTTTGTTGAGTCATAAGTGTAGGGGGAGCTACGATGGAATATCACTACAACCAAGGAGGAGCACCGTGAAAGGGGGAGTTATCCTAACTCTTACCAACTATTTTATGCCTCTTGGTTTCATTATGTTTTTGTGTGGTTTTTGGTGATAGGTGACAAAGGGGGAGAGAAAATATGAAGATCCAAAAGCCAAGTCGTCTAAGTTCAAAGTGGGAGAAGAAGCATAAAAAGATGGACGATAACACAAAGGGAGAGGAGAACATGAAGATTCAAAAGCCAAATCCATGAAGAGATGGAACATGAAGAACAATGACGATGCACGTCTACGGCGACAATGAACACCTTCACCGACATGAGCATCTATATCCTTGGTACGTGTCTACATCAACAAGATCAATTACCACGACACCAAGGCAGGCGCAAATTCGACTCAAGCTCAATGTCTAGTGTGCCACATAATTGGGTAGTTCTCCTTCAACGCCTAGCACATCTCAAAGGGGAGACTACTTCCAAGGTAAGGACCAAGGTATGCCTCTCAATCTATCCTTTTCCTTTGGTTCTTTCTTGCTCATCCATTTTTGGATCATCATAAGTAGTGGTTGTCACCCATCACCAAAAAGGGGGAGATTGTAAGGATCATGACCATTGAGGTCATCCCAAGGTGTGATGTTTTGTTGATGCATGACAAACATGAAATGTGACTAATATCTACACGAGTGTTGTTCGTGTAGGAAATCCTTTCTATCTTATGATGATTGTCTATGGAGTCCTTGGCGATTGATGACAATGACCGCAAGCATAGAGGTTTGTGAACTTGATGGAGTCCAAGGGTTGATGGAGATGGATCAAAGCAGAGGACAAGCTATGGTGCAAGTGTTTAGAACACTTGAGTAGTTGTTAGGGCTTTGAGTCCATAGGAAAAACCGGACTATCAAGAGGGTCTAGGTCATTCTCTTAGGTCATGTCTAGTCGGTGATGTGTAAGGTTGCTCGGTAAAATCACAGGCACTAGGTGATAGTAGACAAGCCAAGGAGCTGTTCGGAGAACCCGGGAAACCAAGTCAAGCGAGGACAACAAGTTTCAGCTTCTAGACGTAGTGATCGGATAGAGGGGTCAGAGGTGACCAGACTGTATGGTCACTATGTGGAGTTTTCCAGGACTTAACGTGAGGAGCAAGGACTCTGACTGCAGGAGACTCCATACAGACCGGACGGTCCGGTCTGCTGACCGAACGGTCCGGTCAGTAGGAGTGCAGGAATGACAGAGAGGTTGCAATGGAGGCCTAGAAAGCTGATTCGTGGAGCAACAGCTAGTTTGAGGTTGGGAGCCTATATAACTTCATTGCTGGGGTCTTGGAGACCTCTCTTGGCTAGTGGAATATCTGAGAGCATTTGGTAAGGTCCAAGAGGAAAAGAGGAGAGCACTAGGAGAGTATATTGGATATCTTGAGAGTGCTAGTGAGAGTAACAAGGATCTACCTTGCACATCTAAGGCTAGGGTGTCCTTGAGGGTGTGATCTAGGTTGTTACTCCTAGTCTATGGTGAGACCTAGACCTGTTAGGTGTCGGTGATCGAGCCTATCGTGATTGGTTGTGAAGGCCATCACAAGTTTGTATACGGTTTGAGCCCGCCGTTGAAAGGGGCATCAATAGTGAGCGCCCGTGCCGGCTCGGGGAGTTCGACAAGTTCTCGAGGGAGGTGAGCTTGTGCTTTGTGCAAAGGTGATGCACACCTTGTCTTCACTCGAGGAGTGATTGCGGGCTCATGGGCGAGAACTCCACTTGGTGGCTGGAGGGACCGGGACTCCGGCGAGAGTGGTCCAACAAGGAGTAGGGGAAGGAGACATCCTGCCGAGACCTCGGGAAAAAAATCATGAGCCATCTCTTACTCTACTCCTTACTATGATGCTTTACTTTCCATATTTACATACCGTGCTATTCATGCTTGTGTGCTTACCTTACTCTAGTTGACTACCTTGTAGACTTGCATGAATAGGCTTCTTTTCTTGCTAGTAGTGCTTGGCCTTCATACTTGATCACTAGCATGTATAGGAGTTGCTTGGCTTGATTGATCACCTTAGTATGTATTGTGCTACTCATGCATGTATGCTTTCTGTATGCTTGTTGATCTAGTATCTTTGCTTGAGTAGAACTCCTTGCTAGCTAGTTGTTTGCTTCCGCGTATCTTTGGTAACTAGCTTGCATAGGAGTTGTATTGCGTTTGTGTGATCCACGAGTATGCTTAGGTTGTTGTTCCTTTCATAGGTTCATTATCTTGCTAGTGTGATCACCACTAGGATTTTGTAGGAGTTGTTTTGAGTGGTCAGTTTTAGGAATTGGCGAATTTAGTACTAGTGCGAGTTCCCGATTCACACCCTCCCCTCTCGGTCACTCGGTCCTTTCAGCAGCCAAGTACTTTTCCTTTTTGGATTCCAAATACACACTTTTCTGGGTTTAGCTTTAGCCTCGCTGTTCGAATGTTTGCAAATGTTTCTGCCAGGTCTGAGATGTGGTTACCCTTTTTCTTACTTGCTACTATGATGTCATCCACATAGGCATGCACACTTTTTCCAAATTGCGACTCGAAGGCTTTTTGAGTCATACGACAGAACGTAGGTCCAACATTCTTCAATCCTTCGGGCATCCTTACGAAGCAGTAAGTGCCAAAGGGTGTGATGAAACTTGGTTTTTCCTCATCCTCCTTCCTGAGCCAGATTTGGTGATAACCAAAGAAATAGTCCAACAGTGACAGCAGCTCGCTTCCGGCTGCTGCATCCACGATTTTGTAAATCCGGGGTAACGGGAAATCGTCTTTGGGGCAAGACATGTTGAGATCTATGAAATCTATGCACATTCTCCCTTTCCCATTCTTTTTCCTCACCATTACACAATTTCCTAGCCAACATAGATACTTGACTTCGCGGATGACTGAGGCATCGAGGAGTCGTTGCACTTCTGCCTTGATGGCTTCAGTTTTCTCATTGGACATTTTTCGGAGCCTTTGCTTCTTTGGTTTGGCATTTGCATCAATCTCTAACTTGTGCTCTATGATGCTTCTATCCACTCCTTCGAGGTCTGTCGAGGACCAGGCGAATACATCTTTGTTTTTGCCGAGGAATGCTAATAGCTCTTTCTCTTTTTGGGGGTTTAGTCCCGAACCCATCGTGATGAATTGCCCAAGGATTTGCTCATCGTGGAGTACTTTTTTGGTTTCTTTTCCTGGCAGGACTACGATTCTTTCTTTGTCGCGGTAGTGTGCCTCTTCTTTTGTGTTGATCTTATGTTGCTCTCGGGCCTTTCTGGCTCTTTCTTCTTCTTCCAGTTGCTCTTGGCTAAAAACTTGTATGTTGTTGCAATTTCTTTCTCCTGGTGCGTAACCTTTTTCAATGTCTCTTGCCATTTGCTGATTTCCTTTGACTATGATGACTCCCCTAGTGGCAAACGTCTACGACATCAAATGTTACATACTCTGTCCGAGGGTTTTGAGTGTTGCCAAATGATACCGGGAGGGAAATTGTGCCCATGAGTGTGATTCTTTTCCCTCCGAAGCCTATGAGTGGTATGTTCGATGGTTGCCAGGAACTTTTGCTAAGGCCTATTTGTTTCAAGGCATTTATGAACAATATGTCTGCCTAATTGCCATTATCTACGAGAACTTTGCTGACCATCCAGGTGTGAATGTGAGCTTTGATTACGAATGCGTCATCATGCTGGTAAGCTTTGATGTTGAGGTCAGCCTTGCTGAATGTGATGGGCACGTGGGACCACTTTGATTTGATGATCGGTCCCTCAGTGAAGACACTGTTGACCATTCAGAAATGGTCTCTTCTTCTTCTTTTGTTTGCAAATCATAAGAATGACCCCCCGCATATCGTTCCAATGAATCCTTGCACCGGAAATGTTGTGGCTTGGCTTGGGATGGGCTCCAGCTTGGGCTGTGATAATTGTGATGGATCTTCTTTTTGCCTCTGGTTTGGGGGTTGTATTGGATGGGTCGTGAGGCGCCCCTTCTCGGAAGATCGAGGTCTCGAAGGTGCTGATACCGTAGACACTTGATAATACAATAATGATTCAAAATTAAGTTTAATTATTACATCAAAGTGCAGAGGAAATACAAGTTCATGATGTTTTGAAAACAACGGAAGCAAAATAACGACAAGAACTACGAACTCGATGATACAACATAGTGATGATTCATGCCCGAGGAACCATCACTCTAGCAGCACACAATAGTCACTGTGGCGGTAGGTCAGACTCCCAGTAGGCAGTCCAACCCTCAGGGACCTATATGTCCCAAGGCAACACATCTACCGGCAATTCAATCTCTTCAGAACCTGAAAACCACAGAGGCACAAAGCCTGAGTACTAATTACTCAGCAAGACTTATCCATCAAAAACCTAGACATGCAATAGCTCTAATAGGTGGCTTGTTTGAAAGGACTCGCACTAAGCAACCTATTAGTTCTATCAAGTTTTATTTTCTCAATTTAATTGGGTAGAGCAAAAATATAACTTTAGTCAAGCATCATAAGGTAATAAAATAGTACATAAAGTAAGTACAACATAAGAGCAGTAACAATAATAATAATCATCATCAATAACCAACATAATCCATCATTATAATATCATGTGCAACTATGTGATGACTCAGTGACCACACGGTACTCATTACTGCGAGGGACAACAATTGCAATTGATTTCCACCAGCTGGGAAAACCCGAATAACACGACGCATACGCACCAACTAAAGTTGTATACGGCAACCTTCCACAAGAAAGAGTTACACCTTCACCGGGATCCAGTGACGTCGAGTGGGCATGCCGTCCTACCAACAGTACTTCACGGTATGGACCGCCCACTCCAGCAGCCGAGGGCTCAAAAGACCAATGCACCATAGCCGTGTTCCAATGCAAATATTTAATGCTACATCGGTTTACTAGTGCCAATAAACTAGCATGCATTTGGTACTATTCAAAACTTGATCAAGGGGCCGACCACGGACTGGTCCTAGGGTGGGCAAGGAAGGGCTACCGCAGTCAACACCCATGTGTGGCTGCAACCTATACATGCATAATTCCCTGCCTGACCATACACCAAAAGTAAACTTCTTTTATAAGTTCAAATTTAGTGATCAAATCAATTCCATAGTAATAATTTCTATCGGAACTATTAATTACTAAGCATAGCAATTCAGTACCGAGCCTACCAAGTTCTATTAATAGCAAAATAGGTCATTTGGGGTAACATGCAAGGTGGGTTCCAACCAACTCATATGACCTAATGCAACAATACAAACATAGACACCAGTAGTATTGCAAAACTAGCAAAACTTTAAAAAGGCAAATGCAAACCAGGGCTTGCCTGGATTCACGCAAGTGTTAGCATCTATAGTCTCCTGCTCTTCGGGCTCTTGGTCTTGCTGGACGTCGGGGTCCTGCTCCTATGTGTTGTTAGCTATTGATGAACAATGGATTTAACGGTATTATCGCAACACCGTCACATGCAATGATATGATGGATGCATATTGCATTAGTGTTTTGGTTCTAACAACCTTATTAACAAGTTCTTGAAGCCATATGCTTCAAAGAAACAATTTAGAGTTTCATCATCTTATGTGTGTTAATCAGTTAATTAGGGTTGTTATAGTTTTTAAGAACAAATAAACTATTAAATTAGTAAACAATTGATTTTGGACTTGACTGATTTATCATGAAGAGGGACATATAATAGAGTTTTACATACTGCAGAATTAACTTAACTAAAAATAAGGGTGGTGTATTACCATGAAATAACAGTGCATGCAAAAGATTGCAATTAATTAACACTTACAGAATTAATAATTAATTTATTAGTGTTTACATGTGTTATTTAAATTATCAAAATATAAGGGCAGAGACAGTTGACTATCATTCTAATAAAATAAAGCACATTACTATGAAACTAGCAAAATTGGTTTGAGGTCAATTGGATTTGAAATGAATTTAGTATGCTTTTTAGAAGTTTTCAGCAATTTCTGTAATTTTTTTTGGTATTTTTGTTTTAAACAATGCCACGCGGGGCCAGGTCAGCGGCCATGTTGGCAACACATCAGCACCACGTCGGGCCATGTGGGCTGCCAGTAGGCGCCAGTCAGCACCGCTGGAACACGGCGGCGCGCGGCCAGAGCTCGCCGGAGGGCTCGCCGCTGGGCGCGTCGAGGGGCAAAAGCTCGCCGCGATGGCATGGCTGGGTTCAGCACGTCAAGGCGAAGCTAGTGATGGTGATCGCGAGGTGGAATACTCACCGGAAACAAATCAGCGACGAGCGGTGGTAGAAGCTTGAAGTTCGACGACGTCGCGATTTACGCTCGGGGCAGGAAACGGTGTGCGGCTGGCTCCTATAGCTTCACGGAGGCATGGCGGGGATCGGCATTGGGTCGTCATCCACCGAGGAGGGCTGGAAGGTGGTGCTCGTCGGCGAGGCAGCTCAGACACAACAACGTAGAGGAAGTCAGCCGGGGAAAAGAGTCATGCCGACGTCCTTGCACAGGGAATCAAGGCGGAGAAGGGTAAGACATGATCGTATAGGGGTTGCGCTTCGTTGCGAAGAGAAAAGGAGAGGAGAGGCTCACCGGAGTCGATGAATTTTTCGACGGCGTCAGGAGCTACCACAATGGAGCATGGTTTGGTGATCTTCAAATTGACTCGAATTGAATCGCGGATTGGCCGAGCGCTGAGCATGGGAAGTGGGAGTGAAGTTGCACGTAGTTTCTTGCGCTCTTGGCTCGGGATTGTGCGGTATGCACGCTGGCTATGCAAGCTCGAGCTCGGGCTCCGTAATGGTGGAGGTAGAGAGGGCGGGGATTTATAGGCGATGATGCCAGGGAGGGGTCAAGGCGCAGCAGCACGGCTACGCCAGGTTCGTGCGTGTTGTTTTAAGTGCTGTCGGACTGGCGGGAGCTGTTGGGCGTGAAGAAACAGAAAGGTAGGGCAGCGGCAGCAGAGGCAGAGCGCTCTGGGCTGAGGCGAAAGCAACTCGCGCTCCTGTCGTGCGGTGGCGTGTTGCTCGAGGGAAGCGGGGAAACAAGC
The DNA here is from genome assembly GCA_032690845.1 of Eleusine coracana subsp. coracana. Lineage (NCBI taxonomy): Eukaryota > Viridiplantae > Streptophyta > Magnoliopsida > Poales > Poaceae > Eleusine > Eleusine coracana. The sequence continues at coordinate 46,796,258 of CM064426.1, read as the reverse complement.
GTGGGATGCGACGGAACGAGCTGCGCGCTTAGTGCGGCGTGGAGTACCAAGGTAGTCAGCAGTGTGAGAATGGCGGAAGCGAGCGGTGTGCTCGGCAGAATTCGAAGTAGTGCGCTGGCAGGGCCAAAGGTGACTCGGGACGGTGTCTTCTAGTGGCAAAATGCAGGGGGGGGGGGGGGGGGCGTGGCGGGGAGGGGACTAGAGTTGTTTATTGGCGGTTCTTAGGCCTAACAGGGAATATCTACAAGCGTACAGATGCTGACGTAGCTTTCACCTGGAAGTATTCAAGAGTATCAATTTCCAGAGGGAACGAGTAAAGTGTCACTCCTAATCTATCATGTCCTAGTGATGAGGGTGTAGAACAAAGTGTACTCCATAGGGGGAAGAAGTCCCCGGGCCAGGCAATCTAATGCAGTGAACCTTCTCCAAGTAACTTAGTGAGAATTCTATTTCCAAATATCTGCTTTGGGGTGCGATAACGATCCATTGGTAAGGGTCGGTAACTAACCTCATGTACTAGTGGGCACGTTAACGCTAGACAACCCTGATTGAGACTTCCCAAATGTGGTGGAATTCAATATTGGACGGACAGGGCTGTCACCACCTGTCGCCTACCACACAGCCCGTGGGGACGAATGCAATCCCAGGAAAGCTAAGTCTAAACACCATGTCTAAACATAGACTTTCATACCAGTTATAGAATTGGTAAGCATAACAAGATAATGCTACGAAGCAATAAAAAGTTATGCACAAGGATCCCACAAAATAAAAGGATAGAAATACTCAATTTATTACTCAGGCAAGAACTCTACTACATGTTACCCGGCCCCGAAGATGAGGGAGATTACTCACGTAGGAGCTTCAACCCCCGAGGCACAAGTTGAAGGAGGCAACATTCTGAACTCCTCCTCCTACACCTCTACCCTTCTACTTGGGTAAAACTTGGGACTAATGCTTATTTCTTCTCTATTTCTCACTTCTGCCGAATTCCCCCTCTATTTATAGGTGGCGAAGACTTGGCGGATACTTCAAGGTAGAGGAGAGTCGGTGGGCAAAATTTCCCCCGCCGGGCGGCCGGGCATGCCGGCCGGCATGCACCGCTAGGCGGCAACCCAGGCCGGGCAGCCACACGATTGAGTCGGTTTCCAACCGCCTTCCCTTGAACGGCTCAGATTTGGTTCAGATGACGGTTGTTGAGTCGGTTTTCAACCGCCTTATCCACTTGGTGTCGGTTGGCATGATGGGCCAAGTGGGCTGGACACCCTGGGAGGAAAAGTCCCAGGCCGGGCGGTGGCCTGTGCCGGGCAGTGACCCATTTTTGGTGCCGACCCCCTATGGGTCATGTCTTCACTTGTCCAAGTTGTGTCACGTGGATGCCTCCTTTACTTCTCCACTTCTTACCCACCTTAGTCCAGGGATGGAAAACGGCCTCATGGTGGAGTGTTTTGTAGGGTCGGCTGGGTCGGATGGTTCAGCCTAATGAGACTCTATTTTAACCAGCCGGATGGCTGATTTCAGCATGATATGACCCCATCGGCTGAGTTCTGATTTCAGCCGTCACGACCCTGCCCGTGCCCTGATTTCAGCCTCATACGACCCTGTCAGCCGGCTGTTTTACGGCAGGATCGGCCGATGGGGCATTTCTTCATGTTTTTACCTAATTTTGGCCCTTTTGAACCTGCAAACACATATATCACCAAAACTCATGAAACTTTATTAGTTTAAACATATATTCTTGAAACTTTGGTCTTTACCTTGCATTTCCCGACCAGTTGGTGGCCGATATTGGGTTTTACGGGCCACCAACACCTCCCCAAGCTTGAACCTTTGCTCGTCCCGAGCAAATTAAAACTTGGAAGTGATGGATCAGGAGTTGTTTCAATATTAGAGCCCTACAAGGATCAAGTGCACAAACACATACTCCTACAACATAGGGGTAATAGTAAACCAGCAAAAGTTGATCACTAAGTCTTTCTCATTGTAAGTGGGACTCTTAGGCATTTAATGACCTTGTCATGAGCGGTTGGAACTCAGAACAACTAGTTTAGATTTTGTCACTTAACCTCCTATATGATCATGAGTCCAAAGTTTTTGTAATGCTGCATAAAATGAAAATTTTCCCTCTTGGTGCAATCCTTCACTATGCCTCTCATCTCTCAAAAAGTGTATTTCCTCACCAAGTGCTCATCATACTTTATGAAATTTGGCTCTATATGTGGAGCTTGGTAGGATGGCACATCTAGTATGCATATTTTGTTAAGAGATAGTCCTAGTGAAAAGACTTTGCACTTTCTCATTCTAACCATTTGGAAATAATGTTCAGGGGAGAGGGAGAGGATGGACTCACGCGAAGGAGTGGACTAGCACAATTGCAAAGATCTTTATGAAAAGTCTGGATTTTTGTGCTAGAGTGAAACGATGGTCCCTTATTTTGCTCCAAGGCTTTAATGAACCTTGAAACTTGACATTTGTACATCTACGAGAGCTGATAATTTTTCTTATTTTTCTCTTTTTTTCTTTCTTTCTTCTTTTCTTTCTTTCTTTTTCAGCTCTCATAGTGTAGGTAAGCTAGTTCAATGGTTCAAGTATTTTTGCAAACTTTTTCTGAGCATTTATTTTGGGAAGACCAAAATTTTTCTTGTAGGATCAAGGTTTTCGCAAAGGAGAGATTTGTGACTAACATGCTTGGTGAAGTGGATGCTTGAATCCAATGTGGAAACCGTATAACCAAGCACGATTATTTAAGAACTCAAAGATAACGCGAAGGAAAATGATTGGCTTTGAAAGTGCAAGTCCCTCATAAGGATCAAATCCTAACCAAACTCAATGCATACATCGATGGAATAAAAGTGGGTTCACAATTAATATCTGGCCATGGTAGGAATTTTTCTATCATAGGGAAGATATACACCAAGTAGGGGGGTTTTTATTACAACATGGTTTCGAAAGAAATCATTGGACTCTAATCATGAGGAGATCATAGACTCATCCAAAACATGCTATATCATGAATTCCAACAACTAGAATTGGTGTTTATTAGCCATTTTGCACCCACTAAAACATAGAGAGACTAGCTTTGTCATCATGCCGGTCTACCATTACCCACCAAAATGAAGAGTAGAGGTTGTATACTTGAGACTCATAGGGAGCTAAGAGAGCAACTACTCATCATTTCCATAGGCAAGGTAGAGACTAAGTTCTCAAATTTTATTTGAAAACGGAAATATTTTTATTCTTTTTGGTTATACAAATTTTTATGATTTTCTTTGAAAACTGAAAAAAAGTCTTTTTAGGTTTTCTTAAAACAACTCAACTAGAAAAAGGGGGAGAGAGGATAGAACAAGCACTGCACCTTGGTTTGGGTACCTCCCCAAGCTTAGGTCTTTGCAAGGCTTAAGCGTAGATGACTTTCACTGTGGCGGTTGATACTCGATGTTGAAGTGGCCGAACAGTTGGTCCATCATGGAGAGGTTTGTCTGAAGCTGTTCTGACGTTTGTTGCTGCCATTCTTGTCCATCCCTTATGGCTGCTTGTATTTCTTGAGTTCATTCATTGGTTTCATAAGCATTGGCAGCCAAGTATTGCATGTCTTCTTCCAAGTCCGAAAAGTTGTAAAATGTGAATCGGGCGAAACATGAAGTGCCTATGCCTCCATGAGGTTGGTGGTAGCTCCCCGTCCCATAAGGATTGTACGGTTCATATTCTTCATGGGATGAACAAGTGTAGTGTGATGAGCTAGTAAATCCGGGGACTTGTGGTTGCTCCCAATGTTATTGTGAGCTTTCCGAAACACCTGTTCGAGGTGGTCTTGTCCCTGGCCTATACCCCATGTGAAGCTCCCGAGTGCTCGACTTCTGAGCGCTCACTTGGCGTACGCCTCCCATGACTCGAGCCGCTACTGCTGCTAAACTTGGTGTAAAGGCCTCTCCAAATATTTGCCATTCCTGCAAGAGGGGTTACTTGGACATGATACCCGAAGGACAAAATGATTCTAATGGTTAGCGGTTAGTCGTTCGGTTAGTAGTCCAAGTGTTAGTCGTTCAAACGTGCAAGGGTGACAACAATTTCTCTCTAGTTGGTTTTATTGCAGCACACTTTTATTGCTAAGTGCAAAGTGCACTTACTAGAGAGGGCTAGTGAAGTGAGACGAGGGTGAAGAGGGAGAGAAAATGTTTTCAGCTGAGGGTGGAGAAACAAAGGAGAGTGTGCCTGGTATTTATTGGCTCGAGGGGAGCCTTGGGGCAAAAATTTTTATGCCGGGCGGCAGCCCATGCTGGCCGGCAGGTCATTTCCCTCCATTTGCTCTATTATTGCTCTAGTGGTGATGGGAGAAGGCTAGGTCCAAGTGCCATGTGATCCACTTGCTCAATTTGTCCAGAAATTTGCTAAGAGTGTAGGGAGCAAGGGTATAGTGATGGAATGGCCAAAGTTGTATGTTTGCAATGACTGTGCTGCAACTCATGAGGCCTAGGTGAGTAGGGTGGTAGGTGAGTGTGAGTGGTGAAAGAGTGAGGTGACACGGGTGCCTCTCATTCATTAACTTTCACTCATGGTGGGGCTTTTGATGAGCATTTTTCTTCAAGGTAAGGCTGGCCATATCTTCACCACTCATGGCAATCATCTCTGCATTAGAAGTGCCAAGAATCCAAGAAAAAGTTATGCCGGGCGGCAGAAATGACCCAGCCGGGTGGTCGTTTTCATGAAAAATGACCCCCAGGGTGGCAAAACTGGACTGGGTTATTTCAGGTTATGTGGCTCAAGATTAGCTAGCCGGGTGATCATATTTCACCAAATATGACCTTCCGGGTGCTAAAATTTGATAAAATCTGACCTCCCAAAAATTTACCCAGCCGGATGGTCATTTTCATGGAATATGACCTCCTGTTTTTGCTAAAATTTGACGTCCCGGGTACTAATATTTGACTGGTCGGGTTGGATTCTGGGTACTTGAATATTACCTATCTGGGTGGTCATTTTCATGAAATACAACCTCCAGTGTGCTAAAAACTGACTGGTTGGACAAGAGCCTCAGATTATCACCCGGGTGGTCGTTTTTGATGAAATTTGACCTCCCGGCCAGTAAACTTGGCCGAGCCATCACCAAAATTTTTTTTGTTTTCAAAATTTTAACTTTAAATTCTTTTCTTTTATAGCCTAATTTAATGGTTAAAGATGAAACTAAAAACAACCTAATTTGGTGGTTGGGTGAAAAACAAAGAAAAACTAACTGACGAGATAGAGTTTAGAATGGCACTGCTACTGTTCCCCGGCAACGGCGCCAGAGAGCTTGTTGGCGGTTCTTAGGCCTAACAGGGAATATCTGCAAGCGTACAGATGTCAACGTAGCTTTCACCTGGGAGTATTCCAGAGTATCGATTTCGACAGGGAAAGAGTAAAGTGTTACTCCTAATCTATCAAGTCCTAGTGATGAGGGTGCAGAACAAAGTGTACTCTATAGGGAGAAGAAGTCCCCGGGCTAGGCAATCTAATGTAGTGAACCTTCTCCAAGTAACCTAGTGAGAATTCTATTTCCAAATATCTGCTTTGGGGCACGATAACGATCCACAGGTAAGGGTCGGTAACTAACCTCATGTACTATTGGGCACGTTAACGCTAGACAACCCTGCTTGAGACTTCCCGAACATGGTGGAATTCAATATTGGATAGAAAGGGCTATCACCACCTGCCGCCTACCACACAACCCGTGGGGACGAATGCAATCCAAGGAAAGCTAAGTCTAAACACCACATCTAAATATAGACTTTCATACCAGTTCTAGAATTGGTAAGCATAACAAGATAATGCTACAAAGCAATAAAAAGTTGTGCACGAGGATCCCACAGAATAAAAGGATAGAAGTACTCACTTTATTAATTGGGCAAGAACTCTACTACATGTTACCCGGCCATGAAGATGAGGGATATTACTCACGTAGGAGCTTCAATCCCCGAGGCACAAGTTGAAGGAGCCAGCATTCTGAACTCCTCCTCCTACACCTCTACTCTTCTACTTGGGTAAAACTTGGGACTAATGCTTATTTCTTCTCTATTCCTCACTTCTGCCAAATTCCCCCTCTATTTATACGTGGCAAAGACTTGGCGGGTACTTCAAGGTGGAGGAGAGTTGGTGGGCAACATTTCCCCCGCCGGGCAGCGGGCCACGCCGGGCGGTCAGGCATGCCGGGTGGCATGCACCACCGGGTGGCAACCCAGGCCGGGCGGCCACACGATTGAGTCAGTTTCAGACCGCCTTCCCTCGGACGGCTCAGATATGGTCCGGATGACGATTGTTGGGTCGGTTTTCAACCGCCTTATCCACTTGCCATCTGTTGGCATGATGGGCCAAGTGGGCTGGACACCCCAAGAGGAAAAGTCCCAGGCCAGGCGGCGGGGTAGGCCGAACGGCCTGGCAGGCCGGGCAGCGGCCCATTTTTGGTGCCGACCCCCTCCGGGTCATGTCTTCACGTGTCCAAGTTGTGCCACGTGGATGCCTCCTTTACTTCGGCACTTTTTACCCTCCTAAGTTCGGGGATGGAAAACGTCCTCATGGTGGAGTGTTTTGCAGGGTCGGCTGGATCGGATGGTTCAGCCTGATGAGACTTTGTTTTAACATACCGGGTAGCTGATTTCAGCCGTGACGACCCTGCCCGGGCCCTGATGTCAGCCTCATACGACCTTGTCGGTCGGCTATTTTACGGCAGGATCGGCTGACAGGGCATTTCTTCATGTTTTTCCCTAATTTTGGCCCTTTTGAACCTGCGACACATATATCACCAAATCTCGTGGAACTTTATTAGTTTAAACAAATATTCATGACACTTTGGTATTTACCTTGCATTTCCCGACCAGTTGGAGGACGATATTGGGTTTTAAGGGCCACCAACATTGTCGTGCGTGGGGGAGCTGCTGGCCGCCGGGAATCAAGGAGCACTGGCAGCAGCCATGATGACCTCGGGTAGGGAAAAAGTGATGCGCGGCAGCAGCGGCCAGAGGCAGGGTGGCTGGGGGACTACGGCGTGCGGAGGAACAGTGCAGGCGAAGTGACTGCAGCCGAACGGGAGGGGAACGGCGAGCCGAGGCGGCGGCAGAGAATCGCGCGGCTCGCGTGCGGGAGCGGCGACGGGAGGAAGAAGACAATGCACTTTTGCAGAGGGGCCGTCCCTTTTGAAAAGTTTTTGTAGAAAGGTCATCGGTCAAATAAATTTCGAATAAAATAGTTCCAAGGGTCCAATTAAGCTAAAATTTTAAATGTGTGCTATTCAGGATATGGACAATTTATTAGTGAAGTCTAACTGGCTAGAAACAATTTATTTAGTTGTGATTAATGATTAAAGTTAAATCATTTCTAGGCTTAAATTATTTATTTTAGAGGTTTTCTAATGGAATAAAATTCTGACTTTGGCCCAAAAATTCTATTTTATTATTTTTATAATTCTCAAGTAATTATTTGACTTATGTTTTATAGAAAGTTTTATTTTGCTTTCAAATCTTGCTTGCAGGGATTTATTCTAGCTTTGGGAAATCAAAATTTTTAACTTGCTCTATTCTTTCATGCTCTTTACTTGAGTTAGAATTTTAGGCAACTCATGCTAAGTAAGAAGTGAAACACCTAGGTGTCACAACCTTCCCTCCTTAAAGAAATCTCGTCCCAAGATTAAGAACAAAGCAGACTAGAGAGGGGCAATAATTTTTACCTGTGAACGAAGACCAGAATTCTGGGTAATGAGTACTCAGAAATTCTTCCGATTCCCAGGTGGATTCATCTTCTGAGTGATTTCTCCATTGTACTTTATAGAATTTGATGGTACTTTTGCGGGTTGTGCATTCTTTCTCATCAAGGATTTTTATTGGTTGTTCAGAATATGTGAGGTCGGGTTGAAGATGATCATATTCTTCCAAGACGACATCTATTGGAGGTTTGAGACACCGTTTCAATTGTGATATATGAAATGTGCTATTGACTCCAGATATATTAGCAGGTAACTCCAACTGGTATGCCACTTGACCACATCTCTCCAAGATTTTGAAAGGGCCGATATAGCGGGGTGCTAATTTTCCTTTGATTCCAAAACGCTGAATGCCCTTCATTGGTGATACTCGGAGATAAACAAAATCATCCTTGTTGAAAAACAGTGGCCTACGTCATCGGTTTGCATATTTTTCTTGACGACATTTAGCAGCTTTGAGATTTGCCTGAATGGTTCGAACCTTTTCTTCTACATCCTTGACAAGATTAGGACCAAACGTTACTCTTTCTCTAGATTTAGACCAGTTTAACGGTGTTCTACAACTTCGACCATAGAGTGCTTCAAATGGAGACATTTTTAGACTCCCTTGGTAACTATTGTTGTATGAGAATTCCGCATATGGTAAGTACTCAACCCAGCTACCACCATGTGTTAAAACACATGCTCTAAGCATATCTTCCAAAATTTGGTTGACATGCTCTGTTTATCCATCAGTAGTGGCATGGTAAGCAGAACTCCGAATTAACTTGGTACCCAGAGATGCATGCAGTTGTTCCCAGATTCGAGCGACAAACTGTGAGCCACGATGTGTAACAATAGTTCTAGGTACTCCATGAAGACACAGGATCCTTGCTATGTATAGTTCTGCATATTGCTTTATCTTGTATGTGTTATTGATTGGTAGGAAATGGGCAGATTTTGTGAGCCTGTCCACAATGACCTAAATCGAATCATGCTTCCGAGAAGTGAGAGGGAGGCCAACAACGAAATCCATGCTGATATCTTCCCATTTCCAGGCGGGAATACTCAATGTTTGAAGTAGTCCGGCCTGTTTCAAATGGTTAGCCTTGACTCTCTGATTAGTATCACATCCCATGACATACCGAGCAACTTCTCGCTTCATTCTTGTCCACCAAAAATTTTTCTTCAGGTCCTGTTACATCTTGTTACTTCTAGGATGAATAGAGTACTTAGATTGATGTGCTTCATCCAAGATTTTTCAACGAAGCTCGAAATCCTTGGGTACTACTAGACGGTTATTGAACCATAGAGTACCATCTGAATCTTGTGTGAAGCATTTTGCGTTGCCATTCTTAATGTTCTCCCGAATGTACTTCATTCCAACGTCTCATTTTTGTGCAGCAATGACTTCATCATGAATGATGGAATGAATACTGAGATTGTTGATCACTAGGGCAAGCAATACATCTAGGTTGGGTTCCGTGATACTCGCTTCAATGCTGTTGTCTAGCATAAGGTTATTGTAGTGTATCATCCGACTCAGAGCATCAGCGACCACATTAGCATTGCCTGGGTGATAATGAATTTCCAGATTATAATCCTTGATTAATTCTAGCCATCGACGTTGTCTCATGTTCAGATCAGTTTGAGTAATAATGTACTTCAAGATCTTGTGATCTATATAGATGTGCACTAAACTCCCGAGCAAATAATGCCTCTAGATTTTTAGTGCAAGTACAACTCCAGCAAGTTCCAAATCATGAGTTGGATAATTCTCTTCATGCTTTCATAGTTGCCGAGATGCATAGGCAATGACACGACTATCCTGCATGAGCACACATCCTAGTACTGTCCCAGATGCATCACAATACACATCAAATGACTTGGTGATGTCTGGCTGAGCCAATACTGGGGCAGTAGTCAATAATGTCTTCAATTTCTGAAATGCTTCTTCACAATCATTGCTCCAATCGAATTTCTTATGCTTTTTCAGCAGCTCGGTGATGGGCTTGGTCAACTAAGAAAAATTAGGAATGAACCTCCGATAGTATCCAGCTAATCCGAGGAAATTGCGAACTTGATGGACAGTTTTCAGTGGCTTCTAGTCTAGCACATCTTGAACCTTGCTTGGGTCTACAGAGATACCTTCGGCTCATACTACATGACCAAGGAATGGCACACGGTCCAACTAAAATTCAGATTTGCTGAATTTTGCAAACAATTTGTGATCCCGTAGACGCTGAAGAACAATATGGAGATGTTCAGCATGTTCTTCCTGGGACTTTGAATAAATAAGAATGTTATCAATGAATACCACCAGGAATTTGTCCAGCTCTGGCATGAAGACTAAATTCATGAGATACATGAAATAGGCAGGTGCATTTGTCAATCCAAAAGACATCACTAGATATTCGAATAGTCCGTATCTAGTAGAGAAAGCGGTCTTCGAAATATCTTCCGCTCTAATCTTGATCTGATGATTACCGACCAAAGGTCAATTTTTGAAAAGACCTTAGCACCAACCAATTGATCAAAAAGAATATCAATACAGGGCACCGGGTATTTATTCTTGATAGTGACTTCATTTAGAGGCCGATAATCAACGACAAGGCGCACAGACTTGTCCTTCTTCACAAAAATAGCAGGGCAGCCCCAAGGTGACGTACTTGGGCAAATAAATCCTTTCTCCAGCAACTCATTCAATTGCTTCTTCAATTCAGCTAGCTCATTTGGAGCCATTTTATTCAGACGTCGAGATATGGGAGAAGTTCCTGACTGAAGCTCGATTTTGAATTCCACTTCACGATCAGGTGGAAGACCAGAAATATCTTCAGGGAATACGCCGGGATACTCACAGACAACAGGAATACTCTCAAGTGATAATCCATCCAAATGATACACAACCAGATTCCTCGGTGATGTGGTACTAAGACAAAGGGTATCTGGACCATGCAGGGGAGAGTTCAAATGAACCACACGGGGCTCTATATCAAGCATGGCTCTATGAGTTTTCATCCACATCATGCCAATGATTAGATCAATTTCTTGATTATGGAGAATGATAAAATAAATAGGGTAGATTTTCTGGTTGATTTCTAGTGGAACTTTGCATACTATTTTATTAGCTAGAATTTGGCTAACTAGAGAGCGGATAGTATAGGATTGGTTTATAGTGGTAGTGGAAAGATTTTACTTTTGCACACATGTTTTTCTAATAAAATTATGGGTAAAAACTTGCAAGTGTGCTCTGAGGATTTAGGAACTGACAACCATTTTCACAAATTAAAGTTGGGTACATGGTTGTCAAAAGAATAACATCATACTATGGTTGTCAAAAGTATAACATCACACTAATTAATCCATATATGCATCTACTCCTGGTCTATGACTATCGGCTCGTTGGGTTCTGGTGGTCCCAACGGTTCTTCTGGCTTTCCTGGCTCCATCATCTCTACATCAACATTATCCGCCTGTCCCATTTCTTCATCCACTTTCTCTCCATATTCCATGGGATCTCATCCCAGTATTCTATGATGGGGAGGTGGGTAGCTTTGAAGGCGTCAAATTCGACCTGAAGCTCCTGCAATTCAGACTCCGTTAGGTCTGCATCTCCAATATCTTGGTCACGCTCGTCGATTATCATATCCATCTCTTCATTCTTCGCTTGAATTTGTTGGTTTAATTCTGAAATCTCTAGAATCTTGGCTTGCTTTTCTGTTTTGGAAAGTCGAAGTGCGGCCCAAAACATGTCCAGCTGATGGTACAAGTCCTTGCATATGCCAAATAGAGGGAGTCCATAACACTCTGCCACATGCAGCGTTGGACGATAAAGTGGGAGGTTTGGGTCAAAGACGAAATCCAGGCGACGGTTCCACTCAAGATCCTCCAGATTATCAATTGGCAACAAAGTTACCGGTGTTCCGGCGATCTCATGCTTGCGGACCTCGCAAAACAAAGTGAGGGCTTTGAAGGCAGCAACACTTCAAGTAGTGAGTAGGTCTACTCCAGAGACGCTGATAGTCCATGATTCCCATGCCGGTAGGAAAGAGTAATTGGTGGGGACTACAACATGGACTACACAGGAAGTGGTTCCATTCTCCTCAGTGGTCTTTCCAACATAGGTGGGAGGGGTATCATGTCCATAACCCCGAAGGACACTCCAAAAGAGTTGGGTCATTCCAGGGATGTCCAGACCGTCGGTGATCTCCCAACCCGGTGGAGCTTGGTAATTGTTTTAATCCATCTACAGGGGTGGAATTTGAATGAGTCAAATTTTTCTTAAAGTAAGGTGCATTTCATGTACAACATCATGAAATACCAAAACAAATTTTAGTTCACATTTTCCAGTCTCAAGGGGCAATAATATAGAGATGGGTTTTAAAATGGATTCGGTCTTGACTGTACAGCAGTCAGAAAAATTGATTACTTTGTCCAGAAAACAAAATCTCCCGAACTGGTGCTTGGCACCATGTTATAGTGGACTTTCATAGCTTTCCAGATTGTAATTATACTCCAAAAAATTCCAAGTAAAACTGGACTTATGATTTTTACAAGCTCAGGCTGATAGATTTAATTTCTGGATGACAGAGGTCTAGTATTTTGGCTCTACTGGACAGAGAAAAATGAAGTAGAGGTTGGGTCCTACTGGAAATGAAATAGACTTCCAAGGCTTTCCAGATTGAGGTCACACACCTCTTAATTCTAAGTGGAACTCCAGTTATGATTTTTGCAAGTTTAGGGATGTGTTGAAAACTGGAAGCTGACAGATTGTTATTAACTTAACAATTGGTCTTAAGAGTTGAAATTTTTATGCTCAACACTTGCAGATTTTTATTCAGAGGTGGGTGTGATGCAGATATGGCCCGATCTTCCGAGAGGTAAGGGGACAAACTCGAATTTGGGGAACTCGGCGTCGACGACCCGGCTTGAATCAGACACGATCCAACCGCGCAACCATTACACCAAGCACAACTTGATTATTCCTGCAAGCGAAATTGAGAACACAAGCAAGAAGGGATAAACACGCAATCTGAAATTGCAAATATGGATGAAGCGAATCACAAGAAAAGGTTCAAGCTCTGAACACAAAAGGACTAATCACCACAGTGGTGTAGAACAAGAATAGGGGCCCTGGTTACTGTAAAAGGACTTGTCGCCACAGTTACAATAATTTGATCAAGTTTCTCTCAAGAAAACTGAACTCAACAAAATCCCAAAACTAAAAGACAGTGGCTACTGAGTTTATGTAGGAACCAGGGGCATCCTAGGGTTGGGGGCGACCAGGGGGGCGCCCACAACATGGGCTTAAGGCCCGACACGATACATGGCCAAGTTGGCCCAAAATAGGTGGCGCAGCACCTTATCATGGTCACACAGCATGACTCACGACCCTTCTAGTGCTAGGACCAGAAACAAAACAACGGTGTCATCGTCCCCTTTCCAATGCATCAAAGAACATCTCGTTTGGATGTCGGATGTGGGAGATATCATCAAAACCGTGAAGGGGTGTCGGCTGAATCCAAGACGAACACGGCGACCGAGTTGGTGACGACTTGTAACTTAGGGAAGGCCATGATATGCGCGTATCCAGCATGGTGATGCCCTCATCAGGGTGAGTAAGGAGAGAACAAAATGTTAGTTTAGTTATAAGGATGCATAATGCAAAAATTCCAATTGATTTACCTATCGTTCCTCACAACACACACCTATATTGCGGTACTTAGCGGCACGAAAATTTTGTGATGACCCGCACTCATCACGTAAGTCAACTAAGCGTTGTACTAACAGCGTTAGTGTACCTGCAGAAAACTCATTGCAGAAACATTACATTAAATTAAAATAATACTACAAAAATAAGGGTAATTCTACAACGGTTCATGGAATGAACCGCCTTGCAAAACCACGGTCCTCGCAAGCGAACCTATGCTCATAAACCTACCATGATGAGCCTTAATAAGAAAAAGTTGGCATGGTTTATGGAGCCAAAAATAAAAATGTTGGCAATGATTCATGGAAGGAATCGTCCCGCAAAGCCACAGTCCTTGTGAGCGAACTTTAAATGCTAAAAGAAAATCAAATAAAAGTCAACTCAAGCATAACCCGTTAGCATTGTCGCCAACCCTAATAACTACTAGGGGCAATACTAACGTATCCTCACACGTAATGTCGTAGTTTTTGAAAATACATTTTAATTGTTGTATTATCATGGACTACAGCTCTGATACCAGCTGAGGCGCCCCTTCCCGGAGGATCGAGGTCCCGAAGGTGTTGATAAAGCAGACACTTGATAATACAACAATGATCCAAATTTAAGTTTAATTATACATCAAAGTGCAGCGGAAATACAAGTTCATGATGTTTTGAAAATAGTGGAAGCAAAATAACGATAAGAACTACGAACTCGATGATACAGCATAGTGATAATTCATGCCCGAGGAACCATCACTTTAGCAGCACACATTAGTTACTGTGATGGTAGGTCAGACTCCCAGTGGGCAGTCCAACCCTCAGGGACCTGCATGTCCCAAGGCAACACATCTACTGGCAATTCTATCTCTTCAGAACCTGAAAACCACAGAGGCACAAAGCATGAGTACTAATTACTCAGCAAGACTTACCCATCAAAAACCTAGACATGCAATGGCTCTAATAGGTGGCTTCTTTGAAAGGACTCGCACTAAGCAACCTATTAGTTCTATCAAGTTTTATTTTCTCAATTTAATTGGGTAGAGCAGAAATGTAACTTTAGTGAAGCATCATAAGGTAATAAAACAGTACATAAAGTACAACATAAAAGCAGTAACAATAATAATCATCATCGTCGATAGCCAACATAATCCATCATTATAATATCATGTGCAACTATGTGACGACTCAGTGACCAAGCGGTACTCATTACTGCGAGAGACAGCAATTGCAATTGATTTACACCAGCTAGGAAAACTCGAATAACACGACGCATACGAACCGACTAAGGTTGTATACGGCAACCTTTCGCAAGAAACACTTACACCTTCACCCGGATCCAGTGCCGTCGAGTGTGCATGCCATCCTGCCAGCAGTACTTCACGATATGGACCACCCACTCCAGCAGCCAAGTGGTCAAAAGACCAACACACCATAGCCGTGTACCAATGCAAATATTTAATGCTACATCGGTTTACTAGTGCCCATAAACTAGCATCCATTCGGTATTGTTCAAAACTTGATCAAGGGGCCAACTACAGACGGGTCCAAGGGTGGGCAAGGTAGGGCTACCACAGTCAACACCCATGTGTGGCTGCAACCTATACGTGCATAATTCCCTGCCCGACCATACATTAAATGTAAACTTCTTTTATAAGTTCAAATTTAGTGATCAAGTCTATTCCATAGTAATAATTTCTATCAGAACTATTAATTACTAAGCATAGCAGTTCAGTATCAAGCCTACCAAGTTCTATTAATTGCAATATAGGTCATTTGGGATAACATGCAAGGTGGGTTCCAACCAACTCCAATGACCTAATGCAACAATACAAACATAGACACCAGTAGTATTGCAAAACTAGCAAAACTTTAAAAAGGCAAATGTAAACCGGGGCTTGCCTGGATCCACGCAAGTGTTAGCAACTACAGTCTCCCCATCTTCGGGCTCTTGGTCTTGCTGGACGTCGGGGTCCTGCTCCTGGGTGTCGTCACCTATTGATGAACAATGGATTTAACAGTATTACCACAACATCATCACATGCAATGATATGATGGATGCATATTGCATTAGTTTTTTGGTGCTAACAACCTTATTAACATGTTCTCGAAGCCATATGCTTCAAAGAAACAATTTAGAGTTTCATCATCTTATGTGCGTTAATCAGTTAATTAGGTTTGTTATAGTATTTAAGAATAAATAAGCAATAAAAATAGTAAACAACTGATTTTGGACTTGAGCGATTTATCATGAACAGGGATAGATATGAATTGTATTTTTACCAAGTTACAGCGTCTGGATATTATTATTCTATTTACTAGCATTTATTCAAGTTAAAGTATTAAATAATTAATAGAGTATTACATACTGCAGAATTAACTTAACCAAAAACCACGGTGGTGTATTACCATGAAATAACAGTGCACGCAAAAGATTGCAATTAGTTAGCACTTACAGAATTAATAATGAATTAATTAGTGTTTACATGTGTTATTTAAATTATCAAGATATAAGGGCAGAGACAGTTGACTATCATTCTAATAAAATAAAGCACATTATTATGAAACTAGCAAAATTGGTTTGAGGTCATTTGGATTTGAAATGAATTTACTATGCTTTTTAGAAGTTTTCAGCAACTTCTATAATTTTTTTCTAGTATTTCTGTTTTAAACAATGCCACGCGGGGCCTGGTCAGCGGCCACATGGGCAACACATCAGTGCCATGTTGGGCCATGTGGGCTGCCAGTAGGCGCCAGTCAGCGCTGCTAGAACATGGCGGCGCGCGCCCGGAGCTCGCCGGAGGGCTCGCCGCTGGGCGCGTCGAGGGGCAAAAGCTCGCCGCGATGGCATGGCTGGGCTCAGCATGACAAGGCAGAGCTAGTGATGGTGATCGCGGGGTGGAAGACTCACCAGAAACAAGTCGGCGACAAGCGGTGGCGGAAGCTTGAAGTTCGACGACATCGCAATTTACGCTTGGGGTAGGAAACGGTATGCCGCTAGTTCCTACAGCACGACGGGGAGCGGCATCAGGTCATCGTCCACCGAGGAGGGTTGGAAGGTGGTGCTCGTCGGCGAGGCGGCTCGGACACGGTGGTGCAGAGGAAGTCAGCCGAGGAAAAGAGTCATGCCGGTGTCCTTGCGTAGGGAATCAAGGCGGAGAAGGGTCGGACATGATCGTATAGGGGTTGTGCTTCGTTGCGAAGAGAAAAGGAGAGGAGAGGCTCAGCGGAGTCTTCTAGCGGCAGAATTTAGGGGTGCGCGGTTGGGAGGGGACTGGAGTTGTCGCGCGTGGGGTGCTGCTTGCCGCCGGGAATCGGGGAGCATTGGAAGCAGCCATGGCGACCTCGGGCAAGGAAAAAGTGATGCGCGGCGGCAGCGGCCAGAGGCTGGGTGGTCGGGGACTGCAGCGTGCGGAGGAACAGTGCAGGCGAAGTGACTGCAGCTGAACGGGAGGGGAACGACGAGTCCCGAGGCGACGGCAGAGAATCGCGCGGCACGCGCGCGGGAGCGGCGACGGGAGGAAGAAGACAATGCACTTTTGCAGAGGGGCCCTCCCTTTTGAAAAGTTTTATAGAAAGGTCCTCGGTCAAATAAATTTCAAATAAAATAGTTCCACGGGTCAAATTAAGCTAAAATTTTAAATATGTGCTATTCAGGATATGGACAATTTATTGGGAAGTCTATCTCGCCAGAAACAATTTTGTTTAGTTGTGATTAACGATTAAAATTAAATCATTTCTAGGCTTAAATTATTTATTTGAGGGGTGTTCTAATGGAATAAAATTCTGATTTTTGGCCCAAAAATTCTATTTTATTATTTTTATAATTATTTGACTTATGTTTTATAGAAAGTTTAATTTTGCTTTCAAATCTTGCTTGCAGGGATTTATTCTAGCTTTGGGAAATCAAAATTTTTAACTTGCTCTATTCTTTCATGCTCTTTACTTGAGTTAGAATTTTAGGCAATTCATGCTAAGTAAGAAGTGAGACACCTGGGTGTCATAGGTCGTGTTGAAATATAGGGATGGTGTATATGGCTGATGGTGGGTGTTTGGGTAATGATAGTTGATTTGCGCCGGTTGTGAGTATGGTTGCTGGGGCCATGGATTGGGCGATGTGTAGTTGATGGCTTTTGTTTGTGCTGGTGTTTTCTTCTCTGCTTCCATTCTCTCTTATATCTCTTTTCCTTTGAAGCAAGTGGAAGTTTTGTGCCCCTTGTCCTCTCCGTAATAGAGGCAATATAGTTTCCTGGTTTGGTGGTTCTGGCATGGTGAGCCTCGGCCTCTTCCGCGACCTCGATAGTTGCTTTCTCTGTAATCATTGTTGCGGTTGTACTTGATGTTAGGATCTTGTTTCTCCTCTTCGATGTGCCCTACGAATGATGGTGTTTGTTCGGCGGGCGGCTTTGACTTTCTATGCTGCCTTTCTTGATAAGTGCCCTTGATGTGTGTTTGGTTGTGACTTTTGCTCTGGCTTTGTTTGTGCCTTTTGTAATCCACATCTAATCTGATGTATTCTTCAAACCTTGTGCATAGTGTTTGCATCGTACGCAGGGGTATTCACGCGCAATAGGATGACATTTGGCATGCTCGCATGCCTCGAAGTACTGAACTTGTTGCAGCTTCGTCCGTTACGGTTGGCGCTTGGGCTTGAAGCGTGAGGAATCTTCTATAGTAATCATGCAATAGCTCGTTCTCTTGTTGGGCAATGTTCAGAAGCTCGTGCGATGGTTCCATGATGGTGCGGAACCCTCGAAAGCTTGTGATAACCTTGTCCCTGATATTTTCCCAACTGTATAATGATCTCGGGGGTAGGTTGAAATAAAAGTTTAGTGCGGACTCTTCGAGGACACACATGAATGCTTTCGCCAGAGTTGCTTTGTCGCCCCCTACTGATATAATCGATGCCTCGTAGCTCATAAGGAATTGCCTTGGGTCAGAACTTCCTTTGAAATGCGGAGGGTATGACGCCCTTTGCAATCCTTCAGAGAGGGGTGAGTCTTTGTCGATTATGGCTGCTCTTCGTATTGGTAGCACATCTGTGGGTAATGATGGCTCTCTTTGCTTGACGTATGGATGGGCTTCGGGCATTGGGCTTGGTTCATGACGGCTTGTTCTGCCGATGGTTTTTTTGAGTTCTTCGACCTCTTTTGCGAGTTGGAGGTTTTTGAGTCGGAGTTGGGCTATTTACTCCTTTTCTTGTATGGCTTTTTTCTCTCCGCTAGAGATTTGGTTCTGAACTCCTGCTCTTGCAGCAGTTGCTGCTTGAGCTGCTCGAGGTGCTCAGCTCTTTGGGTTAGCATTTCCATCTCCTCCAGTGTTGTCATTGAGGTGTGAGTACAGCTTTTGGGGGGGGGGGGGGGGTTCAGCTTGATGGTTGCTTGGGGCGCTGCACTGGGTATTTTGGGTCGACAAGTGCATCTGGCTATGATGGTTGTGCTTCAGGGGTGTTCTCTTTTGTTACTTGCGAAGTGGATTGGTCATCAGTCAGTTGTAGGTCTCCTGGGGCGTTACTTCGGGCTGGTGTAACGCCGCTCAAAGGTAACGATCTGGGGAGTTCAGTCATCGTGAACTGGTATACGAGCTCACAACGTGGTGGGCGCCACTGTTGGTGTTATGAAGCGTGAGCTCCGAAACACCGAACAGAAAAAGGGAAACGAAAATGGGGTACTCGAAGGATTTTGGGTGATGTAACAGGTGTTCTTCAGATATCCCAAAAAAGATATATCCCGTTACAAGTAAGTAGGGGTGCTCTATTTATAGGCCCGTACCGAGGTCATATGCAAATGACCATATTGCCCCTAATTACCTACTATATTCCCTGAATATTCAGTACAAAATGGTCATAAAGGGTAAACTGGTGATTCGAGCTTTTCCGATACCTTGATCCGCACGCCACAATGTACTGCAGCAAGCCTCGCTCGCCTTCGACTTTAGGCGCAACCTTTGACCTTCGAAGGTGCCATGGTCCCCTTGCGTCCCTTCGAGCATTCTAGCTTGCTCTTTTTCGAAGTCCAGGGGCTTTGATCTTTTCAGAACCCTTTGAAGGGTGCATACCCTTCGGAGGGGTTCTGGTTCTTCCAGAACCTTCAGAGGGTACCTGTCCTTCGGAGGAGTTTTGGTTCTTCTAGAACCTTCGGATGGTACCTGTCTTCAAAAATTATGGTTAATAGTAAGGATAACGACTTTGACTATCCTCGAAGGGTGGCCCACGAGGTGATCCCCCAACACATGGCTCAAGTTAGCATGATGGTAAGTGATTGGCTTGACTTGACCGTGATGGACTATTCAAGGAGAAGGGCAAGATAAGTCTTGGCACCAAGGGACCAAATGCAATGGTGAAGGGTAAGTCTAGCATAATCGTGGACCGATCAAGCTACAAGGTGTAATACATTGCCAAGTATCAATTGATGATGAACGTGAAGACATGAAGTGACTTGTGACTATATTAGACAAGATGACCATATGGATTCAAATATTAAAATTCATAGGCTTTAGGTGATGACGCCAAAAATGAAAAGAAGATGTTATATCTCTCATGAAGCTAAAGATGAAAAAGTGGCAAGATTCAAATTATGCAAGCTCAAATTGAAGGAAAACTCCTTTTTTATTTTAATCTTGAGTTTAGGCATGCCACTCTATCAAGAGGGATGTTACATGGAAGATATGCTCAAAGGAAAATACGAAGTGGGAAGAGTAACAGACAATAGCCAAACACACACAATCTTCTAACTGTCCCAGGAAAACCGGAGTGTCTGACTTAAAAAACCGAAGCATCCGGTTTTGGGCTGGATTGAATTCCAATGGCTAGTTCAGCCAAAACCGGATGGTCTGGTTTTGGAAACCAAAGTGTCCGATTTTCACTGGCTAGTTCTCAACGGCTACTTTTGGAGGGATGAGTATTTATACTGTTCCAACCCCTCCTTCGATAGCTGCTGACTTCATTCATGAAAATAACATATCCAAAGGTCTCTTGCACTCTCCCCAACTCCTCTTTGTGAGGATTGATCTCCTTGTGAGAATTGGGTTGAGAGAGATACACTTTGTGAGAAAGATTGAGCACTTGAGCATTGTTGCAAAGCAAGATTCCGTGAAACACTTACTACACTTGGAATTGAAGATTCCTAGATGGCTAGGCATCACCCTAGAGCTCCCAAGTTTGTGGTGAGCCTTGGCACAGTTTGTAAAGGTCGGCTTCACCTCCGCAAGGGAAGATGCAAGCTTAGTAAAGTACCGAGCTAGATCCTGGTGATTGCTTGGTCATCCAAGCTTGATCTTGGTGATTGCTTGGCGAGTTAAAAGGGTCAAAAGATACCTAGCTTAAGTGTGACCGAGCCCCTCAACGAAGAGGTAGACAACTTGGTTGCAAGTTGGTTGAACTTCGGTAAATATATCCCCGTGTCCTCCCTGTTCCATGTTGTTGTTTAGGTTCTAACTCGCTTTACTTTCTCATAGGTTGCATTAGTAGTTGTTCTTGTTTTCCTAAGTGGATAATCCTACTCTTGCCTATGTGCAACGTTTGGTAGCTTTGCTTTGTACTAGATCTCTTCTAGGAGCTGTTTTTCCGTTGCCTATGTTTTTTGTCCTGAGAAAATCAGAGCATCCGGTTTTGGAAATCGGAGTGTCCGGTTTTGTGTAGTTTTTTATCTAAGTGATATATGTGTGAAATCTGCTTGCTCTAGCCTTGTTGCTTGTGTGGTAGGGTGCATGCTTAGAGTTCCCGCTGGTTTCTTTTGTGCTTAGTTTATTCTGTCTCTCTAACAAAAATTGGAGTGTCCAGTTTGCTAAACCGGGGGGGGGGGGGGTCTGGTTTTTGGCAGTACTATTTCTGCTCTGAGTTTTGAATTAAATTTTAGGAAAGCCTATTCAACCCCCCCCCCTCCCCCTAGGCGCATTAAGGTCCTTTCGGTTTTGCATTTAGCTGTCGAGTCAACTATTTGGTCTATGCATGGTGAAGGAAAAGGATCCTTTGGACAGACCTTATTCAGGCTTGTGTACTCAACAACATTCTCCATTTCCCATTCTTTTTATGCACAAGAATAGGATTAGCCAACAACTCGGGATGAAACACCTCCTTGATGAACCCAACAGCCAGAAGCTTCATGATCCCCTCCCCAATTGCCTTATGCTTTTCCTTGTCGAAGCGACGCAAGCATTGCTTCATTGGTTTGGAGCCCGGCCTTCCTCTGGATGGCAAGAATGTCCGAGGGTTTCCACGTGGAGACACCGGCATTTGCATGGAGAAAGTCAACGAGCATGCTTTCCTATTTGGTAGTGAGCGATGTTCCCGCCCTCACAGTCTTCTCCTTATCGCCCTCGGGGTCGATCTGCACCTCCTTGGTGCCCTCCATTGGCTCCAACAAAGAATTTTTGTGGCTGGCCACGGGGGCATCCTCGATGATGTTCCCGTGGATGACTGCGATCTCCTCGCTCAACGCCACCATAGCTACGGCGAGGTTGCCGTTCTCCATCTCATGCTGCAAAGCGTGCTGAAGCGACATGCTCACTGTGATGACCCCCCCTCGGCCCAGGCATCTTCAACTTCAACTAGGTGTACTCAGGACAACCATGAACTTGGCATAGCATGGACGTCCGAGGATGGCTTGGTACGCCCCCGGGAAGTTGACCACCTCAAAGGTGACGGTCTCTATCTTGAAGTTGGATGGAGTCCCGATCATGATGTGCAAGTCGATCTGCCCAAGAAGAATGAACTGCTTCCCAGGAACGATTTAATAGAAAGGCACGTTGGCCAGTTGAAGACACAACCGATCCATCCCCATGAGGTCAAGGGTCTCGACGTATAGGACGTTGAGGCAGTTGTCTCTATCCATCGGCACCTTGGTGCGGTTCACCGCGGTGATGATGGGGTTGACCACGAATGGGTATCGACCCTATTGGCATGTCCATCAGGTGATCGAAGTGATCAAAAGTGATTGGCAGCTCTGACCATTTAAGAAACATCGGCATGGCCAGCTCTGTCGCAAAGACTTCATGACGCTCGACCTTTGCTGTGCATCGACTTTTGCGGGCCTCAAGACCCATGAATATCATGTGGCATGCCTTGGTCTTGGGGAAGACTTCTTCCCCTTGATCGTCGTCATTGTTTTTAGGGTCTTTTGACTCTGAGTCTAATGCCTTCTTCGGTTCTCCATTATTGCCCTCTTCTTGGACAAACTTCTTCATCAAAGAGCCGTTCCTAAGGAGGTGCTTGACAAGGAACTCGTGGTTAGGGCACTGGCCATTCCACTTTTTCTCGAAGTGGTTCGATAACGCCCCTATCGTAGGCCTGCCCACCTTGCGCTGAGAAACTGGCACAACATAGTTACATTCCATCCGTCACTTGTTCTTCTATTGATGTGAAAATCACACACGTGACATAGGAGATCTGCTTAACTCTAGTGCTGGCTCCATATGGAAACCGGGTCATGCAGGCTCAATACGGAAGTTTCAGCTTCTAGACAGAGTGACCGGATAGAGGGATCAGTGGAGACCGAAATGTACGATCACTAGGAGATTAGAGAGCAGTCTATGAGGCGTCTGCCATCCCAAAGGATCATAGAGACCGGACGGTTTAGTCTACAGACCGGATGGTACAGTCTGTGTGTATGGTACTTGGGACAGAAGGTGTAGAAATGGGTGCTCTCTAGAATGGAGAGAGAAGGAAGAAACAAGACGGTCCGGTCTACTGACTGACTGGATGGTCTGGTCAATGTAGGTGATCAGTCGGGCAAAGAGCCAACAGCTCTGGAGGAGCCGATCAGTGGAGACCAAATGGTCCGGTCAGATAATGACCGGAATGTATGGTCAAAGCTGATTTCCTGGAGCACGGCTAGTTCGAGGTTGGAAGGCTATATAACTTTGTTGTTGGGGTCTTGGAGACCTCTCTTGGTTAGTGGAATACCTGAGAGCATTTGGTATGGTCCAAGAGGAAAAGAGAATAGCACTAGGAGAGGATATTGGATATCTTGAGAGTGCTAGTGAGAGTAACAAGAGCATCTTGCACATCTAAGGCTAGGGTGTCCTTGAGGGTGTGACCTAGGTTGTTACTCTTGGTCTATGGTGAAACCTAGACTGGTTAGGTGTCGATGATCGAGGCTATGATCATAGGTTGTGAAGGTCATGTCACGTTTGTACATGGTTTGAGCCCATCAAAGAAAGGGGCATCACTAATGAGCGGTTGTGTCAACTCGGGGAGTCCGGCAAGTTCTCATGGGAGGCGAGTTTGTGCCTTGGTGGTAGCAGTGATGCAGTTGTGTCTTCACTCCAGGAGTAATTGTGGCCTCATGTGCGAGAACTTCACTTGGTGGTGGGAGGGACTGGTACTCTAGCGAGAGTGGTCCAACGAGGAGTAGGGGAAGGTGCCATCCTTCCAAGACCTCGGGAAAAAATATCATGAGCCATCTCTTACTCTAATCCTTACTTTGATGCTTTACCTTTCACATTTACATATAGTGCTATTCATGCTTGTGTGCTTACTTAGCTCTTATTGATTACCTTGTACACTTGCATGAATAGGCTTCTATACTTGCTAGTTGTGCTTAGCTTTGATTTGATTACTAGCATGTTTAGGAGTTGCTTGGCTTGATTCATCACCCCAGTTTGTATCATGCTACTCATGCTTGTGTGCTTATCTAGTAGCTTTGCATGAGTAGGCTCCTTGCTAGCTTGTTGTGTACTTCTGCTTGTCTTTGATTACTAGCTTGCATAAGAGTTGATTGGCCCTTGTGTGTGACCCACTAGTGTGCTTAGGTTGTCCTTTCTTTCATAGGATTATACTGCTAGTGTGTAGGAGTTGTTTGAGTGGTTGTTTTAAGTAAATGGAAAATTAGGTACATAGATTGAGTTCCCGATTCACACCCCCCCCCCCTCTCGATCACTCGATCCTTTGAAATGGTGTCAGAGCAAAGTGTTGATTATAGGGCTTAGCCGCCTTGAGTAGTGACCGTATTGAGTTGGGATGTCATCCTATTCGGGGCTGGGTCATGCCTTATGGAAGGATCGCTTGAAAAGCTACCTAAATGCCATGATTCTAGATGAGTTGATGGACACACTTGTGGACTTTGCCAATACCTTAACCGATGATCATGTGTATGATGATGATTGTGTGGACGTGCCTAGTTCTAGTGAGTGCCTAGATCCTACTAGTGAGGACTTGATAGGTTGCTCTGCTAGTGTGCCTAATGTGTTGAATGATAATGATGTGTCTCTTGATCTTGCTTGCTCTTCTAGTGTGACTAGTAATGATGATGCTTGTGAGCCTATTGTTGGTCATGCCTGCGACTTGCTTATTAGGGAGTTTTATGATTTTTGTGCTAATGAAAATAAGGACTTACTTGACTCTCTTATTTATTTGCGAGGTATCATGGATGGAATTGCAGAAAATGAGAGACCCTTCGAGATCCCGAAGATATTGATTGTCAAGATGATACTCATTGTGCTCCCTAATAGCAAGCTCCTCTACACCCCCTTGATCTCATCATGGACAAGAATCTTTCCATTGATGATATGATCAGGTTGCTTTTCAAGGATAGGAGATCACCGCAAGCTTGGCAGGGAAGAAGAAGTTCAAGGCGAATGAAGCATCTTCAAGCAAAGGGAATGAAGTAGCCTCGAGCTCAAACTTCTTTGATCCCTTCACAAGATTTCCTTTCAATAGCTTCTACAACCCCTTCGGATCAAGACCTACACCAAGCTCTTCATCAGGTGCTTTATCAAGCTCTACCCCAAGTGTCATTCCAAGTTCTACACAAAGCACTTCGGGTGGACCAAGCATTGGTGTGAGAGGAGTGCCGACCACAATGCTCAAACGATCATTGAGGATGATCAATCTCACTACTATGGCACTGGCGCCTCCGTCTCCTCTACCACAAGATCGACTTTGGCATCTTCGTCGAGTGCAACAATAGGATCTCTTCTTTTAATTTGATGAATTTGTGAGAAATCCAAAAGATGAACTTTGTGAGACTCTCTTGAGCATTTATGATCTTGTGTGCAGGATAAACTCCTTTTGAGGCATATGGAGAATCCCATCACATGAAGTGATCGATAGACTCTTCTTGCAAATCACAACTCCTAAGAGGGGTTTCTTACTTGAGGAGGTGATCAACAGAAGACATGAGCTCTCAATTGAGAGAGCAATAGAGATGATACTCGTGCTCCACTCACAAGTGGGACACATGCTTGATCATGTCGCTGGCCTCTATGATCCTCCCCACTACTACATCACCCACAACAATATGCACATGGGGGATAGTCATGGACGATGGAGGTATCATGCTCCTCAATATCCTATATAGAGGAGACTTCGGGAAGGGATTGCAAGAATCCCTAATTATGAGGATGGTCTCATTCAACATGATGAGGTTAGTGAAGGTCAATCAAGTAATGCTTTGGATACTAACCCTTCTTCCTCTAGTGCTTGTCTTATGGCCACTATCAGGGTCAACTATAAGAGTGGAGGTATCCACTGGATACTTGATAGTGGGTGCACCCTACATATGACCGGGAAGCCAACCATGTTCACCAACATTGAAGAAGAAGAAGACAGTAAGAAGGTGATTTTTGGGGACAACTCAAAAGGGAGAGTTAGAGGCTCAGGCAAGGTGGCCATCATAGAGGACCTCCATCTCTCCAAGATCTTTCTAGTGGAAAACATCAATTTCAACCTCTTGTCTATTGGTCAGCTCTATGACATGGGGTTCAAGTGCACATTTGATGAGGATGGAGTAATGATTGAAAATGCAAAGAACGGGCTAGTATTTCATGGAGTGAGGCATGTGGACTTGTATGTCATGGACTTCAAATCAAGCAACATGCCACCAAGTACTTGCCTATTCACCAAGGCAACTAAGGGATGGTTGTGGCATAGGAGAATGGCACATGTTGGAACCAATCAACTCAGAAAAGTGGTCAAGTGGAATCTAGTTAAAGAAATCAAGGATGTGACCTTTGAGAAGAACAAATTGTGCAGTGCTTGTAAGGCTGGAAAGCAAGTTGCATCTTCACATCCCACCAAGTCTTTCATGTCTACATCTCGACCTCTAGAGCTCTTGCACATGGACTTGTTTGGGCCAACAAATTACAAGAGTCTAGGAGGCAATATATATTGCTTGGCAATTGTGGATGACTTCACAAGATACAATTGGAACATATTTCTTGTGGACAAGTCTCAAGCAAGTCATATCTTCAGAAAGTTTGCAAAGAGGTCGAAGAATGAATTCAAGGCCAACATTTTAAAGATAAGGAGTGACAATGGGACTGAGATCAAGAACACAACAGTTGAGGAATATTGTGTCAAGAAGACAATCAAGCATGAATTCTCTGCTACATATACTCCTGAGCAGAATGGAGTAGTGGAGAGGAAGAACAAGTCACTCATCACTCTTGCTCGTGCTATGCTAGATGAGTATGTAACTCATGAGAGGTTTTGGGCTGAAGCAATCAACACAGCATGCTACACTTCCAACCGTGTGTATCTTTACCATTTATTGAGGAAGACACCCTATGAACTATTGGTTGGACGAAAACCGAATGTTTCCTATTTTTGGGCCTTTGGCTGCATTTGCTACATTCTTAAGAAGAGAAAGAAGCTCGGGAAGTTTGAGAGCAGAGCTTATGAAGGCCTTCTTGTTGGGTACTCATGGACTTCTAAAGAATATTGGTTCTACAACTCAGCCACAGGTTGTGTGGAAGAATCCAATGATGTGTAATTTGATGATTCAAATGGGAGATGAATTTCATGAAGTAAACGTTGGAGATGAACCCATGAGGAAAGCCCGTGGGCGAGATTTTACCGCACGAGTCCTGTGATGATATTATTGGTGAGCCTTCTACTCCACCACCTCAACCTACCTCATCCTCTGAGGTGCAAGAACCAACCCAAGATGTCATTGAGACACCCACTAGGTCATCCTAAGATTCATTGAGAGTGCATCCACCTAGGCAAGAAGAAACCCAACTGAGGAGTGAGTCACAAGCCTCCCCAAATACTTCACCTTGAGCCACTTCTCCAAGCTCCTCACATGACACCCTCTCATCCACTCCATGCTCTAGTTCCAAAAAAAGAAGGCATATGAGTGATTCTCTTACATCACTAAGAATCCAAGACACTCGTATATCCAGAGAGCAAGCAATCCATGATGCACAAGAAACTTCACCTAGACCTCCTCCCACTCAAGAAGAACCTCTTCCTAGACCCAAAGCTATCAACAAGTATCATTCACGTAACTTGATCATTGGGAGTCCATGTGACACCTAGGTGTCTCATTTCTGCTTAGCACAAATTGCCAAAAATTTTGGACTCAAGTTTGAGCATGAAATAATAAGGACAAGATAAAAATTGGAATTTCTCCAAGTTAAATTAAAACCCTGCAAGCAAAGATTTAAAGAAAATTAAATTTCTATAAACCATGGGCCAAATAATTACATCAGAATTATGGTAATAACAAAATAGAATTTTTGGCCAAAAACCAGAATTTTATTCTAATAGGAAATCAATTAAATAAATGGTTTAACCCTAGAATTGATTTAACTTTAATTAATAATTCCAATTAAGTTATTTCTTGTCTGACCAAATGGACTTCACTATTAAATTCTACAAATCATCAGGAGCCTAAATATAAAATTTCAACTCAAATGGAGGCTTGTATCATAGGGAATTTAAATAAACTTGAGTCAGGGACCTTTCTGCGAACTTTTTGAAAAGTGAAGGGCTTTCTGACAAATTTCTGACGTCTTCCTCTCGGCTCCCGCCCGCCCGCGCGCGCGCCCGCGTGACTCTCTCTGCCGCCGCTGCTGCATCAGTACTCGCCGCCCAGCTGCGAGGTCGCATCCCATCCCCGCACGTATCTCCCCGCAGCTCGCCGCTACCCGCCACGGCTCCGTGTTCATTTTTTCCTGCCCGAAGCCGACGCAGTCCTGCCGCCATGGCCACTGGCCGAAGCTCCGACCGGTTCCCGGCGCCAGCTGCTCTCGCCCGCACATGACCGCCCCGTCCACTCACCCCACTGCTCCCTCCGCTGCGGCATGTTGCAAGACGACACCCGCCCAAGTAGCTTTCGCCTCTGCCCGATGCCGCCATGGCTGCCACCGCTCCTTGATTTTCGGCCTGCCTCCCTGCGCCCAGCCATCCCCGCTGCTCCGACATGGCAAAGTTGCGCACGTGCTCATCGTATCACGTACCCGTCACCTCATCGTTGCCCCCTCGGCCATCCGCACGCCGCTAGCTGCCACCGGCCCGAGTTTCTTTCGCTCTGCTCGAAGCGCCATGCCCGTGCCATGCATGCACTGCCTCGCACCATGCACTGCCTCGCACCAACGGCTCCTCCGGCCCGGTAGTCTTCAAACCAACGCGCAACTCATCGTGTATCCATGACCACCCAACGCAACCCAGCCCCCGCCTATAATAAACTCCTCCCTGGCTGCTCTTCTTCTGCGTTCACTGCCCCGCCATTGCCAAGCACGAGCTCGAGTTCGATTCCCGGCCACTCCCTCACTCCGGAGCCACACCGAGAGCACCAAAACCCACGCTTACTTCCCCGCTACCCTTCCACCCCTTGGCTCACACAATCTTCCATTGAGCTCAAACAATTTGAAGAATCTCCGAACCCTGTTCCCCGATGGCCGCCGACAACGCGCTCCCGAATTTCGGCGACCCTGGTGAACCTCGTCTCCCTTTCTTCTTCTCATTGATGCGCAAGCTTCTCATGATCACTCATGACCCTTCGCTTCTTTGATTCCAGGATCAAGAACACCGGCATTGAACTTTTCCCCCGCCGATCCCTTCTACGCCGCCGTGTTCGAGCCGCTTCCACGGTGAGCCCCCTCTTCCGGCATTCCCCGACGATCGCCGACCTGATGCCAATCCCCGCCGTGCCCCCGTGATGCTGTAGGAGCCAGCCGCAGTTGGTTCGCTGCCCCGAGTCCACCCCACGACATCGCTCGACCTCCTCTCTCCGCCGCCGCTCGTTGCCGACACATCTCCGGTAAGCCTCCGACTTCGCGAACCCCCTAGTCTCCTCGCCTCGTCACGCACATTATTTTCCCCCTCCCGCGGCGAGCTTCCGCCGCCTAGAGTCGCCTACGGCGAGCCCTCCGGCAAGCCCCGGCCACGCACCGCCGCGCTCCGGCACAACTGCCTGGCAGCTGAGCTGGCATCCAGTTGGCGCTGATGTGGCTGCCACATGGCGCTGATGTGTCAATTGTTTAAACCCAGGAAATACCAGAAAACTGATGGAACTTCAAAAATGCATAGTAAATTCATTTTAAGTCCAAATGACCTCAAATCAATTTTGTTAGTTTTCATAATATTATGCTCTATTTTAGTAAAATAACCAACTACCCCTGTTAATATAATTTAGTTAATTAAATAACTTGTCCAAACACTAATAAATCCTTAATAATTCTAGGAATGGAATTTAATTCTGATCTTTTGCATGCACTATTGTTCCATGTTAATACATCACCCTGATTTTTGTCTAAGTCAAATCTACAATATTTAATATTCTATTAATTAAGTAATGCTTTAACTTGAATAAATGCTAGTAAATAAAATAGTACTGTCCAGAGGCTATAACTTGGTAAAACTGCTCTTCATACATGTCTCTGTTCATGATAAATCACTCAAGTCCAGAATCATCTTGTTACTATTTTAAATTGTTTAATTGTTCTCAAGCTATAACAATCCTAATTAAAATTATCCACACACTTGAAATAATAAAAACCTAAATTGTTTCTTTGAAGCATATGGCTTCGAGAACTTGTTAATAAGGTTGTTAACATCAAAACACTAATGCAATATGCATCCCTCATTTGTTGTATTCATCATGTCATTGCATGTAACGGTAGTTCAACACTACCGTTAACCCTTGTTCATCAATAGGCAACGACACTCAGAAGCAAGAGCCCGACGCCCAGCAGGACCTAGAGCCTGAGGACCAAGAGACTGTAGCAGCTAACACTTGCGTGGATCCAGGCAAGCCCCGGTTTGCATTAGCCTCTTTATAAAGCTTTGCTACTTTAATTCACTACTAGTGTCTATGCTTGAATTGTAGCATTAGGTCATAGGAGTTGATTGGAACCCAACTTGCATGCTTCCCCCAAATGACCTATGTTGTTTTTATTAGAAACTTGGTAGGTTCGGTACTAGGATGCTATGCTTAGTAATTGATAAGTCTCGGTAGTTATCATAATTACTATGGAATAAACCTGATCACTAAAATGGAACTAATGTAAAATAAGTTTATTTTGATGTTTGGCCAGACAGGGAATTTGCATGTGTAGGTTTGCAGCAACACATGGGTGTTGGCTGCGGTAGCCCTGTCTTGCCCACCTTAGGACCCGTCCGTGGTCGGCCCCTTGATCAAGTTTTGAACAGTACCGAATGCATGCTAGTTTCATGGGCACTAGTAAACCGATGTAGCATTAAAGATCACTCATATCAAGGATGGTTAAGGTGCGTTGGTCTTAGGACCCCACGGCTGCGGGAGTAAGCGATCCATACCACGAAGTACTGTTGGCAGGACGGCATGCCCACTCGACGTCACCACACCCGGGTCTGGATGTGGAAGGTTTTTCTTGTGAAAGATTGCCATATACGACCTTAATTGGTGCGTATGTGTCGTGTTATTTGGGTTTTTCCAGCTGGTGTAAATCAATTGCAATTGCTGTCCCTCGAAGTAATGAGTTCCGCTTGTTCACCGCGCCAATCACGTAGTTGCACATGATATCATGGATATGGAATTGTATTGGTTATTACTGGTATATGTTATTGTTCTAGTATTGCACTTATTTTATGAATTGTTTTATTATTGTTGCAACTAAATTTATATTCAGCACAACCCATTTAACCTGAAAGTAAAACTTGATAGAACTAGTAGGTTGCTTAGTGCGAGTCCTTTTAAACAAGCCACCTATTAGAGTCATTGCATGTCTAGGTTTTTGACGGGTAAGTCTTGCTGAGTAATTAGTACTTATGCTTATGTGGTTTTCAGGTACTGAAGAAATAGAATTGCCTGTAGATGTGTTGCCTTGGGACATGCAAGACCCTGAAGGCTGGACTGCCCATTGGGTGTCTGATCTACCGCCGCAGTGATTGTGAGTGCTGCTAGGGTGTTGATTCCATGGGCATGAATCATCACCATGCTGTATCATCGAGCTTGTAGATTTTATCGTTATTTCACTTCCGCTGTTTTCAAAACTTCATGAACTTGTAATTTCGCCGCACTTTGGTGTAATAATTAAACTTAAATTTGGATCATTGTTGTATTATCAAGTGTCTGCATTATCAGCACCATCGGGACCTCGATCCTCCGGGAAGGGGCGCCTTAGCTGGTATCAGAGCCGTGGTCCATGATAATACAACAATTAAAACGTATTTTCAAAAAAAACTATGACGTTACGTGTGAGGATATGTTAGTACTACCCCTAGTAGTTATTAGGGTTGGTGACAATGCTAACGGGTTATGCTTGAGTTGGCTTTTAGTTGGTTCATCTTTTGGCATTTAAAGTTCGCTCGCAAGGACTGTGGCTTTGCGAGACGATTACTTCCATGAATCGTTGCCAACATTTTTCATTTTTGGCTCCTTGACAAGTGTTGGAGCGTAGAGTTCACTCGCGAGGGCTATGGTTTCGCGAGACGGTATCTTCCATAAACCGTGCCAAACTTTTATTAGTAAATGCTCATCAGAATAAGTTATGAGCATTGGTTCGCTTGCGAGAACCGTGGTTTCGCAAGGCGGTTCGTTCCATGAACCATTGTAGAGTTACCCTTATTTTCGTAGTTTCTTTTAATTTAATGTAATGTTTCTACAATGAGTTTTTCTGCAGGTACACTAACACCGTTAGTACAACATTTAGTGATTACGTGATGAGTGCGGCTCGTCACCAATTTTTGTGCCGCTAAGTACCGGCAATATAGGTATGTGTTGTGAGGAACGCTAATTAAATAAATTGAATTTTGCATCATTGCTTTCCTTATAACTTAACTAAAATTTTGTTCTCTCCTTACTTACCCACCTCTGAAATAAAAGATTGCAAGTTTGATAAGTACAAAATTCAAAATACACATTTGAATTATTAAGTTAACAACAATCTGTCAACTCTCTATTTTCAACACATCCCTGAACTTGCAAAGATCATAAGTCCAGTTCTACTTGGAATTTTTGGGAATACAAACACCATCTGAAAAGCTATGAAAGTCTACTGTAACATGGTACCAAGAACCAGTTCTGTAGATTTTTTTTTCCGGGCACAATACTTGATTTCTAACTGCCACAGAGTCAAGACCGAACCTGTTAAAAATCCATCTCCGTACTAATACCCCTTGAGGCTGCAAAATCCATCTCCGTACTAATACCCCTTGAGTCTACTATTTCTGTATTTTATGAAGTTGAACATGAAATGCACTTCACTTAAGGAAGATTCTGACTCATTCAGGTTTTGCCCTTGTAGATGGCTGAAAACAATTTCCAAGCTCCACCGGGTCGGGAAATCACGGACGGTCTGGAGATCCCTGGGATGACTCAACTCTTTTGGAGTGTCCTCCAGGGTTATGGATATGATATCCCTGCCACCTACATTGGAAAGACCATTGAGGATGAAATCACTTCCTGTGTAGTCCATGTCACAGTTCCCACCAACTATTCCTTCTTACCGGTGTGGGAGTCATGGACTATCAGTGTCACTGGCGTGGTCTTGGAGTGTTGCTGCCCTCAAAGCCCTCACTCTGTTTTGCGAACTCCACAAGCATGAGGTCACTGGAACACCGGTAACCTTGATACCTATTGACAATATGGAAGATCCTGAGTGGAACCGGCGTCTAGATTTTGTCTTCGATCCAATCCACCCACTGTATCGCCCAGTGCTACATGTGGCAGAGTGTTATGGACTCTCTCTATTTGGCATATGCAAGAACTTGTACCGTCAACTGGACATGTTTCGGGCCGCTCTTCGGTTTTCCGAAGCTGAAAAGCAAGCCAAGATTCTGGAAATTGCAGAATTAAACCA
Organism: Eleusine coracana subsp. coracana; assembly: GCA_032690845.1. Taxonomy (NCBI): domain Eukaryota; kingdom Viridiplantae; phylum Streptophyta; class Magnoliopsida; order Poales; family Poaceae; genus Eleusine; species Eleusine coracana. Next base: position 46,762,861 of record CM064426.1, on the reverse strand, counting down.
GCAAGTACAAGCGAAGAATGAAGAGATGGATATGATCATCGAAGAGCATGACCAAGCTATTGGAGATGCTAACATCATGGAGTCTGAACAGCAGGAGCTGCAAGTCAAATTTGACGCCTTCAAGGCTACCCATCTTCCCATCATGGATAATTGGGATGAGATCCCTATGGAGTATGGAAAACAAGTGGATGAAGAGATGGAGCAAGCCGAAAATGTTGGTGTAGAGCTGATGGAACTGGGAGCGCCAGAAGAACTGTTGGGACCGCCGGAACCCAACGAGCGGATAGTCATAGACCAGGAGTAGATGAGTTTGTCGTGTATGAGCCATAGTGCGTACGCAATACCATAGTTAGGCGTCAAGGCGCGTATGGATGAGTTAGTGTGATGATTATCCTTTTCAATAACCATGTACCCAACTTTGCTTTGTGAAAATGGCTGTCATTTCTTAACCCTTAGAGCACCCATGCAAGGTTTTATACCTATGTCTTATGGAACACTTGGAAGAATGACTAATGTGTAGGGTGTAATTTGCAGCATGGTGCGAACTCGGAATCAGGATGATCCTGAGAGATCTCAGCAGGGAGCTAATGTTCAGCCTTCGCTAGCAGATGTTCTGGCTGCAGCACTCAGCTGACAGCAGAACAACTCCGATTTGCTCCGTCGGTTAGTTGATATCACGTCCTATCTGGCTGGACATAGGGGCAACCGCAACAACAACCAGCCCCGACAGTGCACTTATTCAGACTTTCTGGGTACGCACCCGCCGACCTTCGAGTGTGCCAGAGAGCCCCTGGACGCCGACCACTGGCTGCGTCAGACCGAGTCTAAGTTTGGTCTGCTTGACTGCACTGAGCACCAGAAAGTGCTATTCGCCGCCCAGCAACTCCAGGGCCCTGCTGGTGCCTGGTGGGTGAACCACGTCGCTTCACCACCCGTTGGGACCCATGTCGAGTGGAATGAGTTTCGAACTGCCTTTCAAGCTCATTTCATACGAGTCGGTCTTGTGCAGAGGAAGTTTCAGGAGTTCATGGACCTGAAACAAGGAGGGAGGAATGTCCTCCAGTATTCTGAGGCTTTCAACCATCTTGCCCAATATGCCACTGAGTATGTCAACACTGAGGAGAAGAAGAGGTATGCTTTCCTGCGTGGCATGAATGCCGCAGTGAAGGAGTGTCTGACCTGACAGACAACCGACACCTTCAACGACCTGGTCAATGCTGCCATTGTCTAGGAGGGTGCCATGCGCCATGTTGAGGAAGATGAGCGCAAGAGGAAGGCCCCTGCTAGTGCCTCTGCTGCCCCACAGGCAAAGCATTGCCTGGTGTATACTTCACCGTCTGGACAGCGGTACCGGACATCCCCGCAGCAGTAGTTTTAGCGCCCGAGGCCACAGCAGCAGCAGTACTTTCCGCCCCGAGCACCACAGCAGCAGCAACAGCACACTCAGTACCGTGCACCCAACCAGCAGCAGGGAAGTCAGAATGCACGTGCTTCCCAGCCTATCAGTCGTGGAGGTAACTACCCGTGCTACAACTATGGTCGCACCGGCCACTTCGCCAGAGAATGTACAACACCTAGGCGCAACAACAACAACAACAATCAGCGCCCTCCGTAGAACAAGACTGTGAATGCACCGTCTCGTGGTGTCCAAGTGAACTACACCAGCGCTAACGATATTCCCCAGGGTGATCCCGTATTGACCAGTATGCTCTCACTCTACCGCCAGCCTGTTCTCACTCTTTTCGATTCTGGTGCTACTCATAATTTTATTAGCAGAACTTGTGTACAAAAACATAATCTTCACACCACCACTATAAATCAATGCTTTCTTGTCCGTTCCCCGGCTGGACAAATTCTAGCTAATGAAATAGTAAGCAAAGCTCCACTAGAAATCAATCGGAAAATCTACTCCGCCGATTTTATCATGCTTCATAACCAAGAAATTGACCTAATTATTGGCATGGAGTGGATGAAAACCCATAGAGCCATGTTGGATATAGAGCCCCGTGTGGTCCTTTTGAACTCTCCCCTACATGGTTTAGACACCCTTTCTCTTAGCACCATCTCCTCGAGGGATCTGGTTGTTTATCATTTGGAAGGACCATCACTTGAGAACATCCCTATTGTCTGGGAGTATCCCGACGTATTTCCGGAAGATATTTCTGGACTTCCACCTGATCGCGAAGTAGAATTCAAGATTGAGCTCCTGCCAGGAACTTCTCCAATATCCCGATGTCCCTATAACATGGCTCCAAATGAGCTAGCTGAATCGAAGAAACAGTTGAATGAGTTACTGGAAAAAGGATTTATTCACCCAAGTACTTCACCTTGGGGCTGTCCTGCCATTTTTGTGAAGAAGAAGGACAAGTCTCTGCGTCTTGTTGTTGATTACCGGCCTCTTAATGAAGTCACCATCAAGAATAAATACCCGCTGCCCCGTATTGATATTCTTTTTGATCAATTGGTTGGTGCCAAGGTCTTCTCCAAAATTGACCTTCGGTCGGGTTATCATCAGATCAAGATCAGAGCGGAAGATATTCCAAAGACTGCATTCTCTACTAGATACGGATTATTCGAATATCTAGTGATGTCCTTTGGATTGACAAATGCGCCTACCTATTTCATGTATCTCATGAATTCAGTCTTCATGCCAGAGCTAGACAAGTTCATGGTAGTATTCTTTGATGACATTCTTATCTATTCGAAGTCCAAGGAAGAACATGCCGAACATCTTCGTATTGTTCATCAGCATCTACGAGATCACAAGTTGTTTGCGAAATTCAGTAAGTGTGAATTTTGGTTGAACCGTGTGCCCTTCCTTGGCCACATAGTTTCAGCCAAAGGTATCTCTGTAGACCCGAGCAAGGTCCAAGATATGCTAGATTGGAAGCCACCGAAAACCGTCCACCAAGTTCGTAGTTTCCTCGGACTAGCTGGATACTATCGGAGGTTCATTCCTAATTTCTCTCAGTTGACCAAACCCATCACTGAGCTGCTGAAAAAGGATAGGAAGTGCAATTGGAGCAACAATTGTGAAGAAGCTTTTCAGAAATTGAGGACCTTGTTGACTACAGCCCCAGTATTGGCTCAACCAGACATCACCAAGCCGTTTGACGTATATTGTGATGCATCTGGGACGGGACTTAGATGTGTGCTTATGCAGCATGGTCGTGTTATTGCCTATGCATCTCGACAACTGCGGAAGCACGAAGAGCACTATCCTACCCATGATTTGGAACTAGCTGCCGTTGTCGTTGCCCTAAAAATTTGGAGGCATTATTTGCTCGGTAATTTAGTGCACATTTATACAGATCACAAGAGCTTGAAGTACATATTTACTCAGACTGATCTGAACATGAGACAACGTCGATGGCTAGAATTAATTAAGGACTATAATCTGGAGATTCATTACCACCCAGGCAAGGCTAATGTGGTCGCCGACGCTCTGTGTCGAAAGATACACTGCAATAATCTAGTGATAGACCGCAGCATTGAAGCGAATACCACAGAACCCAGCCTACACATACTGTCTGCCCTAGTGATCAACAATCTCAGTATTCATTCCACCATTCGTGATGAGGTCATCGCTACACAGAAAGGAGATGTTGGGATGAAGTACATTCGGGAGAACCTTAAGAATGGCAAGGCAAAGTGCTTCACACAAGATTCGGATGGTACTCTGTTGTTCAATAACCGCCTAGTAGTACCCAAGGATTTTGAGTTTCATCACAAAATCTTGGATGAAGCACATCACTCTAAGTATTCCATTCATCCTGGAAGTAACAAGATGTACCAAGACCTGAAGAAAAATTTCTGGTGGACCAGAATGAAGCGAGAAGTTGCCCGATATGTCATGGAGTGCGACACCTGTCAGAGAGTTAAGGCCGACCATTTGAAACGGGCCGGACTACTTCAGCCATTGAGTATCCCCGCCTGGAAATGGGAAGATATAAGTATGGATTTCATTGTTGGCCTCCCTCTCACATCTCGGAAGCATGATTCGATTTGGGTTGTTGTTGACAGTCTCAAAAAGTCTACCCACTTTCTACCAGTAAACACCAGATACAGCGTACGGCAGTATGCAGAACTACACATAGCAAGAATTCTGTGTCTCCATGGAGTACCCAAGACCATTGTTACAGATCGTGGCTTGAAGTTGGTTGCTCGTTTCTAGGAGCAACTGCATGCGTCTCTGGGTACTAAGTTGATCCGAGGTTCTGCTTATCATGCCGCTACTGATGGACAAACTGAGCGTGTCAACCAAATCCTGGAAGATATGCTCAGAGCATGTGTCCTAACACAAGGTGGTAACTGGGATGAGTATTTACCATATGCAGAATTCTCATATAACAACAATTACCAAGAGAGTGTAAAAATGTCCCCTTTTGAAGCACTCTACGATCGGAGTTGTAGAACACCGTTGAATTGGTCTGAATCAGGAGAACGAGTAACTTTTGGTCCTGACCTCGTCAAGGATGCAGAAGAAAAGGTTCGGACAATTCAAGCAAATCTCAAGGCTGCTAAATGTCGTCAAGAAAAGTATGCAAACCGACGACGCAGGCCATTGTTTTTCAACAAGAATGATTTTGTCTATCTCCGAGTGTCACCAATGAAGGGCATTCAACGATTTGGAATCAAAGGAAAATTAGCACCCCGCTACATTGGCCCATTTAGAATCTTGGACTGATGTGGTCAAGTCGCCTACAAGCTGGAGTTACCACCAAATCTGTCTGGAGTACATAGCACGTTTCATGTGTCTCAACTGAAACGATGTCTCAAACCTCCAATTGATGTTGTCTTGGAAGAGTATGATCATCTTCAACCGGACCTCACCTACTCCGAGCACCCAATAAGAATCCTTGATGAAAAAGAATGCACCACCCGCAAAAGAACCCTCAAATTTTATAAAGTGCAATGGAGTAATCAGTCAGAAGATGAATCCACCTGGGAATCGGAAGACTTTCTGAGTACTCATTACCCGGAATTCTGGTCTTCATTCACAGGTAAATGTTTGCCCCTCTCTAGTCTACTTCGTTCTTAATCTCGGGACGAGATTTCTTTAAGGAGGGAGGGATGTGACACCCAGGTGTCTCATTTCTGCTTAGCACAAATTGCCAAAAATTTTGGACTCAAGTTTGAGAATGAAATAATAAGGACAAGATAAAAATTGGAATTTCTCCAAGTTAAATTAAAACCCTGCAAGCAAAGATTTAAAGCAAATTAAATTTGTATAAACCATGGGCCAAATAATTACATCAGAATTATGGTAATAATAAAATAGAATTTTTGGCCAAAAACTAGAATTTTATTCCAATAGGAAATCAATTAAATAAATGATTTAACCCTAGAATTGATTTAACTTTAATTAATAATTCCAATTAAATTATTTCTTGTCTGACCAAATGGACTTCACTATTAAATTCTAGAAATTATCAGGAGCCTAAATATAAAATTTCAACTCAAATGCAGGCTTGTATCATAGGGAATTTAAATAAACTTGAGTCAGGGACCTTTCTATGAACTTTGAAAAGTGAAGGGCTTTCTGACAAATTTCCGTCATCTTCCTCTCGGCTCCCGCCCGCCCGCGCGCGCCCGCGTGATTCTCTCTACCGCCGCTGCTGCCTCGGTACTCGCCGCCCCGCCGCGAGGTCGCATCCCATCCCCGCACGCATCTCCCCGCAGCTCGCCGCTACCCGCCACGGCTCCGTGTTCCTTTTTCCCTGCCTGAAGCTGGCGCAGTCCTGCGGCCACTGGCCGAAGCTCCGACCGGTTCCCGGCGCCAGTTCCTCTCGGCCGCACGTGACCGCCCCGTCTACTCACCCCACTTCTCCCTCCGCCACGGCACGTTGCAAGACGACACCCGCCCAAGTAGCTTCCGCCTCTGCCCGATGCCACCGCTCCCTGATTTCCGGCCTGCCTCCCTGCGCCCAACCGTCCCCGCTGCTCCGACACGGCAAAGTTGCACGCGTGCTCGTCGTGTCATGTCCCCGTCACCTCATCATTGCCCCCTCGGCCATCCGCACACCGCTAGCTACCACCGGCCCGAGTTTCTTTCGCTCTGCTCGAAGCGCCGCGCCCATGCCGCGCATGCACTACCTCGCACCAACGGCTCCTCCGGCCTGGCAGTCTTCAAACCGACGCGCAACTCAATGCGTACCCATGACCACCCAACACGACCCAGCCCCGGCCTATAAAAAACTCCTCCCCCGCTGCTCTTCTTCCGCGTTCACTGCCTCGCCATTGCCAAGTACGAGCTCGAGCTCGATTCCCGACCACTCCCTCACTCCGGAGCCACACCGAGAGCACCAAAACCCGCGCTTACTTCCCCGCTACCCTTCCACCCCTTGGCTCGCAAAATCTTCCATTGAGCTCAAACAATTTGAAGAATCTCCGAACCCTGTTCCCCGACGGCCGCCGATGACGCGCTCCCGAATTCCGGCGACCCTGGTGAACCCCGTCTCCCTTTCTTCTTCTCATTGATGCGCAAGCTTCTCATGATCACTCCTGACCCTTCGCTTCTTTGATTCCGGGATCAAGAACACCGGCATTGAACTTTTCCCCCGTCGACCCCTTCTGCACCGTCGTGTCCGAGCCGCTTCCACGGTGAGACCCCTCTTCCGGCATTCCCCGATGATCGTCGACCTGATGTCGATCCCCGCCGTGCCCCCGTGATGCTGTAGGAGCCAGCCGCAGTCGGTTCGCTGCCCCGAGTCCACCCCGCGACGTCGCCGGACCTCCTCTCTCCGCCGCTGCTCGTCACCGACCCATCTCCGGTAAGCTTCCGACTTCACGAACCCCCCTAGTCTCCTCGCCTCGTCGCGCACATCATTTTCCCCCTCCCGCGGCGAGCTTCCGCCGCCTAGAGTCGCCTGCGGCGAGCCCTCCGGCATGCCCCGACTGCGCGCCGCCGCGCTCCGGCACAGCTGCCTGGCAGCTGAGGTGGCATCCACTTGGCGCTGATGTGGCTGCCACATGGCGCTGATGTGTCAATTGTTTAAACCCAGGAAATACCAGAAAACTGATGGAACTTCAAAAATGCATAGTAAATTCATTTTAAGTCTAAATGACCTCAAATCAATTTTGTTAGTTTCATATATTATGCTCTATTTTAGTAAAATAATAACCAACTACCCCTGTTAATATAATTTAGTTAATTAAATAACTTGTCCAAACACCAAATAAATCCTTAATAATTCTAGGAATGGAATTCAATTCTGATCTTTTACATGCACTGTTGTTCCTTGTTAATACATCACCCTGATTGTTGGCTAAGTCAAATCTGCAGTATTTAAAATTCTATTAATTAAGTAATGCTTTAACTTGAATAAATGCTAGTAAATAAAATAATACTGTCCATAGGCTATAACTTGGTAAAACTGCACTTCATACATGTCTCTGTTCATGATAAATCACTCAAGTCCAGAATCATCTTGTTACTATTTTAAATTGTTTAATTGTTCTTCAGCTATAACAATCCTAATAAAAATGATCCACACACTTGAAATAATGAAAACCTAAATTGTTTCTTTGAAGCATATGGCTTCGAGAACTTGTTAATAAGGTTGTTAACATCCAAACACTAATGCAATATGCATCCCTCATTTGTTGCATTCATCATGTCATTGCATGTAACGGTATTTCAACACTACCGTTAACCCTTGTTCATCAATAGGCAACGACACTCAGGAGCAGGAGCCCGACGTCCAGCAGGACCGAGAGCCTGAGGACCAAAAGACTATAGTAGCTAACACTTGCGTGGATCCAGGCAAGCCTCGGTTTGCATTAGTCTCTTTATAAAGCTTGGCTAGTTTAATTCACTACTAGTGTCTATGCTTGAATTGTTGCATTTGGTCGTAGGAGTTGATTGGAACCCAACTTGCATGTTTCCCCCAAATGACCTATGTTGTTTTTATTAGAAACTTGGTAGGTTTAGTACTAGGATGCTATGCTTAGTAATTGATAAGTCTTGGTAGTTATCATAATTACTATGGAATAAACTTGATCACTAAAATGGAACTTATGTAAAAGAAGTTTATTTTGATGTTTGGCCGGACAGGGAATTTGCATGTGTAGGTTTGCAGCAACACATGGGTGTTGGCTGCGGTAGCCCTGTCTTGCCCACCCTAGGACCCGTCCGTGGTCGGCCCCTTGATCAAGTTTTAAACAGTACCGAATGCATGCTAGTTTCATGGGCACTAGTAAACCGATGTAGCATTAAAGATCACTCATATCAAGGATGGTTAAGGTGCATTGGTCTTAGGACCCCTCGGCTACAGGAGTGGGTGGTCCATACCACGAAGTACTGTTGGCAGGACGACATGCCCACTCGACGTCACCACACCCGGGTCTGGATGTGGGATGTTTTTCTTGTGAAAGGTTGCCATATACGACCTTAGTTGGTGCGTATGTGTCGTGTTATTCGGGTTTTCCCAGCTGGTGTAAATCAATTGCAATTGCTGTCCCTCGCAGTAATGAGTACCGCTTGTTCACCATGCCAATCACGTAGTTGCACATGATATCATGGATATGGAATTGTATTGGTTATTACTGGTATATGTTATTGTTATACTATTGCACTTATTTTATGAATTGTTTCATTATTGTTGCAACTAAAGTTATATTCAGCACAACCCATTTAACCTGAAAGTAAAACTTGATAGAACTAGTAGGTTGCTTAGTGCGAGTCCTTTTAAACAAGCCACCTATTAGAGCCATTGCATGTCTAGGTTTTTGATGGGTAAGTCTTGCTGAGTAATTAGTACTCAGGCTTTATGCTTATGTGATTTTCAGGTACTGAAGAAATAGAATTGCCTGTAGATGTGTTGCCTTGGGACATGCAAGTCCCTGAAGGTTGGACTGCCCATTGGGAGTCTGATCTGCCGCCGTAGTGATTGTGAGTGCTGCTGGGGTGTTGATTCCACGGGCATGAATCATCACCATGTTGTATCGTCGAGCTCGTAGATTTTATCGTTATTTCGCTTCCGCTGTTTTCAAAACTTCATGAACTTGTAATTCCGCTGCACTTTGATGTAATAATTAAACTTAAATTTGGATCATTGTTGTATTATCAAGTGTCTGCGTTATCAGCACCTTCGGGACCTCGATCCTCCGGGAAGGGGCACCTCAGTCCATCTCAAGGAGTTAGGACAAGGAGGAATCAATACAAGCCCAACTATGTGAATGAAGAGAATCTTGTTGAGGCAAATGTTGCAATTGAGAATTTCTCCTTTGTCTTTATGATTGAACCCACTACCATTGATCAAGCTATGGATGATCACAAGTGGGTAATGGCTATGCAAGAAGAGTTGAACAACTTCAAGAGGTGCAAAGTGTGGAATCTTGTTGAGAGGCCCATGAATTATAATGTTGTTAGCACCAAGTGGGCCTTCAAGAACAAACAAGATGAGAAAGGGGCCATTGTCAAGAAAAAGGCTCGCCTAGTGGCTAAGGGATATTCTCAAGTGACGGGTATTGACTTTGAAGAAACATTTGCACCTGTGGCCTATCTTGAAGTGATTTGGATCTTACTTGCCTATGCATCATATAATGGCTTCAAGCTCTATCAAATGGATGTGAAGAGTGCTTTCTTGAATGGAGAGATCAATGAGAAAGTCTATGTGAAACAACCGCCGGGGTTTGAGGATCCTAAACATCCAAGACATGTGTACAAATTGAAGAAAGCTCTCTATGGTGTCAAGCAAGCACCAAGGGCATGGTATGAACATTTGAAGAACATCCTTCAAAATTGGATGTATTGATGCCACCTTGTTCACAAGACATGTTGGGAAGGACCTCTTTGCGTCAAATCTTTTTGGATCATATCATCTATGGGTCAACCAATGAGAAGTTCAATGAAGAATTCTGGGAGATAATGGCTAAGGAATTCCAAATGTCAAGGATTGGAGAGTTGCATGTCTTCCTTGGTTTTCAAGTCAAACAATTGAGATAAGGGAACTTCATCTATCATGAGAAGTATACCAAGGATCTTCTCAAGAGATTCAACATGGAGGATTGCAAGCCTTTGCACACACCTATGGCGACAAGCAAACCCTTGGATGATGATGCAAAGGGTAAACCGGTGAACCCCAAGCTCTATAGATCAATGATTGAGTCTCTACTCTATATCACCGCCTCAAGGTCAGACATCATGTTTAGTGTGTGCTTATGGGCACGCTTGTTGACGGTCCTTAAATGCTAAATCTGGCTGTCAAATCCTTACATAAACAACATAAAAAGAACAACCAACATAGTGGTAAGAGTTTATTATTAACAATTTCTACAAGTGTTGGTGAATATTTGTATGCAGGTGCTTTATTAATAAATTCAAGAAAATATCAAAGTTACAAGAGTAAGAATAATAAAAGCCCATAAATATAGAGTGAGAAGTGGTAAAATAATTTATTAGACCTCACCATGTTGAAGATCTCGTCGAGCCGATCGAAATGCATATATAACTTGCCCAAATCGGACTTTAGCTGTGAGAGTTATGAAGCACAGAAGATCAGGTATTTGGGCTGAACCGATGCTGACGTCAGCATGACGTCAGCTCGCGCGGGAGGAGAAGGGAATGGCGGTTCAGATTGCTTGGCTGAGTGGAGAAGCTCATCACTTATCCCCTAAGGATGAGGAATAGTTCAAAGAATATTATCTTATTCTTAGGAACGCTTGTCCACTCCCCCAAGTTACCTCCCACTATAAATAGAGCTCCTCTCCCTCTCATTTGACAACACACAAGAAGAAGAGTATAGAGCTCCACTTCAAAAGTCTTTAGCACTACCAAAGTTCTTAGAAAATAGGGAGAGAGTGAGGGAGAGTTCGGGGAAGCGCTGGGTTTGTCGGCGATCTTCCCCACACTTATACCTCGACGGATGCTTTCTTTTTCAAGAAAGTGTTCGCGTTTTCTCTTTGGTATTTAAGTTTCTTATTTAAGTAAGTTCTTTCCTTTATTGCTTATGGGATCATCGCTCTATTTAATTAGAGTATCTTAGTCTTCTATAAGCGTGGATCCGAGACTAGGATAGTAATTGATAGCGTAGATGTGGTGTCTAGGCTAGAGGTTACCTTTGTTTGCCGCGTGCCCCACGGTTTGTTAGAGGTAGTCGGTAGGTGGTGATAGCCCTATCCGGCCTTAGTAATCCTCCATGTTCTGGTACGTCGTAGAGCTGTTGATCATAGTCGCCTATGGATGCAGGGGTAAGCTGGTGCCCGAAGTAAGTAGTAATAGACCGAACCTATCTTATTATAGGATCCTTGACCATAGGAATCCTTTCTACCCTCTGCCTACCATATTCTTGTTGTCCTTGGACGGATTAGTTTAGAAGAATAATACACACACGTTCCACGAGATTCGATAACCTGGAATACTCCTTGGTGAAGTGCTACATTGGTATCCGTGCGCTTGCGGATTTATTTGTGATCGTAAGAAATACAACCATGCATTTCTGGCGCCGCTGTCAAGGATAGTAATAATTCTGGTGCGACGTTAAGAAGTGTCAACAAGCATTTCTGGTGTGACACCCAGGTGTCTCAGCTCCATTTATCAGCATGTTGAGCACAAATCATGAGTCATGTAACATAAAATGATTAAAGCCCATCCATGCAATCACTTCTAGGCAAATAAAAACCCTCCAACCAAATATTGAAGCAACTTATGAAATTCCAATACAACTCATGCCAAATAAATTCATCAACAATTTGGTAATAATAAAAGAGAATATTATGAAATTATTGAGCATTTTATCTGAATTGCAAAAGCCCCAATTAATTAATTAATACTTAAGTACTGATTTTAGGCAATTATTAAATTCTAAAAATATTTTTATAAAAATCTCAAATAAACTTCACCAATGTGTTCTCCACTATTTAAATAGTCTGTCCACCAAATTTCACTATTTTTGGAGATTCCTAACTATTTTATTTTGAATTATTAAAAATCAACATTGACTAGGGACCTGTTTGCACTAAATCTTATCTTGCAGGGGGTGCAGCACAAAATCCTCCTTCTTCTTCCTCCATTGGCCGGCGCAGCTCTGTCCCTCCCCTCCTACCGACGCCGGTGCACCACGCGGACAGTCTTCACTCGCCCCGGGACTCGGAGCACTACAGTGCGCAGTGCCATTGACCCCCTCTGCCCCTGCCCCTTCTGCCCTCCACCGCACACCCGCCCAACGACCTCCTCTCCCCCCTCAGCATGCCACCTCCATGGCCACTGCAATGGCTTCAATTCCGCCCGCCTTCCTTGCTCCCGCCGCCCCAACCACCCCTGCCCTCTACGCCACTTGAAAGCGCACCGAAAGGCTCACAAGCACACCTCTCTTTCGCCTCTACTCTCTGCTCTCTCTTATTTCCCTCTCTGCCTCCCCATTCCGCCATTACAGAGCAAGCTCGAAGCTGCTGCTCGTCCGCTCACTGCCTCCCTCACAAGCTACGCCTCAAACCCCTGCGCATAGACCTCTGCTCCCTTCTCTGCGTCCTTGCTTGGGCAGCTCCTCGCACCCCCAGCTTGAATCGTAGAAAGGACCGGGCCCTGCTTCCCGGTGACCTCCTCCGCCATGGGCCAAAATTCCCGGCCTCCAATACGCCTTGTCCTCTATTTCCTCTTCACTCGTGCCCGCAACTCACTACAGAGCACTCCTAACTCTTTTCCCTCTTGATTTCTCTGGTGAGGCCCCGGCAATTTCCTTTTTTCCCAGCCGTCGTCTCTGCTCCGCCGAAACCCAAGCCACCTCGTCGGTGAGCTCCTACCTCCGACCCTTCTCGTCCGACTCTAACTCGATGTCGATGATCACCTCGCTCCCGTGAAGCTCTGAGGCTTGACCACGACGGATTTGCTGCCTCCAACCGATCCTGCGACATAGTCGAAGACCTCCGCTCCGCCGTCTCTCATCGTCGACCCCCTCCCGGTGAGCCTCCATCCTCGCCCCCCCCCCCCAGATGTGTTTGCCTTGATGTGCGTATCATGTGCGTAGTCCCGCGGTGAGCTTTCCTTCCTGCGCAGCCGTCGGCGGTGAGATTTGACCGCTCTCCGGCGAGTCCATGGCATGGCTGACCCCCTGCACACTGGCGCCTACTGGCAGCTGAGGTGTCACCGACATGTCCGCTGATGTGTCGCATGCGTTGCATTTCTTTAAACCAAAAATTCCCAAGAAATCCCCAGAAAATGCATAAACCTTTGAAAACTCATATTAAATCGAGTTCAAATCCAATGGAGCCCAAACAAAATTTGTTAGATTCATCTTAAGGAGCTCTATTTTAGTAAAATGACAAATCAATGTCTCTGTTCATATAATTTTATTGATTCATTTAATTTTCCAAACACCAATTAATTCACCAGAAATTCTAGGAATGAAATTAAATCCTGGTTTTTGGCATTATAAGTAAACACATGATCATCTACAACCCCAAATTTTGGTTGGTAAGAATATGAATTATTTTAGGCTCTAGAATTTATTTAGGGTGTTGGCTTAAATTAATTCTAGTAATTATTCTGTAAATTATCTGCCCATGCCACTTAGCCTAAAATTCACTCATATAAGTCTCTGTACACAGTAAATCACACATGTCCAGAAACATAAATTTACTTAAGTAATTAATTTAATTGCTCATATCACTCTTTTACTTTGTTTAAATGCATAAAAGAATATATATACCTGAATTCTTAATTAACAACCTAATTTCTCTTAAGCATATGGCTTCGAGAACATAATAATAATTTTAATTGACATTAAAACACAAGGTGTTTGCATGTATCATATCATTGCAATCAACGGTATGTCGATACTGCCGTTAATAGAATTCTGTCATATAGGCAACGACAACGAGGAGCTAGAAGAGGATTCTCAGAAGGACGTTGACCCTCGAGAGCAGGAAGTAGTTGCTAACACTAGTGTTGATCCAGGCAAGCCCCGGTTTACATTCACCTCTTTACAAATTTTGCTAGTTTATAATAATACTAGTGTCTATACTTATTGTTGCATTAGGTCATAGGAGTTGATTGAAACCCACCTTGCATGATACCCAAATGACCTATGCTATTGTCTTAGAACTTTCTAGAATCGGTACTGTTATGCTATGCTTAGTAATTACTAGTCTTGTTAATAAGGTACTATTATTACTAAGGAATGAACTTGACCACTGGAACGGGAACTAATAAAAGAAGTTTATTTGATGTTATGACCGGGCAGGGATAATGCATGTGTAGGCTTGCAGCAACACATGGGTGTTGACTGTGGTAGCCCTGCCTTGTCGAACCTAGGACCCGTCCGTGGTCGGCCCCTTGATCAAGTATTGATTAGTACCGAATGCATGCTTGCCTATGGGCACTAGTAAACCGATGTAGCATTAAAGGTCACTTGCATTGAGAACGGTTAAGGTGCGTTGCTCATTGACCCTCCTGCTGCTGGAGTGGGCGGTTCAGACCACGAAGTACTGTTGGCAGAATGGCATACCCACTCGACGTCACCACACCCGGGCTGAGGTGTAGGTGCTTTTCTTATGAAAGGTTGCCATATACGACCTTAATTGGTGCGTATGTGTCGTGCATCTCGTGTTTTCCCCAGCTGGTGTAAATTGATTGCAATTGTTGTCCCTCACAGTAATGAGTATCGCTTGGTCACCGCGCCAATCACGTAGTTACACTTCATACTTGGAATTTGATTATGATGTCTATTGTTGATGATGACTATTGCTACTTTTCTGTTGCACTTGCTTTATGTATTGTTCTATTATCCTATTGTTGCCACTAAATTTACATTTCAGTTCAACCCATTAAATTGGCAAATAAAACTTGGTAGAAATTATAGATTGTGTAGCGCGAGTCCTTTCAAACAAGCCACCTATTAGAGCCTGTGCATGTCTAGGCGTTCGACGGGTAAGTCTTGCTAAGTAATTAGTACTCAGGCTTTGTGCCATTGTTGTTTTTAGGTAAAGAAGCAATAGAGTTGCCTATAGATGTGCTGCTCTGGGACATGCAAGTCCCTGAGGGTTGTACTGCCCACTGGGAGTCCGACTTGCCACCGCAGTGATGTTGCGTGTTGCTAGAGTGATGGTTCTTTGGGCATGAATCATTACTATGCTGTATCGTCGAGCTCGTAGTCTTATCGTACTTGCTTCCGCTAATTTCAAAACATTCATGAACTAGTAATATTCTGCTGCACTCTAAACCATCGTATCCATGTAACATTCAATTTAAATTTGGACCAATGTTGTATTATCAAGTGTCTGCGCTATCAGCACCCTCGGGACCTCGATCCTTCGGGAAGGGGTGCCATATCTGGCGCCGTTGCCAGGGAGAGTAATATTTCTGGTGCAACGTTAAGAAGTGTCAACAAGCATTTCTGGCGCCGTTGCCGGGGAGTGGTTGTTGTATCATCTTTGAACCTTGTTCGTCCTCGTATCTTTTCTTTTTTTCCTTTTCCTTTTATTTCTTTTCTTTTTCCACCATGGAGCAAACTTCTATCCTATCATTTTCTGCTCCGAAAGGGCGAGTACTTTGAGCCACCGCCGTCTGCAGACCCAATTCGCACATCTGGCTATGAACTCCGCCCTGGTTTTATAGCCATGGTTCAGGAGCAATCCTTCTCTGGTCTAAATTTTGAAAACCCTTAAAATCATTTGCGAGAATTCGAGTATTTGTGTTCATGTCTGTTCATTGACTGTATGACACATGAAACATTAAAGTGGAAATTGTTTCCCTTCTCCCTGATGAAGAGGGTGAAACAATGGTACACTCGTACTGTCGGGAGTGTAAACGGTGATTGGGAAGGACTTCAAGATAAATTTTGTCTTGCTTTCTTCCCTCCGTCCCGTATTGTCTCCCTTCGTATGGAAATCCTCGGTTTTTGCCAGAATGAGATGGAATCCATTGGAGTAGCTTGGGCTAGGGTCTGTTTGCTACTGCAATCTGGCCCAGACTTGTCGGTATCCGATGAAATGTTGCTTCAACACTTTTACTCGGGTCTAAACAAATAGTCTGCCCAATTCCTCGACATTGCCTCCGGAGGATCATTTGAGCATAGGACTGTGATGGAAGGAAGGGAACTCCTTGAGCGAATATTAGAAAACACATCCTTCTTAGCCGACCTTAGTGAGCCCCTACAGGAGGAAGCTACGTCGAGCCGCACGGACCCCTCAATAGCCAAATCTGACCCCACACCTTGCCTATCCCCAGATTTGACTTTTGAGCCGTCCCCCGAACCTCGTACACTAGAGGAAGAAGAAATTCAACCTCCAGAGTTCTTATTTGAATTCGAGGAAGGTCTTTTTAAAGACTTTGGGAATGCCTCAAATTATTGTTCCAAGAAGAACCCACCAGTTCCTGTCTGTCCTCCTCGTTCTCGAGAGGATGGAAATCCAACCCACAAGGGTCCCGCAATAGCTAAACTCGAACCTGTAGCTCTCTCATCTCTAAAGTTTGCTATTGATACCACTCGGAAGGAAGAAGAAATTCTACCTATAGGGTTGCTAGTGGAATTCGAGGAAAACTTAGTTGATGATCATAGAAAAACCTCGAGCTATATCTGGCATAACAAGCCTACGGTATCTGCTTTGCCTCCTGGTCCTTTCCAACAACCAATTCCAAAGGAAGCCACGAAGAATCAGCGGTTGAAGGAAGAAAAGCGCTATTTCAACGCTATCGAAATCCATTTGCCTTCCACAACCATTCCTTATCTTTTATGAGGAAATGCCGTAGAGGCCCTTTATGATCCCACCATAGGAGTTAATATCATCCCCGAATACATAGCTTTACAACTTGTGGATGATATACACCTAGAGCCGATTGAGTTAATCTACAAGGACGCATCGGGATTAACCTTTCCATGTCAGGGGATTGCAAGGGCTATACCGATCAAGATAGGCAAAGTTGAGCTTCACCTAGACTTCCATGTCTTTCCTATTATCGATTTTGAACTCCTCCTTGGCTACCCACTAGAAAAACTCCACCTACTAGGAGCATCACAAGGGAGCCTTACTAAAAAGCTTAGAGAAATTGCTTTCGCCACCAAGACCTCTTGCTCATAATATCCTTTGGTGAGGCCTCATCTCGAACAATCTTCGCTTGAGAAAGTGATGCTTGTTTCTCAACTTGCATCATTGAAGCCTGTTATTTATGAGAACGCGAAGCTTTTCATCTAGCATGGTGATGATTCGGGAGAAACTCCAAATCCGATTGAAAACGAACCATCACCTTCCTTGCCTAAACCTTTTTGCTCTAGCCCTCACTACTCTTTTCTCAATGGTGATCATGAACCAACCGTGACATTTATCGATGAATTTCTTGAGAAGAAGAAACTTTGGGCCTCTGGATTAGTTGAGCCATTGACTCTAGAAATATGAGAAGAAGATTAAATAGATGAGCGTGAGAGCTTCTTTCTTGAAAACACACACGATACATGCTCATTTAATGAATCTCTAGAGTCAATCAACTTTTGTGCCAAGCGCACCTACGAGAACTACAATCATCTCAAGAGCCTCATTAGAAAAATATTTGTTAGGATGGTTGTAGATGCTTTTGTTTACCATAAATATTACAAATCTGGTAGATGGCACTTTGGCACTAACCATGCAGCTAGAGCTTCAATGACACATCAAGAATTGGTGGTGGGCTGGGAACTACATCTCCAATGATAGCTGCAATATGAAGTCCCCGTGGTCAAGCTTCTGACCGCAAACAAATCACTGCCGGGAGATGGCCCGGATTATCATTTCTCTTTTTGCCTAAATAAAAGCAAGCATATGTTTTAAGGTTATGTTTGTTTTCGCGTATTTTTGGTTGCTAACCATTTTAGCTTGAGATTAAAAAGAACGATGGTCATTCTGTACCTATCAACATAGGAGCTACATCAACTTTAACACCATAGTATTTTTGGTGAGAGAACCCACTTCTAGAAGGCTACAACACTACACACTTGATTTTCAGCATCTCACGATACAAAAATCCAAGTGTGGGGGACTTCTGTAAGTATCTCGTAGCAAGTTCCATTCTTACCAATTTTATCTCGGTTTAGAGGTGTTACTAGTTCTTGTTTTCATGCCTTGCTTGAAAAAAAATATTAAGAGGTGCTTTAGTTTATTTTTCCTTTTTATTTCCTTTCAATCTTATAGTACAACTAGATAAGAAAATAATAATAATAAATAAATAATGTTGTGACTCTATCGGGCCCTTAAAGGCGGAAGAGTCCCTTTTTGCTGTTCACCCTTTTTTGTTTTTGTTTTTTTCTTCAAATAAAGAAGCCAGATACAAGATCAAGTGTGGGGGAGGTCTCCAAGATTTTCAACACAAAAACAACACAGGGCCTCCCATCGACACATTGCACATCATCGCTTAAGACAACATGTCAAAAGTCGAGGTGATCGGTCTCCAAGCAACATCGACCAACCTACAAGGACAATCGACACAAGGCTAGTGTTCCTAAGCTTCCACACCTTCCATAGCGATGGTTTGCACACTCTATCCCTTTCCTCCTAGTTTCCAAGTTAAATCAATCTTATCTTGAATCAATCATAAAAATTTAACTAGAAAATTATAATGAACCTTGTGGAAGCCCCGTTTTATTTCATGCTTCTTTTTGGTTGGCTTGCATGCTCCTTATTCCTAATTCATAAACATGTTGCTTGTGAACTACATCTTTAGGAAAGCTTGTCACCTGGGTAGTTGATGCATGGGATATGGTTTGACGAAATGAATCTTTCTCTTATGCTTAATATGCTTGGGAATTTTTTTACAAAAATTAAAACGAATAGCTTGACTCCTCAATGATTATATCTTCCTATCAAAGCCATATGATGAACTCATTGAAAACCTTATGCATATGCTACTTGTTGTTTCGTTGAACTTTGTCAAATTGTTATGACCCTTGTGAGTTACTTTTTATGACTTTTTGATCAATATTATGTGCACACCAATTTGCTAATACTTCTTCACTAGAAGTTAGCACCACCATACCCATCATCCATGTGCTAAATCTTCTACACTGGAAGATAGCAACTTCCATGTCAGCATCCATCCATTAAATAAAGTACTCCATCATATTATGATTAACTCCCTCTCTAAATATCCCTGTAAAAGTGACATGGGCTATTCATGATTCAAAAAAAAGAGTGAAAAAATAGAGAAAGAATTAGCCCATGTTCTAAAATGCCTATCCAATAGAAGCGAGGGAGCGTCTTAAAAGAAAAGGGAGTATTCACATTCAGTCATTTTCCATCCACATATCCACATGTGCACATGCTTGATCAAAGGTTCATGAATTGTTCTCCATGGATCCGGTTTTTGACTTAGTGATATATGAGACACAAGTATGCCTCTCTTTTACCCCAACCTTGAGCTCCACATAAAGCCATATTTAGAAGTAGGAATGAAGAGGCAATGTCAAATGCCCTGTTGAGAAACCATACACATTGAGCGAGTTGAGAGAATCATTCGAGGAGAACAGCTATGATTTGTTTTTAAAATCTTTTCAAAAACCCAAGCTACATAGCAGAACGAGTGAAGATGATTGGAGTCAGCACCGTTCGATTCCTCAACCACCCAAGGTAACATGATAGACACTTTAAAAGTTCATGGGTCAAGGTATGACATGGAATAATTTGCATGCTAGCATCATACCAATTGAAGTTGTGATCCACCTTAGTCTTCAACCTTTACTCAAGGACGAGCAAAAGCTAAGTGTGGAGGAGTTTGTTGACGGTCCTTAAATGCTAAATCTGATCGTCAAATCCTTGCATAAATAACATAAAAAGAATAACCAATATAGTGGTAAGAGTTTATTATTAACAATTTCCACAAGTGTTGGTGAATATTTATATGCAGGTGATTTATTAACAAATTCAAGAAAATATCTGAGTTACAAGAGTAGGAATAATAAAAGCCCATAAATATAAAGTGAGAAGTGGTAAAATAATTTATTGGACCTCACCATGTTGAAGCTCTCGTCGAGCTGACCGAAACACATATATAACTTGCCCAAATCGGACTTTAGCTGTGAGAGTTATGAAGCACAGAAGATCAGGTATTTGGGCTGAACCGACGCTGATATCAGCATGACGTCAGCACGCGCGGGAGGAGAAGGGAATGGCGGTTCAGATTGCTTGGCTGAGTGGAGAAGCTCATCACTTGTCCCCTAAGAATGAGGAATAGTATAAGGAATATTCCCTTATTCTTAGGAATGCTTCTCCACTCCCCCAAGTTACCTCCCACTATAAATAGAGGCCCTCTCCCTCTCATTTGACAACACACAAGAAGAAGAGTATAGAGCTTCACTTCAAAAGTCTTTAGCACTGCCAAAGTGCTTTGAAAATAGGGAGAGAGTGAGGGAGAGTTCAGAGAAGCACCGGGTTTGTCGGCGATCTTCCCCACGCTTGTACCTCGATGGATGCTTTCTTTTTCAAGTAAGTGTTCGTGTTTCCTCTTTGGTATTTAAGTTTCTTATTTAAGTAATTTCTTTCCTTTATTGCTTACGGGATCATTGCTCTATTTAATTAGAGTATCTTAGTCTTCTATAAGCGTGGATCCGAGACTAGGATAGTAATTGATAGCGTAGACGTGGTGTCTAGGCTAGAGGTTATCTTTGTTTGCCGCGTGTCCCACGGTTTGTTAGAGGTAGTCGGTAGGTGGTGACAGCCTTATCCGGCTTTAGTAATCCTCCACGTTCGGGTACGTCGTAGAGCTGTTGGACAGAGTCGCCTGTGGATGCAGGGGTAAGCCGGTGCCCGAAGTAAGTAGTAATAGACCGAACCTATCTTATTATAGGATCCTTGACCATAGAAATTCTCTCTACCCTCTGCCTACCATATTCTTGTTGTCCTTGGACGAATTAGTTTAGAAGAATAATACACACATGTTCCCCGAGATTCAATAACCTAGAATACTCCTAGGTGAAGTGTTACATTGGTATCTGTGCGCTTGCGGATTTATGTGTGATCGTAAGAAATACCAACATGCATTTCTGGCGCCGCTGCCAGGGATAGTAATATTTCTGGTGCGACGTTAAGAAGTGTCAACAAGCATTTCTGGCACCGTTGCCAGGGATAGTAATATTTCTGGTGCGATGGTAAGAAGTGTCAACAACGCTACAAAGCAAATCCAAAGGAGTGACACTTGAAGGTCATGAAGAGGATAATTAGATACCTCAAGTACACACCTACCTTGGGATTATGGTATCCTAGAGGAACAAGCTCTGAGTTACTTGGGTGTTCGAATTTGGACTTTGCGGGATGCAAAGTGAATAGGAAGAGCACATCGGGAGGTTGCCAAGTTCTTGGAACATCTCTTATCTTGGAGCTCAAAGAAGAAAAACTTGATGGCTCTATCTACAATCGAAGTGGAGTATATGGTGGCAGGAGCATGTTGTGCTCAACTTCTCTACATGAGGCAAACTCTCTCGGATTATGGCCTTAACTTCACTCAAAGGCCATTATATTGTTATAGTGAAGTGGCAATCAAAATGGCTCTCAAAACATGGTCATGCAAAGCATATTCAAGTCAAGCATCATTTCATAAGAGACCATGTTGAGAAGAAGGATAGTGAGTTGGTGAGTGTGCGGACTCATGAACAATTGGCCAATATCTTCACCAAGCCACTTGACGAGAAGACCTTCAATAAGCTATGGGGAGAACTCAATGTTCTCTACCTTTCAAACTTCACATGAGTAACCCCAAAGCTTGTCTCTTGTAAATATGTATAGCCTTTGCTTGTTTATTTTGTTGTTTGTGTCTTTGTTTTGTGCTTGTTTCTCTTCTTCTTGTAGGTCAACTTCGGACCTCCTTGAGATAGCAATAGACATCGGTTAAGCTTGGGAAGGTGGTTGGTATGACCAAGGCTTTGAAGAATGGTTCATTGTGAGTAAGCTCGAGAAGGGAACAACTCATTGTTGGCACTTTGGTTTGTTGCCTTTCTCTCTCTTTCCTTTAGCATTGCATCAAGCATTTGTATACTTGTTGCATTTGCATTTGCACTCTTTGCATTCATGCATTTTGCATCATTATACCTTACATGCTTCCAAGCATGTTTCTTGGGGGAGTTGCTTATTTACAATGTAAGTATATGACCCACCATATGATCACATAGTGATCTTTGTGCTTCATGCCCATTGAGTCATGTTCAAATGAGCTCCCAGGCTAAATCTACTCGTGCAGCTCAAAGACAAGTGACTCATACATTTCTAACACACTAATGACTAACCATTACATTCTGGAGGAAATATTTTTTTGAGTCATGTGTGTAGGGTGAGCTATGGTAGAACACCATCATGGACCAAGGAGGAGAACCATGAAAGGGGGAGTTTCCTAACTTTTGCCAATTATTGTTTGCTCCTTGGTTCTCTTGTGTTTTGTCTTTGGTTTTTTGTGATAGGTGACAAAGGGGTAGAAGAACATATGTAGATCCCAAAGCCAAGGCAAGATTGATAAAAGTACAAAGGGGAGAAGGACAAGAAGATCCAAAAGTTAAGAAATGGGTGATAGCATAGAAAAGGGAGAAGAACAATAGAAGTGAAAGGACCGAGTGATCGAGAGGGGGGGGGGGTGAATCGGGAACTTGCACTATGTACCAAATTCACCAATTCCTAAAACTGACCACTCAAAACAACTCCTACACAATCCTAGTGGTGATCACACTAGCAAGATAATGAACCTATGAAAGGAAAAACAACCTAAGCATGCTAGTGGATCACACAAACGCAATACAACTCCTATGCAAGCTAGTTACCAAATATACGCGGAAGCAAACAACTAGCTAGCAAGGAGTTCTACTCAATCAAAGCTGATAGATCAACTAGCATATAGAAAACAAACAAGCATGAGTAGAACAATACATACTAGAGTGATCAATCAAGCAAAAGCAACTCCTACACGTGCTAGTGACCAAGTATGAAGGCTAAGCACTACTAGCAAGTAAAGAAGCCTATCCACGCAAGTCTACAATGTAGTCAACTAGAGCAAGGTAAGCACACAAGCATGAATAGCACGGTATGTAAATGCGGAAAGTAAAGCATCATAGTAAGGATGGTGCCTTCCCCTAATCCTTGTTGGACCACTCTCGCCGGAGTCTCGGTCCCTCCCGACACCAAATGGAGTTCTCGCCCACCAGCCCGCAATCACTCCTCGAGTGAAGACACGGTGTGCATCACCGCTGCACAAAGCACAAGCTCATCTCCCTCGAGAACTTGCCGGACTCCCCGAGCCGGCACGGGCGCTCACTAGCGATGCCTCTTCCAACGACGGGCTCAAACCGTGTACAAGCGTGTGACGGCCTTCACAACCAATCACGATAGGCTCGATCACCGACACCTAACCAGTCTAGGTCTCACCATAGACCAAGAGTAACAATCTAGATCACACCCTCAAGGACACCCTAGCCTTAGATGTGCAACATGCTCAAGCTACTCTTCTCTAGCACTCTCAAGATATGCAATATCTCCTCCTAGTGCTCTCCACTTTTCCTCTTGGACCTTACCAAATGCTCTCAGGTATTCCACTGGCCAAGAGAGGTCTCCAAGACCCCAGCAATGAAGTTATATACGCTCCCAACCTCAAACTAGCCGTTGCTCCACGAAATTGCCTTTTTGGACACACTGACCGGACTGTCCGGTCACTCTGGTAACGGCTCTCCTAGTCGTTGCCTCCCCTATCCAGGCAAGATCCTATACTGATTGGAATGTCCGGTCACTGGATCGGACCGTCCGGTCCACTTTCTCTCTCCATTCCAGGAAGGTACGCAAACTACATCCTCTCTACCGTTCCTGCACTCCTACTGACCGGACTATCCGGTCAGCAGACTGTACCATCCGGTCTGTATGGAGTCTCTTATAGACAGAGTCCTCGCTCCTTGCGCTAAGTCCTAGAAAACTCACCATAGTGACCGTTCAGTCCGATCTTCACTGACCCCTCTGTCCGGTCTCTATGTCCAAAAGCTGAAACTTGTCATCCTCACTTGACTTGGTTTCCCAGCTTCTCCGAACATCTCCTTGGCTTCTCCTCTGTCACCTAGTGCCTGTTATTTCACCGAGCAACCTTGCACATCACCGACTAGACATGACCTAAGAGAATGACCTAGACCCCCTTGATAGTCCAGTTTTTTCTATTGACTCAAAGCCCTAACAACTACTCAAGTGTTCCAAACACTTGCACCATAGCTTGTTCTCGGCTTTGATCCATCTCCATCAACCCTTGGACTCCATCAAGTTCACAAGCCTCTATGCTTGCGGTCATTGTCATCAATCGCCAAGGACTCCATAGACAATCATCATAAGATAGAAAGGGTTTCCTACACGAACAACACTCGTGTAGATATTAGTCACATTTCATGTTTGTCATGCATCAACAAAACATCATACCTTGGGATGACCTCAATGGTCATGATCCTTACAATCTCCCCCTTTTTGGTGATGGGTGACAACCACTACTTATGATGATCCAAAAATGGACGAGCAAGAAAGAGCCAAAGGAAAAGAAAAGATTGAAGGGCATACCTTGGTCCTTACCCTGGAAGTAGTCTCCCCTTGAGATGTGCTAGGTGTTTAGGGAGGACTACCCAATTATGCAGCGCACTAGATATTGATCTTGAGCTGAATTTGCGCCCGCCTTGGTGTCGTGGTAATCGATCTTGTTGATGTAGACACGTACCAAGGACATAGATGCTCATGTCGGTAAAGGTGTTCATTGTCGCCGTAGACACGCACCGCCGTTGTTATCTTCATGTTCATCTTCATCTTGATGTGATCTTCATGTTCCATTCTTCACAGGTTTGTCTTTTGAATCTTCATGTTCTCCTCTCCCCCCTTTGTGTTATCAACAGTCGTCTTCATGTTTCTTCTCCCTCTTTGACCTAGATGACTTGGCTTTTGGATCTTCATGTTTTCTCTCCCCCTTTGTCACCTATCACCAAAAACCACACAAAAACATAACAAAAACCAAGAAGCATAAGATAATTGGCAAGAGTTAGAATAACTCCCCTTTCATGGTGCTCCTTCTTGGTTGTAGTGATCTTCCATCGTAGCTCCCCCTACACTTATGACTCAACAAAAGATTTTCTTAAATGTGCAAGAGTTAGTCATTAGGGAGGTGGGAATGTATGAGCCACTTGTCTTTGAGCCGCACGAGTAGATTTAACCTTGGAGCTCAGTCGAACATGACTCAATGGGCATGAAGCACAAATATCACTATTTGATCGTCTAGAGAGTCATGTACTCACATTGTAAATGAGCAACTCCCCCTAGACACATGCTTCGGAGCATGTATGGTATCATAATGCAAGGATGCAAAAATGTAAAGAGTGCAAATGCAACAAGTATACAATGCATGATGCAATGGTAAAGAAAAGGGAGAGAACCACTACAAACCAAAGTGTCAACAACGAGTTGTTCCCTTCTCAAGCTTGCTCACAATGGACCAATCTTCAATGCCTTGGGTACACCATGAACCACCTTCCCAAGCTTAACCCATGTCCATTGCTATCTCAAGAAGGTCCGAAGTCAACCTACAAAAGAAGAGAAACAAGCACAAACAAAGACACAAACAAGAACAAACAAAGCACTATACATATGTACAAAGGATAAGCTCAACGGTTACTCATGTGAAGTTAGAGAGGTCGAGAACATTGAGTTCTCCCCTTAGCTTGTTGGAGGTCTTCTCATCAAGTGGCTTGGTGAAGATGTCCACCAATTGTTCAAGAGTTTGCACGCTCACCAACTCGATGTCCTTCTTCTCAACATGGTCTCTTATGAAGTGATGTCTCACTTGAATATGCTTCGCATGACCATGATCTCCCGTCTTGAGAGACATCTTGATTGCCGCCTCACTATCACAATATAGTGGCATTTGGGTGTAGTTGAGGTCATAGTCCGAGAGTGTTTGCCTCATGTAGATAAGTTGTGCACAACAAGCTCCCCCCGCCATATATTCCGCTTCGACGGTAGATAGAGCCACCGAGTTTTGCTTCTTTGAGCTCCAAGAAACTAGAGATCTTCCAAGAAACTGACAACCACCCGATGTACTCTTTCTATTCACTTTGCAAACTGTGAAGTCGGAATCCGAATACCCAAGTAACTCAAAGTTTGATCCTCTAGGATACCATAAGCCCATGGTAGGTGTGTACTTGAGGTATCTCATTATTCTCTTCACGGCCTTCAAGTGTGACTCGTTTGGATTTGCTTGATAGCGTGCACACAAGCACACACTAAACATAATGTCCAGTCTCGAAGCGGTGAGATAGAGCAAAGACCCAATGATTGATCTATGTAGCTTGAGGTTCACCGGTTTCCCTTTCACATCATCATCCAAGGGTTTGCTTGTAGCCATAGGTGTGTGCAAGGGCTTGCAATTTTCCAAGTTGAGTCTTTTGAGAAGGTCCTTGGTATATTTTTCTTGATAAATGAAATTTCCCTCTCTCAATTGCTTGACTTGGAGTCCAAGGAACATGTGCAACTCTCCGATCATTGACATTTGGAATTCCCTAGCCATCATCTCCCGAAACTCTTCATTGAACTTCTCATTGGTTGACTCATAGATGATATCATCCACATAGATTTGGAACACAAAGAGATCCTTCCCAACATGCCTCATGAACAAGGTGTTATCAATGCTTCCAATGGTGAATCCGTTCTTGAGTAGGAAGTGCCTCAAGTGTTCATACCATGCCCTTAGTGCTTGCTTGAGACCATCGAGAGCTTTCTTCAATTTGTATACATGTCTTGGATGTTTTGGGTCCTCAAACCCTGGGGGTTGTTCCACATAGACTTTCTCATTGATTTCTCTATTCAAGTAAGATCCGAATAGCTTTGAGACGGGCCATGGGAGCAAAGGTCTCTTCAAAGTCAATCCCCACCACTTGAGAATATCCCTTAGCTACTAGACGAGCCTTGTTCTTGACAATTGCTCCTTTCTCATCTTGCTTGTTCTTGAAGACCCACTTGGTGCCAACCACATTATGATTCTTGGGTCTTTCAACAAATTTCCATACTTTTCACCTCTTGAAGTTGTTCAACTCCTCTTGCGTGGCAATTACCCACTTGTGATCATCCATAGCTTCATCAACGGTAGTGGGCTCAATCATAGAGATGAAAGAGAAGTTCTCAACCTCAACATTGGCCTCATCATTATTCTCTTCACTAACATAGTTGGGCTTGTATTGATTCCTCCTTTTCTTTATTCCTCGAGATGGATTCCCAATGATCAAGTCTTGTGAATGATCTTTGTTGATGCCCTTGGGTCTAGGATGGTGTTTTCTTTGTGTGGGAGAGGCTCTTGGTGAAATGTCATGTGCATCATGAATTGTTTGCTCTCTTGATATGTGAGTGTCTTGTATCCTAAGAGAGGTAGAGGAGTCACTCTTATGCTTTCTTGTTTTGGACTTTGAGCTTCAGGTGGATGGGAGGTTATCTTGTGAAGAACTAGGAGAGGTGGTTTGTGATGAAGTATGTGGGGAGGTTTGTGGCTCACTTCTCACTTGAGATTCCTCATCATTTAGTGGGTGTACTCTTAATGAGTTTTGGGAGGAGTTTGTGGGAGTATTTGTGGCATCTTGGGTTGTTTGTTGTGCCTTGGAGGAGGTAGGTTAAGGTGGTGGAGTAGAGGGCTCATCAACATCACCATTATTGGCCCCATGGGGTAAAACCTCGACCACGGGCATGTTTCTCGAGGCTTTCCTCATAGGCTCATCTCCAATGTTCACTTCATGAAATTCATCCTCCCTTTGGGACCCATTTGACTCATCAAATTGCACATCATAGGATTCTTCCACACATCCTGTGGTCGAGTTGTAGACCCTATATGCTTTAGAAGTCCTAGAGTACCCAACAAAAATGCCTTCATAAGTTCTACTCTCAAACTTTGCGGGCATTCTCCTCTTCTTGAGAATGTAGCACTTGCATCCAAAGACTCGGATATAGGAAGCATTGGGTTTTCGTCCCACCAATAGCTCATATGGAGTCTTCTTCATCAATCGGTGGAGATAGACACGGTTGGAGGTGTAACAAGCCATGTTGATTGCCTCAGCCCAAAACCTCTTATGAGTTCCATACTCATCCAACATGGCACGAGCAAGAGTGATGAGCGTCTTGTTCTTCCTCTCCACTACTCCATTTTGCTCGGGAGTATATGTAGCGGAGAATTCATGTTTGATCCCCTTCTTGTCACAATATTCCTCCACTGTGGTGTTTTTGAATTTCGTCCCATTGTCACTCCTTATCTTCACAATGCTAGCATTGAACTCATTCTTTGCCCTCTTGGCAAATTTTCTGAAGATACCACTGGCTTGAGATTTGTCCACAAGAAAGAAGATCCAAGTGTATCTCGTGAAGTCGTCAACAATCACCAAGTAATGTAGATTGCCTCCTAGACTCTTGTAGTGTGTTGGCCCAAACAAGTCCATGTGCAAGAGCTCTAGAGGACGAGATGTAGATATGAATGACTTGGTGGGATGTGAGGATGCAACTTGTTTTCCCGCCTGACAAGCGCTGCACAATCTATCCTTCTCAAAGGTCACATCTTTGATTCCTTCAACTAGATTCCTCTTGACAATCTTCTTGAGCTGATTCATTCTAACATGTGCTAGCCTTCTATGCCACAACCATCCCTTGGATGCCTTAGTGAATAGGCAAGTGCTTGGTGGCATATTGCTTGACTTGAAGTCCGTGACATACAAGCTCCCATGTCTCACTCCATGAAATACTAGCCCTCTCTTGGCATTCTCAATGGTTGCACCATCCTCATCAAACATGCACTTGAAACCCATGTCACAAAGTTGACCAATAGATAGAAGGTTGAAGTTGAGGGTTTCCACAGGCTTGCATAGGCTAGTGTGTTTAGCTTCCGCGCTTTGCTTTGCATCATGAACACTAGCATGTGTAGGGTCTTGGCCTACTAGAATTGTTTAGATTGCAATGACTCGTTAGGTTTTAGAAGCGTGAAACTAAAGTATTTGGATTCGTGGTCGGCTACTGATTCACCCCCCCCCCCCCTCTTGGTAGGCCTTTAGTCCTTATTGAGGCTCGCACGTGGTAGAGCCATACACTTGGAGATTCTTGGGAGGAACCTTGTGAACAATGTCTCCCACCAATGACTTGGCTCATATCTCGCCGCCATCGACATCATCGGGACGAGTGATTCCATCCCCGCATGGATCAAACCCCTTCTTACCGATGACTACTATTGCGAGAGGTGTTGCAAGTCTGGCCACACCATCAAGGATTGTCCTATGGTGAGAAGTTCCATTGTTTTCCCTAACGCTAACTTGTTCCATGAGAATACACATTTCAAGCTTTTTAGGAACATGGATGGCAAGGTGAATGCTAAAGATTTGGGACCACCAAACAAGAAGAGAAAGGTCAAGAGCATATGGGTGAATAAGTGCATTGTTGATCTTGAAAGGTCAATGAAGTACAAGTGGGTGCCCAAGAACAAGACCTAGAAGATGGTGGTGGTGGTGGATCATGAACTTACTTGAAAATCAAGTGGAGTCCACCACAAGTGAAATGGACCTCAATGACATATCTACTCACTAGGACTATCATTCCTAGGTCTGTCTACAGAGAGGAGTTCACTCTACTTCACCAGTGGGCTGTAGCAGCTATCTGAAGAGGCAGCACTTTGACCTGGCAGACCGACTGAATGGAGAGATGGAGGAGGACATTTTTGAGAGGGTTGGAGGACGTCACTTGGTCTATGCTCCCTACATCTATTATCTTCTGTGGAGGATGGGCCTTGTGACAAAGGAGCGGTATGAGGCATATCCTGATGTGACCACCAGCTACGCACCTTGAGTCCCCAGGGGATCATAGTCAGCCTCGAGTCAGCAGACAGGAGAGGAGGAGCAGGAGTTACCACCAGTCACTCACGAGCAGGCAGCTCATCCAGAGACGGTGGTTCCTGAGTCAGCTAGCACTGGAGCACCTCCATAGCCGACAGGTTCACAGTCAGGAGACACTATCACAGTGGCAGCACTTGCAGGACACGTGAGTGAGTTCATTCAGAGCACAAGTGAGGATAGACGTCAGACGATGGAGGTCATCAGGGGTTAGGCTGAGCTTTAGAGACAGTAGATGTCAATCTTGACCACCCTGATGACTCAGATGGCAGAGCTGACCCAGACGCAGGCTAGTCAGCAGTAGGGACAATCTTCACTTCCTCAGTTTTAGTCGTTGCTGACGCACCTAGGACCTTTCACTGCTTTGATGATAGCTCAGTCCAGTGGGTTGTCCAACTTAGGGGTGTTACCAACAGGGGGAGCCGGATAGACTCACTCACCAGCTCAGTTCTCCCCCATGTCTGCTTTCTCAATGTATGCGTTGTTCACTTCACCGACTCACTCTTCTACTTTGCAGATGGCAGGACCTTCCACCTCTCAGCTACCAGTCAGGAGTCTGTTCTCAGACATAGTGCACACCACTCGTGCCGACTCCCAGGTAGTCCCAGAGACAGCTACAGCTCCACCTTCCACTGCTACAGTCAGCACGCTCACACCTCACATAGCAGGGGATCTAGTCCACGGAGGCTTCTCATAGCAAGATGTGACGGATCTCGCACTACTTGGGAGACCGCTACAGTCACAATAGCAGAGCCGGACAGAGGGTCTGAGTCACCTATAGACCTTGAGTTCTTTCAACAGTTGGATGCTACACGGGCTCAGGGAGCACCGTAGGATCCGACATAGGAGCAGCTAGGAGCAGAGCCCTCAAAGAACGTCACTGCACCACTTCCTTTGACCACAAGCATGTAGGTGTTCACTTTTCCGCTTTTTGGTGCTTGTTGCCAAAGGGGGAGATGTGGTAGTCACAGGTCAGGGGAGTCGGAGTGTGATCCTGTGTGATCGAGAGTAGCATGTATCTAGGGGGAGCTTATGCATACTTGTACATTGGTTTTGGGAACTAGATACATTTGGATCTTATTTTGACGGAGTTATTCAATGTTCGTGGATTTTGATGAGTCATGGTTATCATTCACTTGTGTTTGACTCATGTTGATCTCACTTGGTTTATTTTCATACGTAGTGCTTTGTTTTCTTTAAATATCTTTTATGCATGTGTATGATCTCATGATGATGATTGGTTGTTCTTAGTTCTTATGCATTGCCATGCTAACCTATTGCATTTCATCATTCATGACTTGTATTGCATGTCCTTATTCTTTTATTAATTATATCTTCACATGACATGCATGCATATCATCTAGAGTGTGCTCTTCTTTAATATTCCTCTTAGCTCTTGATGATGCTTGATTGAGTAGGACCTCATTTACACATATCTTATGCTCTTAAGGTTCCTCTCAATCGTTGTGTAGCTCTTTTAGCCTTGTAGTTCATTGATAAGATTATGGTAAGTAGTGGTTGTCATCAATCACCAAAAAGGGGGAGATTGTAAGCTTCATGCCCATTGATGATCAGATCCTCAAGGTATGGATGTTTTGGCGATAGATGACAACTATGAAATTGTGGGCTAATATCTACACGTGTTGTCCATGTAGGAATCATCTCTCAACTACACTACAAATCATATGGATGATGGTTGCCTTGGTGATTGATGATAATGACCGCAAGCATGAAGGCTTGTGAGATTGATGGAGTCCAAGGGTTGATGGAGATGGATCATAGCTGAGGACAAGCTATGGAGCAAGTGTTGGGACCACTTGTCTAGATATTAGGTCTTTGAGTCCATAGGAAAAATCGAACTATCAAGGGGGTTTAGGTCATTTCTCTTAGGTCATGTCTAGTCGGTGATGTGTAAGGTTGCTCAGTGAAATCACAGGCACTAGATGACAATGGAGAAGCCAAGGAGTTGTTTGGAGAAACCAAGAAACAAAGTCAAGCAAGGACGAGGAGTTTCAGCTTCTAGACGAAGTGACCTGATAGAAGGGTCAGAGGTGATCGAAGTGTACAGTCACTAAGTGGTTTTGTCTGGGACTTACAGCGAGAAATCTGTCTATGCCAGGATCCATAGAGACCGGATGATATGGTCTATTGAAGT
This sequence comes from Eleusine coracana subsp. coracana, assembly GCA_032690845.1. Lineage (NCBI taxonomy): Eukaryota > Viridiplantae > Streptophyta > Magnoliopsida > Poales > Poaceae > Eleusine > Eleusine coracana. The sequence goes on along the minus strand of CM064426.1, from coordinate 46,730,905 downwards.
CTAAAATTGTTCTGGACTGGAGAGAGAAATAGGTCGTACGGTCCGGTCAGTAGGAGATCAGCAGTGGGCAGAGTCGTTGGAGCTGGTTTTTTAAGTGACCGGACCGTCCGGTCAGCCGGTGCCCAAAAAGCTAATTTCATCGAGCAATGGCTAGTTGGAGGTTGGAAGACTATATAACTTTGTTGTTGGGATCTTGGAGATTACTCTTGGACACTGGAATACCTGAGAGCATTTGGTAAGGTCCAAGAGGCAAAAAGGAGAGCACTAGGAAAAGATATTGCATATCTTGAGAGTGCTAGAGGAGAGTAACTAGAGCATCTTGCATATCAAAGGCTATGGTGTCCTCGAGGGTGTGATCTAGGTTGTTACTCTTGGTCAATGGTGAGACCTAGACCGGTTAGTTGTCAGTGATCGAGTCAATTGTGGTTAGTTGTGAAGGTCATCACAAGTTTGTACCCTGAGCCCGCTCGTGAAAGGGGCATCAATAGTAAGCACCTGTGTCAGCTCAGGGAGTCTGGCAAGTTCTCGAGGTTGGCGTGCTTGTGCCATCATGGAAGCGGTGATGCGCACCGTGTCTTCACTCTGGGAGTGATTGCGGGCTCATGGGCGAGAACTCCACATCGGTGGCGGGAGGGACCGGGACTCCGGTAGGAGTGGTCCAATGAGGAGTAGGGGAAGGCGCCATACTTCCGAGACATCGGGAAAAAATCATGAGTATTTCTTGACCCCTTCTTTACTATTCTGCATTTGTGTGCTATAGTGACTAGGTTGAATTGTGGCTTGCATAGGCTAGTGTGCTTTGCTTCCGCGCTTGCTTTTATCATGAACACTGGCATGTGTAGGATCTTGGACTATTAGAATTGTTTAGGTTGCAATGCTTGTTAGACTCGAGTAGTGTGAATTGAAAAATTTGGTTTCGTGAGCAGCTTACCGATTCACCACCCTCCTCCCCTCTCGGTATGCCTTCGGTCCTTACACCATGCCTACTGTAGCACTTGATGCTTGTACTTGCGACTTCAGTTTTGGATTCCAGACCTTCTTTAGCGGCTGATCACCATCCTCATCATAATAATATTTACCAGCCCTTATCTGCCTACAACACATCCTTTGTATCCTGCGCTTCTGAACTCTAGAGAAAATACCAGATGGACACCATTGATCAACTTGCTCTTGTCCTTCCCGCATTTCCTCATTGACTTCCTTGTCAAACTTAGACTCTTCCCTCGCCTTCTTTGCTCCATGTCGGTCAAACACAGAAACTCTTTGATGTCGATCGACTGATCCCACCATCGACTCCTTTGAGTCGTTTACACGATGCTGGTGCCGATGACTCAATATAGCTTCTTTATACATCGGATCTTTGCACTTACTACATCCAGGACAATTGTTGATTGACGGCAGTTTCATATCATGATCTTGGCAGTACTAAAAGAATGGGAACTCCCAATGTGGATAAAATTGTGACTCTTTCACTTTCTTGTCTTGCTTTTTCTGGTATTTTTAATGAATGCCTCAACATTGTCGATACCATCCATGTTGATATTTGTAGGGAAAGGATGCCCATCAATCTTCATAGTAGCTTTGCTCAATTTTATTTTTCCCTACTCAATTGCCATCTGAATCTGTCTTCTGAATACCTTGCAGTAGTTAGTACAATAAGAAGGCAAATTGTTCCATTTGCAGTACCTCATCTTCTTCATTTCTTCAGTAGGAGGTATCACATGATTGGATGGAAATTGAATGTGCTTCTCTTGCAACAACATATCGAATATCTTATCGGCCTTAGTGATATCAAAATCATATTTTTCCTCTGGTTTATTCTGTTTCACCCATGGGCACGACAACACATTCTAATTTCTAGTCCACTCAGCCACATTATCTTCTCCAACATCTTCATCAGACTCAGACTCAAAATCATTGTGGTTGACTTGAATTGACCTTGAACGTGTCCCCTGAATCAGGTTCTCTTGAATAGACACCTTCTACACTAATTGGGACAGACTTTCAAACTCGGTCGAGGAAACTTTTTCCTTAGAGGTGCAACTAATCCATTGAATGCTATCTCTACCATTTTGAGTATCAGTCAATTGCAAGCTAAAACATTTGCTGCGCACATCTCTGAATCATTGCACATAATCATGTACAGATTCCCCAACCTTCTGCCTTATAGCAATCAAGTCGGACAACCTCAACTCCCTAGTTTCAACGAAGAAGTATTTGTGGAATTTCTATTTGAGATTGGCTTAAGTAATGATTGAATATGGGGGCAACGATGCGAACCAAGAAAACGCCAATCCACATAAGAACAACGGAAACAACCTGATTATCAATGCTTCAGTATTACCAGCTTCTCCACGTTGCACTCAAAATCGGCTCATATGCTCAACTCTAGTAGTATTATCTTGTCCAGTAAACTTAGTGAACTCCGGTGGCCTGTATCGACCCAGCTTAAGAATCAAATCATAGCTGGGTGGATACGGAGGTCGATACATATACGCCTGTTGCTTTGGCTTCAACCCAAATTGTTCTCTCATAACTTCAACAATCTTCATAGCCCTATCATCAGTCGATACATTGACATTTGGAACAATCGATATAGGACCGGATGATAGCATCCCAAACATACTTGGCTCCACATTAGGTGCACTATTGTATATCACATTTGGATCTGTGGTCCCTTATCTATAGTGTTACGGCTGCGTCTGTGGAGTAGTCCTTTGTAATATTATCTTGCGAGGTGTCTTTTATGTTGCACCAGTATCAGCATTCTTTGAAGGTGGAGTACTCTCTTGTCACACCCATTTTAAGAAGCAAAACGGGTGCATCCGTACGTGTGCCCAGGATCAAGTTACACACACATACGGTACATCATTAGTGGTAAACAGAATAAATATCCATATCCTTTAATTGTTACATCGTATCTTTATTACAAAAGGACCTGTAGGTCTAAAAGAAAAGTATATCCAAGAAGCGGAAATAAACTAGCGTAGGCATCCCGAAACTCCACAGGCATCGACTGGTGGACCATCTCCTAGTTCTCGCATCCATCGTATTCATAGTGGTTTCATTCCTCTCCTGTGGCTGAGCAGCAATATGGTATATAGCAAGGGTGAGTACATGCCGTACTCAGCAAGTGGGGGAAAAGATGACATGAGGCTCAGACAAGGATGGCTTTAAAGGGGTTTTGTTGCGTGAGCTTTTAATTCCCTATGCAACCTAATTACTAAGTGGGGTCATCCCATCCCTCAACCCACATGGTACTAATCAATCTAAGTCCGAACCATTCCAACCACTCCCAAACCATATCCCAACTAATCCTATGAGGATTCTAGGCCGCTCTTGACCATGAGCACGGCTACCATGATAGTTTGATACTCTGCAGATTTTGCACCACTTTACCCACAACTCGTGATTCCCTTCGTGCCTATGGATGCGACCCACATTTCACACTTCCTTTGGTGTGTGGCAGGGTTTCACTATGAGGCTTTTCCATAGGGTCTCCCAGTACATGCTAGCCACTAAGGTTTCACTCCCGTCCATAAGTGATAGCCCCTAAACAAGCAGCTCATCACCCCAGGAGCCCCCTCTTGCATCGTTCGGATACAAGGACAATCCTCTCTTGACTTGCATTCCCTGCTCCACCAAAGGTTGCATCGACACTGGGAGAACACCTAATTACTAGGCCAAGCCTTACCCATATCGGTCTTGTGATGGCACTGTTTTCCTAGGTCAGCGCTCCAAGAACCGGGTCCTAGGATCTATAACAAGCCTACTACCACCAACCATGTGCCCACGGCACCGCATCCATTCCACCCTGCTTGCATAGATCCCTAATCCATGTTGCTAAAAGAATTACCAATCATTCCCATGTGATATTGTTCATTAGTCAATATTAATTTGGACCCATTTACCCAATAAGCATCTAAGCATGTCTACCCATCCCAACTCTAGTTCAAGGCAACAAGGACAAGGTAAAACAATACTAGTAAATCCTACAATAGGTTCCCAATCAATTAACACAAGCATGCAATTCTACAATTATAATAGGTACAAAAAGCGTCAAGGACACTTGCCTTCGTCCTGTGCGGGAGGCTGCTCTAACCCTTCAAATTACTGCTCCTGGAAGTCCTCATAGGTCGGTCCTTGAGTATGCCCGCCTTTACGTAAAAATACGAACACAAGCAATACATACAAAATCAATACACCACCATGCAATAGAGGAAAATCAATATGTAGATGCAACGAATGCAAAGGTTATGCTCCTACGAGAATTTTGACGCAAGAATCACCTAATTTGGAGTTACGAGTAAAAAGTTATGCAAGTTTGAAGTTTTAGGGGCAAAAAGTAAAAATAGGGGCTTTAAGGACCTATTTGTAATTTTATCACATTACAGGGACTAAAGTGTAAATTATTAGGACTGAAAAATAATTACTAAAAGTATAAGGTTGTTTTTGCAAAATTTTAGGACTTAAACATAATTAATATGAAGTGTAGGGGGCTAAGTGTAAAAAGACAGGGCCAAAATATAATTAAAATTAAGTACAGGGGTATTTCTGTAAATTTTCAGGGCTAACATAATATTTATAAAAATATTAAGGACTAAAACATAATTAAATTAAGTCTAGGGGTGTTTTTATAAAACTATAGGGTGAAAATAATAATTCTAATAATGTATAGGGGTGTTTCTATAAATTTTTAGGACTAAAATAATAATTATACAAATAATAGGGACTAAAGTGTAATTTAAAATAATTCTAGGGACTAAAATGTAATTTATACCATGTACAAGGACTAAAGTGCAAAAAGACTGAATTAAAATATAACTTAAAACAAGTCCACAGGGGTTCCTACAAAAATACAGGGCTAAAATATAATTTCTTAAAGGTATAGGGCTTTTCTATAAAAATGCAGTACTAAAAATAATTATTATAAAGTTCTGGGGTTTAAAAACAATTTTCTAAAGGTTCTATACAAAAACAGGGGCATAAATCTAATTATTTCTAAGCGCAGGGACCTAAATGCAAAAAGTCCAGCATTATCCAGGAATTAATTGAATTAATTTTTAAACTAGCAATTGGTAGACCGGGTGTATGGGAATGGTTGACTGGACTTTGACCAAGTTCCATGGGTCCATGGTGGTCCAACGTCCAGGGATAGATGGCGAGGAGGGCTACCAGTGACGGCCACCCAGGCGGCGGCTACGCGGTGGCGATGGCGGAGTGCTCACCGGAGTTGGCCGGAACGGCGCTCTGGTCGGCGGTTCCACGCCGCGAGAAGTCGGGAAGGGAGAGGGGAGAGAGGGGAACGTCACTGAAGTGATGCGCGGGCGCGGGGGAGGCCAGGAGGCAGTCGGTGGGGAGGGCCTCCCGGGGGTCGCGAACGAGCGGGGAGGAGCGGGGGAGAGGCGACGGAGCAAGGCGGTGCCGAGGGGGGGTTTATAGGGGGAGAGAGGGAGGGGAGACGAGCGGGCTCGAGCTCACCGGGGTAACGGCTGGCGGGGGCCGTTTGAGCGCGGAAACGCGCGCTAATGCACATTTAGGCCGCGGGAGTGGGGAGTAGCGGGAGCGGAGGGGTGCGGCATGCGTGGGCGCCAGTTTCGGAAGGCGGGGAGGCGAGGGGGAGGGAGATCGACGGGGCCAGCGTCGGTTTCCGGTGGCAGGGAGAGAGAGAGGCGGGAGGAGGGAGACGGACAGGGTAGGGCTGGGCTATCCGTCGGGGTGGGGGCTGGGCTGCAGAGGAGTTGGGCCGGGGCGCTACTGCTGGGCTGGGGTAGGCGCGCGCGAGGGAGGGGGGGAAGTTGGGCCTAGGTGGGAAAAGAAAAGGGGAGGAGAGTCGGCCTGGGCCGAGGGAAGAGAAGGGGAGGTGTGGGGGTTCCGGGGTGGGCCAGAATAGTGGGTTTCGGCCCACTGTTCTGGTTCCTCTCTTTCTCTTTTTCTTTCTCAAACTTTTTCTAAAATCTAACTTCCTGGATACTATTTAATAAATAACTAAATGCTAAATGCACAATATCCTACATGGAAAATGACATGATATGCAAATGCAATAGATTAATTAATTAGTTTAGAAAATAATTTGTACTAGGCTAATTTATTAATTGCTTAATACTAACAATTGGCATTTTTAGAATTTGTAAAAGTAGGGTGTTACAAACCAACGCCCCTTACAATGAATCTCACCCTCGAGATTTGGAAAGATCGGTGAAGAGGTGGGGAAACTCGGCTTTCAATTCTTCTTCACGCTCCTAGGTGGCTTCTTCTTCTATGTGATGACTCCAGAGTACCTTGCACATTTGGATCACCTTATTTCTGGTAACTCTCTCAACGACTTCTAGGATCTTGACTGGTTGTTCCGTATATGTGAGGTCTTCCCGAATGTCTATTTCATCACTAGGGAGTTGTTCTTTAAGCACTCTTAAGCATTTCTTCAGTTGTGACACATGGAACATGTCATGCACATCTGTGAGATGGGAGGGTAGCTCCAACTGATATGGAACTTCTCCTCTTTTATCGAGGATCTTAAAAGGGCCAATGTAACGTGGTGCTAACTTTCCTTTTACTTTGAAGCGTCTAACACCCCACATGGGTGATACCTTGAGATACACAAAATCTCGAATCTCGAAGGATAGGTCTCTTCGCCTACGATCGGCGTAGCTTTTCTGCCGTGACTGTGCAACTTTTAGGTTCTCACGTATAATCTTAACTTGTCTTCCTGCTTCTTGTAGTATCTCGGGTTCGAAGACTTGGTTCTCTCCTGTCTTGTTCCATAATAGAGGTGTCCTACACTTTCTTCCATATAGGAACTCGAAAGGCGCCATCTCTATACTTGCTTGATAACTGTTGTTATAAGAAAATTTTGCGTAGGGTAGGCTCTTGTCCCAACTCTTGCCATATTTCAAAGCACAAGCCCTCAACATGTCTTCTAGTATCTGGTTCGTCCTCTTCGTCTGTCCATCAGTCTGAGGGTGATACGCAGAGCTGAAGTTCAACTTGGTGCCAAGAGATTCATGTACCTTCTCCTAAAATCTTGAGGTGAACTAAGAGCCTCTGTCAGATACTATCTTCTTAGGGACTCCATGTAAACACACTATCCTTGACATGTATAGTTCTGCCAGCTTCGCACCACTATAAGTTGTCTTGACGGGAATGAAGTGTGCCACCTTTGTTAGACAATCAACTATAACCCATATAGAATCATATCCCGACTGTGTACGGGGTAATCCAACTATGAAGTCCATACTGACTTGTTCCCATTTCCACTAAGGAATCTTTAGAGGTTGAAGCAATCCAGCGGGTCGTTGGTGTTTTGCCTTGACACGTTGACCTGTGTCACATATCGCAACATACTCTGCAACATCGCGCTTCATGCCATGCCACCAATAACGAGTCTTCAAGTCTTGATACATCTTAGTACTTCCTGGATGAATGGAGTATGCAGAATTGTGTGCTTCCCGTAGGATCATGTCACGAAGGGGCTTCTTGTCTGGCACACATATTCGTTTACCTATCCATATAGTACCCTTCTCATCTTCTGTGAAGTCGGTAGCCTTTCCTTCCTTAATGAGCTTTCTGATCTCACTTAGCTTCTCATCTTCTAGCTGTCCCTTGCGGAATTCCTCGTCGAGAGTGGGTTCCACTTCCATTGCAATTGTCTCTAACCCATTCACAAACCCAAGGTTCAGTCGCTCAAAGTCCTTGCAGAGCTCTGGCAGTAGCCTTTCCACGATTAACTGGGTGCAATAGGTCTTTCTACTCAGGGCATCCGCAACAACATTCGCCTTCCCTGGATGATAGTTAATACCCACATCATAGTCTTTAATCAACTCTAACCAACGTCGTCGTCTTAGGTTCAACTTCCCTGGAGGGAGATTATTCTGTTTGGGCCTGGCATCTTGAGGGTGAGATACGAATAGTGCGGAACAGTCATAAACCTAGCCATCGCCGGTCGACCGATGATAGCATGGTATGCTGACTCAAAGTCTGCCACCTGAAAGAGGATACGCTCTGTCCTAAAATTATCGCGGGTGCCAAAGGTGACTGGCAGACTAATTTGTCCAATTGGGACTGAAGTCTTGCCAGGCACAATCCCATGGAAGGGTGAAGAACTCGGTTGGAGGTCATTGGTTGACAGACCAAGCTCTTGAAGAGTCCTGGTGAAGATTAGGTCCAAACTGCTTCCTCCATCGATGAGTACTCTGTTGAACTCACCTCCTTCATAGTCGCAGCAAGCACCAATGGGTAGCGACCTGGGTTTGGTAGATGTTTTGGATGGTCCGACTGATCAAAGGTGATTGGCATCTCAGACCACCTCATGTACTGAGGCGTAGCTGGGTCCACCGAGTTAATCTCTCGAAGCTCTAACTTTTGCTTGCACTTGGACGTATAGGCATCCGGGCCTCCGAAGATGAAGTTTACTACGGGGCTCCTGGAACTCTCCTAAATCATCCTTGTCATCATCATCCTTGGGTTTGTCTTTGTTGCTGTTGTTGCACCTCGGGGGATCTTTGGCCACCTTGAGTGCAGTTGTCGCGAAACCCTTCAGATAATAGCAATCTTTTGCTTTGTGATTTCCCTTGGGGTGCCAAGGGCAAAGGCCACTCAGCAACTCATCAGTAGACGGCTGGTTCGTCCGAGGATTCTTCCAAAACCGGTCCACTGTGTTGACAACATTGTCAGGTTTTCTCTTCTTGTCCTTCTTGGAGGACTCAGGCTTGTCCGACCGCTTCTCCTTGCCCTTTCCTCGGATATCATCAAGTGCAGACTCTCCTGATGCATGCTTATCAGCAATCTTGAAGCACTCTTGAGCGGTGAGCTTGAGATCATGGTTCCTTCGACTGATTTCCCGGACCAGATCGTCACTACGAATTCCACATAGGAAGGCAGTAATGATTTGCTGGTCGAGGACGTTGGGGATCTCAGTCTTCTTAGCGCAAAACCGCTTGATGTAGTCGTGAAGAGGCTCGTCACCTTCTGCTTGATCCAAGTGAGGTCGAAGTGGTTGCCCGATCGGTTGCATGTTGCTTGGAAACTTTCTATGAGTTTCCTGTTGAGGTCTCCCCAAGATGTGACTGACTCCTCAGGTAGAGATGTGAGCCATATCCCAACGGCAGAATCTAAGCAGACCGGAAGGTAATTAGCCATTACGTAGGAATCACCTCCAGCCGACCAGATCGTCGTGCTATAGAGTTGTAGCCACTCTCGAGGGTTGGTTTGTCCATCATATTTTTCGATGGGAACTGGCTTGAATCCTTTCGTCCATCAAGCAATGCGAAGCCGAGGGACGTAAGCCTTGATGCCATCGATCTCGTCATCAGTCGGCGTTGGTGACCACCTTTGCCAGTCTAGAGACGTAGTTGGGCAACGACAGTGGCGTGGGCCGACATCCTCATCATGACGACGTCGTCGATTGCCATCAGTATCACGCCGATCCTGATCGTCATGTCGACGTCGGTCGTCGCGATTGTCTCTTGGAGGAGGATTCTGACGATCGTCCCGTTGGTTGTCCCATCGGTCTTCCCGGCGGTTTTCTCTATAAGGGGGATCTTGGTGATCCTCCTGTCGATCGTCTCGTTGGTCTTCCCGTCGGGCATCCATCCTTGGTTCACGACGTTCTTCCTCATAGCATCGGTTGTCCCGAGCGCACTCCTTGTGGTGAGAGTTGATGGTGTCTCATCCATCATGGAGGCTGAGAGAGTTTCTTAGGTCTTCACGCCTACGCCGACCCTGAGGAGATGCATGGCTGGAACTTGCGACCGACTGAGACTTTGCAGCATCTTGCACTACTGCAGCCTTGAGCATAGCCACCGCCTTCTGCATAGCAGGAGTCTGATAGTGGACGTCAACCATTAAAGTGTCAAGCAATGTCTGTGGGGTGTGGTAAGCATTAACACCATCTACTTCAAGGTCAGGGCCGAGATCCCGTCGGCGTGCCTTGCGCGATCCGCGCGACCCTCTTGGTCGACGGCGGTGACCGACCGATAATTCATCAGCTGGTGGGTTATCATCCTATCGGCCTAATTCGACCGGCTGGTTTTGTCGACCACCGGCTGGATTCTCTTCTTCTTCAGCATCTGGATCCTCATCCTGGTTTCCAGCAGCAGGATCTACTATATCCACCATGTTGACTGTATGGGGATATGAGTAGGTCGATCCGACCATGTCCTCATCAAAAGACCGATCTAATGTCGATTCATATCCGAAGGAAGAGTCTTCCTACTCGGATCTGAGTGGGATCAATGCAGGGATAATGTCAGACAGACTCGGTGATCGCGCCATGGGGCTGACGGCGGTCGAGTCTGATCTGTAGTTGTTCAGACCTAGGACTCCATTGTCACCGACCGTGAAGTCGAGCGATCCAAAGGAGATCTTGAAGTCCGACGAGTATTGGATGATGGGAAGTTCGGCCATCGTAGTCGACGGAGAATCCAGGCGAGCCTTGTCCCCTTCCTGGCGCGCCAACTGTCGATGCTCAAGACCGGCAGTAAATATATAGGGCTACGTCGAGACCAAGAACTACGATGGTTACACAAGACGCCAAATTATATAGGTTCGGGCCCTCTCAATGAGAGTAAAAACCCTACATCCCGTGTTTTGTATTGTATTGATTGTCACGAGATGTTGTGTCCCCTGTCCCCAGGGGGGTTCCCTTCCGCCTTATATATCCGGTCAGCAAGGGGGTTTAGGCAGAGTCCTAGTCGTACTCTACAAGGATTCTATATGGCAAGTCTAATCTTTCTTGTCTTGCACTCCAAGCCGAGTCGGTCGGCTTCCTTGTTAATGAAGTACCCGGTCGGCCACCGACTTAGCCTTGTATCAGGATACCCGTAAAGCAAGTATCCCACAGGTGGTGACAGCCCTGTCCGTCCATTTAGTATTCCACCACGTATGGGAAATCTCAAGCAGGGTTGCCTAGCGGGAACGTGCCCACTAGTGTACGAGGTTAGTTACCGACCCTATTAGTGGATCGTTGTCATGCCCCGAAGTAAACTTATTGGTGAAACACTCGAGGTTGTACCATGAATTTGGTGTAAGCACTCAACCCGAGTAACTAGGAATTTTGACACTTGACTTAGATAAAATAGGAAGATATAATCTTAGGAATTCTAGACTTGGACTCACTGTCCTCCCGCTAGCTTGACCGAATCTCTTTATTTATCTTAGTGTGGATTTCTCTTGTATCACTGCTCCCCCAACTATCATTATCGAATATCCTTACCCCCATCTTTGGTCAGTTTGTATAATTCTTATAGTTATATCTTTGTTAAACCAAGATACTCTTATGCCTAGCTTCCCTGCGGAAAATAAATACGATACCTTGGAACACTCCCAGGTGAAATGCTACAATAGATGTTCCATGCGCTTGCGGATTAATTCATATTTCTCTTAAAGCATAACAAACATCAAATCATTTCTGGCGTTGTACCAGGGATAGTGATGTTTTTGATGCGATGTTAAGAAATGCCAACAAGCATTTCTGGTGCCGTTGCCGGGGATAGTAATATTTCTGGTGCGACGCTAAGAAGTGTCAACAAGCATTTCTAGCGCCGTTGTCGGTGAAGCAATAGGCTAAGATATCAGAATTTTAACTTTGATATTTCTATTAAGAGGTTACCACTTTCCTTAGCTGGCTTACCCTTATCCTGTTTATTTGTGGTGTAAACAGGAAGCTTTATGACTGGTTTCGACCTACCAGACAACTACCACAATGATCCAGAGGCTTTGTTGAGGAGAGTGCATCAAAGACTCACCCCTCCTTGGCCCGTGCTTGCTCTTGCAGCACCTCCGATCGCTCAAGCTCAACTGCAAGTCCCGTCTCCGTCCGCTCAACCAATCATGGCTAAAAAGATGATCCATGACTACTCTGTCCTGTCTGTAGACAACATCTGCACCAGTCCAAACCTGAAAATGGGGAACGGAGGCTATGAGCTGAAACCAGCCTTTATCAATATGGTTCTGGCCAGTCCTTTCTGTGGCAAGGCATCGGAAGATGCAAACGCCCATCTCCAACAATTTTTGGCAATGTGCAGCACTCTCACCATGAGGGATGTGACCTCTGAGGACATTCGCCTACGCCTATTCCCATTTTCACTCTTGGGAAAGGCGAAGCAGTGGTTCTATAGCAATCAAGAAGAGCTCACCACATGGGACAAGTTCTCCAACGCCTTCCTTGCCAAGTTCTTCCCGCTAGGCAAAACCAATGCCCTGTGGAACAAGATTTCATGTTTTCAATAGCTAACTGACGAGAGCATTCCCGAGGCATGGGAACATTTCCAAGAATACACTCTGGCATGCCCACATCACAGAATGCAAGATTGGTTGCTGGTCTAAAGCTTTTACCATGGGCTCAGCCGCCCCGCTCGTGAGCACTTAGATGCAGCCGCTAGAGGTTCCTTCTTCTCTCTGAAGGTCAAAGAAGCTCAAACTCTCGTAGAAAATATGGTCGCCAATTACAGTGGCTACGATGAGAGACAGAGCCAGCCGCAACCCAAGATGAGAGGAGTCCACCAAGTTGATGGTACTGACATGTTAGCAATTAAAATGGATCAACTTTTGAAGAAAATGGACGGACCTCAGACTGTCCAATTCTTGGACTCTCGCATGACTTGCAAAGTCTGTGGAAACCTTGGACACATGGGAAGCCACTGCCCTGAGACTCAAGGAGAAGAAGTGAACTACCTCAACAACAACAACAACAGCAACAACAACGGGTTTAGGCCCCGTACGAACAACTTTAGATGGGAGTCCAAGTCAAACCTCTTCTTCGACAAGAACATGGGTAACTCTGGCAAACTTTACTCGTAATGAACCTTCCTTCCGTGATCTTGTTCTAGGACAATCTAAAATAAATGAAAGTATTAGTAGGAAATTTATTGCTACTGATAAAGTCCTAGAAAGCATAGATTCCCGTATGGAAGCATTTAATACCTCTCTGCAAAACCAGCTTAGTCATAACAAAATGCTAGAGACACAAATTGCTCAGCTGGCCGCTTCTGTTGTTAAGCCTAACATGGGCAAGCTCCCCGGTTAGCCGGAAGCTAGCCCCAAAGAAAATTTTAGTGCGGTCACAACTAGAGGCAGAAAATCTACACAAGATTCACCAAATCCTAACAATGCAGGGAAGGACAGAGTACCCAATGAAGAGTCAAAAGCACCCCTCAAGAAAGCACCGCACGAGTTCTATGATACCCCGGTGTTGCCATTTCCCCCTCGACAGAGGAAGCCAACGGTGGACAAACAATTCGGGAAGTTTGTCGCGGTAATATGGAAAATATATGTCAACATACCACTACTTGATGCTATGCGGGTTCCTACATACTCCAAGTACCTAAAGGACATCCTCAACAACAAACGCCCAATGCCATCTACGGAGGTCGTCAAATTGACGGAGGAATGCAGCGCTGCAATCTTTAACTCTCTTCCAAAAAAGAAGCGAGATTCGGGATGCCCAACCATCCCTTGTTCCATCGGGATGCAAAAATTCAACAACGCCCTTTGTGACTTGGGGGCGAGCGTGAGCGTCATGCCAAAGGTAGTGTACGAGAAACTCGATGTCAATTCATTGTCCCCTACGGCAATGTGCTTGCAGCTCGCCGACCAATCAGTCCGCTACTCGGCGGGCATTACGGAGGACGTACCTATGAAGATAAGAAACTGTCTTGTTCCCGTCGACTTTGTGGTGCTAGACATGGAGGCCGATGCAAAGACACCTCTTATACTAGGAAGGCCGTTCCTTAGCACCGCAAATGCCAATATTGATGTTGGGACTAGAGAAATCCACCTTAACATTAATGGATACAATGAAAAGTTTGCCTTCAAACCCCGAACGGAACAATGCAATCAGGTACGCATCTTTTATGGCAAAAATCCTAACATGGTGCAGAAAATTGAGGTGTATGCAATTCCATCAAAATTGGGTGCACCGGTGGTAAAAGTCAAGAACACACCGCCACCGCCCAAGAAGAAGAACGAGCCATAGGAAATGAAGAGAAAGATCGCCGCCAAGCCAAAGAAGATCAAACAAGTATGGCGGAAGAAAGAAGTTGCACCGACCATGGAAAATTCTCCATCCACGATGGGCACCATGAAGAATTAAACGAGGAGAACGTCTTGTTCGAGACGTAAAATCCGGACCCTTGTTGGGAGGTAAACCAATACTTATCCCCCTTCTTTTACTTTACCTCTCATTAAATTAGGATGATTTTTCTTCACCACCACTAAATTAGGTTGTTTCTAGTTTCATCTTTAACCATTAAATCAAGCTATAAAAGAAAAGAATTTCAAATTAAAAATTTGAAAAATAAAAATAAAATAAAAATTTGTGGTGATGACTCGGCCAAGTTTCCTAGCCGGGAGGTCGTTTCCGTGTCAAAACAACTATCTGGTTGCTTATCCAGGGATTTAACCTAGCCTAAAATAAACCAATCAAATTTCAGCACCCTGGAGGTCGTATTTCATGAAAACGACCGCTCGACTGGGTCATTTCTGCCCCCCGGCAAGCCATGCCGCCTGGCACAACTTTTTCTTGGATTCTTGGCACTTTTAATGTAGAAATGATGGCCATGAGTGGTGAAGGTGTGACCAGCCTTAACTTGAAGAAAAATTCTCATCAAAAGCCCCACCATGAGTGAAAATGAATGAATGAGAGCCACCCATGTCAACTCACTCTTTCACCACTCACACCCACCTACCACCCAACTCACCTAGGCCTCATGGATGGAAGCACACTTATTGCAAACATACAACTTTGGCCATCCCATCACTCCATCCTTGCTCCCTACACTCTTAGCAAATTTCTGGACAAATTGAGCAAGTGGATCACATGGCACATGAGCCTAGCCATCTCCCATCACCACTAGAGCAATAATAGAGCAAAAGAGAGAAAAAAGAGAGCGTCGCCCGGCCTGGCTCGCCGGCCGGCCTGGGACGCCGCCCGACCTGGCTTGCCGGCGAGCCTGACCTCTCCTCCCCCAAGGCTCCTCTTGAGCCTATAAATAGAGGGCTCTCTCTCCTTTGTTTCTCCACCCTTAGCTGAAAACATTTGCTCTCCCTCACAAACTCTCTCCCTCTTCATCCTCTTCTCACTTCACTAGCTCTCTCTCGTAAGTGCACTTTGCACTTAGCAATAAAAGTGTGCTGCAATAAAACCAACTAGAGAGAATTTGTTGTCACCCTTGCAGGTTTGAGCAACTAACACTTGGACTACTAACCGAACGACTAACCGCTAACCATTATCATCATTTTGTCCTTCGGGTATTGTGTCCAAGTAACTCTTTTGCAGGAATGGCAAATATTTGGAGAGGCCTCTACACCAAGTTCAACAGCAGCAGTGGCTCGAGCCGTGGGAGGTGCACGCCAAGTGAGCGCTCGGAAGCAGAGCACTCCAGATCTTCACATGGGCATACTCCGAGTTATCTCTCGGATTCAATGTCGGTATCTGAAGCTCCAACGGAGCAAAGTGTGCAAAATGAAGAGTTTGACAAGTTCATGGAGAGTGAAGAAAATATGGTGTTCAATGATTACGACGAGAAAAGAAAGTTCACCGCCATTCGGGACCGGGAGTTAACATCCGTGCGCAAGTTCGACCACAACTTCCTCGAGCAAATCGGCGTCTTCGCCGATTTTGAGTACGCACTCAACAAGGCCAGATGGTATGATTTCTACCACCTCGATGATTACGGTTCCAAATGGCTTACCATTGAATTCCTTTGCACATTAAAAGTCTTCACCACTCTGTTAGACAAATTAGACACTCTCTACACATTTCCTCTTTTTGGTGAAACCTATGAACAGTCTTTAAAACAAATTAGTACCTACCTTGGTTATGACCATAAGGCCGCTGTAGACATTAATAAACTTAAAGGTTTCACCCCTCAAGGACTATGGGCCAAGATAGGAAGTCCCATCACAGGGCAGGAGCGCACTAGCGACATTCATAACCCTTCGCTCCGTATAATTCACTGTTTCATCACTCACTACCTCACCCCTCGGGGTGATGTGCGTTCAGTGAATAGTTTGGACAAGGCCTATCTTTATGCTGTGATAAAGAAAATTAAAACAAACCCCACTTTCTTTCTCATCAACCACTGGCTCACCCTAGCATTCAAGCAACATGGACCTATCACTTTCACACCTTTTGTCACTAGAATTGCTAGAAAGGTTGGCCCGCTCCATAGAGCTAGAACAGATCATCTCCCTAGTGCTTCTTTGCTAGGGAAATATCACTTTTGGCAAGCCCACCTTTTGAAGGAAGAGAACAATAGGTTCTACATGCTTTCTCCGGTGCAAGATGCAGAGTTAGAAATGCCTAACCCCGAGCTCACCATCATTGGTAAAAAGAACTTTCTGTACAATTGGCAAGGTCCCGTGCAGCGTGCACGACATAGTGTTTCAGGGGACAGACCACGAGCAAGAGCTCCTCGAACCGGTGTTTTGGGAAGCTCTCAATACCATTGGGAGCAACCATAGTACCCAGAATTTACTAGCTCGTCAACACACTACACTAGCTCATCCCATAAAGAGTTTGAACCATCCAATCCTTATGGGATGGGAAGTTACTATCAACCCCATGAAGGCATAGGAACTTCACGTTCTGCCCGATTCACATCTTACAACTTTCCGGAGTTGGAAGGTGACATGCAATACTTGCCTACAAACGCTTATGAGACCAACATGCGAACCCAAGAAATACAAGCAGCCATAAAGGATAGGCAAGAATGGCAGCAACAAACATTGGAACAACTTAAGACAAACCTCTCCATGATGGATCAACTGTTCGGCCACTTCAACATCGAATATCAATCGCCGCAATGAATGTCATCCAAGCTTAAGTCTTGCAAAGACCTAAGCTTGGGGAGGTATGTGAAGCAAGGTCCACCAATTGTCCTACCCTCTCTTCCTATTTTTTTAAGTTGTTTTATTTCCTTTATATATTATAAAAAAAAGGATTTTTAGTAAAGTTTAAGAAAACCCAAAAATATTTTCCACTTTCAAGGAAAACCATAAAAAATTGCAAAACTAAAAAGAACAAAAAGATTTCCCTTTCCAAATAAAATTGAGAACTTGGTCTCTACCTTGCCTATGGAAATGATGAATAGTTGCTCTATTAGCTCCCTGTGAGTCTCAAGTACACAACCTCTACTCTTTATTTTGGTGGGTAATGATAGACCGGCATGATGATAACGCTAGTCTCTTTATGTTTTTGTGGGAGCAAAATTGCTAATAAACACCAAGTCTAGTTGTTGGAATTCATGATATAGCATGTTTTGATGAGTCTATGATCTCCTCATGATTAGAGTCCAATGGATTCTTTCAAAACCATGATGCAAAAAAACCCTCCTACTTGGTGTAGTTCTTCCCTATGATAAAAAAAAATTCCTACCAAGGCCAGATATTAATTGTGAACCCACCTTTATGCCATCCATGTATACATTGAATTTGGTTAGGATTTGATCCTTATGAGGGACTTGCACTTTCAAAGCCAACCATTTTCCTTCGCGTTATCTTTGAGTTCTCAAACAATCATACTAGGTTACACGGTTTCCATATTGGATTCAAGCGTCCACTTCACCAAGCATGTTAGCCAAAAATCTCTGCTTTGTGAAAACCTTGATCCTACAAGAAAGAGTTTGGTCCTCCTAAAATAAATGCTCAGAAAAAGTTGGCAAAAATATTTGAACCATTAAACTAGCTTCCCTACACTATGAGAGCTGAAGAAAAAAAATTCAGCTCTTATAGATGTACAAATGTCAAGTTTCAAGGTTTATTCTTTGAGCAAAATAAAGGACCATCCTTTCTCTCTAGCACAAAAATCCAATGTTTGTTAAAGATTTTTGCTATTGTGCTAGTCCACTCCTTCGTGTGAGTCCATTCTCTCCATCTCCCCTGGACATTATTTCCAAATGGTTGGAATGAGAAAGTGCAAAGTCTTTTCGCTAGGGCCATCTCTTAACTTAACAAAATATGCATATTAGATGTGCCATCCTTCCAAGCTCCACATATAAAGCCAAATTTCATAGAGTATTATGAGCACTTGGTGAGGAAATACACTTTATGAGAGATGAGAGTCATAGTGAAAAATTGCACCAAAAGGGAAAATTTTCAATCTTATGCAGCATTTCAAAAAACTTTGGAATCATGATCATGTAGGACGTTGAGTGACAAAAATCTAAACTAGTTGTTCTGAGTTCCAACCACTCATGACAAGGTTATAAAATGCCTAAGAGCCCCACTTACAATGAGAAAGACTTAGTGATCAATTTGTGCTGGTTTACTATTACCCCTATGTTGTAGGAGTATGTGTTTGTGCACTTGATCATTGCAGGGCTCTAATATTGAAGCAACTCCTGATCCATCACTTCCAAGTTTTAATTTGCTGGGGACGAGCAAAGGTTTAAGCTTGGGGAGGTGTTGGTGGCCCTTAAAACTCAATATTGGCCACCAACCGGTCAGGAAATACAAGGTAAAGACCAAAGTTTCGTGAATATTTGTTTAAATTAATAAAGTTCCAGGAGTTTTGGTGAAATATGTGTTTGCAGGGTAAAAAGGGCTAAAATCAAGTAAAAACATGAAGAAACACCCCGTCGGCCGATTCTGCCTTAAAACAGCAGGCCGACAGGGTCATATGAGGCTGAAATCAGGGCCTGGCAGGGTCGTGATGGCTAAAATCTGAACCCAGCCGACAGGGTCATATCAGGCTGAAATCAGGGCCCAACAGGGTCGTGATGGCTGAAATCCGAACCCAGCCAACATGGTCATATCAGGCTGAAATCAGCCACCCACCGGGTCAAAACAGAGTCGTCATGAGGCTAACCATCCGACCCAGCCCACCCTGCAAAACACTCCAAAATGAAGTTGTTTTCCATTTCCGGACTAAGGAGGGTAAAGAGTGGAGAAACAAAGGAGGAATTTACGTGGCACAACATGGACAAGTCAAGACATGACCCGGGGGGGTCGGCACCAAAGATGGGCCGCAGCCCGGCAAAGGCCGCCACCCGACCTGGCTTGCCGCCCGGCAGGGCTTGTCGCCCGACCTGGGTTAGCCACCTAGGGCTGCCAGCCCATGAGGCCCACAACTTCTACCGACCCCAAAACGGAGATTTCGGTGGAAACCGACCAAGTAACCGCCATCGGGACAAGATCTGAGCCGTCTAAAGAAAGCCGGTTCGAAACTGACAAAATCCAGTGGCCGCCCTGCCTGGCCTGCCGCCCGGCACACGTGGCCACTCGGCGTGGCCCCCCACCTGGCGGGGGATTTTTGGCCCACCGACTCTCCTCCACTTTGAAGCACCCGCCAAGTATCCGCCACCTATAAATATAGGGGGAGTTCGGCAGAAACAAAGCATCAAGCAAGTGAAACAAAGTATCCTCCCACTACTTTTCTTACTAGTAGACTAGGTTAGTTAGTCGGGAGTTAGAGTCTAGTTGAGAGCATCGCTCGGGATTCCGGAAGTCGTCTCGAAGTCTTGGTATGAGCTCTCTTGTATCTTTTTTCTTTTTGTAAGACTTATCCCTCATCAATATAATTATATTTTCTTATTTATCTTGTCACGTATTTATCTTTACTTAGTCAATTTCCTTAAATATCGGAAAAGAACTTTGAAGCATAGTTTACGGGATTCCCGGCTAGGATTTAATTAAGTTTATTTCTTGAAAAGAACTTAGACTTGGTTATTTCTCGGCTATTCTTCCGCTAGGCCAACGGAAGAATATCTAGTGAAAGCGTAGGCGTGGTGCCTAAGTTAGCACTAGCTGGTTTTGCATTCGTCCCCACGGGCTATGTGGTAGGCGGCAGGTGGTGATAGCCCTGTCCGTCCATTTAGTATTCCACCACGTTCGGAAAGTCTCAAGCAGGGTTGTCTAGCGGGAACGTGCCCACTAGTGTACGAGGTTAGTTACCAACCCTATTAGTGGATCGTTGTCGTGCCCTGAAGTAAACTTATTGGTGAAAGACTTGAGGCTGTACCATGAATTTGGTGTAAGCACTCAACCTGAGTAACTAGGAATTTTGACACTTGACTTAGATAAAATAGGTAGATATAATCTTAGGAATTCTAGACTTAGACTCGCTGTCCTCCCGGCTAGCTTGACCGAATCTCTTTATTTATCTTAGTGTGGATTTCTCCTGTATCACTGCTCCCCCAACTATGATTATCGAACATCCTTACCCCCATTTTTGGTCAGTTGGTATAATTCTTATAGTTATATCTTTGTTAAACCAAGATACTCTTACGCCTAGCTTCCCTGCGGAAAATAAATACGATACCTTGGAATACTCCTGGGTGAAACGCTACAATAGATGTTCCGTGCGCTTGCGGATTAATTCATATTTCTCTTAAAGCATAACAAACATCAAATCACTTCTGGTGTCATACCAGGGATAGTGATATTCTTGATGTGATCTTAAGAAATGCCAACAAGCATATCTGGCGCCGTTGCCGGGGATAGTAATATTTCTGGTGCGACGCTAAGAAGTGTCAATAGGCCCTTCCTGTGGTGTAAGTTCCTTGTTAGTCAACGGGGCTTCCTGGCATGTAGGCTGGTTTATCTCTTCACTTGCTTCCTTCCTCGCACATCTAGAGGCAAGGAGTCCACAATGACGTCTAGTCATAGCCTTACAAGCGGTCAGCTTAGTACGGGCCATCTACATTTTTGGAAATAACAAGGGGTGAACAAAACAATGGTTAAAAATCTGAAAGGTAAATAAGAAAGAATAAAAAACAACACCATGGTTTGATATTTTTCTTAAAATAGTTTGTACAGTTACAAAGCAAAACAATGTCCCTAACGCGTCCATGGCTAGCTAGGCCGACGTCCTACAGTCGATATGGCTCTGATACCACATTTGTCACACTTATTTTAAGAAGCAAAATGGGTGCATCCGTACGTGTGCCCAGGATAAAGGTACACACACATACCGTACATCAGTAGTGGCAAACAGAATAAATATCCATATCCTTTAATTATTACATCGTATCTTTATTACAATGGACCCGTAGGTCTAAAAGAAAAGTACATCCAAGTAGCGGAAATAAACTAGCGTAGGCATCCCAAAACTCCACAAGCATCGACTGGTTGACCATCTCCTAGTTCTTGTCTCCATCGTCTTCATAGTGGTTCCATTCCTCTCCTGTGGCTGAGTAGCAATATGGTATATAGCAAGGGTGAGTACGTGCCGTACTCAGCAAGTTGGGGAAAAGATGACATGAAGCTAAGACAAGGAAGACTTTAAAGGGGTTTTGTTGCATGAGCTTTTAATTCCCTATGCAACCTAATTACTAAGTAGGGTCATCCCATCCCTCAACCCACATGGTACTAATCAATCCAAGTCTGAACCATTCCAACCACTCCCAAACCATATCCCAACTAATCCTGCGAGGATTCCATGCCGCTCTTGACCGTGAGCACGGCTATCATGATAGTTTGATACTCTGCAGAGTTTGCACCACTTTACCCACAAGTCTTGATTCCCTTCATGCCTGTGGACGCGACCCACATTTCACACTTCCTTTGGTGTTTGGTAGGGTTTCACTACGAGGCCTTTCCAAGGGTCTCCCAGTACATGCCAGCCACTAAGGTTTCACTCCCGTCCATAAGTGATAGCCCCTAAACAAGCAGCTCATCACCCCAGGAGCCCCCTCTTGAGCCGTTCGGATACAAGGACAGTCCTCTCTCGACTTTCATTCTCTGCTCCACTGAATGCTGCACCGACACTGGGAGAACACCTAATTACTAGGCCAAGCCTTACCCATATCAGTCTTGTAGTGGCACTATTTTCCAGGGTCATCGCTCCAAGAACCGGGTCCTAGGATCTATAACAAGCCTACTACCACCAACCATGTGCCCACGGCACCACATCCATTCCACCCGGCTTGCATAGATCCCTAATCCATGTTGCTAAAATAATTACCAATCATTCCCATGTGATATTGTTCATTAGGCAATATTGATTTGGACCTATTTACCCAATAAGCAACTAAGCATGTCTACCCATCCCAACTCTAGTTCAAGGCGACAAGGACAAGGTAAAACAATACTAGTACACCCTACAATAGGTTCCTAATCAATTGACACAAGCATGGAATTCTACAATTATAATAGGTACAAAATGCGTCAAGGACACTTGCCTTCGTCCTGTGCGGGAGGCTGCTCTAACCCTTCAAATTCCTGCTCCTGGAAGTCCTCGTAGGACGGTCCTTGAGTATGCTCGCCTTTACGTAAAAATACCGACACAAGCAATACATACAAAATCAATACACAGCCATGCAATAGAGGAAAATCAATATGTAGATGCAATGAATGCAAAGGTTATGCTCCTATGAGAATTTTCACGCAAGAATCACCTTATTTGGAGTTACGAGTAAAAAGTTATGCTAGTTTGAAGTTTTAGGGGCAAAAAGTAAAAACAGGGGCTTTTAAGGACCTATTTGTAATTTTATAAATTTACAGGGACTAAAGTGTAAATTATTAGGACTGAAAAATAATTACTAAAATTATAAGGTTGTTTTTTCCAAAATTTTAGGACTTAAACATAATTAATATTAAGTGTAGGGGGCTAAGTGTAAAAAGACAGGGCCAAAATATAATTAAAATTAAGTATAGGGGTATTTCTATAAATTTTCAGGGCTAACATAATATTTATAAAAATATTAAGGACTAAAACATAATTAAATTAAGTCTAGGGGTGTTTTTGTAAAACTATAGGGTTAAAATAATAATTCTAATAATGTATAGGGGTGTTTTTATAAATTTTTAGGACTAACATCAGAATTATACAAATAATAGGGACTAAAGTGTAATTTAAAATAACTGTAGGGACTAAAATGTAATTTATACCACGTATAGGGACTAAAGTGCAAAAAGACTTGATTAAAAATATAATTTAAAACAAGTCCAGGGGAGTTCCTACAAAAATACAGGGCTAAAATATAATTTCTTAAAGGTATAGGGCTTTTCTATAAAAATACAGTTCAGGGGTTTAAAAACAATTTTCTAAAGGTTCTGTACAAAAACAGGGGCATAAATCTAATTATTTCTAAGCGCAGGGACCTAAATACAAAAAGGCTAGCATTATCTAGGAATTAATTGAATTAATTTTTTAAACTAACAATTGGTGGACTGGGTCTATGGGAATGGTTGACTGGACTTTGACCAGGGTATGTAATCCGGCGCGTTGGATCAAGATCCAACGGCCAGGGATAGATGGCGAGGAGGGCTGCGGGGAGAGAGAGAGGCGGGAGGAGGGAGACGGGCGGGGTGGGGCCGGGCTATCAGTCGAGGTGGGGGCTGGGCTATAGAGGAGTTGGGCCGGGGCGCTGCGGCTGGGCGAGGGCAGGCGCGCGTGGGGGGGGAGGGGGGAAGCTGGGCGCGGTGGGAAAAGAAAAGGGGAGGGGAGTCGGCCTGGGCCGGGGGAAGAGAAGGGGAGGAGTGGGGTTCCGGGCTGGGCCAGAATGGTGGGTTTCGGCCCACTGTTTTGGTTCCTCTCTTTCTCTTTTTCTTTCTCACACTTTTTCTAAAATCTAATTTCTTGGATACTATTTAATAAATAACTATATGCTAAATGCACAATATCCTACATGGAAAATGACATGATATACAAATGCAATAGGTTAATTAATTATTTTAGAAAATAATTTGTACTAGGCTATTTTATTAATTGCTTAATACTAACAATTGGCATTTTTAGAATTTGTAAATGTAGGGTGTTACATCTCTAAAGGTGTTTGATCTGAACTTACAGCAGTAGGTATCGTGCTTGCACTAGGTTGATGTGTACTAGGTACTCCAATTGTAGGCCGAGGAACATTCCCGGACATACGGAAATACACCGGCCCATGAACTAGATCATCAAATACACAACCCTCCACAGTCTGAATAATCAAGGTCCTCAGTGTGGTAACCAATACAGGCGACGGGTTAATCAATGCATAGTGTACGACCGTGTGGATCATGTTACTCAGAGTTTCTTCATCAATAGCTTCTATTGGTTTATCAGCAAGTGACTTCTCACTCCCGTCTTCAATCAAGACAGCAGCAGGTAATTTTCCCTTCTGGCTGATGCCATGCCTTGTCTTGCTGAAAGTTCCCAACAGAAAGCTTTCGAACTCAGCAAATCTTTGATCAATTTGCACTTTTGCTTCTTCACTTAGATCATCTCTAACAACCGAGAGCACATGTACATTCTTTAGCTCAGCACTAATATTGTTCTTCGGTTGTGTGGCTTTAGGTTCTCTTGGCATTCCAAGTTCAGACATGATCTAACCTATTTATAGATAAAATCGATGAAGTGAATTGAATAATAGATCTAAAATATACCGGTAGAACCTACTGAAATCACAATAGATCGATTTCAACCAAGACAGTATTTCAATTAGAGTTGATCGAATAGGCACAAAGAAGATCTAATTACCCGATAATAAGCAATCCTAATGATAACAACTAGAATGTCAAATCAATGAGAAAGTGCTAGTTGTGATTGATAGAATTACCGAGGTTGACTAATCCAAGTCTCTCACCGAGATTGGAGCCGATGCAGCCCATACGAGACGAGGATTTTGTCGAGTAGGAAAGGTTGGTGATGCGCTAAATTGTATTGAATGAAAGTGTTACCTTTTTGTACATATCCTATTACATATTTATAACCCCATGCAAGGGATTCTGACCCGACTCGGTCAGGACTCTTAAACAGACCGACTAGGTTTATTTCTAAACTAAAATCAAAACTAACCAAATAAATGAAGACAAAACCCTAACAGGCCCACATTATTCTCTTCGACCGTCAAGCTCCATCGACTTCGGCCAATTCTGACTCCACGCGGCTGATTATTGGGCCCGGTCAAATTCTGGTGCCAATAGGACCGGACGGTCCGGTCATTTGACTGTATGGTCCGGTCAATAGAGAAGTCAGTAGGGGTAGAGCCGTTGAAGGTGAAGACTGCAGTGACCGGACAGTCCGATCAGGCTATGACTGGACAGTCTAGTCAGGCAGTGACCAGACAGTCTAGTCAGTAGGCCCAGAAAGTTGATTTCGTGGAGCAACGGCTAGTTGGAGCATGGAAGCCTATATAACTTCATTGCTCGGGTCTTGGAGACCTCTCTTGGCAAGTGGAATTGCTTAGAGCATTTGGTGAAAGCCAAGAGGAAAAGAGGAGAGCACTAGGAGGAGAGCACTAGGAGAAGTCAGTAGGGAGTAACTTGAGCATTGATGCACATCTAAGGCTAGGGTGTCCTATAGGGTGTGATCTAGGTTGTTACTCTTTTCTATGGTGAGACCTAGACCGGTTAGGTGTCATTGATTGAGCCTATCATAATTGGTTGTGAAGACCGTCACACGTTTGTACCCGGTTTGAGCACGTCGGTGAAAGGGGCATCAATAGTGAGCTCCTGTGTCGGCTCGAGGAGTCCGGTCAGTAGAAGAAGAAGAAGAAGAAGAAGAAGAAGAAGAAGAAGAAGAAGAAGAAGAAGAAGAAGAAGAAGAAGAAGAAGAAGAAGACCCGCTTAGTAGACCGTTGTCTTTATGGCCTTCGAGTGTGATGATGCCTCTGGTGGCAAAGACGGCGATGGAGATTCACTGGCAATAAGTCTTTAGTCGTTCCGATACGGCCGCCTCATCGGCTGTGAGGAGGCTGGCTCAACTTCAGTTACGTCCCCCCCCCCCCCCTCTCGGGAGAGGTGGAGTTAAAAGGGGCCCACATGGTAGGTTTCCATGCTTTATAATGTCCCGCCGTGTTCGTTCTTGGCAACATCTGTAGGAGCGGGGTCAACAAGAGGTGCCGGACCGGACTCCCCACTGGCGGGAGGGCCCTTGGTCCCACGAGGTAGCTCCAGATGCAGCCATACGTTGCGGCCGAGCTCCTCGCCTTCTTCATCGGCAGAAATGGCTGGCCTCATATGAGGGCATCTTCCCCCGACAACGAAGCATTACAGGCGCTTCACCTTGTATGTACCCGCCGAGGTGCGGGTACCGCTTGTTCCCTTGTAATCGGCCTCTAGGGTCGACTCTTTTTTGTCGTTCTCTTTGTTTTCAATTCGTCGGGCTCACCTTTGCAATGAGGGGAGAAAGGAAGGCAGTTTTGTCTGAGTCGGCCCGACGTGGCCTTGTTTTAAGGAATAAAGGACTGTGACCCCGTCTTACGTCTCGTTTGACGATGCCGACCCTCGCGCCCCCGCTCGATGGAGAAGGATCAGTCGAGGGGTCATTTCAACTTTTTTGTTTTTTCCTTCCGCGTCCTATTCATGGGACAGAGGATAGAGCCGGGCCGTGCTTTTGTCTTGATGACTGAAACACGGTCGCTCGGTGAGCTGCTGTCGGGTTCGTTCGAGTGAGACCCCCGGTTCCCCGTCGACTTAGTCCCAGTGGACCGTCTGGTGGTCGATCTCATAAATCCGTCTTTCCGACTCGAATGGTTGTCGTGGCCATTCGATAGGTCACGATGGCTATCTGCCTCTCTTCTAGGAGATACAAAGAGATGAGTCGGAACGGAACTCAAACGCTACTCCGTGATGCCTATGACCCTCGGGGGTCGGGGTACTGGCCGCTAGGTGTGCCCATCGCTCGTGCCCCTCATTCTGCTTGCATTCTTGGCGGATGTCAAACCCCTTCGCGGGACCAGCCTTAGAACCGTAATGCCTTGGGTCATCGGGGCAGTGTTCAGCCCCTTATCCCGCTTTACCTATGCCAGTCGCCTCGCGGCGGTGTCGTGCGACTTGTCTCGTGCCTCCCTTGTCCTCGCACACTGGGAAACATGACTTGACGTGGCCTGGTCAGCGGGACCTACACGCCCTGCATATTTTAGGGTTCGGAGCACAGCGTAGAGCTTGGATAGGCCTTTTGTGGCTGGCCCCACCCCGCGAGCAAATAGGAAGCAGTTAGATGAAATCAATTTACCTGCCCTTTGTGTCATGGTGGTCCCGGGTGAATCGTGCGGCCGTTCCATCTCCCATGTCAC
The DNA here is from genome assembly GCA_032690845.1 of Eleusine coracana subsp. coracana. Taxonomy (NCBI): domain Eukaryota; kingdom Viridiplantae; phylum Streptophyta; class Magnoliopsida; order Poales; family Poaceae; genus Eleusine; species Eleusine coracana. Next base: position 46,703,966 of record CM064426.1, on the reverse strand, counting down.
CGCAGTCGAGGGGGCGCTTTTTCTGCCGTTGTGGAAGCAGTGGTAGGGCCCATGGTGCACAGTGCCGTTTACGGAAGCCGAGGAGTTTTCGGCGTGGTGGGTGAGTGGATTTATGGAAGCGTGTGGGACACCACGCCCGCACATTGTGGAGAGGGAAGTTAAGAGTCTCTTTACCTGGTGGGCAATGGGCGAACTTCTCGCAGTCCGTTTCAATTGTGTGCGGGGTGTGGATCTCCTTTTTAAGACCTCTGACGCCAAGTCATCCCTCTTTCCTTCCGCTCATCTTGCTTGCAAGCTTCCGCCTTCCTCTTTCGCCTTCCGTTTAGTTTTCCTTTCGCTCTCCTCCGCTGCCGTAACTCCGCCACCGTATCGGTCTTTTTGCAGTCCACGGTGATGAAGAAAGAGCTCGTCCAAGCCTTGCTCCTTGCACCCCTCACTGTGGCAGTGGAGTGGATCGTGCCGGGGGACGAGCCATGGCCGGAGCCCCTAAGTGGTTATGTGGCCTCATTCATCCCCTTCCACGAACGGGGGTTGGGGAGGCCGGCTCATGACTTCCTCAGGGCCCTGCTCTACCATTACCGGGTGGAGCTGCAGCACCTGAAGTCCAATGGGGTCCAGCATATCTTGGCCTTCGTGGCCTTTTGTGAGGGGTTCATTGGCATCGTGCCTAACTTTGACTTATCGTGCTACTTCTTCCTTGCCGTCTGCATCAGGCGTAAGGCCGTCGGAGCCGCCTCGCTTCCCTGCACCATCGCGTGCGTAGGGATTCGCCTCCGCAATGATCGCGCGAGATGGTACATCCAGATGCCCACCCCGACCACCCACTCAGGGTGGTATAGGAGGTAGTTCTACCTGCGCAACGAGGTGTCACACCCCCTCCCCGAGTACACTACGCGCAACACTGCTGAGGCCCCAGCTCATTGGAAGTGGGGGATGGGGAAGGACGGGAGGAAGTGGATTGGGAGCACGCTCACTGCCATGGCCCAACTAAAAGAGTCAGGGCTCGACGGCGCCAGGGTCGTCGGGTGGTATCACCGTAGGCAGTTCGCGCCGCTATGCCATCGCAACCTCTCGATGTTCTTCGTTGATGATGGCAGTCGCAAGGTGCTGAGCAACATGATGGCAGAGGAGTTGCTACCCGACCTGAGGTGGGGAAACGGGAGAGGGCGGCCCTAGGCTCATCCACATCAGCTTGGCCCGTTCTAGGTGCTCCGTCGATACGCCCCGATCCGCAAGCGGTCGATGTGGTACAGATTCATGCTTTCTTTCCTTCTGTTCATCCCTGCTATGGCTTGTGTTTAGTCTCAATGGGTGAGTCTAATTCCTCCCCTTATTTCTTTGCATTTAGTCCCAATGGGTGAGCTTAATCCGGACCTCCGCCCTCCAATTGCCGGAGGGGGTGGCAGAGCGGACCGCCAACCATTTCAGAGATGTGGCGCAGCGGGAGGCGAAGAAGGAAGCGAGGAGGAAGAAGGATGCTGACATTCGCGCCAAGCTCGAGAAGGAGGATAGGTCGTGGTGGTGCCAGGCGCTGCGAGAGGAGAGGTAGCAATGGGGTGAGAACCCAAACACCCCATCGCTCGCATCGACTGAGGAGGACTCCGATGATTCGGAGTACCTGAGCGGATTTGAGGATTCCACTGAGGGCGATGGTGCTGATGATGAGGAGTATGTCGGTGATGGTGGTGACGGCGGCAGCGACAACGACAACGATGATGAAGATGACAATGACATACTTGGTGGCGACACCGGCCTGGCGGCCGGCCTCGGCTATGTGTCCTTCGCATGGCCGACCCTGGGGATAGGGGTCGTCCCTGGTCTTGTCGGCGTCGGCCGGCTTGGGTGCGCTAAGTTGTTCTGGGTCAGTCGATAGTCTACCTATGCCGACACCGGCCGGGGACGTGCCCAACGCTTCGGTCCCGACAGCCGGCTCTCCTATCTAGGGGGTGGTTGAGTCGGCATGGATCTAGACGCCGGTCTTGGCCATCATGACTGAGGCCCCGTTCCCCACTGTGGCCACAAAGAAGCGTCCTCACGAGGAGCAGGGGGTTGATGACACGCCCGTCGAGAAGCATTGGGCCCTAGGACATGACTTTCGCTGTTCGAAGCTGAACATCATGAAGCAGTTGAAGGTGGGTGCCGTGGAGGGACCGTAGATGCATGATGCGGCTGCCCGTGCCGCCGAGGAGGCGCAAGTGCGCGACACCGTGGCCGCCGCTGCAGAGGAAGTGCGGGCGCGTGATGCCGCAGCCGCCGCCATGGAGGAGGCGCGAGTGCGTGATGCCATAGCCGTCGCTGTGGAGGAGGCGTGAGCGCGTCACGCCGCTGCCATTGCAGCAGCCAGGGCGACCCCGGAAGTGGCTGCAATTTCTACGGCGACCAAGGCTGCCTGAGGCGTGACTCCAGTGGGAGCAACGACAGGCAGAGGTGAAGAGGTTGCTGCCCCGGCTCGTACCGACATGAGAGACTTTACCCTGATCAACGCGGGGCTCGCTGTAGATGCCCTCGATCGCGAGGTCTCACCCCTTTCGGCCCAGGAGTGCGTGTTGCTTGAGGGCGAGCTTCGGTTGGTGGAGGACCTGTGCAACCCCGTAGAACTCTGCGTCCTTGCTGTCTGTCGGGTGTTGCGACTCAAGTGTGAGGCCTTGACTGCGGCGTCTTAGTGGGCCCTGGTCGGTGCCCGTCGAGAACTGGTGGAGCAGCACCGGCTCGAGGATGACCTTCGGACGCGGGTGTACGAGCTAGAAACTTCTCTCTCTAGGCGGCGGGTTCCCGTCGAGAACTGGCGGAGTAGAACAGGCCGACAAGGTGGCCGACAACCTCGCCCTTGCCCAGCGGGAGTGAGATGAGGCAATGGCGCGGGCTGCATCTGTCGCCGAGGAGATCAACAGGCTGCAGCTGGCACTGCAGCAGGAGCAGCAGCGCCGCGAGGAGGCAGAGAAGGCGGCTCAAGACTCCGCTGCGGCCGCAGCTGACCATCTGTCGCGGCTGCAGAACTCTCATAAAAGGGAGGAAGGTAAGATTTTCCCATGTTTCCTTGCCTTCCCCTGTTCCTGTTTCGTTTGTTTTGTTGACCTTGGTGGATTCGTGTGGACCTCGGGTCTAGGTTGGCGGTGGTCGAGGGCTCGCTCCGTTAGGAAGTTGAGGCAGGAGACGCGCTCCGCACTCTGATGGGTCGGGCCGCACGGGAGCTTCAAGTTGACTTTCCCCTTGATGCCGCACCTGTCGAGCTGGTCGGGGGGCTGATGGAGGCGGGATGCGACTGGATCCGGTGGGGCGTGTGCTTCGGTGTGCGCCTAGCCTTTAGCGTGTTTGCCACTCACTTCGACCTGGTCGAGGCAGAGTTCGAGGCCCTGAGCTCGAGCCACGTTGAAGGCCACACCCCTGAGCAGATGGAGGCGATCCGGGTGCGCACTGGCCCCTATGCCGACACCCTGGCCCGCGCGCACGAGGAGGAGGTGCTTCTTAGAGGAGAGGACAATTAGTCAGTAATCGTTCTTAGTTGTTTTGCTTGCTTTGGTGGGTCATCATGCCCATGTAATAATTCGGGTTTGAACAGGTGGTTGCTTAGCTTCATTGGCCTGTGGTGGCCCTAAATAGTTTTAATTCGTATTTGGCTTGATTGAAATGTTGGGCCTTCGCCTCTCCTTTTTTGATCCATGAAGCTTGATCCCCCGAGCCCTTCGAGGTTTGGTCTCACCGGTGATCGTTGTTGTCTTTGCCACTGGGGCTAGCACGAGGTCGCGTCGTTCGACCGGCTCGACCGTGAGCCTGCGTGGACGGCTTGTCATCCTAGTGAGTTTCAAGGTCCAACATGGCTAAGATTTTTGCTTAAAAAAGAAGAAAAAATGTAGTGCCATGCGCCATGTTGTAGCCCAAGTGACGCCCGACCCCTCTTGGAGGGGTCGGGTGTCACTTAAGAGCGAGCGAGATGTGCATGAAATGGAGAGCTAGGGATAGAATTTATGTAGCTGTGAAATGTTCCACACGTTCTTGAGCTCGCCGCCATCCATGGTCTTCATCTTGTAAGTGTAGCGCCGAAGGACTCGAGAGACGACGTATGGTCCTTCCCAAGGCGGAGAGAGCTTGTGCCGACCCCTGTTGTCTTGAACCCTGCACAAAATAAGATCATCCACGAGCAGGCCTCTGTCCCTCATGTTTTGGTCGTGGTAGCGCCGGAGTGCTTGCTGGTACTTGGCCGAATGGAGGAGCACAACATCTCGCGCCTCGTCTATTTGGTCCAGCGCGTCCTGGAGTGCTTCCTCGTTGCCTTGCTCGCTATATACGCGCACTCGCAGTGCTCCATAGTCCAAGTTGGTAGGCAGGATTGCCTCGGACCTATAGATCATGAAGAAGGGCCTGAAGCCCGTCATGCACCTCTTGGTTGTGCGCAGGCTCTAGAGCACGGCATGCATCTCGGCTGCGCACTGTCCGTTGAACTACTTCAGGCGGTTGAAGACGACGGTGGGGTTGAAGATTCGCGGCTTCAACCCCTAGAGTATCATACCGTTCGCCCACTCGACCGGGCCATTTGTCTCAGGGTGAGCGACGGCGGCCCTGTCGATGCGGATGTGATAATCATCGCAAACCTTCAAGAATTCCTTCCCGGTGAATTGCGTTCCATTATCGGTAATTATGGAGTTTGGGACCCCAAATCGATGGATAATGTAGAGGAAGAACTTGACCGCCTCTTCGAACCAGATCTTCACTAACAGGCGTAGTTCGATCCACTTGGTAAACTTGTCGACCGTGACGAGCAAGTGGGTGTAGCCCCGGGCACTTTCTTGAGTGGCTCGACTAGATCTAAGCCCCAGACTGCGAAGGACCACGTGAGGGGGATCGTCTGAAGGGCTTGTGTCGTCAGGTGTGTTTGGTGGGTGTAATACTGGCAACCCTTGCAGGTTTTGACTATGCGGGTTGCGTTGCCCACATCAGTCGGCCAGTGGAAGCCCTGGTGGAAGGCGTTGCCTGATGAGGACATCACTCCTAAGGATACATGTAACACTCCTCCAATTCTGGACTTGCAAGGTCCAATGACTAGAGCTCGTGTATGATGACTAAATTTAGAGGTGAGCTCGTTCCTACGTTCTTCATTATATGTCACTTTTGAGAATGGTTTGCTACCTAATGATTATATTGTAATTAGGAACCATGGAGAGGACCAGGAGATGATGGGAGAAGGACTTGGAGACGTGGAGGATCAGCAAGGACGTGGAAGCCAAGGTGGAGGCCCAACCAAAACCGACTTCGAGTCTGTTTCGGGGCTCAGGACCAGTCTGCACCAAAACGGAGGCCCAGGACACATACGAACTCGGATTTGGACGTTCTACATATGCACGCAAAGATAAGAAGAAGACCTTTCCAATGCCTCCAGTATCATATCAAAATTCATCCGGAGTCATCGGGAATCGTCGAAACAAGAGAGAGTCCAGAATCTGTTTCGGTGTTGTGTCGTCTGTTTTTGGCCTTTGGGCTTTGTATCTAGTTGAGCGCAAGTAGGGGTGCGTCCAGAGGGTCTTGCACGACCCTAGGGTCTTCATATACAGCCGCCGCCGCACCCTTAGGGTTTGGGTTTTGCTTAGATTATTTTGTTCATAACAGTTTCACCGTTATCATGGTTTGTGAGACCCCAACATCGTGAGATTCATAATACATCTACAATTGTGTTGCTTTCTTCTTTGTTCTTGCTTGTGTTCTTGATTCGCAGGCAGGGATTAGCCTTCTCGACGAGGTCAATCGTTTTAGGATGGTTGATAACCAGAGAAGACGTCGTGCTACGATTGCGGGGTTTAGAACGTGCTGTTCTGAAGCCGGATCGACTTGTGTGTCGCCTCCGACCAAATCAACGTATCCAGAACCTTTCAGAAGATCGGGAACCCTTGTCCACATCAAGTGGTAATCAGAGCTTCAGGTGCACCGTCAGGTTCGCACTACCCTTAGTTCATTTCGTTTTGTGTTCATCCTATCATCCACAGAAAAGCCAAAAACAAATTTCCCCTCCGCCCATAACCCGTAGTATTGAGTTTGTGCCCTAGTTTTTGTTTAGTCGCTGATTTAGTTTGTGTTTTTCTCATCAGTAGTGTTTCCCTTGCAACCCTAGCCGCCATTCCCTTCACCATCCTCTGTTCAATCGGCTTTATGTGCTAGGGTTGATTCATCGATACACCCACCCTAATCCCACCCTAAACCCACCCTCAAACACCTCAGACCAATCCCCACAAATTCCACTTTCCGCTGCATCCACGCCGCCAAAAAAATCTTACCCGATTCCAAACTCGACCCCTAACCGACTCGGGTTTCTGGAAAACCGACTCCGACCCCCCTTCTGTAAAACGGGCATAATTTTTCGCTCGGTTGTCCATTTTGGCTGAAATTTTTACAGGAGATTATTGACTCAAAATTGGGCATACCCACACTCGGCTCCGCCCTGTGTGCCCTCATCAAAAAATTCAAAAAAAATCGGGAAGATAAAGAAAAAATTGATTTAAGTTTAAACCTGACGTTTTCTGCAACTTTAAGATTTTCTGTAGGCCACATCCTACCTCTATTTGAGCTGAAATTTTTTGTGGATTCTCCTCCATTGTTAGTGAGTTGGAAAAAAGTATCAAAAAAATTAAACAAAAAAAAGAAATTTGGGATTTCTACTAGTGCTACATCTAGCCCCCTGAAATTTCTGGATTTGGCTGTTTTGCACTAAGCCCCCTGTTATCGCATGTTGTGCCTTTGTCTCCTTGTTTGTACTCTGCTATCACTACTGTTCTAGGACATACTTAGACCAGCAATTAGGGACAAGTTACTTGGGCACTTATTCAGCTTTACTATCTGTTTTTGATTTGTGTACCACTCACATATATATATTTGGCCTTCCTAGCTCTACATATTTCTTCTGGACAGCACACAAGTTATTTTGTGACCCTTGCAATCGTGGAACACATCTCTCTGGTATCCTTTGCTTTGCTTTTCAGAACTTTGTAAGAGCTTTGTAAGGAGTCTCCTTTTGCTGTGTTGAGAGGCACCACTGCATAGCTGTTTTGTAGGGATAACCTTCACTGTTTGTTTCCTGTTTTGGTGTTTGTGATGGCAGGAAGTGATGACGAAGAGATGGCTTCACCCTCACAATTTGCTGAGTGCGTGAGCCAAGAGCAGCTCCAGAAGGCTTTGCAGGCTGCTCAGAGTGATTTGGCAGAGACGATCACCAGAGCCGTTACTGATGCGGTCAGCAAGCTTCACATTGGAGAAAGCATCGAGCGGTTAGAGAAGCGGGTCTCTAAGTTAACCGATCAGGTTGTCGCATTGGAGACCGCTCCTAAAACCAACTTTACGAACACCAATAACAACAACAACGATGTTGAAGGCGTCCATGATGAAGACATGGTGTATAAGGCTGATGGCACCGTGGATAGGTCAGCTATAAGGACCGCACGATTATGACGTCGTTTGCAACATAACACTCAAGGTATGGGTGGTTTCCATAACTACAATCATCGTCCACACGGTAACTATGCTCCAGATGACCCGTATGCTAAAATTAAGTTTTCAATTCCTTCGTTTTCGGGTCAGTATGATGGTGATGTTTATCTTGATTGGGAGATGACTGTAGAACAAAAATTTAATGCCCACCTTTTTCCTGAACAACATAGAGTTAGACAAGCTACTAGTGAGTTTAAGGACTTTGCTATTGCTTGGTGGAGTGGTCTAGCCGCTGAAACTGATTTGCCTACTACTTGGGAAGAACTTAAGGTAGCAATGCGTGATCGTTTTGTTCCCCCTTCTTTTTATAGAGAGATTCATAATAAACTGCAATGTTTAGAACAAGGAGATAAAACTGTTCAGGAGTATTTTAGTGAGCTTCAGAAGGGTTTGATTCGTTGTGCTGTAGTTGAAAAAGTAGAGGATCAGATTTGTCGCTTTTATTCTGGTTTAACAAAAGAAATTCAGGACATCCTTGATTATAAAGAATATTATACCCTCACCCAGTGTTTCCAGTATGCTATGCTTGCAGAGAAAGAATCACAGGGACTTTTCCAGGCTTTTGAGGAGTACAGCAAGTCAAGGAACTCCTACGCCCCACGCTCGATGGGAACTTCGGGGCTGCCCAAGCCATCTTTCCGGCCGTCCCCACCAGCAGCTACCAAGGGAACCAGTGTTGTTTCTGCAGCCCCAAGATCAGCCCTTGCACCTTCTACGCGCTCAGGTAATCTTTCTGTGCAGGTACCAGCTAGTAGGGCCTTCTCTGTTGCTTCGACAGGGCGCACTACAGGGATTCAATGCCACCGCTGCCATGGACTTGGTCATGTGCAGAAAGATTGTCCAAGTAGGCGGGCATATGTGGCGACAGATGATGGCGGTTACATGAGCACCTCCGATGTGGAGGATGAGGAGGAGGACATCGCTGCCACCGGTAGTGACCTCGTCCTTGGAGGCGGAGACACCACAAGATACATGAACATTATTGTTCAACGTGTCCTTAGCACACAAGTTCATCAGCCCGAGTCGATGCAGCGCCACAACTTGTTCCAGATTTTCTTCGTCATCAAGAACCGCCGAGCACGTGTCATCATTGATTGAGGGAGCTGCAATAACTTGGTGAGTTCTGATGTGGTCAACAAGCTTGCTTTGACCACACGTACACATCCACATCCGTACTACATTCAGTGGTTAAACAACTCTGGCAAAGCTAAGGTAATACAAACTTGTAGAGTTCCTTTTTCCATTGGTTCTTATGTGGATTTTGCTGATTGTGATGTCATACCCATGCAAGCATGTTCACTTTTATTGGGTAGACCTTGGGAATTTGATAATGATGTTGTACACCATGATAGAAGTAATAAGTACACTTTTATGCATAAAGGAACTAAAATTACTTTGTTACCAATGACCCCTGCTGAAATTGTACAAGCTGATTTAGAAAGAGCTGCTAGTTTGAAAAATAAAGGTCCTGAAATTCAACAACCTGTTAATTCTAATTCTACACCTAGTAATGTTAATGATTCTTCAAGTTCTAAGGGTGCTGGAATTAAATTACAAGATCGTTCATGTCTTGCAGCAAAATCTGAGCTTGCTGAAATTTCTGATAATGATGATATTTGCTATGCTTTGATATGCAAAGAAGCTTTGTTTTCGCTTGATGATATTGCTTCTAGTGCTGTGTCTCCTGCTGTCACTAACCTTTTGCAGGAGTATGAGGATGTTTTTCCAGCTGAGATACCCCCGGGATTGCCACCTTTGAGAGGGATTGAGCATCAAATTGATTTGATTCCGGATGCTACTTTGCCAAACTGTGCTGCTTATAGGACCAACCCTGAGCAGACTAAGGAGATACAACGACAAGTTCAAGACCTTTTGGATCGTGGGTATGTTCGTCAATCACTTAGTCCTTGTGCTGTTCCTGTACTTTTGGTTCCTAAGAAAGATGGTACTTGACGTATGTGTGTAGATTGTAGAGCCATTAATAATATTACTATTAGGTATCGTCATCCTATTCCTAGGCTAGACGACATGCTTGATGAGTTATGTGGTGCTATAATTTTCACTAAAATTGATTTGCGTAGTGGCTACCATCAAATTAGAATGAAACTTGGAGACGAATGGAAAACAGCTTTCAAAACCAAATTTGGATTATATGAGTGGTTAGTAATGCCTTTTGGTTTAACTAATGCACCTAATACTTTCATGCGCTTGATGAATGAGGTTTTAAGAGCTTTCATTGGCAAATTTGTGATAGTTTACTTTGATGATATCTTGATTTATAGCAAATCCATAGATGAACATATGAATCATTTGAGTGTTGTTTTTGATGCTTTACGAGATGCACGTTTATTTGGTAACCTTGAGAAGTGCACCTTTTGCATGGATCGAGTCTCTTTTCTTGGCTATGTTGTGACTCCACAGGGAATTGAGGTGGATGAGGCGAAGATTGAAGCCATAAAGAGCTGGCCTATACCAAAAACTATCACACAGGTGAGGAGTTTTCTTGGTCTTGCAGGTTTCTACCGCCGCTTTGTCAAAGATTTCAGCACCATTGCTGCACCTTTGCATGAGTTGACAAAGAAGGGCATTGATTTCCATTGGGGAGGCGCATGGAGGTGGATTGATGGGTCATTTTGGTGCCAAGAAGACGGAGGATATTTTAGCCACACACTTCTTTTGGCCAAGGATGAGGAAAGATGTTGAGCGTTTTGTTGCTCGCTGCACTACATGTCAAAAAGCTAAGTCTCGCTTGAATCTACATGGTTTATACATGCCACTTCCTGTTCCTTCTATTCCTTGGGTGGATCTTTCTATGGACTTTGTTTTAGGACTGCCTAGGACTAAGAGGGGGAGTGATAGTATTTTTGTTGTTGTGGATAGATTTTCTAAGATGGCACACTTTATACCATGTCACAAGACTGATGATGCTAGTTATATTGCTGATCTCTTTTTCAAAGAAATTGTTCGTTTGCATGGTATGCCTTCTACTATTGTTTCAGATCGTGATGCAAAATTCTTGAGTCACTTTTGGCGCACGCTTTGGAATAAGTTGGGTACAAAGTTGTTGTTTTCTATAACTTGTCACCCACAAACTGATGGACAAACTGAGGTGGTGAACCGCACTTTGGGTACTATGTTGAGAGCTATTTTAAAGAAAAATTTGAAGCAATAGGAAGAATGTTTGCCTCATGTTGAGTTTGCATATAATCGGGCAACACATTCTACTACCAAGGTAAGTCCTTTCAAAGTAGTATATGGTTTTGATCCCCGTACTCCACTTGATATACTTCCTCTACCTATTCATGAGAGAGTTCATGTTGATGCTAAGGAATGTGCTGAATCTACCTTTCAAGATGAATGACAAGTATAAAATTGCTGGTAGTAAAGGTAGAAAAGAAGTAAAACTTAATGTAGGAGATTTAGTATGGTTACACTTGCGAAAAGATAGATTTCCAGATTTGAGAAAGTCTAAATTAATGCCTAGAGCTGATGGTCCTTTCAAAATAATTGACAAGATTAATGATAATGCATACAAACTTGAGTTGCCTCCCGAGTTCGGGGTTAGTCCTACTTTTAACATTTCAGATTTGAAACCATACTTGGGAGAAGAGAATGAGTTTGAGTCGAGGACGACTCCACTTCAAGAGGGGGAGGATGATGAGGACATCACTCCTAAGGATACATGCAACACTCCTCCAATTCTGGACTTGCAAGGTCCAATGACTAGAGCTCGTGCACGACGACTAAATTTAGAGGTGAGCTCGTTCCTATGTTCTTTATTGTATGTCACTTTTGAGAATGGTTTACTACCTAATAATCATATTGTAATTAGGAACCATGGAGAGGACCAGGATATGATGGGAGAAGGACTTGGAGACGTGGAGGACCAGCAAGGACGTGGAATCCAAGGTGTAGGCCCAACCAAAACCGACTTCGAGTCTGTTTCGAGGCTCAGGACCAGTCTGCACTAAAACAGATGCCCAAGACGCATACGGACTCAGATTTGGACGTTCTACATATGCACGGAAAGATAAGAAGAAGACCTTTCCAATGCCGCTGGTCTCATATCAAAATTCATCCGGAGTCATCGGAAATCGTCGAAACCAGAGAGAGTCCAGAATCTGTTTCGGTGTTGTGTCGTCTGTTTTTGGCCTTTGGGCTTTGTATCTAGTTGAGCCCAAGTAGGGGTGCGTCCAGAGGGTCTTGCACGACCCTAGAGTCTTCATATACAGCCGCCGCCGCACCCTTAGGGTTTGGGTTTTGCTTAGATTATTCTGTTCATAATAGTTTCACCGTCATCACGGTTTGTGAGACCCCAACTTAGTGAGATTCATAATACATCTGCAATTGTGTTGCTTTTTTCTTTGTTCTTGCTTGTGTTCTTTATTCGCAGGCAGGGATTAGCCTTCTCGGTGAGGTCAATCGTTTTAGGACGGTTGATAACCAGAGGAGACATCGTGCTGCGATTGCGGGGTTTAGAACGTGCTGTTCTGAAGCCAGATCGATTCGTGTGTCGCCTCTGACCAAATCAACGTATCTAGAACCTTTCGGAAGATCGGGAACCCTTGTCCACATCATTGCCCACGAGGGTTCGAGGCGCTACATGATGACCGTAGACCCCCTCGTGAATATCGACGAGAAGCTGAATGCCCTCGTTGATGGGAATGCATCACTGCATGACCTTGGTGACACTCTGGTTGTAAAGTTCTCCATCGATCAGGGTGAACAACTTGGCACGACGATAGAGTTGTTTGGCTTCGGTCTCGTCTGGGGGAAGCATGCCATGAGCTAGGAACTCAATGTATGGGATTCGCCAGTCTCGAGGAGGCGTGTCCTGCTAGACCTGGGGATCGATTCACTCGACCCCCGAGTTACCCAACTCGTGTGAGTCGTCGGGCCCGTTGATCTCTTCGAGCTCTTCAGGGCTGATTGGCCCCTGTTGGGGTCCCATGGGCTCCTTAGGTAGGACCGAGGGATGGTGCTAATCGTTCGCGAAGATGCCAGGTGGGATCTATCCTTGGCTAGACGCCATCTTGGCCCAATGCGTTGGCCACCTCATTGAGGCATCGCGGGATGTGCTTTAGCTCTAGCCCATCGAATCGGCCCTCGAGCTTGCAAGTTCTCACGTAGGGCCCTTGTTGGAGATTGCCCAAGTGACAACTCAAGTGACAATTAATCTTCCGCAAGCGATGATGAAGAAGTGGCTAACCTAGCCATGATCAAGACCACTAAAGGACCGAGAAGGCGACTAGAGGGGGGGGGGTGAATGGGAGCCAATCAAAATTCACCAAGAGAACTTGGCCTATATCCCAAAAACAACCCAAGCCAACCTCCGAGCCAATCACCAAGACTACACACACCAACTAGTGGTGTACTAGCCCTAGGAGTGATCAACCACATCAAGAAACACAACGGAAACAAAAAGGAAACAACAGAGACTCAAGATAGTCAAAAACCTCACAAATTGCTTCTTACTGAACCACCACCGGCAGTGCCGATCAGGACCATCGGCAGTGCTAGTTGGCCCCATTGGTAGTGCCAATCTGGCCCATCGGCAGTGCCAGTGTGGGGTTCTGAGACACAACGACAGTGCCGGTCCTGGTCGTCAGCAGTGTCGATCAACCCCGACAGAACAGCAGAAACTTTTGGGAAATTGAAAAATCTTCTCCAAAACCTAACCAAACAAACTCCAAATGATGTGATTTTTGAACCAGTGAATCCTCATCACATCACGACCCTAATCCTAGAAAATCATCTCAATTGTCTCAAGGAATCATCACGAATTTCAGATCTTGTGCTAAGAACACCAAAAAGGGAAAAATTGAGAAATCCTTCAAATAGAAGGTGCTAGAGCTATTGAATCGTTCAAGGATCCATAGAGGATTGTTCTAGCTCATCCTAGCAACAAGTTTCTCAAGAAATCCGGGAACAAAAATCGTCCAAAAGTGAGATCGAAAATCACCACGAAAATAGCTCTGAAAATAGGAAAAAGGGAATTTTGGGATTCAAGTGAAGAGGGAAATCTTGAGGACGAAAATACTTCCCATATCATAGAAAGGTGCTTACAAGATCCATAGGTACAAGGCTAGGAAGCCACCCTCTTCTTCCCACTATTTGGAAGAGCAAGAGATGTCTCTCACACGCCCTTTCCTCTACTCTAAAACATGAAGTCCCCTCTTAGCACTTTGAATAGAATTCCAACACAAGGCTAATGGGAAGAGAGGCCCCTCTCCCACTAGCCACACCTCTCCTTATATAGTCCTAGGGTCTATTGTCTACATGACCACTCTACCCTTGACCTACATAACACAGCCACCTACCATCGGGGCATAACTGTCCATCTTTTTCCTCATCGCCCGAATGCCATTGAACGCTTCATGTCTTTGCTTCATCTCAAAGCAAGCTCCGTGATGGTGCCACATGTACCACCAACCACCGCCACCAGTTTTGAAGCCCAAACGGGAAACTGCCTTGCATGCTTCTCAAAGCACGACTTCTCGATGTTGACGCGTGTCACCTTGTCCCACGATCCTGACCACCGACAAGTCTCTCCCAGTCCCTGTCCATCAGCCCCCTTGTCACTTGCACCGGCATCCTGTTTGCCTTGACTTGGTCAACATGCCATCATCATCACCACCACGGTTTTGAGGCTCAACCACGAAATCGTTCGTGCTTCTTGCTTCTCCACGTGTATGGTGTGGATCACCCTTGACTTCACCCGGCATCCCGATCGTCTGGCCCCAAGTTCCTGTTAGCGGTTCTTAAGCCTAACAGGGAATATCTGCAAGCGTACAGACGCCAACGTAGCTTTCACCCGGGAGTATTCCAGAGTATCGATTTCCATAGGGAATGAGTAAAGTGTCACTCCTATTCTATCAAGTCCTAGTGATGAAGGGGGTAGAATAAATTGTACTCTATAGGGAGAAGAAGTCCCCGGGCCAGGCAATCTAATGTAGTGAACCTTCTCCAAGTAACTTAGTGAGAATTCTATTTCCAAATATCTGCTTCGGAGCACGATAACGATCCACATGTAAGGGTCGGTAACTAACCTCATGTACTAGTGGGCACGTTAATGCTAGACAACCCTGCTTGAGACTTCCCGAATGTGGTGGAATTCAATATTGGCTCGGACAGGGCTGTCACCACCTGCCGCCTACCACACAGCCCGTGGGGACGAATGCAATCCCAGGAAAGCTAAGTCTAAATAGCACGTCTAAACATAGACTTTCATACCAGTTCTAGAATTGGTAAACATAACAAGATAATGCTACAAAGCAATAAAAGTTATGCACGAGGATCCCGCAGAATAAAAGGATAGAAATACTCACTTTGTTACTTGGGCAAGAATTCTACTATATGTTACCCGGCCCCAAAGATGAGGGAGATTACTCACGCAGGAGATTCAATCCCCAAGGAACAAGTTGAAGGAGCTAGCATCCTGAACTCCTCCTAAAACTTGGGACTAATGCTTATTTCTTCTCTATTCTCTCACTTCTGCCGAATTCCCCCTCTATTTATAGTTGGTGAAGACTTGGCAGGCACTTGTATGTGAGGGAGAGTCGGTGGGCAAAAGTTCCCCCGCCGGGCGGCGGGCCATGCCGGGCGGCTGGGCATGCCGGGCGGCATGCACCGCCGAGCGGCAACCCAGGCCGGGTGGCCACACGATTGAGTCAGTTTCCGACCGCCTTCCCTCAGACGGCTCAAATTTGGTCCGGATGATGGTTGTTGGGTCGATTTTCAACCGCCTTATCCACTTGGCGTTGGTTGGCATGATGGGCCAAGTGGGTTGGACACCCTGAGAGAAAAAGTCCTAGGCCGGGCGGCGGGGTAGGCCGGGTGGCCTGGCAGGCCGGGCCACGGCCTAGGTCGGGCGGCGGCCCATTTTTTATGCCGACCCCCTCCGGGTCATGTCTTCACTTGTCCAAGTTGTGCCACGTGGATGCCTCCTTTACTTCTCCACTTTTTACCCTCCTTAGTCTGGGGATGGAAAATGGCCTCATGGTGGAGTGCTTTGTAGGGTCGGCTGCGTCGGATGGTTCAGCCTGATGAGACTCTGTTTTAACCAGCCGGGTGGCTGATTTCAGCCTGATATGACCCTGTCGGCTAAGTTCTGATTTCAGCCATCATCACTCTGCCCGGGCCCTAATTTCAGCCTCATACAACCCTGTCGACCGACTGTTTTACGGCAGGATCAGCCGACAGGGCGTTTCTTCATGTTTTTACCTAATTTTGGCCCTTTTGAACCTGCAACACATATATCACCAAAACTCGTGGAACTTTATTAGTTTAAACAAATATTCATGAAACTTTGGTCTTTACCTTGCATTTCCCGACCGGTTGGTGGCCGATATTGGGTTTTAAGGGCCACCAACAGTCCCCTACTTGTGCCCAATCCTCTCGCCGTTGACCGCCAAGTCGACTCCAGTGACCTACACATCATGAGACAAGCAAACACATTTCCCATCTCCTGCAACATCACCAATATCTCCACCAACTCCGGTTAGTCATAACCATGATATGCAAACCCATGCAATCCCTGGATTCCCGCATTTCAACTCAAACACCAAATCCGCTCAAGCCAATTACTCATCACAAATATAGCAAACCATGGCGCATATCCACATGGTTTCTCAATCTCCCCCTTTATGAGTACTGTCGAAGCTTGAGATCGGCAGTAAAATGTATAGGGCTACATCGAGACTTAGAACTACGATGGTAACACAAGACGCCGAGTTATACAGGTTTGGGCCCTCTCGATGAGAGTAAAAACCCTACGTCCTGTGTTCCGTGTATTGATTGTAATCTGGGGTATTTCCTCTCCTCCCAATGGGGGGTACCCTGCCGCCTTATATATCCGGTCGGCAGGGGGGTACATGAAGAGTCCTAGTCGTAACCCCTTAGGGTTTACATAGAAAGTCTATCTCTACATGCCTTGCGCTGCAAGTTGAGTCGGTCGGCTTCCTTGCCGATGAAGTACCCGGTCGGCTACCGACTTAGTCTTATATGAGAATACCCGTAAGGCAAGTATCCCACAGCAGCCCCCTAGTGCTTCCTGATTTTGAGCTTCAACTCTCCAAACGATCTTCAATGTAGATCATAAATTAGGAAGACCTCTTTATCGAAGTTCCTGATAGATCTGGTGCACCGATTAGGTGCACCTGATCAGGTGTAGCCCCGACTCTTGTATAATTTGGAGACTTAACAAATAATGCAAGAGTCTAATTATATTAACTCTTATTATTTTGTATATATCTTACTCAAATCATCAAGCTTGAGTCTAATAAACCTCCGGTCATCAAACCAGTAAGTTAACTTGCAAAGCTTAAGCCTTGCCGACCGATTATTAAATAGGTCGAGTGACATTCACCATGTTCGAGTGACTAGTCAGTCTGAATTTTATGATTTCAATCATATTCAATTCAGGTGGACCAATATGACATCAATCATATAATGGTATTAAGCTAAATGACATCAATCATAATACATCATTTCCCTGATAATTAGTCACTCTAATTATCCATAAGCCCAATTTGACAATTTGGTTATTGAGTTCAATCAATACCATACCCTTTGAACTTATATCCATATGACCATCAAGTCCTTTGCTACATGATCATCAAATCATATAGATATGGCTAAATAATTTTCAAAGGCTTCTCATCAAAGAAGCCCTCGAGCATTATTTCTCAAGGGTTTAGACCCTAATCATACTTAAGGTCCTTAACCAATCTTTGCTTAAGCAAAAATTCGCCATTACTGTATGGCCCACCCCAGCCCATGGGACCCTTAGGTCAAAAAGTGGGAGTATAAAAGGCAGCGTCGAGTTGACTCTCAGTCCACGCCGCAATTGCGCACAAACCTTTCGTCTTCCTTGCGCCTCCTCTGTTCTTGACTCCTCAGCTTTCCAGCTAGGGTTTGCACCGCCACTTCCGGCCGCCGCAGATCTTGCCTTGCTTAGCCCCCAAGCTTTGCTAGGGTTCCGCTCTCGATCCGCCACGCCTGAAACAATCATCGCCATGGGTCGCAGGAAGGTCTCCACCTCGATCCCTGCCACTCCCACTGATGCCCTCGCATCCTCCTCATCGGAGATCAACTTCCCGGAGCAGCTTCCGGAGTTCTCGAAGAGCAACCTCTCCTAGGCTGACATGAATCAGATGGTGGTCGATGACATCCTTCCGGAGCAAGTGCGGATCAACTGGAAGGTACCCTGTGAATCTTGCACCATCCCTATCCATAAACAGATAGTTGTATTCCGCTCGTTCTTCGAGCATGGCTTTGGAGTCCCCTGCTGTAGCTTCTTGCGTGGGCTCCTTTTCTTTTATGGGATTGAGCTTGTCAACCTCAATCCCAATTCCATCCTTCACATCACCATCTTCGTGCATATGTGCGAACCATTTCTGGGAATCCTCCCCCATTTCAATTTATTCCACCATCTGTTTGTCCTCCGTCCGCTACCGACCAAGGACAATCAAGTAGCTATAGGCGGCGTTGGCTTCTAGTTGTGCAAGAAGGAGGTCTACATCAACGTGCCATTGAAGACCGGGAACAAGAACTGGAAGTATGAGTGGTTTTATTGTGACAACCCTCCCCCTGTTCTTGCCGATTTCACCGGTGCCAAGGCAATTCCTCTGGTGCAATGGACAGAGAAGCCCGATCCGACCGATCCTCAAGTGGTCACTCTGCTGAAGAAGATAGTCGACTTGAAGGCTGAAGGTATTGATGGAATTATCGTCGCCAAGAGCTTCATAGTTTGCATAGTGCAGCTCCTAAAGCTACAAAGTCACTTGGTGTGGAATTATGTCAATAACAACGACACCAGAGAGGTTCCTGACCCGCCGAATGGTGAACTCCATAAGAAACACCTATTAAAAATGCTTGAAGGAGATCTCCTTTAGGATGACTCGCTAATCAAGGAGGTGTATAACAAGGGCACTATGCGGGGTCGAGTAAGCCTCAGCCTGCTTTGAGCAATCCTTTATATTCTTGTCTTGATGCCCTGCTTGATATTTTGATTCCTGTGCAGGTTTTGGATACTTATATTTCCCATCCTCCGCTCCCTCCGACCGATTCTGAGGGACCGGACTATGTTGAGAAGACGCAGCATACCAGTACCGGAGGCTCGAGCTCTTCTGCAGGCGCTCGTCCTGACCCGGTCTCCACCCTGCCTCCCCCGAGTCAGCGAGTAAAGTAGACCGTTGGGCGCCGACGGCAATATATAGGGGATTAGGATGATGATGAAGAGTTGCCGTCTACTGACGCTGGTCATCACACCCCCACTCCCTCCGACCGACCTTCAAACCAGTCGGAGCCCCCGAGCCAGACTTAGAGTGATGCGGGGAAGGTGGATCAGACCGACAAGGCAGAAAAATCTACCCAGAAGAGGAAGGAGACTGATTTTCAGTCGACTTCTTCGAAGAAGAGGTTGTGCCGAATTAAGCTCAAGAAGGCTCCAAGGTTAATTCTTTACCCTTATGCTCCTTGTCTCTTATTGCCATCTATAACACATCTTAATCTCTCCCATATTCATTTGACAGTGGTCGGACGAGTGATTCCCAGAGTGGCCAAGAGTCCGGAGACACTCGGTCTAGACCTCCCCCTCACACGACTGATTTTCCCAAGTCGGTCAGCAAGTCATCAAACACGCCGACCGAGGTGGATAAGCCAGTCGACAAGGCAATTCCTATCCCCATTCCGGTGCCTATACCCCAACCTGCTCCTGCTATCGTCCCTTTGCCTCTTGACAAAGGTAAGGCGACATTATCTATAGATTTACTCCATCGGCCCAAGGTGGAGGACGTGGAAATCATGCATCAACATCGAGAAGCTAGCAAAGTACTTCAATACTCTGCTTTTGCTTTGCCTTAATCTTGTCTTTAAGCTTAACTCCTTTCTGTATGCAGAAAATGTATGCTCTCATAGAGAGAAAACAGGCTAGGGTGGAATACCTTGAAGCCGAGACTTTTGGTATGTCCTAAACTCTTAGGTCTTCGAATCTTTCTATAAGACTAACACTTTGCTGGTGTTTTGCTAGTTACAGGTCAGCAGCTTGCCAAAGCATAGAAGGAGATTGAAAAGCTATAGACCGACCAAAGAGAAATGACCAAGGCTTTAAACCAAGGCCGAGAAGATTTAGCTGGTAAGATCACTCACCACACGTTGTTTAAATAACCAACCGATCACTCTAGTGCTAAAGATTCAAATATTTGTCTTTTAGCTCATGACCAGAAGGATGCCGGTCTGGAGAAATTGACTTCCAATCAGCAAAGGTTTGTCAATGCCTTAAATACTGAAAAAGAAAACCTCTCCAAGTCGGTCGAGGACCACAAGGCCGAGATCACTCGGCTGCAAAAGGAGCTGAAGGAGGCTGACACCAAGACAAAGGAAGCTAAGAGCACCTCCAAATCCTTCAAATATAAACTTGCCAGTAAGCCCTTCATTATTTCTCACATCTGCTCGATTCCTCTTTTGATCATACTGAACAACAAATTATCATTTACAGCTCTATCTTACGCCGCTCAAAAAGGCAATGGACTATGTTCATGCCGACTGAGTGAAGCAGTCTGGCCATTCCTTGGAGTACTTGCTGGAGCACACGTCGGAAGATATTGCTCATAACACTCGTCGAGTGGCAACCGAAGCCGGGAATCAGGATCTGGAGACTTCTCGAGCTTTGGTCAATAATATAGAGATCAATCCAATCGTGCCTACTCCTCCAGCAACTCCTGAGGTTGAACGACGAGCTGAATCTTCCTCTCCTTCAAAGGAGCTGTAATCCTGTGATATTAAAGATCATTAGCAGTATTTATGTAATGAAATGATGTTACCTATATGTAATCTAGTTTCATGCTTATAAACTTTTAAAATATTGATAAAAATGTTATAAGTATGTTTCTGTCATTGAGAAACTCAAATTGTATTGGTCTGCCTTAACAGTTTAGGTTGTGACTCGTAACCACGTAGCAAGCAGAGTCGACCAATTGACACATGACCTCTCGCACTTTGGCTATGGGTTTAGTGTAGTGGTAGTCTAATGTGTAGTATAAAGTATATAACCATAATGTATAGACGTTAGACCAAGATAATGAAGACCGTATTCAAAGAGAAGAAATCGCTCAGAAAATAGTCCAAAACCAAAATACGGTTAGACTAAAGTGGGACATTATTACTAGCCCCCTGGCTCGATTGTTTAATAAAATAAATTAAGGAATCGAGACAATATAGAATGAAAATCATCAAAAAATCTTTCATCAAAAAGATCGAAGTTTCATTAATGAATAATGTATAAGTATACAAAGGAATAATAAAGTATAGAAATGATGGAGCTGATTTATGTTCCAAGAATTTGGTATATCATCGCCGGTTTCATACATCAGTTGGTAAGCCCCCGGGCGAGTGACTTCCTTCACAACATATGGTTCTTCCCACTTTGGAGAAAGCTTATGCTGGTTCTTTGTTGACTGCACTCGGCGAAGCACTAAATCTCCAACTTAGAAGTGGCGATTACATACATTTTTATCATAATAATGATGTAAGCCTTGTTGGTAAAGTGCCGACCAAAACAGAGCGCAATCACGCAACTCCTCTACTGCAATCAAATCAATCTCTCGATTCTCCTCAGAAAGTTATCCATCATACGCCTGAACCCATGCCGAAACAAGACTGACTTTGGTCGGCAGCATAGCCTCTAAGCCATAGACCAATGAGAAAGGTGACTGACCAGTTGCTCGACTGGTGTTTGTGCGAAGCCCCCAAAGAACTAAAGGCAATTCTTTGACCCACCGACCGGCATAAGGCTTAAGCCTATCGAATATTTGAGGCTTCAATCCTTGGAGAATCATACCATTGGCCAGTTCAACCTGCCCATTACTTTGAGGATGAGCCACTGATGCAAAGTGGATTTTTATTCCCATCTCATCGGCAAAGTCATGGAACTCCACTGAAGTGAATTGAGTGCCATTATTGGTAATGATATCATGAGGAACCCCGAACCAAGTGAAGACATCCTTGACTGATGTAATCTTGCCGACCGGCTTTGCTTCAATCCACATGGTGAATTTGTCAATAGCAACAAACAGATAAGTGAACCCGCCTGGCACCTTTTTGAAAGGACCGACAATATCGAGCCCCCAAACAGCAAAGGGCCAAGTCAAAGGTATCATCTGAAGTTGTTGTGAAGGCACATGCATTTGTTGAGCGAAGAATTGACAACCTTCACATGTCCGAACGACATGGTGTGCATCTTCAACCACTGTGGGCCAATAAAACCCTTGCCGGAAAGCTTTGCCGACCAAAGTCTTGGAAGCTGCATGATTGCCACATATCCCGGAATGAATTTCTTCTACCAACTTTTGGCCTTCTGGTATCAAGATGCATCTCATCAAGATGTTTGAACCTCCTCTTTTATAGAGTTGGTCTCCCACTACCAAATACCCTCGGCATCAGGACTCCAACCTTTGTTGCTCATCAGGATCCGAAGGCAGCGTTCCCTTATCCAAATATTGGATGAGCGGGTCGTGCCAGTCAGTCTCCGTGTTGTCATCACCAACGAGATTAGTAACATCACCCATTAACACATATGATCGAGGAAAAATCGTGGGGGAATCCAGAGTGTGTAAGGAAACACCTGGCGGGACCACAGACCAGGATGATCCCATTTTGGCCAATTCATCAGCCGCTTGGTTATTGTCTCGAAGAACATGCGTGAACTTCAATCCATCGAATTTGTCTTCGAGCTTCCTTACTTCTTGACCGTAAGCACTCATATTGTCATCCACATAGCTCCAATCCTTAGTGACCTGATTAAGAACCAAAGCCGAGTCACCAAAGATATCGAGGCACTTGATGCCGAGTGACGCGGCAATGCGCAGACCATGTAGAAGGGCTTCATATTCTGCAGCGTTATTAGACGCGCGAAACCTCAACTAAAGGACATATCAAAGCCTCTCTCTAATGGGTGAGATAAACACGACTCCCGCACCCGCTCCTTGTAATTGAAGAGACCCATCAAAGTACATTTTCCAATATTCGATGTCTTGTGCAGTAGGTGGGTTTTGAATCTCTGTCCACTCGGCAATGAAATCAGCTAGTGCTTGTCCCTTTATAGCCGACCGAGGCGCGAACGTGATGGTATATTGACAAAGTTCGGCTGCCCACTTGGTGATTTTACCTTTGGCTTCTTGATTGTGTAGCATTGTGCCGAGTGCGAAGGAGGTCTGGACTTCGATCGGATGAGCATGAAAGTAATACTTCAACTTCCTAGAGGTGACCAACAATGCATACAACAACTTCAAGATCTCTTGGTATTTTACCTTAGAGGCACCAAGTACCTCACTCACAAAGTAAACCGGGGGTTGTACTTTTTGTATATGCCCCTCTTTTTCTCGGTCGACTGTTAAAATAGTACTCACAACCTAAGTTATGGCCGATATATAAAGCTGAAGTTTTTCTCCTGGCTTCGGAGGCACCAATACTAGAATGTTGCTGAGGTAAACCTTCAACTCGTCCAGTGCCGACTGCGCCTCTGTGGTCCAAATGAAGTCTTCCTGCTTTTTAAGCAGTCGGAAAAGTGGTAACCCTCTAACCCCCAGTCGGGAAATAATGTGACTCAAAGATGCCATGTATCCGGTCAGCTTCTCTACATCCCTTTGAGAATTAGGTGGCCCCATAACAAGGATCGTCTTGATTTTATCCGGGTTAGCTTCTATACCTCGTTTCGAAATGATGTAACCGAGCTGCTTTCTCGAAGGAACCCCAAAAACACACTTCTTGGGATTCAGCTTTATTGAATAATGCCTCAGATTGTCAAAGGTTTCTGCCATGTCATAAATAAGCTCATCAACATACGCTTCTGTGTTCCAACCGATCTGAGCAGCAAGGCAGTGTTCAATACCGCGTTGGTAAGTTGCGCTAGCGTTCTTCAGACCGAAAGGCATCATGATATAGCAATAGGCGTCGAAGGGTGTTATAAAGGAAGTTTTAATCTGATCTTCGACCTTCAGTGGGATCTGGTGATAGCCTGAATAGGCATCCAGAAAGCTCAAGAGCTCACACCCGGCTGTCGAGTATACAATCTGATCAATACGAGGAAGAGTGAAAGGGTCTTTAGGACAGACCTTGTTGAGCTCAGTATAATCAACACATATCCTCCATTCTTTATTCTTCTTAGGTACAAGGACTGAATTTGCTAACCAGTCAGGATGATACACCTCCTTTATAAACTTGGCATCTAATAGTCTAACTATCTCCTTCTTTATGGCGTCCTTGCGATCTTGCGCAAATCTTCGGAGCCTCTGCCGAATGGGGGTAGCCCCTAGGGGTACCCTTAACTTGTGCTCAATCTTTTCCCTAGGAACTCCCGGCATGTTAGATGGTTTCCATGCAAAGATGTCCCTATTTTCCTGGAGGAAAAGAGTGAGTGCGAGTTCCTATTTCTCGTCGAGGTTGGCCCTAGTATAAGTTACATTATTGGGGTCCTCAGGATCGAGTAGGATTTCCTTGGTTTGGATGTCATTGGTCTGAATCTTGTCTTTGGTAGGCTTCTTTGTTGGAACCTCAGCCCCGGTCTGCTCCTCCGTGCCGACTGCCTGCTGGATCTCCTTCTGGTTGGATAGCATCAACTGTTTATTGGCCATCTCACAACTTTGCACATCGCAATCAAATGAATTCCAAAGATCAGAGTGGAGGGAGATTATTCCGTTTGGGCCTGGCATCTTGAGGGTGAGGTATGGATAATGCGGGATAGCCATGAATTTAGCCATAGCCGGTCGACCGATGATGGCATGGTATGCTGAGTCGAAATCCGCCACCTAGAAGAGAATACGCTCGGTTCTGAAATTCTCACGGGTCCCGAAGGTGACCAGAAGAATGATCAATCCAATTGGAACTAAAGTCTTGCCAGGTACAATCCCGTGGAAAGGTGAAGAACTCGGCTGAAGATCATTGATTGATAGACCGAGCTCTTTGAGAGTCTTGGTGAAGATTAAGTCCAAACTGCTTCCTCCATCAATGAGTACTTTGTTGAACTTCACCTCCTTCATCATAGCAGCAAGCACCAGCGGGTATCGACCTGGCTTTGGGACATGCTTGGGGTGATCCGACCGATCAAAGGTGATTGGCATCTCAGACCACCTCATGAATTGAGGTGCAGCCGGTTCCACCGAGTTGATCTCCCGAAGCTCCAACTTCTGCTTGCGCTTCGACACATAGGCATCCGGGCCACCGAAGATGAAGTTGAATTCCTTGTGGGGCTCCTGGAACTCTCCTGAGTCATCCTTGTTGCCATCGTCATTGGTCTTGATCTTGCTATTACGCCTCGGGGGTTCTTTAGCCACCTTGAGCGCAGCTGTTGCAAAACCCTTTAGCCGATAGCAATCCTTTTCTTTGTGGTTTCTCTTTGGGTGCCAAAGGCATGGACCACTCAGCAGCTCGTCCGTGGACGGTTGGCTTGTTCGAGGGTTCTTCTGATGTCGGTCCACCATGTGAACCACGTTATCAGGCTTCCTCTTCTTGTCCTTCTTAGAGGACTCGGGCTTGTCCGACCGTTTCTCTTTGCCTTTTCCCCGGATGTCATCCAGCGTCGACTCACCAGATGTGAACTTGTCTGTGATCTCGAAGCACTCTTGAGCGGTCAGATTGAGGTCATGATTCCTCCGACCGATCTCACGAACCAAATCATTGCTACGGATCCCTCCTTGGAAGGCGGCAATGATTTGTTGGTCCAGGACATTGGGGATCTCAGTCTTCTTAGCGCAAAATTGCTTGATGTAATCACGAAGAGGCTCATCGGTCTTCTGCTTGATCTGAGTGAGGTCGAAGTGGTTGCCCGATCGATTGCATGTAGCTTGGAAACTTTCTATGAGCTTCCTGTTGGGGTCTCCCCAAGATCTGATTGACTCCTCTGGGAGAGATGTGAGCCATATCCCAACAGCTGGATCCAGGCAGACCGGGAGGTAATTAGCCATTGCATAGGAGTCACCTCCAGCCAACCGAATCGTCATGTTGTACAGCTGCAGCCACTCTCGGGGATTGGTCTGACCATCGTATTTCTTGATGGGGACCGACTTGAATCCTTTTGGCCATCGAGCTATGCAAAACCTAGGGATGTATGCCTTGATGCCATCGATCTCATCGTCGGTCGGCGTCATCGACCACCTATGCCAGTCTAGAGACGGGGTTGCGCGGCGGCCGTGTCGTGGTCCAACATCGTCCTCATGACGATGACGTTGATGGTCGTTATCCTCATGATCGCGCTGATCCCGATCATCTCGTCAACATCGATCGTCGCGATTGTGCCATGGAGGGGGATCTTGACGGTCCTCTTGTCGGTTGTCCCATCGGTCGTCCATCGTCTAATCGCGATGTTCTTCCTCATAGCTTCGGTTGTCTCGAGCACATTCTTCATAATGAGAGTTGATGGTATCTCGTCCATCACGGAGGCTGAGAGAATTTCTCAAATCTTCACGCCTTTGCCACCCTTGCGAAGATACGTGACTAGAGCTTGTGATCGACTGAGATTTTGTAGCCTCTTGAGCCACAGCGGCCTTAAGCATAGCCATCGCCTTCTGCGTCGTAGGGGTCTGATAATTCGCATCGACCATTAGAGTGTCGAGCAAAGTTTTGGCCCTTGTGATGTTATTCTGAGGGGTGTGGTAGACCTTGACGCCATACACTTCGAGTTCTGGACCGAGATCTAGTCGGCGTGCATTGCGCGACCCGCACGACCCTCTTGGTCGACGGTGGTGACCGATCGATAAGTCATCAGCTGGAGGGTCCTCCTCCTATTGACCTCCTTCGGCCAGTTGATTCGGGTGGCCATCAACGGGGTTATCTTCATGTTCACCGTTTTGGTCACCATCCTAGTTTCCATCCGTGGGATCTACTATATCCACCATCTTAACAGTATGGGGATATGGGTAAGCAGATCCGACTGAGTCCTTATCAAAAGACCGATCCGATTTTGAATCGTTCCCAAAGGAAGGATCCTCTTCCTCGGATCCGAGTGGGACCAGCGTGAGGATCATGCCAGACAAGCTCGGTGATCGCGCCATGGAGACGGTTGCGGCCGAGTCGGATCTGTGGTTTTCTAGACCTAGGGCTCCGTTGTTGCCGACTGCAAAGTCGAGCGATCCAAAGGAGATCTTGAAGTCCGGTGAGTACTGGATGGTGGGAATTTCGGCCATCGTAGTCGACGGAGAATCACGCGAGCCTTGTCCCCTACCTAGCACACCAACTGTCGAAGCTTGAGATCGGCAGTAAAATGTATAGGGCTACATCGAGACTTAGAACTATGATGGTAACACTAGACGCCGAGTTATACAGGTTCGGGCCCTCTCGTTGTGAGTAAAAACCCTAAGTCCTGTGTTCTTTGTATTGATTGTAATCTGGGGTATTTCCTCTCCTCCCGATGGGGGGTACCCTACCGCCTTATATATCCGGTCGGCAGGGGGGTACATGAAGAGTCCTAGTCGTAACCCCTTAGGGTTTACATAGAAAGTCTATCTCTACATGCCTTGTGCTCCAAGTGGAGTCGGTTAGCTTCCTTGCCGATGAAGTACCCGGTCGGCTACCGACTTAGTCTTGTATGAGGATACCCGTAGGGCAAGTATCCCACAAGTGCATTGACAACACCAAATGCACAAAGATTAGAGATTGAAATGCGAAGCCAAATAAGCACATCCAAATGGCCAAACCCAAAGAAAAGGTGAAAACAAGCCATCTAGCAAGTAGGGATCACAAAACCAAGAGTTGGCAAAGAAAGCGACTTGGGACGCAAAGAATGTGAAAAGCACAAGAAAACGCTCAAGATCATGATGTGCTCCCCCTCAAGTTGTGGTAGGTCTCATGTAGTGCAAAATGGATCATATGATTTTCTTAGCATTACTTGTGCATGACCCCAAAATTTTCTCCCCCTTTGGCAATGAACTCATCAAAGAGGCAAAAGAACAAGCAAACATGCAATGCATGAAAATGCAAACCTAAGGAGCTTCAACAATTATGCAAACAAGCATTTAACTTTGCTAACCATAACTATAGTGCTATGAAGTGTAAATGCAATAGCTCCCAATTATGCAAAGATCAAAAATAGATAGCAAGGCATAAACACCATGAGCTATACAAGCTAAGCAGAAAGATTGACTAGCTTAGATAGAATCAAAGTTGCTTATCATGAGCAAAACTACCACCACATGTGTAAGTACTCCCATCCAAGGCAAAACAAGCACCAGGTGAATCATAAGAATATAGCCAGTTTCAATCTCAACAAGGGCAACAAGCACTCGCAAAAAAATGAGCTCTACAAATGCTCACATATGCAACAGAGACTCAGTTGATCAAGTGATTATTGTTTATCCTCATGTGTCCTCTTATCCATGCAGAGGGTCCACGACTGGGTACGGCAAACACCCCGAGGCTTCAAGTCACAATGTTTGGATTTAGCATTATTGAGTAATTCTTGATCAAAGCACTTAGCAGATTTTTCAAGATTATGCACAAGACAAAAGAGCATGCCTTTGCGGCAAAAGGAACACATGTTCCCACAATGTTACATCATGAGATAAACATTTGCAAAGCCTTCCATTTCGCAAACACAAGGTGCCAAAGCCAATACATCCTTTAGACTTGCCTCAACGCAAGTTTCAACAAGGATAAAAGCAAATATACACATGGTGAGCAAGTTTTAGCAAGATTAGATCATAAGGTTCACAAGAAGCTCATTTTACCTTTAAGATTAGCAAGTTGCTCACATGAGTTTATAACAGGCCATCTAGAAAATCTAAGCATGAGAGATTACCATCACATCCACACAACATAGCTCAAGCTCAATCATAGCAAAGAGAAATGCAAGAAAGCATAAGACTCAAAGCTCATCTACCAATGCATATACTACACATGAGATGCAAAGCGAAAATGGTAAGATACATATATACAAGTGAACACCAACTCCCCCTCAAATGATGCCATATGGATGACAAACACCAAGTTGCCCCCAAAGAAAAGCATGTCTTGAAGCATCTAGGGGCTTGGGGAAGATATCAGCTAGTTGGTTCTTGGTATCAATGTATATGAGCTCAACATCCCCATTCTCAACATTGTCTCTCAGGAAGTGGAATCGCACATTGATGTGTCTGACCTTACCATGTTGGACTGGGTTTTTGGCTAAGCATATGGCACTGGAGTTATCACACATGAGTGGAACACCCTTAAAAGTCAACCCATAGTCTCTCATGGTAGACACAATCCATAGGATTTGTGACCAGCAGCTAGCAGCAGCTACATACTCAGCCTCTGTGGTGGATTGGGCAGCACTCGACTGCTTACGAGAAGACCAACAGATCAAACAAGTACCCAAGAAATGGCAAGTACCAGAAGAGCTCTTACTATCAATTATACACCCAGCAAAGTCCGTATTCGAATACCAAATGAGATTAAGAGATGAAGATGTAGAGTACGAAAGACCAAACTCAAGGGTGTATTTGAGATACCTGAAGATGCGCTTGACAGCCTTGCAATGAGTCACCCTTGGGGAAGCTTGAAAGCGAGCACAAAGACACATCGCAAAGTGTATGTCGGGTCTTGTCGCTATCATGTACAAGAGGGAGCCAATCATGCTCCTGTACTCTCTTTGATCCACCACTTCACATTCTTCATAGGGGTCAAGAGCCATTGTAGTGGACATTGGTGTAGATAGCAGCTTCACATTGACCATGTCGAACTTCTTCAGGAGATCCTTCGTGTACTTGGATTGATGTATGAAAGTGCCTTGCTTGCACTGCTTGATTTGAAGCCCAAGAAAGAAGGTGAGCTCTCCCATCATCGACATCTGAAATTCACTTTCCATAGCTTCCTGAAGTCTAGACACAAGAGCATGAGAGGAACCACCAAAGATGATATCATCCACGTAAATCTAAACCATTAGAACGTCATTGCCATGCTTTAGAGTGAACATGGTTTTATCAACACACCCTATGACATACCCACGCTCTAGCAAGAAGGTCTTAAGCCTAGCATACCATGCCCTAGGTTTTTGCTTTAGCCCGTACAAAGCCTTCTGAAGCTTGTACACACGATTTGGGTATTTGTGGTGCTCAAAGCCAGGGGGTTGCCTCACATACACTACTTCCTCTATGAAACCATTTAGGAAAGCACTCTTGACATCCATTTGATAAAGTCTAATGCCCTTGGAGGCAGCAAATGCAAGCATTATCCTAATGGCTTCTATGCGAGCAACAGGAGCAATTGTTTCACCATAATCTAAGCCTTCTACTTGGCTAAAACCTTGAGCAACTAGCATGGCCTTGCTTCTCACAACCTCACCATCCTCCCCATGTTTGTTTTTGAAAACTCACTTGGTTCCTATGACATTGACATTTTTGGGAGGCTCTACAAGGGTCCAGACTTTGTTTCTCTCAAAGTTTTCCAACTCCTCATGCATGGCATTAACCAAAAGTTCATCAGATAGTGCGTGTCCAACATCTCGGGATTCAAAGGTTGCAAAGAGAGAATTGGTAAAGCAAGCAAGATGTGCAGACCTTGACCTTGTTGTCCTCTCATAGAGACTACCGATCATCTGTTGGGGTGGATGCTGAGGCTAAATGTGGTGAGGAGCCTCTCTCTCAGAGTGTACCTCCCCCTCAACCATAGCTGGAGCTTGCTCAACAGCCGCTGAAATCGATGTAGAAGCTTCTCGACCCTCTGCTGGAGTAGTGGTGGCAGCAGGAACAAGCTCAGATGAGAGATAAAGTGAATTATCATCCTCATCATCAAAGCCCTGTAGGTCCTCTTCTACAAAGATGCTCTCCTTCATCTCCTTGTCACCTGCAGACTCAATCACATTCCTTGCACAAGAGTTTGATTCATCAAAGGTTACATCGCAGGATTCTACGATGGTGTTAGTCTCCAAATTCAAAACACTGTAGGAATGACCATGAAGAGAGTAACCAAGAAAGATTCCATCGGAAGACCTTGACTCAAACTTATCAAGATTGCCACGCTTGAGAATAAAGCACTTGCAACCAAAGGCGCGCAAATGAGAAACCGAGAGCTTTCTCCCAAAACGCAGCTCATAAGAAGTCACATAAAGAATTGAGCGCAAGAAATTCCGATTCGAAACATAGCAAGAAGTGCAAATGGCCTCAGCCCAGAACCGCCTCGGAGTCCTATGCTCATCGAGTATTGTCCGGGCCATCTCCACTAAGGTTCTGTTCTTTCTTTCAACCACACCGTTCTGCTGGGGAACACGAGGTGCTGAAAACTGATGCTCAATATCATGCTCAAGACAGAAAGCATCAAAGGAGGAGTTCTTGAACTCGGTGCCATTATCACTGCGAATTGCTCGTAATGCACCAGGGAGTTCCTTGAACAACCTCAAAGCTAAGCTCCGGAAGTGATGAAACACTTCATCCTTGCTCTCAAGAAAGTAGACCCAAGAGTAGCGAGAATAGTCGTCAACAATCACAAGAACATACCACTTCCCACCTGCCGAACAAACCCGAGGACCAACAGTGTCCATATGAAGCAACTCTCCAGGGCGTTCAGTCATCACCAAATTGATTGGTGGATGAGAAGCGGCAATCATTTTCCCATGACGACAAGGAGCACAAACCAAATCCTTATCAAATTTGAGCTTAGGCAATCCTTGGATCAAACCTAGGCCACTCAAGCGACATAACAAGTCAAAGCTCATGTGACCCAGTCTCCTATGCCATTTCTGGAGCTCAGAAGAAGATTGAGCAAACAAGCACTTGTGAGAACCAGGAGAACCAGCAAAATTAGCCTGAAAAACTCTGCCAATGCAAGAAATCCCATAAACCAAGGAACCACTCGAATCAAGAACACAAGAAGCATTCGACTTAAAGCGCACTTCCAAACCAACATCAAGAAGCTGAGAGACAAAGAGCAGATTGTACTTGAGATACTCAACCAAACCAACATCCTTGAGAGTGAATTTTTCATTTACCTTTACCGCGCCTCTTGCCTTCACTCTCCCTCTCTTGTCATCTCCAAAGGTCACATACTCCCGCCGCTTCAGGGGAGTGAGGTTGGAAAACCACTTTGCATCTCCGGTCATGTGCCGTGAACACCGGGAGTCTATCAACCATTTGTTCTCCAAGCCTCCACCTGCTGCCTACAAAGAACGAGAAGGAAAAGTCGATGGCTTAGTGCTGGGGTTAGTCAAAAGAGATTTGGGAATCCAGCACTTAACCATATGTCTGGTAGTAGTCATCACAGTTCTTTGCACATTGTCATTTGAACGCATAGGATGAGAACCACGATGGGGAAAACATAGCTTGTCAAAGCGTCTCGACTCAAACCTTGGGTTGTGAGGATAGAACTCATCAATGTGAAAGCCAAATCCATGCGAATGACGCTCACCATGATAGGGAAAACGTGGGGTGCCAAAGTGCTGCTGTGCAAAGCCTGAAAACATGGGGCGCCAAAGCGCTGCTGCGCAAAGCCTCTGTTTCATGAATCGAAGCCATATGAGGAATGACCCTATCCATGATAGACACGAGAAAAAGAGTGAGGCTAAAAGTCAACAAAATCATCATAAAAAGCATCCCTAGTCAACTCAGCTTGCTTCCTCTCAATCCTCTTACGCCTATAACCTAATTCATCCAAGTGGCCCTTGCGACCACAAAACATGCAAATGTAGACACCCTTAGCATTTGGCTTGGTTTGCATTGCAGGTTTGGGTTTTGGCTTCTTTGTTTGCTTTGGGTTGAAGGAGGGTTTAGGATTGGGTGGATAGTATGTGTCAGTGGGTTTGATGGTGTTTTCCTCATCCTTGTAGCTAGAGCTAGGTACAAACTTACCCACATTCTCACTCTCCTTGTCACACCTCTCAAATCCCAAGCCCAAGTTATAGGTTGACCTAGAAACACTCTCCTTCACTCTTGCCAAATCACTCTCAATCTTTTCCTCACTCACTAGGGTTCTCTGGAGCCTAGAAACAAGATAGTCATTTTCCTGAACTAGGACTTCGTTTTCCTCCCTAGTGATTACTAGCTTGTCCTTGAGGGTGACACACACTTCACATAGATGTGGAAGAACTTTTGAGTGAGTCTCATGAAGCAACTTGGAGTCAAGCTCTTTGACTTTGAGGGACTAAGCTTCCAACTCATCTGTGAGCTTGGAGCACTTCTGACATGCACCCAAAAAAGTTGGTCTAGCTTTGAACTCATCAAGCTCCTTGAGGGCACTCTCAAGCTGATTGACAACTTGAGCATGCACACTCTCCCTCTATGTAAGATCACTCATCAACTTGACAAGACTCACACTCTACAACCATGTCATCCTTAACAAGCTTAGACCTAAGAGAAGCAATTTCAAAATAAGCACTCTCCAACATAGACTTAAGCTCTCTACTCTCATGAACAGCACTGCAAAGTTTATCATCTTGCAAAAGCAGAATATCATGCAAATGATCAAGTTCGGAAGACAGCTCATCAAGAGTGGGTGGTACCTCGCTTGTGTTGGAGTCGGATCTAGAGTCGGTGTCATGGTCGTTCTTTGCCATGAAGCAAAGCCCGGTGAAGTCATCCTTTCTCTTGACTCATGGCTTTTCAACCTCCTCCTCCGAGCTTGTAAGGCCTTCGCTTGATGTGAGGTCAACATCGCTCAAGGCGGCAACGCAGGCGCGTGCAATGGCCTTGGCGAACTACTTGGTGTTCTTGCCCTTCTTGTAGAAGCGGTTCTTCTTCTGCTTGAAGTCTTCAGTGTTGTTGTCACGGTACCCAACCTTCTTCTTCTTCTTGGGACAATCAGCGATGAAGTGTCCCTGGTCACCGCACTCGAAGCAGGTTCTTGAACCACCTCCTCTTCTCTCCTTCTGGTTGTTGTAGAACCTCCTGAACTTCCTTGTGAGCAAGGACAGCTCCTCGTTATGAATGCACTCCATCTGTTCATCGGAAGCTGCAACAAGAGAAGACAAAGTAAACTCCAAGGAAGACTTGTCAAGTGAGGGGTTAGTTCTATAAGAAGCATCACTGTGACTAACCTTCTAAGAGCTAGAAAGCAAAGCCATGCTAGAAGCAGGAATAGCAATATTAGGACGAGATTTCCTAGACAGTTCATGAGATTTCAGCATGCTATACAGTTGCTCACAGTTTAAGGTGTTGAAGTCACCAATTTCTTCTAGAGCTGCAATTTTAACCCCTGAAACATTTTCATCAAGTGAATACAACAGTTGCTTAGCTCTATCATTGTCATTGTACACAAGGTTACCACAATCCCGCAAGTTGCACACAATTGCCTCAAACCTACGAAAGGTGTCATCTAGTGACTCGCCAGGTTTTTGTGCAAAGGTTTGGTACTGTCTATTGTAAGAATCCTTACACATAGACTTGACCTGGTTGGTACCCTCATGGTAAGTGTAGAGCTTAACCCAAATAGCATGAGTAGTATCAAGGTGTGCAACCCTATCATGTTCACTCCTACCAAGTGCAGAGAGCAGAATATTGATAGCTTTGGAGTTGTTCTCATACCCGACTAACTCACCTACAGAAGCAGTGTTCAGGTCTTGTGGTATAGCATACTCTTGATCATCAATCTCCTAAATTGCACGTCCTTGACTCAGCAGATACGCCTTGGTCCATGACTTTCAGTAGGGGAAGTCTTCTCGAACATCCACACGCTTCTCCATGTCGCCTTCGGATCACAAGGTCGATGAAGGTCAACTAGTGATCAAACCGGCTCTGATACCAATTGAAGGACCGAGAAGGTGACCAGAGGGGGGGGGGTGAATGGGAGCCAATCAAAATTGTCCAAGAGAACTTGGCCTATATCCCCAAAACAACCCAAGCTAACCTCCCAGCCGATCACCAAGACTACACACACCAACTAGTGGTGTACTAGCCCTAGGAGTGATCAACCACAACAAGAAACACAACGGAAACAAAAAGGAAACAGCAAAGACTCGAGATAGTTAAAAACCTCACAAACTGCACCTTACTGAACCACCACCGGCAGTGCCGATCAGGACCATCAGCAGTGCTGGTTGGCCCCATCGGCAGTGCCGATCTGGCCTATCGGCAGTGCTGGTGTGGGATTCTAAGACCCACCGACAGTGCCGGTCCTAGTCATCGGCAGTGTCGATCAACCCTGACAGAACAGTAGAAACTTTTGGGAATTTAACAAATCTTCTCCAAAACCTAACCAAACAAACTCCAAATGATGCGATTTTTGGACCAGTGAATCCTCATCACATCATGACCTTAATCCTAGAAAATCATCTCAATTGGCTCAAGGAATCATCACGAATTTCAGATCTTGTGCCAAGAACACCAAAAAGGGAAAACTTGAGAAATCCTTCAAATAGAAGGTGCTAGAGCTATTGAATCATTCAAGGATCCATAGAGGATTGTTCTAGCTCATCCTAGCAACAAGTTTCTCAAGAAATCTTGGACAAAAATTCGTCCAAAAGTGAGATCGAAAATGACCACGAAAATAGCTCCGAAAATAGGAAAAAGGGAATATCAGGATTCAAGTGAAGAGGGAAATCTTGAGCATGAAAATACTTCTCATATCATAGAAAGGAGCTTACAAGATCCATAGGTACAAGGCTAGGAAGTCACCCTCTTCCTCCCACTATTTGGAAGAGCAAGAGCTGTCTCTCACACACCCTTTCCTCTACGCTAAAACGTGAAGTCCTCTCCTAGTACTTTGAATAGAGTCCTAACACAAGGCTAATGGGAAGAGAGGCCCCTCTCCCACTAGCCACACCTCTCCTTGTATAGGCCTAGGGTCTATTGTCCACATGACCACTCTACCCTTGACCTACATAACACACCCACCTACCACCGGGGGCACAACCGTCCATCTTTTTCCTCATCGTCCGAATGCCATCGGACGCTTCACGTCTTTGCTTCATCTCAAAGCAAGCTCCATGATGGTGCCATGTGCACCACCAACAAACACCACCGGTTTTGAGGCCCAAACCAGGAAACCATCTTGCACGCTTCTCAAAGTGTGACTTCTCGATGTTGACGCGTGTCACCTTGTCCCACGATCCTAACCACCGGCAAGTCTCTCCCAGTCCCTGTCCATTGGGCCCCCTTGTCACTTGCACCGGCATCTCGATCGCCTTGACTTGGTCAACAAGCTATGGCGCCCCTTCCCGGGTGATCGAGGTCCCGACAGTGCTGATAACACAGACACATGATAATACAACATTGGCTCGAATTAAAGTTGAATATTACATCATTAAGTCATCAGACTGTAGCGGAATATTACAGGTTCATAGTGTTTTTGAAAACACAACAGAAGTAAATAGTGATAAGGAGCTATGAGCTCGATGATGCATCATAGTAATGGTTCATGCCCGAAGAACCATCACTCTAGCAACACACATCACTGCGGCGGCGAGTCGGACTCCCAGTGGGCGGTCCAACCCTCAGGGACTTGCATGTCCCAGGGAAGCACATCTACAGGCAATTCTACTTCTTCATTACCTGAAAACAACAGTGGCACAAAGCCTGAGTACTAATTACTCAACAAGTCTTACCCGTCGGACATCTAGACATGCAATGGCTCTAATAGGTGGCTTGTTTGAAAAGACTCGCACTAAGCAACCCATTAGTTCTATCAAGTTTTACTTCTCAATTTAACTGGGTAGAGTAGAATGTAACTTTAGTTGCAACAATAAGAGAATAAAGCAATACATAAGGTAAGTACAACATAAGAGCAATAATAGTAACATCAACAATAATCATCATAATCAATTTCCAAGTACCATATGCAACTACGTGATGACTCAGTGACCAAGTGGTACTCATTAATGCGAGGGACAACAATTGTAGTTGATTTACACCAGCTGGGATAACCCAAGATACACGACACATACGCACCAATTATGGTCGTATATGGCAAACTTTCGCAAGGATGAAAAACAACTCGGTCCGGGTCCAGTCTCAGTGAGTGGGCATGCCGTCCTGCCAACAGTACTTCACGGTATGAACCGCCCACTCCAGCAGCAGAAGGGTCAACGACCACTGTACTAGGTACCATCCTTATTGCCGCACCGATGCTACATTAGTTTACTAGTGCCCATAGACTAGCATGCATTTGGTATTGTTCAATACTTGACCAAGGGGCCGACCATGGACGGGTCCTAGGTTTGACAAGGCAGGGCTACCGTAGTCAACACCCATGTGTTGCTGCAAACCTACACATGCATCATCCCTGCCCGGTCATAACATCAAAATAAACTTCTTTTATTCATTCCCGTTCCAGTGGTCCAATTCATTTCTTAGTAATGATATCTACCGAGTCTAGCAATTACTAAGCATAGCGACACAGTACCGATACTACCAAAGTTCTATTGACAATGGCATAGGTCATTTGGTTTCATGCAAGGTGGGTTCTAACCAACTCCTATGACCTAATGCAACAATAATCACGGACACAAGTAATATTGAAAACTAGCAAACTTTATCAAAAAGGCGAATGTAAACCGAGGCTTGCCTAGATCGATGTTAGTGCTAGCAACTACAATTTCTTGTTCCTAAGGATCAAGGTCCTTCTGATTATCCTCTTCTTGCTCCTGGTCGTCGTTGCCTATATGATCGAATTGTATTAACGACATTATCGATATACCGTTCACTGAAATGATATGATGCATACAAGCACCTTGTGTTTTAATGTTAACTAAAATTATTATTATGTTCTCGAAGCCATATGCATCAGAGAAGTTGGGTTGTTAGTTATGATTTTAAGTATATCTATCCTTTATGCAATTAAACAAAGTAAATGAGGGATATAAGCAATTAAATTAATTAACCAAGT
This sequence comes from Eleusine coracana subsp. coracana, assembly GCA_032690845.1. Lineage (NCBI taxonomy): Eukaryota > Viridiplantae > Streptophyta > Magnoliopsida > Poales > Poaceae > Eleusine > Eleusine coracana. Next base: position 46,666,718 of record CM064426.1, on the reverse strand, counting down.
AATTTTATGTTTCTGGACATGTGTGATTTACTGTGCATAGAGACTTGTGTGAGTGATTTTTGTGCCAAGTGGCAAGGGCCAATTATTTACAGAATAATTACTAGAATTTATTTAAGCAACACACTAATTAAATTCCAGAGCCTAAAATAATTCATATTTTGCCAAATCATAATTTGTGGTGGTAGATAATCATGTATTTACTAAGCATGCCAAAAATCAGGACTAAATTCCATCCCTAGAATTTTTGGTGAATTAATTGGTGTTTGGACAATTAAATGTGTTAACACAAATAAATGTACAGTGACAGTTATTTATTATTTTACTAAAATGGAGCACTTCAAAATGAGTCTAGAAAAATTTGTTTGGGGCTCATTGGGTTTATAAATGTATTACTATGAGTTTCCAAAGTTAAAGCAGTTTCTGGGAATTTTTCTGGTATTTTCCTGGTTTAAAGCTGCCACGTAGGTGACACCTCGGCTACATGCAGGCGCCACATCAGTGCCACGCAGGCTGCCAGTAAGCGCCAGTCAGCACTGCCGGACAGAGGGTTGTCTTCGCCGGAGGGCTCGCTGGCGGTTGCTACGCGGGGAAACAGCTCATCGTGGGAGCAAGGAATTGATGTGCGCACCGAGGCGGAGGGGATGGGGGGTTCGTGAGGTGGACTTCTCACCGGAAGATGGTCGGTGACGAGAGGCGGCGGAAAGGCGATGTTCGGCGGCGTCGCGGAGGGGGCCTAGGGCAGGAAATTGGTCGGGGTTTGCTTCGACAGCTTCACAGGAGCACCACGAAGAGCGACATCCAGTCGGCGTGCGTCGGTGATGGCCAGAAGTAGGGGCTCATCGTTGAGGCGGCTTCTGTGATCGGCGGCGAGGAGCAGAACTAGAAAAAAAACAACACGCTGGTGACATGAGTGGTGAAAAAGGGAAAGGAAAATGTCAGAGATATGCGCCAGGTATTTGCGCTCGCGAGAGAAGAAGAAAGAGGCAACGCGGCTCACCGGGGACTGAGAATTTTGCAGTGATGTGCCAGAGTCGGTCGTCGGGGAGAAGCTCGGTTTTTCTCAAATTACTTCAAACTTGCTGGAAGCTTGGCCCAGCATTGGTGATGGGGTGTGGAGGAGATGTGTGCGCGCAGTTTGGTGGTGTGGGTTAGGTTCTGGTGGTAGTAGAAAAGTAGGACTTCGAGCTCGAGCTCGCTCGGTAATGGTGGGTGCAGGGGCAGAGAGGTAGAGGGAAAAACGAGAGAGAGCGGAGAGCAAGTGCTGAGTGAGGACAAGACGTGTGCGTTGCGGTGCGCCTTGATGCCGCGTGAAGTTTTAGCGGGATGGTTGGTAGCCGGGAGCGGCGAGAGCGCGAGGAATTGAAGCTGTGGTAGCGGCCATGTCTGTGGCATGCAGAGAGGAGAAGAGGGGGAAAGCGACCGTTGGCTCACGCGCTCGGCAGAGGCAGAGGGGTAGAGGGGTCAACGGCGCTGTAGCTCCGCGGGATTCCGAGGCGGGAGCAGGCACTGGCGTGTGGCAGAGAGAATCGGCGGCAGGGGGGGCTCTGCGCCAGTTTATGAGGACATCACTCCTATGGATACACACAACACTCCTCCAAATCTGGACTTGCAAGGTCCAATGACTAGAGCTCGTGCACGACAACTAAATTATGAGGTGAGCTCGTTCCTACGTTCTTCGCTATATGTTACTTTTGAGAATGGTTTGCTACCTAATGATTATTTTATGATTAGAAACCATGGAGAGGACCAGGAGATGATGGGAGAAGGATTTGGAAACGTGGAGGGCCAGCAAGGGCTTGGAAGCCAAAGTGGAGGCCCAATCAAAATCGACTTCGAGTCTATTTCGGGGCCCAGGACCAGTCTGTACTAAAACGGTCGCCCAGGACGCATACGGACTCGGATTTGGACGTTCTACATATGCACGGAAAGATAAGGAGAAGACCTTTCCAATGCCGCCGGCCTCATGTCAAAATTCATCAGGAGTCATCGGGAATCGTCAAAACAAGAGAGAATCCAGAATCTATGTCGGTGCTGCGTCGCTTATTTTTTGTCTTTGGGCCATGTATCTAGTTGAGCCCAATTCGGGGCGCGTCCAGAGGGTCTTGCACGACCCTAGGGTCTTTATATACAGCCGCCGCCGCACTATTAGGGTTCGGGTTTTGCTTAGATCAATTCTGTTCATAAACAGTTTCGCCGTTCATCGGTTTGTGAGACCCCAACTTCGAGAGTTTAATCATACATCTGCAATTGTGTTGCATTCTTCGTTGTTCTTGCTCGTGTTCTTGATTCGCAGGCAGGGATTAGCCTTCTCGGCAAGGTCAATCGTCTTTTGGACGGTTGATAACCAGAGGAGACGTCGTGCTGCGATTGCGGGGTTTAGAACGTGCTGTTCTGAAGCCGGATCGATTTGTGTGTCGCCTCCGACCAAATCAACTTACCAAGAACCTTTCGGAAGATCGGGAACCCTTGTCCACACCAAGTGGTAATCAGAGCTTCAGGTGCACCGTCAGGTTCATACTACCCTTTAGTTTTGTTTTCGTGTTCTTCCTATCGTCCACTGAAAATACCAAAAAAAATTTTTCCCCGCCCATAACCACGTATTTAGCCTTTGCATATTTCAATTTCAGAGTCCGTAGTGTTGAGTTTGTGCCCTAGTTCTTGTTTAATCGCTGGTTTAGTTTGTGTTTTTGTCGTCAGTAGTGTTTCCCTTGCAACCCTAGCCGCCATCCCCCTCACCATCCTCGGTTTTGTCGGCTTTGTGTGCTAGGGTTGATTGATCAACACGACCACCCTAGTCCCACCCTAAACCTACCCTCACCACCTCGGACCAATTTTCATAAATCCCACTTTCCACTGCATCCACCTCGCCAAAAAAAAAAAAAAAAAACTCCCTACCCGACCCCAAGCCCGACTCGGATTTCACTGAAACCACCGGGTTCTTCAAAATCGATTCCGACACCCCTTCGGTAAAACAGGCATAACTTTTCGCTCGGTTGTCCATTTTGGCTGAAATTTTTATAGGTGATTCTAGACGAAAAGTTGAGCCCTGTGTGCCCTCGTCAAAAAATTCAAAAAAAATCGGGAAGATAAAGAAAAAATTCATTCAAGTTGAAACCCGACGTTTTCTGAAACTTCAAGATTTTCTGTAGGCCACGTCCTAGCTCGGTTTGAGCTGAAATTTTTTGTGGTTTCTTCCTGTTTGCTAGTCAGTTGGAAAAAAATATCAAAAAAATAAAATAAAAAAAAAGAAATTTGAGATTCCTACTAGTGCTCCATCTAGCCCCCTGAAATTTCTGAGTTTGGCTGTTTTACACTAAGCCCCCTGTTATCGGCTGTGTCCCTTTGTCTCCTTGTTTCTTCTTTGCTATCACTACTGTTCTAGGACATAGTAAGACCAGCAACTAGGGACAAGTTACTTGGGCACTTATTCAGCTTTACTATCTGTTTTTGATTTGTGTGCCACTCATATATACATATTTGGCCTTCCTAGCTCTACATACTTCTTCTGGACAGCACATAGGTTATTTGGTAACCCTTGCAATCGTGGAACACTTCTCCCTGGTATCCTTCGCTTTGTTGTTTTCAGAACTTTGTAAGAGCTTTGCAAGAAGCTTACTTTTGCTGTGTTGAGAGGCACCACTGCTTAGTAGTTTTGTAGGGATAACCTTCACTTTTTTTGTTTCCTGTTTTGGTGTTTCTGATGTCAGGAAGCGACGGGGAGGGTGCTTCACCCTCAAAATTGGATGAGTGCGTGAGCCAAAATCAGTTACAGAAGGCTTTGCAGGCGGTTCAGAGTGATTTGGCAGAAACGATCACCAGGGCCGTCACCGACGCCGTCACCAAGCTTCACCTAGGAGAAAGCATTGAGCGGTTGGATAAGAGAGTCTCTAAGTTAACCGATCAGGTTGTCGAATTGGAGACCGCTCACAAGACCAACAACAACAACAACAACAACAACAACACCAACACCAACAACAACACCAACAACGACGTTGAAGGCGATCATGATGAAGCAACGGTGTATAAGGCTGATGGCACCGTCGATAGGTCAGCTACAAGGACCGCAAGGTTACGACGCCGTTTGCAATGTAACCCTCAATGTATGGGTGGTTTCCACAACCACACCCATCGCACACAAGGTAACTATGCTCCAGATGATTCGTATGCTAAAATTAAGTTTTCAATTCCTTCGTTTTCGGGTCAATACGATGGTGATGCTTACCTTGATTGGGAAATGACGGTAGAACAAAAATTTAATGCCCACCTTGTTCCTGAACAACATAGAGTTAGACAAGCCACTAGTGAGTTTAAGGACTTTGCTATTGTTTGGTGGAGTGGTCTAGCTGCTGAAACCGATTTGCCTACTACTTGGGAAGAACTTAAGGTAGAAATGCGTGATCGTTTTGTTCCTCCTTCTTTTTATAGATAAATTCGTAATAAACTGCAGCGTTTAGATCAAGGAGATAAAACTGTTCAGGAGTATTTTAGTGAGCTTCAGAAGGGTTTGATTCGTTGTGCTGTGGTTGAAAAAGTAGAGGATCAGATTTGCCGCTTTTATTCTGGTTTGAGAAAAGAAATTCAGGACATCCTTGATTATAAAGAATTTTATACCCTCAACCAGTGTTTCCAGTATGCTATGCTTGCAGAGAAAGAATCACAGGGACTTTTCCAGGCTTTTGAGGAGTACAGCAAGTCCAGGAATTTCTACCCACCACGGCCGACGGGGACTTCGGGGCTGCCCAAGCCATCTTTCCGGTCGCCCCCACCAGCTAGTGTTGTTTCTGTAGCACCAAGATCAGCCCCTGCCCCTTCTACGCGCTCAGGTAAAAATTCTGTGCAGGTACCGGCTAGTAGTGCCTCCTCTGTTGCTTCGACGGGACGCACTACAGGGATTCAGTGCCACCGCTGCCATGGTCTTGGCCATGTGCAGAAAGATTGCCTAAGTAGGCGGGCATATGTGGCGACAGATGATGGCGGTTACATGAGCGCCTCCGATGTGGAGGATGAGGAGGAGGATGTCGCTGCCACCAGCGGTGACCTCGTCCTTGGAGGCGGAGATACCACGGGCTATATGAATATTATTGTGCAGCGTGTGCTTAGCACACAAGTCCAGCAGCCCGAGATGATGCAGCGACATAACTTGTTCCAGATTTTCTTCGTCATCAAGAACCGTCGGGCACGTGTCATCATTGATGGAGGAAGCTGCAACAATTTGGTGAGTTCTGATGTGGTTAAGAAGCTTGATTTGACCACACGCCCACATCCACATCCATACTACATTCAGTGGTTAAATGACTCTGGAAAAGCTAAGGTAACACAAACTTGCAGAGTTCCTTTTTCCATTGGTTCCTATGTGGATTCTGTTGATTGTGATGTTGTACCCATGCAAGCTTGTTCACTTTTATTGGGTAGACCTTGGGAATTTGATAATGATGCTGTACACCATGGTAAAAGTAATAAGTACACTTTTATGCATAAAGGAACTAAAATTACTTTGTTACCAATGACCCCTGCTGAAATTGTACAAGCTAATTTAGAACGAGCTGCTAGTTTGAAAAATAAACGCCCTGAAATTCAGCAACTTGTTAATTCTGCTTCTACACCAAGTAATGTTAATGATTCTTCATGTTCTAAGGGTGCTGCAATTAAATTACAAGGCCGTTCATGTCTTGCCACAAAATCTGAGCTTGCTGAAATTTCTACTGATGATATTTGCTATGCTTTGATATGCAAACAAGCCTTGTTTTTGCTTGGTGATATTGCTTCTACTGCTTTGCCTCCTGCTGTCACTAACCTTTTGCAGGAGTATGAGGATGTTTTCCCAGCTGAGATACCCCCGGGATTGCCACCTTTGAGAGGGATTGAGCATCAAATTGATTTGATTCCTGGTGCTACTTTACCAAACCGTGCTGCTTATAGGACCAACCCTGAGGAGACTAAGGAGATACAACGACAAGTCCAAGACCTTTTGGATCGTGGGTATGTTCGTCAATCACTTAGTCCTTGTGCTGTTCCTGTACTTTTGGTTCCTAAGAAAGATGGTTCTTGGCGTATGTGTGTAGATTGTAGAGCCATTAATAACATTACTATTAGGTATCGTCATCCTATTCCTAGGCTAGACGACATGCTTGATGAGTTATGTGGTGCTATAATTTTCACTAAAATTGATTTGCATAGTGGCTACCATCAAATTAGAATGAAACTTGGAGATGAATGAAAAACAGCTTTCAAAACCAAATTCGGGTTGTATGAGTGGTTAGTAATGCCTTTTGGGTTAACTAATGCACCCAGTACTTTCATGCGTTTGATGAATGAGGTTTTAAGACCTTTTATTGGCAAATTTGTGGTTGTTTACTTTGATGATATATTGATTTATAGCAAATCCACGGATGATCATATGATTCATTTGCGTGCTGTTTTTGATGCTTTGCGAGTTGCACGTTTATTTGGTAACCTTGAGAAGTGCACCTTTTGCACGGATCGAGTCTCTTTTCTTGGCTATGTTGTGACTCCACAGGGAATTGAGGTGGATGAGGCGAAGATTGAAGCCATAAAGAGCTGGCCTGTACCAAAAACTATCACACAGGTGAGGAGTTTTCTTGGTCTTGCAGGATTCTACCGCCGCTTTGTCAAAGATTTCAGCACCATTGCTGCACCATTGCATGAGTTGACAAAGAAGGGTGTTGACTTCCATTTTGGTAAGGTACATCATGAGTCTTTTGATTCTTTGAAGGAAAAACTTACACATGCACCATTGCTGCAATTACCCAATTTTGATAAGACTTTTGAGCTTGAATGTGATGCTAGTGGTATAGGCATTGGTGGTGTTCTGATGCAAGATGGTAAACCTGTTGCATACTTTAGTGAGAAAATTACTGGGCCTGTTTTGAATTATTCCACGTATGATAAGGAACTATATGCACTTGTACGTTCTTTAGAAACGTGGCGTCATTATTTGTTGCCCAAAGAATTTGTTATTCATTCTGATCATGAATCACTTAAGTATATTCGTTCTCAAGGCAATTTGAACCGTAGACATGCTAAATGGGTTGAGTTTATTGAGTCTTTTCCTTATATAATTAAACATAAGAAAGGGAAGGATAATGTGATTGCTGATGCTTTATCGAGGCGATATACTTTGTTGTCTCAACTTGATTGTAGAATTTTTGGACTTAAGGCAATTAAAGAACAATATGTTGCTGATGTCGATTTTAAAGATGTATTGCTGCACTGTAAAGAAGGTCGTGCTTGGCACAAATTTGTGTTGAATGATGGATTCTTGTTTAGAGCTAACCGCCTATGCATTTCAGTTGGTTCCGTTCGTCTTTTGTTGTTGCAGGAGGCGCATGGAGGTGGATTGATGGGTCATTTTGGTGCCAAGAAGACGGAGGATATTTTGGGCACACACTTCTTTTGGCCAAGGATGAGGAAAGATGTTGAGCGTTTTGTTGCTCGCTGCACTACATGTCAAAAAGCTAAGTCTCGATTGAATCCACATGGTTTATACATGCCACTTCCTGTTCCTTCTATTCCTTAGGCGGATATTTCTATGGACTTTATTTTAGGACTGCCTAGGACTAAGAGGGGGAGCGATAGCATTTTTGTTGTCGTGGATCGTTTTTCCAAGATGGCACACTTTATATCATGTCATAAAACTGATGATGCTAGTTATATTGCTGATCTTTTTTTCAAAGAAATTGTACGTTTGCATGGTATGCCTTCTACTATTGTTTCAGATCGTGATGCAAAATTCTTGAGTCATTTTTGGCGCACGCTTTGGAATATGTTGGGTACAAAGTTGTTATTTTCTACAACTTGTCATCCACAAACTGATGGACAAACTGAGGTTGTGAACCGCACTTTGGGTACTATGTTGCGAGCTGTTTTGAAGAAAAATTTGAAGCAATGGGAAGAATGCTTACCTCATGTTGAGTTTGCTTATAATCGGGCAACACATTCTACTACCAAGGTAAGTCCATTCAAGGTAGTGTATGGTTTTGATCCCCGTACTCCACTTGATATACTTCCTCTACCTATTAATGAGAGAGTTCATATTGATGCTAAGGAGCGTGCTGAATTTATTTTGCAAATACATGAGACCACTAGACTTAGCATTGAAAAGATGAATGAAAAGTATAAAATTGCTGGTAGTAAGGGAAGAAAGGAAGTAAAGCTTGATGTAGGAGATTTAGTGTGGTTACACTTAAGGAAGGATAGATTTCCAGAATTGAGAAAGTCTAAACTAATGCCTAGAGCTGATGGTCCATTCAAAATAATAGAGAAGATTAATGATAATGCATACAAACTTGAGTTGCCTCCCGAGTTCGGGGTTAGTCCTATTTTTAACATTTCAGATTTGAAACCATACTTGGGAGAAGAGGATGAGCTTGAGTCGAGGACGACTCCACTTCAAGAGGGGGAGGATGATGAGGACATCACTCCTATGGATACACACAACACTCCTCCAAATCTGGACTTGCAAGGTCCAATGACTAGAGCTCGTGCACGACAACTAAATTTAGAGGTGAGCTCGTTCCTACGTTCTTCGCTATATGTTACTTTTGAGAATGGTTTGCTACCTAATGATTATTTTATGATTAGAAACCATGGAGAGGACCAGGAGATGATGGGAGAAGGATTTGGAAACGTGGAGGGCCAGCAAGGGCTTGGAAGCCAAAGTGGAGGCCCAATCAAAACCGACTTCGAGTCTGTTTCAGGGCCCAGGACCAGTCTGTACTAAAACGGTCGCCCAGGACGCATACGGACTCGGATTTGGACGTTCTACATATGCACGGAAAGATAAGGAGAAGTCCTTTCCAATGCCGCCGGCCTCATGTCAAAATTCATCAGGAGTCATCGGGAATCGTCAAAACAAGAGAGAGTCCAGAATCTGTGTCGGTGCTGCGTCGCTTATTTTTTGTCTTTGGGCCTTGTATCTAGTTGAGCCCAATTCAGGGCGCGTCCAGAGGGTCTTGCACGACCCTAGGGTCTTTATATACAGCCGCCGCCGCACTATTAGGGTTCGGGTTTTGCTTAGATCAATTCTGTTCATAAACAGTTTCACCGTTCATCGGTTTGTGAGACCCCAACTTCGAGAGTTTAATCATACATCTGCAATTGTGTTGCATTCTTTGTTGTTCTTGATTGTGTTCTTGATTCACAGGCAGGGATTAGCCTTCTCGGCGAGGTCAATCGTCTTTTGGACGGTTGATAACCAGAGGAGACGTCGTGCTGCGATTGCGGGGTTTAGAACGTGCTGTTCTGAAGCCGGATCGATTTGTGTGTCGCCTCCGACCAAATCAACTTACCAAGAACCTTTCGGAAGATCGGGAACCCTTGTCCACACCACCAGTGAGGAGGAAGAAGAGGAAATTTTCCTCTGAACCCCCTCGAAGAAAAGATTTAGTGCAAACAGGTCCCTAGTCAAAGCTAGTTTTTATTAATTCAAAATAAAATAGCTAGGGATTTCCTAAAATGGTGAAATTTGGCGGACTGACTATTTAAATGGTGGAGAACACTCTGGTGAAATTTATTTGGAATTTTCATAAAAATATTGGTAGAATTTATTAATTGCATTAATTAGTTACTTAAGAATCAATTAATTAATTATGGGTCTTGCTAAGCAGATAAAATGCCCAATAAATTCATAATATTCTATTTTATTATTACTAAACTGTTGATGAATTTATTTGGCATGAGTTGTATTGAAATTTTTAAATTGCTTCAATAACTTGGTTGCAGGGTTTTTATTTGCCTAGAATTAATTCAAATAGATAGGTTCTAACATTTCATGCTATAATTTCCATGATTTGTGCTCCTCATATTTGTTAAATTAAGGTGAGACACCTAGGGTGTCACAGCCCTCCCTCCTTAAAGAAATCTCATCCTGAGATTATGAACAGGCAAACTAGAGGGAAGTACGGTGGTCATAGTATACCTGTGTATGACGACCCAAATTCCGGGTAGTGAGTGCTCAAAAATTCTTCAGATTCCCAGGTAGACTCATCCTCTGAGTGGTTACTCCACTGAACTTTGTAGAATTTAAGGATTCTATTACGGGTTGTGCGCTCTTTCTCGTCGAGGATCTTTATGGGTTGTTCGGAGTAGGTGAGATCGGGTTGGAGTTGGTCATACTCTTCTAGGATTTTGTCGATGGGTGGTTTGAGACACCGCTTTAGCTGAGAGACGTGAAAGGTGTGATGAACTCCAGATAGATTGGCGGGTAACTCCAGCTTATAGGCTATATTCCCACATCATTCCAAAATTTGGAATGGCCCAATATAACGGGGAGCTAACTTTCATTTGAATCCAAACTGTTGGATACCCTTCATAGGCGACACTTGAAGATAGACATAGTCACCCTTGTTGAAATATAGTGGCCTACGTCGTCTGTTTGCATACTTCTCTTGACGGCATTTAGCAGCTTTAAGATTTTCTTTAATGGTACGAACCTTTTCTTTAGCATTCTTGACAAGGTCAGGACCAAAGGTTACTCTTTCTCCAGATTCAGACCAGTTCAGCGGTGTTCTACAACTGCGATTATAAAGTGCTTCAAATGGTGACATTTTTAGACTCTCTTGGTAACTATTGTTGTATGGGAATTCCGCATAAGGAAAATACTCATCCCAATTGCCACCATGTGTTAAGACACATGCTCTAAGCATATCCTCCAAAATCTGGTTGACACGCTCGGTTTGTCCGTCAGTAGCAGCATGGTAAGCAGAACTTCGGATCAACTTGGTACCCAGAGATGCATGCAGTTGTTCCTAGAAATGAGCGACAAACTGCGAGCCACGATCTGTAACAATGGTCTTGGGTACTCCATGAAGACATAGAATTCTTGTTATGTATAGTTCTGCATATTGCTTTATTTTGTAGGTGTTATTGATCGGTATGAAGTGGGCAGATTTTGTGAGTCCGTCCACAACGACCCAAATCGAATCATGCTTCCGAGATGTGAGAGGGAGACCAACAATAAAATCCATGCTGATGTATTCCCAATTCCAGGCAGGAATACTCAATGGTTGAAGTAATCTGGCCTGTTTCAAATGATCAGCCTTAACTCTCTAACAAGTATCGCATTCTGTGACATATCGAGCAACTTCTCGCTTCATCCTTGTCCACCAAAAATTCTTCTTCAAGTCTTGGTACATTTTATTACTACCGGGATGGATAGAATATTTGGAGTGATGTGCTTCATCTAAGATCTTCCGTCGGAGTTCGAAGTCTTTTGGTACTACTAAACGGTTATTGAACCACAGAGTACCGTCTGAGTCTTGGGTGAAGCATTTTGCTTTACCATCCTTAATGTTTTGACGGATATGGGTCATACCAACGTCCTTTTTCTGTGTAGCAATGATTTCTTCAGGAACAGTAGAATGTACACTTAGGTTGCTAATCACTACAGTAGGTGAAACGTGAAGGCTGGGTTCTAACGTAGTGATGTCGTTATTGTCGTGGTGATATTCTAGCATTAATTGGTTGCAGTGTACCTTCCTACTTAACACATCGGCGACTATATTGGCCTTGCCTAGATGATAATGAATCTCCAGGTTATAATTCTTAATAAATTCTAGCCACCAACGTTGTCTCATGTTCAGATCAGTCTGGGTGAAGATGTATTTCAAGCTCTTATGGTATGTGTAAATGTGTACTAAGTTGCCGAGCAAATAATGCCTCCATATTTTCAGTGCAAGTACAACTGCAGCTAGCTCCAAAGCATGAGTTGGATAGTGCTCTTCATGCTTCCGTAGCTGTCGAGATGCAAAGGCTATGACACGACCTTCTTGCATGAGTACACATCCAAGTCCTGTCCCAGACGCATCACAATATACGTCGAACGGCTTGGTGATGTCTGGTTGAGCCAATACTGGGGCAGTGGTCAATAATTTGTTCAATATTTGAAATTCTTCTTCACATCTGTCATTCCAATCGAACCTTTTCTCCTTTTTCAGCAGCTCCGTGATAGGTTTGGTCAGCCGAGAAACGTTTGGAATGAACCTACGATAATATCCGGCTAGCCCGAAGAAACTGCGTACTTGGTGAACTGTCTTTGGTGGCTTCCAGCCTAGCACATCCTGAACTTTGCCAGGGTCCACTGAGATACCTTCTGCAGAAACTATGTGACCAAGAAATGGCACACGGTCCAACCAAAATTCACACTTGCTGAATTTTGCATACAGCTTGTGATCTCGGAGGCGTTGAAGAACAATGCGAAGATGTTTGGTATGCTCTTCCTTGGACTTTGAATATATGAGGATGTCATCAATGAATACTACCACAAATTTGTCCAACTTTGGCATGAATACCGAATTCATGAGGTACATGAAATGGGCTAGAGCATTTGTCAATCCGAAGGACATTACTAGGTACTCGAATAACCCATACCTAGTAGAGAAAGCAGTCTTTGGAATATCTTCTGCTCTAATCTTTATCTGATGGTAACCCGAGCGAAGGTCGATCTTGTAAAAGACCTTGGCACCAGCCAATTGTTCAAAAAGGATATCAATTCGGGGTAATGGGTACTTATTTTTGATCGTGACTTCATTCAATGGCCGATAGTCAACAACCAGACGTAGAGATTTGTCCTTCTTCACGAAAATAGCAGGGCAGCCCCAAGGTGAAGTGCTTGGGCGAATGAATCACTTTTCCAATAACTCATTCAATTGCTTTTTCAATTCGGCCAACTCATTTGGGGCCATCTTATAGGGTCGACGAGATATCGGAGAAGTTCCTGGCTGTAGCTCAATCTTAAATTCCACTTCACGGTCAGGCGGTAGGCCAGAGATATCTTCGAGAAACACATTCGGATATTCACAAACAACAAGGATGTTCTCGAGTGATTGCCCTTCCAGGTGATGGACAATCAAGGCTTTTGATGAATTGATGTTTAGAGAAAGTGTGTCTTTTCCATGCAAAGGGGAGTTGATGTGAACGATCTGGGGCTCGATGTCTAGCATAGCTCTATGGGTTTTCATCTAGAACATACCCAAAATCAAATCAATCCCCTGGTGGCTAAGCATGATGAAATCCGTGGGGTAGATTTTCTTGTTTATTTCTAAGGGAGCTTTGCATACTATTTGATTGGCTCTAATTTGTCCAGCAGGTGAACGAACTGTGTAGCATTTTTCTATAGTCTGGGGTTGAAGATTAAATTTTTGCACACATGCTTGGCTAATGAAATTATGCGTAGCACCAGAATCAAAAAGTGCAAGGACAGGCTGGCGATAGAGCGAGAGTGTACCAGTCAACACGGGTTCACCCTGAGGGATGTCTTCAGCACTGGTGTAGTTCACTTGGGCACCACGAGACGAGCATTCACAGTCTTGTTCTGGATCTGACGCTGGTTGTTGTTGTTGCGCCTTGGTGCAGTGCAGTTCTTAGCAAAATGGATGGTATGACCACAATTGTAGCAAGGATAGTTGCTTCCACGATCAGCAGGTTGTGGGGCACGAGCATTCTGGTTTCCTTGCTGCTGATATGGTGCACGATACTGATTGTTCTGATGTTGGCGGTGCACGAGGTGGGAAGTTCTGTTGCTGTGGTGGCCTTGAGTAGTTCTGGCCAAACTATCGCTAAAACCGTTACTACGGTGATACCCGGAAACGCTGTCCGGTGGGGGAAGTATAAATCAGGCGATGCTTCGCCTGTGGGGCAGCAGAGGCAGTAGCAGGGGTCTTTCTCTTGTGATCTTCTTCTTCAACTTGGCGCATGGCGCCTTCCTGGACAATAGCAGCATTGACCAAGTTGTTGTATGTACCAGTTATCTGCCAAGTCAGACGTTCCTTGAGCGTGGCATTCATCCCACGTAGGAATGCGTATCTTTTCTTCTCCTCGGTATTAACATACTCAGTGGCATACTGAGCAAGATGATTGAAAGCTTTAGAATATTGGAGGACATTCCTCCCTCCTTGTTTTAGATCCATGAATTCCTGGAACTTCCTCTGCATGAGGCCAGCGAGGATGAAATGAGCACGAAAAGCAGCTTTGAATTCATTCCATTCGATGCGGCATCCAGCGGGCAGAGAAGCTTCATAGTTGGCCCACCAGGCACTAGCAGAGTCCCGGAGTTGTTGGGAGGCGAACAACACCTTCTGGTGCTCGGTGCATTCCAGCAGACCGAATTTAGACTCGGTCTGGCGTAGCCAGTGGTCGGCGTCCAACGGCTCTCTGGCACGCTCGAAGGTTGGTGGATGGGTGCCCAGAAAATCTGAGTAGGTGCTCTGTCAGGGCTGGTTATTGTTGTGGTGGTTGCCTCCTTGTCCAGCCAGATGGGTCGTGATGTCGACCAGTCGATGAAGTAGCTCAGAGTCATTTTGCTACCGGTTGAGCACAGCAGCCAGAACCTCAGCTAACAAACGCTCAGCATTAGCTCTTTTTGAGAGCTCTCAGGATCTTCCTGATTCCGAGTACGCACGATGCTGTAATTTATACGGTTGCACATTAGTTATTTCTCAAAATATTCCATAAAATCACATGCGCAAGGATATAAATTTGCAAGAGGCATGATAAAATTTCAGAAACGACAACCATCTTCATTAAATCAATTTAGAACATCATAACACAATTTCTTACACATTCGTGTCATGCCTAGCTATGGTATTGCGGACATGTTATGCAGGATTCACACTCCTAGACCGAACTAGGGATACATATACTACACGACAGCATATAGGGGTGTAGCGAATCATCTACTTCTGTACTAAGTCTTCCATCTCTTCTGGTTCTTTGGGTTCCATAGGTTCTTCTGGTTCTTCCAAATCCATCATTTCCATGTCATCAATATCGGCAGGTGCCATCTCCACATCGTCTTGTTCTCCATACTCTATGAAGATCTCATCCCAGTTCCCTTCAATAGGAAGATGGGCAGCCTTGAATGCGTTCAAGTTATCTTGAGCCTCAATCATGTCATGCTCAAAATCTACTGCATCTTGCAAGGCTTGGTCACGTTCTTCTATAATCGCATCCATCTCTTCATTCTTGGCTTGGATTTGCTGGTTCAGTTCTGCAATTTCTTCATCCTTAGCTTGTTTTTCGACCTCAGAAAGTCAAAGTGCAGAATGGAACACATCCAAACGCCGGCACAAGTTTGTGCACAAAGCAAAAGTGGACAAACCATAATACTCTATTATGGGCAACATAGGATCATGGTAGCGATGGTTTGGATCAAAGACGAAATCCACACGCCTAATCCACTCGAAGTCCATCACATCATTAATGGGCAGCAAGGCAACGGGTGTTCCAGCGACATCATGCTTGTGGTCTTCACAGAACCGAGTAAGTACCTTGAATGCAGCCACATTCCAGGTGGAAGGCAGATCTGTCCCGATGACGCTAATGGTCCAAGATTCCCATGCGGGAATGACCGAGTAATTGGCAGGAACCGCCACATGGATGACACATGAGGGGACTCCATGCTCCTGAAATTCCTTGCCAACATAGGTGGGAGGAATGGAATATCAGAATCTCTAGAGAACTCTCCAAAATAGGTGAACCATCCCTATGAACTCCAGGCCATCGGTAATCTCCCAATCCTGTGGTGGTTGTTCTTTGTTTTCAGCCATCTACAAAGAAAGTACTTTGATTGAGTCAATGAGTACGATTAAACTTTGTTGCAACAACAATAGCTACAAAGGGTACAACCAATGCACAACGTAAGTCATCATAGTCTCAGTACATGACTCGGAATATGTGGCCATCGAGTTACAAAAGCATCTCATGCATCAACCCCAAAATACAACAACCTCACATGGATCGACAAATGTTACCTACCCAACTGATCCTGACTACTGAGACTAATCTAGTCTACCACTATCCTCCTAGGTCCTGCCTCGAGCTGGTGCCTTGTAGTCTACGTCAGACTCCTCGTCCATATCCTCCTGCGGCTCCCCCTCCTCCGGTGCTACCGGTGGTGCAAGGGCTGCCTCGAGCTACTACTACAGGCCCTGGTTCTCCTGAGCCAGGGTCTCTAAATCCTCTCCCATAAGCTCCATCTCTTGCTGTGCAGCCGTCAACTGATGCTGCAGGTGCTCGTTGTGGTTGGCGCGCTGCTGCATAATCACGCCACGTCTGTCAACCTCCTGCGTGAGGTTGTCACGCTGTCCAGTCACCTCAGTAACGTGAGTCTCACTCGCCTCAAGAGTAGCGGTCAGCCGCTGAATCTCTCTCTGTTGTGCGTCGGCCTGTGTCTGTAGGTCATTCCTCTGCACCCAAACCTGCTCAGCCTCAGCCAGTATGATTTTGTTGTGGCTGCTAGCCTCCTCATCCAAGTTGAGGAGGTACTCGGAGTAGTAGGACACATGGTGGTACCCTACGTGGTATATCGGGTAGTCGTCGCGGCCGATGCACCTCACGCGCCTCTGCCAGACCAGGTTGGCCTGGTGCCAGATGGGGATCATCTCAAATGGATTCCTAGAGAGCGCTGCTGTGTGGCGCCCGTAGAAGTGGGTGAGAGCCCTGTGGGCGACTCTCTCCAAGCCCTCACAAAGACTCCCACAAGTCGTCGTGCTCTCCATACCCGCCATGTCGAGGTTGCGCGGGTGAGTGGGCACGCTGATGTGCACCTCTGCAAGAGTCATGCCGTGGCGACGGATCACACGGCCCTTGTAGGAGGGCATCTTGTCGTAGCCCAGCAAGCGTAGAAGATCCCACAAATGTGTAGGAAAGCCACGGTGGTGGAGACTGGTGGTGTAGCGTCACCCGTCGTGCAAAAGCTCCTCAAAACCGTGGTCACCCATCTAGAACATAAACCCAATGGTGAGTACAGTGTTCCATGAGTAACAATGCATTTCATATAAAAGTGCTATGAAATATAGTAACAAGGTTTTAGTTCACATTTTCCAGCCTTAAGGGTCAATAATACAACAATGGGTTTTAAAACAAATTCTATCTTGACTATACAACAGTCGGAAAAGTGGGTATCTCGAACAGAGAACAAAGTCTTAAAAATTTTGGCTTGGACTCATGTTACAGTACACTTTCATAGCTTTCCAGGTTGTATTTATACTCTCAAAATTCCAATTAAATCTGGACTTATGAATTTTGCCATTTCAGGTTGGAAGATTCTGTTTCAGATTGACAGAGGCTCGATGTTTTGGCTCTACTGGACAGAGGAAAACTGGTAAAATGGTGAAACCTATTGGAGATGAAAATAGACTTCAAAAGCTTTCCAGATTGGGTTCATACACCTAAAATTTCGGAGTACAACTTTAGTTATGAATTTTCTAAGTTCAGGGTCATGCTGGAAACAGTGAGTTGACAGATTGCACTTATCCCCTGCTTCTGAGGTGGTTACTGTTATGATCGAAATTTAATTTGAATTCTAGGTGACAGAGGATGTTGAGATCTTTCTAAAGAGTATTTATTTGCCTTATTTGGTTGAGTATTATAATAGTTATGAAATTTTGAAGTTGGCAGCTAGAAACATGACAGATTCTTGTTAACCTTGTTATTCAAAATTTTATACTTATCATGTTTAGAAAATTTTTATTCAGAGGTTGGTGAGAAAGGAGAGAACCATATTTTAGTTTAGTTATAATGGTATGCATGATGCAAAACCTTCATTTTATTATCCTATCGTTCCTCACAACACAACGCCTATCATTGCCGATACTTAGCGGCACGGATACTTGGTGACGACCCGCACTCAACACGTAAGTCACTCTAAATGTTATACTAACGGTGTTAGTGTACCTGCATAAGATCCATTGCAGAAACATTACATCAATTCAAAAGAAACTATAAAAATAAGCATAGTTTTACTAGTAACGACCCATGGAAAAGGATCGCCCCGTGATAAGTCACGAGCCAACAGTGTCTCGTATCCGTCTGCGAGCACAGACACTGATATCTCGCGTGTCGGTTAAGCACGCACGTACCTTCGTTTGAAGAAGCCGCAGATGCAAGTAATATAAATAAACATAACACAGGTTAGCTTTATCACCACCCTAATATCTATATGGGCAATACTAATGTTTCCTCACTCGTAACATCGAGGTTTTCAAAAATATGATTTATTTGTTGTATTATCATGGATCACGGCTCTGATACCAGCTGTGGCGCCCCTTCCCGAAGGATCGAGGTCCTGACGGTGCTGATAACACAGACACCTGATAATACAACAGTGGTTTCAATTTAAGTTCATAATGTTTTTGAAAACACAACGGAAGTGAATAACGATAAGGAGCTACAAGCTCGACGATACAGCATAGTAATGGTTCATGCCCGAAGAACCATCACTCTAGCAACACACATCACTGCGGCGGCGAGTCGGACTCCCAGTGGGCGGTCCAACCCTCAGGGACTTGCATGTCCCAGGGCAGCACATCTACAGGTAATTCTACTTCTTCATTACCTGAAAACAGTAGTGGCACAAAGCCTGAGTAATAATTACTCAGCAAGTCTTATCTGTCGGACATCTACACATGCAATGGCTCTAATAGGTGGCTTGTTTGAAAAGACTCGCACTAAGCAACCTATTAGTTCTATCAAGTTTTACTTCTCAATTTAACTGGGTAGAGTAGAATGTAACTTTAGTTGCAACAATAAGATAATAAAGCAATACATAAGGTAAGTACAAATAAGAGCAATAATAGTAACATCAACAATAATCATCATAATCAATTTCCAAGTACCATGTGCAACTATGTGATGATTCAGTGACCAAGTTGTACTGAATACTGCGAGGGACAACAATTGCAATTGATTTACACCAGCTAGGATAACCCGAGATACATGACACATACGCACCAATTAAGGTTGTATATGGCAACCTTTCACAAGGACGAAAAACAACTTGGTCCGGATCCAGTCTCAGCGAGTGGGCATGCCGTCCTGCCAACAGTACTTCACGGTATGAACCACCCACTCCAGCAGCAGAAGGGTCAACAACCACTGTACTAGGTACCGTTCTCATTGCCTTGCCAATGCTACATCAGTTTACTAGTGCCCATAGACTGGCATGCATTCGGTACTATTCAATACTTGACCAAGGGGCCGACCACGGACGGGTCCTAGGTTCGACAAGGCAGGGCTACCGCAGTAAACACCCATGTGTTGCTGTAAACCTACACATGCATCATCCCTTCCCGGTCATAACATCAAAATAAACTTCTTTTATTCATTCCCGTTCCAGTGGTCCAATTCATTTCTTAGTAATGATATCTACTGAGTCTAGCAATTACTAAGCATAGCGACATAGTACCGATACTACCAAAGTTCTATTGACAGTGGCATAGGTCATTTGGTGTCATGCAAGGTGGGTTCCAACCAACTCCTATGAGCTAATGCAACAATAATCACGGATACTAGTAATGTTGAAAACTAGCAAACTTTATGAAAAAGGCGAATGTAAACCGGGGCTTTCCTGGATTGATGTTAGTGCTAGCAACTATAATTTCTTGTTCCTGAGGATCAAGGTCCTTCTGATTATCCTCTTCTTGCTCCTGGTCGTCATTGCCTATATGATCGAATTGTATTAATGGCATTATCGATATACCGTTGAGTGACATGATATGATGCATGCAAGCACCTTGTGTTTTAATGTTAATTAAAATTATTATTATGTTCTCCAAGCCATATGCTTCAGAGAAGTTGGGTTGTTATGATTTTAAGTATATATATCCTTTATGCAATTAAACAAAGTAAATGAGGGATATAAGCAATTAAATTAATTAACCAAGTAATTTTATGTTTCTGGACATGTGTGATTTACTGTGCATAGAGACTTGTGTGAGTGATTTTTGTGCCAAGTGGCAAGGGCCAATTATTTATAGAATAATTACTAGAATTTATTTAATTAACACACTAATTAAATTCCAGAGCCTAAAATAATTCATATTTTGCCAAACCATAATTTGAGGTGGTAGATAATCATGTATTTACTAAGCATGCCAAAAATCAGGACTAAATTCCATTCCTAGAATTTCTGGTGAATTAATTGGTGTTTGGACAATTAAATGTGTTAACACAAATAAATGTACAGTGACAGTTATTTATTATTTTACTAAATTAGAGCACTTCAAAATGAGTCTAAAAAAATTTTTTTGGGCCTCATTGGGTTTATAAACGAATTACTATGAGTTTTCAAAGTTAAAGCAGTTTTTGGGAATTTTTCTGGTATTTTCCTGGTTTAAAGCTGCCACGTAGGAGACACCTCGGCTACATGCAGGCGCCACATCAGCACCAGGTAGGCTGCCAGTAGGCGCCAGTCAGCACTGCAGGACAGAGGGCTGACTTCGCCGGAGGGCTCGCCGGTGGTTGCTACGCGGGCAAACAGCTTGTCGTGGAAGCAAGGAATTGATGTGCGCACTGAGACGGAGGGGATGGAGGGGTTCGCGAGGTGGGGTTCTCACCGGAAGATGGTCGGTGACGAGAGGTGGCGGAAAGGCGATATTTGGCGGTGTCATGGAGGGGGCCTGGGGCACGAAATTGGTCGGGGTTTGCTCCGACAGCTTCACGGGAGTACCACGAAGAGCGGCATCCAGTCGGCGTGCGTCGATGATGGCCAGAAGTAGGGGCTCGTCGTGGAGGCGGCTTCGGTGATCGGCGGCAAGGAGCAGAACCAAAAAAAACAACGCGCCGGTGACTTGAGTGGTGAAAAAGGGAAAGGAAAATGTTAGAGATATGCGCCAGGTATTTGCGCTCATGAGAGAAGAAGAAAGAGGCGATGCGGCTCACCGGGCACTGAGAATTTTGCGGGGATGTGCTGGAGTCGATCGTCGGGGAGAAGCTCGGTTTTTCTCAAATTACTTCAAACTTGCTGGAAGCGCTGCCCAGCATTGGTGATGGGGTGCGGAGGAGATGTGTGCGCGCGGTTTGGTGGTGTGGGTTAGGTTCTGGTGGCAGTGGAAAAGCAGGACTTCAAGCTCGAGCTCGCTCGGTAATGGTGGGTGCAGGGGCAGAGAGGCAGAGGGAAAAACGAGAGAGAGCGGAGAGCAAGTGCTGAGTGAGGGCAAGACGTGTGTGTTGCGGTGCGCCTTGATGCCGCGTGAAGTTGTAGCGGGGTGGTTGGCAGCCGGGAGCGGCGAGAGCGTGGGGAATTGAAGCTATGGTAGCGGCCATGCCGGTGGCGTGCAGAGAGGAGAAGAGGGGTAGAGGGGTCAATGGCGTTGTAGCTCCGCGGGGTTCCGAGACGGGAGCAGGCGCTGGCGTGTGGCAGAGAGAATCGGCAACAGGGGGGCTCTGCGCTAGTGAGGAGGACAAGAGGAGATTTTCCTCTGAACCCCCTGGAAGAAAAGATTCAACGCAAACAGGTCCCTGGTCAAAGCTAGTTTTTATTAATTCAAAATAAAATAGCTAGGGATTTCCTAAAATGGTGAAATTTGGTGGACTGACTATTTAAATGGTGGAGAACACTCTGGTGAAATTTATTTGGACTTTTCATAAAAATATTTTTAGAATTTATTAATTGCATTAGTTAGTTACTTAAGAATCAATTAATTAATTATAGGTCTTGCTAAGCAGATAAAATGCCCAATAAATTCATAATATTCTATTTTATTATTACCAAATTGTTGATAAATTTATTTGGCATGAGTTGTATTGAAATTTTTAAATTGCTTCAATAACTTGGTTGCAGGGTTTTTATTTGCCTAGAATTAATTCAAATAGATAGGCTCTATCATTTCATGTTATAATTTCCATGATTTGTGCTCCTCATATTTGTTAAATTAAGGTGAGACACCTGGGGTGTCACACACACCGTTTTCATCACCACCACGGTTTTGAGGCTCAACCGCGAAACCGTCCGTGCTTCTTGCCTCTCCACGTGTACGGTGTGGATCACCCTTGACTTCACCCGGGATCCCGATCGTCTGGCCCCAAGTCCCCAACTTGTGCCCGATCCTCTCGCCGTTGACCGCCAAGTCGACTCCAGTGACCTACACATCATGAGACAAGCAAACACATTTCCCATCTCTTGCAATATCACCAATATCTCCACCAACTTAGGTTAGTCATAACCATGTTATGCAAATCCATGCAATCCCTAGATTCCCGCATTTCAACTCAAACACCAAATCCGCTCAAGTCAATTACTCATCACAAATATAGCAAACCATGGCACATATCCACATGGTTTCTCAACCACACTTCCACGAACTCTTCCTCCACCTCCCATGTGCCTCATGGCCACGAGCCAACTTGGGGAGAGTGAGGATGAGAGCAGGGACGACAGTGATGATGAGGAGCTCTCATGTGCCGAGCTTTGGAGTATGCTTGAGCAAGCCCGCGACATCGCCGTAATGAAATCCAAAATGTTGGATGTGGTAAGAAAAGAGTGTAAGTTGGCTAAGGACCGTGTTGGTAAGCTTGAGAGTGAGCTCAAGGACGTTGTCACATCTCATGAGGCCCTAAACAAGAGTTATGACAAACTCAAGGGTGATCATGTAGAGCTCCATGACAAGTACTAGGCCCCTGAAGTTACTTTTGAGGCCATCAATGTTGATAACCTTGCCTCTCCCTCCTCTAGTTCAACTAAGAGTGATTCTTCCACTACGTGTGATGAACTAACCACCTCGGTCGAGGTCTCTTCTCTTTAGCCATTTGTTTTGGAGGAATATCACAAGCTCAAGGAAGAGAGAAAGATGGCGATGGATGGTTTCGAGTGGCTCACACATGGTAGAGCCATCCACAACGAGATTCTTGGGAGAAATCTTGGGAACACTGTCTCCCACCGGGGACTTGACTCATATCCCACCGCCATCAACATCATCAGGACAAGTGATTCCATCCCCGCTTGGATCAAACCCCTGCTCGCTAATGACTATTATTACGAGAGGTGTTGCATGGATGGTCACACCAACAAGGATTGTCCTATGGTGAGAAGTTCTATTGGTTTACCTAACGCTAACTTGTTCCATGAGAACACACATTTCATGCTTTTTAGCAACAAGGATGGCAAGGTAAATGCTAAGGCTTTGGGACCACCAAACAAGAAGAGAAAGGTCAAGAGCATATGGGTGCCTAAGTGCATTGTTGATCTTGAGAGGTCAATGAAGTACAAGTGGGTGCCCAAGAACAAGATCTAAGATGGTGGTGGTGGTGGACCATTAGCTTACTTGAAGGTCAAGTGAAGTCCACCACAAGTGACATGGACCTCAACATCATATCCACTCATGAGGGAGGTAACCGTGTTTGTTCTTGGTAGTTGTAGTGTGTTTTTCCTTCTCTTTCATTGCATGGTAAATTGGACTCCTTTGTGACTAGTATGTTTTGCATCCATGCATGTGTAAATAACTAAAAGAAAAACACATAAAAATTAGTCAATGTTTAACCCACCCAAGATAGCTATAAGAACGGGGAGTGCTTGAGATGGTGGTTTGGCTTCTCTCAAGGCAAGGGTACGGCTTATAGTGAGTAAGCTTGGGAGGGGTTCAAACTTGACATTGTTAGGTTTCCCTTATGTCTTGTTTAATATTTAAAAGTCAACCCATAGTCTCTCATGGTAGATACAATCCATAGGATTTGTGAGCAGCAACTACATACTTAGCCTCTATGGTGGATTGGGCAAACTCGACTGCTTACGAGAAGACCAACAAATCAAAGAAGTACCCAAGTAATGGCAAGTACCAGAAGTGCTCTTCCTATCAATTCTACACCCAGCAAAGTCCGCATCTGAATACCCAATGAGATCAAGAGATGAAGATGCAAAGTACCAAAGACCGAACTCAAGGGTGTATTTGAGATACCTGAAGATGCGCTTGACATCCTTGCGATGAGTCACCCTTGGGGAAGCATGAAAGCGAGCACAAAGACACACCACAAAGTGTATGTCAGGTCTTGTCGCTGTCAGGTACAAGAAGGAGCCAATCATGCTCCTGTACTCCCTTTGATCCACCGCTTCACAATCTTCATCAGGGTCAAGAGCCGTTGTAGTGGACATTGGTGTAGACAACGGCATCACATTGACCATGTCGAACTTCTCAGAAGATCCTTCGTGTACTTGGCTTGATGTATGAAAGTGCCTTGCTTGCACTTCTTGATTTGAAGCCCAAGAAAGAAGGTGAGCTCTCCCATCATCGACATTTGAAATTCACTTTCCATAGCTTCCTAAAACCTGGCCACAAGAGCATGAGAAGAACCACCAAAGATGATATCATCCACGTAAATCTGAAGCATTAGAAAGTCATTGTCATGCTTGAGAGTGAACAAGGTTTTATCAACACACCCCATGACATACCCACGCTCTAGCAAGAAGATCTTAAGCCTAGCATACCATGCCCTAGGTGCTTGCTTTAGCCCGTACAAAGCCTCCTGAAGCTTGTACACACGGTTTGGGTATTTGTAGTGCTCAAAGCCAGGGGGTTGCCTCACATACACTTATTCCTCTATGAAACCATTTAGGAAAACACTCTTGACATCCATTTGATAGAGTCTAATGCCCTTGGAGGCAGCAAATGCAAGAAATATCCTAATGGCTTCTATGCGAGCAATAGGAGCAAAGGTTTCACCATTATCTAGGCCCTCCACTTGGCTAAAACCTTGAGCAACCTGCCTAGCCTTGTTTCTCACAACCTCACCATCCTCCCCATGTTTGTTTTTGAACACCCACTTGGTTACTATGACATTGACATTTTTGGGTGGCTCTACAAGGGTCCAGGATTTGTTTCTCTCAAAGTTTTCCAACACCTCATGCATAGCATTAACCCAATGTTCATCAGATAGTGCGTGTCCAACATCCCGAGGTTCAAAGACTGCAACAAAGAGAGAAGTGGTAAAGCAAGCAAGATGTGCAGACCTTGACCTTGTTGTCCTCTCATAGAGATTACCGATCATCTGTTGAGGTGGGTGTTGACGCTGAATGCGATGAGGAGCCTCTCTCTCAGAGTGTACCTCCCCCTCAACCACAGCTGGAGCTTGCTCGACAGCTGCTGAAGTCGATGTAGAAGCTTCTGGACCCTCTGCTGGAGTAGTGGTAGCAGCAGGAACAAGCTCGGATGTGGGATGGAATGACTCATCATCATCATCATCATCCAAGCTCTATAGGTCTTCTTCTACAAAGATGTTCTCCTTCATCTCCTTGTCACCTGCAGACTCAATCATATTCCTTGCACAAGAGTTTGATTCATCAAAGGTTACATCGTAGGATTCTACGATGGTGTTAGTCTCCAAATTCAAAACTCTCTAGGAATGACCATGAAGAGAGTAACCAAGAAAGATTCCATCGGAAGACCTTGACTCAAACTTATCAAGATTGCCACGCTTGAGAATAAAGCACTTGCAACCAAAGGCACGCAAATAAGACACCGATGGCTTTCTCCCAAAACGCAGCTCATAAGAAGTCACATTAAGAATTGAGCGCAAGAAAATCTGATTGGAAACATAGCAAGCAGTGCTAATGGCCTCAGGCCAGAATCGCCTCGGAGTCCTATGCTCATCGAGCATCGTCTGGGCCATCTCCACTAAGGTTCTGTTCTTTCTTTCAACCACACCGTTCTACTGGGAAACCCGAGGTGCTGAAAACTGATGCTCAATACCATGCTCAAGACAGAAAGCATCAAAGGAGGAGTTCTTGAACTCGGTGCCATTATCACTGCGAATTTCTTCTAATGCACTAGGGAGTTCCTTGAACAACCTCAAAGCTAAGCTCCAAAAGTGATGAAATACTTCATCCTTGCTCTCAAGAAAGTAGACCCAAGAGTAGCGAGAGTAGTCGTCAACAATCACAAGAACATACCACTTGCCACCCGTCGAACGAACCCGAGAAGGACCTACAATGTCCATATGAAGCAACTCTCCAGGGTGTTCAGTCATCACGAAATTGATTGGTGGATGAGAAGTGGTAATCATTTTCCCATGACGACAAGGAGCACAAACCAAATCCTTATCAAATTTGAGCTTAGGCAATCCTCGGATCAAACCTAGGCCACTCAAGCGACATAACAAGTCAAAGCTCATGTGACCTAGTCTCCTATGCCATTTCTAGAGCTTAGAAGAAGATTGAGCAAATAAGCACTTGTGAGAACCAGGAGAACCAACAAAATCAGCCTGAAAAACTCTGCCAATGCGAGAAATTCCACAAACTAAGGAGCTACTCGAATCAAGAACACAAGAAGCATTCGACTTAAAGCGCACTTCCAAACCAACATCAAGAAGTTGAGAGATAGAGAGGAGATTGTACTTAAGAAACTCAACCAAACCAACATCATTGAGAGTGAAGTTCTCGTTTACCTTTACCACGCCCCTTCCCTTCACTCTTCCTCTCTTGTCATCTCCAAAGGTCACATACTCCCGACGCTTCAAGGGAGTGAGGCTGGAGAACCACTTTGCATTTCCGGTCATGTGGCGCGAACACCTGGAATCCATCAACCACTTGTTCTCCAAACCTCCACCTGCTGCCTATAAAGAACGAGAAGTGAAAGTCGTTGGCTCAGTGCTCGGGTTAGTCTAAAAGCATTTGGGAATCCAACACTTAACCATACGACCGGTAGTATTCATCACAGTTCTTTGCACTTTATCATTCGAACACATGGGACGAGAACCACGATGGGGAAAACGTGGCCTATCAAAGCGCCTCGACTCAAACCTTGAGTTGTGAGGATGGAAATCATCTGTGTGAAAGCCAAATCCACGCGAGTGACGCTCACCACGATGGGGAAAACATGAGGCGCCAAAGCGCTGTTGCGCAAGGCCTCTGTTTCGTGAATCAAAGCCATATAAGAAATGACCCTGTCCACGATAGGCATGAGAAATAGAGCGAGGCTGAAAGTCAACAAAATCATCATAAAAAGGATCCCTAGTCAACTCAGCTTGCTTCCTCTCAATCCCCTTACGCCTAAAAAAGAATTCATCGAAGTGGCCCTTGCGACCACAAAACATGCAAATGTAGACACCCTTAGGATTAGGCTTGGCTTGCATTGCAGGTTTGGGTTTTGGCTTCTCTGTCTGCTTTGGGTTGAAGGAGGGTTTTGGATTCGGTGGATAGTATGTGTCAGTGGGTTTGATGGTGTTTTCCTCATCCTCGTAGCTAGAGCTAGGTACAAACTTACCCACATTCTAACTCTCCTTGTCACACCTCTCAAATCCCAAACCCAAGTTATAGGTTGATCTAGAAGCACTCTCCTTCACTCTTGCCAAATCTCTCTCAATCTTCTCTTCACTCACTAGGGTTCTCTGGAGCCTAGACACAAGATAGTCATTTTCCTGGACTAGGGCTTTGTTTTCCTCCCTAGTGATTACAAGCTTGTCCATAAGAGAGACACACACCTCACAAGGTGGTGGAAGGACCTTAGAGCGAGTCTCATGAAGCAACTTGGACTCAAGCTCTTTGACTTTAAGGGACTGAGCTTCCAACACATCTGTGAGCTTGAGGCACTTCTAACATGCACCCAAAAGAGTTGGTCTAGCTTTGAACTCATCAAGCTCCTTAAGGGCACTCTCAAGCTGACTGGCAACTTGAGCATGCACACTCTCCCTCTGTGCAAGATCACTCATCACAACTTGACAAGACTCACACTCAACAACAATGTCCTCACGAGCAAGCTTGGACCTAAGCGAAGCAATTTCAAAATCAGCACTCTCCAACTTAGACTTAAGCTCTCTACCCACATGAATAGCACTACGAAGCTTATCATCTTGCATGAGCAGAACATCGCGCAAATGATCAAGTTTAGAAGAGAGCTCATCGAGAGTGGGAGGTACCTCGCTTGTGTCGGAGTCGGATCCAGAGTCAGTGTCGTGGTCGTTCTTTGCCATGAAGCAAAGTCCGGTGAAGTCATCCTTCCTCTTGACTCGTGGCTTTTCAACCTCCTCCTCCGAGCTTGTAAAGCCTTTGCTTGATGTGAGGTCAACATCGCTCAAGGCGGCAACGCAGGTGCGTGCAATGGCCTTGGCGAACTTCTTGGAGCTCTTGCCCTTCTTGTAGAAGTGGTTCTTCTTCTTCTTGAAGTCTTCAGTGTTGTTGTCGTGGTACCCGGCCTTCTTCTTCTTCTTGGGACAATCAACGATGAAGTGTCCTGGGTCACCGCACTCAAAGCAGGTTCTTGAACCACCTCCTCTTCTCTCCTTCCGGTTGTTGTAAAACTTCCTGAACTTCCTTGTGAGCAAGGACAACTCCTCATTAGGAATGCACTCTATCTGTTCATCGGAAGCTGCAACAAGAGAAGACAAAGCAAACTCAAAGGAATACTTGTCAAGTGAGGGGTTAGTTCCATGAGAAGTACAACTGTGATCACCCTTCTAAGAACTAGAAAGCAAAGCCATGCTAGAAGCAGGAATAGCAACATTAGGACGAGATTTCCTAGACAGTTCATGAGATTTCAGCTTGCTATACAGTTGCTCACAGTTCAGGGTATTTAATTCAGCAGTTTCTTTTAGAGCAGCAATTTTAACCCCCCAAACATTTTCATCAAGTGAGTATAGTAGTTGCTTAGCTCTATCATTGTCATTGTACACAAGGGTACCACAAGCCCGCAAGTTGCACACAATTGCCTCAAACCTACGAAAAGTGTCATATAGTGACTCACGGGTTTCTGTGCAAAGGTTTGGTACTGTCTATTGTAAGAATCCTTATGCATAGACTTGACATGGTTGGTACCCTCATGGTAAGTGCAGAGCTTATCCCAAATAGCATGAGCAGTGTCAAGGTGTGCAACCCTATCATGTTCGCTCCTACCAAGTGCGGAAAGCAGAATATTGACAGCTTTGGAGTTGTTCTCATACCTGAGTAACTCACCTGTAGATGCAGTGTTCAGGTCTTGTGGTATAGCATACTCCTGATCAACAATCTCCCAAATTGCACGTCCTTGACTCAGCAGATACGCCTTGGTCCATGACTTCTAGTAGGGGAAATCCTCTCCATCGAACATCCACACCTTGACAGCACGCTTCTCCATGTCGCCTTTGGATCACAAAGCCGGTGAAGGTCAACTAGTGATCAAACCGGCTCTGATACCAATTGAAGGACCGAGAAGGCGACCAGAGGGGGGAGGGGTTGAATGGGAGCCAATCAAAATTCTCCAAGAGAACTTGGCCTATATCCCAAAAAGAAAAGGAGCCATTCGGATGGATATTTCTCAGATCTTCATCGATCATCGGACATGTCCGATGGAACAAGTTGGTGCAGGCTCTGGAGTCCGAGGGTCTTGCCCGAAGCCTCGGACAAATTGACTATCGGACAAGTCCTATGGTCATCGGACAAGTCCGACAGGGAAGTCCGATAGATTCAGAACAGTAATAGTGAACCGCAAAGAAAAATTGCAAAACCTTACCAAACGAACTCCAAAAATCACGAAATTTGGATCAGATGATCCTCAATACATCACGACTCTTATCCTAGGAGATAAACTCAATTGGCTCAAGAAATCATCACGAATTTCAAATCTCGTGCCCAGAACACCAAAAAGGGGAAACTTGAGAAATCCTTCAAATCAAAGGTGCTAGAGCCAATAATTCCATCAAGGATCCATAGACGATTATCCTAGCTCATCCTAGCAACAAGTTTCTCAAGAAATCCGGGCCAAAAACTCATCCAAAAGTGAGATCGAAAACACACAAAAGTGCTTCCGAAAATAGGAAAAAGCGAATTTCGGGATTCAAGTGAAGAGGGAAATCTTGAGCACGAAAATACTTCTCATATCATAGAAAGGTGCTTACAAGATTCATAGATAGAAGGCTAGGAAGCCACCCTCTTTCTCCCACTATTTTGAAGAGCAAGAGATGTCTCTCACACACCCACTACTCTCCTCTAAAATATGAAGTCCTCTCCTTGCACTTTGAATAGAGTCCTAACACAAGGCTAATGGGAAGAGAGGTACCTCTCCCACTAGCCACACCTCTCCTTATATAGGCCTAGGGTCTATTGTCCACATGACCACTCTACCCTTGACCTACATAACACACCCACCTACCATCGGGGGCATAACCGTCCATCTTTTTTTCTCATCGCCCGAATGCCATCGAACGCTTCACGTCTTTGCTTCATCTTGAAGCAAGCTCTGTGATGGTGCCACATGCACCACCAACCACCACCACTGGTTTTGAGGCCCAAACCGGGAAACCACCTTACACGCTTCTCAAAGCACAACTTCTCGATGTTGACGCGTGTCACCTTGTCCCGTGATCCTGACCACGGGCAAGTCTCTCCCAGTCCCTGTCCATCGGGCCTCCTTGTCACTTGCACCGGCATCCCATTCGCCTTGACTTGGTCAACACACCGTCTTCATCACCACCATGGTTTTGAGGCTCAACCACGAAACCGTCCGTGCTTCTTTCCTCTCCAAGTGTACGGTGTGGATCACCCTTGACTTCACCCGGCATCCCGACCGTCTGGCCCCAAGTCCCCTACCTGTGCCCGATCCTCTCGCCATTGACCGCCAAGTTGACTCCAGTGACCTACACATCATGAGACAAGCAAACACATTTCCCATCTCCTGCAACATCACCAATATCTCTACCAACTCCGGTTAGTCATAACCATGATATGCAAACCCATGCAATCCCTGGATTCCCGCATTTCAACTCAAACACCAAATCCGCTCAAGTCAATTACTCATCACAAATATAGCAAACCATGGCTCATATCCACATGGTTTCTCATCCTCAAAGTTGTAAGATCAGTAGGGGGAGGCAATTTCTCAACTGTAGATACCTTTGCCTTATCAACGTCTATCCCCCTATTCGATATGACATGACCAAGTACTATTCCTTCTGTAACCATGAAGTGACACTTCTCCTAATTAAGAACCAAGTCACATTCAACACACCTTTTCAAAACCTTCTCTAAATTCTCCAAACAACTATCAAAATCAGCACCATGTATGGAGAAGTCATCCATGAATACCTCCATAATATCTTCTATGAATTCAGCAAATATTGCATTCATGCATCTTTGAAATGTGGCAGGTGCGTTGCAAAGACCAAAAGGCATCCTTCTATATGCATATGTCTCGAAAGGGCAAGTAAAAGTAGTTTTCTATTGATCTTTTGGTCTTACCGGTATCTGAAAGAAACCACTATATCCATCCAAATAATAAAATTATGTATTCTTTGCTAACCTTTCAAGCATCTTGTCAATGAACGGAAGAGGATAATGATCTTTCTTCATCACCTTGTTCAAACTTCTGTAATCTATGCACATTCTCCATCCAGTTATAGTCCTTTGAGGAAAACTCATTATTCTCATTAGGCACTACTGTCAACCCTCCTTTCTTGGGCACAAA
The DNA here is from genome assembly GCA_032690845.1 of Eleusine coracana subsp. coracana. Classification (NCBI taxonomy): domain Eukaryota; kingdom Viridiplantae; phylum Streptophyta; class Magnoliopsida; order Poales; family Poaceae; genus Eleusine; species Eleusine coracana. Next base: position 46,635,561 of record CM064426.1, on the reverse strand, counting down.
ATGTACTGGACTAACCCATTCACTATCAGCAATAGGGTAGATCATACCTGCATTAAGCAGCTTCAAAATCTCCTTTTTGACCACTGGCTTCATTGATTCTTTCAACCTTCGCATTCCTTCAACCACTGGTTTAGTATTCTCTTCCAAGTTAATCTTGTAGGTGCAAAATGCGGGGCTGATTCCCTTGATGTCATCCAATGTGTAACCAATGGCCTTCTTATACCTTTTGAGCATAGCAAGCAACTTTTCTGTTTCTTCTATCGTTAGGGTGTTATTCACAATAACTGGATATGTTTTATTTTCCCCTAGATATTCATAGCGTAGCTCTTTCCGGAAGTTCCTTGTGTTCTACTTCTGGTGCTTCATCTGGATCTAGCTCACCGAGAGTGTCAAAAAAAGAATTTTCCTAGTTGAGCTGATCGGCGCAAGCATCGCGCTGATCGGTGTTGGTAGTATCCTTGTCAGCTCCGCGCATGAGGTGGTCTAGTAGGTCACCCATATCCATCCCTATCTTCTCATCCTCTTTTGGGTAGAATTCTTGATAGCAAGAAGGGTCTTGATGAGACGGATCATTAAATTGAAATTACACTTCTTTACCTCCCAGGTGTACTGTAATTTGACCTTTCCCAGCATCCAGAATAGCTTGTACTAATCTCAAAAATGGCCTCCCTAGAATGATGTCTTCAACTGCAGTTTCCTCATTATTTAGAATGAAGATGTCCACTGGTATTGTTTTTGAGCTATTCTCTACCTCAACATTCTTGATCACTCCCAGTGGCTTGGTCTTCCTTCCATCTGTCATGACGAGCTCAAGTTCAGTCCCCATCAGCCGCTATTGAGTTTCATAAGGCATGCTCATGATTGCATCGTAAGTCATCAAGCTAACACGGGAACCAAAGTCACACAAGGCTTTCAGAAATATCTCCCCCGATATCTCACATGGTATGTACGGCTCCTCTTCTTGCTCTTCAGTGAGACCTATAGCATACACACCACATAATCCTTCGTAGGGAGATGGCTCAAAGCAACTATCTAGTAATCTCTTTGTTTGTTTCACCTCTGTTCCATCAAGCTCTATATCATCCTTGTAAAGCTTCCCTAAGACTCTTCCAATAATTTCACGATCGAAAACTTCCGACTTGAGGTGATTACTTGGGAAATTATACTCAATTCCGACTTCAGAGGCGTCTTGCAAACTGAAGGATCTCCTCATATTGAGCAATTCTTGCGAAAAATCAATAGGAATCCAGTCCATTGGCTCAAATTCATCAAGTGGTTTAGCATTTGCCAATGTCCTATCCCCCTTAGGTTTAGCAAAGTTACCTTCGAATTCCTTTAGGTGGTTGTCCAGAATCGCAGCTTCTATTTTGGTATATTCCTTGTAGCTTGATGGAGTTGTCAGGGCGATCAGTTCCCCTGTTGTTGCAACTGCGCCGATCGGCTCAGAGACTACGCCGATCGGCGCGCGCGTCAGATCCATGGAAGTGGGTCTGATGGGCCCTATCTCATCAAAATTATGCTCTGGGGTACTCATTGCCCTACTCTCGGACATACAGATCTATTCAACCGACGACTCTTCCTTCTGCATAACTTCTGGGCATTGCTGATTTGGTTCTAGATATTCTTCCCAGTGCTTATGGAAAGCTTCATTCTTAGCGATTTTGCCTATCAATTTGATCCCCACCTTGGCTGTCAACCTCAGAAAACTTCCTCTGGCCAATTCGTCCAAATGCATCCTCGATGCTTTGTTTATGGCCATGTAGACGGTTTGAGCGCACATATTCTCATCAATTCCGAGATCAGGTCCTTGTTTCAACAATGTTTTAAAATGCGTCCAGGCTTCCGTGAGAGATTCTTCATCTTTTTGTAAGAAGTTCACCACATCTCTTCTCAATTTCTGCACCTTTGGCAAAGGAAAATAGTGGAGACAAAAAATTCCAACTAATTCACTCTACTTACCTTTTGCATCTCGAGATGCTACCTTGTGCCACTCTTTGGCTTTTCCTCCCAAAGAGAATGGGAAAAGCAGCCATTTGTAAAAATTCTCAGGCACTCCTTGATGATGGAATGTTGGCAACGTGCCTCCTAATCTTGTAGGTGAGTATATGGATTCTCCTCCTTTACTCCAAAGAATTTGTTTGCTTCAGCCATGCTAATGATAATAGGGTTCAACACATACGAGGAGGCCGTGGCTTTCTCGTCTGAGGATTGAGGCACCAGCACGTCTAGAGATGGCAAAGAAAGATCCCTGAGCGTCGGAGAAGGTTCCGTCGTACTCATCCTGAAAATTCACACAAAACACAAAACAAAAACAACTAGAAAAGAAAAGGATTAGACATTAGTAAATTATTAATAGTAAAAGAACTGACTTGTTCCCCGGCAACGGCGCCAGAAAATGATGCTTGTTGGTCGTAGTTACGCACCCACATATATACCACAAGAGGGCGGTGTATAGTTGTAGTTCTTTTTCCTTTAGAGTATTCCAAGGTTATCGAATCCACAGGGAACGAGCGGGACTATTACTATTAAAGGCTTACTAACAGATTGCAATGGTTGGGTTGGTGTGAATGATGACGGTGAGAGAGTGGTGGATGAATGTTATTAGAGATGTAATCGGATAATGAAGAATTCTCTCCTTAGGATTGGTTCACTAGCATGCAACCTTATTCTTATTAACTCGGATGATGATTCCAATATTCTACAAGACATGGTGGTTTCGTTCACCCCGGTTGTCACTACAGAGGTTATTAGGTCCCCATTGGTTTCTTGCACTATGCAATGGGCAGAAGTGTACCAGCCGATACACTAATGAAATAGATGCACAATTGAGTTCGCTACATAGATTGAATTCATCAAGAGAGTATCAATAAGTATGAGTGTTACATGACCAGATCCCCATACCAGAGAAGAGAATATGAGACTACTCGCTCATCCTCCTGCTAAGCATAGCAGAAGGGTGAGAAATAGCACTAGAACGTGCACGAGCCGATCGGCACAACCGTCGCGCCAATCGGTGCGACCTCCCTTCTAGTGGTTCTCGTCGGTGTTGACTAACCGTCACCGCAAGTATCCTAAAACCCTAGTTCTAACAATTGGATATCGTGATTGCTGTCTCTCTCTGTCTCCTTTGGCTCTTGATAGATGTCTTCCTTTTATATCCAACGAGATTAGGTCAACTTCGACCGACTTTGACTTGTATTGGGTTGGTCCTCTGTCCTCTGACCAAATTATGCTTTTCATTGTCTTTTACCCTCCTGCGCCAATCGGCACAGGCCCGCGTCGATCGGCACGGCTCTGTATCTGGCCCATCCTTGTTGCTCTTTGATTCCTTATTCATAAATGCCCTATTTTATACCTGTTTTCTGCAATTACATCCAAAACAGAACAACTACAAATATATGCAAATATGGGATGAACTGTTAGTCAATACCACCAAATTAAGATGTAAACACCCCTTTTTGGTAGATCAAATGGGTAGCTAGAAACCACCAATAGCGAGATGTGCAGACCTTGACCTTGTTGCCCTCTCATAGAGATTACCGATCATTTGTTGAGGTGGATGTTGACGCTGAATCTGGCTGGGGCCCTCTCTCCCAGAGTGTACCTCCCCCTCAACCACAGCTGGAGCTTGCTCGACAGTCACTAAAGTCGATGTAGAAGCTTCTGACCCTCTACTGGAGTAGTGGTACCAGCAGGAACAAGCTCAGATGAGAGATGAAGTGAATCATCATCGTCATCATCCAAGCCCTATAGGTCCTCTTCTACAAAGATGCTTTCCTTCAGCTCCTTATCACCTGCAGATTCAATCACATTCCTTGCACAAGAGTTGGATTCATCAAAGGTTGCATTGCAGGATTCTACGATGGTGTTAGTTTCCAAATTCAACACTCTGTAGGAATGACCATGAAGAGAGTAACCAAGAAAGATGCCATCGGAAGACCTCAACTCAAACTTATCAAGATTGCCACGTTTGAGAATAACGCACTTGCAACCAGAGGCACGCAAATAAGAAACCGAGGGCTTTCTCCCAAAATGTAGCTCATAAGAAGTCACATTAAGAATTGAGTGCAAGAAAATCCGATTGGAAACATAGCAAGCAATGCTAATGGCCTCAGCCCAGAACCGCATCGGAGTCCTATGCTCATCGAGCATCGTCCGAGCCATCTCCACCAAGGTTTTGTTCTTTCTTTCGACCATACCATTCTGCTGGGGAACACGAGATGCTGAAAACTGATGCTCAATACCATGCTCAAGACAAATAGCATCAAAGGAGGAGTTCTCGAACTCGGTGCCAATATCACTATGGATTGCTCGTAATGCACCTGGGAGTTCCTTGAACAACCTCAAAGCTAAGCTCCAAAAGTGATGAAACACTTCATCCTTGCTCTCAAGAAAGTAAACCCAAGAGTAGCGAGAGTAGTCGTCAACAATGACAAGAACATACCACTTCCCACCCGCCGAACAAACCCGTGAAGGACCAATAGTGTCCATATGAAGCAACTCTCCAGGGCGTTCAGTCATCACCAAATTGATTGGTGGATGAGAAGCGACAATCATTTTCCCATGACGACAAGGAGCACAAACCAAATCCTTATAAAATTTGAGCTTAGTCAATCCTCGGATCAAGCCTAGGCCACTCAAGCGACATAACAAGTCAAAGCTCATGTGACCTAGTCATCTATGCCATTTCCAGAGCTCAGAAGAAGATTGGGCAAACAAACACTTTTGAGAACCATGAGAACTAGCAAAATCTGCCTAAAAAACTTTCCCAATGGTTGAAATCCCACAAACCTAAGAGCCATTCGAATCAAGAACACGAGAAGCATTTTTTTAAAGCGCACTTCCAAACCAACATCAAGCAGGTGAGAAACAGAGAGGAGATTGTACTTGAGATGCTCAACCAAACCAACATCCTTGAGAGTGAATTTTTCATTTACCTTTACCATGCCTCTTGCCTTCACTCTCCCTCTCTTGTCATCTCCAAAGGTCACATACTCCTGCCGCTTCAAGGGAGTGAGGCTGGAGAACCACTTTGCATCTCCGGTCCTGTGGCGCGAACACCTGGAGTCCATAAACCATTTGTTCTCCAAGCCTTCACCTGTTGCTTACAAAGAACAGGAAGGAAAACTCAATGGCTTAGCGCTAGGGTTAGTCAAAAGGCATTTGGGAATCCAGCACTTAACCATAGGACCGGTAGTAGTCATCATAGTTCTTTGCACATTATCATTCGAACGCATGGGACGAGAACCACGATGGGGAAAGCGTGGTCTGTCAAAGCGTCTCGACTCAACCCTTGGATTGTGAGAATACAAACCATCTATGTGAAAACCAAATCCACGTGAGTGATGCTCACCACAATAGGGAAAATGTGGGGCGCCAAAGTGCTGCTGCGCAAAGCCTCTATTTCGTGAATCAAAGCCATATGAGGGATGACCCTGTCCATGATAGGCACGAGAAAAAGAGCGAGACTAAAAACCATCAAAATCACAATGATGCACATTTCTAGTTAATTCAACTTGCATCCACTCAATCCTCTTACGCCTAAAATAGAACTCATCCAAGTGACCCTTACGACCACAGAACATACAAATGTAGACACTCTCATGTTTCGACTTTGTTTGCACAGGAGGTTTGGGTTTTGGCTTCTCTGGTTGCTTTGGTTCAAGGAAGGTTTGGGGTTTGGTGGATAGTATATGATAGTGGGTTTGATGGATTGTTCCTCATCCTTGTAGCTAGAGCTAGGCACAAACTAACCACATTTTCACTCTCTTTGTCAACCCTCTCAAATCCCAAACCCAAGTTCTTGGTTGATCTATTTGCACTCTCTTTGACTCTTGCCAGGTCATTCTCAATCTTTTCCTCACTCAATAGGGTTCTTTGGAGCCTGGAAATTAGATAGTCATTTTCTTGGACTAGGACTTTGTTTTCCACCCTAGTGATTACAATCTTGTCCTTAAAAGACACACACACCTCACAGGGTGGTGGAAAGACCTTAGAGCAAGTCTCATTTAGCAGCTTGCACTCGAGCTCTTTGACTTTGAGGGTTTAAGCTTCCAACTCATTTGTGAGCTTAGAGCATTTCTGACATGCACCCAAAAGAGTTGTTCTAGCTTTGAATTCATCAAGCTCCTTGAGGGCACTCTCAAGCTGACTGGCAACATGAGCATGCACGCTCTCTCTCTTTGACTCAAATCATTCATCACAACTTGACACAACTCACACTCTACAACAGAGACATTACAAGCAAGGTTAGACCTAAGCGAAGCAATATAAAAATCAGCACTCTCTAACTTAGACTTAAGCTCTCTACCCTCACGAATAGCACTGTGAAGCTTATCATCTTGCAAGAACAGAACATCGCGCAAATGATCAAGTTCAGAAGAGAGCTCATCAAGAGTGAAAGGTACGTCGCTTGTGTCATAGTTGGATCCAGAGTCAGTGTCATGATCGTTCTTTGCCATGAAGCAAAGCCCGGTGAAGTCATCCTTCCTCTTGAGTCATGGCTTTTCAACCTCCTCCTCCGAGCTTGTAAGGTCTTCACTTGATGTGAGGTCGACATCGCTCAAGGGGGCAACATAGGCGCGTGCAATGGCCTTGCCGAACTTCTTGGAGTTCTTACCCTTCTTATAGAAGCGGTTCTTCTTCTTCTTGAAGTCTTCAGTGTTGTTGTCGTGGTACCCGGCCTTCTTCTTCTTCTTGGGACAGTTAACAATGAAGTATCCTGGGTCACCGCACTCGAAGCAGGTTCTTGAACCACCTCCTCTTCTCTCCTTCTGGTTGTTGTAGAACTTCCTAAACTTCCTTGTGAGCAAGGATAGCTCCTCACCAGGAATGCACTCTATCTGTTCATTGGAAGCTACAACAAGAGAAGACAGAGCAAACTCCAAAGAGGACTTGTCAAGTGAGGGGTTGGTTCCATAAGAAGCACCACTGTGATCACCCTTTTGAGAGCTAGAAAGCAAAGCCATGCTAGAAGCAGGATTAACATGATTAGGACGAGATTTCCTAGATAGTTCATGAGATTTCAGCTTGCTATACAGTTGCTCATACTTCAAGGTATTGAAGTCAATAGTTTCTTCTAGAGCAGCAATTTTAACCCCCCAAACATTTTCATCAAGTGAGTATAGCAGTTGCTTCGATCTATCATTATGACTGTACATAAGGTTACCACAAACCTGCAAGTTGCACACAATTGCCTCAAACCTACAAAAGGTGTCATCTAGTGACTCGCTAGGTATTTGTGCAAAGGTTTGGTACTGTCTATTGTACGAATCCTTACGCATAGACTTGACTTGATTGGTACCCTCATGGTACGTGCAAAGTTTAACCCAAATAGCATGAGCAGTGTCAAGGTGTGCAACGCGATCATGTTCACTTCTACCAAGTGTAAAGAGCAGAATGTTGACAACTTTGTAGTTGTGTTCATACCTGTTCAACTCACCTATTAGAGCGGTGTTGAGGTCGGCAGGTATGTTGTATTCTTGCTCGACAGTGTCCCAGATAGCATGTCCTTGACTCAGGAGATAAGCCATGGTCCACGACTTCTAGTAGGGGAAGTCCTCTCCATTAAACATCCAGAGCATGATCGCACGCTTCTCCATGTTGCCTTCGGATCACAAAGTCGATGAAGGTCAACTAGTAATCAAATCGGCTCTGATACCAATTGAAGGACCGAGAAGGCGACCAGAGGGGGGGGTGAGTGGGAGCCAATCAAAATTCTCCAAGAGAACTTGGCCTATATCCCAAAAAAAACCCAAGCCAACCTCCGAACCGATCACCAAGACTACACACACCAACTCCTGGTGTGCTAGCCCTAGGAGTGATCAACCATAGCAAACAAACATAGGAGAAACAACAAGAAACAACAAGGACTCGAACTAGTCAAGAGACTCACCAATAACCTGACCTTACTGGACCACTACCGGCAGTGCCGATCAGGGCCATTGGCAGTGCCGATCAGGGCCATTGGCAGTGCCGGTTGGCCCCATTAGCAGTGCTGATCTGACCCATCAGCAGTGCTGGTGCGGGGTACTAAGACCCACCAGCAGTGCCGGTCCTGGTCGTCGGCAGTGCCGATCGACCCCGACAGAAGAGGAAAAAGTTTCGGGATGAAGCAAAAACTTGGTCAAAGCCTAATCAAACGAACTCCAAAAGAAGTGATTTTTGGACTAGTGAATCCTCAACACATCATGACCCTAATCCTAGAAGATCAACTCAATTGGCCCAAGGAATCATCACGAATTTCAGATCATGTGCCAAGAACACCAAAAAAGGAAATCTTGAGAAATCCTTCAAATTGAAGGTGCTAGAGCTCTTGATTTGGTCATAGACCTATGTAGGATTGAACTAGATCATCATAGCATAAAGTTTCCCAAGAAATCTGCCCCAAAAACTCATCCAAAAAGGACATAAAAAATTCCCACAAAAAATAGCTCCAAAAATAGGGAAAAAGGGAAATTCGAGATTTAGGGAGAGAGGAAGATCTTGAGCACGAAAATAAATATCATGTCATGGAAATATGCTTACAAGATCCACAGATACAAGGCTAGGAAGCCACTTGAATGAAGTCCTAACACAAGGCTAATGGGAAGAAAGAGCTCTTCCACTAGCCTTACCTCTCCTTATATAGGCTTAGAGTCTATTGTCGACATGACCATTCTATCCTTGACCTACATAGCATACCCACCTACCACCCGGGGCATAATCATCCATCTTTCACTTCATCGCCCGAATGCCATCGAGCCCTTCATAACTTTGCTTTGCCTCGAAGCAAGCTCCGTGATGGTGCCACGTGCACCACCAACCACCGCCACCGGCTTTGAGGCCCAAACCAGGAAACCGCCTTGCATGCTTCTCAAAGCATGACTTCTCGATGTCGACGCGTGTCACCTTGTCCCGCGATCCTAACCAGCGGCAAGTCTCTTCTAGTCCCTATCCATCGGGCCCCCTTGTCACTTGCACTGGCATCCCACTCACCTTGACTTGGTCAACATGCCATCTTCATCACACTAGAGTTTTAAGGCTCAACCGTGAAACTGTCCATGCTTCTCGCCTCTCCATGTGTACGGTGTGGATCACCCTTGACTCCACCTGACATCCTGATCATCCGGCCCCAAGTCCCCTACTTGTGCCCGATCCTCTCCGCCAAGTTGACTCCAGTGACCTATACATCATGAGACAAGCAAACATATTTCCTAAATCCTGCAACATCATAAATACCTCCACCAACTCCGATTAGTCATAACCATGACATGCACAAACTCATGTAATCCCCAGATTTCCGCATTTCAACTCAAACACCGAATCCGCTCAAGTCAATTACTCATCACATATATTGCAAACCATGACACATATCCACATGGTTTCTTAGGGGGATAAGTCGGGACTGAGGAATAAATGCCAAGGAACTACCATGCACTGACCTTCCAAAAGAGCTCAACTGTCGACACGTGGAAGCCCGCCTAAAACAGGCTCAAGACTTGGTCAGTCGACCAAGAGGGGGGAGGTCGGCCGATCGGCCAGTGGACTCCATGGTAGTGGTTCTTAAAGATTAAATCCTACCATCAATTACCTTCATAAAACATATAAAATAAATAACCAACATAGTTGTAGGAGTTTATTACTAACAATTTTCACAAGTGTTGGTGAATATTTGTATATAGGTGATTTATAGTAAAATTCTAGAAAATATTAGAGTTATAAGACGAGAAATAATAGAAGCCCATAAACATTAAGTGAGAAGTTGTATATATTAGGCCTCACGAAGTTGAAGATCTCGTCGAGCCAATCAAAATGCATATATAACTTGCATAAATCGGACATCAGGTGTGACAGTTACGAAGATCACGCGTTTGGCTGAACCGATGCTAATGTCAGTGCCCCCTCAGGGTGTGCTTTCTCAAGGTGACTGATAGGTGGGTCCTCTTCTATTTTAAGGTGGTGTTCTCTCAAGGAATCCTATGCAGCCACGTATGCCATCCGAGGGAAGTCCAGTTGGCATTGTCTCATTGGCCGGAATTGTGTTTCCCCGGATTATGCTCCATTTCTCCACATATATTGTGTCAAATCCCTGCATGCACATAATTCTCCAAGAACCAATGGAATCTTATTCTTTCTAACTAACATGCAAGTACGAAATACTAAGTCTTCCGACTTTTATAGGTATATTGATGGTCGAAATTGGTACTTAATGACCATCAACAAACGCCCAAGCTAAACCTTTGCTCATCCCGAGTGAAGGCAAAACTTAGGTTTGTGTTGATCAGTTGTTGCTACAATGTCCTATTCTAAACATATACTCAAATGCACAACTAAGACACTCTATAAAGGATTGAATAAGTTGGCATGAGTATTTCACCCGTTTGTTACCTATTGGGTGTTGTAGCTTCTCAAATCTTCGGTGGTTGGAAGACAGAACAATTTTGTAGGACTACCATTACATCTACTCTCTTTGATCGGCTTTACACTGGAGGTTAATCTTTTGTGTTAAAAAGTTTCTTAAATGATTCAGTCAGATCGCTCAAAGTGTATAAATTCCTAAGCAAGGCTTATGATGGCTAAAAAATCCTACCTCTAAGGGCTAATATGTCGAACTCTAGGTAAGGACAAATGTGACATACTTGTATTTCACATGTCACCGAGTCAAAAGAGTGGAATCATGGAGAAAACATTTCGTACAAGCCTGATCAAGATGTGCATGTGTGGTGGATTTGGTGGAGTGGAATGAAGACTGTTTTTACTTTGTCTCTCCCTTTATTTGGTAGTAATGGCTATCTTTTCATTTTTTTTCTTTTCTCTTAAGCTCTTCATGGAGCAAGAGTATTTTATCTTTTCTCTTTTTTGATAGCCATAACCTTGAGTGCCTTGGGAGAGATCAATCATGAAGATAAAGTCTTTATTTTATGGATGGACCATGTGACATGGATGATTGCTAATTTCCACTATGGAAACTTAGTGTGATGTGCACGAACTTGATCATGAATGAAGAAAATATTTCTCACAAAGGTCGCACAATTTTGACAAGGCTTAATGAAAATACAAGTAGCATATGTAAAAGATTTTGCAATATAAAACAACATATGGTTGTGGTAGGAATTTATATCTTTGAGAAACTTGTTATTTTTATCAAATTAATTCTCTGGGTGTCAAGTTTCACAAATTGAGCAATATCATAGCAGCCCTAACTAACCATATCATATCTCCCAACAACCTAGATGTATAATGCTTATGCTACCTGGGTCCATGGGTCCACCGTGCACCAAAAATAACCCTTCGGAGTTCTTCTAATCTTGGCCTTTGATTTTAAAACCAACGGTTCAGGGGGGGGGGGGGGGGGGGTCGGGTGTTAGGCAGTGTCCGGCGGTGAACTATGCGGTGGCGACTTCACCGGAGAAGGGCCAAGGCAGCGCTCCAGGCTGTTTCTCTTGTCGTGAGAGGTTGGGGAGGGAGAGGGGAGTGAGGCAAAGCTTACCGGTCGGTTTCATGGGCGAGGGCGAGGACGGAAGGCTGTCGGCAGCGGATAATACTGTCGGCCGACATCGGCTCAATAGGAAGGGTGTTCTCGGGGTTGCGTGTGGTTGGCGGAATGGGTGAATGCGAGTGGATGAAGCGGCAGGGTTTAGAAGACTCCGCGGTGTCGGTTTTATAAGCAGGAGGGAGGGGAAAACGAAGCAGCGAGCTCGTCATCTATTAATGGCCGGCGATGGCAATTGTTGTGCACTAGCAAATGTGGGTGTGCAATTAAAACCCATGAGTGGGGGAGGAGAAGAGTAGGAGTGCACGACATGCTCTTGTGTGTTCTAGGAGGCGGCTAGGCGGGAATTTGAGGCAGCGGTGGGTTCAGTCGGTGATAGGGGAGGGAGAGAGGCTGGAGGTGGGGGATGACACACGGGCATGGGCTATCAAAGGCTGAGGGCAGGAGCGGGGCTGCGCGGGGGGGGGGGGGGGGGGTCTGTGTGGGGCACGCTGGCTAGGCTGGGCGATGCGAGTGGGCTGGGAGGTTGCTGCACGCATGTGCTGAGCGGGAGGGGAAAAAGAGAGGGGCTAGCTAGCCGAAAGAAGAGAAGGGGGAAGGGTGGGCCTTCGGTGGGGGAGATTCTGGCCCAATCCAAAAAGAGAGAAGGGAGGGGAAAGGAAAAATGGGCCTCGGCTGGGCTGATTTAGGCCCAAAGTGGCAGGTGAGTTTTCTTTCTCCTTTCCTTTTTCTAAATTCTTTTAAATTTTTTGTTTTTGATTCTAGCTAACTATTAAATGATTTCTACTCGAAATTCAAAATACATTTTCACACAATAAAGGACCTAATTCATACTACTCCAGCATGAATGTAACAAACAAAAATAGTAGCAATCTAATTGAATTTATTTAATTTAGAAAATATGTATTTTGCCTAAAGAAAATGATAACATTGTAATTAATTAAAGTTAATTTTTAATCTATATTAAAAAGTTTTAAAATTTAGTAAAATTTTATTTACAACCCAAATATGAAATTTGGGATGTTACAAGATACCCTGAATACTTCCGGGTAATATGCTACAACGGTATTCTCCGCGCACTTGCGGACTCTCTACATTCGTTAAAATTACCAATATACATTTCTAGGCTTCATTGCTAAGCCAACTTAGTGTTGACGCTTAGACATGCCAACAGATATGTCACATCCAGTTTTAAGGCCAAAACTGAATACATCTGTATGCGTGGCCAGGATCAAGTTTTCACGCACATAGGACAAAAGTGAAGTAACAGTACAACCAATGTCATTAAAATACCATTATTACATCATATCTTAATTACATAGTTTGAAAGACTAGATAGCAGAAGGCTCCATAACACCACAGGCAGTCAACCGGGGATCACAATCCTCGTCTTAGAAGTCCTTGTCGATGTAGTCCATCTTGTCATCATCTTCTGAGCAGCAGAATACTAGCAGCAGCTACACAGGAAACACTAAAGTGCTTGCGTACATAAAGTACTCAACAAGTGCGGGAAAGTATTGACATGCAAGCTAAAATCAAAAATAGGCTTAACACTGGTTTACTTCACTACGCAACCTTAGCTTATGACTCTAATTATACAATCATCCTACTTACTAGGTGAAAAGTAGCCCAACAGGTTAACCACATGTCTAAAACTGTCTGTTGCCCACCCATAGTAAAACTATGAGTTACCCACCCAAATCAGAACACTACAGGTTACGCACCTGTAGTACAACCCAAATCTGGTTACCCACCAGATCCACCCAACCATCCATCTAATCGTGTGAGGATCCAGGTCGCTCTTGACAGTGAGCATGGCTGTTATAACAGTTTTACACTCTGCACAACTTTACCCATAGGTTGGTGATTCCATCAGCCGTCGGTGACTAAAGTCTCCCTGTTGCCAACACAGTACCGTAGGTGTGAGGCCAAGAGATCACCACGTGGTCTTTCAAAGAGCTCCCCAGCTTGCAAAATGTCCCCACTAAGGTTTCACCGCTGCGGGATTAACCATCCCTACAGTCTCTCGCGTCATGGCTAGAAGCATAACCTTCTTCACCGGAGGCCGAAAGTAACCCTCTTGTCCTCTTTCCTTGAAGGTCTGCAAAACTGGGAAGACATCTACTACTGGACCACGCTTACCCATATCGGCCCCATGCTTTGCGCTGTTTTCCTAGGTGGCCGCAGCATGAACCAGTCCTTATGACCACAAGCAGGTACTACCATAAACCAACTAGTACATTACTCGTGCCTGTGCATACCCACACTATCATCAACATCCTCCTGCTTGGATCAACTATAACTCGTGTTGCTAAAAAGATTACCAGCCCAAATGATTATTATGTTTAAGTGATTATTAGTAAAAATTAATCATTAATCTGCACTAGCATACCTAAACTCAACCACCAAGTTCCAACCCAGGGGACAGAGATAGGATAAATCAATATCAAGACAACTCTAACATAGGATTCAAGTGTAGACAAGCATGCATGAAAATAAACTATTATCCTTAGTAGGTACAATATGGTTAAGAACACTTGCCTGTATTCCTGGTAGCTGCTGCTCAAAATCAAGATCTTGGAAATTATGGAGCTGCTCTTCCTCTAATATCGATAAATACCAGTAATGTCCCACCCCTCCTAGGCCGGGCCCGCTTACACCTGACAGCTTTCTAGGACCTGAAGAATATCCTCACAGATCAACACATGTCTTTTCTGCACACTTTGTCCTCACTCATGCGCACCTAGGACAAACTTTCCGATCAGTCACCCATCCCTAAGTTGCTCAGGATCAAGCACGCTAAACCTCAGAAGTCTTGGGGGTTGAGCTTCTAGAAAAGAAGTTGCAACTAGTTTCTATGAGTATTCTATCAATCCTATTAAGCCCTGAGCCAGGATGTTACAATATCAGAAAAGTAAACCACAAACAAATAAGGAACAGTACAACAAACATTTCCTAAAAACTATGAAAACTATACCAAAAGATAGTACTCTTTCCTACGATTTCGTGAGCATGAAAATCACCTAAATCGGAGTTACGATTCAAACCTTATGCTAGTTTGAACTTCTGGGGGCTAAACAGTTAAAACAGGAATTTTTAGGGACTTAAATGTCATTTTACAAATTTACAAGGACTAAAGTGTAAAATATTAGGTCTAAGAATTATAATACAAAGACTAGGGTGGTTCCTGGAAAATTTTAGGACATAAACATAACTTTAATTAAGTATAGGGGCCTAAATGTAAAAAGACAGGGTTAAAATATAATTAAATATAAGCATAGGTGTATTTCCATAAAATTCCATGGCCAAATTATTATTTATTAAAAGGTCAAGGGCTGAAATATAAATTATTTAAGGTTCTGTAGAAAACTAGGGTTAAAAACTAATTACAACAAAGCTTGAGGTTTTCTAAACATAAATGTGCCATTTTCCCAGATTTTCTTGATTTTGCGGGCGAGGTCAACGCCAGAAGGCTATCGGTGGCGGTTAATTGCAGTGGTGGGCATTGGAGCTCGATAGGAAGGGTGATCTTGAGGTTGTGGGTGGTCGGGAGAATAGGGGAAAGCGAGAGGACTAAGAGACAGAGTTTAGAAGACGAAAACGAAGCGGCGAGCTCGTTGGGCAATTGCTGCGCACACTAGCAAGAGTGGGAGCTCAATTAAAGCCCGAGAGTGGGGGAGGAGAAGAGTTGGGTTGTGCGGCGTGCTCTAGTGTGTTTGGGGAGGCGGGGATTTGAGGCGACGGCGGTTTCAGTCGGTGACAGGGGAGAGAGAGAGGCTAGAGGTGGGGGATGACACACGGGCCCGGGAAGTTAGTGGCTGAGGCCAGGAGCTCGGCTGTGGGGGGAGGGGGGGGGGGGCGCTGCGTGGGGCACGCTGGCTGGGCCAGGCGATGCGAGTGGGCTGGGAGGTTGCTGCGCGTATGGTCTGAGCGAGAGGGGAAAAAGAAATGGTCTGGCGGGTGGGTTGGCATGCTGAAGGAAGAGAAGCGGGAAGGGTGGGACTGTGGTGTGCGAGATTCCGGCCCTATCCAAAAAGAGAGAAGGGAGGGGAAAGAAAAAATGGGCCTCAGCTGGGGTGATTGGGCCCAAAGTGCTAGGTGAGTTGTCTTTCTCCTTTCATGTGGGACATATGTACCCGGGATACCAAACCACTCGGCTATATGGCCTAGTCGGATGGGGGCTCGGTTATGAAGTATTGACGAATTTGGCCCAGGAGATATTTACTTAGATATTTATTTGAGTAAGCAGCAGGTTAGGTTAGTAGATATGATGGATAGATAGGATCTGTTGTAACCGAATAAAAGATTACCATGTAAGCCGCTGCCCTTTGGATATATAAGGAGAGCAGGGGGTCTTCGGCAATACAGAGACTCCTATTGGAACCCTAATTCTAGTGCGAACCCTAGCAATACAGAAGCACTAAACAGGTTGTAGGGTTGTTATCCTTCGGGAGGCCCGAACCTGTATGAACCCTGTGTTCTGTGTCCTTCGATCTTCTATACTCATACGCATGCCTAAATCTACTATCGAGAATATCTCTCGACAGATGGCACGCCAGGAAGGGGCAGCGTTGAGTCCAACTCTGTTGAAATTGATGGCTTTCATCGACATCAAGTTCCGCCCAGGAGATAAGATCCGCTTTGGCACCATCAGCTTCGTGGCCGATCAAAGCAGGAGCCTCGTCAAGCAAGATCAGTTGACCCTTCTGATGGTCGTCGCGCCTTCAGATCCAGGTGTCAGCAGAGCTCTGATGGCCAATGAATTGACCCGGTCGGCCGGCTCCCACTCGGCCTTAACAACACGGTGGCGGTCCATCAGATGGAAACCCTTTCGGGCTCCTGCTCAATGTTATCCACAAAGAGCTGATCGGCAACCTTGGCCGACTCGGACCTCATTGCAGTCGATCTCCCGGCTTTTCATATGGATCATTCAGATGAAGATCTCAATTTTTTCTATGAATCAAGATTAGTAGCAACAATCGGCCATGAAAACGAGTCAGTTCTAGGCTTGATTGAAGGGCTGAGTGATTCAGAAAGTTGCTCGTCAAATTATCATGAGGTGTTCATGGTGGCACCAGCAACCCAAGGAGGCACTGATGGAGAAACATTGGCCGCAGCCACGGCACGAGCAAACATGCAGCACCAGGATGGACAGGAAACTGATCCCGAGGACAATGACCCAGATGCTGCCACTCCCCCACTCTGACGACTAGATGCTCAGCAGGGACCCCGAGTTGTGTAGACTCTAGACATCGGCGATGTCACCTTAAAACTTGATGGTGAAGACGTCTACAAAACCCCACACCGTAACATCATGGCTGTGGCGGCCATTCTGATCTCATTAGAGCCCATGCTCCAGGTCACCCCAGAGTTGACACCCCATGCGATCAGCACCAAGTAAGACGGTACCTGGGGCTGCCAGTTCGTTACCCAGCCAGGAAAGAAGGAACCGACAATTCACCGACCAGCAGGCAACCCCGCCGACCGCACCACAGCAAAGGCCCATTGCAGACTACCATGATCGGCATCCGGACATCGAACTATGTAGTGGTATACTGCCATGTGATGCCTGGGTTCGATTGGACAACAGATACCAAGAGTGTAAAGACGCGGCCTGCCAAGAATATGTAGATGAATGACGCCATCGCGGTTTTGTTGATGAGTGATACTACGAGCGCAACAACAGCAGAGAGCCGCCCAGAGATTATTGACACCATGATCGACGGGATGAGGGTCGGCGCGAGGACAGAACTCACCGAGAAGCTGGTCGTGAGTAGGAATGAACTCCTGCCCTTGAAGACTACGACGACGAGGCCGGCATTTGGCCCTTCACTCGGGACATACGAACCATCAGTTGGCCAGCCGGCTTCAAACCAGTTGGCATCAAGAAGTATGACGGCAAGACGGACCCGCACGACTGGCTTCACGTCTATGCAACTGCCATACGGGCACTCGACAGTGATAGCTTTGTCATGGCCAATTATCTGCATGTATGTCTGGCCCCAGTAGCCAGAACTTGGCTCACCAATCTGCCTGACAATTCCATCAGTTCTTGGGTAGAGCTTTGCCAAAAGTTCACTGCCAACTTTCAAGCTACTTTCGACAGGCCAGGGAATCACTGGGAACTCACCCGGATTAAGCAGCGGGACTAGGAGCCATTGCGAGAGTACATCCAGCGCTTCTGCCGAGTGAAGAATACCATCCCTAACATCTCGGACGCTCAAGTCATTGCCGCCTTCTAGGGTGGACTCCGTGACAATGACATGATCGAGAAGATCGGAAGATCAGATGCTACTAGAGGTTTGTTGGCCAAGGAACTCTTCACCATGGTTGACAAATATAGGCAACTCAGCTCTCTTCCAAGTTCGCCAATACAAGGATGAGGCACCTTAGAATCATAATCAATCGGGCCCATCTAACTACAACAAGGACAGTGACAAGAAGCGTAAGCAAGACCGAACATTGGCCAACACGGAGCGCCCCAACCGGAAGAAATAGGTCACACAAGATGACTTCAACAAAATGATTGACGGTCCTTGTCTGTTACATGATGGTGCGCACAAAGCCAGGGAATGCTTTAAGGTGAAGAATTTCGCACATCATGCTTTGAAAGTCTGCAAAGACCGTCCCTGGATTCCTAAGGGCAGCAGAAAAGATGCGGATAAGGACAACCAAGATGAGGATAAGGAGGAATTCCAAGATCTTGAACGCGAGGTCAACTACATCTGCGGTATGTCCACAGTAGATTCAAAGCGCCAGTAGAAGATCCTATACAGAGAGGTCCACTCGGTCTCACCAGCGGTACCTCACTACTTACGTTGGTCTGAGGTCCCGATTACTTTTGATCGGTCGGACCATCCGGATTACATCCCTATACCTGGGAAACATCCCTTAGTATTGACACTGACTGTTAACCGAGTTCAGTTAAATAGGTTACTAGTGGATGGCGGCAGTAGTCTGGACATCCTCTTTGTGAAAACCTTCAAGGGCTCAGCATACCTTTGACCAACCTCAAGCCAAGCCGATCGCCGTTTCATGGCGTGATCCCTAGCATGCAGACAGTTCCCCTAGGGCAAATCACTCTGCCAGTGACGTTCGACACTCGGGAGAACTACAGGATGGAGCGCATTACCATCGAGGCTGCAGACCTGGACTCTACATACCACGCCATCATAGGGCGGCCAGCCATCGCCAGGTTTATGGCCATACCTCATTACCCGTATATGATGATGAAGTTGCCAGGACCGAATGGAGTCATTTCACTTTGTTTGGATGCTTGGACCTCATATGACTGCGACAACGGCAGTTGTGAGCTGATAGAAAAAAAGGTAGCGGCATCAGAGCTGCCCGAGTTGAAGGCCATTCTCGACTCACCCCTAAGAAGACGCTGAAGGCCACGGTACAAGCAGAAGCCGTGGAGTCAAAGAAGATTCACTTAGATGATAGTGATATATCCAAGACCGCCAATATTAGGGTCAATTTAGGTGATAAATAGGAAAGCGTGCTCATCCTTTTTCTTAGAAATAATAAAGACATATTTGCATGAAAACCCTCTGATATGCCGGGTGTTCCAAGGGAAAAGGTTGAGCACAAACTTCATGTTTGAGACAACACCAGGCCCGTAAGGCAGCGACTTAGACCGAAAGGATGTGATTAGAAAAGAAATCGGCCAATTATTGGCAGGCGGTTTTATCAAAGAGGTTTTCCAACCCGACTGGTTAGCCAACCCAATCCTGGTGAGAAAGAAGATTAAGGAGTGGGGATGTGTGTGGATTACACTGGCCTTAACCAAGCTTGCCTCAAAGATCCATTCACCCTCCCGAGCATAGATTTGGTGGTCGATTCAACGACTGGATGCGCCTTGTTGTGCTTCTTAGATGCCTATTTGGGGTACCATCAGATTCCCTTAAATAAATCCGACCAGCTCAAAACTTCGTTCATCATGCCATTCAGGGCTTTCTATTACACAACAATGCCCTTCTTACTGAAAAACACTGGTGCTACCTACTAGCAAACCATGTAACGGTGCCTGGACAGATAGATAGGGAGAAATGTAGAAGCTTACATTGATGATGTGGTAGTCAAAAGCCGGCTCTCCTCTGACTTGATATCAGACTTGGACGAGACATTCGGCAATCTTAGCAAATACAATATGAAGCTCAATCCCCAGAAATGCGTCTTTGGCGTCCCCTCAGGAAAATTACTCAGCTTTCTGGTATCACATCGAGGGATCGAGGTGAATCTAGAAAAGGTAAACGCTATATTATGAATGGGACCCCTACATTCACAAAAGGACATTCAGAAGTTAACCGGCTGCATGGCAGTACTCAGCCGGTTCGTGTCGTGACTCGGCGTTCGAGGACTACCTTTCTTTCGGCTCTCAAGAAGCAAGAATCATTTGCTTGGAATGCCGAAGCATAGAAGGCTTTGGAGGAATTTAAGGCTTACATTAGCGGCCCATTAGTCCTAACTCCCCCAGAGCCAAAGGAAACTTTGCAGCTATACATCTCCGCAACCATACACGTGGTCAGCACGGTGCTGGTGGTGGAACGGGCGGAAGATGGCAAGGCTCAAAAGGTGCAGTGGCCAGTTTATTTCATCAGTGAGGTCCTATCAGATTGTAAGGTATGATATTTTCAGCTTCAGAACTTAGTTTATGCACTGCTAATGACTTCTCAGAAGTTGAAGCATTACTTTGAGGACCACCCAATCCAGGTCCATGCATCATTCGTGCTAGGTAAGCTGCTCCACAACCGAGAAGCAACCAGAAAAATAGCCAAGTGGGTCATCGAGCTTGGGTCACCTTCAAACCCCACGACTCAATCAATGGTTAGGCATTATCTGATTTCGTTGCCGAGTGGATAGAATCTGAATTACCACCCACCCCGCAAGAACTAAGCTATTGGACAATGATGTTTGGCGGTTCCCTACAACTGGATGGTGCCAGAGCGGGGTCGTATTGACGTGCCCAGATGGAGCTATGTTGCGATATGTCCTCTGAATGCATTTCCGCGCATCCAATAATGCAGCAGAATATGAAGCCTTGTTGCACGGGCTTCGGACAACTGTTTCACTCGGCGTTCAAAGGATAAGCGTCTCAAGCGACTCGACACTAGTAATTAATCAAGTAACAAAGGAATGGTGTTGTTCTCATGAGAGTATGACAGCATACTGCACTAAAGTTTGAAAGCTAGAAGACAAGTTTGATGGCATCGAGTATAAACATGACCTTCAAAAGTATAATAAAGAGGCAGATGAGCTGGCTAAGCTTGGGTCCAGCAAATCTAAAATACCTGACGGAGTATTCCTTGACGATCTACACAAGACATCTGTACTAACCCAGCAAACTATGGTGCAATCTGCAACAAAGGAAGGAGCAACACCTCAGGTCGCCGTAATCCAAGTAGATTGGCAAACTCCCTTCTTCGAGTATTTAGATCATGGATCATTGCCAGCCGACAAAGAAGAAGCCCTCTGCATCATTCGCAAGTCCAGTTCATATTGCATAGTTGATCATCTTTTGTATAAGCAAAGTCCATATGGGATACTACTGAAATGCTTGTAAAAAGATCAGGGCACAGCTATATTGGGGGAAATTCATGCTGGCATATGTGGTAACCATGCGGGTCCATCTACGATTGCGGCCAAGGCAATGAGACAAGTATTTTATTGGCCGACTTCTTGTGCCAATGCTAAAGATATTGTCCGAAAGTGTGAACACTGTCAGTTCTTTGCTCGCCAGATGCACGTACCCGCCACCGAACTCCAAAATATCCCCACAGCATGGCCATTTTCAGTATGGGGATTAGACATTGTTGGACCTTTCATGAAGGCTCAAGGAGGCTTCACTCATCTATTTGTGGCGGTGGATAAATTTTCTAAATGGATTGAAGCAAAACCAGCCAGCAAAAATTTGGGCGAAGAAGGCCGTCGAGTTCATGACTAAAATAGTCACTCGGTTTGGTGCCCCGTACAAGATCATCACTGACAATGGTAGTCAATTCACGACACAAGAGTTTAAAGATTTTGCGACTCGGGTGGGTTTCAAGATCGGCTATGCTTTGGCCGCCCATCCGCAAAGTATTGGCCAGGTCGAGACGGCAAACGACCTCTTGCTCTCTAGAATCAAACCTCGCATATTTGACAGACTTGAGAAGTATGCTCGACGTTGGATACGAGAGTTGCCATCAGTGTTGTGGGGTCTTAGAACCAATGTCAGTCGAGCCACGGCGCACTCGCCCCTTTTGTTGGTCTACGGCTCTGAAGCAATGTTGCCAACTGAAGTATTGTTCGCTTCCCCGTGTGTGGTAGCATATGACAAAAATATTTCCAATAGTCATCAGTGTGATGACCTATTGTTATTAGAAGAACAATGAGAAGCCAATTTGATTCAGTCGGCGAAATATCAGCAAAGCCTGAGGCGTTATGATGACAAAAATGTCCGGGCACGGGGTTTTTTAGTCGGCGACTTGGTTTTGAAGCAAGTTTAGACTACGGTTGGCAGACACAAGTTGTCCGCTCCATGGGAAAGACCTTTTATCATAAAGGAGATTACTCGGCCAGGTGCATATCGATTGATGCACGAGGATGGATCGGACCTTCAAAGTTCATGGAACATATCTCAGCCATGTCGTTTCTATGCTTAGTTTTCATAGCTTACTGTAATTTGTACATTTTGTATCATCTAATACAATATATATATATATATATATATATATATATATATATATATATATATATATATATGATTTCTATCAAATGATTGTTGATATTGTTTAAATCGTGACTCAAATTCTGATACTTGGTGTCACCGCAACTCATACATGTTGACCAAGCGGGTTATTTAGTCCCCAGGGTTCATGTCGTCTGTTGAGGACCAAGGCAATTCTCTCGGTTCGCATATGCTTGACCGAGTGAGTTCTTAGTCTCCATGGTTCATATTGGTTATTGGGAGCATTGTTTAGAGGGCTGACATGAGTTGTGTATGGGTTGTGAGTGTTTAACACGAGTTCATACAATACATAAAAAAAGCAGCATGACCCAAGAATTTATTACAAAACTGGTGATGAATCTAGACCCTAGCGGTCTACTGAATTCAGTTTTACTACAGCATTGGCAGTGAAACATAGTATCCAGCAAGTTGTTACAAACCCTTCCACCTTTGGCAAAGGATCTAATTCATTCTGGTCGGCTAATACATGAGTAGTTTTTTGTGCCTTGGCCATAAGAGATTCGCATTGCTCACCAGAAAGGTCTTCATGGAAACCTTCATTGACCACATCCAAATCTATGTTGGGAATATGAGATTTTGCTATAGCCAGCACTTGAGCACCAGCCAGTTCAGCAAATTATTCGAGCATGTTCTTTCACTCAGCTCAGAGCTTCCTGCAATCGAGTCAGCAGATCTCGACATCCAGGCGGTTTTTCTTCTAGCAAGATGTATTGGGCGACCACCTCTGTGTCTTTTCGTACAGCTGCAAGAGACCAATGGAGGTTTTCCTCACCCTTAATAAATTTCTTTTGCAAAAGTTTGTATGCCCTTTTTGACCCTACATGAACACAATAAATACATATTTCCATACACAAATGGACTCAGCTATACAGGTAACAGTAATACAAGGTTTACCTCTCAGGCATTTTTCAAAGTCTGCCTTTTCGGCTTCAAGCATAGTTGCCTTTGCTTTGTATTCTTCCTTGAGCCTTTTGACCTCTTTGAAAGAATTTTGGAACTTGTTTAGCTCATCTACGGCTTCTTTGAAAATGCTTTCGGCTTTGGACAGCTCGGTCTCTAGCTTGGTGTTGCTCTCCCTTTGAGTTTTTATCGCCTCTTCAGCCTCTGTGATTTACAAACATGTTAGTCGACAGAAAAGTTTCCTTGCGCACAAGTAGATCATACCTTCCGTTCTCTTTTTCCATGGAGGTTGAGATTCTTGCATGGTTTTCAAGCAATCCTTTAGCTTTTCAAAATTGTTTCTGACATCTTCCGAATCCTGGAGTTGCTTTTTCAGGCCTTGTTGCTTTTTCAGGCCTTGATTTTCATTTTTCAAAGCATCGATAGCCAGAGAAGATGACTCCAATTCTTTCATGCAGTTTTGTAATTTTGCAATTGTTGTGGCCGAGTCCGCGTCTTCTTTGCGTTTCAGCATCAGCTCTTCTGATACCTCTACGACGGGGTGGTCAGATAATCATGACATCATAAAACATTATGCTATGTGCATAATGTACAGTTCTCATACCTTAAAGCTTAAACTAAAGTTCGTCCACCTGGGATGAACGAGTTTTCAGCTCAATAGATAGGCGTCCGACTTCGAGCCTTTCCCTGGCAAGCTGGTGTCACACCCGGTTCCAACGACCGAAATCGAATGCATCTTCATGCGTGCCCAGGAACAAGTTTTCACGCACACAGGACAATTATTGTGATAAAAGAACAATATCTTTATTAAATGGATAACATTATTACAAGAGTGACCCGTAGGTCAAATGAAAAAGGTTACATTGCAGTGGAATAAACTAAGCGTTGGTGTCCTTTAGCTTCCACAGGTAGTCGACCGGAAGACCGCAGGCCTAGAGCTCTTCTCCATTGTCTTCATCATTGTACCATCCTTCTCCTGTAGCTGAGCAGCAATGTGGGATATAGCACGGGTGAGTACATGTCGTACTCAGCAAGTGGGGGAGAAAAATGACATGAGTCTAAGACAAGGAAGGCTTATAGGGGTTTTATTGCATGAGATTTTAGTTTCCTAAGCATCCTAATTACTAGGTGAGGTCATCCCATTAACCACCGGGTGTTATCCAATCCATGCCCAAACCAAACCACCAATCCCAACCAATTAATCTTGTGAGGATCCATGCCGCTCTTGATCGTAAGCATGACTGTCGTGACAGTTTTCTCTCTGCAGAGGTTATACACATTCCCCACAAGAAGCGATTTCGTCCCCTGTTTCCAGGTGACTAACTCTCCATCCTGCCATGCCGGCCAAGCACTTTGCACACTTCCACTAGCGTGTGGCCAGGAGATCACTTCAAGGCATTTAACCGGCTTCCTCCAGCTTGTACGTGCCCATTGAGGTTTCACCCATCGGGCAGTAAACCCATACCCGAGAGGCCCCCTCTTGAGCTAGATGGTTCTAGGACCTCGTCTCTTAACCTCACCTCCCCTTGGGACTACCGTGGACCCCTGTGTAGTCCCTCCATCCTCACATGGACCAGCTGGTCTCCACCACATACTATGCCAGGCCGCGCCCATAACTTGACTCGTGGTTGTATGATTCACATGGGTTGCCGCTCAAATAACTGGTTATTAACGTGATTTAGGTGATAAACAAACCAGGTGACTACCGGTGAACCCCTGCATAGTCCCCGGACTGCCAGTAAACCCCTGCACAGTCCCTATACCAATCACCCAAATCTTAAGTTGCTAATATAGTTTACCATTCCAATCATGAAGTGATATAGTTCAATAATCAAGATTAACTTAACCCAACATCCCACAAAGGAACCTAAGCATTTTCTACCCATAATCAACCCACCAACTAGTTCAAGGCGACAAGGAAAAAGGTTCAAACAATACTAGGAAAACCCTAACAATAGGTACCCATTCATTTGACAAGCATGCAGTTCTAAATAATGTTCATAATAGGTACAAAATGCATCAAGGACACTTGCCTTCGTCCTGCTCGTGTGGTTGGTCAAACTCTTCAAACTCTTGCTCTTGGAGGTCCTCGTATGATGCAGTACCGACACAAGCAATACATACAAAATCAAATCACAGCCATGCAATAGTGCAAAAACAATATGAATGCCATGAATATATAGGTTATGCTCATATGATCGATTTGGCACAAGAATCAACTAATTTGGAGTTATGAATCAAAACCTATGTGCACGTTCCTATTGATTGGCTCTGGTTCTCAAGAAATAATTTGAACATAAATAGTCCTAGTGATCTGGAACATGTGAAACGCAAGATGAATTGGTTCAAAGGTCACCTATACTGGAGATCTATTGGCTGCATCATGTGGTGAGGTCGTCCAGCGGTACATTGAGCATGAATTGCGTTCCTCGTTGCACCATGGAAGTTCTAGGAGAACCCTACCGTGGACATGATCACAAGATCCTGGAACACAATTATGAGTGGCGGTGGTATCAAGAACATCTGTGAATTAGGAGAAAAGACGATGGTTTTACCGTTGCACGTGCTGGATTCGCCCAGATCAGGGAGCAGCTGACATTGCGATGCAGATCCCGGAGGCATACAACGTCCAATGGTGCTGAATTTTGGATATGTTGTAGAGGACATCTGGGCGCACCTCCATGTCAAATTTGGTGGCTTTCTGTTTGGCGGATCGACGGGAACATCAAAGCCAATCGGCAGCACTGTTGCTGGATGCGAGGGCAGATCAGAGTGGCGGCAGCGTAGCGGCGTGGTGAGGGTTTGAGGGGGTGGGGAGAACGTGGGATGGGGCCTAGTATATATAGGAGGGGTTGGGGTAGGTGGGGGAAGAATATAGAAGGAGATTTATGGAGAATAAATATATTATTGATGACAATTTCTTCTCTTGTTCCTTCCTTTTAAATGTTTATGGCAGGTGGAGTTTCTTTCCATAGAAATGTTTATAGAAGGTGGGACAAACATGGAAGGTATGACGTCTAGGTACGTCCATGCGGTAGGTAAGATGAATGAGGATGAAAATGAGAATGGATACATCAATGTTTCATCAAACTCAATATCACTAGATTCTTCAACAATTCTAGAATTTTTATTGAACACTCGATAGGCTTTGCTATTTGAAGAGTATCCGAGTAAAAAGTCTTGATCACATTTACTTTGGAATTTTGACAATCTTGAGCCTTTACTCAACACATAGCACTTGGAACCAAATATACAAAAATAAGATATATTTGGTTTTCCTCCCATTAGCAGCTCATATGGAGTCTTTTTCAACAATCGATGGCAATGTAGTCAATTTGAGGCAAGACAAGCGGTGTTGATAGCTTCAGCCCAAAAACTATCCGAAATATTGTATTCCGATAGCATTGATCTTGCCATATCAATCAAGGTTCTATTTTTCCTATCAGTAACACCATTTTGTTCTGGAGTGTACTTTGCTGAAAATTCATGTTTAATTCCCTTTTCTTCACAATATTCGTCAACTTTGTAATTCTTAAACTCGGTGCCATTGTCACTTCTAATTTTCTTGACGTTCGACTTAAACTCATTTTCAGCCCTCTTTGCAAAGTTCTTGAAAACGTTGAATACGTTTGATTTGTCATGTAGAAAGAATACCCATGTGTATCTTGAAAAATCATCCACAATGACAAGACAATAGCTATTTCCACCAATGCTTCTATATGTGGTTGGTCCAAATAAATCCATATGGAGCAATTCCAATGGTCTTGCAGTAGACATAACACTTTTTCAAGGATGAGAGTTTCCAACTTGTTTCCTGGATTGACAAGCACTGCATAATTTATCTTTTTCAAATACCACATCTTGTAATCCGATTACTAGATCATGCTTCCTAAGATGATTCGATTGTTTCATTCCAACATGACTAAGCCTTCTAGGCCACAACCATCCTTTTGATGCTTTGGTGAATAAACAAGTTCTCAAATTGACATCTTTTGATGAGAAATCCATAACATAAAGATTTCCATAGCGAAATCCTTTAAAAATATCCTCGTTATTCTTGATGCTTGTAATGATGACATCTTTTGGAGAGCAGATACATGTAAGTCCAAGGTCACACAATTGAGCCACCGATAACAAATTGAAACTTAGTGATTCAACTAGGAAGACATTTGAGATAGATAGATCATTATAGATAGCAATTTTTCCCAATCCTTTCACTTTGCCTTTGCTATTATCTCCAAAACTATTCTTGTCATATTCTATTCATCATTCATTGAGGTGAGCATTCTTCCATTTCCAGTCATGTGTTGGGAACAACCGCTATCAAACACCCAATGATGTCCACCGGATTTATAGTTCACCTACGAAACAAAATTAGTTTCTTTTAGGTACCCAACTTTGCTTGGGTGCTTGGAGGTTAGTAACCAAGGATTTTGGCACCCAAATACTTCTCTTCTTTGCACCAACATTTGACAAAGCAGTTTTTGGGTTTCTAACATGCATCTTATTTTTGCCAACAAACTTGGCATAAACAGCACCATTAGAGGATCTAGAGAGAACATAAGAAGCATCCATATCTCTAAACATCACATTCTTATTTCCAGTACAATTCTTTTCAAAATGCCCGGTAGTCTTGCATTTAGAGCAATACAAACAATTCTCCTTTATAAATGCACTTTTTCTTCTCAACAAAAGCACTCTTATTTTTTTAAGGAATAAAACCAAGTCCCTCATTCTTAAGAGTGAATCTTCGACACTTCCATATTTTATTAAAAACATTTTCACCCTTGTGACAATTTGCAAGAGCTTTAACAAAAGAGTCTACGGTTTCACGCAATTCATCATTTTCAACAATGAGTAATGGATCACATAAATTTGATGTATTTTCATATGAGTCAATCTTAGAAGAGCATAGCATAGCTAGTAAATCATCACATGAGGTTAATAGGCTAGAAATACAAACTTTACTTATGCAAGGCACATAATCAAGCATATCACAAGTAATTCCAACATCCATCATAATTTTATCATTTTATTGAGCAACATGAGCATCTTGAACTTCCTTAAGGTTCTCATGAGTCTCCTTTAGATTTTAATGAGAGGTCTTTAGCTCCTCATAGGACTCATGTAGTGCGGCATACTTTCTTTTTAATTCTTTATAAGACAAGCGATGTTGATAGCTTCAGCCCAAAAACTGTCCAGAATTTTGTATTCGGATAGCATTGATCTTACCGTATCGATCAAGGTTCTATTTTTCCTTTCAACAACACCATTTTGTTCTAGAGTGTACTTTGCTGAAAATTCATGTTTAATTCCCTTTTCTTCACAATATTCGTCAAATTTGTAATTCTTAAACTCGGTGCCATTGTCATAATTCCAACATGAGCAACATGAGCATCTTTGACTTCCTTAAGGTTCTCATGAGTCTCCTTTAGATTTTCATGAGAGGTCTTTAGCTCCTCACAGGAGACATGTAGTGAGTCATACTTTCTTTTTAATTCTTTATAGGACAAACGGTGTTGATAGCTTCAACCCAAAAACTATCCGGAATATTTTATTCTGATAGCATTGATCTTGCCATATCGATAAAGGTTCTATTTTTCCTTTCAACAACACCATTTTATTTTGGAGTGTACTTTGCTGAAAATTCATGTTTAATTCCCTTTTCTTCACAATATTCGTTAATTTTGTAATTCTTAAACTCGGTGCCATTGTCACTTCTAATTTTCTAGATGTTGGACTCAAACTCATTTTCAGCCCCCTTTGCAAATTTCTTGAAAATGTTGAATACATTTGATTTGTCATGTAGAAAGAATACACTTGTGTATCTTGAAAAATCATCCACAACGACAAGACAATAGCTATTTCCACCAATGCTTCCAACATGACCAAGCCTTCTATGCCACAACCATCCTTTTGATGCTTTGGTGAATAAACAAGTGCTCAAGAACTTTGCTTGGGTCCTTGCAGGTTAGTAACCAAGGCTTTTGGCACCCAAATACTTCTCTTCTTTGCACCAACATTTAACAAAGCCGTTTTTGGGTTCCTAGCATGCATCTTATTTTTGCCAACAAACTTGGCATAAACAGCACCATTAGAGGATCCAGTGAGAACATAAGAAGCACCCATATGTCTAAACATCACATTCTTATTTCCAGTACAATTCTTTTAAAAATGCCCGGTAGTCATGCATTTAGGGGAATACAAACCATTCTCCATTATAAATGCACTTTTCTTCTCAACAAAAGCACTTTTGTTTTTTTAGGAATAAAACCAAGTCCCTCATTCTTGAGGTGAATCATTGACACTCCCACATCTTATTAAAAGAATTTTCACCCTTGTGACAATTTGCAAGAGCTTTAACAAGAGAGTCTATGGTTTCACGCAATTCATCATTTTCGACAATGAGTAAGGGATAACGTAAGTTTGATGTATTTTCACATGAGTCTATCTTAGAAGAGCATAGCATAGCTAGTAAATCATCACATGAGGTTAATAGGCTAGAAATACTAACTTTACTTATGCAAGGCACATAATCAAGCATATCACAAGTAATTCCAACATCCATCATAATTTTATCAATTTGTTGAGCAACATGAGCATCTTTAACTTCCTTAAGGTTCTCAAGAGTCTCCTTTAGATTTTCACGAGAGGTCTTTAGCTCCTCATAGGACCCATGTAGTGAGGCATACTTTCTTTTTAATTCTTTGTAAGACAAGCGGTGTTGATAGCTTCAGCCTAAAAACTGTCCGGAATATTGCATTCCGATAGCATTGACCTTGCCACATCGATCAAGGTTCTATTTTTCCTTTCACCAACACCATTTTGTTCTGGAGTGTACTTTGCTGAAAATTCATGTTTAATTCCCTTTTCTTCACAATATTCGTCAACTTTGTAATTCTTAAACTCGGTGCCATTGTCACTTCTAATTTTCTTGATGTTGGACTCAAACTCATTTTCAGCCCCCTTTGCAAAGTTCTAGAAAATGTTGAATACATTTGATTTTTCATGTAGAAAGAATACCCATCTGTATCTTGAAAAATCATCCACAATGACAAGACAATAGCTATTTCCACCAATGCTTCTATATGTGGTTGGTCCAAATAAATCCATATGGAACAATTCCATCGGTCTTGTAGTAGACATAACACTTTTTCAAGGATAAGAGTTTCCAACTTGTTTCCCGGATTGACAGGCACTACATAATTTATCTTTTTCAAATACGACATCTTGTAATCCAATTACTAGATCAGTCTTCATAAGACAATTCATTTGTTTCATTCCAACATGACCAAGCCTTCTATGCCACAACCATCCTTTTGATGCTTTGGTGAATAAACAAGTGCTCAAGTTGGCATCTTTTGATGAGAAATCCACAAGATAAAGATTTCCACACCGAAATCCTTTGAAAATCAACTCATTATTCTTGATGCTTGTAATGATAACATCTTTTGGAGAGAAGATACATGTAAGTCCAAGGTCACACAATTGAGCCACCAATAACAAATTGAAACTTAGTGATTGAACTAGAAAGACATTTGAGATAGACAGATCATTATATATAGCAATTTTTCCCAATCATTTCACTTTGCCTTTGCTATTATCTCCAAAAATAAACTTGTCATATTCTAAACCTTCATCATTCACTGAGGTGAACATTCTTCCATTTCCGGTCATGTGTTGGGAACAACCGCTATCAAGCACCCAATGATGTCCAACGGATTTATAGTTCACCTACAAAACAAAATTAGTTTCTTTTAGGTATCCAACTTTGCTTGGGTCCTTGGAGGTTAGTAACCAAGGCTTTTGGCACCCAAATACTTCTCTTCTTTGCACCAACATTTAACAAAGCCATTTTTGGGTTTCTAACATGCATCTTATTTTTTGCCAACAAACTTGGCATAAACAGCACCATTAGAGGATCTAGTGAGAACATAAGAATCATCCATATCTCTAAACATCACATTCTTATTTCCAATACAATTCTTTTAAAAATGCCCAGTAGTCTTGCATTTAGACCAATACAAATCATTCTCCTTTATATATGCACTTTTCTTCTTAACAAAAGCACTTTTGTTTTTTTAGGAATAAAACCAAGTCCCTCATTCTTGAGTGTGAATCTTTGACACTCCCACATTTTATTAAAAGCATTTTCACCCTTGTGACAATTTGCAAGAGCTTTAACAAGAGAGTCTATGGTTTCACGCAATTCATCATTTTCAACAATGAGTAAAGGATCACGTAAGTTTGATGTATTTTCACATGAGTCAATCTTAGAAGAGCATGGCATAGCTAGTAAATCATCACATGAGGTTAATAAGCTAGAAGTACTAACTTTACTAATGCTAGGCACACAATCAAGCATATCACAAGTAATTCCAACATCCATCATAATTTTATCATTTTGTTGAGCAACATGAGCATTTTGAACTTCCCTAAGGTTCTAATGAGTCTCCTTTAAATTTTCATGAGAGGTCTTTAGCTCCTCATAGGACTCATGTAGTGAGGCATACTTTATTTTTAATTCTTTATAAGACAAGCGGTGTTGATAGCTTCAGCCCAAAAACTATCCGGAATATTGTATTCCGATAGCATTGCTCTTGCCATATCGATCAAGGTTCTAGTTTTCCTTTCAACAACACCATTTTGTTCTGGAGTGTACTTTGCTGAAAATTCATGTTTAATTCCCTTTTCTTCACAATATTCGTCAACTTTGTAATTCTTAAACTCGGTGCCATTGTCACTTCTAATTTTCTTGATGTTGGAGTCAAACTCATTTTCAGCCCCCTTTGCAAAATTCTTGAAAATGTTGAATAGATTTGATTTGTCATGTAGAAAGAATACCCATGTGTATCTTGAAAAATCATCCACAATGACAAGAATAAGAGTTTCCAACTTGTTTCGTGAGGCATACTTTCCTTTTAATTCTTTATAAGACTTCTTAGTTTTACCTAGAGAATTATCAAGCGTGCTCACCATTTCAAGAAGATCATCATAACTAAAGGATTCTTCATCATCATCACATACCTTTGTTTCTCCTTTTGCCATGAAGCACATATGTGAGTCAAATAGAGAAGGGGCTTCCTTGACATCAATACTTGCAAGTCCTACTTTAGAAGACTTATTCTCATTCTCACTATCTTCATTTTCAGAATCTGAACTCGCATCCGAATCCCACTTAACTAGATAAGCTTTGCCATCCTTCTTGTTAAACACTTTCTTATAGTTCTTTTTCTTCCCTTTGTTGTATCTTTCATCATCTTTCTTCTTCTTGCATTTTGTAGAGATGTGACCCATGTCTCCACTTTCATAGCATTTCTTGTTTGCAAATGGGTTTTTGCTTGATGATCTTCGGTCTCCTTTCTTCTTCATGAATTTCTTGAACCTTCTTACCATCAAGGCAACTTCCTCATCAGTACTCTCATGTTCATCATCACTATCCACTTTTGATGCTTTGACCTTGAATGCAATATTCTTCATGCTACTTTCACATTGATCACCATGAAGCTCTTGTTGTGATTGCTTGAAGATGTCATGAGTAAGAATTTCCCCCAAGTCTTGTGAGGGAGTGATCTTGGACAAGTCCGACCTCAGCAACATGGTTACAATTGTTTCATACTTGGGTGGCAAGGCTATAAGGAACTTGTGAGAGATGTCCACATTTTCAACCTTGAATTGAAGATCCTTGAGTTCATTCACAATATGTGTCAATCGAGAAAAACTTGTCTTCAAGTCTTCATTTGGTAGTAGACTGAATTTCTCAAATTTTCCCTTGCAAATGAATAGCTTGGCACTCTTGACCATACCTGTACCTTCATGAGCTTCAATGAGGGCTTGCCACACTTCATATGTTGAGGTAAGTTTGCACACTCTATCATACTCTTCTTTGTATAATGGTCGGATGAGCACATTCATTGCTTGAGCATTGGCCTTCATATTTTCTCGGTCTATAGGTGTGTGCTCTTGTGGATTAAGTACGGCATAGCCAATATCCACAACACTCCAAATGGAATCACCCATTGCTTGAAGGTGAATTTTCATGCATGTTTTTCAATAATCAAAATCTGACCTATCAAAATATGGAGCGTGACCAACGTTGACATTATTGCTAGCCATTATCCTACTCTCGAATGGTTAAATCCTTGCTAAAAAGGGAGTACCAGTTCTGATACCACTTATAGGATCTAGAGTACCGACTAGAGGGGGGTGAATAGGTGGTTTTTGATAATTTATGACCTACAAATTAAATGTGGAAATAATCCAAGAATAATATGCTCATGAAATAAGACTACACCTATGTTGTGAGAGGGGTTTGCAATCCTAGGTGATAAGTGTTGACGGACCTTAAATGCTAAATCCGACCATCAAATCCTTGCATAAACAACATTAAAGGAATAAACAAAATAGTGATAGCAGTTTATTATTAACCATTTCCACGAGTTTTGATGAGACATGTGTTTGCAGGTACAAAAGAGCCCAAATATGCAAAAAAAAAAAAAGAAGAAATGGCTCGTCGGCCGATACTACCATAAAACATCCGGTCGATAGGGTCGTATGAGGCTGAAATCAGGGCCCGACAGGGTCGTGATGGCTGAAATCAAAACTCAGCCGACAGGGTCATATCAGGCTAAAATCAGCCACCCGGCGGGTTAAAACAGAGTCTCAACAAGTTGAACCATCCGACCCAGCCGACCCTAAAAAACACCCCACCATGAGGCCGTTTTCCATCCCCAGACTAAGAAGGGTAAAAAGTGAAGAAGTAAAGGAGGTATCCACGTGGCACAACTTGGACAAGTGAAAACATGACCCGGAGGGGGTCGGCACCAAAAATGGGCTGCCGCCCGGCCTACCCCGCCACCCGGCCTGGAAATTTCCTCCCAGGGTGTCTAGCCCACTCGGCCCATCGTGCCAACCGATGCCAAGTGGATAAGGCGGTTGAAAACCGACTCAACAACCGTCATCCGGACCATATCTGAGATGTCCAAAGAAAGTCAGTTAAAAACCGACCTCATCCAATGGCCGCGCGGCCTGGGTTGCCGCCCGGTGCTGCATGCCGCCCAGCATGCCCGGCCACCCGGCGGGGGAACTTTTTCCCACGACCCTCCTTCACCTACAAATACCCGCCAGCACTTCGCCACCTATAAATAGAGGGGAAATTCGGTACAAAAGAGAACACACAAGAAGAAGAGTATAGAGCTCCACTTTAAAAGGCTCTAGCACTGCCAAAGTGCTTAGAGAATAGGGAGAGAGTAAGGGAGAGTTCGGGGAAGTGTCGGGTTTGTCGGTGATCTTCCCCACGCTTGTACCTCGACGGATGCTTTCTTTTTCAAGTAAGTGTTCATGTTTCCTCTTTGGTATTTAAGTTTCTTATTTAAGTAAGTTCTTTCCTTTATTGCTTACGGGATCATCGCTCTATTTAATTAGAGTATCTTAGTCTTCTATAAGCGTGGATCCGAGACTACGATAGTAATTCATAGCATAGACGTGGTGTCTAGGCTAGAGGTTACCTTTGTTTGCCGCATGCCCCACGGTTTGTTAGAGGTAGTCGATAGGTGGTGACAGCCCTATCCGGCCTTAGTAATCCTCCACGTTCGGGTACATCGTAGAGCTGTTGGCCGGAGTCGCCTGTGGATGCAGGGGTAAGCCAGTGCCCGATGCAAGCAGTAGAGACCGAACCAATCTTATTATAGAATCCTTGACCGTTAGGAATCCTCTCTACCCTTTGCCTACCATATCTTATTGTCCTTGGATGGATTAGTTTAGAAGAATGATACACACACGTTCCCTGAGATTCGATAACCTAGAATACTCTTAGGTGAAGTGCTACATCGGTATCCGTGCAATTGCGGATTTATCTGTGATCATAAGAAATACCAACAAGCATTTCTGGCGCCGTTGCCGGGGATAGTAATATTTCTGGTGCGACGCTAAGAAGTGTCCACAAGCATTTATGGCGCCATTGCCGGGGATAGTAATATTTCCGGTGCGACGTTAAGAAGTGTCAACAATAAGCAACATTGTAATCTCTAGTAATGATAAGAACGAGTAAATAAAGAGGACGAGAGACACAAATACATCCTGTGGTTTTGGTGACTTGCTGATCACCACTAATCCACGTTGAGGTGGATTCAAGCCTTTGACTTGCTTCTCTATCGAGTATACACTTCTCCACCGAGAAAGGCTCACACAAGAGCAACTTGATCTTAAGACAAAATCAATCCCCTGAACCTCTCCAAACCTCGGTGTCACTAGAGTAACCCTTTCCATCCGGTGAGGCGAGTACAAGACCTCTTACACGAACACCAGGCCTCCTTCACAATCTTCTTGAAGGGCTCATGGTTTCCATGCCACCAAGCTGACTAGGAGTTAGCATCCTCCAAGAGTAACAAGCCGATGTCGCTCGCTTAATGAACACCTAGTGCCACAATGCTTGAATCAGTCAACAACAAGCACTAGATTCCCACACACCAGCAATGGATCAATGGAAGCTTGTGTGAGAGTGGAGAGGGCTCAAATAGCTCAATGATTTTCTTGAGGGTGTCAAGAGAGCTAAGATGTACTAGATGAGTGGGTATATGTATAGCCAAGGCATAAAAAACTAGCCATTACAACTTTCTGGGCGCCTAGTGGTCAGACCGTAGCTCCATGGCGGTCAGACTGCCAGCAACCTAACGGCTAGGTTGACCAAGGATTCAAACCTCTAACAAGCTCCTGGTTAGACCGGACCGCCCTGACGGTCAGACCGCACGAGCCTGGAGGTTAGACCGACCGTGCCTGGGGGTTAGACTGCCACAAGCTCAGGAGAGAGAAAACGGTGTTCGGCAAGTGCGGTCCGATCGTCATAGCTCCGCGGTCAGACCGCATCCAGCTGACCAAGGATATATAAGGCAGTAGGGACCCCCTCATCAAGGACAGGATACAACACAAGCAATACAATCCACAGAACACAGGACGTTTTTGCAAACCATCATAGTTCTCAGTCTCGACGTAGCCCTATAATATTATTGCCGAGATCATGTCTCGATAGTTGACGCGCCAGGAAGGGGACAAGGCTCGCCGGGATTCTCCGTCGACTATGATGGCCAAAATTCCCATCATACATTACTCACTGGACTTCAAGATGTCTTTTGGATCACTCGACTTCGCAGTTGGTGACAATGGAGACTTAGGTCTAGAAAACCACCAATCTGACTCGGCCGCAGCCGTCTCTATGTCGCGATCACCGAGCTTATCTGATTTGATCCTAGCATTGGGCCCACATGGATTTGACAAAATAGATCCATCTTCAGGGAACGACTCAAAGTCGGTCCGATCCTTTGACGAGGACTCGGTCAGATCTGCTTACTCATACACTCTAACCGTGAACATGGTTGATTTAAAGGAACATCCAGTAGGGGATGACGATGGGGAGGATGACTCAGAAGATGGTCATGAAGAAGATGACGGCCATGCAGAAGACCCTGCAGAAGAAGGCCAGAAGGAGGAGAATCCTCCAGACAATGACTTGTCGGTAGGACACCGCTGTCGATCGAGAGGGGATTACGCCTCGCACGCTGACTGGATCTTGGACCAGA
The DNA here is from genome assembly GCA_032690845.1 of Eleusine coracana subsp. coracana. NCBI lineage: Eukaryota > Viridiplantae > Streptophyta > Magnoliopsida > Poales > Poaceae > Eleusine > Eleusine coracana. The sequence goes on along the minus strand of CM064426.1, from coordinate 46,598,882 downwards.
CATTGAAGTGGATGGCGTCAAGGTCTACGACACCCCTCAGAACAACATCACCGGGGCTAAGACATTGCTCGATGGCTGATGCAACATACCAGACCCCCGTGATGTAGAAAGCAGTGGCTTCAGCTCTACAGCTCGGCGATTCGATCGACCGAAGGTGATACCTACGTAATGGCAAATTACCTGCCGGTCTGCCTTGATCCAGCCGTTCGGATATGGCTTACATATCTTCTACAGAAGTCATTCACCTCTTGGGGATACCTCAATAGGAATGATGTGGACAAGGGTTCCCCATCTTCTAAAAGGTTTTGGATACGTTGATTTGGTCGGAGGCAACACACAAATCGATCCGGCTTCAGAACAGCATGTTCTAAACCTCGCAATCGCAGCACGACGTCTCCTCTGGTTATCAACCGTCCTAAAACGATTGACCTCGTCGAGAAGGCTAATCCCTGCCTGCAAATCAAGAACACAAGCAAGAACAAAGAAGAATGCAACACAATTGCAGATGTAATATGAATCTCACAAAGTTGGGGTCTCACAAACCGTGATGACGATGAAACTGTTATGAAATCTGAGCAAAACCCAAACCCAAATGGTGCGGTGACGGTTGTATATGAAGACCCTAGGGTTGTGCAAGACCCTCTGGATGTGCCCCTAATTGGTCTCAACTAGATACAAAGCCCAGAGGCCAAAAATAGGCGATGCAGCACCGAAACAGATTCTAGACCCTCTCTTGTTTTGATGATTTTTGATGACTCCGGATGAATTTTGATATTAGACCAGCTGTATTGGAAAGGTCTTCTTCTTATCTTTCTGTGCATATGTAGAACGTCCAAATCCGAGTCCGTATGCGTCCTGGACATCCATTTTAGTGCAGACTGGTCCTGAGCCCCGAAACAGACTCCAAGTCGGTTTTGGTTGGGCCTCCACCTTGGCTTCCACGTCCTTGCTGGTCCTTCTCCCATCTTCTCCTGGTCCTCTCCATGGTTCCTAATTACAATATAATTATTAGGTAGCAAACCATTCTCAAAAGTGACATATAATAAACAACGTAGGAACGAGCTCACCTCTGAATTTAGTCATCGTGCACGAGCTCTAGTCATTGGACCTTGCAAATCCAGAATTGGAGGAGTGTTGCATGTATCCTTAGGAGTGATGTCCTCATCATCCTCCCCCTCTTGAAGTGGAGTCATCCTTGACTCAAGCTCATTCTCTTTTCCCAAGTATGGTTTCAAATCTGAAATGTTAAAAGTAGGACTAACCCCGAACTCGGGAGGCAACTCAAGTTTGTATGCATTATCATTAATCTTCTCAATTATTTTGAAAGGACCATCAGCTCAAGGCATTAATTTAGACTTTCTCAAATCTGGAAATCTATCCTTTCTCAAGTGTAACCATACTAAATCTCCTACATCAAGTTTTACTTCTTTTCTACCTTTACTACCAGCAATTTTATACTTTTCATTCATCTTTTCAATGCTAAGTCTAGTGGTCTCATGCATTTTCAAAATAAATTCAGCACGCTCCTTAGCATCAACATGAACTCTCTCATGAATAGGTAGAGGAAGTATATCAAGTGGAGTACGGGGATCAAAACCATACACTACCTTGAAAGGACTTACCTTGGTAGTAGAATGTGTTGCTCGATTATATGCAAACTCAGTATGAGGCAAATATTCTTTCGATTGCTTCAATTTTTTCTTTAAAATAGCTCTCAACATAGTACCCAAAGTGTGGTTCACCACCTCAGTTTGTCCATCAGTTTGTGGGTGACAAGTTGTAGAAAACAACAACTTTGTACCCAGCTTATTCCAAAGCGTGCGCCAAAAGTGACTCAAGAATTTTGCATCACGATCTGAAACAATAGTAGAAGGCATACCATGCAAACGTATAATTTCTTTGAAAAAGAGATCAGCAATATAACGATCATCATCAGTCTTATGACATGGTATAAAGTGTGCCATCTTAGAAAATCTATCCATAACAACAAAAATACTATCACTCCCCCTCTCCTAGGCAGTCCTAAAACAAAGTCCAGAGAAATATCCGCCCAAGGAATAGAAGGAACAGGAAGTGGCATGTATAAACCATGTGGATTTAAGCGAGACTTAGCTTTTTGACATGTAGTGCAGTGAGCAACAAAGCGCTCAACATCTTTCCTCATCCTTGGCCAAAAGAAGTGTGTGACCAAAATATCCTCCGTCTTCTTGGCACCAAAATAACCTATCAATCCACCTCCATGCGCCTCCTGTAACAACAAAAGACGAACGGAACCAACCAGAATGCATAGGCGGTTAGCTCTAAACAAGAAGCCATCAGTCAACACAAATTTGTTCCATGCATGACCTTCTTTACAATGCAGCAATACATCCTTAAAATCAACATCGGCAGCATATTGTTCTTTAATTGCCTCAAGTCCAAAAATTCTACAATCAAGTTGAGACAATAAAGTATCCTAGATAAAGCATCAGCGATCACATTATCCTTCCCTTTCTTATATTTAATAATGTAAGGAAAAGACTCAATAAACTCAATCCATTTAGCATGTCTACGATTCAAATTACATTGAGAACGAATATACTTAAGTGATTCATGATCAGAATGAATAACAAATTATTTGGGCAACAAATAATGAAGCCATGTCTCTAAACAACGTACAAGTGCTTACAATTCCTTATCATACGTGGAGTAATTCAAAACAGGCCCAGTAATTTTCTCACTAAAGTATGCAACAGGTTTACTATCTTGCATCAAAACACCACCAATGTCTATACCACTAGCATCACATTCAAGCTCAAAAATCTTATCAAAATTAGGTAATTGCAGTAATGGTGCATGTGTAAGTTTATCCTTCAAAGCATCAAAAGACTCATGATGTACCTTACCTCAATGGAAATCAACGCCCTTCTTTGTCAACTCATGCAAAGGTGCAGCAATGGTGCTGAAATCTTTGACAAAGCGGCGATAGAAACCTGCAAGACCAAGAAAACTCCTCACCTGTGTGATAGTTTTTGGTACAGGCCAGCTCTTTATGGCTTCAATCTTCGCCTCATCCACCTCAATTCCCTGTGGAGTCACAACATAGCCAAGAAAAGAGACTCGATCCATTCAAAAGGTGCACTTCTCAAGGTTACCAAATAAACGTGCATCTCGTAAAGCATCAAAAACAGCACGTAAATGATTCATATGTTCAGCTATGGATTTGCTATAAATCAAGATATCATCAAAGTAAACTACCACAAATTTGCCAATGAAAGCTCTTAAAACCTCATTCATCAAGCGCATGAAAGTCTAGGTGCATTAGTTAAACCAAAAGGCATTACTAACCACTCATATAATCCAAATTTTGTTTTGAAAGCTGTTTTCCATTCGTCTCCAAGTTTCATTCAAATTTGATGGTAGCCACTACACAAATCAATTTTAGTGAAAATTATGGCACCACATAACTCATCAAGCATGTCGTCTAGCCTAGGAATAGGATGACGATACCTAATAATAATATTATTAATGGCTCTACAATCTACACACATACGCCAAGTACCATCTTTTTTAGGAACCAAAAGTACAGGAACAACACAAGGACTAAGTGATTGACGAACATACCCACGATCCAAAAGGTCTTGAACTTGTCGTTGTATCTCCATAGTCTCCTCAGGGTTGGTCCTATAAGCAGCACGGTTTGGCAAAGTAGCACCCGGAATCAAATCGATTTGATGCTCAATCCCTCTCAAAGGTGGCAATCCCGGGGCTATCTCAGCTAGAAAAACATCCTCATACTCTTGCAAAAGGTTAGTGACAGCAGGAGACAAAGCACTAGAAGCAATATCATCAAGCGAAAACAAAGCTTCTTTGCATATCAAAGCATAGCAAATATCATCATTATCAGAAATTTCAGCCAGCTCAGATTTTGTTATAAGACATGAACGACCTTATAATTTAATTCCAGCACCCTTAGAACTTGAAGAATCATTAACATTACTAGGTCTAGAATTAGAATTAACAGGTTGTTGAATTTCAGGACCTTTATTTTCAAACTGGCTGCTCTTTCTAAATCAGCTTGTACAATTTCAGCAGGGGTCATTGGTAACAAAGTAATTTTAGTTCCTTTATGCATAAAAGTGTACTTATTACTTCTACCATGGTGTACAGCATCATTATCAAATTCCTAAGGTCTACCCAATAAAAGTGAACATGCTTGCATGGGTACCACATCACAATCAATAGAATCCACATAAGAACCAATGGAAAAAGGAACTTTACAAGTTTGTATTACCTTAGCTTTGCCAGAGTTGTTTAACCACTGAATGTAGTATGGATGTGGATGTGGACATGTGGTCAAAGCAAGCTTGTTGACCACATCAGAACTCACCAAGTTATTGTAGCTCCCTCCATCAATGATGACATGTGCTCGGTGGTTCTTGATGACAAAGAAAATCTGGAACAAGTTGTGGCGCTGCATCGTCTCGGGCTGATGAACTTGTGTGCTAAGGACATGTTGGACAATAATGTTCATGTATCCCGTGGTGTCTCCGCCTCCAAGGACGAGGTCACTGCCGGTGGCAGCGACGTCCTCCTCCTCATCCTCCACATCGGTGGTGCTCATGTAACTGCCATCATCTATAGCCACATATGCCCACCTACTTGGACAATCTTTCTGCACATGACCAAGTCCATGGCAGTGGTGGCACTGAATCCCTGTAGTGCGCCCCGTCGAAGCAACAGAGGAGGCACTACTAGCTGGTTCCTGCATAGAAGTTTTACCTGAGCGTGTAGAAGGTGCAGGGGCTGATCTTGAGGCTGTAGAAACAACACTGGTTCCCTTGATAGCTGCTGGTGGGGGTGGCCGGAAAGATGGCCTGGGCAGCCCTGAAGTCCCCATCGAGCGTGGAGGTAGGAGTTCCTTGACTTGCTGTACTCCTCAAAAGCCTAGAAAAGTCCCTGTGATTCTTTCTCTGCAAGCATAGCATACTGAAAACACTGGGTGACGGTATAATATTCTTTATAATCAAGGATGTCCTGAATTTATTTTCTTAAACCAGAACAAAAGTGACAAATCTGATCCTCTACTTTTTTAACTACAGCACAACGAATCAAATCCTTCTGAAGCTCACTAAAGTACTCCTGAACAGTTTTATCTCCTTGTTCTAAACGCTATAGTTTATTACGAATCTCTCTATAAAAAGAAGGAGGAACAAAACGATCATGCATTGCTACCTTAAGTTCTTACCAAGTAGTAGGCAAATCAGTTATAGCAGCTAGACCACTCCACCAAACAATAGCAAAGTCCTTAAACTCACTAGTAGCTTGTCTAACTCTATGTTATTCAAGAACAAGGTCGGTATTAAATTTTTGTTCTACAGTCATGTCCCAATCAAGATAAACATCACCATCATACTGACCCGAAAATGAAGGAATTGAAAACTTCATTTTAGCATACGGGTCATCTGGAGCATAGTTACCATGTGGATGATGATTGTAGTTATGCAAACCACCCATACCTTGAGTATTATGTTGAAAATGACATCGTAATCGTGCGGTCCTTGTAGCTGACCTATCCATAGTGCCATCAGCCTTATACACCGTGTCTTCATCATGGACGTCTTCAACGTCGTTGTTGTTGTTATTGGTGTTCGTATTGTTGGCTTTGGGAGCGGTCTCCAACGCGATAACCTGATCGGTTAACTTAGAGACCCGCTTCTCCAACCACTCGATGTTTTCTCCAATGTGAAGCTTACTGACCGCATCAGTAACGGCTCTGGTGATCGTGCCTGCCAAATCACTCTGAGCAGCCTGCAAAGCCTTCTGGAGCTGCTCTTGACTCACGCACTCAACAAATTGTGAGGGTGAAGCCATCTCTCCATCGTCACTTCCTGCCATCACAAACACCAAAACAGGAAACAAACAGTGAAGGTTATCCCTACAAAACAGCTAAGCAGTGGTGCCTCTCAACACAGCAAAAGGAGACTCCTTACAAAGCTCTTATAAAGTTCTGAAAAGCAAAGCAAAGGATACCAGAGAGATGTGTTCCATAATTGCAAGGGTCACAAAATAACATGTGTGCTGTCCAGAAGAAATATGTAGAGCTAGGAAGGCCAAATATATATATGTGAGTGGCACACAAATCAAAAATAGATAGTAAAGCTGAATAAGTGCCCAAGTAACTTGTCCCTAGTTGCTGGTATAAGTATGTCCTAGAACAGTAGTGATAGCAAAGTAGAAACAAGGAGACAAAGGCGCAACAGGTGATAATAGGGGGCTAAGTGCAGAACAGCCAAATCTAGAAATTTCAGGGGGCTAGATGTAGCACTAGTAGAAATCCCAAATTTCTTTTCTTTTGTTTAATTTTTTTGATATTTTTCTCCAACTCACTAACAATGGAGGAGAATCCACAGAAAATTTCAGCTCAAATAGAGATAGGATGTGGCCTACAGAAAATCTTGAAGTTGCAGAAAACGTCGGGTTTAAACTTAAATCAATTTTTTCCTTATCTTCCCGATTTTTTTTAATTTTTTTATTAGGGCACACAGGGCATAGGCAAGTGTGGGTATGCCCAACTTTGAGTCAAGAATCTCCTATAAACATTTCAGCCAAAACGGACAACCGTGCGAAAAATTATGCCCGTTTTACCGAAGGAGGGTCGGAATCGGTTTTCCAAAGACGCGAGTCGGGTTTGGGGTCGGGTTTGGAATCGGGTAGGATATTTTTTTGGCGGCGTGGAGGCAGCGGAAAGTGGAATTTGTGGGGATTGGTCCGGGGTGTTAACGGTGTGTTTAGGGTGGGATTAGGGTGGGACTAGGCTAGGTGTGTCGATCAATCAACCCTAGCATAAAAAGCCAACAAAAGAGAGGATGGTGAAGGGGATGGCGGCTAGGGTTGCAAGGGAAACACAACGAACGACAAAAACACAAACTAAACCAGCGACTAAACAAGAACTAGGGCACAAACTCAACACTACAGACTCTAAAATTGAAATATGCATGTGGTTATGGGCGGAGAGAAATTTTTTTTTGGGCTTTTCTGTGGACTGTAGGATGAACACAAAATGAAATTAACTAAGGGTAGTGCGAACCTGATGGTGCACCTGAAGCTCGGACAGCACTTGATGTGGACAAGGGTTCCTGATCTTCCGAAAGGTTCTGGATACATTGATTTGGTCGGAGGCGACACGCAAATCGATCCGGCTTCAGAACAACACGTTCTAAACCCCACAATCGCAGCACGACGTCTCCTCTAGTTATCAACCATCCTAAAATGATTGACCTCACTGAGAACGCTAATCCCTATCTACGAATCAAGAACACAAGCAAGAACAAAGAAGAATACAACATAATTGCAGATGTAATATGAATCTCACAAAGTTGGGGTCTCACAACCCGTGATGATGGTGAAACTGTTATGAACAGAATAATCTAAGGAAAACCCGAACCCTAATAGAGAAGCAGCGGCTGTATATGAAGACCCTAGGGTCGTGCAAGACCCTCTGGATGCGCCCCTAATTGGGCTCAACTAGATACAAAGCCCAAAGGCCAAAAATAGGCGACGCAGCACCGAAGCAGATTCTGGACCCTCTTTTATTTTGATGATTTCGGATGACTCTGGATGAATTTTGTTATGAGACCGGAGGCATTGAAAAGGTCTTCTTCTTATCTTTCCGTGCATATGTAGAACGTCCAAATCCGAGTCCGTATGGGTCCTGGGCATCCGTTTTAGTGCAGACTAGTCCTGAGCCCCGAAACAGACTCCAAGTCGGTTTTGGTTGGGCCTCCACCTTGGCTTCCACATCCTTGCTGGTCCTCCACGTCTCCAAGTCTTTCTCCCATCATCTCCTGGTCCTCTCCATGGTTCCTAATTACAATATAATCATTATGTAGCAAACCATTCTCAAAAGTGACATATAATGAAGAACGTAGGAATGAGCTCACCTCTAAATTTAGTCGTCGTGCATGAGCTCTAGTCATTGGACCTTGCATGTCCGGAATTGGAGGAGTGTTGCATGTATCCTTAGGAGTGATGTCCTCATTAAGGAAGCTCTTTGAATGTTTCCAAGCTACTTGCAACTGACTGGGGAATCACTTTGACCTCACTCGGTTTAAGCAGAAGTCTGACGAGCCCCTCCACGACTACATCAAGCGATTTTGTGCAAAGAAGACCGAGATTCCCAATATCCCAGATCAATAGATCATTGTTGTCTTCTAAGGAGGCATCCAACGATGACTTGGTTCAGCAAATTGGTCAGAGGAATCATGACCCAAGTTGACTGCTTGGGAGTGCTTCGAGATCGCTGATAAGTTTGCATTGGGTGAGTCGGTGTTAGATGACATTCGGCGAAAAGGCAAGGAGAAGCGGTCGGACAAGCCAGAGTCCTCCAATAAGGACAAGAAGAGGAAGTCTGACAACATGGTTGCTACGATAGACCGATCACAAAAGAATCCTCAGATGAACCAACCAACCATGGACGACTTGCTAAGTGGCCCGTGCCTATGGCACCCCAAGGGGAACAACAAAGCAAAAGATTGCTACCAACTGAAAGTCTCAGTGACTGCTGCGCTCAAGGTGGCTAAGGATCCGTCGAGGCATAACGGTAAAGACAAAGCTAAGGACGATGACAGCAAGGACAAAGCGGGAGAGTTCCAGGAGCCCCAAAAGGAAATCAACTTCATCTTCGGAGCCCCGGATGCTTATGTGTCCAAGAGCAAGCAAAAGCTGGAACTACGTGAGATCAATTCGGTAAAACCGGTTGCGCCCCAATTCATGAGGTGGTCTGAAATACCGATTACATTTGATCATTCAGATCACCCAAAGCACCTGTCAAAGCCAGGTCGTTACCCGCTGGTGCTTGCTGCTATTGTCGAGGAAGTCAAGTACAACAAAGTACTCATTGATGGAGGAAGCAGTCTGGACATGATTTTCACCAAGACTCTCTTGGAGCTCGGCTTATCAGTCTATGACCTCCAGCCGAATTCCTCTCCCTTCCACAGGATTATGCCAGAGAAGACTCCATTCCCCATTGGACAGATCATTCTGCCTGCCACTTTTGGGACCCATTAGAATTTTAGCACCGAGCACATTCTCTTCCAGGTGGCCTACTTTGAATTAGCTTATCATGCAATTATTGGTCGACCAGTAATGGCAAAATTCATGGCCGTTCCACACTATCCATATCTCACCCTCAAGATGCTAGGCCCAAACAGAATAATGTCCCTCCAATCTGATCATCGGAACTCTTTTAATTGCGATGTGCAGAGTTGTGAGACGACCGATAACCAGTTGATGTTGTCCGATCGGCAGGAGATCCAGAAGGCAGTCAGCACAGAGGAGCATACTGAAGCGGCAATCCCCGTGAAGAAGCCCACCAAGGACAAGATTGAGACGGATGACGTCCAGACCAAGGAGATCATGATCGACCCAAAAGACCCTGCTAAGGTCACTTATGCGGGGGTTAACCTCGACGAGAAATAGGAACTCGCGCTCACTCTTTTCCTCCAGCAAAATAGGGACATCTTTGCATGGAAACCATCTGACATGTCGGGAGTTCCTAGGTAAAAGATTGAGCACGAATTAAGGGTGCCTCCTAGGGCCACCCCGGTCTGACAGAGGGTTAGAAGATTTGCGCAAGACTGCAAGGACGCCATGAAGAAGGAGATAGCTAGGTTATTAGATGCTAAGTTTGTAAAGGAAATGTATCAACCTGTCTGGCTGGCAAATCTAGTCCTTGTACCTAAGAAGAATAAAGAATGGTGGATGTGTGTGGATTATACCGATCTGAACAAGGTCTATCCTAAAGAGCCTTTCGCTCTGCCATGTCAGATTGTAGACTCAACAGCACGGTGTGAATTTAAGGGCATAGTAATGTAGCAATTGGCGCCGAAGGGTGTTATAAAAGAAGTTTTGATTTGATCGACTTACCAACGTGGTCTTCGATGTTGCCTTGCTGCTCAGATCCGTTAGAGTGCAGAAGCTTATGTTGATGACATCGCTGTAAAAACTCAGATATGACATGGCAGAAACTTTTGACAATCTGAGACATTACTCGATGAAGCTGAATCCTAAAAAGTGTGTTTTGGGGGTTCCTTCGGGAAAGCTACTCGGTTACATCGTTTCAAAATGATGTATATTGGCTAACCCAGATAAAATTAAGGCGATCCTTGATATGGGGCCACCTAATTCTCAAAAGGATGTTCAGAAGCTGACCGGATGTATGGCTTTCCTGAGTCGCTTTATTTCCCGACTGGGGATTATGGGGTTACTGCTTTTTAGACTACTTAAGAAGTAGGATGACTTCGTGTGGACAGAAGAGGCGCAGTCGGCATTGGATGAGTTGAAGGTTCACCTCAGCAGCATTCCAGTGTTGGTGCCTCCAGAGCCAGGAGAAAAGATTCAACTCTACATATCGGCCACAAGTCAAGTTGTGAGTACCATTTTAACGGTCAACCGAGAGGAAGGGGGTCATATACAAAACGTACAACACTCGGTATATTTTTTTACTGAGGTTCTCAGTGCCTCTAAAATAAGATATCATCAGATCTTGAAGTTGCTCTATGCGCTTTTGATCACCTCAAGGAAGTTGAAGCATTATTTTCAAGAGCATCCCATCGAAGTCCAAACATCCTTTGCACTCGGCACAGTGCTTCACAACCGAGAAGCTGAAGGATACATTGCTAAGTGGGCAGCCGAACTTGGTTAGTATACCATTATGTTCGCAGCTGGGTCGGCAATTAAAGGATAGGTGTAGATCGACTTTGTTTCCTAGTGGACAGAGATTCAAATGCCTCCCACATTGTAAGATGTGGAGTACTGAAAAATGTATTTCGATGGATCCCTCCAATTACCTAGAGCCGATGCGGGAATCATATTAATCTCACCCACAAGATAGAAGCTATGATATGTCCTTCAGATATGAATCCATCCTACTTGGTCTGCGTATTGCTGTTTCACGCATCTAATAACGCCGTGGAATATGAATCCCTTCTACATGGTCTGCGCAATGTTGTTTCACTCAGCATTAGACGTCTCGACATCTTTGGTGACTCAGCTTTTGGTTATTAACCAGGTCACTCAAGATTGGAATTGTGTAGATGACAATATGGGAGCTTATTGCCAGGAAGTAAGGAAGCTCGAAGATAAGTTCAATGGATTGAAGTTCATGCACGTTCTTCAACATAATAACCAGGCGGCTGATGAATTAGCCAAGAGGAGATCATCGCGTTCTACTGTCCCACCCGATTTTTCTTACACACCCTGGATTCTACCACTGTTTTTCCTCGGTCGAATGTTCTGGTGACTGATGTTGCTGATCCTGTTAGTGATGATAATATGGAGACCGACTGGCACAATCCAATTATCCAATTTTTGGACAAGGGAACGCTGCCTATGGAACCTAATGAGCAACATCGGTTGAAAGCTAGATGTCGAGGATATTTGATGGTGGATGATCATCTTTATAGAAGAGGAGGATCGAACATCCTGATGCGATGAATTTTGATTCCAGATGGTAAAGTGTTGATGGAGGACATCCGTTCAGGCATATGTGGTAATCATGCAGCTTCTAAGACTTTGCTCGGCAAGACTATCCAGCAAGGGTATTATTGGCCTATGGCGGTCGAAGACATAGACCAGGTCATTCGGAAGTGTGAAGGTTGTCAATTCTTTGCCTAACAAACACATGTGCCTTCGCAACAACTTCAGATGATACATTTGACATGGCCTTTTGCCATTTGGGGGCTTGATATTGTTGGTCCCTTCAAGAAAGCGCCAGACAGGTTTACTCATTTATTTGTTGCTATTGACAAATTCGCTAAGTGGATTGAAGCGAAGCCAGTCGGCAAGATAACATCAAAGAAAGTGATTGAGTTTTTCAAAGATGTCTTCACTCCATTTGGGGTTCCTCATGATATCATTATCGACAATGGTACTCAGTTCACATCTAGGGACTTCTGTGACTTTGCCAATGAGATGGGAATAAAAATCCACTTTACATCAGTGGCTCATCCTCAAAGCAATGGGCAGGTCGAACGGGCCAATGGTATGATCTTTCTAGGATTGAAGCCCCGAATATTTGATAGGCTCAAACCTTATGCCGGTTGGTGGGTTCGAGAATTACCTTTAATTTTGGGGGCTACGTACTATTGCCAGTCAGGCTACTGGTCAATCACCCTTCTCGTTGGTCTATGGCTCAGAAGCTATGCTGCCGACCGAGGTCAGTCTTGTTTCAGCACGAGTCAAAGGATATGATGAGAAGCTTTTAGAGGAAAACCGAGTGATAGATTTGATTGTGGCAGAGGAGTTGCGTGATTGTTCTCTGTTTCGGTGGATGATATACCAACAAGGCTTGCGAGATTATTATGATAAGAATGTACGCAGTCGCCAATTTCAAGTTGGACATTTAGTGTTGTGCTAAGTGGAATCAATAGTGAATAAACATAAGCTTTCTCCAAAGCTGGAAGGACCTTATGTTGTGAAAGAAGTCACTCGGCCGGGGGCTTACCGACTGATGTATGAAGATGGCGATGATATACCGAACTCTTGGAATATAAATCAGCTACGTTGTTTTTATACATATTTTATAATTTGTATTTTCATTCATTATTAATGAATAAAACTTTGGTCTTTTTGATGGAAGATTTCTTGATGATTTTCATTCTAACTTGTCTCGATTCATTAATCTATTATATTAAACAATCGAGCCAGGGGGCTAGTAACAATGTCCGACTACTTCCTAACCTTATGAAATTATGGTTTTGGATTTTCCTAAGCGAGTTCTCATCTTTGGACATGGTCTTTAGATTTTATGGCCGAATGTCTAAACATCATGGTTATATATCCCATGCTGCACATCAGACTGCCACTACACTAAACCTAGAGCCAAAGTGCGAGAGGTCATGTGTCGACTGGTCGATTCTGCTTGTTACGCGGTTATGAATTACAACCTAATGTGTTAAGACAGATCGATGCAATTTCTATCTACAAATGACAAGAATGCAGTTACGATCTATTTATCAATTTTTTAAGCTACATAAGCATAAAAATTATTATATACATCAACGTAATATTTTCTTATTACAAAGATGCTACTGATGTTTCTTAACATTGCAGATATTACAGCTCCTTTGCAGGAGAAGAGGCATCGTCTTGCAGTTTGACTTCTAGAGATGCTGGAGGAGTAGGTGCTGCCGAATCAACCTCTACGTTGTCGACCAAGGCTTGGGAGGTCTCTAGCATGGAGTCCATAAGCAGCTGGCATTGGTCTTCGGTCAAGTTTCGGTTGAAGCCCTCCTTGATTTTATCCAATGGCAATGCAGGAGACCCGGATTGGCAAATAGCCAGTACTTTGCTCCCGGCCTTGGTCGCTACTCTCCGAGTGTTGTCCGCAATAGCTTCTGATGCGTGCCAGCAGATACTCTAGGGAGTGGCCGGTCTAGAGATATATTTATGGTCATGAAGATAAAAAGTTGATTCAAGAATAATAAAGACATGACGGAGAGCTTACTGGTGAGATTACATTTGAAGGATTTGGAGATGCTTCATCCTCCTCTAGGTTCTTCTGTAGCCGAGCGATCTCGGTGTTTTGCTCTTCGACCGACTTGGAGAGGTCTTTCTTTTCAGTATTCAGAGCATCTAAGAATCTCTGCTGATTGGAAGTTAACTTTTCCAGGTCGGCAACTTTTTGGTCACGAGCGAAAGACATATATCAAATTTTTAATGATAGAGTGATTAAAGAGTATGTAAAAGATTGGTATGCAACCTTACCGGCAACATCAGCACGACTCTGCTCCAAAGCTTTGGTCATCTCTTTGTGTTTGGTCTATAGTCTGTCAATGTGCTTTTTGGCCAGGGAGAGCTGTTCACCGACAACTAGCAAAACACCAACAACAAGTCAATATCTAAAATAAAGGATTGAATACAAAAGAAATCTGAGACATACCAAAGGTCTTGGCTTCGAGGTATTCAACCGTGGCTTGTTTCCTTTCCACAAGAGCATACATTTTCTAAATACAGAGAAGAGGGTTAAGCTAAGGATAAAGACTAAGAAAAACAAATAAGCTTGGTATTGATGTACCTTGTTGGCCTCTCGGTGCTGATATATTATCTCCACATCATCCATTTCTGGCCAATGCTACCTTACCTTTATTAAAGGGGAAGGAGCGTTGACCGAAGAAGGGTTGACAACCTGGGGTACCGGCTCTGGTGTTGATGCAAGAGCTGCACTTCCTTGGATCGGTCAGAGTACCTGATGGTTTGTTGACTGATCGAGGTAAGTCGATCAGACGAGGAGTTGGGTAAGACCGAGTATCCTCGGATCCTTGGGTACTTTGAGTATCACTCGATCGACCACTATGTTCATTAGAAAATATGGTGATTAATATTAGACCGTAGGTATTGACCATATACAAAGGATCAAGAGATCAAGGGGGCTAACCTGGAAGCTTTCTTGATTTTGATTCGGCAGACCCTCTTCTTTGAAGAATTGGTCTGCAAATCGGTCTCTTTCCTCTTCAACCTCCTCTAGTTTCTTCTGTAGCCGAGCGATCTCGGTGTTTTGCTCTCTGACGGACTTGGAGAGGTCTGGCTTTTCAGTATTCAGAGCATCTAAGAATCTCTGCTGATTGGAAGTTAACTTCTCTAGGTCGGCAACTTTTTGGTCACAAGCAAAAGACATATATCAAATTTTTAATGATAGAGTGATTAAAGAGTATGTAAAAGATTGGTATGCAACCTTACAGGCAACATCAGCACGACCCTGCTCCAATGCTTTGGTCTTCTCTTTGTGGTCGGTCTGTAGCCTGTCCAATATCTATAATAATGGATTGAATACAAAAGAAATCTGAGACGTACCAAAGGTCTCAGCTTGGATGTATTGATGAGGACATCACTCCTAAGGATACATGTAACACTCCTCCAATTCTGGACTTGCAACATCCAATGACTAGAGCTCGTGCATGACGACTAAAGTTAGAGGTGAGCTCGTTCCTACGTTCTTCATTATACGTCACTTTTGAGAATGGTTTGCTACGTAACGATTATATTGTAATTAGCAACCATGGAGAGGACCAGGAGATGATGGGAGAAGGACTTGGAGATGTGGAGGAGCAGCAAGGACGTGGAAGCCAAGGTGGAGGTCCAACCAAAATCGACTTCGAGTCTGTTTCGGGGCTGAGGATCAGTCTGCACTAAAACGGATGCCCAAGACGCATACGGACTCGGATTTGGACGTTCTACATATGCAAGGAAAGATAAGAAGAATAAATTTCCAATGCTGCTGGTCTCATATCAAAATTCATCCGGAGTCATCATAAATTGTCAAAACAAGACAGGGTCCATAATCTATTTCGGTGCTACGTCGCCTGTTTTTGGCCTTTGGGCTTTGTATCTAGTTGAGCCCAATTAGGGGCGCGTTCGGAGGGTGTTGCACGACCCTAGTGTCTTCATATACAGCCGCCACCACACCATTAGGGTTTTTGGAGTTTTGCTTAGATTATTCTGTTCATAACAGTTTTGTCGTCATCGCTGTTCATAATACATCTGCAATTGTGTTGCATTCTTCTTTGTTCTTGCTTGTGTTCTTGATTCGCAGGCATGGATTAGCCTTCACAGCGAGGTCAATTATTTTAGGACGGTTGATAAACGGAGGAGACGTCGTGCTGCGATTGCGGGGTTTAGAACGTGTTGTTCTAAAGCCGGATCGATTTGTGTTTCGCCTCCGACCAAATCAACGTATCAAGAACTTTTCGGAAGATCGGGAACCCTTGTCCACATCAATTGATATCTGAGCTTCAGGTGCACCGTCAGGTTTGCACTACCCTTAGTTAATTTCGTTTTGTGTTCATCCTATCGCCCACAGAAAAGCCCAAAAAATTTTTTCCCTCGGTAAAACGGGCATAACTGTTCGCTCGGTTGTCCGTTTTGGATGAAATTTTTACAGGAGATTCTTGACTCAAAGTTGAGCATACCCACACTTGGCTACGCCCTGTGTGCCCTTGTCAAAAAATTCAAAAAAAATCAGGAAGATAAAGAAAAAATTTATTAAAGTTTAAACTCGACGTTTTCTGCAACTTCAAGATTTTCTGTAGGCCACATCCTACCTCTATTTGAGCTCAAATTTTCTGTGAATTCTCCTCCATTGTTAGTGAATTGGAGAAAAATATCAAAAAAAAAGAAATTTGGGATTTCTACTAGTGCTACATCTAGCCCCCTAAAATTTCTGGATTTGGCTATTTTGCACTTAGCCCCCTATCATCGCCTGTTGTGCATTTGTCTCCTTGTTTCTACTTTGCTATCACTTGATGAGAACATCACACCTATGGATACACGCAACACTCCTCCATCTAAGATGAAAGTTCATGTGCATCACCTGAATTTACAGGTGACTTCGTTTCTAATGTTTTGTTTATGTGATTTTGAGAATAGATTGCTACCTAATGATTTAATTATTGTTAGAAACCATGGAGATGATGATGATATAGCTGAGGAGGTGATTGGAGGCGTGATGGGCCAGCAAGGACGTCCAAGCCAAGGTGGAAGCCCAATCCAAAACCGATTTCGAGTCTGTTTTGGAGCCCAGGACCAGTCTGCACTAAAATGGACGCCCAGGACGCATACGGATTTGGATTTGGACGTTCTACATATGCCTGGAAACATAACAAAAAGATCTTTCCAACCCAACTGGTCCCGTATCAAAATTCGTCGCGAGCTATTAGCAATCTTCAAAACAAGTCGATGTACAGAATCTGTCCTGGTGCTGCGACACCGTAATCGGTCTTTGGGCCATGTATCGAGTTGAGCCCACTTAGGGCTGCGTCCAGGGGGTCTTGCACGACCCTAGGGTCCTCATATACAGCTGCCGCCTCTTCATTAAGGTTTGGGTTTTGCTTAGATTATTCTGTTGATAACAGTTTTGCCGTTTGATCGGTTTGTGAGACCCCAACTTGTGAGATTCATCGTATTCTTGCAAATTTGGTTGCATTCTTCTTTGTTCTTGCTTGTGTTCTTGATTTGCAGGCAAGGATAAGCCTTCTCGGCGAGGTCAATCATTCTTGAACGGTTGATAACAAGAGGAGACGTTGTGTTGCGATTGCAGGGTTCAGAACGTGTCGTTTGGAAGCCGGATCAATTTGTGTATCGCCTCCGCCTTAATCAAGATTATCAGAACCTATCGGAAGATCAGGAACCTTTGTCCACATCACCACTACTGTTCTATGACATACTTAGACCAGCAACTAGGGACAAGTTACTTGGGCACTTATTCAGCTTTACTATCTGTTTTTGATTTGTGTGCTACTCACATATATATATTTGGCCTTTCCTAGCTCTACATATTTCTTCTGGACAGCATATAGGTTATTTTGTGACCCTTGCAATTGTCGAACACATCTCTCTGGTATCCTTTGCTTTGCTTTTCAGAACTTTGTAAGAGCTTTGTAAGGAGTCTCCTTTTGTTGTGTTGAGAGGCACCACTGCTTAGCTGTTTTGTAGGGATAACCTGCACTGTTTGTTTCCTGTTTTGGTGTTTGTGATGGCAGGAAGTGACGACGGAGAGATGGCTTCACCCTCACAATTTGCTGAGTGCGTGAGCCAAGAGCAGCTCCAGAAGGCTTTGCAGGCTACTCAGAGTGATTTGGCAGAGATGATCACCAGAGCCGTTACTAATGCGGTCAGCAAGCTTCACATTGGAGAAAGCATCGAGCGGTTGGAGAAGCAGGTCTCTAAGTTAACCGATCAGGTTGTCGCGTTGGAGACCGCTCCCAAAACCAATGATACGAACACCAATAACAACAACAAGGACGTTGAAGACATCCATGATGAAGACACGGTGTATAAGGCTGATGGCACCGTGGATAGGTCACCTACAAGGACCGCATGATTATGACGTCGTTTGCAACATAATACTCAAGGTATGGGTGGTTTCCGTAACTACAATCATCGTCCACACGGTAACTATGCTCCAGATGACCCGTATGCTAAAATTAATTTTTCAATTCCTTCATTTTCGGGTCAGTATGATGGTGATGTTTATCTTGATTGGGAGATGACTGTAGAACAAAAATTTAATGCCCACCTTGTTCCTGAACAATATAGAGTTAGACAAGCTACTAGTAAGTTTAAGGACTTTGCTATTGTTTGGTGGAGTGGTCTAGCTGCTGAAACTGATTTGCCTACTACTCGAGAAGAACTTGAGGTAGCAATGCGTGATCGTTTTGTTCCTCCTTCTTTTTATAGAGAGATTCATAATAAACTACAGCGTTTAGAACAAGGATATAAAACTATTCAGGAGTACGTTAGTGAGCTTCAGAAGGGTTTGATTCGTTGTGCTGTTGTTGAAAAAGTAGAGGATCAGATTTGTCGCTTTTATTCTAGTTTATGAAAAGAAATTCAGGATATCCTTGATTATAAAGAATATTATACCCTCACCCAGTGTTTCCAGTATGCTATGCTTGCAGAGAAAGAATCACATGGACTTTTCCAGGCTTTTGAGGAGTACAGCAAGTCAAGGAACTCCTACCCCCCACGCTCGACGGGGACTTTGGGGTTGCCCAGGCCATCTTTCCGGCCGCCCCCACCAGCAGCTACCAAGGGAACCAGTGTTGTTTCTACAGCCCCAAGATCAGCCCCTGCACCTTCTACGCGCTCGGGTAAAACTTATGTGCAGGTACTAGCTAGTAGTGCCTCCTCTGTTGCTTTGACGGGGCACACTACAGGGATTCAATGCCACCGCTGCCATGGACTTGGCCTTGTGCAGAATGATTGTCCAAGTAGGCGGGCATATGTGGCGACAGACGATGGCGGTTACATGAGCACCTTGGATATGGAGGATGAGGAGGAGGACGTCGCTGCCACCAGCAGTGACCTCGTCCTTGGAGGCGGAGACACCACGGGATACATGAACATTATTGTTCAATGTGTCCTTAGCGCATAAGTTCATCATCCCGAGACAATGCAGCGCCACAACTTGTTCCAGATTTTCTTCATCATCAAGAACCGTCGAGCACGTGTCATCATTGATGGAGGGAGCTGCAATAACTTGGTGAGTACTGATGTGGTCAACAAGCTTGCTTTGACCACACGTCCACATCCACATCCGTACTATATTCAGTGGTTAAACGACTCTGGCAAAGCTAAGGTAATACAAACTTGCAGAGTTCCTTTTTCCATTGGTTCTTATGTGGATTCTGTTGATTGTGATGTCATACCCATGCAAGCATGCCCACTTTTATTGGGTAGACCTTGGGAATTTGATAATGATGCTGTACACCATGGTAGAAGTAATAAGTACACTTTTATGCATAAAGGAACTAAAATTACTTTGTTACCAATGACCCCTGCTGAAATTGTACAAGCTGATTTAGAAAGAGCTGCTAGTTTGAAAAATAAAGGTTCTAAAATTCAACAACCTGTTAATTCTAATTCTACACCTAGTAATGTCAATGATTCTTCAAGTTCTAAGGGTGCTGGAATTAAATTACAAGGTCGTTCATGTCTTGCAACAAAATCTGAGCTTGCTGAAATTTCTGATAACAATGATATTTGCTATGCTTTGATATGCAAAGAAGCTTTGTTTTCGCTTGATGATATTGCTTCTAGTGCTTTGTCTCCTTCTGTCACTAACCTTTTGCAGGAGTATGAGGATGTTTTTCCAGCTGAGATACCCCTAGGATTGCCACCTTTGAGAGGGATTGAGCATCAAATTGATTTGATTCCGGGTGCTATTTTGCCAAACCGTGCTGCTTATAGGACCAACCCTGAGGAGACTAAGGAGATACAACGACAAGTTCAAGACCTTTTGGATCGTGGGTCTGTTCGTCAATCACTTAGTCCTTGTGCTGTTCCTGTACTTTTGGTTCCTAAGAAAGATGGTACTTGGCGTATGTGTATAGATTGTAGAGCCATTAATAATATTACTATTAGGTATTGTCATCCTATTCCTAGGCTAGACGACATGCTTGATGAGTTATGTGGTGCTATAATTTTCACTAAAATTGTTTTGCATAGTGGCTACCATCAAATTAGAAGGAAACATGGAGACGAATGGAAAATAGCTTTCAAAACCAAATTTGGATTATATGAGTGGTTAGTAATGCCTTTTGGTTTAACTAATGCACGTAGTACTTTCATGTGCTTGATGAATGAGGTTTTAAGAGCTTTTATTGGCAAATTTGTGGTAGTTTACTTTGATGATATCTTGATTTATAGCAAATCCATAAATGAACATATGAATCATTTGTATGCTGTTTTTGATGCTTTACGAGATGCACGTTTATTTGGTAACCTTGAGAAGTGCACCTTTTGCACGGATCGAGTCTCTTATCTTGGCTATGTTGTGACTCCATAGGGAATTGAGGTGGATGAGGTGAAGATTGAAGCCATAAAGAGCTGGCCTGTGCCAAAAACTATCACACAGGTGAGGAGTTTTCTTGGTCCTGTTGGTTTCTACCGCCGCTGTGTCAAAGATTTCAGCACCATTGCTGCACCTTTGCATGAGTTGACAAAGAAGGGCGTTGATTTCCATTGGGGTAAGGTACATCATGAGTCTTTTGATGCTTTGAAGGTAAACATACACATTCACCATTGCTGCAATTACCTAATTTTGATAAGATTGTTGAGCTTGAATGTGATGCTAGTGGTATAGGCATTGGTGGTGTTTTGATGCAAGATAGTAAACCTGTTGCATACTTTAGTGAGAAAATTACTGGGCCTGTTTTGAATTACTCCACGTATGATATGTAATTGTATGCACTTGTACGTTGTTTAGAGACGTGGTGTCATTATTTGTTGCCTAAAGAATTTGTTATTCATTCTGATCATGAATCACTTAAGAATATTTGTTCTCAATGTAATTTGAACCATAGACATGCTAAATGGATTGAGTTTATTGAATCACTTAAGAAAGGGAAGGATAATGTGATCGCTGATGCTTTATCTAGGCGCTATACTTTATTGTCTCAACTTGATTGTAGAATTTTTGGACTTGAGGCAATTAAAGAACAATATGCTGCTGATGTTGATTTTAAGGATGTATTTCTGCATTGTAAAGAAGGTCGTACATGGAACAAATTTGTGTTGACTGACGGAATCTTGTTTAGAGCTAACCGCCTATGCATTCCAGTTGGTTCCGTTCGTCTTTTGTTGTTACAGGAGGCGCACGAAGGTGGATTGATGGGTCATTTTGGTGCGAAGAAGACAGATGATATTTTGGCCACACACTTCTTTTGGCCAAGGATGAGGAAAGATGTTGAGCGCTTTGTTGCTCGCTGCACTACATGTCAAAAAGCTAAATCTCGCTTGAATCCACATGGTTTATACATGCCACTTCCTGTTCCTTCTATTCCTTGGGCGGATATTTCTATGGACTTTCTTTTAGAACTGACTAGGACTAAGAGGGGGAGTGATAGTATTTTTATTGTTGTGGATAGATTTTCTAAGATGGCACACTTTATACCATGTCATAAGACTGATGATGCTAGTTATATTGCTGATCTCTTTTTCAAAGAAATTGTACGTTTGCATGGTATGCCTTCTACTATTGTTTCAGATCGTGATGCAAAATTCTTGAGTCACTTTTGGCGCACGCTTTGGAATAAGTTGGGTACAAAGTTGTTGTTTTCTACAACTTGTCACCCACAAACTGATGGACAAACTGAGGTGGTGAACCGCACTTTGGGTAGTATGTTGAGAGCTATTTTGAAGAACAATTTGAAGCAATGGGAAAAATGTTTTCCTCATGTTGAATTTGCATATAATCGGGCAACATATTCTACTACCAAGGTAAGTCCTTTCAAGGTGAATGACATAAAATTGCTCTAGTCTAGAATTGGTTTTGATCCTCATACTCCACTTGATATACTTCCTCTACCTATTCATGAGAGAGTTCATGTTGATGCTAAGGAGCGTGCTGAATTTATTTTGAAAATGCATGAGACCACTAGACTTATCATTGAAAAGATGAATGACATAAAATTGCTGGAAGTAAAGGTAGAAAAGAAGTAAAACTTGATGTAGGAGATTTAGTATGGTTACACTTGAGAAAGGATAGATTTCCAGATTTGAGAAACTCTAAATTAATGCCTAGAGCTGATGGTCCGTTCAAAATAATTGAGAAGATTAATGAAAATGCATACAAACTTGAGTTGACTCCCGAGTTCGGGGTTAGTCCTACTTTTAACATTTTAGATTTGAAACCACACTTGGGAGAAGAGAATGAGCTTGAGTCGAGGACGACTCCACTTCAAGAGGGGGAGGATGATGAGGACATCAGTCCTAAGGATACATGCAACACTCCTCCAATTCTGGACTTGCAAGGTCCAATGACTAGAGCTCGTGCACGATGACTAAATTTATAGGTGAGCTCGTTCCTACGTTCTTCATTATATGTCACTTTTGAGAATGGTTTGCTACCTAATGATTATATTGTAATTAGGAACCATGGAGAGAACCAGTAGATGATGGGAGAAGGACATGGAGACGTGGAGGACCAGCAAGGACGTGGAAGCCAAGGTGGAGGCCCAACCAAAACCGACTTCGAGTCTGTTTCGGGGCTCAGGACCAGTCTGCACTAAAACGGATGCCCAGGACGCATATAGACTCAGATTTGGACGTTCTGCATATGCGCGGAAATATAAGAAGAAGACCTTTCCAATGCTACCGATCTCATATCAAAATTCGTTTGGAGTCATCGGGAATCCTCAAAACAAGAGAGGATCCAAAATCTGTTTTGGTGCTGTGTCGCCTGTTTTTGGCCTTTGGGCTTTGTATCTAGTTGAGCCCAATTAGGGGCGCGTCTGGAGGGTCTTGCTCGACCCTAGGGTCTTCATATACAGCCACCGCCGCACCATTAGGGTTTGGGGGTTTTGCTTAGATTATTCTATTCATAACAGTTTCGCCGTCATCACGGTTTGTGAGATCCCAACTTTGTGAGATTCATAATACATCTGCAATTGTGTTGCATTCTACTCTGTTCTTGCTTGTGTTCTTGATTCATAGGCAGGGATTAGACTTCTCGGCGAGGTCAATTATTTTAGGATGGTTGATAACCAGAGGAGACGTCGTGCTATGATTGCGGGGTTTAGAACGTGTTGTTCTAAAGCCGGATCGATTTGTGTGTCACCTCCGACCAAATCAACGTATCCAGAACCTTTCAGAAGATCGGAAACCCTTTTCCACATCAGGTATTCAACCCTGGCCTGTTTCCTTTCCACAAGAGCATACATTTTCTAAATACAAAGAAAATGGTTAAGCTAAGGATAAAGACTCAGAAAAACAAATAAGCTTGGTATTGATGTACCTTGTTGGCCTCTTGGTGCGTTGACCGAAGGAGGAAGGAGCGTAACCGAAGAAGGGTTGACAATCTGGGGTGCTGGCTCTAGTGTTGATGTAGGAGCTGCTTCTTCGGATGACTTCCTTGGATCAGTCGGAGTACCTGATGGTTTGTTGACCGATCGAGGTAAGTCGATGGAACGAGGAGTTGGGTATGACCGAGTATCCTCAGATCCTTGGGTACTTTGAGTATCACTCGACCGACCACTATGTTCATTAGAAAATGTGGTGATTAATATTAGACCATGGGTATTGACCAAATACAAAGGATCATGAGATCACGGGGGCTAACCTGGAAGCTTTCTTGATTTTGATTCGACAGACCCTCTTCTTTGAAGAAGTGGTCTGCGAATCGGTCTCTTTCCTCTTTTGGGAAGACTTGCCGACATCACTAGTCTTCTTTGCTGCTCCTACATCACTCAACGCTTTGCTCAGGGGATCCGACTGGCTTGCTGGTCAGTCGGAGTGAGCAGGAGTTGGCAGACCGGTGCCTTGGGTGAGCTCTTCCTCATCATCACCCTGATCCCCCTCATACTGCTTACAGCAGTGGGCAGTCTACTTCACTCGTCAGCTGGGGGAAGGCAGGTTGACAGGAGATAGGGTGGCAATGCTATCAGCAGCCCCTCATGGACGAGCGCCCGCTAATGAACTTGAGCCGCCAGCACCGGTCAGCCACGGTTTTTAGCATAATCTGGTCCCTCGGTATCAGTCGGACGGAGCGGAGGATGTGACAAATAAGTGTCCAGAACCTGCAAAAACACCAAGATATCACATATTGTGATTGTTCCAAAAGACATCAAAATTATTCAAGACAACCGAAAGCTTACTCCGGCTCGCTGGGTGCCACATTGTACGCCTTTGCTATCAAGAGGTGGTCCTGAATGATTTCTCCTTCGAACATCTTCGACAGTCGAGACCAACAGAGAGTGGAGTTCGGAGGATTAGGTACTTCCGTTGTTTCATCGTCCGTGGCATACATCTAGGCATGGTGACTCTGCTGCTTCAGGGACTGCACTCAGCAAACTATGAAGCTCTTTGCTATAGTAATGCCTCAACCCCCTCGTTCTTAAGCACTGCAATCTTCTCCAGTAGGGCGACCACTTGATGGTTGGTCGGATCCGGCTTCTCAGACCAATGAAGTTGGGGAGCAGCTTTGGCACCACAGAAATCAGTAAGAGGAGGAGGGTTATCACAATAAAACCACTCATCCCTCTAGTTCTTGTTCCCGGTGTTCATGGGCACATTGATGTACGCCTCCTTCTTACGCAGCTGAAAGCCCACTCCTCCAATAGCAACTTGGTTGTCCTTGGTTGGTAGTTGTCAGAGAACGAAGAGGTGGCAAAATAGAGTAAAATGGGGCAGAACGCACAGGAAAGCTTTGCACAGATGTACAAAGATTGCAATATGAAGAATGAAGTTGGAATTGAGGTTGACAATCTCGACCCCATAGAAGAACAAGAGCCCGCACAAGAAGCTACAGCACGGCACTCCAAATCCATGCTCGAAAAAAAGAGCGAAAGACTACAATCTGCTTATGGATTGGGAGGGGGCGGGCCTCTTTAGGTACCTTCCAGTCGACAAAAGCTTGCTCTGGGAGGATGCCATCCACCACCATCGTGTTCAAATTGGAGGTGGTGATGCTACTCTTGGAGAACTCCTGCAATTGGTCTGGAATCTCTAGCTTCAAGGAAGATGATTTGGTGGCGGTGACTTTCTTGGTGGATTTGCAATCCATCTCCAGGAACTGAGGAGGTGTGGTGGATCTAAACACGAGCTTGAGCTCGGGGGGCTCGAGGTTGATGAAGGTTTGTGGCGGCAAAGAAGAAAATGCTAACCCTAGCTTTGGGAGTGGAGGAATCGCAGGAGCAGAGGAGATGCGAGGAAGACGAAGCACTGTGTGCAAATGGCGGCGTGGACTTGGAGTCAACACTCCCCTCCCCTTTTTATACCTTCACCATTTTGACCTAGCCTTTGGGTCCCATGGGCTGAGATGGGCTGCACAGTAGCAGGCATTTTTGCTTAAATGTGATAATAACTAAAATATAAAAGGCTTTATTCTTTAAAAAGAATTGGACCTATTAACCTTGAGCAATAACCTCGGGGGCTTCTTTGATGAGAAGCAGTGGCAAAGCCACTTAAAAATATTTCCCGTATCTATATGATTTAGTGATCATATAGCAAAGGACTAGAAGGTCGTACGGGAGCAAGTTCTAAGGGAAAGTTTTTGATTGATATGAGTAAATAAATACCATGAGATTGAACTTGCAGGAGCTGAATGACATTTTTAGGAAAGACTATATTATGATTTATGTCATTATAGTTTAGTACTTGATTATGATTGATGCCATAATTATTTTTTGATTCCATGCATGATAGATGTCATGGGGGTCAAATGGTCACTTGGTTAAGAGTGAAGATCACTCTGCCTTTATTACAGTCAGTTGGCACAATTGATATTGGGCCGACCGAGTGCCGGGTGTGATGATCAGGAATTAGTGATTCAAGTTTGATGATTTGAGTGAAATTACATAACAAAAAGTTAAGAGATAATATTATTAGACTCTTGCATCATTTGTTAGTCTCCAAATTATACAAGAGTCGGGGGCTACATCTGATCCGGTGCACCTGACCGGTGCACCAGATCTATCAGGAACTTGGGTCATGAGGTCTTCCTAATTTATGACATGTTCATATCGACATTGAAGGTCACTTGACGAATCACAGCTCAAAATCAGAAAGCACTCAAGGGCTGCTGTGGGATACTTGCCTTACGGGTATCCGAAGATATGTCTAATTCGGTAACCAACCGGGTACTTCATCAATAAGGAAGCCGATCGAGTTGGCTTGAAGCACAAGGCAATTAAAGATAGATTTTCTATGTAAATCTTTGTAGGTTATAAGCAGAACTCTTCATGTACCCCCTGCCGATCGAATATATAAGGCGGCAAGGACTCCCTCATCAAGGACACGATACAACACAAGAAATACAATCCACATAACATAGAACGTAGGGTTTTTACTCTCATCGAGAGGGCCCGAACCTGTATAACTTGGCATCTTTTGCAAACCATCGTAGTTCTTAGTCTCGACACAACACTATAAATTTATTGCTGAGATCAAGTCTCGACAATTGGCATGTTCTGTGGCTGTAAGGGTCACTTGGATGAGTACTATTACAGGCATAACAGGATTGAGAGGATGCAAGTTGTTTTAACTAGGAATGTGCATCCTAGTGATTTTGATGGTTTTCAGCCTCGCTCTTTTTCTCGTGCCTATCATGGACAAGGTCATTCCTTATATGGCTTTGATTCACGAGACTTTCTCATCGTGGTGAGCGTCACTTGCGTGGATCTAGCTTTCACACACATGATTTCTAGCTTCACAACCCCAAGTTTGAGTCGAGACGCTTTGATAGACCATGTTTTCCCCATCGTGGTTCTCGTCCCATGCGTTCGAATGATAATATGCAAAGAACAGATATGACTACTACCGGTCGTATGGTGAAGTGTTGGGTTCCCAAATGCTTTTTGACTAACCCTAGCATTGAGCCATTGACTTTTCCTTCTCGTTCTTTGTAGTCAGTAGGTGGAGGTTTGGAGAACAAGTGGTTGATGGACTCCGGGTGTTCATGCCACATGACCGGAGATGCAAAGTGGTTCTCCAGTCTCACTGCCTTGAAGCACCGGGAGTATGTGACATTTGGAGATGACAAGAGAGGGATAGTGAAGGCAAGAGGCCTGGAAAAGGTAAATGAAAAATTCACTCTCAAGGATGTTGGTTTGGTTGAGCATCTCTAGTATAATCTCCTCTCTGTCTCTCAATTGCTTGATGTTGGTTTAGAAGTGCGTTTTAAGAAAAATGCCTCTTGTGTTCTTGATTTGAGTGGCTCTTTGGTTTGTGGGATTTCTAGCATTGGGAAAGTTTTTCAAGCTAATTTTGTTGGTTCTCCTGGTTCTCACAAGTGCTTGTTTGCTCAATCTTCTTCTGAGCCCTGGAAATGGCATAGGTGACTAGGTCACATGAGCTTTGACTTGCTTTGTCGCTTGAGTGGCCTAGGTTTGATCCGAGGATTGCCTAAGCTCAAATTTGATAAGGATTTGGTTTGTGCTCCTTGTCGTCATAGGAAAATGATTGTCGCTTCTCATCCACCATTTAGTTTTGTGATGACTGAACGCCCTGGAGAGCTGCTTCATATGGACATTGTTGGTCCTTCTCTGGTTCGTTTGGCGTGTGGGAAGTGTTATGTTCTTGTGATTGTTGATGACTACCCTCGCTACTCTTTTGTTTACTTTCTTGATGGCAAGGATGAAGTGTTTCATCACTTTTGGAGCTTAGCTTTGAGGTTGTTCAAGGAACTCCCTGGTGCATTACGAGCAATCCGCAGTGATAATGGCACCGAGTTCAAGAACTCCTCTTTTGATGCCTTCTGTCTTGAGCATTGTATTGAGCATCAGCTTTCAGTACCTCGTGTTCCCAGCAGAATGGTGTGGTTGAAAGAAAGAACACAACCTTGGTGAAAATGGCCCAGATGATGCTCGATGAGCATAGGACTCCAAGGCGGTTCTGGGCTGAGGCCATTAGCACTGCTTGCTATGTTTCCAATTGGATTTTATTGTGCTCAATTCTTAATATGACTTCATATAAGCTACGTTTTGGGAGGAAGCCATCTGTTTCTCATTTGCGTGCCTTTGGTTGCAAGTGTTTCATTCTCAAGCAAGGCAATCTTGATAAGTTTGAGTCGAAATCTTCTGATGGCATCTTTCTTGGCTATACCCTTCATGGTCATTCCTATAGAGTTTTGAATTTGGAAACTAACTGGTTGCGGTTCTTAGGCCTAACAAGGAATATCTGCAAGCGTATAGATGCCGACATAGCTTTCACCCGGGAGTATTCTAGAGTATCGATTTCCACAGGGAACGAGTAAAGTGTCACTCCTAATATATCAAGTCCTAGTGATGAGGGTGCAGAACAAAGTGTACTCTATAGGGAGAAGAAGCCCCCAGGCCAGGCAATCTAATGTAGTGAACCTTCTCCAAGTAACTTAGTGAGAAATCTATTTCCAAATATCTGCTTCGGGGCACGATAACGATCCACATGAAAGGGTCAGTAACTAACCTCATGTACTAGTGGGCACGTTAACACTAGACAACCCTGCTTGAGACTTCTCGAACATGGTGGAATTTAATATTGGATGAACAGGGCTGTCACCACCTGCCGCCTACCACACAGCCCGTGGGGACGAATGCAATCCAAGGAAAGCTGAGTCCAAAGACCACGTCTAAACATAGACTTTCATACCAATTCTAGAATTGGTAAGCATAACAAGATAATGCTATGAAGCAATAAACAGTTATACACGAGGATCCCGCAGAATAAAGGGATAGAAATACTCACTTTATTACTTGGGCAAGAATTCTACTACATGTTACCCGGCCCCGAAGATGAGGGAGATTACTCACGTAGGAGCTTCAATCCCCGAGGCACAAGTTGAAGGAGCCAGCATCCTGAACTCCTCCTCCTACACCTCTACTCTTCTACTTGGGTAAAACTTGGGACTAATGCTTATTTCTTCTCTATTCCTTCACTTCTGTTGAATTCCCCATCTATTTATAGGTGGCGAAGACTTGGCGGGTACTTCAAGGTGGAGGAGAGTCGGTGGGCAAAATTTCCCCCGTCGGGCGGCCGGGCATGCCGGGTGGCATGCACCGCCGGGCGGTAGGTGTTGGTGTCATGAGGCATGAGCCTCGAAGCACCGAACAGAAAAAGGGAAAGTGGGGTAAAACACTCGAGGGATTCCACATGGTGTAACAGGCGTTCTTCACGTATCCCAAAAAAGATTCATCCCGTTACAAGTAGGTAGGGGTGCTCTATTTATAGGCCCGTACCTAGGTCATACGCAAATGACCATTTTGCCCCTAATTACCCACAATATTCCCTGAATATTCGGTACAAAATTGTCATAAAGGGTAAGCTAGTCTTTTAAGCATTGTCGATGCCCTTCCTTGATCCGCACGTCACTGAGTGTGCTTGTGCCGCGTGTCCCTGCAGCATGCCTCGCTCGCCTTCGGCTTCGGGCGCACCCTTTAATCTTCGAAGGTACCGTGGACCCCTTCAAGGGGGTTCGTGCTCCGCCAAGCGCTCCATCTCACTGTCTCCCGAAGGTTAGGGGCTCTGATCTTTTTAGAACCCTTCGAAGGGTGTATACCTATGGGATATATGTACCCAGGATACCTAACCACTCGGCCATATGGTCGAGTGGGTCAGGGGTTTAATTTTAGATATATTCGGCTTAGAGATATTTATATAGATATCTGTTTGAGTAAGCCGCAAGTTAGGTTTGCAGATATGTTAGTTAGATAGAATCTATTGTAACCAACTCAGATGTTACCTTGTAAACCCCTACCCTTTGGATATATAAGGAGGGCAGGGGGCCTTCGTCGAGAGGCAGACTCATATTGGAACCCTAATTCCAGTGTGAACCTTAGCAATACAATAACACCAAACATGACGTAGGGTTGTTATCCTCCGGGAGGCCCGAACCTATATAAACTCCGCGTCCTGTGTCCATCGATCTTACTTACTCATACGCATACCTGAATCTACTATCGAGAATATCTCTTGACAGTTGGCGCGCCAGGTAGGGGGCTGCGTTGAGCATAGCATCGTCGAAATCGATGGCTTTTATCGACATCAAGTTTCGCCCGGGAGACAAGATCTGCTTCGGAACCGTCAGCCTTGTCACCGATCCGCACGGGGACCTTGTCGAGGAGGAACGCGTGGCCGATCAACGAAATCTAGCCAGCCGACTCCCGCTCGGGTTCGACAACTCGGCGGCAACTTTCCAGGCGAAAACCCTCTCGGGTGACAACTCAACGTTGCCCACAACACCTCGATCAACGACCTTGGTTGATTCGAACTTCACTGCGATTGATCTCCCGCCTCATCAGCCGGATGTAGATCTCGAACTTTTCGACGAATCAAGGTTCCTTGCAACAATCGGTCTCGGAAGCGAGTCACTCCTGGACTTGATTGAAGAGCCGAGTGATTCAGAAAGCTGCTCCTCGGACTTCCACGAGGTGTTCATGGTGGCACCCGCTACTCAAACTGCAGACGATGAAGAAACATCTGCCGCGGCAGCCGCACGCGGCCCCACGCCACGTGTAGACGGACAAGAGATAGATCCCGAAGACGGTGACCTAGATGCGGTCACCCCCTCACTCCGCAGACCAGATGCCCAGTACAGATCCGGCATCGTCCGAAACTTAGACATGGGACTGCACCTTAAAACTTGATGGTGAGGATGTCTATACAACCCTAGAGCATAATATCACGGCCGCGGCAGCCCTCCTGAAAACCATAGAGCCCTTGCTCCAAGTCTCCCCAGCGTTGATGCCTCAGGTCAACCAACTAAAAGCACACATCAGGGTCGCGGCGGTGCTGGAGATGAATGCGGCAAGACCAGCACCAAGTCGGTCAGCTTCTGGGGCCGCTAGTTCGATGCCCAGGGAAGAAAGAAGAGATCGACAGCGTTCCAACCGGGAGGCAACACCGCCTACTGCCCCCAGACGTAGGCCCATCATAGAGTTCCACGATCGGCATCCAAGCGCCGACTTGCGCAATGGCATACCACCACGTGACGCGCGGGTCCGACTAGACAGCAGGTACCAAGAGCGCAATGACGCAACCCGTCGGGCACATGAAGATGAACGACGCCGGCGTGGAGATGTTATCTATGAGCGTGATGACAGCCGGCCGGTATATCGGGACGAGTATTACCGTGATCGACGGGACGAGGGCCGTCGCGATGATAGGCCCCGCCGAGATACTGGCCGCGAGCAAGAACGATCCCCGATCATAGATGACTATGATGAGGAGGCTGGTATTCGGGCCTTCACTCGGGAGCTTCGAACCGTCAGCTGGCCGATTGGTTTCAAACCAGTTGGCATTGAGAAGTACGACGGCAAGACGGATCCGCATGACTGGCTCCACGTCTACTCGACAGCCATACGGGCCCTTGGCGGCGACAATTTTGTGATGGCCAACTACCTACACGTTTGCCTAGCCCCAGTCGCAAGAACTTGGCTCACTAATCTGCCCGACAGCTCCATTAGTTCCTGGGCAGATCTTTGTCGGCAGTTTGTTGCCAACTTTCAAGCAACCTTCAACAGGCCAGGAAATCACTAGGAACTAAGCCGTATCAAGCAGCGAGATCGGGAGCCGCTTCGAGATTATATCCAACACTTCTGCCGAGTGAAGAACACCATCCCCAACATCTCAGATGCTCAAGTCGTCGCCGCTTTCCAAGCAGGGCTTCGTGACAATGATTTGATCAAAAAGATTGGAAGGTTGTACGCGGCCGGCGGACTGACAGCTAGAGATCTGTTCACCATGGCTGACAAATATGCCGCCGACAATTTGGCACTATTCCGAGTCCGACAGTACAAGGAGACGACCCGAAGGAACCAGTCGGGTCCGACCAACTATAGCAAGGATGGTGACCAGAAGCGCAAGCACGACCGCATGGTAGCCAACACTGAGCGCTCATCCAGGAGGAAACCAGTCACTCAGGACGATTTCGACAAGATGCTTGACGGTCCTTGTCTACTCCACGATGGCGCTCATAAAGCAAGGGAATGCTTCAAGTTGAAGAACTTTGCCCATCACGCCCTGAAGGTCTGTAAGGAGCGCCCCTGGGTCCCCAAAGGACCTTTAGAAGGACTCGGACAAGGATAACCAAGACGAGGATAAGGAAGACTACCAGGACCCCGAGCGCGAGGTTAATTATATCTGCGGCCGCTCCATAGCAGATTCCAAGTGCCAACAGAAGATTCTTTATAGAGAGGTTCACTCGGTCTCACCAGCAGTACCTCAGTATCTACGATGGTTAGAGGTCCCGATTACCTTTGATCGCTCGGACCACCCAAACCACATCCCTAGGCCCGCGAAATACCCTTTAGTACTTACACCGACTGTTAACCGAGTCCGGCTAAACAGGGTACTAGTAGATGGTGGCAGTAGTCTTGACATCCTCTTCGTCAAGACCTTCAAGGAGCTCGGCATACCCTTGACCGACCTCAAGCCAAGCCGATTGCCGTTCCACGGCGTGATACCAGGCATGCAAACAGTCCCTCTCAGGCAAATCACTCTGCCTGTAACCTTCGGCACTCGGGAGAACTTTAGGATGGAGCGTATCACATTCGAGGTCGCCGACATCGACTCTGCTTATCACGCCATTATAGGGCGACCAACCATCGCTAAGTTCATGGCAGTACCTCATTATCCTTATATGACGATGAAGTTGCCAGGACCAAACAGAGTCATTTCACTTCACTCGGATGTGAGGACATCATACGACTGCGACAACAACAGCTACGAGTTGACTGAGAAGATAGAGGTGGCATCAGCATTAGCTGAGTTGAAGGAGGCGATTGCAATAGCTGAGGAGGGCATGCTCGACCCTGCTCCCAAGAAGGCGCCAAAGACCACGGTTCATACGGACACCATGGATTCCAAGAAGATTAGCCTAGATGATAGTGATGTAACAAAGACCACCAATATTGGGGTCAAGTTAGATGATAAATAGGAAAGCGCGCTCATCCTTTTTCTTCAAAACAATAAAGATATATTTGCATGGAAACCTTCTGACATGCCAGGGGTTCCAAGGGAAAAGGCTGAGCACAAACTTCACGTCCGCGAGAATGCCAGGCCTATAAGGCAACGGCTTAGACGATTCTCGCAAGATCGAAAGGATGCGATTAGGAAAGCAATCAGCCGACTGTTGGCAGCCGGTTTCATTAAAGAAGTTTTTCACCCCGACTGGTTGGCTAATCCGGTTTTGGTACGAAAGAAAAATAAGGAGTGGTGGATGTGCATGGATTACACCGGCCTAAACCAAGCTTGCCCAAAAGATCCATTCACCCTTCCATGCATTGATCAGGTGATTGATTCGACGGCTGGATGCGCATTGTTGTGTTTCTTAGATGCCTATTCAGGGTACCATCAGATTCCCTTAAATGAATCTGACCAGCTTAAAACCTCATTTAGCACGCCGTTCGGCGCGTTTTGTTATACAACTATGCCCTTTGGCCTAAAGAACGTCGGCGCCACCTATCAGCGGACCTTGCAACGGTGCTTGGATAGCCAAATCGGAAGAAACGTCGAAGCCTATGTGGATGATGTGGTAGTCAAGACTCGGCTTTCCGCCGACTTAATATCCAACCTAGAGGAAACATTCGGGAATCTTCGGAAATACAATATGAAGTTGAATCCGGACAAATGCGTCTTCGGGGTCCCATCAGGAAAATTACTCGGTTTTTTAATATCAGATAGAGGGATTGAAGCTAATACAGAAAAGGTTACTGCCATATT
Source organism: Eleusine coracana subsp. coracana (assembly GCA_032690845.1). Taxonomy (NCBI): domain Eukaryota; kingdom Viridiplantae; phylum Streptophyta; class Magnoliopsida; order Poales; family Poaceae; genus Eleusine; species Eleusine coracana. The sequence continues at coordinate 46,565,210 of CM064426.1, read as the reverse complement.
ATCGATGGGACCTCCACATTCGCAAAAAGACATCCAAAAACTCACCGGTTGCATGGCAGCACTCGGCTGGTTACAGAAAATGATTCTTGCTTCTTGAGTAACCGGAAAAAGGGCAACCCTCGATTAGGCGTTCGAGGGTTGCCCTTTTTCCGGTTACTCAAGAAGCAAGAATCATTCGCCTGGAATGATGACGCTCAGAAAGCTTTGGATGATTTTAAGGCCTATATTAGTGGTCCTATGGTGCTAACCCCTCCAAAACCAAAGGAACCCTTGCAGCTGTACATCTCCGCAACCACACACGTTGTCAGCACCACGCTGCCGGTGGAACGGGACGAAGATGGCAAGGCTCAAAAGGTGCAGCAGCCCATCTATTTCGTCAATAAGGTCTTATCTGAGTCCAAGGTACGATATTTCCAGCTTCAGAAGCTAATTTATGCATTATTAATGACATCTCAGATGTTGAAGCATTATTTTGAGGATCACCTGATCGAGGCCCACACGTCGTTTGGCCTAGGCGAATTGCTACACAATAGAGAGGCCACTGGAAAAATTGCTAAGTGGGCTGTTGAGTTGGGATCGTATGATATCACCTTCAAGTCCTGTGATTCGGTGAAATGTCAGGCTTTGTCAGACTTTGTTGCCAAGTGGTCAGAATGCGAGTTACCGCCTAGCCCGCATGAATTAAGCTATTGGCAAATGACGTTTGACGGTTCCTTACAACTGGAAGGTGCCGGGGCAGGTGTTGTATTAACATCTCCTGAAGGGGCCAAGCTGTGATACGTTCTTCGTATGCACTTTCGCGCGTCTAACAATGTTGCAGAGTACGAGGCACTACTACATGGGCTTAGAATGGCTGTTTCACTCGGAGTTCAGAGATTGAGCGTCTCTGGTGACTCGGCTCTGGTGATTAATCAAGTAACAAAGGAGTGGTGTTGTTCCCACGAAAGCATGACAGCCTACTGCACTGAAGTTCGGAAGCTAGAAGACAAGTTTGATGGTATTGAGTATAAACACGTCCTTTGTAAGTATAATGAAGAGGCGGACGAACTAGCCAAACTTGGGTCTAGTAGGTCTAAAATATCTAATGGAGTATTCCTTGATGATCTCTATAAACCATCTGTACTAATCCAGCAAATTATTGAGCAGTCGGCACCGAAGGCGGGACCAACACCACATGTCGCTATCTTTACAGTAGATTGGCGAACTCCTCTCATTGAGTACCTGGATGGTGGTACACTACCGATTGATAAAGACGAAGCCCTGAGGATTATTCGCAAGTCTCGGACGTATTGTATTGTTGACCATGGTCTGTACAAACAAAGCCCACATGGGATGCTGATGAAGTGCTTGTCTCAAAACAAAAGAAGAGTCGTGTTAGGGGACATCCATGCTGGCATTTGCGAGAACCACGTAGGCCCATCCACAATTACATCCAAAGCAATGAGACAAGGTTTCTATTGGCCGACTGCTGGTGCCGATGCCAGGGAAATTGTCCGAAAGTGTGAGGGTTGCCAGTTCTTTGCCCGCCAGATGCACGTGCCTGCCACAGAGCTTCAAAATATCCCAATACATGGCCATTTTCAGTATGGGGTCTAGATATTGTCGGGCCTTTCATGAAGGCTCAGGGGGGTTTCACTCACCTTTTCGTGGCAGTAGACAAGTTCTCTAAGTGGATCGAGGCAAAGCCAGTCGGAAAGATTTCAGCAAAGAAGGCCGTCGAATTCATGACTGAAATAGTTACTCGGTTTGGCGCACCACATAAAATCATCACTGATAACGGCACTCAGTTTACAGCGGAGTTCAAAGCATTTGCGAGCCGAGTGGGTTTTAAGATTGGCTACGCCTCGGCTGCCCACCCGCAGAGCAACGGCCAAGTTGAACGTGCAAATGGCCTCTTGCTATCTGGAATTAAGCCACGTATATTTGACCGGCTGGAAAAATATGCTCGATGTTGGGTTCGGGAACTGCCAGCAGTACTGTGGGGGCTTCGAACTAATGTAAGCTACGCCACAGAGCATTCTCCTTTCTCCTTGGTTTACGGGTCGGAAGCCATGTTACCAACTGAGATTTTGTTCACCTCCCCTCGCGTGGCTTCGTATGAAGAAGAAACTTCCAATGACCACAGATGTGATGACTTGTCGCTACTAGAGGAGAAGAGTGATGCCACGTTACTGCGATCGGCAAAGTACCAACAAAGCTTGCGACATTATCATGACAAAAACATCAGAGTGCGAGGCTTTTCAGTCGGAGACTTGGTCTTGAGGCAGGTACAGTCCACGGTAGGCAAGCACAAACTCTCGGCACCATGGGAAGGACCCTTTATTGTAAAGGAAATCACTCGGCCGGGTGCGTACCATTTTATGCGCAAGGATGGGTCAGACCTTCAAAGTTCCTGGAACATATCACAGCTACGACATTTCTATGCTTAGTATTTATAATTTATTGTAATTACCTTTATTTGACTTTGTATAAATTATGGTCATGACGACTGGTTTGGCAATTTTCAAATTTTTATGGATCATTGTTGTTGTCGTTTAAGTCATGATTTAAATTTGGACACTTGGTACCACGTCAACTCGTGCATGTTGACCAAGCGGGTTACTTAGTCCCTAGGGTTCTTGCCGTCTGTTGGGGACCAAGACAATTCTCCCAGTTTGCATATGTCTGTCCGAGTGAGTTCTTAGTCTCCATGGTTCATATCGGTTATTGGGAGCGTTGTTTAGAGGGCTGACGAGAGTTATGTATTGGTTGTGAGTGTTTAACACGAGTTCATACAATACATATACGAAGCAGCGCGACCCAAGCATTTGTTACGATCCTGGTGACGAATCTAGACTTTCATAGTCTATTGCATAGATGTTACATTACCACAACAGAAATGTAACATGGTCTTTTAAATTTTACAATACCTTACATTTTTGGTAACAGATCAAGTTCTATTTGGTCAGCTAGAATGTGCGCTGTTTTTTGCGCTTCAGTTACAAGGGTTTCACATTGTTCGTCAGTGAAATCTTCGTGGAAACCCTCGGCTACTACATCCAAATTTATGTCAGGGATGTGAGACTTTTCTATAGCTAAGACCTGTGCCCCAGCCAGTTCTGCAACAGGGCGAGCGTGTTCTTTTACTCGGCCGGGTGCCTCTTGTAGCCTTGTCGATAAATCTCGACACCTGGGTGGTTTTTCTTCTGGAAGTATATATTGGGCGACTACCTCTGCATCTTTCTGGAGAGCTGCAAGAGACCATCAGAGGTTTTCGTCACCTTCTATGAATTTCTTCTGCAAAAGCTCATAGGACCTCTTTGATCCTACAAGAGTACAATATTTACAATTATCTGGGACAATGACTTTGGTATGACGATAATTAAATGACTATTTACCTTTTAGTTGTTTCTCAGCTTCTGCCTTTTCAGCTTCGAGGGTGATAACCTCTTCCTTGTATTCTTCTTTAAGTTTTTCAACTTCTTTGTACGCTTTTTGGAATTGGTTTAGTTCATCCATAGCTTTCTTGAAAATCTTTTCAGCCTTGGATAGTTCAGCCTCTAGTGTTGTGTTCCTATCCCTTTGGTTTTTTGTTGTTCCCTCGGCATTTGTCAGTCATAAATATTTTAGATTACATACATGTACTTATTTTTGAGCACATAGGTATAACAATAATTACCTTCGGCTCTTTTCCTCCATAGCGATTGAGATTCTTGCATTGTTTTAAAATCATCCTTCAGCTTTTCAAAAATTTTCCCGATATCTGCCGAGTCCTGGAGTTGTTTCTTTAGACTTTTATTCTCGGACTTCAATGTTTCCACAGATTGTGTCGCCGACTCCAGCTCTTTGATACGGCTTTGCAGATTTGCAATTTGAGAAGCCAACTGAGACTCTTGATTGTGCTTTAGTTCCAGCACCCGTGATATTTCTGAGTGGAAGAGTTCAAAATATTTAAGATCTGGAAATAGTATGCCAAGGATTATGTTTGTGTTTTTACCTTGTAGCTTGAATTGGAGTTCATCAACTTGAGATGAACGGGCCTTCAAATCTATTGATAATTGCCCAACTTCTATTCTTTCTTTGGTCAGTTGATCTTCTAAATCGACTGCTCTTGCACAATGCATTTCAGCAAGTTGCAGGAGTTTACTCTTGTTAGCCATCTGAGTTTTTAGAATCTGCACTACGGATGAGTTGTATAGACATCATCACACAATATTATTATTATTGGGGGCCAGTTTTCAAGAAGGCAAGGGTACCTGGAAGGAATGAAAGGCCTTTTCAGTAAGATCTTCAAATTTCTTTAATTCGGCTTGCTCTACCAACTCATCGAACCCGACAATGGCGAAGGGGCCACTATGGTACACTATTCTGGTCGGTGCAGGCTGTTCTGTGGCACCTTCTTTTATTACTCGGTGAATTGGCGTGGGAGCCACATATTCCTCCGGACCAATGGGATAATCATATACTGGCTCCGGCATCGTTTCAAATATCAACAATGGTTCTTCTTGTTCGGTCGCCGTCTCGGGCATGTCCAGATCTGGGACATCGAATGAATCGGCTTGTCTAGTTTCTGGCCGAGAAGACTCTGGTGCATCCTTTAAATCACTCGGTTTTTTAGCTGAGTGATCGGGGATATCATCTTTGGATGTCCCCATAAATGGTGCACGTCGATCTTTTTCAGGAGCCGCACTTTTTGCTGGGATATCTTCATATGATGCTCCCCCGGTTAACCTATCCAGAGAATGAAGATTACATAGTTGTTTATTCGAAAGCTGTGCATTAAAATATATCATTTTACTTACCTTGTTCGGCGCTTGAATTTTAAGCCTGACACCTTTGACGGGGGGCTAGTTGGTCTTGGGTCACTTGTTGTGTGGGGTGTTTCCTTCTCAGGGATTGTCTTGTCTAACTCCTTTGGATGCGATTGCTCCTGAGTGTTCGTATTCACTGGCCGCCGAGTGGTGGTTTTCTCAACAGACTTCTTCTTTGCTTCCCCTTGCAGTCTAGCTATTCTGTCAGCCAGCGACTCTTCTTCATCGAAGTCTTCAATGTGAGCTTTACAACGTTTGGATGATGGCAGAGTGGGGGATTTCTTTTGTGGCGTTGGTGGCAGTGGAGGGTTGGATACATATACATCAAGGTTCTACGACATATGCGAGGCATCATTTGTTATTGACAAATAAGGAAAGCAGTATTGATTTTCTAAAGAGGATCAGTGGCTAACTTACAGCACTTCTTCCAGTTTATGAATGATGGCCAGATGTTATGCTCCCTGGAGTCCAATCTAGAAGCGACGAAAATATGCTTTCCAGTCGCAAAGTCAGTTCCCTTTCTGACAGTACTTCTGGTGCTTCTATAGTAGGATCTGACCCTAGTTGGAATTTCCATCCTTGAACGTGGCGCTTCTTTATGGGCTGTACACGGCGATATATGAAGCTGGCGGGAACGTGAACGCCGGTATAGCCTTTTGACTTCAGATAATCCACATGTTTCAAAATCTCATCAACCTATGCTTTCTTGCTTGGATGTGCCTTCGTGGACCACTCGGGGCATGGCTTGGGGGCTTTAGCTGTCGTTTCTGACAAAGGGGGGGCATGGTTGCCATGATAAAACCAATCTACGTGCCACCCTTTATTGGTTGATGGGAGTGGTACATTGATGTACTTGGATTTATTCCTCAATTGGAATCTAGCACCCCCTATGACATTACTGCTGTTTGATTTCAACACAAACAGTTCTTTGAAGGTGTCGAAATGAGGAGGGGTACCCAAAAACACTTCGCAAAAATGAATAAAAATAGCGATGTGTAGAATGGAATTTGGGTTCAGATTGACCAGATTAATGCCATAGAAAAATAGAAGACCTCTAAAGAAGTCGCAGCACGGAAGGCCAAATCCACAATAGAAAAAGGAGGCAAAAACTGTAAGTTGGTCGATGGGAGGCTAAGCAAATTTCTGACCTATGGCTTCAATCCACCCACCCGTCTGTTGATCTTGTAGCACGCCATCTATCACCAATCTGTTTATTTTTTCTGAGTCCATGATTGATGCTGGGAACTCCTTAATGCTAGCAGGAATATCAAGAATCGATTCTTCGCTTTCACCCTTTCTAGGAGAGGTCCCTTTTTCAGATTGAGCCCTCGTGTTTTGGCGGGTGCGCTTTGGGGCCATTGAAACCGATGCGGGAAGCTTTTGGGGGATGGAGATCAGGGTTCGGAACCCTATCTTTGAGCTTGAGCATGCGAAATGGTGGCGGAATAGTGAAATGGTGGCAAGCGGAACAGTGGAACGTTGGTGGCGACGAAATAGAGGCCTGTGATCTCTGGAGTAGGGCGCGGAATGGTGGTGGCGGACAAATGGAAGTTCCAAACCTAGGGTTTACGCGTGCGGAATGGTGCCGGTGGTGAAGTGGAAGCTTTGGATCTAGGTTTTGAGAAGGGCAGACTCAGACGGCGATACGAAGGTGAAGGGTTGCGACTATTTGCGGGCACCTTTTATACGGGTCTGATGACCTGTTGGGCCGCTACTTGGATCAGCATAGTTACATTACACCGGTACGCGGATTTACTATGTTTTAGATATTCTTTTCAAGTGCTAACATTGAGTGCTGTGGATTGAATAATGATTGATAAATCACTCGGACTAATGCAGTTTAGTCCTGGGAGATTGTATCTTTTGATTATTTGTGATATAGTAATTTTTTCAGCACCAATCTTGGGGGCTGTCTTTTGTATGAATACTAGTGATACATCACCAATCTTGGGGACTACGGCAGTTGGCGTTCCTAGCATATCAATTGGGTTATATGCATTTTTATGGATATAAATATTAATTTGGTGATGCATCACTCGGCGATCATGGAAATTCAATTATTAATGAGTTTTGGTTTAATTGGATAAAGCAAAAGCCTTGGATATCATTTTTAAGGATCATGTGAGTTTAAATAGAAGATTTATCAGAGCCAATGTGTAGAGCACTTCCCAAATTTCATAAGATGTCGAGGAAATTCAAGGCGATGATTCAAGATGGAAAGTGCTTGGGGGCTACTGTGGGATATATGTACCCTGGATACCAAACCACTCGGCCATATGGCCGAGTGGGCTAGGGGTTTAGTTTTAGATATATTCGGCTTAGAGATATTTATGTAGATATCTATTTGAGTAAGCCGCAAGTTAGGTTTACAGATATGTTAGTTAGATAGAATCTATTGTAACCGACTCGGATGTTACCTTGTAAACCCCTGCCCTTTGGATATATAAGGACGGCAGGGGGCCTTCGTCGAGAGGTAGACTCATATTGGAACCCTAATTCTAGTGTGAACCTTAGCAATACAATAACACCAAACAGGACGTAGGGTTGTTATCCTCCGGGAGGCCCGAACCTGTATAAACTCAGCGTCCTGTGTCCATCGATCTTACTTACTCATACGCATACCTGAATCTACTATCGAGAATATCTCTCGACAATACCCTTTGGAAGGGTCCTGATTCTTCTGGAATATTCGGAAGGTACCTGTCTTCAAAAATTATAGTTAACAATGAAGATAACGATGGTTAGCCATGATTTCTGTTTGCAATTTAACTTTTACTGTCTTCGAAGGGTGGCCCACGAGGTGATCCCCCAACAGTAGCCCCTCGAGGGGTGGGTCCAACTTTGATGGGTTGAAACCCTCGTTTTAACGGGATCTTCTGCCACAATGCCACCCTTTGGGCATCAAAGTTGAGCATCTGAATTAGGGTTTCAGAGGATTTTTCGGAGCTACTGCCTATATAAAGAGATGGTGGACGCGGTAAATATTATTTTACTGCTCATCATATACTTGGGTTCTGCGGAGATGCCTGCTATCATGATTCGGACCCGAAGGGTGACCGTATCCGCTAGTGGATCTTCTTCTGGAAGCTCTCCCGACTCTTCTGAAGGTAATGCTTGATTTGGTTTGGGGTGCCTCGGTTATTTGCATTCTTCTTGTTTAATTGAATTCGTGCGCTCTTGGTTCTCGAGCCTCCATAGTAAATGCTGGTTGGTTTTCACCCGACTATATAAGCGAGGGGGGTAGGGGGTGAAATGAGGTGTTCAAAGTTTTCTTCCTTTTCGATAGACTTTGCACGCTTTCTTCTGCCTTTGTTTCCTTAGCTTCGTGTTCAGTGTTTTGTGTTAGATAGAAATCGCGCCCTCCTCAACGTGCAACACAAGGTGTGTTTCGTGATGGCATGGTTTCTCGATCTTTTGGGTTACTTCGCATGTATGTGCGTTCTTACTTACTAATTTTGCTTCTTAGGAATGGAAGGCATGGCTCGAGTCGCGATGACCGTCCAAACTGGTGAACTTTCTTCTGAGGAGCGCCCTTTGAACCCTGATGGTGCTACCACGGAGGCCGAGGCGGATCATGCCTTCATAGAGAGCTTGGAGGGGGCCTTGTCTGACGATCAGGGTGGTGAGGATGAGGGTCCTCCCCGTGGCTCAACCGAGCGTGCCGAGGAGGGGGAGGAAGACGATGAAGAAGGGACTGAGGAAGAGGGTGAAGACGAAGAGGAGGATGAAGAAGATGAAAAGTTTCATCCTTGCGGTGAGGGCAGGCTTGCTGCCGATGCTCAGGATCAAGGCTCGAGTCGCCATGTTCGAGGCTCCGATCCTTTTGAAGAAAATTTGGAAGATGTCAAAGTTGACATCGATGAATTACTTCCGATTGAGACCCTGGATCAGCGTAAGGCTCGAAAGGGGAAAGGCAAAGAAGGTGATGGTGAGAGGCCTCAAAATTTGGTGTTTGGCCGATCACGAGTGAAGCGCGCCGGTCATCGCTACTGCTGATGCACGGTTGCCCGGGCAGGAGGATATTCCCGCCCCTCGCCAAGACGAAGCTGTGGTCTTCGAGGAGCACTTCACTGCCGGGCTACGCTTCCCTTGCTCGTCTTTTTTGGGGGAAGTGTTGGATCGATTCAATGTGCAGCTGCATCATATAAGCCCAAGCGGTATAGCTATGCTTAGCAAGTTTGTTTGGGGGATGCTAAGCTATAAGGGACAGCCTGACATTGAGGTGTTCTGCAAATATTACTGCGCCCATTACTAGCTGAAGCTTATAAAAATCAATGGTATGATGCATGAGGCAGAGTTTGGGTGTGTTACCTTCGTGCCTCGTTTTCGGAGGACTGACCAGTTTGTGAAGTGCAGCCGAAACCGCTGGGGGGACAAATGGCACAAAGACTAGCTGTATGTTAAAGTTCCTTCGGAGATCGTGGTTGCCGATAGGGAGGAAGCTAGCCCCTGGCTTTGCTGCTTGTGTTGTGCCGCCCCCGATCTGTGGATGGGCGGGTACCTAAAGGGTGCAAGAATGATTCGGCCTTTCATGTTGCCACTTATAATTCCAGTGGCCGTGATCTTGTCGAAGAGTTCATTGCGGCCAATATGTGGCCTTTGAGCAAGGAATGCAAGATCCCGGGCTTCATTGAGAAGAGGATACCTACGAGGACTGTGATTAAAATTCCTTTTCCCGAAGTCCCAGTGGACAAGCGTGGCTTTGAAGATGAAGCCTTCTTGGATTTTTTGACTGCTGCTGCTGAATCAGGGGTTAGCCCATACACCCGTGAGGAGGATAAGTATACTCGCGAGAGGACTTCGCACAACGGACGACTCAACCGCGTGCTTACTCTGGCTAGGATTGCTTACCCCGATCGGGTGGCGCCTGGCCCTCGTGCTAAGCAGAACTGGGCCCCTGGCAATACCGGTTCCGAGGCAATTGGGATGGGGAAGAGCAAAAGGGGAAAAGGTAAGGCCCCTGTTTCTGGCCCGATTCAGGCTGAGGGTAGGGCGCTTAAGAGGAAACGGGAAGAAACCATCGTTGCTGCGGGAACTTCAAAGTGTGCCGTGCATCGTCACGATTCTTCGGAGTCCTCTGCTCCTAGATTTCGTGCCGTGGGGACTCTGGTACAAGTTGCGGCTATGGCGAATGCCTTCGGCAGTGGTGATGATGAAGAAGGAGCTGCGGTCATGGCTGTTGTTTCTCCCCCCCCCCCCCTCAGAAAAGGGCCGACGCTGTGCTCTCCCCTTCGAGATCTTCGCCCGTGATCTTGAGAGACTAGTGCGCGGATGCAGAAGTTGCCGATGCCTTGGTTGGTCTGAAAGAGCAACCCCCCCGCTCGGAATGAAGTTGGGGCTTCCTCGAGCCGTTAGGCTATGGATGGTACCGGCCGAGTTCTGGGTGGGATGGGTTCGTTGCATTTTTTGAATGCTGAGGATTTTTCCAACCCTGCTGCATGGGCGGAGCTATGTTCTACTCTGCATGAGTTAATTGTTTCCGGGGCAGAAGGGTTTGAAACCCAGGATCTGTGAGTTAACCATGCGCATATTCTATGACATGTGAGTCGATTCTTTGGTTTTTGTTGACTTCGATCGTGATGAGCTTTCTTTCTTATTATGTCTTCCTTGTGCTCCAGGCTTATACCTTTGCGCGCGTGGCTGCTGAACAGTCTGCTCAAGAGTTCATGTCTCTAAGGGATGTGAAGGTCTCCTACGCCGTAGAAAATGCCACACTAAAGGACGTTGCTTCTCTCAGGGAGGCGCGAGACCAAGCCAACCTTGCTCCAGCGCAAGCTAAGAATGAGGTTGAAGCTCTACGGTCTGAGGTGGCTGGGTTGAAAGAGAGTGCGAGCCGCCTCAAGGCTGCCGAATCAAAGGTCGCGTCTCTTACGGAGGAGAATAAGGCTTTCATCCACGCGGCCTCTACCCGTAACTATGGCTTCGTGGCTCGGGCAATGTCCGCTCACCATAGTTATCGCGAGGCACTGGGCTATGTTGGAGCGGAGCCTATGTCCTTGACTGATGGTTCGGAGGTTTCTAAAGAATCTTTTTTTAAGTGGCTGGAGGCTGAGATCGCCATGCTCCCCGGGGTCATGGATAAGCGCAGTAATTTTGGCTCGCTCCATACTACGGAGGCGCCTTTGGGTTATTGTAGCGCCTGGGCTATGACCACTTCCGTGAGATAAGAAAGCGGGATTTTTTGATCAGCGCCGATGCTCGAGATAACTTGTCCAATGATGCCCTCGCAGCCGCCAAACGTCTTGCTATCAGGTTTTGGCACGATCATGGGCGCGAGGCTGCACGGCAGGTCACGGTTGAGAGGCTTGCCTAGGTACCAATTTTTTTTTCATTGCTTTCTTTTGAACATGTTGGTTGGCTTCGTGTGTGACTCTTTTGCTTGCTATATGTCCAGGCTCGTAAGGCTGCCCAGGTTGCTGCATCTACCCCGGCGGACCATGAACCTTTGACTCAGGAGAAGGCCGGGGAAGACGACGCTCAAGCTCAGCACGAGGTTTAGAGCTTGGTTTCGACTTGCACCCTGTTTTTTGGGCGATATTTCTAGGCTGAGTGTGGGGAGGCTGATTTTTGTAATAGGTGATTTTGTACAAAATGATTATTAATGCTTGCTTTTGGACCTGCGCAGGTGCCTGCTGAGTCACCTGTTGAGCATACCAAAGATACTTCTTCAAGTGAATCTTCTGCGATGTGTATTCTTGGTTGTTTGAATGACTCTTTGCCTTCGAATGTGCTTAACGAGTGTAATGCAATTGTTACTGTTAGTTGTTCTGAAGTTAGTTTAAGTGACTTCGAAGCGATGGACATAGCAGATGCGGCTAAGGAGGCGCAGAGTCGGGACTAATCTAATGCTCGGGCAGAAGGCGTTGTTACGCTGGACACTGGAGTGGTATGCGTGGGGAGTTATTCTGACTTGTTCGAGCGTCCATCCCAATCCTCAGAGTCAGGTAAAGGACGCCGTCGTGCCGATTCTTGCTCCAGCAGCCAGCGTGATCCTCAAAATATTGGTTTGAGTGCGGCATGTGGCACCTCCGGGGGTGTTCGCCTGACTAACCCTCATGAGTTGGGTGGTTTCCCATCGTCACCTTTATGTGACGAGGGTTTGGCTGCATCACGAGCTGGTCCGTAGCCTGAAGTTGCGCCCGATGCTCCTATGCCCTGAGTTCAGCGACCTAGGCGCGCTGTGGCTAAGCAGTCTATTAGTGCTGTGCTAAAGGCTCGATAAGCTGAAATTTTATCGAAGACACAGTGCGAGGCAGCAGGTGGTTCTAGTATTGGTGGAACTAGAAGCCTGAGGAGTGAGTTGGGTCCTCCTCCGCCTGGTTATAGCGTGGATGAGTGGTCTGTCTTGGTTCCCCAGCTTTTAGCATCTGGGGTTGTTGTAAAGAAGGAGCCTATGGATTATGATTTTTGACTGTACGGCTCTGTTGTATGCTTTTTTAAAGAAATTTGTGAATGGTTGATGTCTTGGCGAGTTGTGTGTCGTCCCTTTTTCTAAGTTGTGCTTGGGGCGAGGCTTTTGTATGAACCTTTCGATGGGTCTGGGCTGCAGTGAGCCCCTTGGCATTTTTGGGCTATGTTTTTTGAAAAAACGACACCCTCCCCCTCGAAGTGCTTGGGGCGAGGCTTTTGTATGAACCCTTCGATGGGTCTGGGCAACAGCGAGCCCCTTAGCTTTTTTGCGCTAAGTTTTTTTTTTGAAAAACGCCACCCTCCCCCTCGAAGTGGTTGGGGCGAGGCTTTTGTATGAACCCTTCGATGGGTCTGGGTTGTAGTGAGCCCCTTAGCTTATTTGCGCTAAGTTTTTTGAAAAATGCCACCCTCCCCCCCGAAGTGCTTGGGGCGAGGCTTTTGTATGAACCCTTCGATGGGTCTGTGCTGCAGCGAGCCCCTTAGCTTATTTGTGCTAGATTTTTTGAAAAACGCCACCCTCCCCCTCGATGTGCTTGGGGCAAGGCTTGTTATGAACCCTTCGATGGGTCTAGGCCGCAGCGAGCCCCTTAGCTTTTTTGCGCTAAGTTTTTTTTTGAAAAACACCACCCTCCCCCTCGAAGTGCTTGGGGCGACGCTTTTGTTTGAACCCTTCGATGGGTCTGGGCTGTAGCGAGCCCCTTAGCTTTTTTGAGCTAAGTTAGCTGACTGTGCGGTTTTTAGCTCTTCGGGCTTTAATCCATGCAGTAGCTATGTTTTGAGAGCTTTTTGTTCTTTCGTCGAATATCACAATCTCCGTGTTGGGGAGTTGTTTTGACGCGCTCCGCTGAGTGAAGCTTTCCGCATTGGCGAAGGCAGCTTTATAGATTTAGCTGGGGTTTACATAGGATCCGCCTTGTTAAAAACCTCACCCATGTGAAGGGTTCCCCTTGTGAGGAAAAGAGTACGGTCCCTTTTACAATTCGAGGAAAGAAATGTTTGAAAAGTAAAGCTAACTGCTAGGCTCAAGGTAGCACTTATAGTTTTGTGCTATGCTTGGCTGTTTACATGTGTTGGGTGTTGCTTCCCTAGGTGTAAAACTTTCAAAGGTTGTCCGCATTCCAGGAGTGCGGCAACTCTTGTCCTTGCCAATTTTTTAGTCTGTATGCTCCGGGTCTGCTTGACCTCGCTATAATGTATGGGCCTTCCCATTTGGGTTCTAGTTTCCCTTTGCTTTCTGTTTTTGGGCTTCAGAGTAGGACTAGATCTCCTGCTGCATATCCTCGGGGTAGAACCTTCTTGTCTCTCCAGTTGCGTGTTTCCATTTGATACTTGTCAAGGTTGGTAGCTGCTTCCAGTCTGTCGACCTCCATGAGGTCCTTTGACTCTGCCTCTAAGGGTTGTGGTGGCCTCGTGTTTGTTGTTCTTGGGCTTTGATGATAAATTTCTTCGGGAGTTACTACTTCCTCCCCATAGAGTAACCTGAATGGTGAATAGCTGGTTGCTCTGGTTTAGGTTGTGTTGTGTGACCATATGGCCCTTGGCAATTCCTCTGCCCACTTTCCTTTCTTGTCATCGAGGAGTATCTTTTTGATTGCTTTGAATATGAGACTGTTTGCCCGCTCGACGGCTCGGCTCGATTGGGGATGATATACTGATGCGAAGTCAACCTTGGTTCCAATGGCGTGACAAAATTCCTTGAAGATATCATTTTCAAACTGTTTTCCGTTGTCCACAGTTATGTCTCTTGGGACTCCGAAGCGGCAGATTATGTTTTGCCAAAAGAATGTTTTTATTGTTACGGCTGATATGTTTGTGATTGGTTTTGCTTCTATCCATTTAGTGAAGTATTCGAGGGCTAAGACTGCCCATCTGTAATTCCCGGGGGCTGTGAGTAGAGGTCCAACGATGTCTATTCCCTAACACTGAAGAGGTCATGATGGTGCTATGAGTTGCGTTGGCTACGAAGGTGCTAATTGTTTGTTGGTATCTTTTGGCAGGCTTCGCATTTGGTTACCACTTCTGCAGCGTCTTTGATCATTGATGGCCAATAGAAACCTTGCCTTACTACTTTTGCCGCTAGGGGTCGAGACCCGATGGGTGCTCCGCATATACCCTCGTGGATTTTGCCGAGTAGTTCTGCGCCCTCCGCTTGACTAATGCATTTGAGCAATAGGGTACATAGTCTGGACTTGTAGAGTATTCCCTCGATGATTTTTTAATTCCTAGCTCTCTGTTGCATTCTTTTTGCTTCTGACTCGGTGTCTGGCTCGTAAAACCCTTGAAGGTATGTAATGATTTGGGATCTCCAATCCTCGCTGGTCACCGCGTGGATTTGTTTGGGATCTTGGAGGACTGATTTGATTGAAGGCTCAGTGATTGTTTGAAAGAACACGTCTTGTGGCATCAAGTCTTGCTTTGCAGCTATTTTTGCAAGCTCATCTACCTCCGTGTTCAATTTTCTTTTGATGTACTGTATGTCAAAGCCCATGAAGTATTTTTCCATGCTTCGAACAATGTTGTGGTATTTCTCAAGCCGGGAATCCCTGATTGTGAATTCCTTATCGTGCTAGCTGGCGACGATTTTGGAATCAGTTTTCACTCTACATCTCTGGATTCTGAGTGCCCTGAGTTTCTTGAGTGCTAGTAGCACTACCTCATATTCTACTATATTATCGGTGCATTTATCCGTTTTGTTACTGAACTCGAGCCTTACGGCGTATCTCATTTTCACGCCTACGGGCGATGTGATTATGGCCGCTATGCCTGCCCCTGCTTGTCCCCTAGCTCCATCACAATGAGTTGTCCACACTGGCTCTGAGAATATTTGGTTTCCGGCGTGCTATGTGACCATCCAATCTGCTATGAAATCGGCGAGTACTTGAGACTTGATCGCACTTCGTTTCTCAAAATCCACTACGTGCTCCGAGAGCTCCATGACCCATTTACCGATAGTACCCGAAGCTTCACGGTTGCCAAATATCTCATTGAGCGGTTGGTCAGTAAGTACTTTAATTTGATGAGCTTCGAAGTAATGCCTCAACTTTCTGGAGGCCATTACTACTGCGTATGCGATTTTCTCCATCTCGGAGTAAAACCTTTTAGAGCCAGGTAGTGCTTCGCTAACATAGTATGCTGGGAATTGTGCTAGGAGCTCTTTGGGTTCTCCCTTGACTGTTTTGGTGATTTTTTTCTCTTACACAAGAACTGCACTGACCGTCGAATGGGATGCAGCGACGTATAATAGTAGCACAGCCCTCGGCTCTGGGTTGGTTAGTTTTGATGGTCTTTGGCGATAGTCTTTTAGATCTGCGAAGGCTTTTTGCTGCTCTAGGCCCCACTCGAAGGGTTGGGCTCCTCGAAGTGTTTGGAAGAATGGCAGGCTTCACTCAGCTGATTCAAAGCTACCATTCTGCCTGTGAGCTTCTGCACATCTTTTCTGCTCTTGGGCTCTTGCATTTGGGTGATTGCTTTAATTTTGTCGGGGTTAGCTTCTATGCCCTTAGCTGATACGAGGCAACCGAGCACTTTTCCTCTCTGGGTTCCGAACAAGCACTTTTCTGGGTTTAGCTTGAGCCTTGCTGCTCGAAGGTTTGCGAATGTTTCGGCCAAGTCTGATATGTGGTTACCCTTTTTCTTAGTTGCTACAATGATGTCATCCACATAGGCAAGCACACTTTTTCCAGACTGTGATTCGAAAGCCTTCTGAGTCATACGGCAGAACGTAGGGCCAGCATTCTTTAATCCTTCGGGCATCCTTACAAAACAGTATGTGCCGAAGGGTGTAATGAAACTTGTTTTTTCCTCATCCTCCTTCCTGAGCCAGATTTGATGATAGCCTGAGAAACAGTCCAGTAGTGATAGCAGCTCACTTTCGACTGCAGCATCCACAATCTTGTCAATTCAGGGCAGTGGGAAATCATCTTTGGGGCAGGCTTTGTTGAGATCGGTGAAATCCATGCACATTCTCCACTTCCCATTCTTTTTCCTCACCATGACACAGATTGCTAGCCAGCATGGGTACTTGACTTCGCGAATGACAGAGGCATTGACGAGTCGCTGTACTTCTGCTTTGATGGCTTCTGTGTTTTCATCAGACATTTTATTGAGCCTCTGTTTCTTTTGTTTGGCAGTTGCATCAATTTCTAACTTGAGTTCTATAATGCTTCTATCCACTCCTTTGAGGTCTGCCGAGGACCAAGCAAATACATCTTTGTTTTTGCCGAGGAATGTTAGTAACTCTTTTTCTTCCTTGGAACTTAGCCCTGATCCCATTGTGATGAATTGCCCCAATACTTGTTCATCGAGGAGTACTTTTTTGGTTTCTTCGTCTGGCTAGACTGCAATTCTTTCCTTGTCGAGGCAGTGCGCCTCTTCTTTTTCATTGATCTCATGTTGCTCCCGAGCCTTTCTGGCTCTTTCCTCTTCTTATAGCTGCTCTTGACTGAATACTTGTATGTTATTGCAATTTCTTTCTCCTGGTGCGTAACCTATGTCTCTTGCCATTTGTTGATTTCCTTTGACTGTGATGACTCCCCCAGTGGCTAGGATCTTCATACATAGGTAGGCACTATGGATAGCTGCCTCGAATGTGTTGATTGTACCTCGGCCAAATATGACGTTGAATAGGTGGCAGAGGTCCACGACGTCGAATGTTACGTACTCTGTTCGAGGGTTTTGAGTGTTGCCGAATGATACTGGGAGAGAGACCGTGCCCATGGGTGTGATTCTCTTCCCTCCGAAACCTATAAGTGGAATGTTTGATGGTTGCAGGGAGCTTTTGTTGAGGCCCATTTGCTCGAAGGCATTTATGAACAGTATATCTGCCTGGCTTCCATTGTCTATGAGAACTTTGTTGACCATCCAAGAGTCGATGTGGTCTTCGATTACAAATACGTCGACGTGTGGGTAAGCTTTAAGGTTGAGGTCGGCTTCAGTGAAGGTGATGGGAATATGGGACCATTTTGATTTGATAATTGGTCCCTCGATGAAAACACTGTTTACCATTCAGAAATGGTCCCTTCTTCTTTTGTTCTCGAAGTTTGAGCATGACCCCGCACATATCATTCCAATGAATCCTTGCACCGGAAATGCTGTGGCTTGGTTCGGGTTAAGCTTCGGCTTGGGCTGAGATACTTGCGATGGCTCTTGTTTTTGCCTCTGTTGCTCTTGGTTTGCTGGTGATTGCTGGTTTGATTGTCTCGGTTGCATATAGTGGTTTGGGGGTTGTATTGGGTGGGTCGTGTTGAAGTATGGGGATGGTGTGTACGGCTGATGGTGGGTGTTTGCGTAATGGTAGTTCATTTGTGCGGGTTCCGGATATGGTTGTTGGGGCCATGGGTTGGGCGATGTGTAATTGATGGCTTTTGTTTGTGCTGGTATTTTCTTCTCTGCTTCCATTCTTTCTTGAATCTCTTTTGCTTTGAGGCAAGTGGAAGTTTGCATCATGCGCGGGGGTATTCGCGCGTAGTAGGATGACATTTGGCATGCTCGCATACCTCGAAGTACTAAGCTTATTGCAGCTTTGTCCGTTACGCTTGGCGCTTGGGCTCAAAGCATGAGCAATCTTCTGTAGTAATCGTGCAGCAGCTCATTCTCTTGTTGGGCGATGTTCAGGAGCTCATGTGATGGTTCCATGATGGTGCGGAATCCTCAAAAACTTGTGATAACTTTGTCCCTAATGTTTTCCCAGCTGTATAATGATCCTGCGGGTAGATTGAAATACCAATTTAGTGCGGATTCTTCGAGAGCACATACGAAGGCTTTTGCTAGAGTTGCTTCATCTCCTCCTGCTGACACGATTGCCGCCTCGTAACTCATGAGGAATTGCCTTGGGTCAGAGCTTCCTCTGAACTTGGCTAGTGGTATCATTATGAAGTGTGGTGGGTAGGGTGCTCTCTACAATCCTTCGGAGAGAGGTGAGTCTTTGTCGATTATGGCTGCCCTCCGTACTGGTAGCACATCTGTGGGTAAAGATGGCTCTCTTTGCTCGACGTGTGGATGAGCTTCGGGCGCTGGGTTTGTGTGACACCCTAGGTGTCTCACTTTCATTTAACCAACATGAAGAGCATAAATCATGAACAACATAGCATGAAATAATAAGACTCACTCCCTTTTGAATTAATTCTAGGCAAATAAAAACCCTGCAACCAAGTTATTGAAGCAATTCAAAAATTTCAATACAACTCATGCCAAATAATTTCATCATAAATTTGGTAATAATAAAATAGAATATTACGAATTTATTGGGCATTTTATCTACTTGGCAAAAACCTTAATTAATTAATTGATTCTTAAGTAACTAATTAATGCATTTAATAAATTCTAAAAATATGTTTATGAAAATTTCAAATAAAATTCACAAGAGTGTTCTCCACCATTTAAATAGTTAGTCCACCAAATTTCATCATTTTTGGAAATGCCTAACTATTTTATTTTGAAATATTAAGAACCACCTTTGACCAGGGACCTATGTGTAAGAAATCAAATTCCAGAAGGGGTGCAGCATAAAATCTCTCATTCTTCTTCCTCACTGGCGCAGAGCTGATTCCCGGCCGATTTTCTGCCAACGTCGGTGCACCGCCTGGGCCGCCTTCACCCCTCCACCTTGAAACCCAGCACGCGCAATAGTGCCGCCTGCCATCCCCCGGCTCCTCCGCCCTATCTCCCTCCGCCGTAGAGTCGCCCAATGGCTCCTTTCCTTCCCTCTTCTCCCCTCTGCACACCACCGTGTGACTCGGCCGCGTTTCAATTCCCCCTCTCGCTGCACCCACTCGCCCAACCACCCATTTCCCCCTCTGCTCAGCTTGAAACCAAACTCGTGAGCTCACAAGCACACACCCTCTCTCGTTCTCTGCTCTCTATTTCCTCATTTTCTCCCTGTTCTTCGCCATTGCTGCTCCGAGCTCGACCTTGTGGTCCCGTTTCTTCCACTGCTCCTGGGTCTCACTCAACACCACAAACTAGCGCGCACATCTCCCCTCCTACCTCCCATGCCATTGCTAGGCCCCATTCCCATCAACACTCCGTGAATCGATCAAACATCAGGAAGGCCTTCTCCGGTGACCTGCACCGACAGAAGTCCAAAATTCCTCGCCTCTCGTACACCTCGTCCCCTCTCTTCTCCTTGCTCGCGTGCGTGACTCAATGCTGAATGCTCCTAACCATTCTCCTCTGGTTTCCTTCGTGAGATCGCCGGCACCGTTGCTTTCCCCGGCCCTGATCTTCTCCGCCGGCAAAAACCGAGCCGCCTCCATGATGAGTTCTATGCTACGGCCCTCCTCTGTAGACATCGACTCGACGCCGGTGACCTGCACCTCCCCATGAAGCTTTAGGAGAAGACGGCTCCCAGTTTCGTGCTCTGCACCGTTCCCGCGTCGCCACCGAACATCACCCTTCCGCCGCCTCTCGCCGATGGCCAGCTCCGATGAGTTGCCCTCTCGCGAACCCCACCAAGTGCTTCGCGTAGTCTAGCTCATCGTTCTCGAACTCCCGCGGCGAGGTTTTTCCCTAGCACGGCCGCGGCAGCGAGGTTCTGGCCGAGCGCCGCCCACCTCCAGCGTGCCCAATGGCCGTCTGACTGACGCCTACATGGCCACTAAATGGCTCTGACCTGGCATCCACGTGGCTCCGACGTGGCACCCCCCCTAAAAGCCAAAATACCTAGAAATTCCTAGAAAATGCATAAACTTTGGAAAACCATAGTAAATCAAATTCAAATCCATTGAGGCTCCAACAAATTTTGTTAGGTGCATTTTGAATTGCCCTTTTTTAGTAAAATGATAAATCATTGCCTCTGTACTTATATTTTTATCAATATATTAAACTGTTCAGACAATGATTAATTCACCAGAAATTCTAGGAATGCAATTAAATCCTGATTTTTGGCATGCCTAGTAAATACATAATTATCTATCACCACAAATTTTGGTTTGGCAAATTATGAATAATTTTAGGCCCTAGAATTTATTTAGTGTGTTTGCTCACTCTTAGTAGCCCCTATACCCAGTAAAACACACAAGTCCAGAAACCTAAATTTACTTACTTAATTAAATTGATTTGCTCATTTCACTATTTTACTTTAATAAATGCTAGTAATTAGAATAATAATATCTAGAGGTTTTAAATTGGTAAAAATGCAAATCACCTATGTCTCTGTTCATGATAAATCACTCATGTACAGAATCAATTGGTTACTATTTTAATTGCTTGATTGTTCTAAAAAACTATAACAAACCTAAATAAATGAATAACACACATAAAATGATGAAATTTTAAATTGTTTCTTTGAAGCATATGGCTTCAAGAACATAAGAGTAATTTTAATTAACATTAAAACACGACCCAACTTCTCTGAAGCATATGGTTTTGAGAACATAATAATAAATTATTTGATACCAAACCACGATGTGCTTGCATGTATCATATCATTGCATATAACGGTGTTACGACAATACCGTTAACACCTTTGTCATCATATAGGTAACGACAACCAGGAGCCCGAAGAGGATCATCAAAAGGAGACTGAGTCTCAGGAACAAGGGATTGAAGTCGCTAACACTAGTGTCGATCCAGGCAAGCCCCAGTTTTCATTCACCATTTTATAAAGTTGCTAGTTATCAATATTACTAGTATCTATGATTATTGTTGCATTAGGTCATAGGGGTTGATTGGAACCCACTTGCATGATACCCAAATGACCTATACCACTGTCATTAGAACTTTGGTAGTATTTGTACTGTGTCGCTTCGCTTAGTAACTAATAGGCGTGATAGATATCATTACTAAGAATGAACATGACCACTAGAATGGGACTTGTAAAAGAAGTTTATTTTGATGTCATGACCGGGCAGGGATGATGCATGTGTAGGTTTGCAGCAACACATGGGTGTGGACTGCGGTAGCCCTACCTTGTCGAACCTAGGACCCGTCCGTGGTCGGCCCCTTGGTCAAGTATTGAACAGTACCGAAT
The DNA here is from genome assembly GCA_032690845.1 of Eleusine coracana subsp. coracana. NCBI lineage: Eukaryota > Viridiplantae > Streptophyta > Magnoliopsida > Poales > Poaceae > Eleusine > Eleusine coracana. The sequence goes on along the minus strand of CM064426.1, from coordinate 46,544,042 downwards.
GCATGCTAGTCTATGGGCACTAGTAAACTAATGTAGCATTGATGCAGCAATGAGGACGGTACCTAGTATAGTGGTCATTGACCCTCCTACTGCTGGAGTGGGTGGATCATACCGTGAAGTACTGTTGGCAGAATGGCATGCCCACTCGCTGAGACTTGACCCGGACCGAGTTGTTTTTCGTCCTTGCGAAAGGTTGCCATTTATGACCTTAATTGGTGCATATGTGTCGTGTATCTTGGATTATCCTAGCTGGTATAAGTCAATTGCAATTGCTGTCCCTCGTAGTAATGAGTACCACTTGGTCACTAAGTCATCACGTAGTTGCACGTGGTACTTGGGAATTGATTATGATGCTTATCGTTGACGATACTATTATTGCTCTTATGTTGTACTTACCTTATGTATTGCTTTATTATCTTATTGTTGCAACTAAGTTACATTCTACTCTACCCAGTTAATTTGAGAAGTAAAACTTGATAGAACTAATAGGTTGCTTAGTGCGAGTCTTTCAAACAAGCCACCTATTAGAGCCATTGCATACCTAGAAGTCCGACTGGTAAGTCTTGCTGAGTAATTTGTACTCAAGCTTTGTGCCACTATTGTTTTCAGGAAATGAAGAAGAGTTGCCTGAGAATGTGCTGCCCTGGGACATGCAAGTCCCTGAGGGTTGGACTGCCCACTGGGAGTCCGACTCGCCGCCGCAGTATTGATGTGTGTTGCTAGAGTGATGGTTCTTCGGGCAGGAATCATTACTATGCTGTATCGTCGAGCTCGTAGCTCCTTATCGTTAATCGCTTCCGCTGTGTTTTCAAAGACATTATGAACTTGTAATATTCTGCTGCACTCTGAGGACTTATTGATGTAATATTCAACTTAAATTTGAACCAATGTTGTATTATCAAGTGTCTACGTTATCAGCACCATCGGGACCTCGATCCTCCGGGAAGGAGCGTCGCAGCTTGCTTCTTGACGGCTTGTTCTGCCAATGGTTTTTTGGAGTTCTTCGACCTCTTTGGCGAGTTGGAGATTTTTGAGTCAGAGTTGGGCTATGTACTCCTTTTGTTGTATGGCTTTTTCTCTTTCCGCTAGTGCTTTGTTTCTTAACTCCTGCTCGTGCAGCAGTTGCTACTTGAGCTGCTAGAGGTGCTCAGCTCTTTGGGCTAGCAATTCCATCTCCTGCAATGATGTCATTGAGGTTGGGGTGCAGCCTTCGGGGGGGTTTGAGCTTGAGGGCTGCTCGAGGCATCATGACGCATGCAACAAGCATTTTACATATGCAATGAAAGTAAACATGCCATGTGAATGCAAGCAATATTAAAACAAGATACAAAGAAAACCTAACAATGTCAAGTTTGAACCCCTCCCAAGCTTACTCACTATAAGCCATACCCTTGCCTTGAGAGAAGCCAAACCACCATCTCAAGCACTCCCCCTTGATTATAGCTATCTTGGATGGGTTAGACATTGACTAATTTTTATGTGTTTTTCTTTTAGTTATGTACACATTCATGGATGCAAAGCATACTGATCACAAAGGTGTCCTAATTACCATGCAATGCAAGAGAAAGAAAAACACACTACAACTACTAAGAACAAACATAGATACCTCCCTCATGAGTAGATATGATGTTGAGGTCCATGTCACTTGTGGTGGACTTCACATGATCTTCATGAAAGTGCTCGGTCCACCACCACCACCATCTAGGTCTTGTTCTTGGGCACCCACTTGTACGTAGCCGATCTCTCAAGATCAACAATACACTTAGGCACCCATATGCTTTTGACCTTTCTCTTCTTGTTTGGTGGTCCCAAAGCCTTAGCTTTCACCTTGCCATCCTTGTTCCTAAAAAGCTTGAAATGGGTGTTCTCATGGAACAAGATACGGTTAGGCAAAACAATGAAACTTCTCACCCTAGGACAATCCTTGGTGGCGTAGCCATCCTTGCAACACCTCTCGTAATAGTAGTCATCAGCAAGAAGGGGTTTGATTCATGTGGGAATGGAATCACTCGTCTCTATGATGTCGATGGCGGTGGGATATGAGCCAAGTTCCCAGTGGGAGAGATTGTTCACAAGATTCCTCCCAAGAATCATTTTGTGAATGGCTCTTCCACGTGTGAGCCTCTTGAAGCCATCCATCACCATCTTCCTCTCTTCCTTGAGCTTGTGATATTCCTCCAAAACAAATGGCTCAAGAGAAGAAACCTCGATCGAGCTGGTTAGTTCATCACACATAGAAGAAACCTCTGTCAATTCACCTTCATCATCATCATCCTCTTCAAACTTAGCTTTCTTCTTGCCTCTCTTGCTCTTGCTTGATTCTTGCTTGTTAGCCGGTAGAGCAAGGTTAGATGGTTGAGGATCATCGATCGTCAACTAGTATCTCTCGAAGGCAGTGATCTTACCAAGTACATCCTTCATGGTCTTTGTCTTGAGGTCACCTTGCAAGATGAAGGTGATGATGGACTCATACTTGGGGTCTTTGAATAGCCTCAAGAATATTCTTATCACCTCAATAGGCTCGGCTTGAAGTCATCCCCAAGAGCATTGATCTCCTCCACTCGTACATGAAAACAAGAATAAATAGTGTTAGCTCTCTCATGTGGCAATCTAGTGAAGTTATCATACTTGTTCTTCAGCACATAGTATTTTTCCTCTTTGACATCATTGCTGCCCTCATGGAGCCCCTGAATCTCAGTCGAGATACCATGTGCTGTGGAACTAGCATCCTACTGAGCAAAGACATCCTCACATATGCAAGCAAATAGAGCATTCTTGGCCTTAGCATTGCTCTTAATAAAATCAGGCTCAAGCTGGTTCACATCCGCATCGGACTCGTGAGTGACCATCCATATCTCTGGATCAAGGGAATGCAGGTAAGCTTGCATGCAAGCCTTCCAATACACGTAGTCCTCCCCATTGAATATGGGAACACTCCCCACCTGTCCCGGCATCCTAACTCAAGGCGGTGAAGCCTCAAAGATGAGCACTTGGCTCTGATACCACTTGTAAGGACCGAAGGCGTACCGAGAGGGAGGGGGGGGGGGTGAATTGGTAAGCCGCTCACAAAACCAAACACTTCAATTCACATTACTTGAGTGTAACAAGTGTTGCAACCTAAACAATTCTAGTACGCCAACAACCTACACATGCTAGTGTTCATGATAAAAGCAAGCGCAAAAGGCAAACACTCTAGCCTATGCAAACAACAATTCAACCTAGTTACTAGACCACACAATTGTGGAATAGAAAAGAGAGGGTCATGGAATGCTCATGATTTTTTTTCTCGAGGTCTCGGAAGGATGGCGCCTTCCCCTACTCCTCGTTGGACCACTCCCGCCAGAGTCCCGGTCCCTCCCGCCACCAAGTGAAGACACGGTGTGCGTCACCGCTGCTACCAAAGCACAAGCTCGCCTCCCTCGAGAACTTGCCGGACTCCATGAGCCGACACGGGCGCTCACTAGTGATGCCAATTTCAACGGCGGGGTCAAACCGTGTACAAACATGTGATGGCCTTCACAACAAATCACGATAGGCTCGATCACCAACACCTAACCGATCTAGATCTCACCATAGACTAAGAGTAATAATCTAGATCACACCCTCAAGGACACCATAGCCTTAGATGTGCAAGATGCTCAAGTTACTCTCCACTAGCACTCTCAAGATATGCAATATCTCCTCCTAGTGCTCTCCTCTTTTCCTATTGGACCTTACCAAATGCTCTCAGGTATTCCACTGTCCAAAATAGGTCACAAAAACCCTAGCAACAAAGTTATATAGGCTCCCAACCTCAAACTAGGCGTTGCTCCACGAAATTAGCTTTCTGGGCCTTCTGACGTACAGTCCGGTCACTGCAACTCAAGCTCCAATAGCTCTGACCCCTGTGTTGACTTTTGTTGACCAGACCGTCCGGTCCGTTTCTCTCTCCAGTCTAGAAACATTTCAGTGCTAGCACCCTCGCTGCCCAAGACTTATCTCTACTGACCGGACCGTCCGGTCACTAGAGCTTTCTAGACTTGGCAGTTTCCTCACTGCTCGCTGTAGTCTCCGGACAAAACCACTTAGTAACCATATAGTCCGGTCACCTCTGACCCCTCTGTCCGGTCGCTTTCTCCAAAAGCTAAAACTTGTTGTCCTTGCTTGACTTCATTTCTTGGCTTCCCTGAACAGCTCCTTGGCTTTTCCACTGTCTACTAGTGCTTGTGATTTCACCGAGCAACCTTGCACATCACCGACTAGACATGACCTAGGAGCATGACCTAGACCCCCTTGATAGTCCGGCTTTTCCTATGGACTTAAAGTCCTAACAACTAGAAAGGTGTACACAACACTAGCACCATAGCTTGTTCTCCGCTTTGATCCATCTTCATCAACCCTTGGACTCCATCAAGTTCATCAAGCCTCCATGCTTGTGGTCATGGTCATCAATCACCAAGGCAACCATCATCCATATGATTTGTAATAGAGTTTAGAGATGATTCCTGCATAGACAACACTCATGTAGATATTAGCCCACAATTTCATAGTCGTCATCTATCACCAAAACATTCATACCTTGGGGATCCAATCATCAATTGTCATGAAGCTTACAATACTTCATTGTTTCTAGCCTGTGATATGGTGGCCATCGAGTATAACGATATTGGACAAGTCATTAGGCCACGATATGATGTCTCATGGTAGGTCCATTCCTTGTCCATACTTGATGGTTCTCGGTACTGATAAGGTGTCTATCGAGCATAATGACATTGAATGAGTAGCCTTTTCAAATCATCGCCAAAGCTTGCCCCCTGATTGATTAGACTCGCCTTGTCTATATTTTGTTGGCTTTGGCCGATGATGCAGTGGCCAACGAGTATTCGACATTGGACGAGCCATTAGGTGATGATATGTCACGATAGCTACATTTCTTCTCCATACTCGATTGTTCTCAATGGTGATACGGTGTTGTCGGTGTTTAGATCACTAGCTAGTAGAATTCGTTCTAGGGAATGCGCGTTCCAAGTTCAGTGATGGCAATGTAACACGATACGGGGGTTATGTTGGTTCGGGGAAGTCCCCTACGTCCAGTTTTTGGATCTGCTCATGTTACTTGCACCTGAGGAGGGGTATAACAATGGTTAGAGAGGAGGAGTCTCCAAGTCTCGGGTTGTCCATGAATGCATGAGTGAGTGTGTGTTTCTTATCCGTCCCCCTTATAAAGAAGAAGGCCTCTCTTTTATATCTCAAGGGTCCCCCTTAAGAGAGAGAGAGAGAGAAAGAGAGAGAGAGAGAGAGAGAGAGAGACTAAAGTCTATACAAGGAGTTGAGGAGGACGTGTGGAAGGCGGCGTGGCCTCCGGTTGATGGTGATGTCTTCAACTCATGTAGGTCCCACCATCTTGATCTTCGTGTTAACTGACGTTGTACAGAGGCGTGCGCCCGTATTCCACTAATGAGTCGAATCCCTGTGTTCCTGTAGAAGGCATGTCCTGCTAACCGGGGGTGATGATGCAGTATGGATAGCATTGGACCACTCAGGCAAAGTCGGATCAGCCTATCCGTCAGGTCGTCCTGCTTAGCCACTGTTGAGGGTGTCATCGAGTGAGAGCGGTTTGGGTGCCTTCCCGTGCCCACCTTGATACTCTAGAAGCATGCTTTGTACGACATTGAAGTTGGGGTGGTTGCCGGTTGTTGGCTACTGCCCCGCTCGACCCCCTCATCGGGGGTCGAAATGTCATGTTGTGCTAGTCAGGACCTCCCTGGAGTGAAGATCCATCCCGTCTTGTCAGGGCAATAGAGCTCCTACTCTGCAAGGATAGTGGCTTGTCAAGCCGTCCTGTCAGAGGGACAGGTCCCACTCAACGAGAGTTGGCAGGGGTAGAGCCCATTCATCAGTCCTATCCTTGGTTGTGTTGTCCTAGTCCTAACACAGACAGACCGGTCATCCTTATCCCCAGGGCATTTTGAATAGGGCGAAAGGTGGGTTGGTCAGAACTAGGTGAGGTGAGGCGCGTCCATGCTGCTACAAACAGGTGGGCGACATCTTGACCACTAGAGGGGTCAAGTGAGATGCAGCTAGCTCTCGACCCTCGGTGGGTCGAGCAGGGCATTGCTGACTTTCGACCCCCGGATGGTCGACCAGGCCGATGGCAGTGCTGTCTTCACTCCCAAGACTCGGTTAGTGCGGAGATCCCCTTCGTAGGAGCCACACTGATGCTGCCATGGCAGTGCTTCAGTGGACCTATTTGTCTCAGGCTTCGATAGGTCTCTAAGTGGTGCCACATAGCACCTCCGGTTTTTACCCCCGACAGTAGCCCCTGAGCCCCCGAGCGAGTCGGAGAGTCATTCAATGGATTTTAACATTGATGTCGGTGGGCAACACGAAGTTGCTTCTTGGCTACATGGTTTTCATAAGGGATGCGAGCGAGCGCACCCGACGGGTGCAGGCTCCGAGCCAGAGGTCGAGTTTGGAGAAACTCGTACTTTGGCTTTATTCGGCATGAGATGGTTGACTCGTTCTTCGAACAGGGTGCGCGAGAGCGCACCCGTCGGGTGTAGCCCCCGAGCAAGAGGGCGAGTTTTGTGAAACTTGTGCCTTGGCTTTATTCGGCATGAGCTGGTTAACTCGTTTTTTGGACAATCACGGGGGTACTGTCGCCCTAAGCCTTTCAGGCTCCTTTATCTGGTCAGGCCAGTTGGCCTTAGGTGCGGCCGAGGGGCCTAAAACAGGACCCGTTGTTGAGCTTTGTTTCAAGAAGCTCCTGTGAAGGGCAAATCTCCATTTCCTCAAAAGGCGAGGCACAATACTGCCAAGACAACTGGTTTTTGTCCCCTCTTGGCATGCAAGGCGTAGGAGCATCGCTCCATCGGTGTCGGTGCCGGCGTATCGTGTACCAGGGAGAATTCGAAGCCATGTCTGAAGGCGGCGCGGTTAATTCAAGCAGTCATAGGGTTGTGCTTTCTTGTTATTTGAAGTCTCTTTTTCTCCTAGATTCGGACGCATTCCTTAGGTTAGCGCTGTCGAAGCTTGAGATCGGCAGTAAAATATATAGGGCTACGTCGAGACTTAGAACTACGATGGCAACACAAGATGCCGAGTTATACAGGTTGAAGGACCGAGAAGGCGACCAGAGGGGGGGTGAATGGGAGCCAATCAAAATTCTCCAAGAGAACTTGGCCTATATCCCAAAAACAACCCAAGCCAACCTCCGAACCGATCACCAAGACTACACACACCAACTAGTGGTGTACTAGCCCTAGGAGTGATCAACCACAGCAAGAAACACAGCCGAAACAAAAAGGAAACAACAGAGACTCGAGATAGTCAAAAACCTCACAAACTGCACTTTCTAAACCATCGCCGACAGTGCCGATTAGGACCATCGGTAGTGCCGGTTGGCCCCATCGGTAGTGCTGATCTGGCCCATTGGCAGTGCCGGTGCGGGGTCCTAAGACCCACCGGCAGTGCCGGTCCTGGTCGTCGGCAGTGCCGATCGACCTCGACAAAACAACAGAAACTTTCAGGAATTTGGCAAATCTTCTCCAAAACCTAACCAAACAAACTCCAACTGATGCGATTTTTGGACCAGTGAATCCTCATCACCTCATGACCCTAATCCTAGAAACTCATCTCAATTGGCTCAAGGAATCATCACGAATTTCAGATCTTGTGCCAAGAACACCAAAAAGGGGAAACTTGAGAAATCCTTCAAATCAAAGGTGCTAGAGCTATTGATTCGGTCAAGGATCCATAGAGGATTGTTCTAGCTCATCCTAGCAACAAGTTTCTCAAGAAATCCGAGCCAAAAACTCGTCCAAAAATGAGATAAAAAATCACCACGAAAATAGCTCTGAAAATAAGAAAATGGGAATTTCGGGATTCAAGTGAAGAGGGAAATCTTGAGCACGAAAATACTTCTCATATCATAGAAAGGTGCTTACAAGATCCATAGGTACAAGGCTAGGAAGCCACCCTCTTCCTCCCACTATTTGGAAGAGCAAGAGATGTCTCTCACACACCCTTTCCTCTCCTCTAAAACGTGAAGTCCTCTCCTAGCACTTTGAATAGAGTCCTAACACAAGGCTAATGGGAAGAGAGGCACCTCTCCCACTAGCCACACCTCTCCTTATATAGGCCTAGGGTATATTTTCCACATGACCACTCTACCCTTGACCTACATAACACGCCCACCTACCACCGAGGGCATAACCGTTCATCTTTCACCTCATCGCCCAAATGCCATCGGACGCTTCACGTCTTTGCTTCATCCTGAAGCAAGCTCCGTGATGGTGCCACGTGCACCACCAACCACCGCCACCGGTTTTGAGGCCCAAACCAGGAAACCACCTTGCACGCTTCTCAAAGCACAACTTCTCGATATTGACACGTGTCACCTTGTCCCGCGATCCTGAACAACGGCATGTCTCTCCCAGTCCCTGTCCATCGGGCCCCTTTGTCACTTGCACCGGCATCCCGTTTGCCTTGACTTGGTCAACACGCCATCTTCATCACCACCATGGTTTTGAGGCTCAACCGTGAAATCATCTGTGCTTCTTGCCTCTCCACGTGTACGGTGTGGATCACCCTTGACTTCAGCCGGCATCCCGATCGTCTGGCCCCAAGTCCCCAAATTGTGCCCGATCCTCTTGCCGTTGACCGTCAAATCGACTCTAGTGACCTACACATCATGAGACAAGCAAACACATTTCCCATCTCCTGCAATATCACCAATATTTCCACCAACTACGGTTAATCATAACCATGATATGCAAACCCATGCAATCCCTGGATTCCCGTATTTCAACTCAAACACCAAATCCACTCAAGGCAATTACTCATAACAAATATAACAAACCATGGTACATATCCACATGGTTTCTCAATCTCCCCCTTGATGAGTACATTGACAACACCAAATGCACAAAGATTAGAAATTGAAATGTGAAGCCAAATAAGCACATCAAATGGCCAAACCCAAAGAAAAGGTGAAAACAAGCCATCTAGCAACTAGGGATCACAGAACCAAGAGTTGGCAAAGAAAGCGACTTGAGACGCAAAGAATGTGAAAAGCACAAGAAAACGCACAAGATCATGATATGCTCCCCCTCAAGTTGTGGTAGGTCTCATGTAGTGCAAAATGGATCATATGAGTTTCTTAGCATTATTTGTGCATGACCCCAAAATTTTCTCCCCCTTTAGCAATGAACTCATCAAAAAAGCAAAAATACAAGCAAACATGCAATGCATGAAAATGCAAACCTAAGGAGCTTCAATAATTATGCAAACAAGCATTTAACTTTGCTAACCATAACCATAGTGCCATGAAGTGTAAAGGCAATAGCTCCTAATCATGCAAAGATCAAAAATAGATAGCAAGGCATAAACACCATGAGCTATACAAGCTAAGCAGAAAGATTGACTAGCTTAGATAGAATCAAATTTTACTTATCATGAGAAAATCTGCCACCACATATGTAAGTACTCCCATCCAAGGCAAAACAAGCACCAAGTGAATCATAAAAATCTAGCCAGTTTCAATCTCAACAAGGGCAACAAGCATTCGCAGAAAATAAGCTCAACAAACGCTCACATATGCAACAGAGACTTAGTTGATCAAGTGATTATTGTTTATCCTCATATGTCCTCTTATCCATGCGGAGGGTCGCACGACTGGGTACGGCAAACACCCCGAGGCTTCAAGTCATAATGTTTGGATTTAGCATTATTGAGTAATTCTTGATCAAAGCACTTGGCAGATTTTTCAGGATTATGCACAAGACAAAAAAGCATGCCTTTGTGGCAAAAGGAACACATGTTCCCACAATATTACATCATGAGCTAAACATTTGCAAAGCCTTCCATTTCACAAACACAAGGTGCCAAAGCCAAGACATCCTCTAGACTAGCCTCAACGCAAGTTTCAACAAGGATAAAAGCAATTATACACATGGTGAGCAAGTTTTAGAAAGATTAGATCATAAGGTTCACAAGAAGCTCAGTTTACCTTTAAGATTAGCAAGTTGTTCACAAGAGTTTATAATAGGCTTTCTAGAAAATCTTAAGCATGAGAGATTACCATTGCATCCACACAACTTAGCTCAAGCTCAATCATAGCAAAGATAAATGCAAGAAAGCATAAGAATCAAAGCTCATCTACCAATGCATATATTACATATAAGATGCAAAGCGAAAATGGTAAGATACATATATACAAGTGAACACCAATTCCCCCTCAAATGATGCCATATGGATGACAAACACCAAGTTCCCCTCAAAGAAAAGCATGTCTCGAAGCATCTAGGGGCTTGGTGAGGATATCAGCTAGTTGGTTTTTGGTATCAATGTATATGAGCTTAACATCCCCCTTCTCAACATTGTTTCTCAGGAAGTGGAATCACACATGGATGTGTTTGACCTTACCATGTTGGACTGGGTTTTTGGCTAAGCATGTGGCACTGGAGTTATCACACATGAGTGGAACACCATTAAAAGTCAACCCATAGTCTCTCATGGTAGACACAATCCATAGGATTTGTGAGCAGCAGCTAGCAGCAGCTACATACTCAGCCTCTGTGGTGGATTGGGCAACAGTCGACTGCTTAAGAGAAGACCAACAGATCAAAAAAGTACCCAAGAAATGGCAAGTACTAGAAGTGCTCTTCCTATCAATTCTACACCCAGCAAAGTCCGTATCCGAATACCCAATGAGATCAAGAGATGAAGATGCAGAGTACCAAAGACCAAACTCAAGGGTGTATTTGAGATACCTGAAGATGTGCTTGACAGCCTTGCGATGAGTCACCCTTGGGGGAGCTTGAAAGCGAGCACAAAGACACACCGCAAAGTGTATGTCGAGTCTTGTCGCTGTCAGGTACAAGAGGGAGCCAATCATGCTCCTGTACTCTCTTTGATCCACCGCATCACAGTCTTCATCGGGATCAAGAGCCGTTGTAGTGGACATTGGTGTAGACCACGGCTTCACATTGACCATATCAAACTTCTTCAGGAGATCCTTCGTGTACTTGGCTTGATGTATGAAAGTGCCTTGCTTGCACTGCTTGATTTGAAGCCCAAGAAACAACTACTCCATTCAGATGAACCAAGCTCGAACCACTCCGTTAAGATGAACCAAGCTCGAACCACTTTGTCACGATGAACCAAGTTTGAACAACTAAGTAAGACGTGAAGGAACACAAAAAACACACTTTGATTGTGTTGTAGCATGCTTGATCCACTGTGTTAAGATGAACAAGGCTTGAACCACTACATTAAGATGAACCACACTCGAACACACCATTATGATCAACCATGATCAAACCACTCCGTTAAGATGAACCATGCGCGAACACTCCATTACAATGAACCACGCCCCAACCACTCCGTTATGATAAACCAAGCTTGAACTACCCTACTGAGATAAACCAAGCTCAAACCACTTTGTTAAGAAGAACCAAGCTCGAACTGCTCCATTAAGATTAACCAAGCTTAAACCACTTCGTTAAGATGAACCAAGCTCATACCACTTCATCAAGATGAACCTAGTTTCAACAACTAAGTAAGATGTGAAGGAACACAAACAAACACACTTTGATTGTGTTGTAGCATACATAATCCACTCCATTAAGATGAACTAGGCTTGAAACACTCTATTAAGATGAACCACGCTCGAAACTTTGTTATGATGAATCAAGCTCAAACCACTCTGTTAAGAGAACCCTGTGTGAAAACTTTGTTATGATGAACCATGCTCTAACCACTCCGTTAAGATGAACCAAGCTTGAACTATTCCATTAAGATAAACCATGTTCAAACCCCTTTGATAAGATGAACCAAGCTCGAAGCATTTCATTAAGATGAACCAAGCTTGTACCACTTTGACAAGTTGAACCAAGTTTTAACAAATATGTAAGACGTGAAGGAACATGGACAAACAAACTTTGCGTATTTTCGTCTCGCCACTTCCTGGCTCGGATGGCCACTCCTTCCAGCTTCTAGGCTCCCGGCAGCAGCATTTTCTTCGGGAGCCTGGAGTTATCACCACCGTGGACCGAAACTGCTGTGCATTAGCATTCCGGCTTCCTTGCCTCCTTGGGCCCCGGTGCCTGCCCCAGGCGGCTCGAGGATGAAAGCCACATGCTCGACTTCGTGGTTGCGGCGGACAGGATGCTATGACTCGTCGACGAGTCGCTTCCGGACCCCATCGCGGCTGCGGTCACGGTTGCCAGCGAGGCAATGCGCGCGGCCCAGCTCGAGCCGGCCAGGCCGCATGTCACAAGCCACTCCGCTACATCACCTAGGTACGGTGATCAGCTCTGGCTCCACCTGGAGTGCTACTTGGGCCCCGCGCCTGACCAGGATGACCTTCGCTCCTTCGCATTCGCCTTGGCGAATGTCCATGGGCAGCTCCTCGGGGGAGAGCCCTCCACCCAAGGCGGCTCCTTAAAACCCCTTCGGGGGGCTACCCGCGCGGCCTTTGGAACACGACAGGGTGCTTCTAAGACACAACATCTAAGCGCCCGGTATTCGCTCCCGTGGATCTGGGCTTCATCGGCGTGATTCTTCATCCGGATGACTCCCTCTTCAACGTCCTTGATGTGAGGTCATGCAAAGACTCCATCTCTGGGAGCTACGAGGCAAGCTACGGCTCCTCATGAAGATGACATATGGTGCAGCCCACACTCCCGCCAATGATCGGGGGGAGGAGGGCACCGGGACCTCAGCCGCCAGAGCCTCAGCGAACCCCAGGACTCCTGCCCTGGTAAACCCAACGACGAGTGCAGGGGCAGGCGAGGTAGTTATCAACATCCCCGTCACCACCGCCGGAGGGCCACAGTCTGCTGTCGGCGTGTCAGACCTCCAGCATCGGTTGAGGGCCCATCGAGCAGAGCTGGAGGAGGCCCGGTGCCATCTCGAGCATGAGAAGGAAGAGATCGACCGCGAGTTGGCTCGCTCCAGCATACGGGCTCGCTCGCACCATGGCTTGTGACGTCCATTGGCGCATATTCGCTGATGACCAGGGATCCCCGCAGTTCACTCGCGTGGGGCAAAACATAGCAACGGCCATCGTGCTGCTCAAGACTCTCCTTGAGCCCACAACGCCAGAAGCCCAACTGGCCCAATGGGAAGTTGCGGCGCTCCTGGCCAAAGCCGTCAAGCTCCAGGCATAGAGCTCGCCGTGCACTCCTTGAACATCAGGCCGGGCTCTAGACCGGTGAAGCGGCACCTGCACCGCTTCGACGAGGAGAAGCGCAGGGCAATCGGTGAGGAGATCGCGACGGCCGGGTTTATTAAAGAAGTGTATCATCCCAAGTGGTTAAGTAATCCTGTCCTTGTAAAAAATAAGAATGGGAAATGGGGAATGTGTGTTAACTATATCAGCCTGAATAAGGTGTGTCTAAAGGATCCTTTCCCTCTGCCGCGCATAGGACTGGTAGTTGACATGACGACAGGATGCGAGAGTCTTTGTTTCCTGGACGCCTACTCCGGGTATCATCAAATTGCGATGAAATATTCAGACCATCTCGTGACATCTTTCATCACACCGTTTGGCTCTTACTGCTATGTAATGATGCCTTTCGGGCTTAAGAACGCTGGTGCGACCTTCCAGCGCTGCATGCAGTGGTGTTTCGACCATTTGATTGGTCCCACTATGGAGGCCTACATGGATGACATCATTGTCAGGTCCAAGAAGGCAGACACCCTCATGGCTGACCTTGACTGTGTCTTCATCAAATTGCGAGCAAATGGTGTAAACTCAACCCCGAGAAGTGTGTATTTCGAGTCCCGTGGGGGATGCTTCTCAGGTTCATAGTCTCTGAGCGAGGCATCAATGCCAACCCAGAGAAGATTCACTCGGTCGAGTGTAAGGGTCCGGTTCAAAACCTCAAGGAGCTGCACGCCTTACGGGTTGTCTTGCAGTGTTGAGTCCTTTCATCTCACGCCTCGGCGAAAGGGTGCTCCCGCTGTATAGACTCCTGAAGAAGTCCGACAGGTTTGAGTGGACCTCTCAAGCGCATACCACCCTCGACGACGTCAAGCGCATCCTGAGCGATGCCCCAGTACTAACTCCCCCAGTCCCGGGAGAGGTGCTGCTACTATATGTAGCGGCGACGACCCAGGTCGTGAGCTCGACGCTTGTAGTCGAGCGGGAAAGGGAGGGCCATGCCCTCAAATTCCAACACCCCGTCTACTACGTCAGCGAGGTCTCGGCCGACTTGAAGACTAGATATCCTTATATCCTCAAGATCCTCTACGCGGTGATGGTGGCACGACGGAAACTCTGACATTACATCGATTCCCATCATATACACGTTATGAGTTCCTTTCCCCTTCGAGAAATCATACAAAACAGGGACTCGGCAGGCAAGGTCACCAAGTGGGCGCTCGAGTTGATGGGGCATGATATCACGTACCAACCTCAAGCGGCCATCATGTCCAAAGTGCTTGTTGACTTCGTGGCAGAGTGGACCGAGGCGTAGCTTCCACCGGCACCCGTTGATCAAGAGTACTAGACCCTGTACTTCAACGGATCGCTCATGTGCACGGGGGAAGGGGTCGGCCTCATCTTTGTTTCTCCACTCGGGGTACATATGTGGTACGCTATTCGTTTACATTTCCCTGCATCGAACAATGTTGCTGAATACGAAGCGCTCATCAACGCGCTTAAAATTTCCATCGAGCTTGGCATCCGGCTGCTAGAGGACTGAGGTGACTCATAGCTCATGGTCGACCAGACCATGAAGGAATCTAGCTGTCGGACAGACATCATGGCACTTTAATGCCAGGAGGTTCGGAAGCTCAAGAATAAGTTCGATGGGCTAGAACTCAAACACATCCCATGATGCCTCAATGAGGCGGCCGACACATTGGCCAAGATGCCGTCTGGTCGCGAGCAGATTTCGGCCGGTATCTTCGCGAACAACAAGCACTAGATTTCTTCTCCATACTCGATTGTTCTCAATGGTTCGACCTAAGGAGCCCACACTGCCCAAAAAAGGAGTTGAATGATCTCGAAGAGCTCGGACGGAGGACCAATGAACCAACCCCAGCAGCCCCACCGCTCGAGGACATGATGGAGATCAATAGGCCAGATGACTTGCGTGAGTCGGATGACCAGGTCGAGCGACACTCACTCCTGCATGATTGGAGAGTTCCATACATAGAGTTCCTGGCTTGCGGCATGCTTCCTGCCGATGGGACTGAGGGCAAATGGCTCTATCTCCGTGCCAAGTCATTAAATCTGATCGATGAAGAGCTTTATAAGCACAATGTTACCAAGATCATGCAGCACTGTATCACCATCAGCGAGGGTGTCAAGCTCCTCGTCGACATCCACGAGGGAGGGGGGGGGTCTGCGGCCATCATGCGGCGCCTCGAACCCTCATGGGCAACGCCTTTCGCCAAGGTTTCTACTGGCCGACTACTGTGGGTGATGCAACCCACATAGGCAAAACATACAAGGGCTGCAAGTATTATGCCCGTCAGACACATCTCCAGGTTCAAGCCCTTCAGATGATCCCCCTTACATGGCCCTTCACGGTCTAGGGCTTGGATCTAGTCGGTCCGCTTAAAAAGGTGCCCGGGGGCTACACCCACTTGCTTGTCGCAGTCGACAAGTTCACCAAGTGGATCAAAGCACGCCCGTTAGTGAAAATCCGATCTAAGGAAGCACTTGAGTTCTTTCTTGACATCATCCACTGATTTAGGGTCCCAAACTCCATAATCATTGATAACGAGGCACAATTCACAGGGAAGAAATTCCTGATGTTTTGCAACGACTATGACATCCACGTCGACTGGGCCACCGTCGCACACCCCAAAATAAACGGCCAGGTTGAGTGAGCGAATGACATGATCCTCTAGGGGTTGAAACCATGAATCTTCGACCCGACCAATGTCTTTATCTGCCTGAAGAAATTTAGCGCTCGATGGGTGGCCGAACTCCATGCTGTGCTCTGGAGTCTGCACACGACTCATTGTCGCGCAACTGTCTTCACCCTTTTTTCATGGTCTATAGGTCAGAGGCGGTTCTGCCCATCGACCTAGATTACGGGGCACCACGTGTGCGCACATATAGCGACCAAGGTAACAAGACGGCACTCCAAGATGCGATGGATCAAATAGATGAGGCGTGAGACGTCATGGTCCTCCACTCGGCCAAGTACCAACAAGCGCTCCGTCGCTACCATGACCGAAATGTAAGGGACTGAGGCCTCCTTGTGGACGTCCTCGTTTTATGCAGGGTACAAGACAACAGAGGTCGGCACAAGCTCTCGCCACCTTGGGAGGGGCCATACGTCATCTCTCAGGTCATTCGGCCCAGCACCTGCAAGTTGAAAACTATGGAGGGCGATGAGCTGAAGAACATGTGGAACATCTCATAGCTACGTAAATTCTGTCCCTAGCTTTCCATTTCATGCATCCTTACACACTTCGCTCGCTCTCGAGTGACGCCCGACCCCTCTCGAGGCGTCGGGCGCCACTCGGGGGCTACAAGGGGCACGACACCACATGGTTTTTGTGGCGCCCCTCCCCGCAGGATCGAGGTCCCAACGGTGCTGATGATGCAGACACCTGATAATACAACATTGGTTTGAATTTAAATTGAATATTACATCAAATAGTTATCAGAGTGCAGCAGAAATAGTACAAGTTCTTGAATTGTTTTGAAACAGCGGAAGCAAATACGATAAATCTATGAGCTCGACGATACAACGTAGTAATGGTTCATGCATGAAGAACCATCACTCTAGCATCACACATCATCACTGCGGCGGGAAGTCGGACTCCCAGTGGGCAGTCCAACCCTCAGGGACTTGCATGTCCCAAGGCAGCACATCTACAGGCAATTCTACTTCTTCATTATCTGAAAACAACAGTGGCACAAAACTTGAGTACTAATTACTCGGCAAGTCTTACCCGTCGGACTCCTAGACATGCAACGGCTCTAATAGGTGGCTTGTTTGAAAAGACTCGCACTAAGCAACCTATTAGTTCTATCAAGTTTTATTCTTCAATTTAATTGAGTATAGCAGAAATGTAACTTTAGTTGCAATAATAAGGTAATAGAGCAATACATAAAGTAAGTGCAACATAAGAGCAATAATAGTAACACCAACAATAAACATCACAGTTAACCTCCAATCCAGGTTCAACTACGTGATGACGCAATGACCAAGTGGTACTCATTACTACGAGGACAACAATTGCAATTGAGTTACACCAGCTGGGATAACCCGAGATACATGAGACATACGCACCGATTAAGGTCGTATATGGCCACTTTTCACAAGGACGAAAAACAACTTGGTCCGGGTCCAGTATCAGTGAGTGGGCATGCCGTTCTGCCAACAGTACTTCGTGGTCTGAACCGCCCACTCCAGCAGCAGGAGGGTCAACAACCACTGTACTGGGTACCATCCTCATTGCTGCGCCAATGCTACATCAGTTTACTAGTGCCCATAGACTAGCATGTATACGGTACTATTCAATACTTGACCAAGGGGCCGACCACGGACGGGTCCTAGGTTCGACAAGGCAGGGCTACCGCAGTCAACACCCATGTATTGCTGCAAACCTACACATGCATCTTGCCTGTCTAGTCATAACAGTAAAATAAACTTCTTTTTAGCTTCCCGTTCTAGTGGTCAAGTTCATTTCTTAGTAACTATATCTGTTGCGTCTAACAATTACTAAGCATAGTGACACAGTACCGTTACTACCAAAGTTCTAATGACAGTGGCATAGGTCATTTGGGTATCATGCAAGTGGGTTCCAATCAACTCCTATGACCTAATGCAATAATCACAGACACTAGTAATATTGAAAACTAGCAACTTTATAAAATGGCGAATGAAAACCGGGGCTTGCCTGGACCGATGTTAGTGCTAGCAACTACCACGTCTTGCTCCTGGGGATCAAGGTCCTTCTATAGATCTTCTTCTTCTTGCTCCGGGTTGTTGTTGCCTATATGATAGAATTGAATTGTCGGTATTATCAAATACCGTAGAATGCAAAGGTATGATGCTCAACGTCTTTAAATGTTGATCATTATTATGTTCTCGAAGCCATATGCTTCAATGTTCTCGAAGCCATATGCTTCAAAGAAATAAATTAGAGTTTCATCATTTTATGTGTGTTAATCATTTATTTAGGGTTGTTATAGTCCTTCAAAATAATTAAGCAATTACAATAGTAACCAATTGATTCTGATATTGAGTGATTTATCATGAACATGGACATAGATGAATTGTATTTCTACCAATTTATAGCCTCTGGTTATAATTACTCTAATTACTAGCATTTATTAAAGTAAAATAGTGGTATGAGCAATTAATTTAGTTTAAGGAAGTCAACTTAGGTTTCTGGACTTATGTAATTTACTGGGCACAGAGGCTTGTGTGAGTGATTTTTATGCCAAGTGGCAGGGGCCAATTAATTATAAAATAATTACTAGAATTAATTTAATTGAACACACTAAATAATTTCTAGAGCCTAAAATAATTCATATTTTTTCTAAACCAAAAATTGTGGTGATAGATACTTATGCAATTATTAAGCATGCCAAAACTCAGAATTAAATTTGGTTCCTAGAATATCTGGTAATTAATTTGTGTTTGGACAATTAAATGTGTTAACAAAAATAATTGTACAGTGACAATTATTTATTATTTTACTAAAATAAAGCAATTCGAAATGAACCTAAGAAATTTTGTTTGATCTTCATTGGAGTTAAATTCGATTTATTAGGAGTTTTCAAAGTTTTTAGCACTTTCTGGCAATTTTTCCTGGTTTTAAGCTGCCACGTAGGCAACACCTCAGCTCCACGTCGGCTACACGTGGGTGCCACGTTGGGTGCTAGTGGGACGCCAGTCAGCCCACCGCGTGGGTCACCGGAGCTTCGTCAGAGCTCGATGCCGTCGTCCATACATGAGGAAAACTCACCACGAACGCAAATAATTGACACATAGGATGAGGCGAAGAGTTGGGTGGGGTTCACGAAGTCGGATTCTCACCGGGAGGTAGTCGTCGGCGAGAGGCAGCGGAGCGGTGGTCTTCGACGAGGTTACGAAGAGGGTAGGGGGCATGAAATCGATCGTTGTCTTTCCCTACAGCTTCATGGGGACAAGGGGACCATCAACATCGCGTCGGAGTTCATCGATAAGGACTGGAGGTAGGAGCTTGTCGATGGGGCGGCTTGGTTTCACCGGAAACAGAGGCGGTGGCCGAGGAGAAATAGGCGGCGGCCGAGGGGAAATAAGAAGAAAAAGGGTCAGGTAGGCGCGTAGGTAGTTTGCGCGTGTGAGAGAAGAAGGATGGTCGATGAGACTCACCAGAAGTACCCAATTTTTGGCCGGTGACGGAGGAGCTCGCCGGAGGGGTTTGCCTCGGCTTTTCTTCGAATTGATCGAGCACACACAGGGAATTGCTGAGTGAGTGGCCTGGGGAGCTAGAGGGGAAATGGACGGTTGCGTGAGTGCTCTCGGCTGGGCTCGGGAAGCAGGGGAGCAGTGGCAGTCGAGCTCGAGTTTTGGGAATGGGAATAGTGATTGAGCAGAGGGCCAAGGGAGGAAAATGAGAGAGAGCAGGGTGCTGCGGCCGAAGTTATGGTGATGCGTGTGAGGCTCACGGTGTGCTATGATGTTGCGCAGAGGGAAGAGGAGCAAATGTAGTGCAAGAGCGGGATGAGCGGGCGAAATTGAAGTCGGCCGGTCGGCCTTGGTGGCGTGCAGGCAGGAGAAATATGGCCCTTAGGCACGCGCGTGGCTGAGAGGACAAGACGGAGGAGCAGGGGTGGCAGAGGGGTGGCCAGCGTTGACGCACTATTGCGCGTGCGGTTCCGAGGAGAACAGGGCGCTGGCGTTAGCAGAGAAGCGGCCGAGAACCGGCTCTGCGCCAGTGAGGAAGAAGAAGGAGAGATTTTGCACTGCAGCCCACCAAGTTTTGGATTTCTTACAAACAAGTCCCTCGTCAAAGCTGGTTTTTAATAAATCAAAATAAAATAGCTTGGGATTTCCTAAATTAGTGAAATTTGGTGGACTGACTATTTATATGGTGGAGAACACTCTGGTAAATTTTATTTGAAATTTGAATAAACATATTTTTAGAATTTATAAAATGTGTTAATTAGTTACTTAAGAATCAATTAATTAATTAAGGGTCTTGCCAAGCAGATAAAATGCCCAATAAATTCATAATATTCTATTTTATTACCAAATTGATGATGAAATTATTTGGTATGAGTTGTATTGAAATTTTGAATTGCTTCAATAACTTGGTTGCAGGATTTTTATTTGCCTAGAATTAAATCAATGATTAGGCTCATATCATTTCATGCTATAATAACCATGATTAGTGCTCCTCATATTTGTTAAATTAAGGTGAGACACTTGGGGTGTCACAATTTTTCTCTCTCTTTTTTTCATGGAAAACTACATCGGACCTTAGGACTCACTGTGGCGACAAGCGAAGTAAACCACATGCAAGGCAGGTTCACGGGAAAGTCGGTCGGACGGCGCAACGTCATGCTAGCCCCAGTGGCCACGGCAACGGCAATTACCGCCGAGACCAAACTTCGAAGGGCGCGGAGGCTCAAACTTCACAAAAATCAAAACAAAAGGGGAAAAGGCCAATATTTTAAGGAAACCGAATTTGGATCAAAATTGTCCAAGGCCACCTCAAGCCATTGAAAATAAGCAAGCACCGGTTTGAATTTAAATTATTACATGGGCATGATGACCCACCAAGACAACTAAGTCAGCTAAAAACAACTACTGACTAATTCTCCTACTCAACTCTAGGGAATGCCTCCTCGTGTGTGCGGGCCATGGTGTCGGCGTGAGGGGCAGTGCGCACCCGGATCCCCTCCATCTACTCAGGGGTGTTCTCTTCAACGTGGCCCGTGCTCAAGGCCTCAAACTCAGCTTCGACCAGGTCAAAGTGAGTGGACGCCGAATTGCACCCCCCGCTGGATCCACTTGTGATCTGCCTCCTTCAGCCACCCGACCAGCTCAACAGGGGCGACATTAGGAGGGACGTCCACTTGAAGCTCCCGTGCGGCCCTGCCTATCAAAGCGCAGAGCGTGTCCCTCGCCTTGACCTCCTGACGGAGCAAGCCTTCGACCGCCGCCAGTCGGGACCCGAGCTCTGCACAACACCTAATGGAGTCAACAAGGCGAACAAAGACAGTGCAAGAGGGGGTGATGAAACGTAGAGAAGATTTTACCTTCCTCCCTCTTATGGGAATTCTGCAGCTGCGATAGGTAACCAGCGGCAACTGCAGTGGAGTCTTGGGCTGCCTTGTTTGCTTCCTCGCGGCGCTGCCTCTCCTGCTACAGTGCAAGCTGCAGCCTGTTGATCTCTTCAGCGCCAGACGCGGCCTGCGCCACTGCGTTATCCCGCTCCTCGTGAGTGAGGACGAGCACATCCACTGCCCTGTCGCCTTGTTCCAGGGAGGCCTCCAGCTCAGACAGCTGCTTCCCGAGGTCCTCCCCGAGGCGACGCTCCTCCTCCAGCTCTCGACGGGCAATAGCTAATGCCTAGTGGGACGCCACAGTCGGGGCCTCACACTCGAGTCGCGATTGGCAGGCGGCAAGGACACGAAGCTCGGTGGGTCTGCATAAGTCCTCCATCGATCGGAGCTTGCCCTCCAGCAACGTGCGCTGCTCCGCCGACAGAGGCGAGGCTCCGTAACCGAGGTCGTCTACAGCAAGCCCCGCACCGATCATGGCGAAGTCCCTCACTTCAACACGGGCCAGGGCAGCGGTCTTGTCATCTCTGCCCGTGGGGACGCCCGCCATCCCAGCGCTCACCGGAACACCGCCTCCAGTGACCCCGGCCACAGTCGAAGACACGGCCATCCCCGAGCCCGCTCCGGCCGAAGCAGCGGCCGCGGCATCGCGCGCCCGCGCCTCCTCCATGGCGGCCGCCCCGATGTCACGTGTTCATGCCTCCTCCATAGCGGCCGCCACGAAGTCGCGTGCTCGCGCCTCCTCTGTGGTGGCAGCCGCCGCATCCCGTGCTCGCGCCTCCTCGACAGCGGAAGCTGCCATGTCATGCGACTGGCCTCCCCCATGGCACCCACCTTCAGCTGCTTCATGATAGACTGCTTCGGGCGGCGAGGATCTTGGCCCAGGGCCCAACACTTCTTGATGGGCATGTCACCACCCTCCGACTCCTCTCGCGGATGCTTCTCCGTGCCCGCAGCAGGGGATGCGGCCTTGGCCACAGCGGCGGCGGTCGGCATCTCGACCAGTGCCAACTTGACCACCACCTGGATGGGAGAGCCAGCCGCAAGGGTTGACACGATGGGGAAATGCCCGGCCGGTGACAGCGTCCGGAGGCTCTGGACCGATCCGGATCGACTCAGCGCGCCTGCGCCGGTGGAAGCCAACGAGACCAGGGACGACCCCATCCCCAGGGTCGGTCACGCAAAGGGCGCGTAGCCAAGGCCGGCCGTCAACCCGACATCACCGCCGAGGTTATCATCATCATCATCGTTGTCATCATCATTGTCACCATCACCGACGTACTCGCCGTTGTTGGTGCCACCAACGTCGTCATCGCCTGCGGAGTCCTTGAACCCGCTCAAATTTTCCGAGTCATTGAAAGTGTCCTCCTCCTCCTCCAACAATTCAGTCGATGGGGTGTTCCGATTCTCACCCCTCCGCTCCTTCTCCTCCCGTAGCGCCTGACACCGCCACGACCTCTCCTCCTTCTCGAGCTTGGCATGGATGACAACATTCTCCTTCTTCCTCGCCTCCCACCTGGCGTCCCACCGCTCCACGTCCCTGAAATGGTTGGTGGTCTAGTGGACCCTCCTTTCCGGTAGCCGAAGGGAGGGGGTCCGGATGAAGCATACCCAATGGGAAATGGGAGAATGAAAAACAACAAAATCAACATACAACCAAAGTAAGGAAACGGAAGAATGAAAATCAACCGTTTCAGTGAAGAGAGCACAAATCCTTACCACGTCGACCACTTGCGGGTCGGGGAGCATCGGCGATGTGCCTGGGATGGGACAGGCTGGCGCAGATGGACCGAGCGCCACCTTCACCTGCTTCGCCACCTCTATGTCGGGCAGCAGCTCCTCCACTATCACATTGTCCAGGACCACGCGGCTGTTGCCGTCGACGAGGAACATCGAGATATGGCGATGGCATAGCGGCGCGAACCGCCTCTTGTGATACCACCTGACAACTCCCACGTCGTCGAGGCCCGACCTCTTCAGGTGGGAAATGGCGGCGAGCGCACTCCCGATCCATTTCTTCCCGCTTTTCCCCTTTCCCCACTTCCAGCAGTCCTGGGCCTCGGCGATGTCACGCCTGTGTACTCGAGGAGAGGACACTACTCTTTGTTGCGCAGGTAGAACCACCTCTTGTGCCACCCTGAGTGGGTGGTTGGAGTGGGCATATGGATGTACCCACCCGCGCACTCATTATGAAGGCGAATCCCCACGCACCTGATGGTGCAAGGGAGCGAGTCGACCCCAGTGGCCTTGTGCCTGATGCAGATGGTGAGGAAGAAGTGGCACCATAGGTCGAAGTTGGGCGCAATTCCGACAAACCCCTCACACAAGGCCACAAAGGCCGATATGTGCTGGACCTCGTTGGGATTCAGATCCTGCAGCTCCGCCCTGTAGTGGTGGAGTAGAGCCCTGAGGAAGTCGTGCGTCGGCCTCCCCAGTCCTCGCTCATGGAAGGGGATATCTCGTTTCCCGGTACGATCCACTCCACCGCCCCACTGAGGGGGGGAGGGGAGCGAGGAGCCCGCCCTGGACGAGTCCCTCTAGCTCCTTCTTCATCACCATGGATCAGGAGAAAACCGACATGGTGGCGGTGAGACGGCAGCAAGAAGGAGAGAAAGGGAAGAGGAGGAAGCAGGGGCGTGGAAGTGAGAAGAATTGAGAGGAGGGCGGAGGATTTGGCGTCAAGAGACTTAAATAGAGGGCCGCACCCGAGGCACGGTCGAAACGAACTACGGGAAATCCGTCCGTCACCCACCAGGTAAAGAGTCTCTTAACTCCCCACTCCGCACCATGCGCCTCCATAACTCCTCCTCGCCCGCCGCTCAGAAAACTCCTCGGCTTCTGTGAACGGCTCTACGTGCCATGGACCCCACCACTACTTCCACAACGACATAGAAATGCTCCCTCGATTGTCGTGCTACGGAAGACAGAACGACTGCGTGTCTTACCCGGGACCAACTTGACACAAGCACCAAATAGACTGCTTTCGTTCAACCTCCTCCTATATACTCGAGAAGTGGGGAAGGCCACGTAGGGCCTATCCCCACCCCGTCCCGCCCTTTGAGCATCGAACAGGTAGGGCAGGTAGATCCTACTGACCAGGCCACGTCATGTCAAGCTCTGCTGACGAGCGAGGACAAACGAAGCATAAGGTGAGTCTCGCGGCCCCGCCATGAGATGGGAGATGCAAGTAAGACGGGATAAGGGGTCGAAAACTACCCCGACGGCCTGATGGCGCTGTGGTTCTAAGGCTGGCCCCATCAAAGGTGTTCGACAGCCACCGGCAACGCCGAACACGGCGAGGGGCACGAGCAATGGGCACGCCCAGTGGCCAATACCCAAACCCTTGAGGGTCGTGGGCATCACGGAGTAGCGCTCGAGTCCTGTTCTGACTCGTCCATTGGTATCTCCCCGGAGAGAGGCAGCTAGCCATCACGACCAATCGAATGGTCATGACAACCAGTCGAGTCAGGAAGACGGATTTATGAGATCGACCACCAGCTTGTCCACTATGACCTCATTGACGAGGAACCAGAGGTCTCACTCGAGCGAACCCGATAGCAGCTCACTGAGCAGCCCTGTTTCAGCCACTGAGGCAAAACCATGGCTCGGCTCTATCCTCCGTCCTATGAACAAAATACGGAAGGAGAAAACAAAAAAGTCGAAACAATCCCTCGATTGACTCTTCCGCATCGAGCGGAGACGCGAGGGTTGGCATCGCCAACGAGACCCAACGACGGGTCACAACCCTTGATTCCTTGATTAATAAGACCATGCAAGGCCGACTTATACAAAATTCTCTTCCTCTCTCCCCTCTAACAATGGCGAGCTCCAATGGCTAAAAAACGAGGAGAATGAGAAAGAAGAGTCGACCTGGGAGGTCTATTATAAAGGAAAAAAGCGACTTGGCGGGTACATACGGGGTGAAGCACCTGTGATGCTTCATCGTCGGGGAAAGATGCCCTCATATGAGGCCGGACTTTCCCCCAATGAGGAAGGCGAGCAGCTCGGTCACGCCATACGGCTGTTGCTGGAGCTGCCTCATGGGAATAAGGACCCCTCCGCCAGCGAGGAGTCCGACCCGATGCCTCTCTCTGGCCCCCTTCCTATAGATGCCGCTGAGGACGAACACGGTGGGACCTAATAAGCCATGGAAACTAACCATGAGAGGCTCCCTTTATCTTCACCTCACCCGAATAAGGGGAGAACACAACAGATGTTGAGGCAACCTTCTCACGACTGGCAAGATGGCCAAGCCAGAACAGCCAAAAACTTATCACCGGTGAGTCATCACCCCCGTCCCTGTCACCAGGGGCGTCACCAAACTTGGGAGCTATAAAAACAATTGTCTACTAATCAGGAGTCACTTGTGTCTATGGTCCCTCTTAGCTCGGAGTGTAAGTCTTAGGCATGAGGATGAAGCACGACATCGCCTGGACGCGCTCTTATATAGCCGGGCCAAGCCGAGGCCTCGGATACCCTACTCAGGCAACGAACCCAATGCGACTTCACGAGAGATTCTGGCACACTGCGTGAGCACAAGAGCCTAACACCATCGGCAGCGTCACGCACTGTATCCCGTACGATGGAGGGCTCGCACTGAGCCGAGCCGTTGGCTAAAAGCTATCCGAACGCACGGCACACTAGACCGAGGACCTGCAAGGCACACCGCACGCCGGAAAGGGACAATACGCTGCTGCCCTAGCAGCATCAGGTCACGCCTTTTTCAGCAGACACGATGGCCTTATGGGCCGGGCCCCCCTTTCACAGGCGCACCCTGCTGCCTGATCTGTTTGAGACATAGGGCACAAAAGTCACGGGCGATGAAGCACCCTCGTAAATCACATCCAGTCGATAAAGCCAAAGAACAAGTCCTCACGGACACCTCCTCTTGCTCTGGGGCTACACTTGCGCGCACCTCTTTCACGCGGCAAAGGAGCCTGCCACGGCAACGTCCAGCCGAGGCATGAGTTTCATGAAAACTCCCCCCCCCCCCCCGACTCGGGGGCTACACACGTCGGATGAGCTCGCGCGCACCTTGAACGAGTTGGATGACCCACAAAGCAACCTCGCCCACTTCGACTCATGGCGACATTAAAAATCCCGTGAACAACTCTCCGACTCGCTCAGGGGCTACTATCGAAGGTAAATATCAGGGTGCCACGTGGCATCCCCTAATTGCTAGAGTGCCACTCAAATGGACCCCACATGAAGACATTCGCGTAGGCAGTCACACCTTAGCCATGATAGCTGTGCCGCAGCCGCAACAGTCCTTGTGCGCTCGTGACTCGCTCGACCCTTGGGTAGCCGGGGACCGGCCACGCCTCGCTCGACCCCTCAATGGGGGGTCGAGCGACCCGCTGCGTCTGACCCCTCGGGAAAAGTCGAGTGCCCCGCTACACCACGCCTCACTCGACAACGCGGTCGGGGTCCGGACCTCTTACCGCGAGCCCTACTCGATCATCAAATGGGCCATGCCACCTTCGTCTCCTATCAGTAGAAGTCCGAGCCTCGACAAGACAAGGTCGATAGACCCAGACCAGACCAGAAATAGTGGGATGGGGAAGCACAATTACCCTGACAAGACAAGACAGATCCCAAATCTAGGTGTGCCCGGGCAAATATGGGTCGGTGTTCTAACCCTGGCTGAAGAGGGATGGACGGGTCGGTGGTCATCAACGACCAACCACTTGGCCTCAAATGTCGTACCCGCCATGCACGCACAGTATCAGGGGGGTCAAATACCTGTGTATGCCTCGCTGCGCCCATCACCACCCACACCTGCGGAAGCAAGTAAGCATGACAGGGCACTCAATGGCGCCAACACCCGATGGCACCCCTCATAGCAGACATGCGGGACAGTCGATGGATGGCAGGAACATTCATCGTCCAGACAACATAACAGTGCCCACGTTATACCCTGTCACATATGACGAATCACACCGTCAACAGTGACAAGGAAGACGCTGCCTATTGACAGAAGACGAGGGCACGCCCGAGCACAGTGTCCATCATCTAACGCGGTGGCCAGGATAAGGGACCTACTAGGGCCGAAGACCATGCCGCCGACCCGGAGCTTTGCCTTCTCCCGCACGCCTCCATCGACTCTATATGCGTCGGATTCTGCTTCTCTCTCTCTCTCTCTGTGTGTGTGTGTGTAAATGGGCCCCTTTTCCTTGGAGTATTAAAGGGGAGGGGGTAAACATTCTTAAAAGGGCACGACAACAAAAGAGACACCCACACAGACCATCGACATCAGAGACCAAGAGCTTTCCTCCTCTCTCGCCACCATTGTAACTCTCTCCACAGCAAGTAACACGAGGAGGCCGTAGAACTGGACATATGGGTCATCCCCGAACCAGTATAATCACCCGTGTCCTCTTGCTTAGCCATCGCCGAGCTTGAAACGCGCATCCCTTGAACAAATTCTACTGGTCGGTGATAGAAACACGGACAAACAACTAAGTATGATGTGAAGGAACACAAAAAAACACACTTTGATTGCATTGTAGCATGCTTGATCCACTCTGTTAAGATGAACAAGGCTTGAACCACTCCATTAAGATGAACCACGCTCGAACACTCCGTTATGATGAACCATGATCAAACCACTCCGTTAAGATGAACCATGCGTGAACACTCCGTTATGATGAACCACTCCCCAACAACTTCGTTAAGACAAACCAAGCTTGAACTACCCCATTAAGATAAACCAAGCTCAAACCACTTTGTTAAGAAGATTCAAGCTCGAACTACTCCGTTAAGATGATCCAAGCTCAAAGCACTTCATTAATATGAACCAAGCTCGTACCACTTCATCAAGATGAACGAAGTGAACACGAACAAACACACTTTGATTGCGTTGTAGAACGCTTGATCAACTCCATTAAGATGAACCAAGCTCGAACCACTCTGTTAAGATGAACCAAGCTCGAACCACTCTGTCAAGATGAACCAAGCTAAAACCACTCCGTTAAGATGAACCAAGCTCAAACCACTCCATTAAGATGAATCAAGCTCGAATCACTCTGTTAATATGAACCAGGCTCGAACCACTCTATCAAGATGAACCAAGCTTGAACCACTTTATCATGATGAACCAAGTTTGAACAACTAAGTAAGGCATGAAGGAACACGAACAAACACACTTTGATTGCGTTATAGCATGCTTAATCCACTCAGTTAAGATGAACCAGGCTTCAACCACTCTGTTAAGATAAACCACGGTCGAACATTCTGTTATGATGATTCATGCTCAAACCACTCTGTTAAGATGAACCATGCGTGAACACTTTGTTACGATGAACCACACTCCAACCACACTGTTAAGACGAACCAAGCTTGAACTACCCCATTAAAATAAACCATATGCAAACCACTTTGTTCAGATGAACCAATATCGAACTACTCTGTTAAGGTGAATGAAGCTCGAACAACTTCATGAAGATGGAGCAACCTCATACCACTGTCAAGATGAACTAAGTTTGAACAACTATGTAAGACGTGAAGGAACATGAATAAACACACTTTAATTGTGTTATAGCATGCATAATCCCCTCCGTTAAGATGGACAAGGCTCAAACTACTCTATTAAGATAAACCAAGCTTCAACCACTTTGTTAAGATAAACCAAGCTCGTACCACTTTGTCACGATGAACCGATATTGAACAACTAATTAAGATGTGAAGGAACACGAACAAACACAATTTGATTGCATTGTAGCTTGCTTAATCCACTCTATTAAGATGAACCAGGCTTGAACCACTCTATTAAGATGAACCACGCTCGAACAGTTCGTTACAGTGAATAATGCTCAAACCACTCTGTTAAGATAAACCATGCATGAACACTCCATTACAATGAACCACGCTCCAACCACTCCGTTAAGTTGAACCAAGCTTGAACTACTCCACTAAGATAAACCATGTCCAAACCCCTTGGTTAAGATGAACCAAGCTCGAAATACTCCGTTAAGATGAACAAAGCTCAAAGCCCTTCATTAAGATGAACCAAGCTCGTACCACTTCGTCAAGATGAACCAAGTTTTAACAAAAATGTAAGACATGAAGGAACATAAACAAACACCCTTTGATTGTTTTGTAGCATGCTTGATCAACTCCGTTATGATGAACTAAGCTCAAACCACTCTATTAAGATGAACCAACCTTGAAGCCCTCCGTTAAGATGAACCATGCTCGAACCACTCCATGTAGATGAACCAAGCTTGAAGCACTCCGTTAAGATGAACCAAGCTTGAACCACTCCATTAAGATGAACCAAGCTCCGCCAGTCTGTTAAGATGAACTAAGCTTGAACCACTCCGTTAAGATGAACCAAGCTCAAACCACTTTGTCATGATGAACCATATTTGAAAAACTAAGTAAGATGTGAAGGGACACGAAAAACATACATTGATTGCATTGTAGCATGCTTGATCCACTTTGTAAAGATGAAACAGGCTTGAACCACTCCATTAAGATGAACCACGCTCGAACACTCCCATATGATGAACCATGATCAAACCACTCCGTTAAGATGAACCATGCGTGAACACTCCGTTACGATGAACCACGCCCCAACCACTTCGTTAAGACAAACCAAGCTTGAACTACCCCATTAAGCTAAACCAATCTTAAACCACTTTGTTAAGAGGAACCAAGCTCGAACTGCCTATTAAGATGAACCAAGCTCGAACCACTTCATTAAAATAAACCAAGCTCGTACCACTTTGTCAAGATGACCAAGTTTGAACAACTTAGTAAGACTTGAAGAAACACGAACAAACGCACTTTGATGGCGTTGTAGCATGCCTAATCCCCTCCGTTAAGATGAACCATGCTTGAACCACTCTATTAAGATGAACCACACTCGAACACTCTATTAGGATGAATCATGCTCAAACAACTCTGTTAATATGAACCATGCGTGAACACTCCATTACGATGAACCATGATCCAACCTCACCGTTAAGATGAACCAAGTTTGAACTACTCTATTAAGATAAACCATGTTCAAACCCCTTTGTTAAGATGAACGAAGCTCGAACTACTCCGTGTAGATGAACGAAGCTCAAAGCACTTCATTAAGATGAATCAAACTTGTACCACTTTGTCAAGATGAACCAAGTTTTAACAACTATGTAAGACATGAAGGAACACAAACAAACACACTTTGATTGCATTGTAGCAGCTAGATCGACTCCGTTAAGATCAACCAAGCTCAAACCACTCTGTTAAGATGAACCAAGCTTGAACCACTATGTTAAGATGAACCAGGCTCGAACCACTCCGTTTAGGTGAACCAAGCTGGAACCACTTCATTAAGATGAACCAAGCTCAAACCACTCTATCAAGACGAACCAAGCTCAAACCACTTTGTCATGATGAACTAAAGTTGTACAACTAAGTAAGACATGAAGGAACACGAACAAACACACTTTGATTGTGTTGTATCATGCTTAATCCACTCCGTTAAGATGAACCAGGCCCAAACCATTCTATTAAGATGAACCATGCTCGAACACTCCATTACGATGAATCATGTTCAAACCACTCTGTTAAGATGAACCATGCGTGAACACTTCGTTATGATGAACCACGCACCAACCACTACGTTAAGATGAATCAAGCTTGAACTACTCCATTAAGATATACCATGTTCGAACTACTTTGTTAAGATGAACCAAGCTTGAACTACTTCGTTAAGATGAACACTGCTCAAAGCACTTCATTAAGATGAAGCAAGATCGTGCTACTTCGTCAAGATGAACCACGTTTGAACAACTGTGTAAGACATGAAGGAACATGAATAAATACACTTTGATTGCGTTGTAGCACGCTTGATCGACTCTGTTAAGATGAACTAAGCTCAAACCACTCTTTTATGACGAACCAAGCTCGAACCACTCCGTTAAGATAAACAAAGCTCGACCATTCTGTTAAGATGAACCAAGCTCAAACCACTCCGTTAAGTTAAACCAAGCTCGAACCACTTTGTCATGATGAACCAAGTTTGAACAACTAAGTAAGATGTGAAGGAACACAAGAAAACACACTTTGATTGCGTTGTAGCATGCTTGATCCTCTCCGTTATGATGAACCATGATCAAACCACTCTATTAAGATAAACCATGCATGAACACTCTGTTACAATGAACCACGCAAACCATGCGTGAACACTTCGTTACCATGAACCATGCCCCAACCACTCCGTTAAGACAGACCAAGCTTGAGCTACCCCATTAAGATAAACCAAGCTCGAACCACTCTGTTAAGATGAACCAAGCTTGAACCACTCTGTTAAGATGAACCAAGCTCGAACCACTCCGTTAAGATGAACCTCTCGAACCACTCCATTAAGATGAACCAAGCTCGAACCACTCTGTTAAGATGAACCAAGCTCAAACCACTCCGTCAAGATGAACCAAGCTCGAACCACTTTCTCATGATGAACCAAAGTTGAACAACTAAGTTAGACATGAAGGAACACGAACAAACACAATTTGATTGCGTTGTAGCAACCTTAGTCCACTCCATTAAGATGAACCAGGCTTGAACCACTCTATTAAGATGAACCGCGCTCCAACACTTTGTTATGATGAATCATGCTCAAACCACTCTGTTAAGATGAACCATGCATCAGCACTCCGTTGTGATGAACCAAGCTCAAACCACTTTGTTAAGACGAACCAAGCTCGAACTACTCCGTTAAGATGAACCAATCTTGAAGCACTTCATTAAGATGAACCAAGCTTGTACCATTTCGTAACCAAGTTTGAACAACTATGTAAGACATGAAGGAACACGAACAAACACACTTTGATTGCATTGTAGCAAGATTGATCGACTCTGTTAAGATGAACCAAGCTCAAACCACTCTGTTAAGATGAACTAAGCTTGAACCACTCCGTTAAGATGAACCAAGCTCGAACCACTCTGTTTAGATGAACCAAGCTTGAACCACTCTGTTAAGATGAACCAAGCTCAAACTACTTCGTCTAGATGAACCAAGCTCGAACCACTTTCTCATGATGAACCAAAGTTGTACAACTAAGTAAGACGTGAAGGACCATGAACAAACACACTTTGATTGTGTTGTTGCATGCTTAATCCACTCCATTAAGATGAACCAGGCCTGAGAAATTCTAGTAAGATGAACCACGCTTGAACACTCCATTATGATGAATCATGCTCAATCCACTCTGTTAAGATGAACCATGCGTGAACACTCCGTTATGATGAACCACGCACCAACCACTCCGTTAAGATGAATCAAGCTCGAACTACTCCATTAAGCTAAACCATGTTCAAACTACTTGGTTAAGATGAACCAAGCTTTAACTACTCCATTAAAATGAATACTTCTCGAAGCACTTCATTAAGATAAAGCAAGCTCGTACCACTTTGTCAAGATGAACCAAATTTTAACAACTATGTAAGACGTGAAGGAACACGAACAAACACACTTTGATTGTGTTGCATCAAGCTTGATCGACTCCATCAAGATGAACCAAGCTCGAACCACTCTGTTAAGATGAACCAAGCTTGAACCACTCTGTCAAGATGAGCCAAGCTAAAACCACTCTGTTAAGATGAACCAAGCTTGAACCACTCCATTAAGATGAATCAAGCTCGAACCACTCTATTAAGATGAACCAAGCTCGAACTATCCATCAAGATGAACCAAGCTCGAGCCACTTTGTCATGATGAACCAAATTTGAACAACTAAGTAAGACATGAAGGAACATGAACAAACACACTTTGATTGCATTGTAGCATGCTTAATCCACTCCGTTAAGATGAACCAGACTTGAACCACTCTACTAAGATGAACCATGCTAGAACACTCTGTTATGATTAATCATGCTCCTAGAACCACTCTACTAAGATGAACCATGCTAGAACACTCTGTTATGATTAACAATGCTCAAACCACTCTGTTAAGATGAACCATCCGTGAACACTCCACTAGATGAACCACGCTCCAAGCATTCCGTTAAGGTGAACCAAGCTTGAACTACTCCATTAAGATAAACCATGTTCAAACCACTTTGTTAAGATGAACCAAGCTCGAACTACTTCGTTAAGATGAATGAAGCTCGAAGCACTTCATTAAGATGAACCAACCTCATACCACTTTGTCAAGATGAACCAAGTTTGAACAACTAAGTAAGACGTGAAGGAACATGAAGAAACACACTTTGATTGCGTTGTAGCATGCTCAATCCACTACATTAAGATGAACCAGGCCTGAACCATTCTATTAAGATGAACCATGCTTGAACACTCCGTTACAATGAATCATGCGTGAACACTCTGTTATGATGAACGACGCACCAACCACTCTGTTAAGATGAATCAAGCTTGAACTACTCCATTAAGATAAACCATGTTCAAACTACTTGGTTAAGATGAACCATGCTTGAACTACTCCATTAAAATGAACACTGCTCAAAGCACTTCGTTAAGATGAATCAAGCTCGTACCACTTCATCAAGATAAAACAAGTTTTAACAACTATGTAAGACTTGAAGGAACATGAACAAACACACTTTGATTGAGTTGCAGCAAGCTTTATCGACTCCGTTAAGATGAACCAAGCTCGAACCACTCTGTTAAGATGAACCAAGCTTGAACCACTCCGTTAAGATGAACCAAGCTGGAACCACTCTGGTAGCTCAAACCACTCTGTTAAGATGAACCAAGCTCGAACCACTCCGTCCAGATGAACCAAGCTCGAACCACTTTCTCATGATCATCCAAAGTTGTACAACTAAGTAAGACATGAAGGAACATGAACAAACAAACTTTGTTAAGATGAACCAAGATTGAACCACACTCCAACCACTCCGTTAAGACGAACCAAGCTTGAACTACTCCATTGAGATAAACCATGTTCAAGCCACTTTGTTAAGATGAACCAAGCTTGAACTACTCCGTTAAGATGAACCAAGCATGAAGCACTTCGTTAAGATGAACCAACCTCGTACCACTTTATCAAGATGAACCAAGTTTGAACAACAATGTAAGACGTGAAAGAACATGAACAAACACACTTTGATTGCGTTGTAGCTTGCTCAATCCACTCCATTAAGATGAACCAGGCCTGAACCATTCTATTAAGATGAACCATGCTTGAACACTCCGTTACAATGAATCATGCTCAAACCACTCTGTTAACATGAACCATGTGTGAACACTCCGTTATGATGAACCACGCACCAACCACTCCATTAAGATAAACCATGTTCAAACTACTTTGTTAACATGAACCAAGCTTGAACTAGTCCATTAAAATGAACACTTCTCGAAGCACTTCGTTAAGATGAAGCAAGCTCGTACCACTTTGTCAAGATGAACCAAATTTTAACAACTATGTAAGACGCGAAGGAACACGAACAAACACACTTTGATTGCATTGTAGCATGCTTGATCGAGTCCGTTAAGATCAACCAAGCTCGAACCACTCTATTAAGATGAACCAAGCTTGAACCACTCCGTCAAGATGAGCCAAGCTAAAACCACTCCGTTAAGATGAACCAATCTCAAACCATTCCATTAAGATGAATCAAGCTCGAACCACTCTGTTAAGATGAACCAAGCTCGAACCATTCCATCAAGATGAACCAAGCTCGAGCCACTTTGTCATGATGAACCAAGTTTGAACAACTAAGTAAGACATGAAGGAACACGAACAAACACACTTTGATTGCATTGTAGCATGCTTAATCCACTCCGTTAAGATGAACCAGGCTTGAACCACTCTATTAATATGAACCGGGATCGAACACTCTATGACGATTAATCATGCTCAAACCACTCTGTTTAGATGAACCATCTGTGAACACTCCACTAGATGAACCACGCTCAAAGCATTCCGTTAAGGTGAACCAAGCTTGAACTACTCCATTAAGATAAACCATGTTCAAACCACTTTCTTAAGATGAACGAAGCTCGAACTACTCCGTTAAGATGAACGAAGCTTGAAGCACTTCATTAAGATGAACCAACCTCGTACCACTTTGTCAAGATGAACCAAGTTTGAAAAACAATGTAAGACGTGAAGGGACATGAACAAACACACTTTGATTGCGTTGTAGCACGCTTGATCGACTCCGTTAAGATGAACCAAGCTTGAACCACTCTGTTAAGATGAACCAAGCTTGAACCACTATGTTAAGATGAACCAAGCTCGAACCACTTCGTTAAGATGAACCAAGCTAGATCCTCTTCGTCAAGATGAAGCAAGCTAGAACCACTCCATTAAGATGAACTAAGCTCGAACCACACTGTTAAGATGAACCAAGCTCAAACCACTCTGTCAAGATGAACCAAGCTTGAGCCACATTCTCATGATGAAGCAAAGTTGAACAACTAAGTTAGATCTGAAGGAACATGAACAAACACACTTTGATTGTGTTATAGCAAGCTTAGTCCACTGTCTTAAGATGAACCCGGCTTGAACCATTCTATGAAGATGAACCACGCTGGAACACTTCATTACGATAAATCCTGCTCAAACCACTCCGTTAGGATGAACCATGCATGTACACTCCGTTACGATGAATCACGCTCCAACCACTCTGTTAAGATGAACCAAGCTTGAACTACTCCATTAAGATAAACCAAGCTCAAACCACTTTGATAAGATCAACCAAGCTCGAACTACTCCATTATGATGAACCAAGCTCGAAGCACTTCAATAAGATGAACCAAGCTCGTACCACTTTGTAAAGATGAACCAAGTTTTAACCACTATGTAAGACGTGAAGGAACATGAACAAACACACTTTGATTGCGTTGTAGCATGCTCAATCCACGCCATTAAGACAAACCAGGCCTGAACCATTCTATTAAGATGAACCATGCTTGAACACACCGTTACAATGAATCATGCTCAAACCACTCTGTTAAGATGAACCATGCGTGAACACTCCGTTATGATGAACCACGCACCAACCACTCCATTAAGATGAATCAAGCTTGAACTACTCCATTAAGATAAACCATGTTCAAACTACTTTGTTAAGATGAACCAAGCTTGATCTAGTCCATTAAAATGAACACTTCTCGAAGCACTTCGTTAAGATGAAGCAAGCTCGTACCACTTCATCAAGATGA
This sequence comes from Eleusine coracana subsp. coracana, assembly GCA_032690845.1. NCBI lineage: Eukaryota > Viridiplantae > Streptophyta > Magnoliopsida > Poales > Poaceae > Eleusine > Eleusine coracana. The sequence continues at coordinate 46,507,692 of CM064426.1, read as the reverse complement.
ACCAAATTTTAACAACTATGTAAGACATGAAGGAACACGAACAAACACACTTTGATTGCATTGTAGCATGCTTGATCGAGTCCGTTAAGATGAACCAAGCTCGAACCACTCTGTTAAGATGAACCAAGCTTGAACCACTCCGTCAAGATAAGCCAAGCAAAAACCACTCTATCAAGATGAAACAAGCTCAAACCACTCCATTAAGATGAAACAAGCTCGAACCACTTTGTTAAGATGAACCAAGCTCGAACCATTCCATCAAGATGAACCAAGCTCGAGCCACTTTGTCATGATGAACCAAGTTTGAACAACTAAGTAAGACGTGAAGGAACACAAACAAGCACACTTTGATTGCATTGTAGCATGCTTAATCCACTCCGTTAAGATGAACCAGACTAGAACAAATCTATTAAGATGAATCACGCTCGAACACTCTGTTATGATTAATCATGCTCGAACCACTCTGTTAAGAAGATGAACGATGCATGAACACTCCACTACGATGAACCACGCTCCAACCACTTTGCTAAGGTGAACTAAGCTTGAACTACTCCATTAAGATAAACCATGTTCAAACCACGTTGTTAGGAAGAACCAAGCTCAAACTACTCCGTTAAGATGAATGAAGCTCGAAGCACTTCATTAAAATGAACCAACCATGTACCACTTTGTCAAGATGAACCAAGTTTCAACAACTATGTAGGACGTGAAGGAACACGAACAAACACACTTTGATTGCGTTGTAGCACGCTTGATCGACTCCATTAAGATGAACCAAGCTTGAACCACTCTGTTAACATGAACCAAGCTTGAACTACTTCGTTAAGGTGAACCAAGCTCATACCACTCCATTTAGATGAACCAAGCTCGAACCACTCCATTAAGATGGACCAAGCTCGAACCACTCTGTTAAGATAAACCAAGCTCAAACCACTCCATCAAGATGAAACAAGCTCGAACAACTAAGTTAGACATGAAGGAACACGAACAAACATAATTTGATTGCGTTGTAGCAACCTTAGTCCACTCCGTTAAGATGAACCAGGCTTGAACCACTCTATTAAGATGAACCGCGCTCGAACACTTTGTTACAACGAATCATGATCAACCACTCCGTTAAGATGAACCATGCATGAACACTCCGTTGCGATGAACCACGCTCCAACCACTCTATTAAGATGAATCAAGCTTGAACTACTCCATTAAGATAAACCAAGCTCAAACCACTTTGTTAAGATGAACCAAGCTCAAACTACATTGTTACGATGAACCAAGCTCGAAGCACTTCATTAAGATGAACCAAGCTCGTACCACATCGTAAAGATTAACCAAGTTTGAACAACTATGTAAGACGTGAAGGAACATGAACAAACACACTTTGATTGCGTTGTAGCATGCTTGATTGACTCTGTTAAGATGAACCAGGCTCAAACCACTCTGTTAAGATGAACCAAGCTTGAACCACTCCATTAAGATGAACCAAGCTCGAACCACTCCGTTTAGATGATCCATGCTCGAGCCACTCTATTAAGATGAACCAAGCTCGAACCACTCCATCAAGATGAACCAAGTTCGAGCCACATTGTCATGATGAACCAACTTTGAACAACTACGTAAGACATGATGGAACACAAACAAACAAACTTTGATTGCATTGTAGCATGCTTAATCCACTCCGTTAAGATGAACCAGGCTTGAACCACTCTATTAAGATGAACCACGCTCGAACACTCTGTTACGATTAATCATGTTCAAACCACTCTGTTAAGATGAACCAAGCTCAAACCACTCCATTAAGATGAAACAAGCTTGAACCACTTTGTTAAGATGAACCAAGCTCGAACCATTCCATCAAGATGAACCAAGCTCGAGCCACTTTGTCATGATGAACCAAGTTTGAACAACTAAGTAAGACGTGAAGGAACACAAACAAGCACACTTTGATTGCATTATAGCATGCTTAATCCACTCCATTAAGATGAACTAGGCTAGAACCACTCTATTAAGATGAACCACGCTCGAACACTCCGTTAGGATTAATCATGCTCAAACCACTCTGTTAAGATGAACGATGCATGAACACTCCACTATGAAGAACCACGCTCCAACCACTTTGTTAAGGTGAACCAAGCTTGAACTACTCCATTAAGATAAACCATGTTCAAACCACGTTGTTAGGTAGAACCAAGCTCGAACTACTCCGTTAGGATGAACGAAGCCCAAGGCACTTCATTAAAATGAACCAACCTTGTACTACTTTGTCAAGATGAACCAAGTTTGAACAACTATGTAGGACATGAAGGAACACGAACAAACACACTTTGATTGCATTGTAGCACGCTTGATCGACTCCGTTAAGATGAACCAAGCTTGAACCACTCTGTTAAGATGAACCAAGCTTGAACTACTTCGTTATGGTGAACCAAGCTCGTACCACTCCATTTAGATGAACCTCTCGAACCACTCCATTAAGATGAACCAAGCTCGAACCACTCTGTTAAGATGAACCAAGCTCAAACCACTCCGTCAAGATGAACCAAGCTCGAACCACTTTCTCATGATGAACCAAAGTTGAACAACTAAGTTAGACATGAAGGAACACGAACAAACACAATTTGATTGCGTTGTAGCAACCTTAGTCCACTCCATTAAGATGAACTAGGCTTGAACCACTCTATTAAGATGAACCGCGCTCCAACACTTTGTTATGATGAATCATGCTCAAACCACTCTGTTAAGATGAACCATGCATGAGCACTCCGTTGTGATGAACCACGCTCCAACCACTCTGTTAAGATGAATCAAGTTTGAACTACTCCATTAAGATAAACCAAGCTCAAACCACTTTGTTAAGATGAACCAAGCTCGAACTACATTGTTACGATGAACCAATCTCGAAGCACTTCATTAAGATGAACCAAGCTCGTACCACATCGTAAAGATGAACCAAGTTTGAACAACTATGTAGGATGTGACAGGAACACAAACAAGCACACTTTGATTGCATTGTAGCATGCTTTACTGACTCCGTTAAGATGAACCAAGCTCGAGCCACTCTGTTAAGATGAACCAAGTTTGAACCACTCCGTTAAGATGAACCAAGCTCGAACCACTCCGTTTAGATGAACCAAGCTCGAACCACTCTGTTAAGATGAACCAAGCTCGAACCACTCCATCAAGATGAACCAAGTTCGAGCCACTTTGTCATGATGAACCAACTTTGATCAACTAAGTAAGACGTGATAGAACACAAACAAACAAACTTTGATTGCATTGTAGCATGCTTAATCGACTCCATTAAGATGAACTAGGCTTGAACCACTCTATTAAGATGAACCACGCTCGAACACCCCGTTATGATTAATCAAGCTCAAACCACTCTGTTAAGATGAACCATGCGTGAACACTCCACTACGATGAACCACGCTCCAACCACTCTGTTAAGATGAACCACACTTTGATTGCATTGTAGCACGCTTGATTGAACCAAAGTTGTTAGGAAGAACCAAGATCGAACTACTCCGTTAAGATGAACGAAGCTCGAAGCACTTCATTAAAATGAACCAACCTTGTACCACTTTGTCAAGATGAATCAAGTTTCAACAACTATGTAAGACGTGAAGGAACACGAACAAACACACTTTGATTGCGTTGTAGCACGCTTGATCGACTCTGTTAAGATGAACCAAGCTTGAACCACTCTGTTAAGATGAACCAAGCTTGAACTACTTCGTTAAGGTGAACGAAGCTCATACAACTCCATTTAGATGAACAAAGCTCGAACCACTCCATTAAGATGAACCAAGCTCGAACCACTCTGTTAAGATAAACCAAGCTCAAACCACTCCGTCAAGATGAACCAAGCTCGAACCACTTTGTCATGATGAACCAAAGTTGTACAACTAAGTAAGACGTGAAGGAACACGAAGAAACACACTTTGATTGTGTTGTAGCATGCTTAATCCACTCCATTAAGATGAACCAGGCTCGAACCATTCAATTAAGATGAACCACGCTTGAACACTCCATTACAATGAATCATGCTCAAACCACTTTGTTAAGATGAACCATGCGTGAACACTTCGTTATGATGAACCACGCAGCAACCACTCCGTTAAGATGAATCAAGCTTGAACTAATCCATTAAGATACACCATGTTCAAACAACTTTGTTAAGATGAACCAAGCTGTAACTACTCCATTAAGATGAACACTGCTTGAAGCACTTCGTTAAGATGAAGCAAGCCCGTACCACTTCGTCAAGATGAACCAAGTTTTAACAACTATGTAATACATGAAGGAACACGAACAAACACACTTTGATTGCGTTGTAGCATGCTTGATCGACTCTGTTAAGATGAACCAAGTTCAAACCACTCTGTTAAGATGAACCAAGCTCGAACCACTCCATCAAGATGAACCAAGCTCGAACCACTCCTTCAAGATGAACCAAGTTTGAAGAACTAAGTAAGACGTGAAGGAACACAAATAAACACACTTTGATTGCATTGTAGCATGCTTAATCCACTCCGTTAAGATGAACTAGGCTTGAACCACTCTATTAAGATGAACCACGCTCGAACACTCCGTTATGATTAATCATGCTCAAACCACTCTGTTAAGATGAACCATGCGTGAACACTTCGTTATGATGAACCACGCAGCAACCACTCCATTAAGATGAATCAAGCCTAAACTACTGCATTAAGATAAACCATATTGAAACAACTTTGTTAAGATGAACCAAGCTGTAACTACTCCATTAAGATGAACACTGCTTGAAGAATTTCGTTAAGATGAAGCAAGCTCGTACCACTTCATCAAGATGAACCAAGTTTTAACAACTATGTAAGACATGAAGGAACACGAACAAACACACTTTGATTGCGTTGTAGCATGCTTGATCGACTCTGTGAAGATGAACCAAGTTCAAACCAGTATGTTAAGATGAACCAAGCTCGAACCACTCCATCAAGACGAATCAAGCTCGAACCACTCCATCATGATGAACCAAGTTTGAAGAACTAAGTAAGACGTGAAGGAACACTAATAAACACACTTTGATTGCATTGTAGCATGCTTAATCCACTCCGTTAAGATGAACCTGGCTTGAACCACTCTATTAAGATGAACCATGCTCGAACACTCCGTTACGAATAATCATGCTCAAACCACTCTGTTAAGATGAACCATGCGTGAACACTCCACTACGATGAACCACGCTCGAACCACTCCATTAAGATAAACCAAGCTTGAACTACTCCATTAAGATAAACCAGGTTCAAACCACTTTGTTAAGATGAACCAAGCTCGAACTACTCCGTTAAGATGAACGAAGCTTGAAGCACTTCATTAAGATGAACCATCCTCGTAACACTTTGTCAAGATGAACTAAGTTTGAACAACTATGTAAGACATGAAGGAACACGAACAAAGACACTTTGATTGCGTTATAGCACGCTTGATCGACTACGTTAAGATGAACCAAGCTCGAACCACTACATTGAGCTGAACCAACCTCGAACCACTCCATTAAGATGAACCAAGCTCAAACCACTCCGTCAAGATGAACCAAGCTCGAACCACTTTGTCATGTTGAACCAAAGTTGTACAACTAAGTAAGACGTGAAGGAACACGAACAAACACATTTTGATTGTGTTGTATCATGCTTAATCCACTCCGTTAAGATGAACCAGGCCTGAACCATTCTATTAAGATGAACCACGCTTGAACACTCCGTTATGATGAATCATGCTCAGACCACTCTTTTAAGATGAACCATGCATGAATAATCCGTTATGATGAACCACGCACCAACCACTCCATTAAGATGAATCAAGTTTGAACTACTCCACCAAGATAAACCATGTCCAAACTACTTTGTTAAGGTGAACCAAGCTTGAACTACTCCATTAAGATGAACACTGCTCCAAGCACTTCGTTAAGATGAAGCAAGCTTATACCACTATATTAGGATGAACCAAGTTTAACAAATATGTAAGATGTGAAGGAACTTGAACAAACACACTTTGATTGTGTTGTAGCACGCTTGATCGACTCCATTAAGATGAAGCAAGCTGGAACCAGTCTTTTATGATGAACCAAGCTTGAACCACTCTGTTAAGATTAACAAAACTTGAACCACTCCGTTGAGATGAACCAAGCTCGACCAGTCTATTAAGATGAACCAAGCTTGAACCACTCTATTAATATCAACCAAGCTCAAACCACTTTGTCATGATGAACCAAGTTTTAACTAAGTAAGACTTGAAGGAACACGAGTAAACACACTTTAATTGCGTTGTGGCATGCTTAATCCACTCTGTTAATATGAACCAGGCCTGAACCATTCTATTAAGAAGAACCACGCTTGAACACTCCGTTACGATGAATCATGCTCAAACCACTCTGTTAAAATGAACCATGCGTGAACACTCCATTGTGATGAACCACGCACCGACCACTCCATTAAGATGAATCAAGCTTCAACTACTCCATTAAGATAACCATGTTCAAACTACTTTGTTAAGATGAACCATGCTTGAACTACTCTATTAAGATGAACTCTGCTCGAAGCACTTTGTTAAGACGAAGCAAACTCGTACCACTTCGTCAAGATGAACCAAGTTTTAGCAACTATGTAAGACGTGAAGAAACATGAACAAACACACATTGATTGCGTTGTAGCATGCTTAATCAACTCCGTTAAGATGAACCAGGCTTGAACCACTCTATTAAGATGAACCACGCTTGAATAATCTGTTACGATGAATCATGCTCAAACCACTCCAATAAGACGAACCATACGTGAACACTCAGTTATGATGAACCATGCACCAACCACTCCGTCAAGATGAACCAAGCCGGAACCACTCCGTTAAGATGAACCAAGTTTGAACAACTAAGTAAGATGTGAAGGAACATTAACAAACACACTTTGATTGTGTTGTAGCAAGCTTAGTCCACCCTGTTAAGATGAACCAGGCTTGAACCCCTCTATTAAGATGAACCATGCTCGAACACTCCGTTATGATGAATCATGCTCAAACCACTCCATTAAGATGAACCATGCGTGAACACTCTGTTATGATGAACCACCCTCCAACCAATCTGTTAAGATGAGCCAAGCTTGAACTACTCCATTAATATAAACCAACCTTAAACCGCTTTATTAAGATGAACCAAGCTCAAACTACTCCATTAAGATGAACCAAGCTTGAACCACTTCATTAAGATGAACAAGGCTCGTACCACTTCATCAAGACAAACCAAGATTGAACAACTACATAAGACATGAAGGAACACGATTGAACCCATGGAAACTCCGTTATGATGACTCATGCTCAAACCACTCCATAAGATGCCCATGCGTTGACACTCTGTTATGATGAACCACCCTCCACCAATTCTGTTAAGATGAGCCAAGCTTGAACTACTTCCATTATATAACCAACCTTAAAACCGCTTTATTAAGATGAACCAGCTCAAACGACTCCATAAGATGAACCAAGCTTGAAACCACGTCATTAAGTATGCACAAGGCTCGTACCACTTCATCAAGACAAACCAAGATTGAACAACTACATAAGACATGAAGGAACACGAACAAACACACTTTGATTGTGTTGTAGCATGCTTGATCGACTCCGTTAAGATGAATGAAGCTTCAACCACTCGGTTAAGATGAACCAAGCTTGAACCACTCCGTTAAGATGAACCAAGCTCGAACCACTCCGTAAAGATGAACCAAGCTCGAACCACTCCATTAAGATGAACCAAGCTCGACCAGACTGTTAAGATGAACCAAGCTCAAACCACTCCGTTAAGATGAACCAACCTCGAACCACTTTGTCATGATGAGCAAAGTTTGAACAACTAAGTAAGACGTGAAGGAACACGAAAAAACACACTTTGATTGCGTTGTGGCATGCTTGATCCACTCTGTTAAGATGAACAAGGCTTGAACCACTCCATTAAGATGAACCATGCTCGAACACTCTGTTACGATGAACCATTATCAAACCACTCCGTTAAGATGAACCATGCGTAAACACTCTGTTATGATGAACCATGCCCCAACCACTCTGTTAAGACAAACCAAGCTTGATCTACCCCAGTAAGATAAACCAAGCTCAAACCTCTTTGTTAAGAAGAACCAAGCTCGAACTACAAGCACCGTTAAGATGAACCAAGCTAGAACCAATTCGTTAAGATGAACCAAGCTCGTACCACTTCATCAAGACGAACCAAGTTTGAACAACTAAGTATGACATGTAGGAACACAAAGAAACACACTTTGATTGCATTGTAGCATGCTCAATCCACTCTGTTAAGATAAACCAGGCTTGAAGCACTCCATTAAGATGAGCCACACTCAAACACTCTGTTATAATGAATCATGCTCAAACCACTCCGTTAAGATGAACCAAGCTCAAACCACTCCGTTTAGATGAGCCAAGCTCAAACCACTCCATTAAGATGAACCAAGCTCGAACTACTATGTTAAGATGAACCAAGATCAAACCACTTCGTCAAGATGAACCAAGCTCGAACCACTTTGTCATGATGAACCATAGTTGTACAGCTAAGTAAGATGTGAAGGAACATGAACAAATACACTTTGATTGCGTTGTAGCATGCTTAATCCACTCCATTAAGATGAACCAGGCCTGAACCATTCTATTAAGATGAACCATGCTTGAATACTCCGTTACGATGAATCATGCTCAAACCACTATGTTAAGATGAACCATGCGTGATCTCTCCATTATGATTAACCACACTCCAACCACTCCGTCAAGATGAACCAAGCTTGAACTACTCCGTTAAGATTAACCATGCTCGAACTATTCTATTAAGATGAACCAAACTCCAACCACTTCATTAAGATAAACCAAGCTCGCACCACTTCGTCAAGATAAACCAAGTCGGAACAACTATGTAAGACATGAAGGAACACGAACAAACACACTTTGATTGTATTGTAGCATACTTGATCGACTCCGTTAAGATGAACCAAGCTCGAACCACTCTGTTAAAGTGAACCAAGCTTGAACCACTCCGTTAAGATGAACCTAGCTCGAACCACTCCATGAAGATGAACCAAGCTTGAAGCACTCCATTAAGATGAACCAAGCTTGACCAGTCTATTAAGATGAACCAAGCTTGAACCACTCCTTTAAGATGAACCAAGCTCAAACCACTCCTTTCAGATGAACCAAGCTCGAACCACTCCACTAGGATGAACCAAGCTCGAACTACTCTATTAAGATGAACCAAGCTCAAACCAGTCTGTCAAGATGAACCAAGCTCGAACCACTTTGTCATGATGAACCAAAGTTGTATAGCTAAGTAAGATGTGAAGGAACATGAACAAACACACTTTGATTGCATTGTAGCATGCTTAATCCACTTCATTAAGATGAACCAGGCTTGAACCATTCTATTGAGATGAACCACGCTTGAACACTCCATTACGATGAATCATGCTCAAACCACTCTGTTAAGATGAACCATGCGTGAACACTCCGTTATGATGAACCACGCACCAACCACTCCGTTGAGATGAACCAGACTTGAACCACTCTATTAAGATGAACCACGCTCGAACACTTTGTTACGATGAATCATGCTCAAATCACTCTGTTAAGATGAACCATGCATGAACACATAGTTATTATGAACCATGCTCCAACCACTCTGTTAAGATGAACCAAGCTTGAACTACTCCATTATGATAAACCAAGATTGAACCACTTCGTTCTGATGAACCAAGCTCAAACCACACCGTTTAGATGAACCATGCTCGAACCACTCCATTAAGATGAACCAAGCTTGAACTACTCTGTTAAGATGAACCAAGCTCAAAACACTCCGTCAAGATGAACCAAGCACGACCAGTCTATAAAGATGAACCAAGCTCGAACCACTCCATTAAGATGAACCCACATCCAACCACTTTGTCATGATGAATAAAGTTTGAACAACTAAGTAAGACGTGAAGGAACACGAAAAAACACACTTTGATTGCGTTGTGGCATGCTTGATGCACTCTGTTAAGATAAACAAGGCTTCAACCACTCCATTAAGATGAACCATGCTTGAACACTCCGTTACGATGAACCATGATCAAACCACTCCGTTAAGATGAACCATGCGTGAACACTCTGTTACGATGAACCATGCCCCAACCACTCTGTTAAGACAAACCAAGCTTGAACTACCCCAGTAAGATAAACCAAGCTCAAACCTCTTTGTTAAGAAGAACCAAGCTCGAACTACAAGCACCGTTAAGATGAACCAAGCTAGAACCAATTCGTTAAGATGAACCAAGCTCGTACCACTTCATCAAGACGAACCAAGTTTGAACAACTAAGTATGACATGTAGGAACACAAAGAAACACACTTTGATTGCATTGTAGCATGCTCAATCCACTCTGTTAAGATAAACCAGGCTTGAAGCACTCCATTAAGATGAGCCACACTCAAACACTCTGTTATAATGAATCATGCTCAAACCACTCCGTTAAGATGAACCAAGCTCAAACCACTCCGTTTAGATGAGCCAAGCTCAAACCACTCCATTAAGATGAACCAAGCTCGAACTACTATGTTAAGATGAACCAAGATCAAACCACTTCGTCAAGATGAACCAAGCTCGAACCACTTTGTCATGATGAACCATAGTTGTACAGCTAAGTAAGATGTGAAGGAACATGAACAAATACACTTTGATTGCGTTGTAGCATGCTTAATCCACTCCATTAAGATGAACCAGGCCTGAACCATTCTATTAAGATGAACCATGCTTGAATACTCCGTTACGATGAATCATGCTCAAACCACTATGTTAAGATGAACCATGCGTGATCTCTCCATTATGATTAACCACACTCCAACCACTCCGTCAAGATGAACCAAGCTTGAACTACTCCGTTAAGATTAACCATGCTCGAACTATTCTATTAAGATGAACCAAACTCCAACCACTTCATTAAGATAAACCAAGCTCGCACCACTTCGTCAAGATAAACCAAGTCGGAACAACTATGTAAGACATGAAGGAACACGAACAAACACACTTTGATTGTATTGTAGCATACTTGATCGACTCCGTTAAGATGAACCAAGCTCGAACCACTCTGTTAAAGTGAACCAAGCTTGAACCACTCCGTTAAGATGAACCTAGCTCGAACCACTCCATGAAGATGAACCAAGCTTGAAGCACTCCATTAAGATGAACCAAGCTTGACCAGTCTATTAAGATGAACCAAGCTTGAACCACTCCTTTAAGATGAACCAAGCTCAAACCACTCCTTTCAGATGAACCAAGCTCGAACCACTCCACTAGGATGAACCAAGCTCGAACTACTCTATTAAGATGAACCAAGCTCAAACCAGTCTGTCAAGATGAACCAAGCTCGAACCACTTTGTCATGATGAACCAAAGTTGTATAGCTAAGTAAGATGTGAAGGAACATGAACAAACACACTTTGATTGCATTGTAGCATGCTTAATCCACTTCATTAAGATGAACCAGGCTTGAACCATTCTATTGAGATGAACCACGCTTGAACACTCCATTACGATGAATCATGCTCAAACCACTCTGTTAAGATGAACCATGCGTGAACACTCCGTTATGATGAACCACGCACCAACCACTCCGTTGAGATGAACCAGACTTGAACCACTCTATTAAGATGAACCACGCTCGAACACTTTGTTACGATGAATCATGCTCAAATCACTCTGTTAAGATGAACCATGCATGAACACATAGTTATTATGAACCATGCTCCAACCACTCTGTTAAGATGAACCAAGCTTGAACTACTCCATTATGATAAACCAAGATTGAACCACTTCGTTCTGATGAACCAAGCTCAAACCACACCGTTTAGATGAACCATGCTCGAACCACTCCATTAAGATGAACCAAGCTTGAACTACTCTGTTAAGATGAACCAAGCTCAAAACACTCCGTCAAGATGAACCAAGCACGACCAGTCTATAAAGATGAACCAAGCTCGAACCACTCCATTAAGATGAACCCACATCCAACCACTTTGTCATGATGAATAAAGTTTGAACAACTAAGTAAGACGTGAAGGAACACGAAAAAACACACTTTGATTGCGTTGTGGCATGCTTGATGCACTCTGTTAAGATAAACAAGGCTTCAACCACTCCATTAAGATGAACCATGCTTGAACACTCCGTTACGATGAACCATGATCAAACCACTCCGTTAAGATGAACCATGCGTGAACACTCTGTTACGATGAACCATGCCCCAACCACTCTGTTAAGACAAACCAAGCTTGAACTATCCCATTAAGATAAACCAAGCTCAAACCACTTTGTTAAGAAGAACCAAGCTCGAACTGCTCCGTTAAGATGAACCAAGCTAGAATCACTTCGTTAAGATGAACCAACCTCATACCACTTCATCAAGATGAACCAAGTTTGAACAACTAAGTAAGACGTGTAGGAACACGAACAAACACACTTTGATTGTGTTGTAGCATCCTTAATCCACTCTGTTAAGATGAACCAGGCTTGAAGCACTCTATTAAGATGAGACACGCTCAAACACTCTGTTACGATGAATCATGCTCAAACCACTTTGTTAAGATGAACCATGTGTGAACACTCCTTTATGATGAACCACGCTCCAACCACTCGGTTAATATGAACCAAGCTTGAATTACTCCATTAAGATAAACCATGTTCCAACCCCTTTGTTAAGATGAACCAAGCCCGAACTACTCCGTTAAGATGAACCAAGCTCGAAGCACTTCATTAAGATGAACCAAGCTCTTACTACTTCGTCAAGATGTACCAAGTTTTAACAACTACGTAAGACATGAAGGAACATGAACAAACACATTTTTATTGCGTTGTGGCACGCTTGATCGACTCCGTTAACATGAACCAAGTTTGAACCACTCTATTAAGATGAACCGTGCTTGAACCTCTCTGTCAAGATGAACCAAGCTAAAACCACTCCGTTAAGATGAACCAAGCTCCAACCACATGATTAAGATGAATCAAGCTCGAACCACTCTGTTAAGATGAACCAAGCTCGAACCACTCCATCAGGATGAACCAAGCTCGAACCACTCCATTAAGATGAACAAAGCTCGAGCCACTCCATTAAGATGAACCAAGCTTAAGCCACTCCGTTAAGAAGAACCAAGCTCGAGCCACTCCGTTAAGATGAACCAGGCTTGAAACACTCCATTAAGATGAAGCAAGCTCGAACCACTCTGTTAAGATGAACCAAGCACAAACCACTCCATCAAGATGAACCAAGCTCAAACCACTTTGTTAAGGTGAACAAAGTTTGAACAAAAACACATTGATTGCGTTGTAGCAAGCTTAGTCCACTCCGTTGAGATGAAGCAGACTTGAACCACTCTATTAAGATGAACCACACTCGAACACTTTGTTACGATGAATCATGCTCAAATCACTCTGTTAAGATGAACCATGCATGACCACTTAGTTACTATGAACCATGCTCCAACCACTCTGTTAAGATGAACGAAGCTTGAACTACTCCATTAAGATAAACCAAGATTGAACCACTCCGTTAAGATGAACCAAGCTCAAACCACATCGTTTAGATGAACCATGCTCGAACCACTCCATTAAGATGAACCAAGCTTGAACTACTCTGTTAAGATGAACCATGCTCAAAACAATCCGTCAAGATGAACCAAGCTCGAACACTTTGTCATGATGAACCAAAGTTGTACAGCTAAGTAAGATGTGAAGGAACATGAACAAACACACTTTGATTGCATTGTAGTATGCTTAATCCACTTCATTAAGATGAACCAGGCTTGAACCATTCTATTGAGATGAACCACGCTTGAACACTCCATTACGATGAATCATGCTCAAACCACTCTGTTAAGATGAACCATGCGTGAACACTCCGTTATGATGAACCACGCACCAACCACTCCGTTGAGATGAACCAGACTTGAACCACTCTATTAAGATGAACCACGCTCGAACACTTTGTTATGATGAATCATGCTCAAATCACTCTGTTAAGATGAACCATGCATGAACACATAGTTATTATGAACCATGCTCCAACCACTCTGTTAAGATGAACCAAGCTTGAACTACTCCATTATGATAAACCAAGATTGAACCACTTCGTTCTGATGAACCAAGCTCAAACCACACCGTTTAGATGAACCATGCTCAAACCACTCCATTAAGATGAACCAAGCTTGAACTACTCTGTTAAGATGAACCAAGCTCAAAACACTCCGTCAAGATGAACCAAGCACGACCAGTCTATCAAGATGAACCAAGCTCGAACCACTCCATTAAGATGAACCCACCTCCAACCACTTTGTCATGATGAATAAAGTTTGAACAACTAAGTAAGACGTGAAGGAACACGAAAAAACACACTTTGATTGCGTTGTGGCATGCTTGATGCACTCTGTTAAGATAAACAAGGCTTCAACCACTCCATTAAGATGAACCATGCTCGAACACTCCGTTACGATGAACCATGATCAAACCACTCCGTTAAGATGAACCATGCGTGAACACTCTGTTACGATGAACCATGCCCCAACCACTCTGTTAAGACAAACCAAGCTTGAACTATCCCATTAAGATAAACCAAGCTCAAACCACTTTGCTAAGAAGAACCAAGCTCGAACTGCTCCGTTAAGATGAACCAAGCTAGAATCACTTCGTTAAGATGAACCAACCTCATACCACTTCGTCAAGATGAACCAAGTTTGAACAACTAAGTAAGACGTGTAGGAACACGAACAAACACACTTTGATTGTGTTGTAGCATCCTTAATCCACTCTGTTAAGATGAACCAGGCTTGAAGCACTCTATTAAGATGAGACACGCTCAAACACTCTGTTACGATGAATCATGCTCAAACCACTTTGTTAAGATGAACCATGTGTGAACACTCCTTTATGATGAACCACGCTCCAACCACTCGGTTAATATGAACCAAGCTTGAATTACTCCATTAAGATAAACCATGTTCCAACCCCTTTGTTAAGATGAACCAAGCCTGAACTACTCCGTTAAGATGAACCAAGCTCGAAGCACTTCATTAAGATGAACCAAGCTCTTACTACTTCGTCAAGATGTACCAAGTTTTAACAACTACGTAAGACATGAAGGAACATGAACAAACACATTTTTATTGCGTTGTGGCACGCTTGATCGACTCCGTTAACATGAACCAAGTTTGAACCACTCTATTAAGATGAACCGTGCTTGAACCTCTCCGTCAAGATGAACCAAGCTAAAACCACTCCGTTAAGATGAACCAAGCTCCAACCACATGATTAAGATGAATCAAGCTCGAACCACTCTGTTAAGATGAACCAAGCTCGAACCACTCCATCAGGATGAACCAAGCTCGAACCACTCCATTAAGATGAACAAAGCTCGAGCCACTCCATTAAGATGAACCAAGCTTAAGCCACTCCGTTAAGAAGAACCAAGCTCGAGCCACTCCGTTAAGATGAACCAGGCTTGAAACACTCCATTAAGATGAAGCAAGCTCGAACCACTCTGTTAAGATGAACCAAGCACAAACCACTCCATCAAGATGAACCAAGCTCAAACCACTTTGTTAAGGTGAACAAAGTTTGAACAAAAACACATTGATTGCGTTGTAGCAAGCTTAGTCCACTCCGTTGAGATGAAGCAGACTTGAACCACTCTATTAAGATGAACCACACTCGAACACTTTGTTACGATGAATCATGCTCAAATCACTCTGTTAAGATGAACCATGCATGACCCATTAGTTACTATGAACCATGCTCCAACCACTCTGTTAAGATGAACGAAGCTTGAACTACTCCATTAAGATAAACCAAGATTGAACCACTCCGTTAAGATGAACCAAGCTCAAACCACATCGTTTAGATGAACCATGCTCGAACCACTCCATTAAGATGAACCAAGCTTGAACTACTCTGTTAAGATGAACCAAGCTCAAAACAATCCGTCAAGATGAACCAAGCTCGAACACTTTGTCATGATGAACCAAAGTTGTACAGCTAAGTAAGATGTGAAGGAACATGAACAAACACACTTTGATTGCATTGTAGTATGCTTAATCCACTTCATTAAGATGAACCAGGCTTGAACCATTCTATTGAGATGAACCACGCTTGAACACTCCATTACGATGAATCATGCTCAAACCACTCTGTTAAGATGAACCATGCGTGAACACTCCGTTATGATGAACCACGCACCAACCACTCCGTTGAGATAAACCAGACTTGAACCACTCTATTAAGATGAACCACGCTCGAACACTTAGTTACGATGAATCATGCTCAAATCACTCTGTTAAGATGAACCATGCATGAACACTTAGTTACTATCAAACATGCTCCAACCACTTTGTTAAGATGAACCAAGCTTAAACAACTCCATTAAGATAAACCAAGATTGAACCACTCCGTTAAGATGAACCAAGCTCAAACCACACCGTTTAGATGAACCATGCTCGAACCACTCCATTAAGATGAACCAAGCTTGAACTACTATGTTTAGATGAACCAAGCTCAAAGCACTCCGTCAAGATGAACCAAGCACGACCAGTCTATTAAGATGAACCAAGCTTGAACCACTCCATTAAGATGATCCAACCTCGAACCACTTTGTCATGATGAACAAATTTGAACAACTAAGTAAGACGTGAAGGAACACGAAAAAACACACTTTGAATGCATTTTGGCATGCTTGATGCACTCTGTTAAGATAAACAACGCTTCAACCACTCCATTAAGATGAACCATGGTAGAACACTCCGTTACGATGAACCATGATCAAACCACTCCGTTAAGATGAACCATGCGTGAACACTCTGTTACGATGAACCATGCCCCAACCACTCTGTTAAGACAAACCAAGCTTGAACTATCCCATTAAGATAAACCAAGCTCAAACCACTTTGTTAAGAAGAACCAAGCTCGAACTGCTCCGTTAAGATGAACCAAGCTAGAATCACTTCGTTAAGATGAGACACGCTCAAACACTCTGTTACGATGAATCATGCTCAAACCACTTTGTTAAGACGAACCATGTGTGAACAGTCCTTTATGATGAACCACGCTCCAACCACTCGGTTAATATGAACCAAGCTTGAACTACTCCATTAAGATAAACCATGTTCAAACCCCTTTGTTAAGATGAACCAAGCCCGAACAACTCCGTTAAGATGAACCAAGCTCGAAGCACTTCATTAAGATGAACCAAGCTCTTACTACTTCGTCAAGATGAACCATGTTTTAACAACTATGTAAGACATGAAGGAACATGAACAAACACATTTTTATTGCGTTGTGGCACGCTTGATCGACTCCGTTAACATGAACCAAGTTTGAACCACTCTATTAGGATGAACCATGCTTGAACCTCTCCGTCAAGATGAACCAAGCTAAAACCACTTCGTTAAGATGAACTAAGCTCCAACCACATGATTAAGATGAATCAAGGTTCAACCACTCTGTTAAGATGAACCAAGCTCGAACCACTCCATTAGGATGAACCAAGCTCGAACCACTCCATTAAGATGAACAAAGCTCGAGCCACTCCGTTAAGATGAACCAAGCTTAAGCCACTCCGTTTAGAAGAACCAAGCTCGAGCCACTCCGTTAAGATGAACCAAGCTTGAAACACTCCATTAAGATGAAGCAAGCTCGAACAACTCTGTTAAGTTGAACCAAGCACAAACCACTCCGTCAAGATGAACCAGGCTCAAACCACTTTGTTAAGATGAACCAAGTTTGAACAAAAACACATTGATTGTGTTGTAGCAAGCTTAGTCCACTCCGTTGAGATGAACCAAACTTGAACCACTCTATTAAGATGAACCACACTCGAACACTTTGTTACGACGAATCATGCTCAAATCACTCTGTTAAGATGAACCATGCATGAACACTTAGTTACTATGAACCATGCTCCAACCACTTTGTTAAGATGAACGAAGCTTGAACTACTCCATTAAGATAAACCAAGATTGAACCACTCCGTTAAGATGAACCAAGCTCAAACCACATCGTTTAGATGAACCATGCTCGAACCACTCCATTAAGATGAACCAAGCTCAAACCACTCCTTTCAGATGAACCAAGCTCGAACCACTCCACTAGGATGAACCAAGCTCGAACTACTCTATTAAGATGAACCAAGCTCAAACCAGTCTGTCAAGATGAACCAAGCTCGAACCACTTTGTCATGATGAACCAAAGTTGTATAGCTAAGTAAGATGTGAAGGAACATGAACAAACACACTTTGATTGCATTGTAGCATGCTTAATCCACTTCATTAAGATGAACCAGGCTTGAACCATTCTATTGAGATGAACCACGCTTGAACACTCCATTACGATGAATCATGCTCAAACCACTCTGTTAAGATGAACCATGCGTGAACACTCCGTTATGATGAACCACGCACCAACCACTCCGTTGAGATGAACCAGACTTGAACCACTCTATTAAGATGAACCACGCTCGAACACTTTGTTACGATGAATCATGCTCAAATCACTCTGTTAAGATGAACCATGCATGAACACATAGTTATTATGAACCATGCTCCAACCACTCTGTTAAGATGAACCAAGCTTGAACTACTCCATTATGATAAACCAAGATTGAACCACTTCGTTCTGATGAACCAAGCTCAAACCACACCGTTTAGATGAACCATGCTCGAACCACTCCATTAAGATGAACCAAGCTTGAACTACTCTGTTAAGATGAACCAAGCTCAAAACACTCCGTCAAGATGAACCAAGCACGACCAGTCTATAAAGATGAACCAAGCTCGAACCACTCCATTAAGATGAACCCACATCCAACCACTTTGTCATGATGAATAAAGTTTGAACAACTAAGTAAGACGTGAAGGAACACGAAAAAACACACTTTGATTGCGTTGTGGCATGCTTGATGCACTCTGTTAAGATAAACAAGGCTTCAACCACTCCATTAAGATGAACCATGCTTGAACACTCCGTTACGATGAACCATGATCAAACCACTCCGTTAAGATGAACCATGCGTGAACACTCTGTTACGATGAACCATGCCCCAACCACTCTGTTAAGACAAACCAAGCTTGAACTATCCCATTAAGATAAACCAAGCTCAAACCACTTTGTTAAGAAGAACCAAGCTCGAACTGCTCCGTTAAGATGAACCAAGCTAGAATCACTTCGTTAAGATGAACCAACCTCATACCACTTCATCAAGATGAACCAAGTTTGAACAACTAAGTAAGACGTGTAGGAACACGAACAAACACACTTTGATTGTGTTGTAGCATCCTTAATCCACTCTGTTAAGATGAACCAGGCTTGAAGCACTCTATTAAGATGAGACACGCTCAAACACTCTGTTACGATGAATCATGCTCAAACCACTTTGTTAAGATGAACCATGTGTGAACACTCCTTTATGATGAACCACGCTCCAACCACTCGGTTAATATGAACCAAGCTTGAATTACTCCATTAAGATAAACCATGTTCCAACCCCTTTGTTAAGATGAACCAAGCCCGAACTACTCCGTTAAGATGAACCAAGCTCGAAGCACTTCATTAAGATGAACCAAGCTCTTACTACTTCGTCAAGATGTACCAAGTTTTAACAACTACGTAAGACATGAAGGAACATGAACAAACACATTTTTATTGCGTTGTGGCACGCTTGATCGACTCCGTTAACATGAACCAAGTTTGAACCACTCTATTAAGATGAACCGTGCTTGAACCTCTCTGTCAAGATGAACCAAGCTAAAACCACTCCGTTAAGATGAACCAAGCTCCAACCACATGATTAAGATGAATCAAGCTCGAACCACTCTGTTAAGATGAACCAAGCTCGAACCACTCCATCAGGATGAACCAAGCTCGAACCACTCCATTAAGATGAACAAAGCTCGAGCCACTCCATTAAGATGAACCAAGCTTAAGCCACTCCGTTAAGAAGAACCAAGCTCGAGCCACTCCGTTAAGATGAACCAGGCTTGAAACACTCCATTAAGATGAAGCAAGCTCGAACCACTCTGTTAAGATGAACCAAGCACAAACCACTCCATCAAGATGAACCAAGCTCAAACCACTTTGTTAAGGTGAACAAAGTTTGAACAAAAACACATTGATTGCGTTGTAGCAAGCTTAGTCCACTCCGTTGAGATGAAGCAGACTTGAACCACTCTATTAAGATGAACCACACTCGAACACTTTGTTACGATGAATCATGCTCAAATCACTCTGTTAAGATGAACCATGCATGACCACTTAGTTACTATGAACCATGCTCCAACCACTCTGTTAAGATGAACGAAGCTTGAACTACTCCATTAAGATAAACCAAGATTGAACCACTCCGTTAAGATGAACCAAGCTCAAACCACATCGTTTAGATGAACCATGCTCGAACCACTCCATTAAGATGAACCAAGCTTGAACTACTCTGTTAAGATGAACCATGCTCAAAACAATCCGTCAAGATGAACCAAGCTCGAACACTTTGTCATGATGAACCAAAGTTGTACAGCTAAGTAAGATGTGAAGGAACATGAACAAACACACTTTGATTGCATTGTAGTATGCTTAATCCACTTCATTAAGATGAACCAGGCTTGAACCATTCTATTGAGATGAACCACGCTTGAACACTCCATTACGATGAATCATGCTCAAACCACTCTGTTAAGATGAACCATGCGTGAACACTCCGTTATGATGAACCACGCACCAACCACTCCGTTGAGATGAACCAGACTTGAACCACTCTATTAAGATGAACCACGCTCGAACACTTTGTTATGATGAATCATGCTCAAATCACTCTGTTAAGATGAACCATGCATGAACACATAGTTATTATGAACCATGCTCCAACCACTCTGTTAAGATGAACCAAGCTTGAACTACTCCATTATGATAAACCAAGATTGAACCACTTCGTTCTGATGAACCAAGCTCAAACCACACCGTTTAGATGAACCATGCTCAAACCACTCCATTAAGATGAACCAAGCTTGAACTACTCTGTTAAGATGAACCAAGCTCAAAACACTCCGTCAAGATGAACCAAGCACGACCAGTCTATCAAGATGAACCAAGCTCGAACCACTCCATTAAGATGAACCCACCTCCAACCACTTTGTCATGATGAATAAAGTTTGAACAACTAAGTAAGACGTGAAGGAACACGAAAAAACACACTTTGATTGCGTTGTGGCATGCTTGATGCACTCTGTTAAGATAAACAAGGCTTCAACCACTCCATTAAGATGAACCATGCTCGAACACTCCGTTACGATGAACCATGATCAAACCACTCCGTTAAGATGAACCATGCGTGAACACTCTGTTACGATGAACCATGCCCCAACCACTCTGTTAAGACAAACCAAGCTTGAACTATCCCATTAAGATAAACCAAGCTCAAACCACTTTGCTAAGAAGAACCAAGCTCGAACTGCTCCGTTAAGATGAACCAAGCTAGAATCACTTCGTTAAGATGAACCAACCTCATACCACTTCGTCAAGATGAACCAAGTTTGAACAACTAAGTAAGACGTGTAGGAACACGAACAAACACACTTTGATTGTGTTGTAGCATCCTTAATCCACTCTGTTAAGATGAACCAGGCTTGAAGCACTCTATTAAGATGAGACACGCTCAAACACTCTGTTACGATGAATCATGCTCAAACCACTTTGTTAAGATGAACCATGTGTGAACACTCCTTTATGATGAACCACGCTCCAACCACTCGGTTAATATGAACCAAGCTTGAATTACTCCATTAAGATAAACCATGTTCCAACCCCTTTGTTAAGATGAACCAAGCCTGAACTACTCCGTTAAGATGAACCAAGCTCGAAGCACTTCATTAAGATGAACCAAGCTCTTACTACTTCGTCAAGATGTACCAAGTTTTAACAACTACGTAAGACATGAAGGAACATGAACAAACACATTTTTATTGCGTTGTGGCACGCTTGATCGACTCCGTTAACATGAACCAAGTTTGAACCACTCTATTAAGATGAACCGTGCTTGAACCTCTCCGTCAAGATGAACCAAGCTAAAACCACTCCGTTAAGATGAACCAAGCTCCAACCACATGATTAAGATGAATCAAGCTCGAACCACTCTGTTAAGATGAACCAAGCTCGAACCACTCCATCAGGATGAACCAAGCTCGAACCACTCCATTAAGATGAACAAAGCTCGAGCCACTCCATTAAGATGAACCAAGCTTAAGCCACTCCGTTAAGAAGAACCAAGCTCGAGCCACTCCGTTAAGATGAACCAGGCTTGAAACACTCCATTAAGATGAAGCAAGCTCGAACCACTCTGTTAAGATGAACCAAGCACAAACCACTCCATCAAGATGAACCAAGCTCAAACCACTTTGTTAAGGTGAACAAAGTTTGAACAAAAACACATTGATTGCGTTGTAGCAAGCTTAGTCCACTCCGTTGAGATGAAGCAGACTTGAACCACTCTATTAAGATGAACCACACTCGAACACTTTGTTACGATGAATCATGCTCAAATCACTCTGTTAAGATGAACCATGCATGACCACTTAGTTACTATGAACCATGCTCCAACCACTCTGTTAAGATGAACGAAGCTTGAACTACTCCATTAAGATAAACCAAGATTGAACCACTCCGTTAAGATGAACCAAGCTCAAACCACATCGTTTAGATGAACCATGCTCGAACCACTCCATTAAGATGAACCAAGCTTGAACTACTCTGTTAAGATGAACCATGCTCAAAACAATCCGTCAAGATGAACCAAGCTCGAACACTTTGTCATGATGAACCAAAGTTGTACAGCTAAGTAAGATGTGAAGGAACATGAACAAACACACTTTGATTGCATTGTAGTATGCTTAATCCACTTCATTAAGATGAACCAGGCTTGAACCATTCTATTGAGATGAACCACGCTTGAACACTCCATTACGATGAATCATGCTCAAACCACTCTGTTAAGATGAACCATGCGTGAACACTCCGTTATGATGAACCACGCACCAACCACTCCGTTGAGATGAACCAGACTTGAACCACTCTATTAAGATGAACCACGCTCGAACACTTTGTTATGATGAATCATGCTCAAATCACTCTGTTAAGATGAACCATGCATGAACACATAGTTATTATGAACCATGCTCCAACCACTCTGTTAAGATGAACCAAGCTTGAACTACTCCATTATGATAAACCAAGATTGAACCACTTCGTTCTGATGAACCAAGCTCAAACCACACCGTTTAGATGAACCATGCTCAAACCACTCCATTAAGATGAACCAAGCTTGAACTACTCTGTTAAGATGAACCAAGCTCAAAACACTCCGTCAAGATGAACCAAGCACGACCAGTCTATCAAGATGAACCAAGCTCGAACCACTCCATTAAGATGAACCCACCTCCAACCACTTTGTCATGATGAATAAAGTTTGAACAACTAAGTAAGACGTGAAGGAACACGAAAAAACACACTTTGATTGCGTTGTGGCATGCTTGATGCACTCTGTTAAGATAAACAAGGCTTCAACCACTCCATTAAGATGAACCATGCTCGAACACTCCGTTACGATGAACCATGATCAAACCACTCCGTTAAGATGAACCATGCGTGAACACTCTGTTACGATGAACCATGCCCCAACCACTCTGTTAAGACAAACCAAGCTTGAACTATCCCATTAAGATAAACCAAGCTCAAACCACTTTGCTAAGAAGAACCAAGCTCGAACTGCTCCGTTAAGATGAACCAAGCTAGAATCACTTCGTTAAGATGAACCAACCTCATACCACTTCGTCAAGATGAACCAAGTTTGAACAACTAAGTAAGACGTGTAGGAACACGAACAAACACACTTTGATTGTGTTGTAGCATCCTTAATCCACTCTGTTAAGATGAACCAGGCTTGAAGCACTCTATTAAGATGAGACACGCTCAAACACTCTGTTACGATGAATCATGCTCAAACCACTTTGTTAAGATGAACCATGTGTGAACACTCCTTTATGATGAACCACGCTCCAACCACTCGGTTAATATGAACCAAGCTTGAATTACTCCATTAAGATAAACCATGTTCCAACCCCTTTGTTAAGATGAACCAAGCCTGAACTACTCCGTTAAGATGAACCAAGCTCGAAGCACTTCATTAAGATGAACCAAGCTCTTACTACTTCGTCAAGATGTACCAAGTTTTAACAACTACGTAAGACATGAAGGAACATGAACAAACACATTTTTATTGCGTTGTGGCACGCTTGATCGACTCCGTTAACATGAACCAAGTTTGAACCACTCTATTAAGATGAACCGTGCTTGAACCTCTCCGTCAAGATGAACCAAGCTAAAACCACTCCGTTAAGATGAACCAAGCTCCAACCACATGATTAAGATGAATCAAGCTCGAACCACTCTGTTAAGATGAACCAAGCTCGAACCACTCCATCAGGATGAACCAAGCTCGAACCACTCCATTAAGATGAACAAAGCTCGAGCCACTCCATTAAGATGAACCAAGCTTAAGCCACTCCGTTAAGAAGAACCAAGCTCGAGCCACTCCGTTAAGATGAACCAGGCTTGAAACACTCCATTAAGATGAAGCAAGCTCGAACCACTCTGTTAAGATGAACCAAGCACAAACCACTCCATCAAGATGAACCAAGCTCAAACCACTTTGTTAAGGTGAACAAAGTTTGAACAAAAACACATTGATTGCGTTGTAGCAAGCTTAGTCCACTCCGTTGAGATGAAGCAGACTTGAACCACTCTATTAAGATGAACCACACTCGAACACTTTGTTACGATGAATCATGCTCAAATCACTCTGTTAAGATGAACCATGCATGACCCATTAGTTACTATGAACCATGCTCCAACCACTCTGTTAAGATGAACGAAGCTTGAACTACTCCATTAAGATAAACCAAGATTGAACCACTCCGTTAAGATGAACCAAGCTCAAACCACATCGTTTAGATGAACCATGCTCGAACCACTCCATTAAGATGAACCAAGCTTGAACTACTCTGTTAAGATGAACCAAGCTCAAAACAATCCGTCAAGATGAACCAAGCTCGAACACTTTGTCATGATGAACCAAAGTTGTACAGCTAAGTAAGATGTGAAGGAACATGAACAAACACACTTTGATTGCATTGTAGTATGCTTAATCCACTTCATTAAGATGAACCAGGCTTGAACCATTCTATTGAGATGAACCACGCTTGAACACTCCATTACGATGAATCATGCTCAAACCACTCTGTTAAGATGAACCATGCGTGAACACTCCGTTATGATGAACCACGCACCAACCACTCCGTTGAGATAAACCAGACTTGAACCACTCTATTAAGATGAACCACGCTCGAACACTTAGTTACGATGAATCATGCTCAAATCACTCTGTTAAGATGAACCATGCATGAACACTTAGTTACTATCAAACATGCTCCAACCACTTTGTTAAGATGAACCAAGCTTAAACAACTCCATTAAGATAAACCAAGATTGAACCACTCCGTTAAGATGAACCAAGCTCAAACCACACCGTTTAGATGAACCATGCTCGAACCACTCCATTAAGATGAACCAAGCTTGAACTACTATGTTTAGATGAACCAAGCTCAAAGCACTCCGTCAAGATGAACCAAGCACGACCAGTCTATTAAGATGAACCAAGCTTGAACCACTCCATTAAGATGATCCAACCTCGAACCACTTTGTCATGATGAACAAATTTGAACAACTAAGTAAGACGTGAAGGAACACGAAAAAAACACACTTTGAATGCATTTTGGCATGCTTGATGCACTCTGTTAAGATAAACAACGCTTCAACCACTCCATTAAGATGAACCATGGTAGAACACTCCGTTACGATGAACCATGATCAAACCACTCCGTTAAGATGAACCATGCGTGAACACTCTGTTACGATGAACCATGCCCCAACCACTCTGTTAAGACAAACCAAGCTTGAACTATCCCATTAAGATAAACCAAGCTCAAACCACTTTGTTAAGAAGAACCAAGCTCGAACTGCTCCGTTAAGATGAACCAAGCTAGAATCACTTCGTTAAGATGAGACACGCTCAAACACTCTGTTACGATGAATCATGCTCAAACCACTTTGTTAAGACGAACCATGTGTGAACAGTCCTTTATGATGAACCACGCTCCAACCACTCGGTTAATATGAACCAAGCTTGAACTACTCCATTAAGATAAACCATGTTCAAACCCCTTTGTTAAGATGAACCAAGCCCGAACAACTCCGTTAAGATGAACCAAGCTCGAAGCACTTCATTAAGATGAACCAAGCTCTTACTACTTCGTCAAGATGAACCATGTTTTAACAACTATGTAAGACATGAAGGAACATGAACAAACACATTTTTATTGCGTTGTGGCACGCTTGATCGACTCCGTTAACATGAACCAAGTTTGAACCACTCTATTAGGATGAACCATGCTTGAACCTCTCCGTCAAGATGAACCAAGCTAAAACCACTTCGTTAAGATGAACTAAGCTCCAACCACATGATTAAGATGAATCAAGGTTCAACCACTCTGTTAAGATGAACCAAGCTCGAACCACTCCATTAGGATGAACCAAGCTCGAACCACTCCATTAAGATGAACAAAGCTCGAGCCACTCCGTTAAGATGAACCAAGCTTAAGCCACTCCGTTTAGAAGAACCAAGCTCGAGCCACTCCGTTAAGATGAACCAAGCTTGAAACACTCCATTAAGATGAAGCAAGCTCGAACAACTCTGTTAAGTTGAACCAAGCACAAACCACTCCGTCAAGATGAACCAGGCTCAAACCACTTTGTTAAGATGAACCAAGTTTGAACAAAAACACATTGATTGTGTTGTAGCAAGCTTAGTCCACTCCGTTGAGATGAACCAAACTTGAACCACTCTATTAAGATGAACCACACTCGAACACTTTGTTACGACGAATCATGCTCAAATCACTCTGTTAAGATGAACCATGCATGAACACTTAGTTACTATGAACCATGCTCCAACCACTTTGTTAAGATGAACGAAGCTTGAACTACTCCATTAAGATAAACCAAGATTGAACCACTCCGTTAAGATGAACCAAGCTCAAACCACATCGTTTAGATGAACCATGCTCGAACCACTCCATTAAGATGAACCAAGCTTGAACTACTCTGTTAAGATGAACCAAGCTCAAAACACTCCGTCAAGATGAACCAAGCTCGAACACTTTGTCATGATGAACAAAAGTTGTACAGCTAAGTAAGATGTGAAGGAACATGAACAAACACACTTTGATTGCATTGTAGCATGCTTAATCCACTTCATTAAGATGAACCAGGCTTGAACCATTCTATTGAGATGAACCACGCTTGAACACTCCATTACGATGAATCATGCTCAAACCACTCTGTTAAGATGAACCATGCGTGAACACTCCGTTATGATGAACCACGCACCAACCACTCTGTTGAGATGAACCAAACTTGAACCACTCTATTAAGATGAACCACGCTCGAACACTTTGTTACGATGAATCATGCTCAAATCACTCTGTTAAGATGAACCATGCATGAACACTTAGTTACTAAGAACCATGCTCCAACCACTCTGTTAAGATGAACCAAGCTTGAACTACTCCATTAAGATAAACCAAGATTGAACCACTCCGTTAAGATGAACCAGACTTGAACCACTCTATTAAGATGAACCACGCTCAAACACTTTGTTACGATGAATCATGCTCAAATCACTCTGTTAAGATGAACCATGCATGAACACTTAGTTACTATGAACCATGCTCCAACCAATCTGTTAAGATGAACCAAGGTTGAACTACTCCATTAAGATAAACCAAGATTGAACCACTCCGTTAAGATGAACCAAGCTCAAACCACACCGTTTAGATGAACCATGCTTGAACACGTCCATTAAGATGAACCAAGCTTGAACTACTCTGTTAAGATGAACCAAGCTCAAAACACTCCGTCAAGATGAACCAAGCTCGAACACTTTGTCATGATGAACCAAAGTTGTATAGCTAAGTAAGATGTGAAGGAACATGAACAAACACACTTTGATTGCATTGTAGCATGCTTAATCCACTCCATTAAGATGAACCAGGCTCGAACCATTCTATTGAGATGAACCACGCTTGAACACTCCATTACGATGAATCATGCTCAAACCACTATGTTAAGATGAACCATGCTTGACACACTCTGTTAATATGAACCAAGCTCTAACCACTCTGTTAAGATGAACCAAGCTTGACACACTTTGTTAAGATGAACCAAGCTCGAACCACTTTGTTATGATGAACTGAGCTCGAACCACTCCAATAAGATGAATCCAGCCCAAACCACTCTGTTAAGATGAACCAAGCTCAAACCACTCCGTCAAGATGAACCAAGCTCAAACCACATCATCAAGATGAACCAAGTTTGAACAACTAAGTAAGACGTGAAGGAACATGAACAAACAGACTTTGATTGCATTGTAGCAAGCTTAGTCCACTCTGTTAAAATGAACCAGGCTTGAACCACTCTATTAAGATGAACCACACTCGAACACTCCGTTATGATGAATCATGCTCAAATTACTCCGATAAGATGAACCATCTGTGAACACTCCGTTTCGATTAACCACACTCCAACCACTCCGTTAAGATGAACCAAGCCTGAACTACTGCATTAAGATAAACAATCCTCAAACCACTTTGTTAAGATTAACCAAGCTCAAACTACTCCGTTAAGATGAACCAAGCTCGAACCACTTCATTAAGATGAACCAAGCTCATACCACTTCGACAAGATGAACCAAGTCTGAACAACTATGTAAGACGTGAAGGAATACAAACAAACACACTTTGATTGTGTTGTAGCATGCTTGATCGACTCCGCTAAGATGAACCTAGCTTGAACCACTCCGTAAAGATGAACCAAGCTCGAACCACTCAATTAAGATGAACCATGCTCGACCAGTCTGTTAAGATAAACCAAGCACACAGTGATTGCACTCGAAAAAACACACAGTGATTGCATTGTGGCATGCTTGATCCACTCTGCTAATATGAACAAGGCTTGAACCACTCCATTAAGATAAACCATGCTCGAACACTCCATTACGATGAACAATGATCAAACCACTTCGTTAGGATGAACCAAGCTCGAACCACTCTTTTAAGATGAACCAAGATTGAACCATTCTGTTATGATGAACCAAGCTCAAAGCACTCTGTTTAGATGAACTAAGCTTGAACCACTCCTTTAAGATGACCAAGCTTGAACTACTCTGTTAAGATGAAGCAAGCTCAAACCACTCCGTCAAGTTGAACCAAGCTCGAACCACTTTGTCATGATGAACCAAAGTTGTACAACTAAGTAAGACGTGAAGGAACATGAACAAACACACTTTGTTGTAACATGCTTAATCCACTCTGTTAAGATCAACCAGCCCTGAACCATTGTATTAAGATGAACCATGCTTGAACACTCCATTATGATGAATCATGCTCAAACCACTCCGTTAAGATGAACAATGTGTGAACACTCTGTTATGATGAACCACGCACCAACCACTCCGTTAAGATAAACCAAGCTTGAACTACTCCATTAGGATAAACCATGTTCAAACTACTTTGTTAAGACGAACCAAGCTTGAACTACTCCGTTAAGATGAACCAAGCTCGAAGCACTTCATTATGATGAACGAAGATCGTACCAATCTGTTAAGATGAACCAAGCTTCAACCACTCCGTTAAGATGAACCAAGCTCGAACCACTCCGTTCTGATGAACCAAGCTCGAACCACTCCATTAAGATGAATCAAGCTCGAACCACTCTGTTAAGATGAAGCAAGCTCAAACCAGTTCGTCGAGATGAACCAAGCTCGATCCACTTCGTCAGGATGAACCAAGTTTGAACAACTAAGTAAGACATGAAGGAACATGAACAAACACACATTGATTGCGTTGTAGCAAGCTTAGTCCACTCTGTTAAAATGAACCAGGCTTGAACCCCTCTATTAAGATGAACCATGCTCGAGCACTCCGTTATGATGAATCATGCTCAAACCACTCCATTAAGATGAACCATGCGTGAACACTCAGTTACTATGAACCATGCTCCAACCACTCTGTTAAGATGAGCCAAGCTTGAACTACTCCATTAATATAAACCAACCTCAAACCACTTTATTAAGATGAACCAAGCTTGAACTACTCCGTAAAGATGAACCAAGCTTGAACCACTTCATTAAGATGAACAAGGCTCGTACCACTTTGTCAAGATGAACCAAGTTTGAACAACTATGTAAGACGTGAAGGAACACGAACAAACACACTTTGATTGTGTTGTAGCATGCTTGATCGACTCCGTTAAGATGAACCAAGCTTCAACCACTTTGTTAAGATGAACCAAGCTTGAACCACTCCGATAAGATGAACCAAGCTCGAACCACTCCGAAAAGATGAATCGAGCTCAAACCACTTCATTAAAATAAACCAAGCACGACCAGTCTATTAAGATGAACCAAGCTCGAACCACTCCGTTAAGATGAACCAACCTCGAACCACATTGTCATGATGAACAAAGTTTGAACAACTAAGTAAGACATGAAGGAACACAAAAAACACACTTTGATTGCGTTGTGGCATGCTTGATCCACTCTGTTAAGATAAACAAGGCTTGAACCACTCCATTAAGATGAACCATGCTCGAACACTCTGTTACGATGAACCATGATCAAACCACTCCATTTAGATGAACCATGCGTGAACACTCTGTTACGATGAACCATGCCCCAACCACTCAATTAAGACAAACCAAGCTTGAACTACCCCATTAAGATAAACCAAGCTCAAACCACTTTGTTAAGAAGAACCAAGCTCGAACTGCTCCATTAAGATGAACCAAGCTCGAACCATCAAGTCCTTTGCTATATGATCATCAAATCATATAGATATGGTTTAATATTTTTCAAATACTTCTCATCAAAGAAGCCCCTGAGCTTTATTTCATAAGGCCCTTAATTAATCTTTGCCTAAGCAAAAGATAGTCATCATTGTATGGCCCTCCCTGGCCCATGGGACCTTTAGGTCAAAAAGCGGGAGTATAAAAGGCAGCGTCGAGTTGACTCTCAGTCCACACCGTATTTGCGCATGAACTCTTTGTCTTCCTTGCGCTTCCTCTGTTCTCAGCGACTCCTCAACTTTCTGGCTAGGGTTAGCACCTTCGCTTCTGGCTGCCGCAGATCTCGCCGCGTTTAGCCCCCAAGCCTCCGCTAGGGTTCAGCATTTGATCCACCACGCCCAAAACAATCATCGCCTTGGATCGCAAGAAGGTTTCCACCTCGAGCCCTGCAACTCCCACTGCCGCCGCCGCGTCCTCCT
Source organism: Eleusine coracana subsp. coracana (assembly GCA_032690845.1). Classification (NCBI taxonomy): domain Eukaryota; kingdom Viridiplantae; phylum Streptophyta; class Magnoliopsida; order Poales; family Poaceae; genus Eleusine; species Eleusine coracana. The sequence goes on along the minus strand of CM064426.1, from coordinate 46,476,181 downwards.
CATCGGAGATCGACATCCCGGAGTAGCTTCGGGAGTTCTCAAAGAGCAACCTCTCCCGAGCCGACATGAACTAGATGGTGGTCGACGGCATCCTTCTAGAGCAAGTGCGGATCGACTAGAAGGTACCCCATGAATCTTGCCCCATCCCTATTTATAAATATATAGTTGTGTTCCGCTCGTTCTTTGAGCGCGGCTTTGGAGTCCCCTGCTGTAGCTTCTTGTGCGGGCTCCTTTTCTTTTATGGGATTGAGCTTGTCAACCTCAATCCCAATTCCATTCTTAACATTACCATCTTCGTGCACATGTGTGAAGCATTTCTGGGAATTGTTCCCCATTTCAATTTATTCTGCCATATGTTTGTCCTCCGTCCGCTACCGACCAAGGACAATCAAGTAGCTATAGGCGACGTTGGCTTCCAGTTGCGCAAGAAGGAGGCCTACATCAATGTGCCATTAAAGATCGGGAACAAGAACTGGAAGGATGAGTGGTTTTACTATGACAACCCTCCTCCTGTTCTTGCCGACTTCACCGGTGCCAAGGCGATTCCTCTGGCGCAATGGACGGAGAAGCCCGATCCGACAGACACTCAGGTGGTCACTCTGCTAAAGACAATAGCCGACTTGAAGGCTGAAAGTATTGACAGAATTACCATCGCCAAGAGATTCATAGTACGTAGAGTGCAGCCTCTGAAGCTGTAGAGTCACCCGATGTGGAACTACGTCAATAATGATGAAACCAGGGAGGTGCCTGACCCGCCGAATGCTGAACTCCGTAAGAAATGCCTACCAAAAATGTTTGAAGGGGATATCCTTCAGGATGACTCGCTGATCAAGAAGGCATATAACAAGGGCACTATGCAGGCCCGAGTAAGCCTTAGTCTGCTTTGAGCAATCATTTATGTTCTTGTCTTGATGCCCTGCTTGATATTTTGATTCTTGTGCAGGTTTTGGATACTTATATTTCTCATCCTCCGCTCCCTCTGACCAATTTCGAGGGACCGGATTATGTTGAGAAGACACAGCAGACCGACACTGGAGGCTCAAGCTCTTTTGCAGGCGCTCGTCCTGACCCGGTCACCACCCTGCCTCCCCCCAGTTGGTGAGTAAAGCAGACCGTTGGGCACCGATGGCAATATATAGGAGATCAGGATGATGATGAAGAGTTGCCATCTGCTGACGCTAATCACCCCACCACTACTCCCTACGATCGACCTTCAAGCCAGTCGGAGCCCCCGAACCAAACTCAGAGTGATGCTGGGAGGGTGGATCAGACCTACAAGACAGAAAAATCTACCCAGAAGAGGAAGGAGACTGATTCTCAGTCAACTTCTTCGAAGAAGAGGCTGTGCCGAATCAAGCTCAAGAAGGCTCCCAGGTTAATCCTTTAACCTTATGCTCCTTGTCTCTTATTGCCATCCGTAACACATTTTAATCTCTTCCATCTTTGTTTTGACAGTAGTCGGACGAGCGATTCTTAGAGCGCCCAAGAGTCTGAAGACACTCGGTCTGGACCTCCTCCTCGTCCGACTGATCTGCCCAAGTCGGTCGGCAAGTCATCAAACACGCCGACCAAGGTGGATAAGCCTACTGACAAAGCAATTCCTGCCCCCATTCCGGTGCTTGTACCCCAACCTGCTCCTGCCGTCATCCCTTCACCTCTTGACAAAGGTAAGGCGACATTATCTGCAGATTTCCTCGATCGGGCCAAAGTGGAGGATGTGGAAATTATGCACCAACATCGAGAAGTTAGCAAGGTACTTCAATACTCTGCTTTTGCTTTGTCTTAATCTTGCCTTTAAGCTTAACCCCTTTTTGTATACAGAAAATGTATGCTCTCGTAGAGAGGAAACGGGCTAGGGTGGAATACCTTGAAGCCGAAACCTTCGGTATGCCCTAAACTCTTTGGTCTTCAAGTTTTTAAGTAAGACTAACACTTTGCTGGTGTTTGCTAGTCACCAGTCAGCAACTGGCCAAATCACAGAAGGAGATTGAAAAGTTGTAGACCGACCAAAGAGAGATGATCAAGGCCTTAAACCAAGGCCGTGAAGATTTAGCTGGTAAGATCACTCACCATCTTGTTTAAATAACCAACCAATCACTCTAGTGCTAAAGATTCAAATGCTTGTCTTTAGCTCGTGACCAGAAGGTTGCCGACCTGGAGAAGTTGACTTCCAATCAGCAAAGGTTTGTCAATGCCTTGAATACTGAGAAGGAAAACCTCTCCAAGTCAGTCGAGGACCAGAAGGCCGAGATCACTCGGCTGCAGAAGGAGCTGAATGAAGCTGATGGGAAGATAGAAGAGGCTAAAAGCACCTCCAAATCCTTCAAATGTAAACTTTCCAGTAAGCCCTTCATTATTTCTCACATCTGCTAGATTCCTCTTTTGATCATACTGACCAGAAATCATCATTTGTAGCTCTATCTTATGCTGCTCGAAAGGCAATAGACTATGTTCATGCCGGCCGAGTGGAGCAGTCTGGCCATTCCTTGGAGTACTTGCTGGAGTATGTGTCAGAAGATATTGCTCATAACACAAGATGAGTGGCGACCGAGGCCGGGAGTCAGGTTCTGGCAATTTGCCAATCTTAGTCTCCCGCTCTGCCATTGGACAAGATCAAGGAGGGCTTCAACCCCGACTTGACCGATGACCAATGCCACTTGCTCTTGGATTCCATGCTGGAGACTTCCCGAGCCTTGGTCGACAATATAGAGATCAATCTGACCGTGCCTACTCCTCCAGCAACTCCTGAGGTTGAGCTACGAGCTGAATCTTCCTCTCCTTCAAAGGAGCTGTAAATCCTATAATATTAGAGATCATTAGCAATATCTATTGAATGAAACAATGTTACCTGTATGTAATCTAGCTTCACGCTTGTCAACTTTAAAAAATTGATAAAAATGTCATAAGTATGTTTCTGTCATTGAGAAACTCAAATTGTATCGGTCTAGCTTAACATTTTAGGTTGTGACTCATAACCACGTAACAAGTAGAGTCGACCAATCGACACATGACCTCTCACACTTTGGCTCTAGGTTTAGTGTAGTGGTAGTTTGATGTGCAGTATAAAGTATATAATGTATAGACATTAGACCAAGAAAATGAAGACCGTATTCAAAGAAAAGAAATCGATCAGAAAGTAATCCAAAACCAAAATACGGTTAGACTGAGGTGCGACATTATTGCTAGCCCCCTGGCTTGATTGTTTAATAAAATAAATTAAGGAATCGAGACAATATAGAATGAAAATCATTGAAAAATCTTTCATCAAAAAGACCGAAGTTTCATTCATGAATAATGTATAAGTATACAAAGGAATAATTAAGTATAGAAACAACGTAGCTGATTTATGTTCCAAGAATTTGGTATATCATTGTCGTCTTCATACATCAGTCGGTAAGCCCCGGTGCGAGTGACTTCCTTCACAACATATGGTCCTTCCCACTTTGGAGAAAGCTTATGCTGATTCTTCATTGACTGCACTCGGCGAAGCACCAAATCTCCAACTTGGAGGTGATGATTACGTACATTTTTATCATAATATTGATGCAAGCCTTGTTGGTAAAGTGCCGACTGAAACAGAGCGTGATCACGCAAGTCTTCTGCTGCAATCAAATCAATCTCTCGATTCTCCTCAGAAAGCTGCTCATCATATGCCTGAACCCATGCCGAAATAAGGCTGACTTCAGTCGGTAGCATAGCCTCTAAGCCGTAGACCAATGAGAAAGGTGATTGACCAGTTGCCTGAATGGTGTTTGTGCAAAGCCCCCAAAGAACTGAAAGCAATTCTTTGACCCACCGACCGGCATAAGGCTTTAGTCTATCGAATATCTGCAGTTTCAATCCTTGAAGAATCATACCATTGGCCTGTTCGACCTTCCCATTGCTTTGAGGATGAGCCACTAATGCAAAGTGGATTTTTATTCCCATCTCATCGGCAAAGTCACGGAACTCCACTGAAGTGAATTGAGTGCCATTATCGGTAATGATATCATGAGGAACCCCGAACCGAGTGAAGACATCCTTGACAAACTCGATTGCCTTCTTCGATGTAATCTTGCCGACCGGTTTTTCTTCAATCCACTTGGTGAATTTGTCAATAGCAACAAACAGATAACTGAACCAGCCTGGCACCTTCTTGAAAGGACCAACAATATCAAGCCCCCAAACAGCAAAGGGCCAAGTCAAAGGTATCATCTGAAGTTGCTGTGAAGGCACATGCGTTTGTTGAGCGAAGAATTGACAACCTTCACAAGTCCGAACGACCCGGTGTGCATCTTCAACTGCCGTGGGCCAATAAAACCCTTGCCGGAAAGCTTTGCCGACCAAAGTCTTGGTAGCCGCATGATTGCCACATATCCCGGAATGAATTTCTTCTACCAACTTCTGGCCTTCTGGTACCGAGATTCATCTCATCAAGATGTTTGAACCTCCTCTTTTATAGAGTTGGTCTCCCACCAACAAATTGTGACAACCCTACTCCGAAAAGTAGAGTATGTCGCACAGGATCGTCTCGGAAGATGGTTAGCGAAGTAACCATACATAGCATTCACACATGAACATTTATCATTTACAAAGTTACATCACTTAGGTGCATAATATTACAAGTTCAGAGGTAGAATACAAATGAGTTCAGATCCGATACAATACATATGCTCTTAGTACATTTTACATAAATGAGCGGAAGCGGTAGAAATACAAAACACGATGTCGATTCCTACGTGCACCATGCCAGCCCTATGGCGATGGCTCACTCATCACGGTTAGGAGAGCTAGGGACCCATTCGATGGTCCAATTCTGAGGCTCCTCACCTTCCCACACGACCTTGTTACAACAATCACAGTAGGTATCTTGAGGAAAACCTGGAAAACAACATAATCGCAAAGCCTGAGTATCTAACATACTCCGCAAGACTTACCCTTCAAAAGGTTTACTAAAACCGACTCCTAGTATGCAGGGGGTTGACCGGGTTTATTTGATAATTGCATAAGAAGCTCCTAATAGTTCTATGCTGCACTTTCAATTCCTTCATCAAGATTTTACTTTGCTGATTTCAGATAAACAGCTACGGTGAGTCTAGCTAGCTACTAAGACATGAATATAAATAAAGAGCAGTACATCACAGCAATATGTGTCCATGGCATAAGTAAATTTCAGAAACATAACCACAACTTTACTACTTAATATATCATTGCCGCTGCTCGAACAAGAGGTACTCATAACCGCGAGGAACGGAAATTCAAATTGATTTACATCCTGTAGGGAAAACCCAAATATACGACATACGCATCATTTAAGAACACGTATGGCCACCGTTCACAAGATTGCTATAAAGTCGATCTGGGGCCATCGATCCCAAGTACACGTCCTCCCCGCGATATAGTACTTCGTATCTGAGGTTTAACCCATGCACTAAGGCCTAAATTTCAGAAAGTTTATCTTAAGCATTTAGCTAAGGTGGCCATATGTAAAGGCTAGCACTATACATACAATGACAAGTTAATTACATAATTAGCTCTAGGTACATATAGTTAATTAGGAACCAAGAGCATATAAATGGAGATAAGAATTTCTACTGTAAGGTTAATATGAATTATTCTTCATGAATATTCCAGAAATGAATTTATTCCTACTTTTATTAAATGCACACAAAAAGCAAGATTTATATGGAAAATTCTTAATTTAACTAACAATTGATTAATTTCGACAGCAAAAGCATACTTAGGTTGCTTCAAATTTTTCATGGAATTTTACAGGAGTGTACAAGTGCATAAGGGACAGGAATACCAAATTTCATAATTAAATCCCTAGCCAATAATTTACATAAATTGAATTACTGAAAATGAAGATTTATGCAATAATACTAAAAATATGCCTAAGCATGGAAATGTGCTTTTGCAGAAAGTTTAAGGATGCCATGAAATGATCACTGAGCAAGTTTCATGAATTTACCATTTATATTTATTTACTTATGAATTTATTAAGCAATTTAGGGTTGTAATTTTAGGGAACTAAATAAATTAATTTACTGAGTAACTTTGGACCTCAACTTGTTTTTCTGGTAGAGGAGGATTTTAGGAGTTGAACAAAATTGGTTTCATCATTTTTGGACTTTTATTTCTCGAGTTATTGAATTTTAAAGTTTAATCAAAGTTCATTCCCATTTACAAATATGCCACTGGCCATTTCAAATTGCTCCAGGCGCGCGCGCACCCGCACGGTGGCCGGAGACAGCGAGCTCGGCCCAGCGGCCGATCGGCGGTGCGGCTGGGGCCAGCGCGCACCCCGCAACGATCTCCACGCTGCGAGGATGCCGAGACGAGGGTCGGAGGGGAGAGGGCCTCACCGGAGGTTGCCGGCGACGTGGGGTGGCGGCGGGAAAGGCTTCGATGAGGTTCGCACGATGGTGCCGAGGGAGAGGGATGCCGGGACTTGATCGGAGAGCTTCACGGCTGGTCGGAGATGAGTGGCGTCGAGGAAGAAGTCGAGGGAGAAGGCCGGAGCAGGGCTCCCTTCAATGAGGTGGGGGCGGTTCCAGCGGCGGCGGTCTTTTCTTCTCAAATTCCGGCGAGGTGGCTGAAATCCAGAGGGAGCCAGTCAGGGGGGACGTGAGAGGAGTGGATTGCGCACCGATTTGAAAAGGAACGGGGCGGCGAGGTGTTGCCTACCTCTGGCTGTCGACGACGGCGGCCATGGCACTCTGGAGCAGAGCTCTGGCTCGGGTTTTGCCAGGAAGAGGAAGGGAGAGTGAGTGCCGGCGCTCAGGAACGAACTGGAGGGTGTGAGGGCCGGTTGCGAGTTGAGAGAGTGAGAGAGATGTAGACCAAGTGAGCTGCTGCCCTTGCTTAATGATCGGCGGCAGAGAGAGAGAGAGAGAGAGAGAGAGAGCAGCGAGAGAGCAGAGGACGGAAGGGGGGCTGCGCTATCGGTAGGGGAGTGGCTCACCGGTGAGGGGGGGGGGGGGGGTTGAATGCTTGCCGGTGGCACAGGGGCGGGAGCTGGTGGTGTATTGGCTGGAGTGGGCGACAGGGTTCGACGGTGGCACAGCGATCGGGTACACCGGTGTCGATCGGGTGTTGGTCAGGGGGAAAAGAGAAGGGGTTGACTCGGCTTGACTTTGAATAGGGCTCGGGTTTGGCCAAACTTCACCACGTTCCCATGCTCCAAACTTCACACCAATTTTTGTGTAAGCCCAGGAAAACATGTGCTCCAACTTTGCTTTTGGGTGCATCAGCTGAATTGGCTTAGATTAATTTTTACAATTCCAGAATAGAAATACTCTTTTTTGACTTTAGAGGAATTTTTAAGGGTATTAAATTGTTACCAAAAATTCTGGTAACATTCTTAAAATTCCCTTCTAATGTGGGCATTCAGAATATGCAAAAATATTGGGGTACTTCCATGGGTTTTTGTAATGTTTGAGAAAGGCCCTTATTTGGATATTCTGGATTTAATTAATTAATTTTCTCTCTTTATTCTTTGGCACCTTGATTATTTATATTTTTAATTAGCCCTTAATTAACATTGGGTTTAGTAAAGTTCTGCTTTGTGACATGGGATGTCACAGCACACCCCCCCCTTAAAGGAAATCTCACCCCGAGATTTGCAAAAGAATGAACCAAAGGGAGGGGTGCGGGTGGTTACCGGTTTTGTGAGGCCAAGAATTCTGGGAAGTTGGTTTTCAGAAACTCTTCTTGTTCCCATGTAGCTTCATCTTCAGTATCGTTACTCCACTACACTTTGTAGAAGGTGATAGTGCGGCTGTGAGTTACCCGGTCTTTTTGATCGATGATTCGGACGGGGTATTCGGGGTAGGAGAGGTCTTCTTCCAATTGCTCGGTGTCGGAGATAACCACGTCGATCGGAGGCTTTAGACACTTCTTGAGTTGGGAGACATGGAAGACGTTGTGCACCCGCTCAAGATTTTCTGGTAGCTGCAACTGATAAGCAACGGTGCTATGTTTTTCTATGATCGGAAAAGGCCCGATATAGCGGGGTGCTAATTTTCCCTTGATTCCAAAGCGAGATACACCTTTGTTGGGAGAAACCCGGAGATAGACATGATCTCCCTTTTCGAACTCTAATGGACATCTTCTTTTATTGGAATAACTTATTTGGCGGGATTGGGCGGCCTTCATGTTAGCTTGGATTTGCCTCACCTTCTCTTCGGCTTGTGTGACCAGATCGGGACCAAAAGTAATTCTTTCTCCTGATTCCGACCAATTCAGTGGGGTTCGACATGAGTGACCATACAAGGCTTCAAATGGCGACATTCCCAAACTCTCTTCATAGCTATTGTTGTAGGAGAATTCGGCGAACGGGAGACAAGATTCCCAATTACCACGATTGTCCAGAACACAAGCTCTCAATAAATCCTCCAAATATTGATTTAGCCTCTCGGTTTGACAATTGGTTTGCGGGTGATAAGCGAAACTTCGAATGAGAGTGGTGCCAAGACAAGCATGAAATTGCTCACAAAAACGAGCAATAAATTAGGGACCTCGATCGGAGATGATCGTCTTAGGCACACCGCGCGAGCATAGAATCCGCACAATGTAGAGCTCGGCATATTGCTTAGTAGTGTAGGTTGTATGGACGGGAATAAAATGAGCAGATTTGGTCAACCTATCCACAATGAGCCATATTGAATCGTGCCTCTTGGGTGTGAGGGGTAATCCAACGATGAAATCCATAGCAATGTCCTCCCATTTCCAAGCGGGGATTTTTAATGGTTACAAAAGATCGGCTGTTCTACAGTGATCGGCCTTCACACGTTGACAAGTATCGCATTCGGAGACATACTGAGCAACCTCTCGTTTCATACGCGTCCACCAAAACTTTTCCCTTAACCCGTGATACATTTTATTGCTGCCGGGGTGTATAGAATATTTGGACAAGTGAGCCTCATCCAAAAGTTTCTTTCTTAGCTCCTGATTCTTCAAAAAAACAAGGCGATTGTTGAACCATACTACTCCCTCTTCATCTTGTCGGAAACACGTAGCTTCTTTCTTCCTGATTTTCTGGCAGATATACTCCATTCCCTTGTCCTGCTTTTGGGCTTCCACAATTTCTTCCTGAAGGGTAGGAATGAGCGCCAAATTATACAAGAATCCATATGGGATGACACGAAGACTTGGTTCGCTAGGATCTAAAATCATACAAGCATCCATCGAGCAAACGATGGCATGATTGCATTGGTCCCTTCGACTCAAGGCGTCGGCAACCACGTTGGCTTTTCCGGGATGATAATGAATTTCCAATTCATAATCCTTGATTAATTCTAACCATCTACGCTGCCTCATGTTCAGCTCCTGTTGAGTGAAGATATATTTGAGACTATTGTGGTCGGTGTAGAGGTTAACAAGATTACCGAGCAAGTAATGGCGCCAGGTTTTCAAGGCTAGGACGACTGAGGCCAATTCCAAATCATGAGTGGGATAATTTTGCTCATGCTTCTAGAGCTGTCATGATGCATAGGCAATGACATGGCCTTCTTGCATAAGCACACAACCCAATCCGGTGCCGGCGGCATAGCAATAAACATCGAACGGTTTGGTGGTGTCGGGATGAGCCAAAACCGGAGCGGTTGTCAAATGATTCTTGAGTGAATGAAAAGCTTCTTCACATGCACTACTCCACTTGAACTTCACATCCTTTTCCAGCAACTTGGTCATAGGCTTGGCAATGCTTGAGAAGTTGGGAATGAATTTCCGATAATAACCGGCAAGACCAAGGAAACTGCGAATTTGCTTGACCGATTTTGGAGCTTTCCAATTCAGCACATCCTCTACTTTGCTAGGGTCCACGGATACTCCTTCTGCTGATATGATGTGACCCAAGAATGGAACTTTCTTTAGCCAAAATTCACATTTGCTAAATTTGGCATAAAGTTGATGATCTCGGAGTCGTTGTAGAACAATACGGAGGTGTTCGGTGTGTTCTTCTTCGGACTTGGAGTAGATCAGAATATCATCGATGAATACCACTACAAACTTATCCAACTCGGGCATGAATACGGAATTCATCAAATACATGAAGTGGGATGGAGCATTGGTGGGACCAAAAGACATGACAAGATATTCGAAAAGACCATATCGAGTGGAGAAAGCTGTTTTTGGAATATCTTCGGCTCGGATTTTTATTTGATGTAACTGGATCAGAGATCAATCTTGGAGAAGACTTTAGCACCCACTAATTGATCGAAGAGGATATCAATTCGAGGTAGAGGGTACTTGTTCTTGATGGTTACAGCGTTTAACGGCCTATAGTCGACACATAGGCGTAGGGTCTTGTCTTTCTTCTTCATAAAGAGAGCGGGACAGCCCCAGGGAGATGAACATGGTCGGATATAACCCTTGTCCATAAGCTCTTGTAACTGCTCTTTCAGCTCTGCTAACTCATTAGGAGCCATCTTGTACGGCCTACGAGAGATAGGCGCTATACCAGGTACGAGTTCAATCTTAAACTCGACGTCCCTGTCCGGAGGCATTCCTGGCAAATCGTCTGGAAATATGTCGGGAAAATCATGGACCACTGGAATATTTGCTAGCTCCATTCCTTCCACATGACACACTTGAGAAGTGGATAACTTGGGATACGGCAATCGGAGAATAGAGGGGCCGTGTAAGGGTGAGCTCAAATGGATTTCTCGGTCCTCAATGTGCAATACGGCTTTGTGACTGGTCATCCATTTCATACCAAGAATGATGTCGATGCTTTGGCCATCTAAGATAATTAGGGAAGTGGGGTATATGTTGTTTGCTAGCTTAAGTGGCACTTTCCTTAACTCAAGATGAGCTTTTAATTTTCCACCAGGAGACGTGATGATGTACGGTGTTCCCATAGTGGTGGGGGTAATTTTTAAATGATTTGCACATGCTTGACTAATGAAATCATGCGTTGCTCCTGAATTGAAAAGAACCATGGCAGCATGTTGGTTGATCGAGAACGTACGAGAACGGGTTCTCCAGCTTGGGTCTCTTCGACCGTGGTATAGTTGACTCGACCATTCTTGTGAGTGGAGGTAGACGACTGAGGATGACTCCCATTGCTGCCATTGATGTTGCCACTGTTGTGGTTGTTGTTCCCGGAAGTGTTGGAGTTGTTGTTGTTGCTCGGGTTGCACTTCAGGAACCGACACTCCTTAGCAAAATGACCGGTGCGGCCGCATTTGTAGCATGGCTGTGCGGAGTTGGTCTTCGCCACTTGGTTATTCTGCTACGGAGGGTGAGAACCAGAAGATTGCTGCTGGTTTCCTCCATGGAATCGTGAGTGTTGTTGCGAGAATGATGGGCGAGGTCCTCTTCCCGACGGTGCAAAGCTGGATGAACTTCCCATAGCACGCTTCCTCTTCTTGTCCTCTTGATTGGCACGAATGGCATCTTCTTGCATGATGGCGGAGCTCATCAAGTCATTGAACGTGCCAGCAGTGACTTGTGCCAAGCGATCTTGCAGCTTCTGGGTAAGACCCGAATGGAAACGGTCGTTCTTCTTCTCGTCCGTATCAGCGTGATACGATGCATACTGAGCCAGGTAATTGAATTTCCGTGCATACTCCTGCACGGTTCCGGAGCCTTGCTTCAAGTTGAGGAACTCCTGCAACTTGCGCTTCATGAGTCCAGCGGGGATATGGTGTGCACGGAAAGCTGTGCAGAATTCCACCCAAGTGACTTGGTGACCAGCGGTGAGAGCGGCGGTGAAACTGGCCCACCAAGCACTTGTGGAGCCATAGAGCTGCTGTGCAGTGAAGAGGGGCTTCTACTGCTCGGTGCAGTGGAGGAGAGCAAACTTCGACTCCAGAGTGCGAATAAAGTTATCCGCTTCCAGAGGATCACCGGCTTCACCGAAGGTGGGCGGGTGAGTCGCCCAGAAGTCGGCGTAGGAGGATTCCCGCTGCTGTAGTGGTGGTGGTCCGGGAGCTCCTTGACGGTTCATGTTCTCCATGAACATGCAGAACATCTCGTTCTGGTTGTGGATGAGCTGTTCCATAGCCGTCATGGGCGGCGCATTGGGCAGCGGCCCATTTCCACCGACGTTCGAGGCACCGTGAGCATCACTGACGTTTTCTCCACCGCGGCGAGTTTGCACCATCTGATATACGAACAAAGCATGTTAGCACGATCATCACATGAGACAATATGATAACAAGGCTACAACATGGCGATGAAATAAAATTTCAGATTGCTCATAAATGAAATGCTTGACAACTAAATGATGCGGACATAAGAGATAACTTAAATTCCATAATTTCCAACACCATAAGCAACATCATTAAGATAAAACCATAGATACATGTGATGCAACTTTTGATACATAGAAGTCTTCGGTTACATCACTCGGAACACTACACCACATGATCTCGAAGAGCTTAGGTTACAACTTAGCTTAGCATTACTACACTATGCACATACAACTACGATGTCTCACGAGATTTTCACCTTACGTACATAATGCTACTCGGTCACCCAACGTGGCTGTCACCATCGGACTCCACGTCCATATCACCCGGTCTAGGGGGTGCTTCGAAGTCGATGTCGGAATCACCGTTCTCACTCAAATCAGCGTCATCGGGGGGAATCACTACGAGTGGAATGGGTGGCTCATTGTTAAGGATGGCATTCAGCTGGCCATTAGCAGCTTGGAGATGTCCGATGAGCTGCTCTTGCTGTGCGATGATCGCGTGAGCATCGTTGAGGTTCCCTTCCATGACATCACGCACATCTTGAGCTTCTTCACGCTGAGCCTGTAGCTCACTTCGGTCCTCCAAGAGAGCGGTAACCTGACCATGAAGAGAGTAAATATCTTCCTGGGCAGCAGTGAGCTGGGCGTTGCGTTGGTTCAGTTGCTCTGCAACTGATCGCTTGCATCACCCTCAATGATGAGCTGCGCATCATGGAGTTGCTCGAAAAAATCGGCCCGCTCCAACTCGCTAGTGTGCAGCTTGTCCTCAAGATATGAGATCTTAGCATCACGCTTCGCAAGCTGGGTATCATGGGCAACAAGTTTGGAAGGCAGCGCTTTGCGGTCTCGTTCCAACTCGAGAATGCGGGCGGCAAGGTACACGGGGTCCTTCGCGAGCTTGCCAACATCCATCTGCCGGAATAAAGTTTTGCAAAGGTGAGTTAAAACTCAATATTCCACTAAGCACACATGCTTAAAATAGCATAAGGAATGATTGGTAAAAGAAAAGACATGAGGTCCCCGATCCATTCAACGATCGGTAACGACGAATTTCTGCGGTCGACGGAGTGAACCGCAGAAACGGGCAAAAACGCTTAGTTTCTGGACAAAATTAAAATTTTTGTGTTTTACAACTATTGTGGATAATTTCATCATCTTTCCAATTCATACTCACACATCTCCATCCAATAAAGTCTCTAGGAGTTATGATCATCCAAAGACAGGGGACAGAAATGAGGCAGTTTCTAACTTCTAGAAAAAGGCTACTATTTTTACAAAATTCGACCCCGTTCCAGATTTTTCTAGGACAAAGTTCCTAAACCAAACTTGTAGAAGAAAACCTCAGATTTCCAACGAGTACTTATTCGCCTTCATTGAATTAAAATTGAGGAAGTTATGCTTGTTTTAGTGAAACTGACTTTCCTGGCAGCAATTGATTTCTTTATCGGTGACTTCAAGTTTTTAGTTTAGGTGCCATAGGGTTCTAAATTAGCTCAAAACTGAGTCACTTCACATGTTTGCAATATTAGTGACCTTTTCACATGATTTAGTGAAGGTGAGTGCATATGGTATGCATGAATGCCAAATGCTCAATATGACGATTTCCTACATCCTCACAAAAAGCAAAACTTAACAGATTATATAACTCGATCCTTTCGGTGGCATACACACCTGTCACACGTTCTTAAGTGAACTACACGTGGTTAGTGTACCCGCAAGAGATCCATTTCAGAAACAATACATCAAATTCAAAACAATACGCCAAAATAACAATGACAGTTTATGCACAGGTATTCGCCCACCCGGAAGGCATTCAGTATTTACAGCGCAACCGATCCGCGCAAAAAGACATACCTTTGTTGAAGAATCCGTAGTTGCAAGTAAGTTAAACAAATATAACCTAAGATTAGCTTTGCCACCTACAAGACTCTTATGGATACTACTAGTTTGTACCTCACCATAAGATATAAAAATGGCTCGTTTACGTTTTAAAATGCTCACCTATACATCTTTGTGTACCTAACAAAGATGATCTCTACCTTGATTTGTGCACACAGAAACATCGCTTTCTCAAAATAAAGCGTTCAGATCTCTCCAGTGTCCACCTTCCTCACATCCGACGGTCTATCTTCTCTGGATCGTCTAACTTCCTGCGCTCCCACTCGCTCCGTTTTGCGCCGAGATGTGGGGCCAAGAATCCCGAACCATCTCCCCAGACCCCCACCTCGCTCACGCGCCTCAGCCGTGCCCCCAAATCTTCTCTCCCCGCGCGTCGCCGCCCACCCGCTGGAGCCCCCCCCCCCCCCCCCCCCCCCCCCCCCCGCCCGCTGGCAGGAGCCCGCATGAACTGAGGATCTTGTCCGCCTGTCGCGCCGCGCAGCGAGGAGCATGCTAGCCCGTCGCGCCTGCCCGCCACCACCGTGACACAGCGACGAGGGTTAGGGTTGCTCCTTTTTTTTTTGGCTTTTGGTTTTGTTTTATTCGATTCATCGACTCTTGATTGTGTGAGACAACGGCGGCAGGCGTGGGAACAAAGGCCAGGCAGCGGGGCGGGGTGGGGCGGGCGCCGCTGCTACATGAGCACGTGCAACAGCGTTGGGCGAGTGGAAAGCTATGCCGGACGGCGCATGCAGGGTGGCAGCGTGCGGGCGGTGCAGCGCAGGACACGGCGGCCGCGTAGCTAGGCAAGGGCAGGCGTGGGCATAGTGGCAGCGAGGCGGCGTTAGGTGGGCGGCGCCATGGCCTGCAAGCCCCCGCAGTTGTGCATATATCCCAGGTTTCTGCATTCGCTTTTCCATTATGAGTCCAGATCTGGCACATATGAGAAAAGAACGAATTATTCCTGCCTGAAATGTTACTTTGATTGCTTTCTTTGATTTTGTGGATTCTTTGGTTGTGGCGTGCTGTTCCAGCAGGAGTCCAGGAGCTCTCTGCCGCCGCATGTCTACTTCACTACGCAGGAAGACAAATCCTACCTCCACAAAAAGAAGAAGAAGGTGTGAGTTGGGTGGACAAGAGCTGGAAGTAGTGCTTTCCGATATGTCCATTGTTTTTTTTTTCCTTGTAGTGGAAATCGAGTATGCAGAAACAGATGTGAAAAATCAGTTTTTGTCTGCGTCAATTTTACCTGTGACTTGATGTTTTTGTTATGCCTGACAAAATGTTACCCTTTCAGATTTCAGATTAGTGTTTTAGGTTTGAAGCTGAAAAACTGAGAATCGTATAATACTGCTATGTGAAGATTTTGTTTGGTCTGCACATTATATCGATGAGCCATGTTGAGCATTGAGGGAACTTGTGAATCTCAAGTGATAGAAATAGGGAACCTGGCCTCATTTGGAGGGTAATGCTCATAAATACACTTTCATAATTATTTTTGTTGTACATAAGGTTATAGCATATGGTTGTTGTCTTATGCTTTTACTGTCTTTGCACTGTCGTTATAAAGTTACACCAATTGGTGTTGTTCCTGTAGTCATAAACAATATGCAAAGCTTGAGGGATCAGTTGATTTCTGAAATTAGCCTTGTCCTGGAAGCTGGGGAAGAGTGTGTTCAGAACACTGCTCCCTCTCGAGTTAGAAGGTATCTTGTTTGAAACATTCTTCCTTATATCTTATCTAGATTTTAGAACTGCTAATATACTTCGTTTTATTCTGATTTTTCATGTGTTATAGACATCTACTTATATTGAGCGCAAGTTACTGACGAGTGGATTTGTTAACTGCAAGCTTTTCCTTCAAGCAGACAGGATGTTATGCAATCTGGTACCAAGAATTTCTTGGGTTCATGTTGTAGATGTACTTAACGATGAAACATGAAAAAATGGTTTTGTTTTGTTCAAGTGCTTCCAACTTGTGTTAAGGTTGATTGGGTTTAGTTAGCAAGGATAGTCCAGTATGTTCTGAAGTTGTTAGTACTTAGGAGTATGACACTGATGTCAATGTGCCGCCTCTGATCATTCTTTATTGGTCCCTTGGTGTAATAATGTACCAAGAATTTGAGTTGATTTCTTGTGAATCTGTACTCTAGTTTAGTGTTGATGGTCAGGATAATGTAATTTTATAGATTTTTTTAACATTTATTCAATTGTGGTTATTTTAATGACATGGCATATAAATGACAAGAGGGTCTGATGAAATAATTGGCTTCCAATTTAATTGGTTTCAGAAAAAGTAATAGGCATAAGAAAATATCACGCAAGAAATTGAGAAACAGGCCAGCCACATCAGATCCTTGTCAGCTCCACCTCATTTTCTTTTAAATAGTTTATGATAAAAAAAAACAATTGTCATAAAAAATCTGTGACGTTCTAAAAAATGTCATAAAATTTTATGACGTTTTTATGAATCGTCATAAGTTTATGACAAATATATGAATTTCATCATAAAAGGTAATTAGCTACGCACATTCTATGACGAACTGAAATTTGTCATAAGCTCGTCATGCATTGTTATTCATGACAAATTTCTCATGTTTTATGACATAATTAGTTTGTCATAGAATGTTAGAATTGTTATGGTGTCTGTTTTCACCGGCCGACAGGGTCGTTTTCAGGCTGATATCAGGAACCAGCTGACATGGTCATATACGGCTGAAATCAGCCACCTGGCTGGTTAACCGGAGTCATTTTCCAGGCTGATCATCCGACCCGGCCGATTCTGCAAAACACTTCACCATGAGGCCGTTTCGTCCTTCTGGACCAAAAGTGATGAAATATGGCTAAGGAAAGTAGACCAATAAGTGGCCTAACCATGAGAAGTCAAGGGGCGACCCTGCCTGGCATGGCTCGCCGCCCGGTGGACCGACTTTTACCTACCGACTCCTCTTCACCTACAAGTAACCCCTTGTCCATTGACACCTATAAATAGAGGGGAAGTCGTCATGAACAATACACAACACAAGAAGAAGATTTAGAGTTCCACTCCAAAGGCTTTAGCACTATCAAAGTGCTTACAAAATAAGGAGAGAGTGAGGGAGAGTTAGGAGGAGGTTGTCGGCACCTTCTCCACACTTGTAGCTCGGTGGATGCTTTCCTTTCTTAGTAAGTATTCATGATCTTCCAATGGTATTTATGTTTCCTTTTTAAGTAAGTTATTTCCTTAGTTGCTTATAGGATCATCGCTCTATTTAGTTAGAGTATCATAGTCTTCTATAAGTGTGATGTCGAGACTTTGATAGTAATTAATAGCATAGACGTGGTGTCTAGGCTAGAGATTACCTTTGTTTGCCGCGTGCCCCATGGTTTGTAGAGGTAGTCAGTAGGTGGTGACTTCCAACCTTAGTAATCCTCCATGTTCGGCTACATCGTAGAGCTGTTAGCCGGAGTTGCCTGTGGATGCAGGGGTAAGACGATGCCCGAAGTAAGCACTAATCGACCGAACCATCTTATTATAGGATCCTTGACCATATGAGTCCTCCCTACCCTCTGCCTACCATATTCTTGTTGTTCTTGGACAAACTATGTTAGAAGATTAGTACACACACGTTCCCTGTGATTCGATAACCTGGAATACTCCTAGGTAAAGTGCTACATGGGTATCCATGCGCTTGCAGATTTATCTGTGATCATAAGAAATACCAACAAGCATTTCTGGCGCCATTGTCGGGGAACGGTTGTTGTTTTATCTTTGAACCTTGCTCGTCCTTGTATCCTTTTTGTCTTTCTTTATTTCTTTCCCAATTTCTACAATGGAGCAACCTTCTATCCAATCCTTTTCTGCTCCAAAGGGCGAGTTCTTTGAGCCACCACTGTCCGCGGACCAAATTCGTACATCTGGCTACGAACTTCGCCCTGGCTTTATAGCCATGGTTCGGGAACACTACTTTTCTAGCTTAGATAGTGAAAACCCATAGCATCACCTACGAGAATTTGAGCAACTATGTTCGTGTCTTTCTATAAAGGGCATGACATAGGAAATGCTAAAGTGGAAATTGTTTCCCTTTTCCCTCATGGAGAGGGCGAAACAATGGTACACTCGTAGTGTCGGGAGTGTAAATGGTGATTGGGAAGAACTATGAGATAAATTATCTCTCTTTCTTCCCTATGTCCTGTATTGTCTCCCTTCGTATGAAAATTCTCAGTTTTCGCCATAATGAGAAGGAGTCTTTAGGAATAGCCTGGGCTAGGTTTAATTTGCTATCCAAATCCGGACCCAACCTTGCCATTCCTTACCCGATGTTGCTACAACATTTTTGTGACGGTTTGAATAAGGAAGCTGCCCTATACCTCGACATTGCCGCCAGAGGATCGTCTGTCCACAAGACCGCAATGGAAGGAAGAGAAATCCTAGACCGTATTCTAGAAAAAAGTTCCTTCCTTTCTGATCACGTCGAACCCCTCTAGGAGAAAGCCAAGTCAAGCCATAAGGAGCCCTTAATAGCCGAATCTGAACCCATTCCTTGCATACCCCAAGATTCGACCATTGAGCCCTCACCCGGACCGAGAACACCTAGGGAAGAAGAAATTCAACCCTCAGAATTTCCATTTGGCTTTGAGGAAGAGCTTTTTTAAGATTATGGAAACACCTCAAAGTATTGTTGCCAAAAGAAAAACCTGACTCCCGTCTCTCCTCCTGAGCCACTTGAAGAGGCATTCCTACGAGAAACGGTGAAGGAGTTAACTTCAATTTTGAGTGACGAATAGTTGTGAGAAGTTGAGCTATCCTCTGAAGTAATTCGAATTTGCTCTCTCTCTCTCTCTTCAACTATTTGATGCGACATTAGAGGAGTCATGGTGGAAGTTCTTTATAATCCCACTGGTGGTGCCAACAAAGTTTCTAGTGCCTTTGCATTTGATATTTTGGGCGATGCGCCATTGGCACCGACTATAAATCCTTCAAGAGCCCCTTTGGCCCTATTTTAGAAGGATACATGATTTTGCAAGAGGTGACCATAAGGCATACAAATGTCGAGGCTGTCCTAGACTTCCAAGTCTTTGACATTCAGGATTTTGATGTCTTAATCGGACATCCCATTGAGAAATTACTCATGTATGTACTAATGCTTGGAAGTCTTGACGTAAAACTAGGGGGGGGGGGGGCGGAGTTTTCTATCCCGATCTCCCGATCGAGGAACTCCCTACCAGATCGTTCCCCCAAGTTAGAGCCAATCGAGGATGTAATGGCTATTCTTCAATTTGATTCTCCTAAACCCCCTCTAGAAAGAGA
Organism: Eleusine coracana subsp. coracana; assembly: GCA_032690845.1. NCBI lineage: Eukaryota > Viridiplantae > Streptophyta > Magnoliopsida > Poales > Poaceae > Eleusine > Eleusine coracana. Next base: position 46,456,835 of record CM064426.1, on the reverse strand, counting down.
CGCTAAAGAGTTTATCTAAGAGGAGGATGAGTTTTAGGAGACAATTGAGCTACCCATTGAAGAACCACCATCACGACCTTCGATTGAGCTTAAGCCCTTGCCTTGTGGCCTACGCTATGCTTTCCTAAATGGCGACCTGGAAGACCCTGTTATCATAAGTGACAGACTATCCGGGGAAGAAACTGCTAAACTTTTAGCCATCCTAGAAACGCATCATTCTGTCCTAGCCTACTCACTCCAAGGCCTTGAGGGAATTAGTCCTGCTCTTTGCACCCATTGCATTCCCATTGATCCTGATAGCACACCTTCTAGGGAGCCTCAGAGGAGGCTAAATATGCAATGAGAGAGGTTGTTAAGACGGAGGTCTTGAAACTTTTGCATGTCGAGATAATTTATCCCGTTCCTCTTACCTTAAGGGAATTAGTCCTACTCTTTGCACCCATCGCATTCCCATTGATCCTGATACACCTTCTTGGGAGCCTCAGAGGAGGCTAAATAATGCAATGAGAGAGGTTGTTACGAGGGAGGTCTTGAAAATTTTGCATGCCGGGATAATTTATCCCGTTCCTCATAGTGAGTGGGTTAATCCTATGCACGTAGTGCCTAAGAAGGGAGGCATGACGGTTGTTAGAATCGATAGAAATGATTTGATCCCTCAATGCACCATCATAGGATGGAGGATGTGCATCGACTATCGGAGGCTCAACAAGGCAATAAAAAAGGATCATTTCCCGCTGCCCTTCATTGATGAAATGTTGGAGCGTGTTGCCAAGAATTCCTTCTTCTGTTTCCTTGATGGGTACTCTGGTTACCATCAAATTTCCATCCATCCCGATGATCAAAGTAAGACTACCTGCACATGCCCTTACGGAACCTATGCCTATCGGAGAATGTCATTCGAGTTATGTAATGCACCCGCTTCGTTCCAAAGGTGCATGATGTCTATATTCTCTGACATGATCAAAGAAATCATGGAAGTCTTCAAGGATGATTTCTCTGTTTATGGGAAAACTTTTGATCATTGTCTTGAGAACCTAGATAGGGTCTTACAAAGATGACAGGAAAAGGACTTGGTACTTAATTGGGAAGAGTGCCACTTTATGGTCTGAGAGGTCATTGTTTTAGGACACCTTGTGTCCGAGAGGGGTATTGAGGTGGATAGAGCTAAGATTGAGGTCATAGAAAGGCTTCCACCTCCGATTAATGTTAAAGGGATTCGTAGTTTCTTAGGACATATGGGGTTTTATCGGCATTTTATCAAGGACTTTTCCCAGATCGCCAGACCCCTCACTAGTCTTTTGACTAAGGATGCTCCCTTTGATTTTGATGATGAGTGCCTACATTCCTTTAATACCCTTAAGAAGGCACTCATCTCAGCTCCAATCATTCACCCCCCTGATTGGATGCTGCCTTTTGAAATCATGTGTGATGCTAGTGACTATGCTGTTGGGGCTGTTCTTGGCCAAACCAAAGATAAGAAGCATCAATCCATAGCCTACACTAGCAAGACCTTGATAGGAGCACAACTTAATTATGCCACTACAGAAAAAGAGCTTCTTGCCATTGTTTTTGCTATCGATAAGTTTAGGTCATACTTCGTAGGAGCATAGGTTATCATTCACACTAATCATGCTGCTTTAAAATACCTACTCACTAAGAAAGATGCTAAACCAAGGGTAATTAGATGGATTCTTCTACTCCAAGAATTTGACCTTGAAATTAGAGATAAGACAGGAGTAGAGAATTCTATTACGGATCATTTGTTACGTATGCAAGTGACTAACATGCAGGAAATTCCAATAAATGACTTTCTTCGTGATGACATGCTACTGAAGGTGACAGACTCCAACTCCTGGTATGCAAACATTGTGAATTTCATTGTTACAGGGTATGTACGACCAGGGGAGAACAAGAAGAAGCTCATCTATGAGAGTTGATGTAACATGTGGGACGACCCGTACCTCTATAGAGTATGTTCTGACGGGTTGCTAAGGAGATGTCTCCCAAGAATCGAAGGCACCCAGATAATTGAGAAATGCCATACATCTCCATATGGAGGCCACTTTGGTGTATTCCGCACCCAAGCAAAAATCTGGCAGAGTGGATTCTTTTGGCCATCAATGCATGAAGACAGAAAAGAATTCATCCGAAGATGTCAGAATTGCCAGAAGCATAGAGGGATTACTGCTCGTAACGCAATGCCCGTAACATACAACCTTCAAGTGGAATTATTCGATGTATGAGGCATTGACTTCATGGGACCACTTCTAAAGTCCTATGATTGCGAGTACATCTTGGTCGTCGTTGAGTATGTATCCAAATGGGTAGAAGCAATACCATGCAGAGCTACCGACTCCAAGCACATCGGAAGAATGTTCCACGAGATCATCTTTCCTTGTTTTGGAACACCACGGATGGTGATAAGTGACGGAGGGACTCATTTCATTGATAAGACCTTCCAGAACTTCTTTAGAGAGCTTGGAGAAAACACAACATTGCAACTCCATACCACCCTCAGATAAGCCGGCAGGTAGAAACTTCAAATAAACAGATTAAGAACATCCTGTAGAAGACCGTGAATGAGATGGGGAGTGGATGGAAGATGAAGCTACCAGATGCACTTTAAGCATATAGGACAGCATACAAAACACTGATTGATATGTCTCCCTTCCAGCTCGTATATGGAAAAACATATCATCTACCAGTCAAGATGGAATATAGAGCAGATTGGGCCATCCAGAAATGGAACATGGATCTTAGGGAGGCCGGGAGATGTAGCAAAATACAGTTGTGCAAGTTATAGGAATGGAGAGAGAAGGCTTACCATAGTGCCAAGATCTACAAGGATAGAAGCAAAAGATGGAACGACCGAAGGATCAATCCTAAGGACTTCAAGCCAGGCGACAAGATGTTGCTCTTCAACTCCAGAGTCAAGTTATTTGGCTATGGGAAGCTTCAGAGTAAATGGGAAGGACCATTTGCTGTCATTAATGCTACATCACATGGAGCAATCACACTCCAAGATGATGAAGGGAACCAGTTTAAGGTAAATGGTCATTGTTTAAAAGTCTTCTTAGAGCTAGATGACAAACAAAGTAAGGAGGTAGATGTGATCAATTTAATTGATTTCAATGCTCTACCCTAGCATTCATCTCTGCATTTCTTTTTTCATTTGAATAAATTTAGACTGCCCGATCCCTAGACTGAGTAGAGTCCTTTTTGTTTGCACAATCTTTTGTTTGTTTTGAATAAAAAGCAGCTAGGCACAAGAACAAGTATGGGGGAGGTCTCTCAGGCCCTCTGATGTGCAAATAAAAGAAGTCAACATCATGAAAAAGTGTGTGGTGGCCAGGCACAACCCAGCTTCCACCCTCTTCACTACAACGGTTTGCATACTGAATCCCTTCACCTCCCTGTTTAGCAAGTTAAAATTATTTCTGCTTGAATCAATCATAAAAATTTAACTCAAAAAAAAAAAAAGAATCTCGTGGAAACCTCATTTTATTTCATGCTTCTATTTGGTTTGCTTGCATGGTCCCTATTCCTAGTTCATAGACCTGTTGCTTGTGAACTATGTCTTTAGGAAAGCATGTTACCTAGGTAGGTAATGCATGAGATATGGTTTGATGAAATAAATCTTTCTCTTCTGCTTGATGTGCTTGGGAATTTTTCTTACAAAAATTAAAATCAATAGCTTGACTCCTCAATAATTATATGATGAGGACATCACTCCTAAGGATATATGCAACCCTCCTCCAATTTTGGACTTTCAAGGTCCAATGACTAGAGCTCGTGCACGACGACTAAATTTAGAGGTGAGCTCGTTCCTACATTCTTCATTATATGTCACTTTTGAGAATGGTTTGCTACCTAATGATTATATTATAATTAGGAACCATGGAGAGGACCAGGAGATGATGGAAGAAGGACTTGGAGACGTGGAGGACCAACAAGGACGTGGAAGCCAAGGTGGAGGCCCAACCAAAACTGACTTTGAGTCTGTTTCGGGGCTCAGGACTAGTCTGCACTAAAACGGATGCGCAAGACACATACGGACTCAGATTTGGACGTTCTACATATGCATGGAAAGATAAGAAGAAGACCTTTCCAATGCCGCCGGTCTCATATCAAAATTCGTCCGGAATCATCGGGAATCATTGAAACAAGAGAGAGTCCAGAATCTGTTTCGGTGCTGTGTCGCCTGTTTTTGGCCTTTGGGCTTTGTATCTAGTTGAGCCCAAGTAGGGGTGCTTCCAGAGGTTCTTGCACGACCCTAGGGTCTTCATATACAGCCACCGTCGCACCATTAGGGTTTGGGTTTTGCTTAGATTATTCTGTTCATAACAGTTTCGCCGTCATCACGGTTTGTGAGACCCCAACTTCGTGAGATTCATATTACATCTGCAGTTGTGTTGCTTTCTTCTTTGTTCTTGCTTGTGTTCTTGATTCGTAGGCAGGGATTAGCCTTCTTCGCGAGGTCAATTGTTTTAGGACGGTTGATAACCAGAGGAGACGTCGTGCTGCGATTGCGGGGTTTAGAACGTGCTGTTCTGAAGCCGGATCGATTTGTGTGTCGCCTCCGACCAAATCAACGTATCCAGAACCTTTCGGAAGATCGGGAACCCTTGTCCACATCAAGTGGTAATCAGAGCTTTAGGTGCACCGTCAGGTTCATACTACCCTTAGTTAATTTCATTTTGTGTTCATCCTATCGTCCACAGAAAAGCCCAAAAAAAAATTTTCCCTCCGCCCATAACCACGTGTTTAGCCTTTGCATATTTCAATTTCAGTGTCCATAGTGTTGAGTTTGTGCCCTAGTTCTTGTTCAGTCGCTGGTTTAGTTTGTGCTTTTGTCATCAGTAGTGTTTCCCTTGCAACCCTAGCCGCCATCCCCTTCACCATCCTCTGCTTTGTTGGCTTTTTGTGCTAGGGTTGATTGATCGACACACCTAGCCTAGTCCCACCCTAATCCCACCCTGAACACACCATCACCACCCCAAACCAATCCCCACAATTTCCACTTTCCGCTGCATCCACGCCGCCAAAAAAATCTTACCCGATTCCAAACTCGACCCCTAACCGACTCGGGTTTCTGGAAAACCGACTCCGACCCCCCTTCGGTAAAACGGGCATAACTTTTTGCTCGGTTGTCCGTTTTGGCTGAAATTTTTACAGGAGATTCTTGACTCAAAGTTGAGGTGACCCACACTTGGCTATGTCCTGTGTGCCCTCGTCAAAAAATTCAAAAAAATCGGGAAGATAAAGAAAAAATTGATTTTAGTTTTCACCCAATGTTTCCTGCAAATTTAAGATTTTCTGTAGGCCACATCCTACCTCTGTTTGAGCTGAAATTTTTTGTGGTTTCTCCTCCATTGTTAGTGAGTTGGAGAAAAATATCAAAAAAATAAAATCAAAAAAAAGAAATTTGGGATTTCTACTAGTGCTACATCTAGCCCCCTGAAATTTCTGGATTTGGCTGTTTTGCACTTAGCCCCCTGTTATCGCCTGTTGTGCCTTTGTCTCCTTATTTCTACTTTGCTATCACTACTGTTCTAGGACATACTTAGACTAGCAACTAGGGACAAGCTACTTGGGCACTTATTCAGCTTTACTATCTGTTTTTGATTTGTGTGCCACTCACATATATATATATTTGGCCTTCCTAGCTCTACATATTTCTTCTGGACAGCACACAGGTTATTTTGTGACCCTTGCAATCGTGGAACACATCTCTCTGGTATCATTTGTTTTGCTTTTCAGAACTTTGTAAGAGCTTTGTAAGGAGTTTCCTTTGGTTGTGTTGAGAGGCACCACTGCTTAGCTGTTTGATAGGGATAACCTTCACTATTTGTTTCCTGTTTTGGTGTTTGTGATGGCAGGAAGTGACGATGAAGAGATGGCTTCACCCTCACAATTTGCTGAGTGTGTGAGCCAAGAGCAGCTCCAGAAGGCTTTGCAGGCTGCTCAGAGTGATTTGGCAGAGACGATCTCCATAGCCGTTACTGATGCGGTCAGCAAGCTTCACATTGGAGAAAGCATCGAGCGGTTAGAGAAGCGGGTCTCTAAGTTAACCGATCAGGTTGTTGCGTTGGAGACCGCACCTAAACCCAATAATACGAACACCAATAACAACAACAACGATGTTGAAGACGTCCATGATGAAGACACGGTGTATAAGGCTCATGGCACCGTGGATAGGTCTGCTACAAGGACCGCACGATTACGACGTCGTTTGCAACATAATACTCAAGGTATGGGTGGTTTCCATAACTACAACCGTCGTCCACATGGTAACTATGCTCTAGATGACCCGTATGCTAAAATTAAGTTTTTAATTCCTTCGTTTTTAGGTCAGTATGATGGTGATGTTTATCTTGATTGGGAGATGACTGTAGAACAAAAATTTAATGCCCACCTTGTTCCTGAACAACATAGAGTTAGACAAGCTACTAGTGAGTTTAAGGACTTTGCTATTGTTTGGTGGAGTGGTCTAGCTGCTGAAACTGATTTGCCTACTACTTGGGAAGAACTTAAGGTAGCAATGCTTGATCGTTTTGTTCCCCCTTCTTTTTATAGAGAGATTCGTAATAAATTGCAACGTTTAGACCAAGGAGATAAAACTGTTCAGGAGTATTTTAGTGAGCTTCAGAAGGGTTTGATTCGTTGTGCTGTAGTTGAAAAAGTAGAGGATCAAATTTGTCGCTTTTATTCTAGTTTAAGAAAAGAAATTCAGGACATCCTTGATTATAAAGAATATTATACCCTCACCCAGTGTTTCCAGTATGCTATGCTTGCAGAGAAAGAATCACAGGGACTTTTCCAGGCTTTTGAGGAGTACAGCAAGTCAAGGAACTCCTACCCCCCACGCTCGACAGGGACTTCGGGGCTGCCCAGGCCATCTTTCCGGCCGCCCCCACCAGCAGCTACCAAGGGAACCAGTGTTGTTTCTGCAGCCCCAAGATCAGCCCCTGCACCTTCTACGCGCTCAGGTAAACTTTCTGTGCAGGTACCAACTAGTAGTGCCTCCTCTGTTGCTTCGACAGGGCGCACTACAGGGATTCAGTGCCACCGCTGCCATGGACTTGGTCATGTGCAGAAAGATTGTCCAAGTAGGCAGGCATATGTGGCGACGGACGAGGGCAGATACATGAGCACCTCCGATGTGGAGGATGAGGAGGAGGACATCACTGCCACCGGCAGTGACCTCGTCCTTGGAGGCGGAGACACCACAGGATACATGAACATTATTGTTCAACGTGTCCTTAGCACACAAGTTCATCAGCCCGAGACAATGCAGCGCCACAACTTGTTCCAGATTTTCTTCGTCATCAAGAACCGCCGAGCACGTGTCATCATTGATGGAGGGAGTTGCAATAACTTGGTGAGTTCTGATGTGGTCAACAAGCTTGCTTTGACCACACGTCCACATCCACATCCGTACTACATTCAGTGGTTAAACGACTCTGGCAAAGCTAAGGTAATACAAACTTGTAGAGTTCCTTTTTCCATTGGTTCTTATGTGGATTCTGTTGATTGCGATGTCGTACCCATGCAAGCATGTTCACTTTTATTGGGTAGACCTTGGGAATTTGATAATGATATTGTACACCATGGTAGAAGTAATAAGTACACTTTTATGCATAAAGGAACTAAAATTACTTTGTTACCAATGACCCCTGCTGAAATTGTACAAGCTGATTTAGAAAGAGCTGCTAGTTTGAAAAATAAAGGTCCTGAAATTCAGCAACCTGTTAATTCTAATTCTACACCTAGTAATATTAATGATTCTTCAAGTTCTAAGGGTGCTGGAATTAAATTACAAGGTCGTTCATGTCTTGCAACAAAATCTGAGCTTGCTGAAATTTCTGATAATGATGATATTTGCTATGCTTTGATATGCAAAGAAGCTTTGTTTTCGCTTGATGATATTGCTTCTAGTGTTGTGTCTCCTGCTGTCACTAACCTTTTGCAGGAGTATGAGGATGTTTTTCCAGCTGAGATACCCCCGGGATTGCCACCTTTGAGAGGGATTGAGCATCAAATTGATTTGATTCCGCGTGCTACTTTGCCAAACCGTGCTGCTTATAGGACCAACCCTGAGGAGACTAAGGAGATACAACGACAAGTTCAAGACCTTTTGGATCGTGGGTATGTTCGTCAATCACTTAGTCCTTATGTTGTTCCTGTACTTTTGGTTCCTAAGAAAGATGGTACTTGGCGTATGTGTGTAGATTGTAGAGCCATTAATAATATTACTATTAGGTATCGTCATCCTATTCCTAGGCTAGACGACATGCTTGATGAGTTATGTGGTGCTATAATTTTCACTAAAATTGATTTGCGTAGTGGCTACCATCAAATTAGAATGAAACTTGGAGACGAATGGAAAACAACTTTCAAAACCAAATTTGGATTATATGAGTGGTTAGTAATGCCTTTTGGGTTAACTAATGCACCTAGTACTTTCATGCGCTTGATGAATGAGGTTTTAAGAGCTTTCATTGGCAAATTTGTGGTAGTTTACTTTGATGACATCTTGATTTATAGCAAATCTATAGATGAACATATGAATCATTTGCGTGCTGTTTTTGATGCTTTACGAGATGCACGTTTATTTGGTAACCTTGAGAAGTGCATCTTTTGCACGGATCGAGTCTCTTTTCTTGGCTATGTTGTGACTCCACAGGGAATTGAGGTGGATGAGGCGAAGATTGAAGCCATAAAGAGCTGGCCTGTACCAAAAACTATCACACAGGTGAGGAGTTTTCTTGGTCTTGCAGGTTTCTACCGCCGCTTTGTCAAAGATTTCAGCACCATTGCTGCACCTTTACATGAGTTGACAAAGAAGGGCATTGATTTCCATTGGAGTAAGGTACATCATGAGTCTTTTGATGCTTTGAAGGATAAACTTACACATGCACCATTGCTGCAATTACCTAATTTTGATAAGATTTTTGAGCTTGAATGTGATGCTAGTGGTATAGGCATTGGTGGTGTTTTGATGCAAGATAGTAAACCTATTGCATACTTTAGTGAGAAAATTACTGGTCCTGTTTTGAATTACTCCATGTATGATAAGGAATTGTATGCACTTGTACGTTGTTTAGAGACGTGGCGTCATTATTTGTTGCCCAAAGAATTTGTTATTCATTCTGATCATGAATCACTTAAGTATATTCGTTCTCAATGTAATTTGAACCGTAGACATGCTAAATGGATTGAATTTATTGAGTCTTTTCCTTACACTATTAAACATAAGAAAGGGAAGGATAATGTGATCGCTGATGCTTTATCTAGGCACTATACTTTATTGTCTCAACTTGATTGTAGAATTTTTGGACTTGAGGCAATTAAAGAACAATATGCTGCTGATGTTGATTTTAAGGATGTATTGCTGCATTGTAAAGAAGGTCGTGCATGGAATAAATTTGTGTTGAATGATGAATTCTTGTTTAGAGCTAACCGCCTATGCATTCCAGTTGGTTTCGTTTGTCTTTTGTTGTTACAGGAGGCGCATGGAGGTGGATTGATGGGTCATTTTGGTGCCAAGAAGACAGAGGATATTTTGGCCACACACTTCTTTTGGCCAAGGATGAGGAAAGATGTTGAGTGCTTTGTTGCTCGCTGCACTACATGTCAAAAAGCTATGTCTCGCTTGAATCCACATGGTTTATACATGCCACTTCCTGTTCCTTCTATTCCTTGGGCGGATATTTCTATGGACTTTGTTTTAGGACTGCCTAGGACTAAGAGGGGGAGTGATAGTATTTTTGTTGTTGTGGATAGATTTTCTAAGATGGCACACTTTATACCATATCATAAGACTGATGATGCTAGTTATATTGTTGATCTCTTTTTCAAAGAAATTGTTCGTTTGCATGGTATGCCTTCTACTATTGTTTCAGATCGTAATGCAAAATTCTTGAGTCACTTTTGGCGCACGCTTTGGAATAAGTTGGGTACAAAGTTGTTGTTTTCTACAACTTGTCACCCACAAACTGATGGACAAACTAAGGTGGTGAACCGCACTTTGGGTACTATGTTGAGAGCTATTTTGAAGAAAAATTTGAAGCAATGGGAAGAATGTTTGCCTCATGTTGAGTTTGCATATAATCGGGCAACACATTCTACTACCAAGGTAAGTCCTTTCAAAGTAGTGTATGGTTTTGATCCCCGTACTCCACTTGATATACTTCCTCTACCTATTCATGAGAGAGTTCATGTTGATGCTAAGGAACGTGCTGAATTTATTTTAAAAATGCATGAGACCACTAGACTTAGCATTGAAAAGATGAATGACAAGTATAAAATTGCTGGTAGTAAAGGTAGAAAAGAAGTAAAACTTGATGTAGGAGATTTAGTATGGTTACACTTGAGAAAGGATAGATTTCCAGATTTGAGAAAGTCTAAATTAATGCCTAGAGCTGATGGTCCTTTCAAAATAATTGAGAAGATTAATGATAATGCATACAAACTTGAGTTGCCTCCCAAGTTCGGGGTTAGTCCTACTTTTAACATTTCAGATTTGAAACCATACTTGGGAGAAGAGAATGAGCTTGAGTCGAGGACGACTCCATTTCAAGAGGGGGAGGATGATGAGGACATCACTCCTAAGGATATATGCAACCCTCCTCCAATTTTGGACTTTCAAGGTCCAATGACTAGAGCTCGTGCACGACGACTAAATTTAGAGGTGAGCTCGTTCCTACATTCTTCATTATATGTCACTTTTGAGAATAGTTTGCTACCTAATGATTATATTATAATTAGGAACCATGGAGAGGACCAGGAGATGATGGGAGAAGGACTTGGAGACGTGGAGGACCAACAAGGACGTGGAAGCCAAGGTGGAGGCCCAATCAAAACCGACTTCGAGTCTGTTTCGGGGCTCAGGACTAGTCTGCACTAAAACGGATGCCCAAGACACATACGGACTCGGATTTGGACGTTCTACATATGCATGGAAACATAAGAAGAAGACCTTTCCAATGCCGCCGGTCTCATATCAAAATTCATCCGGAATCATCGGGAATCATTGAAACAAGAGAGAGTCCAGAATCTGTTTCGGTGCTGTGTCACCTGTTTTTGGCCTTTGGGCTTTGTATCTAGTTGAGCCCAAGTAGGGGTGCGTCTAGAGGGTCTTGCACGACTCTAGGGTCTTCATATACAGCCGCCGTCGCACCATTAGGGTTTGGGTTTTGCTTAGATTATTCTGTTCATAACAGTTTCGCCGTCATCACGGTTTGTGAGACCCCAACTTCGTGAGATTCATAATACATCTGCAATTGTGTTGCTTTCTTCTTTGTTCTTGCTTGTGTTCTTGATTCGCAGGCAGGGATTAGCCTTCTCGGCAAGGTCAATCGTTTTAGGATGGTTGATAACCAGAGGAGACGTCGTGCTGCGATTGCGGGGTTTAGAACGTGCTGTTCTGAAGCCGGATCGATTTGTGTGTCGCCTCCGACCAAATCAACGTATCCAGAACCTTTCGGAAGATCGGGAACCCTTGTCCACATCATTATATCTTCCTACCAAAGCCATATGATGAACTCATTGAAAACCTCTGCATATGCTACTCGTTGTTTCGCTGAACTTTGTCAAATTGTTGTAACCCTTGTGAGTTACTTTTTATGACTTTTTGATCAAGATTTTGTTCACACCACTTTGCTAATACTTCTTCCCTAGAAGTTAGCACCACCATATCCATCATCCATGTGCTATTTCTTCTATACTAGAAGATAGCATTTCTATGACAATCATCCATCCATTAAATGAAGTACTCCATCATATTCTGATGAACTCCCTCTCCAAATATCCTTGTAAAAGAGACATGGGCTATTCATGATTCAAAAAAAGGTAGAAAAAGATAGAGAAAGAATTAGCCCATGTTCTCAAATGCCTATCCAATAGAAGGGAGGGAGCATGCTAAAAAAGCGGGGAGAGTTCACATGCAGTCATTTTCCATCCACATGTGCACATGGTTGATTAGAAGTTCATGAATTGTTCTCCATGGATCCGGTTTTTGACTTAGTGATATATGAGACGCAAGTATGCCTCTCTTTTACCCCAACCTCGAGCTCCACATAAAGTCATATTTAGAAGTAGGAATGAAAAGAGGCAATGTCAAATGCCCTATTGAGGAACCATACACATTGAGCAATTTGAGAGAATCATTTGAGGAGCACAACTATGATTTGTTTTGAAAATATTTTCAAAAAACCCAAGCTACACAGCAGAACGAGTGAAGATGATTGGAGTTGGGACCGTTCCATTCCTCAACCACCCAAGGTAACATTATAGACACTTTAGAAGTTCATGGGTACAGGTATGACATGGAATAATTTGCATGCTAGCATCATACCAATTGAAGTTATTATCCACCTTACTATTATACTTTTACTCGAGGACGAGCAAAGGCCAAGTGTGGGGGATTTTGTTGACGGTCCTTAAATGCTAAATCTGACCGTCAAATCCTTGCATAAATAACATAAAAGGAATAAACAATATAGTGGTGGCAGTTTATTATTAACATGGTCCACGAGTTTTGGTGAAATATGTGTTTGTAGGCATAAGAGAGCCAAAATATGCAAAAACATGAAGAAACACCTCATCGGTCGATCAGGACTGTGAAAGAACCGTTTTCACCGGCAGACAGAGTCGTATTCAAGCTGAAATTAGGAACCAGCCGACAGGGTCATATACGGCTGAAATCAGCCAACCGGCTGGTTAACCAGAGTCATTTCTTAGGCTGATCATCCGACACAGCCGATTCTGTAGAACACTTCACCATGAGGCCATTTTCTCCTCCTGGACCAAAAGTGATGAAATATGCTTAAGGAAAGTAGACGAATAAGTGGCCTAACCGGGAGAAGTCAAGGGGCAACCCGGAGAGAGTCGGCACCCGGCCAAGGCCGCCGCCCGGCCAACCATGTCACCCGGCCTGGGATGCCACCCGGGGGCTGCTAGCCCACTAGGCCCAAGACGTCTACCGGCCCCAAAATGAAGGAGTCAGTGGGAACCGACCAAACAACCGACTTCAGGATCAAATCTAAGCCATCCAAGAGAAGTCGAATGGCCCAGCACGATCCAAGGGCTGCTCGGCACATGTGGCCACCTGGCGGACCCACTTTTGCCTACCGACTCCTCTTCACCTACAAGTACCCCCTGGTCATTGCCACCTATCAATAAAGGGGAATGCAGCATGAACAATACACAACACGAGAAGAAGATTTAGAGTTCCACTCCAACGGCGTTAGCACTATCAAAGTGCTTAGAAAATAAGGAGAGAGTGAGGGAGAGTTAGGAGGAGGTCTGAGCTTGTCGTTGCCTTCTCCACACTTGTACCTTGGTGGATGCTTTCCTTTCTTAGTAAGTATTCATGAGCTTCCAATGGTATTTATGTTTCCTTTTTAAGTAATTTCTTTCCATAGTTGCTTACAAGATCATCGCTCTATTTAGTTAGAGTATCATAGTCTTTTATAAGTGTGACATCGAGACTTTGATAGTAATTAATAGCATAGACGTGGTGTCTAGGCTAGAGATTACCTTTGTTTTCTGTGTGCCCCACGATTTGTAGAGGTAGTCAGTAGGTGGTGACTTCCAACCTTAGTAATCCTCCACATTCAGGCACATCGTAGAGCTGTTAGCCGGAGTTGCCTGTGGATGCAGGGGTAAGCCGGTGCCCAAAGTAAGCACTAATCGACCGAACCCATATTATTATAGCATCCTTGACCATAGGAGTCCTCTCTACCCTCTGCCTACAATATTCTTGTTGTCCTTGGACAAACTAGCTTAGAAGATTAGTACACACACGTTCCCTGTGATTTGATAACCTAGAATACTCCTAGGTGAAGTGCTACATCAGTATCCATGCACCTGTGGATTTATCTGTGATTGTAAGAAAAACCAACAATGAACCAAGCTCGAACCACTCTGTTAAGATGAACCAAGCCTCAACCTCTCCGTCAAGATGACCAAGCTAAAACCACTCCGTTAAGATGAACCAAGCTCAAACCACTCCATTAAGATGAATCAAGCTTGAACCACCTCTGTTAAGATTAACCAAGCTTGAACCGCTCCGTCAGGATGAACCAAGCTCGAACCACTTTGTCATGATGAACCATGTTTGGAAAACTAAGTAAGACGTGAAGGAACACGAACAAACACACATTGATGGCATTGTAGCATGCTTAATCCACTCCGTTAAGATGAACCAGGCTTGAACCACTCTATTAAAATGAACCACGCTCGAACACTCTATTATAATGAATCATGCTCAAACCACTCTGTAAAGATGAACCATGCTTCAACACTCCATTATGATGAACCACGCTCCAACCACTCCGTTAAATTGAACCTAGCTTGAACTACTCCATTAAGATAAATCATGTTCAAACCATTTTGTTAAGATGAACCAAGCTTCGACTACTCTATTAAGATGAACCAAGCTCGAAGCACTTCATTAAGATGAACCAAGCTCGTACCACTTTGTCAAGATGAACCAAGTTTGAACAACTATGTAAGACATGAAGGTACACAAACAAACACACTTTTATTGCGTTGTAGCATGCTTGATCGACTCCATTAAGATAAACCAAGCTCGAACCACTCTGTTAAGATGAACCAAGCTTGAACCACTCCGTTAAGATGAACCAAGCTCAAACCACTCCGTTAGGATGAACCAAGCTCGAACCACTCTATTAAGACGAACCAAGCATGAACCACACTATTGTTTGTGATCCTTATGCCTAACAGAAAAATCCGCAAGCGTACGGATGTCGATGTAGCCTTCACCCGGGAGTATTCCAAGGTATCGAATCCACGGGGAACAAGAAGTGAAATTCTATCCTAATCCAATTCTAGTGAACAAAAGAGAAGGATAACAACGGGTTGAGAGGGTCCTCCAGCCTTGGCTTCATGTGACAACTTATATCCAAATAATCATCAGACTCCAACATTTACTCTTGTTTACTTCGGGGCATAGTCATTAGACTCCAACATTTACTCACTCCCACTCCCTATTCTAACACATTTTTTCAGCATGGCACTTGTTTATCTCATCTTCAATTATTGATCTTTTCTGCCGAATTCCCCTCTATTTATAGGTGGCAATGGGCCAGGAGGCATTTGTAGGTGGAGTGGAGTCGGTAGGCCGAAGTCGGTCCGTCGGGCGGCGGGCAAGGCCGAGCGGCCCTATGATCATGTCGGTTTCCTGACTGACCTTCTCCCGATGGCTAGGATTGCGTTCCGAAGGCGGTTGTTGGGTCAGTTGGCCTTTTTCCTTTGGTTTTATGTTGGTAGGCGTGGTAGGCTGTGCGGTAAGCTTGATGGGACGAATGGCTTGGTAGGTGTTGGTATTTCTAAACATTGCATCAAGAATATCACTATTCCTGGTATAATGCCAAAAATAATTATTGGCATTTGTTATGCTTTAAGAGTAAAGTGAATTAATCGGCAAGCGCACATAACACCTTTGTAGCCTTTTGCCCGGGAGTATTCCAAGGTATCATATTTATTTCCACAAGGAAGCTAGGCGTGAGATTATCTCGGCTTAACAAAGATTTGACTAAAGAATAATTCAACCCAACCGAAAATGGGAATAAGAATAATCAACGATAGAGTGGGGTAGTAACACAGGAGAAATCCACACTAAGATAAATAAAGTGAATGGTTAAGCTAGCCGGGAGGACAACGAGTCTAAGTTTCCTAAAATTATATCTTCCTCATATATCTAAGACAAGCGTCAAGTTCTAGTTACTCGGGTTCAATGCTTACATCAATTTCTTGGTACAGCCTCAAGTCTTTCACCTGTTAGCTCACTTCGGGGCACCAAAATGTTCAACTAATATGGGCCGGTAACTAGCCTCTATACTAGTGGGTACACTATCGTTAAACAACCCTGACTAAGATGGCCTGAACGTGGTGGATTACTAAAGGGACGGATAGGGCTGTTGTCGAAGCTTGATCTCGGTAGTAAATATATAGGGCTATGTCGAGACTAAGAACTACGATGGTTAACACAAGACACCAATTTAGACAGGTTCGGGCCCCCTCGATGAGAGTAAAAACCCTTCATCCTGTGTTTGTGGTTTGTATTGCTTGTAATCTGATGTCCCTCGATGGGGGTACCCTGCCACCTTATATATCCAGTCGGCAGGGGGTATATCAAGAGTCCTTCTCATAATGTACAAGGATATACATAGAAAGTCTATCTCTAATTGCCTTGCGCTCCAAGCCGATTCGATTGGATTCCTTGTTGATGAAGTACCCGATCAGCTACTGACTTAGGCATATCTATGGATACCCGTAAGGCAAGTATCCCACAACAGCCCCCGAGTGCTTCCTGATTTTGAGCTCTGATTTTCCGACTAGTTTTCAATGTTGGTCATAAATTAAGAAGACCTCTTTATTGAAGTTCCTGTTAGATCTGGTGCACCGGTCAGGTGCACCTGATCAGGTGTAGCCCCTGACTCTAGTATAATTTTGTCGAAGCTTGATCTCGGCAGTAAATATATAGGGCTATGTCGAGACTAAGAACTACGTTGGTAACTCAAGACGCCGAGTTATACAGGTTCAGCCATCTCGATGAGAGTAAAAACCCTACATCCTGTGTTTTGTGGTCTGTATTGCTTGTAATGTTGTGTCATTGTGTTCCTTGATGGGGGTACCCTACCGCCTTATATATCCCGGTCGGCAGGGGGTACATGAAGAGTCCTTCTCCTAGTCTACAAGGATTTATATAGAAAGTCTATCTCTAACTGCCTTGCACTCCAAGCCAACAATGCCAGATTCCTTGTTGATGAAGTACCCGGTCAGTTGCTGACTTAAGCATATCTATGGATACCCGTAAGGCAAGTATCCCACAACAGCCCTCGAGTGCTTCCTTATTTTGAGCCTTGATTCTCCGAGTGATCTTCAATGTTGATCATAAATTAGGAAGACCTCTTAATTGAAGTTCCTGATAGATCTGGTGCACCGGTCTGGTGCACCTGATCAGGTGTAGCCCCCGACTCTTGCATAATTTGGAGGCTAACAAATAATGCAAGAGTATAATCATGTTAGCTCTTATTATTTTGTTGCATGTATTTTACTCAAACCATCAAGATTGAGCCTAACAAACCTCTGATCATCAAACCAGCAGGTTAACTCACAAGATTTCAACCTTGCCAACTGATTATTAAAAAGGCCGAGTGATGTACACTATCTATCGAGTGACTTATCGGTCTGAATTTCATCACATCAATCATGTTCAGTCCATGTAAACGAGTATGACATCAATCATACAATAGTATTAAGCTAATGAAATCAATCATAACATAGCTTTTCCCTAATAATTTGTCACTCTATTTGATCATAAGTCCAAATTTGGTAATTTAATTATTAACATCAATTAACAATACAACCATAGAACTTATACCCGTATGACCATCCAGTCCTCTGCTATATGATCTTCAAGTCACATAGATACGACAAGTATTTTTAAGTGGTTTGGCTACTTCTTCTCATCAAAGAAGCCCCCGAGATTATTTCTCAAGGTTTAATAGCTAAAATCTTTCTAAAGACCAATGCCTTTAACCTATCTTTGTTTATTCAGAAGATCTTGTCACTATATAGCCCATACCGGCCCATGGGACCATTAGTTCAAAAGTAAGGGTATAAATAAGACTCGTCATGTTGACTATCAGTCCACGTCGTTATTTCGCGCACAAGCTCTTTGTCTTCCTTGCGCCTCCCCTGCTTCTCGTGACGCCTCTACTTCTCGAGCTAGGGTTAGCTCCTCTCTTCCCGCCGCTGTAGATCTCATCACCCTCCGCCCCCAAGCTTTAGCTAGGGTTTAGCTTTCGATCCACCGCGCTAAACCATCCACGACCATGGGTCGCAAGAAGGCTTCCACCACCGCCGCCGCCGAGTCTTCCTCGTCGGAGATCGAGATCCTCGAGCAGCTTCGGGAGTTCTCAAAGAGCAGCCTCACCATAGCCGACCTGAACAAGATGGTGATGGACGACATTCTTCCCGAGAAGGCTCGGATTGATTGGAAGGTACCCAAAGAAACTTTCCCCATCCCCATTCATAAATAGATCATTGTGTTTTGGTCGTTTTTCGACCATGGCTTCGGAGTTCCCTACTGTAGCTTCTTGCACGGGCTCCTTTTCTTCTATGGGATTGAGCTGGTCAACCTCAACCCCAATTCTATCCTCCACATTGCCATTTTCGTGCATATGTGTGAGGCCTTCTTGGGCATTCTCCCCCATTTCAATCTGTTTCGCCATCTCTTTGTCCTCCGACCGTTGCCGATGAAGGACAACCAAGTGGCCATAGGCGGTGCTGGCGTCCAATTACGCAAGAAAGAGGCGTACATCAATGTGCCCCTAAACACCGGAAACAAGAACTAGAGAGACTAGTGGTTCTATTGTGATAACCCTCCCCCTGTTCTTGCCGACTTTTTTGGTGCGAAGGCAATTCCTCCGGCGTAATGGACTGAAAAGCCTGATCCATCCGGCCCCCAGGTGGTCGCTCTGCTAAAGAAAATTGCTGATCTAAAAAAGGAAGGCGTTGATGGTATCACTATCACCAAAAGCTACGTAGTGCGCAGAGTGCAGCCCCTAAAACTTCAGAGTCACCCGGCATGGAATTATGCCACCAATGATGAGACCAGGGAAGTGCTTGATCCTCTGAACGGTAACCTTTGTTGGTTGCGCTTGTCCAAGATGTTTGAAGGAGATATCCTTCAAGATCATTCATTAATTGAGAAGGCATACAACATGGGCACTCTACGGGCCCAAGTAAGCCTTGTTCGACTCTAAATGATTCTGTTATAATCTTGTTTTGATGTCCTGCTTGATGTCTTGGTATTTGTGTAGGTTCTGGATACTTATATTTCCCACCCTTCGCTCCCTCTGACTGATACCGAGGGACCGGATTATGTCAAAAAGCGACAACAGAACGGTGTTGGTGGTTCAAGCTCAGCTGTAGGCACTCGACATGAAAATGTTGATCGAGTCATCACCCTGCCTTCCCCTAGTCGTCAAATTAAGTAGCCTGTCCTGTGTCGAAGGCAATATATTGGGGATCAGGGTGATGATGAAGAAGGGCTGTCTCCTAACGCCGGTCAGCTAACTCCTGCTCACGCTGACCGACCTTCAAGCCAGTCGGAGCCCCCAAGCAAAACGCCAAGTGACGCAGGAGTCGCACAAAAAGTTGATGAAGCTGACAAATCTTCCCAAAAGAGGAAGGAGACTGATTCTTAGTCAACTTCTTCAAAGAAGAGAGTCTGCCGAATCAAGGTCAAGAAAGCTTCTAGGTTAGTCTCTTAACCTTTTGTCTTTCATGGTCAATGACCACAATATGGTTAAATCACCATATTCTCTGTTAGTAACAGCGGTCGATCGAGTTATAGCTAGAGTGCCCAAGAGTCCGAGGACAATCAGTCAAACCCTACTCCCCGTCTGGCTAACCTGCCTCGATCGGTCAACAAGTCATCAAACACGCCGACCGAGTCGAGGAAGCCATCAGACAAGACAGTCCCCGCATCCATTTCAGAGCTAGCACCACAAATCATTGACCCTTCTCCAGTCAACGCTCCTTTTCCTCTTGATAAAGGTAAGACAGTATTGACTACAGATGCCCTCGGTCGGCCTAAATGGGATGTGGAGATAACCTACCAACACCGAGAAGCCAACAAGGTACATTAATATCCTGCTTTTGCTCTGTCTCAGTCTTGATCTTTAACTTAACCATCTTTTACATACTTAGAAAATGTATGCTCTCGTGGAGAAGAAACAGGCCAGTGTTGAGTACCTCGAAGCCGAGACTTTTGGTACATCCTAAACTCACTTGTATTCAGCTGTTACTTATGATATTAACTTGCTACTAGAATTATGGTAGTCACCGGTCAGCAGCTCTCCCAAGCCAAAAAACAGATCGACAAACTACAGACCGATCACAAGGATTTGACCAAGGCCTTAGAGCAGAGTCGTGGTGAAATTGCAAGTAAGGTCACATACCACATTTTTTTAACCACTCTGATGCTAAAGATCCTTTATATGCCTTTAGCTCGTGATCAGAAAATTGCCGACCTGGAGAAATTGACTTCCAATCAGCAAAGATTCGTTGATGCTTTGAATGCTAAGAAGGAAATTCTCTCTAAGTCAGTCGAGAAACAGAATACCGAGATCACTCGGCTACAGGAAAAGCTGGAGGAAGCTGACATGAAGATAGAGGAAGCCAAAAGCACCTCCAAATCTTTCCAGTGTAAACTTGCCAGTAAGCTCTCCATAACACCTTGAATATGTTTGAATCAATTTTTGTTATCACTAACCAAAAAATATCTTTTACAGCTCTGTCATACGGCGCTCGGAAAGCAATGAAATATATTCATGCTAACCAAATAGAGCAGACCGGTCATTCCTTGGAGTATTTGCTGGAGCATGCGCCAGAAGCTATTGCAGACAACACTTGGAGAGTGTCGACTGAGGCAGGGAGTCAGGTTCTGGCTATTTGCCAATCTTGGTGTCCTGCACTGCCATTGGAAAAAATCAAGGAGGGCTTCAACCCAGACTTGACCGACAACCAATGCCAACTGTTTTTGGATTCCATGCTGGAAATATCCTGAGCCTTGGTCGACAACATAGAAGTTGATCGGACCGTACCTACTCCTCCAGCATCTCAAGAAGTTGAGCTGTGAGATGATTCTTCTTCTCCTTCAAAGGAGCTATAAAACCTGCAATGTTAGAAAAAATTAGTAGTATCAATGTATTGAAATAACATTACCTTTATGTAAATTAATCTTATGCTTTGTAGCTTGGAAGACTGATAAAAAATATCTTAAGTGCGTTCCTGTCATTTAAAGACAGAAATTGAATCGGTCTGGCTTAACATATTAGGTTGTAACTCGTAACTGCGTGACAAGCAGAATCGACCAATCGACACATGACCTCTCGCACTTTGGCTGGGTTTAGTGTAGTGGTAGTCTGATGTGCAGTATGAAGCATATAACCGTGATGTTTAAACGTTAGATCAAAAAAGTAAAGACCGTGTCAAAAGATGAGAAATCGGTCGAAAAAGATTCCAAAACCAAAATTTCATGAGGTTAGGAAGTAGTGGGACATTATTACTAGCCCCCTGGCTCGATTGTTTAATAAAATAAATTAAGGAATTGAGACAATTTAGAATGAAAATCATCAAAAAATCTTCCATCAAAAAGACTGAAGTTTCATTCATGAATAATGCATAATAATACAAAAGAGTAACTAAGTATAAAAATGACGTAGCTGATTCATATTCTAGGAGCTCAGTATATCATCGCCATCATCATACATTAGTCGGTAAGCCCCCGGCTGAGTGACTTCTTTCACAACATAAGGCCTCTCCCACTTTGGAGAAAGCTTATGCTGATTCTTCATTGACTGCACTCGGCGCAGCACTAAATCTCCGTCTTGAAATTGGCGGCTACGTACATTTTTATCATAATATTGTCACAAGCCTTGGTGGCATAGTGCAGACCAAAATAGAGTACGATCACACAACTCTTCTGCTGCAATCAAATCGATCTCTCGGTTCTCCTCAGAAAGCTTTTCATTGTATCCTTGGAGTTGTACCGAAACAAGACTGACCTGAGTCGACAGCATAGCCTCTAAGCCGTAGACCAATGAAAAAGGTGACTGACCAGTGGCTTGACTGGTATTAGTGTAGAGCCCCCAAAGAACTGAAGGCAATTCTTTGACCCACCGACCGACATAAGGCTTAAGTCTGTCAAATATCTGAGGCTTCAATTCTTGAAGAATCATACTATTAGCCCATTCAACCTGCCCATTGCTTTGAGGATGAGCCATTGATGCAAAGTGCATTTTTATTCCCATCTCATCGGCAAAGTCACAGAACTCCACAGATGTGAATTGAGTACCATTATCGGTAATGATATCATGAGCAACCCTAAACCGAGTAAAAACATCCTTGACAAACTCAATCGCCTTCTTTGATGTTATCTTGCCGACCGGCTTCACTTCAATCCACATGGTGAATTTATCAATAGAAACAAACAGATAAGTGAACCCTCCTGGCGCTTTCTTGAAAGGACCGACAATATCAAGCCCCCAGACAGCAAAAGGCAAAGTCAAAGGTATCATCTGAAGTTGCTACAAAGGCACATGTGTTTGTTGAGCAAAGAATTAACAACCTTTACACTTCCCAATGACTTGGTGTGCATCTTGGACTGCCGTGGGCCAATAAAACCCTTGCCAGAAAGCTTTGTCAACAAAAGTCTTGGAAGCTGCATGATTGCCACATATTCCTGAATGAATTTCTTCCATCAACTTTTGACCTTCTGGTATCGAGATGCATTGCAACAAGAGGTTTGATCCTCCTCTTCTATAATGTTGATCATCAACCATTAAATATCCTCGACATCTGTCTTTTAACCTTTGTTGCTCATTAAGATCCATAGGCAGCGTACCCTGAGTACAAAAATCTGACTATTGGGTCACGCCAATCGGTCTGCGTGTTGATATTGTCAACCAACTCGGCAACATCAGTCGTCAAAACACCCAATCAAGGAGAAATAGAAGGAGATTCCAGGGTGTGTAAGAAAACACCTGGTGGGACAATCAATCGAGACGATCCTATCTTGGCCAATTCATCATCCGATTGATTGTTATCTTAAAGAACATGTGTAAACTTTAGTCCATCAAATTTGTCATTGAACTTCCTTACTTCTTGGCAGTAAGCAGCAATATTATCATCCACACAGTTCCAATCCTTGGTGACTTGATTTATGACCAAGGCCGAGTCGCCAAAGTCGTCCAGACGCTGGATACCGAGTGATATAGCAATCCGTAGACCGTGTAAAAGAGCCTCATATTCCGTAGCATTATTAGATGCGTGAAACATAACCTGAAGGATGTATCTAAGCTTCTCTCCTGTGGGTGAGATAAACATGACTCTTGCACCGGCTCTGAGTAATTGGAGAGAGCTATCGAAGTACATTTTCCAGTACTCAACATCTTATGTAGGAGGAGGCATTTGAATCTCTGTCCACTCAAAAACAAATCAACCAACGCCTGTCCTTTAATTGCCAACCGAGCTACGAACATAATGGTATACTGACTAAGTTCGACCGCCCATTTAGCAATTTTTCCTTCAGCTTCTCGATTGTGAAGCACCATGCCGAGTGCAAAGGATGTCTGGACTTTGATCGGATGAGCTTGAAAATAATGCTTCAATTTCCAGGAGGTGATCAACAACACGTATAACAACTTCAAGATCTGATGATATCTTGTTTTAGAGGCACCGAGAACCTCACTAACAAAATAGACCGTGTATTGTACTTTTTGTATATGACCCTCTTCCTCTCGATCGACCATCAAAATAGTACTCACAACTGGAGTTGTGGCCGATATGTAAAGTTGAAGCTTTTCTCCTGGCTCCGGAGGCATCAATACTGGAATGCTACTGAGGTGAACCTTCAACTCGTCCAATGCCGACTGCGCCTCTTCTGTCCAAACGAAGTCATCCCTCTTTTTAAGTAGTCTGAAAAGTGGTAACCCTCTAACTCCTATTCTGAAGATAAAGTGACTCAAGGATGCCATACATCCAGTCAGCTTCTGAACATCCCTTTGACAATTAGGTGGCCCCATATCAAGGATCGCCTTGATTTTATCTAGGTTAGCCTCTATACCTCGTTTTGAAATGATGTAACCAAGTAGCTTTCCCGAAGGAACCCCCAAAACACATTTTTTATGATTCAACTTGATCGAGTAATGTCTCAGATTGTCAAATGTTTCTGCCAGGTCAGAAAGAAGTTCTTCAATGTCCCAAATCTCTACAATGATGTCATGAACATAAGCTTCTATGTTTCGACTGATCTGAGTAGCACGGCAGCGTTGAATACCTCGTTGGTAAGTTGTCCCAGCGTTTTTTAGACCGAAGGGCATTGTGATGTAATAATAGGTGCCGAAGGGAGTTAGAAAAGAAGTTTTGATCCAATCTTCGACTTTCACTGGGATCTGGTGATAGCCTAAATAGGCTTCCAGAAAGCTTAGAAGGTCACACCCGGCAGTTGAGTCTACAAGCTGATCAATATGAGGTGGAGCGAAAGGGCCTTTAGGACAGAAATTGTTCAGATCAGTATAATCCACACACATCCTCCACTCTTTATTCTTCTTAGGTACAAGGACTGGATTCGCTAACCAGTTGGGATGATATACTTCCTTTATAAATTTAGCATCTAATAATCTAACTATCTCCTTCTTCATGGCGTCCTTGCGGTCTTGCACAAATCTTCTAAGCATCGGTCGAACCGAGGTGGTCCCAGGAGGCACCCATAACTCATGCTCAATCTTTTCCCTAGGAACTCCTGGCATGTTGGATGGCTTCCATGCAAAGATGTCCCTATTTTGCTAGAGGAAAAGAGTGTGCACAAGTTCCTATTTCTTATCGAGGTTGGCCCCTGCATAAGTTACATTATCAGGGTCTTCCGGGTCAAGCACGATCTCCTTGGTCTGGATGTCATCAGTCTGGATATTGTCCTTGGTGGGCTTCTTCATGGGAACTACCGCTTCGGTCTGCTCCTCTGTGCCAACTGCCTTCTGGATCTCCTTCTGGTCAGACAACATCATTTGCTTATAGGCCATCTCACAACTCTGCACATCATAATCAAAAGAATTCCGAAGATCTGAGTGGAGGGAGATTATTCCATTAGGGCCTGGCATCTTAAGGGTGAGGTATGGATAATGCAAAACTACCATGAATTTAGCCATTGCCGGTTGACCGATGATAGCATGATATGCTGAGTCAAAATCGACCACCTAGAAGAGAATGCGCTCGGTCCTAAAGTTCTCCCAGGTCCTAACACTGATAGGTAGACTGATTTGTCCAATAGGAACTGATGTCTTGCTGGGCACAAGCCCATTAAAAGGTGAAGAGCAAGCTCTAAGAGAGTCTTGGTGAACATTAAGTCCAAACTGCTTCCTCCGTCAATGAGTACATTGTTGAACTTGGCTTCCTTCATCATGGCAGCAAGCACCAGCGGGTATCGACCTGGCTTTGGTAAGTGCTTTTGATGATCCGACCGATCAAAAGTAATGGGTATTTCAGACAACCTCATGAATTGGGGCGTAGCTGGTTCCATGGAATTAATCTCCCATAATTCCAGCTTTTGCTTGCGCTTAGACACATAGGCATCCGGTCCTCCGAAGATGAAGCTGACTTCCTTGCGGGGCTCTAGGAACTCTCCTACGTCATCCTTGTCACCACCATCCTTAGTTTTGTCTTTGCCATTGCATCTCAGTGGGTCTTTGGCCACCTTGAGTGCATCAGTCGCTAAACCCTTCAGTCGGTAGCAATCCTTTGCTTTGTGGTTCCCCTTTGGGTGCCAGAGGCACGGGCCACTCAGCAAGTCATCCATGGTTGGTTGGTTCATCCGAGGATTCTTCTGAAATTAGTCTACTATATGAACCATGTTGTCAGACTTCCTCTTCTTGTCCTTCTTGGAAGACTTGGGCTTGTCCGACCGCTTCTCCTTGCCTTTCCCTCGAATGTCGACTCACCCGACGTGAACTTGTTAGCGATCTCGAAGCACTCCTGAGCAGTCAAGTTAAGGTCATGATTCCTCCGACCGATTTCCCAGACAAAGTCATCATTGCAGATCCCTCCTTGGAAGGCAGCAATAATTTGTTGGTCTGGGACGTTGGGGATCTCAGACTTGTTAGCATAGAATCGGTTGATGTAGTGGCGAAGAGGCTCATCGGTCTTCTGCTTGATCCAAGTGAGGTCGAAGTGGTTTCCTGGTCGGTTGCAAGTGGCTTTGAAACTTTCAATAAGCTTCTTGTTAAGGTCTCCCCAAGAGGTGATTGACTCCTCCGGAAGAGATGTAAGGCATATCCGAACGGCTGGATCATGGCAGACCGGAAGGTAATTTGCCATTATATAGGTATCACCTCCAGCCGACTGAATCGCCATACTGTAGAGTTGTAGCCACTCCCGAGGGTTGGTCTGACCATCATACATTTCTACGGGGACCGTCTTGAACCCTTTTGGCCATCGAGCTATGCAAAGCCTGGGGACGTGAGCCTTGATGCCATCGATTTCTTCATCAGTGGGGGTTGGTGACCGCCTGCACCGGTCTAGAGATGGAGTTGGGCGACGGCGGTGTCACAGATCGACATCATCATGTAGATGTAATCTATTATCATCATCATTATTATCGCACTGATCTCGATCGTCTCGTTGATGTCGGTCGTTGCGGTTGTTTCTTGGAGGAGGGTTTTGCCGGTCTTCTCGCCGGTCGTCCAGTCGGTCGTTCTGTCGGTCATCCCACCGGTCGTCATTTCTCCAATCATGGTGCTCCTCCTCGTAGCGACGGTTGTCCCCAGCGCGTTCTTTGTAGTGGGAATAGATGGTATCTCGTCCATCACGAATACTGAGAGAGTTTCTTAGATCTTCATGCCTATGCCGACCTCGTGAAGTTGCATGGCTAGAGCTTGTTACCGACTGTGATCTATCCTTGGCAGCGTCCTGAGCTACAGCAGCCTTGAGCATAGCCACCGCCTTCAGCATCGCAGGGGTCTGATAGTTTGCATCATCCATTAAAGTGTTGAGCAACGTTTGAGCCCCGGTGATGTTGTTTTGAGGGGTGTCATACACCTTGATGCCATCCACTTCAATGTCTGGCCCAAGATCCAGTTGGCGCACATGGCGTGATCCACGTGACCCTCTTGGTCGACGGCGGTGACCGACCGATAGGTCATTCTTTGGAGGGTTATCGTCTCGTTGACCTTCTTCGGCTGGTTCTTCTGTGTGGCCATCATCTTCATGGCCGTCTTCTAGGTCATCCTCCTCGTCCTCGACCCCTGAAGGATTTCCTTCTATATCAACCATGTTGGCTGTAAGGGGGTAGGAATAGGTTGATCTGACCGAGCCCTCATCAAAGGACCGAAGCGACTTTGAGTCATTCATTAAGGATGGATCTACTTCATCAAATCGGAGTGGGACCAACGCGGGGTTAGATCAGACAGGCTTGATGATCGTGCCATAGAAACGGCTGCGAGCGAGTCGGATATGTGCTTTTTCAGACCTAAGGCTCCGTTGTCGCCGACCGTGAAGTCAAGTGATCCGAAGGAGATCTTGAAGTCTAGTGAATACTGAATGACGGTAATTTCGGCCATCGCAGTCGACAGAGAATCACAGCGAGCCTTGTCCCCTACCTAGTGCAACAACTATCAAAGTTTGACCTCAGCAGTAAATATATAGGGCTACATCGAGACTAAGAACTATGATGGTTAACACAAGACGCCGATTTAGATAGGTTCGGGCCCCCTCGATGAGAGTAAAAACCCTACATCCTATGTTTGTGGTTTGTATTGCTTGTAATCTGATGTCCCTCGATGGGGGTACCCTGCCACCTTATATATCCGTTCGGTAGGGGGTATATGAAGAGTCCTACTCGTAATCTAGAAGGATTTACATAGAAAGTCTATCTCTAATTGCCTTGCGCTCCAAGCCGATTCGGTCAGATTCCTTGTTGATGAAGTATGCGGTCAGCTATGGACTTAAGCATATCTATGGATACCCGTAAGGCAAGTATCCCATAGCTGTCACCACCTTTCACCTACCACACAGCCCGTGGGGACGAATGCAAATCCAGCTAGCGTTAACTTAAGCACCGCGCCTACGGCTTCACTAGATATTCTTCTGTTGATCAAGCAAAAGAATAGTCGGGAAATAACCAAGTCTAAATCTCAGTAAGAACTAAACTTAATTAAATCCTAGCCGGGAAACCCGTGAACTACGCAACAATGTTTCTTCCCATAATTGCAACTTAAGGAAACGACTAAGTTAAGATAAATACTTGACAAGATATAAAGGGAAGATAATTATATTAATGAAGGATAAGTCTTACAAAGGAGAAAAGATGCAAGAGAGCTCATACCAAGACTTCAAGACGATTCCGGAATCCCGAGCGATGCTCTCGACTAGACTCTAACTCCCGACTAACTACCCGAATTCTCCACTATTTATAGGTGGCGATGGGCCGGGGGGATTTGTAGGTGAAGAAGAGTCAGTAGGCAAAAGTCGGTCCGCCAGGCGGCGGGCAAGGTCGAGCGGCCACGTGTGCCCGGCGGCGGCCTAGGCCGGGTGGCCCTCGGATCATGTCGGTTCGCGATCGACTCCTCTCGGACGACTTAGATTTGATCCCGAAGTCGGTTGTTTGGTCGGTTCCCATCGACTTCTTCACTTTGGGGCCGGTAGGCCTCTTGGGCCTAGTGGGCTGGCAGCCTCTGGGTGTCAACCCAGGTCGAGCGGCGGGCTTGGCCTGGTGCCAACCCCCTTCGGGTCGCCTCGTGACTTCTCCTGGTTAGGCCACTTGTTGGCCTCTTTTCCTTAGCCATATTTCATCACTTTTGGTGCAGTAGGAGAAAACGGCATCATGGTGGAGTGTTTTGCAGAATCGCCCAGGTCCTATAATCAGCATGATAATGAATCCGCTTTGATCAGCTGGGTGGCTGATTTTAGCCTTATACGACCCTGTCGGTCGAGTCCTGATTTCAGCCATTATGACCCTATTGGCCGGGTCCTGATTTGAGCCGTTATGACCTTGTCGGCCGGTGGAAAATGGCTGCTTTGCAGTAGTGATCAGCCGACGGGGTGTTTCTTCATGTTTTTGCATATTTTGGCCCTTTTATACCTGCAAACACATATTTCACCGAAACACGTGGAACTTTATTAGTTTAAGCCAATATTTATTAAACTTTTTGATGAGGACATCACCATGCTGGATATGCGCATATCATGGCCTTCCATAAGTTACAAGTCATCACCAACTCGGTCGCCGCATTCGTCTCGGATTCAGCCGACACCCCTTCACAGTTTTGATGATATCTCCCACATCCGACGTCCAAACAAGGCATTCTTTAATGCGTTGGAAAGGGGAAGACAACACCGTCATTTTATTTCTGGTCCTAGCTTTATAAGGGTCGTGAGTCATGATGTGTGACCATGACAAGGTGCTGCACCACCTATTTTGGGCCAACTTGGCCATGTATCGTGTCGGGCCTTAAGCCCATGTTGTGGGCGCCCCCCCCCCCTGGTCGCCCCCAACCCTAGGACGCCCCTCTTTCCTACATAAACTCAGTAGCTAGCGTCTTTTAGTTTTGGGTTTTGTTTAGTTCAGTTTTCCAGAGAGAAACTTGATCGAATTATTGTAACTGTGGCGACAAGTCCTTTTACAATAATCTAGGACCCCTGTTCTTGTTCTACACCACTATGGCGATTAGTCCTTTTGTGTTCGGAGCTTGAACCTTTTCTTGTGATTTGCTTCATCCATATTTGTAATTTCAGATTGCGTGTTTATCCTCTCTTGCTTGTGTTCTCGATTTCGCTTGTAGGAACAATCAAGTTGTGCTTGATGTAACGGTTGCGGGGTTGGATTGTGTCTGATTCAAGCCGGGTCGTCGACGTCGAGTTCTCCAAATTCGAGTTTATCCCATTACCACTCGGAAGATCGAGCCATATCTACATCAAGTGGTATCAGATTCTAGGTTCCCCGTGAGGTATTATCGTGTTCTTTCATTTAGATTCGTTTGTGTTCATCACCTTTTGTCCACAAAAAAGCCTACAAAAAAATATTTCCCCACCATCCCAGACATTGTTTAGCCTTTGCATAATTTAATTTCAGAGTCCATAGTGTTGAGTTTGTGTCCTAGTCGAGTTCAGTTGCTGGTTTGAATTTGTGTTTTGATTCGGTTTGTGTTTTGATCTCCACTGCACACCACCATCACCATCGTGTTTTCCATTGGATTCACCATCGTGTCACCTACCCACCACACCCACAATCTGTTGCCAACAAAAAAACCCTACCCGATTCTGTCCCCCCCCCCCCCCTCACCCCTCAAACCCTATCTTGACATACCTTCGGTAAAACAGACATAACTTTTCGCTCGTTGCTCCGATTTGGCTGAAATTTTTATAGCAGATTCTTGACTCAAAGTTGAGGTGACCCACATTCGGCTCCTCCCTGTGTTCCCTCGTGAAAAATTCAAAAAGAATCATGAAAAATAGAAAAAAAATTGTCAAGTCTAAAATAGCGCTTTTGGTAAAACTTTGTGATTTTGCCTACCCTTTGTTTTCCCTCTATTTGAGTTGAAACTTCTTGTGGTCCCTTCCTTTGTATTCCTCTATCATAGAAAAATAGTGAAAAAATCATACAAAAAAAAACAAGATTTTGATTCGCGACCCCCCCCCCCCCCCTTGAAAATTCTAAGTCTGTGAAGTCTGTTTTGATACTTGCTGCCTTTGCCATTGTTCTTGCTGTCACAATTGTTTTTGAACACGATTCTTCTACCAACAATTAGGACACTACTTTGTACATTTATTTAGTGCTACTATCTGTTATTGAATTATGTTCCACTGACATACATATTAGCCTTCCAAGCTATACATATTGCATCACAGGTCTCTTTTCCTTGCAACTGTTACACCCAAGTTTGACTACAGATTGTGTCGACCTGTTTGCCTTTGGTAAGAACACTTGCAAGATTGTGATACATTGCTTCTGATATTGTTTCCACATTCTACACCCTCTGCTGCCTGCTAGTTGATAGGGCTAATCCTTTTGTTTAGTCTTGTCTTTTGCTTCTAACCATGTCAGAGAAAGGGAAAGGGATACCTGGAGAGTCGGAGTCCCCTACAGACTTCAATGATTGCGTGTCCAAGGTTGAGCTAACAAAGCTTCTTGCAGACCAGCGTACATTCATAGAAACGAAGTTTGCCGAGTTGATGGGTCACATCAACACTGTTGCCCACCGAATTGAGGATGTTGAACGATGACCTCCACCTCAACGAGCTGTTGATGATGATGATGATTTGGACCGTGATGTAAACCGTCTTCACCGTAATCGATACGGTATGGGAGGTAATAACAATCGTGGTAATACTGATACTTTTGTTAAGCCCAAATTTAACATACCACCTTTTGCTGGTAGTGTTGATCCTGAAGCATACTTAGATTAGGAACTTGCTGTTGAACAGAAATTTAATTCTCATTTAGTTCCTGTTGAGCATAGAGTTAGACTTGCTACTAGTGAGTTTATAGGTTTTGCTCTCTTTTGGTGGAATGATCTTTGCAATACTAATGCTGCTATACCTGCCACTTGGCCTGTTTTGAAAAAACGCATGAAATCTCGTTTTGTTCCTCCTTATTACCAACGTGATTTATGTTTGAAATTACAATCTTTGACACAAGGTAGTACAACAGTAGAGAATATTATCAGGAATTGCTTATTGGTTTAGCACGTTGTGATATACATGAAGATGATGTTGAAACTAGTGCTAGATTTTTTGGTGGTTTGAACCATGATATCCAGAATATTGTTGACTATAAAGAGTGGAATAGGTTCAGCCAATTATATCATATTGCTCTTAAGGCTGAACGAGAAGTATAGGGACGCCTTCCACAACAATTTTGCAGGTCCAACACTGCGCAATCTCTCCAGCAATGCACTGGAGTAGAGAACTTGAAGAGTCAGGTTCCTAAGCCACCAGCAACAATTCTTCCACTTGCGCCTATTTCTGAAGCGCAATCGTCTAGTGTGCAGCACCAACACCAGAAGAAGGTTGCTACTTCCGGTGCTAGGAGTGGCTCCTCCACCACCATTATTTGCCACCGCTGCAAGGGCATGGGACATGTCATGAAGGATTGCCCTAGTCGTCTGCTTTCATCGCTACTGCTGATGGGTATGAAAGTTCTAGTGATGTTGAAGATGAATTTGCTCGTATGCCTAACCTTGTTGCAGATTCGACGGAGGAGCAGGAGACTACCGCCATTGATTCCATTGCTGCCACCGCAGGCTTTCCTAGTCTCATTGTACAACGTGTGTTGACCACTCAGGTGGGACAAGAGGAAGAACAACAACGCAACAATTTATTCTACATGTACCTCATTGTCGCGGACCGCCGTGTTCTCACCATCATTAATACTGGGAGCTGTAACAACTTGGTAAGTTCTAATTTGGTAAGCAAACTTGGCTTGACCACGCATGCACTACATCAGCCCTACCACATCAAATGGTTCAACAATAGTGGTACGGCACACGTAACTCGATCAGCGCGCATACACTTTTTAGTAGGTTCTTATCAAGACTCTGCTGATTTTTATGTTGTACCTATGCAAGCATGTTCGCTTTTATTAGGCCGTCCATGGGAATATGATACGGATGCTGCCCACCATGGTAGAACTAATACATATACTTTCATGCATAACGACAGGAATATTACTTTGCGTCTGTTATTGCCTGCTGATATTAGAAATCATTTTAAACTACTTACTGAAAATACTGAGAATAAACATGATAACAAACAACTTTCTGATGTTAAACATAAGGCTATTCAGTTAAAGGGAGGTGCTTTTCTTGCTATGACATCTACTGTTGTTGAACTTGCTGAACCTTGCTATACTATGCTTTGTCGTGATATATCTTCTATCGATGATCATGTATCTTGTACTTTGCATTCTACTAGTACTAACCTTTTGCAGGAGATTGATGATGAGATGGAGTCGAGGGCGACTCCAATTCAAGAAGGGGAGGATGATGAGGACATCACCATGCTGGATACACGCATATCATGGCCTTCCCCAAGTTATAAATCGTCACCAACTCGGTCGCCGCATTCGTCTCGGATTCAGCCAACACCCCTTCATAGTTTTGATGATATCTCCCATATCCGACGTCCAAACGAGGCGTTCTTCGATGCGTTGAAAAGGGGACGATGACGCCGTCGTTTTAGTTCTGGTCCTAGCTCTAGAAGGATCATGAGTCATAATATGTGATCATGACAAGGTGCTGTGCCACCTATTTTAGGCCAACTTGGCCATGTATCGTGTCGGGCCTTAAGCCCATGTTGTGGGTGCCCCCCCTGGTCGCCCCCAACCCTAGGACGCCCCTGGTTCCTACATAAACTCAGTAGCCACCGTTTTTTAGTTTCGGGTTTTTTTTAGTTCAGCTTTCCAGAGAGATACTTGATTGAATTATTGTAACTGTTGCGACAAGTCCTTTTACAATAATGGAGGACCCATGTTCTTGTTCTACACCACTGTGGCGATTATTCCTTTTGTGTTCAGAGCTTGAACCTTTTCTTGTGATTTGCTTCATCCATATTTGCAATTTCAGATTGTGTGTTTATCCTCTCTTGCTTGTGTTCTCGATTTCGCTTGCAGGAACAATCAAGTTGTGCTTGGTGTAACGGTTGCGGGGTTGGATCGTGTCTGATTCAAGCCGGGTCGTCGACGCCGAGTTCTCCAAATTCAAGTTTATCCCCTTACCTCTCGGAAGATCGGGCCATATCTATATCACTTTGGTATTTACCTTGCATTTCCCGATCGGTTGTTGCCCGATATTGGATTTTATGGGCCACCAACGGTAGGCCGGGTGCCAAGCCCACTAGGTGGCACAACTCGCCGGGCAGCAAGGCCCGTGGGGCAGCAGACTAGGCCGGGTGCCGACCCCCTCCGGGTTGCCCCTTGACTTCTCCCAGTTAGGCCACTTGGTGGGCTTCTCTTCATTAGCTATATTTTATCATTCTTAATCCGCGAGGAGAAAACAACATCATGGTGAAGTGGTTTTTGTAAAACCGGCCAGGTCAGATGATCAGCCTAAAAATGACTCTAGTTAATCAACCGGGTGGCTAATTTCAGCCGTATATGACCCTATCGGCTGATTCCTAATTTTAGCCTAAAAACGACCCTGTTGGCTGGTGAAAACGGCTGTTTCACAGTCATGATCAGTCGACGGGGTGTTTCTTCATGTTTTTCATATTTTGGCTCTCTTATACCTGCAAACACATATTCACCAAAACTTGTGGAACTCATGAGTACAAAGATTATTTTCATTACATTATTAATTAAGATCCAACTTTTTATTGTAAATTGGTAGTCAAAAACAGGAATTTACGACTACCAACACACCCCCACGCTTAGGACTTTGCTTGTCCCGAGCAAAGTAAGAAATGAAGACTGGGAATGAGCAAGATCTAAGGAAATTCTCATCATGCTTTGTATATATATAAAGATTACTCCATGACTCCTTATGCCATAGGGTTTTAGGTGGCTAAATACCTTGTGTTGAAAAGTTGAGAGATGGAACAACATAGAGAAGTCTTACCTTTCTTTTTCCCAAGGAACCTCAATTTTGTTTGCTTTTTTTTCAATAAAAATAGAGCTCTAGATCACGAGTTATTCTCAATTGATGTTCTTGAATTGCTCAATGTGGTTTTGATTCCTCACTTAGGCCAGTGGCCAAATTTTCCCTGTATAGTAAGGCTTATGTGGAGCTCATGGTAGGGAATATCAAGGCCGCATACTTGTATTTCATATATCACTAAGTCAAAAAACCGGACCCAAGGAGGAAACAAGTCATGAATTATGATCAAGCCATGTGCAGAACTATGAAATGTATGGATGGATGATGGACGGCGGGTGCTCCCAAGGAACTTCAATTTTGTTTCTTTTTTCTTCAAAAAAACATAGCTCCAGATCACAAGTTATTCTCAATTTATGCTCTTGCATTGCTCAATGTGGTTTTGATTCCTTACTTAGGCTAGTGGACAAAATTTATTCCGATGTAGCCTTCACCCGGAAGTAATCCATGGTATCGAATCCACGGGGAATGAGAAGTGAAATTCTTTCCAAATCCAATTCTAGTGAACAAAAGAGAAGGATAACAACGGGTTGAGAGGATCCTCCAGCCTTGGCTTCATGTGACAACTTATATCCAAAAAATCATCAGAATCAAATATTTACTCTTGTTTACTTCGGGGGCATAGTCGTCCGAGGTACGGAAAGGGATGAGAAGGGATCTTGGCTAAAACTACCATCAACGCCTACGAGCCCAACCCTGATGTGGTGGAATACAGAGGATAGCTCAGTACTGTCACCACCGAATGACCGACCACACAACCTATGGGGTTGGAGGCAAACTTAGATAATTCTTAAGTCTGTACACCACGTATACATTTACAATTACTACTCTAACCTTGTTAACTAAAGGCAGAGTAACCATAGTCAAATAAAGTAAAAGACTTTATCTAACCTGGACTAAGTGATGAGAACATCACTCCTATGGATACACACAACACTCCTCCAAATCTGGACTTGCAAGGTCCAATGACTAGAGCTCGTGCACGGCGACTAAATTTAGAGGTGAGCTGGTTGCTAAGTTCTTCATCATCTGTCACTTTTGAGAATGGTTTGCTACCTAATGATTATATTGTAATTAGGAACCATGGAGAGGACTAGGAGATGATGGGAGAAATACTTGGAGACGTGGGGGACCAGCAAGGACGTGGAAGCCAAGGTGGAGGCCCAACCAAAACCAACTTCGAGTGTATTTGAGGGCCCAGGACCAGTCTGCACTAAAACGGATGCTCAGGAAGCATACAGACTCAGATTTGGATGTTCTACATATGCATTGAAATATAAGAAGAAGACCTTTCCAATGTCACTGGCCTCATGTCAAAAATTATACGGAGTCATCAGGAATCATTGAAACAAGAGAGGGTCCAGAATCTGTGTCGGTGCTACATGGCCTGTTTTTGTCCTTTGGGCTTTGTATCTAGTTGAGCCCAATTAGGGGCACGTCCATAGGGTCTTGCACGACCCTAGGGTCTTCATATACAGCTGCTGCCGCACCATTAGGGATTGGGTTTTGCTTAGATTATTCTGTTCATAACAATTTCACTGTTTCATCGGTTTGTGAGACCCCAACTTCGTGAGTTTAATCATACATCTGCAACTATGTTGCATTCTTCTTTGTTCTTGCTTCTGTTGTTGATTCACAGGAAGGGATTAACCTTCTCGGCGAGTTCAATCATTCTTGGATGGATGATAACCAGAGGAGACATTATGCTGCAATTGTGGGGTTCAGAACGTGTCGTTCGGAAGACGGATCTATTTGTCTATGGCCTCCACCTTAATCAAGTTTACCAAAACCTTTTGGAAGATCGAGAACCCTTGTTTACATCAAGTGGTAATCAGAGCTTTAGGTGCACCGTCAGGTTCGCACTACCGTTAGTCAAGGACGACTCCACTTCAAGAGGGGGACTATGATGAGGACATCACTCCTATGGATACACACAACACTCCAATTCTGGACTTGCAAGGTCCACTGACTAGAGCTCATGCACGACGACAAAATTTAGAGGTGAGCTCGTTCCTACGTTCTTCATCATATGTCACTTTTGAGAATGGTTTGCTACCTAATGATTATATTGTAATTAGGAACCATGGAGAGGACCAGGAGATGATGGGAGAAAGACTTGGAGACGTGGGGGACCAGCAAGGACGTGGAAGCTAAGGTGGAGGCCCAACCAAAACCGACTTCGAGTCTATTTCGGCGCCCAGGACCAGTCTGCACTAAAATGGACACCTAGGATGCATACGGACTTGGATTTGGACGTTCTACATACAGACGGAAATACAAGAAGAAGGCAATTCCATTACCGCTGGCCTCATGTCAAAATTCGTCCGGAGTCATCAAAACAAGAGGGTCTAGAATCTGTGTCGGTGCTACGTCACCTGTTTTTGGCCTTTGGGCTTTGTATCTAGTTGATCCTAATTAGGGGCGAATCCAGAGGGTCTTGTACGACCCTAGAATCTTCATATACAGCCACCACCGCACCATTAGGGTTCATATTTTGCTTAGATTATTCTGTTCATAACAGTTTTACCGTTTCATCGGTTTGTGAGACCCCAACTTTGTGAGTTTAATCATACATCTGCAATTGTGTTGCATTCTTCTTTGTTCCTACTCGTGTTCTTGATTTGTAGGCAGGGATTAGCCTTCTCAATGAGGTCAATCGTTCTTGGACGGTTGATAACTAGAGGAGACGTTGTGCTGTGATTGCGGGGTTCAAAACATGTCGTTCGGAAGCCGGATTGATTTGTGTCTCGCCTCCACCTTAATCAAGTTACCAGAACTTTTCAGAATATCGGGAACCCTTGTTTACATCACTAAGAACCCATAAAGAAGATATAATAAAGAAAGCTTCAATCAATTAAAGAACAAAAGAATATCTACATGTTACCCGACCGAAGGACGGGGACTCTACTCTTGGTGGAGAATTATCCCCGAGGCACAAGGTGGAGAAGAAGCCGACATCCCCGGCTCCCTCCCAGACTTCTACCACTCACTCTCACTCCCTATTGTAAAACATTTCTGCATCATGATGCTTATTGTTCTCCTCTTCAATTGTTGATCTTTTCTATCGAATTCCCCTCTATTTATATCGGCGATGGGCCGGGAGGCATTTGTAGGTGCAGTGGAGTCGGTAGGCCAAAGTCGGTCCATCGGGTGGCGGGCAAGGCCGAGTGGCCCTGTGATCATGTTGGTTTCCTGACTGACCTTCTCCCGATGGCTAGGATTGCGTCCCGAAGGCGGTTGTTGGGTCGGTTGGCCTTGTTCCTTTGGTTTTTATGTCGGTATGCATGGTAGGCCGGGCGGTAAGCTTGATGGGCCGAATGGCTTGGTAGGCCGGGTGGCAAGCCTGCCAAGCGGCACAACTCACCGGACGGCAAGGCCCGCCAGGTGAAAGCTAGGCCGGGTGCCGACACCTTCTAGGTGGCAAGTCCACTGGGTGACAAGGCCCGCCGGGTGGCACTAGTCACTGGGCGGTGGCCTAGGCCGGGTGTCGACCCCCTCCCAGTCGCCTCTTGAGTTCTCCCGATTAGGCCACTTGGTGGCCTTCTCTTCCTTAGCCATATTTCATCATTCTTAATCCAGGACGAGAAAACGGCATCATGGTGACGTGTTTTTTGCAAAACCGACTAGGTCGGATGATCAGCCTAAAAAACGACTTCGGTTAATCAGCTGGGTGGCTGATTTCAGCCGTATATGACCCTGTCGGCTGGTTCCTAGTTTCACCCTGAAAACAACTCTATCGGCTGGTGAAAACGGTTGTCTCACTGCCGTGATCGGCCAACATGGTATTTTCACATGTTTTTGCATATTTTGACCCTATAGCACCTGCAACCACATAGTTCCCCAAAACTTGTGGAACTCATTAGTACAAAGATTATTTTCATTACATTATTAATTAAGATCCACCTTTTTATTGTAAATTGGTAGTCAAAAACGGGAATTTATGACTACCAACACACCCCCACGCTTAGGACTTTGCTCGTCCCGAGCAAAGTAAGAAATGAAGACTGGGAATGAGCAAGATCTAAGGAAATTCTCATCATGCTTTGTATATATAAAGATTACTCCATGACTCCTCATGCCATAGGGTATTAGGTGGCTAAATACCTTGTCTTGAAAAGTTGAGAGATGGAACAACACAGAGAAGTCTTACCTTTCTCAATTGATGCTCACGAATCGCTCAATGTGGTTTTGATTCCTCACTTAGGCTAGTGGCCAAATTTTCCCTATATACTAAGGCTTATGTGGAGCTCAAGGTAGGGAATATTAAGGCCGCATACTTGTATTTCATATATCACTAAGTCAAAAAACCTGACTCAAGGAGGAAACAAGTCACGAATTATTATCAAGCCATGTGCACAATTATGAAATGTATGGATGGATGATGGACGGTGGGTGCTCCGTTTGGAGTGATATCTCTCTCTTCCATTTGATTTATATTTCTTTACATGGGCTATTTTAGCACTCATGATTTATTTTTTTATTTCTTTTTTTTCAAATAGCTTTATAGCCCATATCTCTTTTGGAATGATTGTTGGAGAGAGATCAACAAATATAGTGGAGGACTTTATTCAATGAGTGGATTATGGGGATGATGGATAGGAACTTCCAGTGTAGAAGTTCCAACATATGGAGTGGTTCAGGTGTGCACATGAACTTGACAAATAACACATAACAAGCATCTCACAAGGGTCACAACAATTTGACAAAGTTCAATGAAAATAGAAGTAGCAAATGCAATAGGTTTTTAGCAAGATCATCATCTAGCTTTGGTAGGAATAAACTCATCATTGAAAAGATTGTGAGTCTGGAGTTCTCATTTATATGCTTTTGAAAATTAAAAATCAAGGAAGTTCGCTTGGTTCCAAGATAGCTTAAGCTCTCTACAGTCATATCACATCTACCAACAATTTAGACAAGGTTTTCTATGCAATGAGGATTTCCCAAGGGCAATAAAAGAAAACAAGGAACAATCTTTATATATCAAGCATGAATGAGAAGGAAGTTATATTTTAGTTTCCATTTATCATGCTTGCCGAAAAAAAATCAGTTCATAGAAAGACATGAAAACAGCAAGGGGTAGGTGATACGAGGAATAATGAATTAGTTGTTGTTCTTTCATACCTTGTCCTCTTGTTCCTTTTGATCTTTAACCTGCAAAGGTTAGCTAACAAAATACCCGAAAGAACAAGCCAAAAGTTGTGCCATTATTATTGTCGAGTAAATTTTATTGTTTAGAAGGAACAAAGAGCTTTTTTCAAATGAAAAATTAACGAATCCTAGTAAAGGAAAACGCAACGGGTTACCTCTTGTTAGTACTTATTTAAGGTCGTAAGTTTGACCATGGGAGCACTAGTTCATATTCTAGCTTGGGTTGGCAATGTGGCTCCCGCCATCACCAAACATTAATTAATCATTGCACAACTAAGGCATATGACATGGATACCGGTATTTGCAATGTTTGTGTTAAACAAAAGTATGTACAACCGCCCCTTTGAAATTACTATGTCTAAATGGGGTAGAGCGGCTGTAGGCCTCTTGTGTACCACCACCATAAATCTTTGTTCTGGTGGGAAAATTTTTGTGTGAGTGAGGAGTATACGAAATTTCCAAAGTACGACTCCTTGGCATGGTGGGAGAATTCCATTTTGACTCTAAATTTGAAGCCTCATGAATTTCTATGGACCAAACTTTGTATTGCCCTTCATGCTTCATAAATTGATCATGTTCAAAGTTTTCCTTCTGTAGATCATCCTTTGGTTGCTTCGGTACCTCTTTTCCATAGATAGATGATAGCCTTGCGGCGCCTCCATTGGGTAGAACATGGATCCTTGGAGGATTTACGAGGATTGGTGCTGGATGGCAAGGCCTATGTGGTTCAAGGATTGGTGTAGTATTGGTCGATGAAGCGAAGCATGGCTCATGGTCTTTTCTCTCAACTTTTGCCACATGGTTCAAAACTGGCTTTTTAGTAGCAATTGAAGGTGTTTTGCGATGGGTGGGTCGGGTAATATGGTTGATAACATCCCATGCATCTTCTATGCTTTTTTCTATGGAAGGGACCTTGAGAGCATTTGTTCAATAGCTTGGCACTCCTTTTGTGAAGACCATGAACAAAATAGGACAAGAGCCTTTCTAGTGGAGTGTCAAGGCTAGGACCACTAAAGACAAGGGAAATAAACCGACCCCAACAAGCTTCTATGGGTTCTTCATCCTCTTGCTTAATGTTTTTGATATTTGTCATTATACGACAAAGCTTTTCATGAGGAAAAAGACTCTCACAGAAATGGTACTTTAGTAGTTCTCATAGACCTTTCAAGGGATGTGGTGTTTCAATGATATACCACTCCCTATCATTGATGAACTTTAGGTACCAGTCTTTGGCACGACCATCTAATGAGTAG
The DNA here is from genome assembly GCA_032690845.1 of Eleusine coracana subsp. coracana. NCBI lineage: Eukaryota > Viridiplantae > Streptophyta > Magnoliopsida > Poales > Poaceae > Eleusine > Eleusine coracana. Next base: position 46,416,253 of record CM064426.1, on the reverse strand, counting down.
AAAAGGAGCCTCCACATGAGCTCTTCGCGTAACAATCCAGTATTTAGGAAGGTGGAGCAAGTCTCCTAAAAATTACAAAGATGGGCAAAGGGGTCATCATGACTTTTCCTAGTGAAGAGGACCGCTCGAACCTTAACTATGAGGTTTGGGTATAAATCAAAAAATAGAGCACCATTTTTGTTTGAAAGACACCTTTCTATGATTCTAGTCCATGGTGCATTAGGAAGATCAAGGATAATTGGACCACTAATATAAGGGGAGTTCTGGGAAAGTTCCTTGGCATCCATTATAGGGAATTGTGATGACTGCTTGAACTATTCTTGCCTCTTTTCAAAAGAAGGATTTAGCTACGGATCACCTTGTTTCCTATTGTGGTCCAGTCCACTACACTCTTCTTGATTAACATTGGTTCTCTTCACGCATTCCATGTTACAAGTGTTTCTGAAATCCAAAAAAGGTTCATCATCGAGTTCAAAGGATTGAGGTGGGAGAAAGTGTGTGTCTTCTTCTACAACATCAGTGTGTTGTGAGTGCAGTGAGGCTATCATAGGAGCTTTGGCCTTTTTTGGGAGACACTTGTCTTCTATTTCTTTGGATTGGCTAGAAGTTTGGATGCTTTGGTTGGTAGGTTCTTGGGAGATGGATGGCTCATTTGCAAGATTTTGGGTGATTTTGCTTAGGATCTCCATTTCTTCTGATGGTGTTGTGAAGGAAAGCACCTCTGGCCATTGCATTTAAATAATTTGCACTTTCGGACCTTAGACCAAAGAAAAAGTGTTGTAGCCTTATAGGCACCTCTATACCTAAACATACCTCTGTTTTGGTGCAGGATAGGAACCTTTCCCATGATGTTGCTAGTGATTCATGGTCTTGTTGCTCAAAATTGATAACCTTTTTCCTTAGAGCAACTATCTTATAGTGAGGAAAATGTTTGCGCAAAATATACTCTCTTAAGGTGGACCAAACTCCATCTACTTCACCTACATGGTTAAAATACCATGTTTTCGCTGCCCCGCCTAATGAAAAATGGCAAGAGTGGAGCAACAAAGCTCAAACTATTGTAGTTGAGTATATGGATTTTCATTTTTTGCCCCTATGAATGGTGTATTCTGAATCAGAAGTACGAGATCTGGATGAATCTCATAGCTCGAGGCTGTGATTGAGAGTGATGAGGGTATGGGTTCTAGGAATTCACTCCTAGGGGCTGAGAAGTCACAAAGGGATGGGTGATTCATGGAAGGAAAGAAAATAAGTGAAGAAAAAAAGGAAAGGTAAAAGGAATTGGGTTTGGATAAATGTCAGCTACCAATCCCTGGTAACAGCGCTAGAAAGCTTGTTGGCAATCCTTATGCCAAACTGAGAAATCTGCAAGCGTACGGATGCCGATGTAGCCTTTACCCGGGAGTAATTCAAGGTATCGAATCCACGTAGAACGAGAAGTGAAATTCTATCCTAATCCAATTCTAGTGAACAAAAGAGAAGGATAACAATGGGTTGAGAGGGTCCTCCAGCCTTGGCTTCATGTGACAACTTATAACCAAATAATCATCAGAATCAAATATTTACTCTTGTTTACTTCGGGGGCATAGTCGTCCGAGGTACGGAAAGGGATGAGAAGGGATCTCGGCTAAAACTACCATCAACGCCTACGAGCCCAACCCTAATGTGGTGGAATACAGAGGATAGCTCAGTACTGTCACCACCGAATGACCGACCACACAACCTGTGGGGTTGGAGGAAAACTTAGATAATTCTTAAGTCTATACACCATGTATACATTTACAATTACTACTCTAACCTTGTTAACTAAAGGCAGAGTGACCATAGTCAAATAAAGTAAAAGACTTTATCTAACCTGGACTAAGAACCCATAAACAAGATATAAATAAAGAAAGCTTCAATGGTTAAATGAACAAAAGAATGTCTACATGGACGGGGACTCTACTCTTGGTGGAGAATCATCCCCGAGGCACAAGGTGGAAAAGGAGCCGACATCCACGGATCCCTCCCGGACTTCTACCACTTACTCTCACTCCCTAATCTAATATATTTCTGCAGCATGGCGCTTGTTGTTCTCCTCTTCAATTGTTGATCTTTTCTGCCGAATTACCCCCTATTTATAGGTGGCAATTGGCCGGGAGGCATTTGTAGGTGGAGTGGAGTCGGTAGGCCAAAGTTAGTCCATCGGGAAGTCGGCAAGGCGAGCGGCCCTTGGATCATGTCAGTTTCTTGACCGACCTTCTCCGATGGAGAGGATTGCATCTCGAAGGTGGTTGTTGGGTCGGTTGGCCTTTTTCCTTTGGTTTTATGTCAGTAGGCGTGGTAGGTCGAGCGATAAGCTTGATGGGCCGAATGTCTTGGTAGGCCGGGTGGGAAGCCAGCTAGGCAGCACAACTTGCCCGGCGGCAAGGCCCACTGGGCGGTGGACTAGGCCAGGTGACGACCCCCTTCGGGTGGCAAGCCCGTCGGACAACACAACTCGTAGGGTGACAAGGCCTACTGGGCAATGGCCTAGGCTGGGTGTTGACCCCCTCTCGGTCGCCCCTTGACTTCTCTCAGTTAGGCCACTTGGTCGCCTTCTCTTCCTTAGCCATATTTTAGCATTCTTAATCCGAAACGAGAAAATGACATCATAGTGAAGTGTTTTTTTTTTGCAAAACCGGCCGGGTTGGATGATTAGCCTGAAAAATGACTCTAGTTAATCAGCCGTTTGGCTGATTTCAGCCGTATATGACCCTGTCAGCTGGTTCCTAATTTCTGCCTAAAAACGACCCTAGTTAACCAGCCGGGCGGTTGATTTCAGCCATATATGACCCTGTCGGCTGGTTTGTGATTTCAGCCTAAAAACGACCCTGTCGGTTGGTGAAAATGGTTGTTTCACAGCCGTGATCGACCGACATCATATTTTCACATTTTTTTTTTTTTGCATTTTTGGACCCTACAGCACCAGCAACCACATAGTTCACCAAAACTTGTTGAATTCCTGAGTACAAAGATTATTTTTATTACATTATTAATTAAGATCCACCTTTTTATTGTAAATTGGTAGTCAAAAAAGAGAATTTATGACTACCAGCAACTGTTAAGATGAACCAAGCTCAAACCACTCCCGTCAAGATGAACCAAGCTCAAATCACTTTGTCATGATGAACCAAGTTTGAACAACTATGTAACACGTGAAGGAACACAAACAAACACACTTTGATTCCGTTGTAGCATTCTTGATCCACTCTGTTAAGATGAACCACACTCGAACACCCTATTATGACGAACCATGCTCAAACTAGTCCGTTAAGATGAACCATGTGTGAACACCCCATTACGATGAACCACGCTCTAACCACTCCGTTAAGAGGAACCAAGCTTGAACTACTCCATTAAGATAAACCAAGCTCAAACCACTTTGTTAAGATGAACCAAGCTCGAACTACTCTGTTAAGATGAACCAAGCTCAAACCACTTTGTTAAGATGAACCAAGCTCGAACGACTCCGTTAAGATGAACGAAGCTCAAACCACTTTGTTAAGATGAACCAAGCTCGAACTACTCCGTTAAGATGAACCAAGCTCGAACCACTTCGTTAAGATGAACCAAGCTCATACCACTTCCTTAAGATGAACCATGTTTGAACAACTATGTAAGACATGAAGGAACACGAACAAACATAATCTGATTGCGTTGTAGCATGCTTGATCCACTCCGTTAAGATGAACCAAGCTTGAACCACTCTATTAATACAAACCAAGCTTGAACCACTCTGTTAAGATGAACCAAGCTCGAACCACTCCGTTAATATGAACCAAGCTTGAACCACTCCATTAAGATGATCCAAGCTCGAATTACTTTGTTAAGATGAACCAAGCTCGAACCACTCTGTCGAGATGAACCAAGCTCGAATCACTTTGTCATGATGAACCAAGTTTGAACAACTAAGTAAGATATGAAGGAACACAAACAAACACACTTTGATTGCGTTGTAGAATGCTTGATCCACTATGTTAAGATGAACCAGGCTTGAACCACTCCATTAAGATGAACCATGCTCGAACACTCCGTTACGGTGAACCATGCTCAAATGACTCCGTTAAGATGAACCATGTGTGATCACTCCGTTATGATGAACCATGCTCCAACCACTTTGTTAAGATGAACCAAGCTTGAACTACTCCATAAAGATAAACCAAGCTCAAACAACATTGTTAAGAAGATCAAACTCGAACTACTACGTTAAGATGAACCAAGCTCAAACCACTTCGTTAAGATGAACCAAGCTCGAACCACATTAGGATGATCCAAGCTTAAACCACTTCATTAAGACGAACCAAGTTTGAACCACTAAATAAGACGAGAAGGAACATAAACAAACACATTTTGATTGCATTGTAGCATGCTAAAACAACTTAGTTAAGATAAACCAGTCTCGAACGACTCCGTTGAGACAAACCTAGCTCCAACAGGACCATTAAGATGAACCAATGTAAGCTTTATGACCATTGATGGAGGGATCCCCAATGTATGAATGTTTTGGTGATAGATTACAACTTTGAAATTGTGGGCTAATATCTACACGAGTGTTGTCTATGTAGGAAACATCTCTAAACTCAACTACTAATCATATGGATGATGGTTTACTTGGCAATGGATGAAAATGACCACAACCATGGAGGCTTGTAAGATTGATGGAGCCCAAGGGTTGATGGAGATGGATCAAAGCTGAGGACAAGCTATGGAGCAAGTGTTTGGAACACTTGTCTAGTTATTAGGGCTATGATCCATAGAAGAACCGGACTATCAAGGGGGTCTATGTCATTTCACTTAGGTCATGTCTAATCGGTGATGTGCATGGATGCTCAGTGAAATCACAGGGACCAGATGATAGTGGAGAAGTCAAGGAGCTGTTCGGAGGAACCGGGAAACAAAGTAAAGCAAAGACGATGAGTTCTACCTTCTGAACATAGTGACCGGACAGAGGGGTCAGTGGTGACCGAACTGTATGGTCACTAGGTGAAGTTGTTTGAGACTTAAAATGAAGCAGCGAGGAATCTGACTGTGCAAGAGCTATAGAGACCGAACGGTACAGTCAGGTGACCAAACCATATGGTCAGTGCAGCTGAGGATTAGGGCAGAGAGGAAGCCACGCAAAGATGTTTCTAGACTGGAGAGAGAAATGGACCGGACGGTCCGGTCAACTAACTGTACGGTCTGGTCAGTATAGAGGAGTTGTCTGGACATAGCAGCCAATGGCTCTAGGAGCCGTTCTAGAGAGACCGAATGGTCTGGTCTGGCAGTGACCGGACAGTCTGGTCATTGGGTCCAGAAAGGCAACTTCGTGAAGCAACGACTAGTTGGAGGTTGGGAACCTATATAACTTTGTTGTTGGGGTCTTGTAGACCTCTCTTGGCCTGTGAAATTGCTAGGAGCATTTAGTGAGAGCCAAGAGGAAAGGAGGAGAGCACTAGGAGGAGATATTGCATATCTTGAGAGTGCTGGTGAGAGTAAGTTGAGCATTGATGCATATCTCACGCTAGGATGTCCTTGAGGATATGATCTAAGTTGTTACTCTTCGTCTATGGTGAGACCTAGACCGATTAGGTGTCGCTGATTGAGCCTATCGTGATTGCTTGTGAAGGTCATGTGACACCCCAGGTGTCTCACTTTCATTTAACCAACATGAAGAGCTTAGATCATGAACAACATAGCATGAAATAATAAGACTCACTCTCATTTTAATTAATTCTAGGCAAATAAAAATCCTGCAACCATGTTATTCAAGCAATTGAAAAATTTCAATACAACTCATGCCAAATAAATTCATCATCAGTTTGGTAATAATAAAATAGAATATTATGAATTTATTGGGCATTTTATCTGCTTGGCAAGACCCTTAATTAATTAATTGATTCTTAAGTAACTAATTAATGCATTTAATAAAATCTAAAAATATGTTTATGGAAATTTCAAATAAAATTTACCAGAGTATTTCCCACCATTTAAATAGCCAGCCCACCAATTTTCACTAATTTAGGAAATCCCTAGCTATTTTATTTTGATTTATTAAAAACCAGCTTTGACCAGGGACTTGTTTGTAAGAAATCTAAAACTCCATGGGCTGCAGCGCAAAATCCTTTTTCTTCTCCCTCCCGTTGGCGTAGCAGGAGCAGAGCCCCATCGCCGGCGCACCGCCCGGGCCGCTTTCACCCCACCTCGAGACTCCACGAGCTACAGCCGCCGTTGACCCCTCTCTGCCTCCGCCCTGTCCCATCCTGCTACCTTCGGCCCCGCGCTCGCCCAACGGCCTCCGCTTCCCCTTCTCCTCTCTACACTCCACTGAGCCGCATGACAAGCATTCAACTCCCGTCGTTTCTCCCGTTCTCGCTTACCCACTTGCTTCTTTCCCTCCGCGCGACAGCAAAGCACTCCCGAACCCACTCACTCTCGCGCTCACTCTTCTCTCTCTCTCTCTCAATTTTGCTCTCTGCGCTCTGTTTCTCCCCGCCATTACCGCACCAAGATCAAGCTTGCATTGCCACTACTCCCGCTACCTCCCGAGCCAAGCCATAACCATTAGCAGCTATGCACAATTACCCTTCCGCTTTCCCCGTTCATCGCTCGATCAATCTCCACGTGAGCTCGAACTAATTTGAATAAAACCGAAACACATCACTCCGGCGAGCTCCTCCGCTGCTGTCCCAAATTCTTGGTCTCTGTCACCAGAAATCACCATTCCCCGGCCGCTGCCCCTGCTCTGCCGAAACTAGGCCGCCTCGCCGATGAGCACGGCCTCCAGCTCCTCCTTGAAGCACGCCGACTTGATGCCAAGCCTCTCCGAGTCGCCGTGAAGCTGTAGGAGCAAACCCAGACTGATTTCCTCCTCTGGAGGCGAAGCGTGACCTCACCGAAGACCACCTCTCCGTCGCTTCTCGCCAATGACCACCTTCCGGTGAGCCTCCGTCCTCGTAAACTTCCCTAACGTGTTCGCCTCAACGTACGACGTCATGATTTTAGTCCCGCGGCAAGCTTACACCCTGCGCAGCCGCCGGTAGTGAGCCGTCCGGCCGCGCGCCGCCCCGCTCCGACGTGCCTACTGGTTGTCCTCCTAGCGCCTACATGGCCACCACGTGGATCTGACCTGGCACCCACGTGGCTCCGACATGGAAACCCCTTAAACCAGAAATATGTCCAGAAATTGCCAGAAAATGCTAAAAACTTTGAAAACTCCTAGTAAATCGAATTTAACTCGAATGAAGCCCAAACAAAATTTGTTAGGTTCACCTTGAAGAGCTCTATTTTAGTAAAATGATAAATCTTAGCCTCTGTTCATGTATTTTTGTTAATTTATTAAATTGTGAAAACACAAATTAATTCACCTGGAATTCTAGGGATGAATTTAAATCTTGATTTTTGGCATGCTTAGTAAATACATAATCATCTATCACCACAAATTTTGGTTTGGCAAAATGTGCATTATTTTGGGCTCTAGAAATTATTTAGTGTGCTTACTTAAATTAATTCTAGTAATTATTTTATAATTAATTGGCCCCTGCCACATGGCACAAGAATCACTCACACAAGTCTCTATGCCCAGTAAATTACACAAGTCCAGAAACCTAAGTTTACTTAATTAAATTAAATTAAATGCTCATACCACTATTTTACTTTAATAAATGCTAGTAATTAGAGTAATTATATCCAGAGGTTGTAAATTGGTAAAAAATACAATTCATCTATGTCCCTGTTCATGATAAATCACTTAAGATCAGAATCGGTTGGTTACTATTTTAATTGCTTAATTATTCTGATGGACTATAACAACCCTAAATAAATGATTAACACACATAAAATGATGAAACTCTAATTTGTCTCTTTGAAGCATATGGCTTTGAGAACATTAAAGCATATGACTTCGAGAACATAATAATAATGAATTGACATCAAAAGACAATGTGCTTGCATGTATCATATCATTGCATATAACGGTATTACGACAATACCGATGACACCTTTGTCACCATATAGGCAACGACAACCATGAGCCTGAAGAGGACCAGAAGGTTACTGAGTCTCAGGAACACGAGGTTGAAGTCGCTAACACTAGTGTCAATCCAGGCAAGCCCCGGTTTACATTCGCCTGTTTCATAAAGTTTGCTAGTTTTCAATATTACTAATGTCTGTGATTATTGTTGCATTAGGTCATAGGAGTTGATTGGAACCCACTTTGCATGATACCTAAATGACCTACGCCACTGTCATTAGAACTTTGGTAGTATCGGTACTGTGTCGCTATGCTTAGTAATTGCTAGACTCGGTAGATATCATTAATAAGAAATGAACTTGACCACTGGAATGAGAATTAATAGATGAAGTTTATTTTGATGTTACGACCGGGCAGGGATGATGCATGTGTAGGTTTGCAGCAACACATGGGTGTTGACTGCGGTAGCCCTGCCTTGTCGAATCTAGGACCCATCCATGGTCGGCCTCTTGGTCAAGTATTGAACAGTACCGAATGCATGCTAGTCTATGGGCACTAGTAAACCGATGTAGCATTAACGCGGCAATAAGGACGATACCTAGTACAATGACTCCTATGTTGTACTTACTTATGTATTGCTTTATTATCTTATTGTTGCAACTAAAGTTACATTCTTCTCTACCCAATTAACTTGACGATTAAAACTTGATAGAACTAATAGGTTGCTTAGTGCGAGTCTTTTCCAACAAGCCACCTAATAGAGCCATTGCATACTTAGAAGTCCGACGGGTAAGTCTTGTTGAGTAATTAGTACTCAGGCTTTGTGCCACTGTTGATTTTAGGTAATGAAGAGGTAGAATTGCCTGAGTATGTGCTGCCCTGGGACATGCAAGTCCCTGAGGGTTGGACTGCCCACTGGGAGTCCAACTCACCGCCACAGTATTGATGTGTGTTGCTACAGTGATGGTTCTTCGGGTATGAACCATTACTATGCTGTATCGTCGAGGTCGTAGCTTCTTATCGTGATTTTCTTCCGCTGTTTCCAATACATTCTGAACTTGTAATATTTCGCTACACTCTGAGAACTTATTGATGTAATTTCAACTTAAATTCAAACCAGTGTTGTATTATCAAGTGTCTGTGTTATCAGCACCGTCGGGGCCTCGATCCTTCGGGAAGGGGCGCCACAGCTGGTATCAGAGCCGTGGTCCATGATAATACAACAAATAAATCGTATTTTCGAAAACCACGATGTTACGAGTGAGGATACGTTAGTATTGCCCCTAGTAGATAATAGGGCGGTGAAAAAGCTAACCTAGGTTATGATTGTTTATATTACTTGCATCTACAGCTTCTTCAACGAAGGTACGTGCGTGCTTAACCGACACGCGTGATATCGGTGTCTGTGCTCGTAGGCGGATATGAGACACTGTTGGCTCGTGACTAATCACGGGACGATCCTTTTTCCATGGATCGTTACTAGTAGAACTGTGCTTCTTTTCATAGTTTCTTTTGAATTTGATGTATTGTTTCAGCAATGAATCTTCTGCAGGTACGCTAACACCGTTAGTATAACCTTTAGAATGAATTACGTGTTGAGTGCGGGTCGTCACCACATATTCGTGCCGCTAAGTCTCGGTAAGTTATGATGAGGACATCACCATGCTGGATACGCGCATATCATGGCCTTCCCCAAGTTACAAGTCGTTACCAACTCGGTCGCCACGTTCGTCTCGGATTCAGCCGACACCCCTTCACGGTTTTGATGATATCTCCCACATCCGACGTCCAAACGAGGTGTTCTTTGATGCGTTAGACAGGGGACGATGACGCCGTTGTTTCTGTATTTCATAGCACTATATATGAAATGAATTGTTACTCATGGAACATTGTACTCACTATTGGGTTTATGTTCTAGATGGATGACCATGGTTTTGAGGAGCTTTCGCACGACGAGTGGCGCTACACCACCAGACTCCACCACCGTGGCTTTCCTACACTGTTGTGGGATCTCTTATGCTTGTTGGGCTACGACGAGCCGCCCTCTTACAAGGGCCGCGAGGTCCATCGTCACGGCATGACTCTTGCTGAGGTGCACATCAGCGTGCCCACACACCCGCGCAACCTCGACATGGCGGGTATGGAGAGCACGGTGACTTGTGGAAGCCTCCGTGAGGGCTTGGAGAGAGTCGCCTATAGGGCTCTCACCCACTTCTGCGGGGGCCACACAACAGCGCTCTCTGGGACCCTGTTTGAGATGATCCCCATCTGGCACCAGGCCAACCCGGTCTGGCAGAGGCGCATGAGGCGCATTGGCCATGACAACTACCTGACGTACCACATAGGGTACCACCGTGCATCCTACTACTCCGAGTACCTCCTCAACTTGGATGGGGAGGCTAGCAGCCACAGCAGTATCATACTGGCTAAGGCCAAGCAGGTCTGGGTTAAAAGGAATGACCTGCAGACACAGGTTGACGCACAACAAAGAGAGATTTAGCGGCTGACCGCTGCTCTTGAGGCGAGTGAGACTCACGTTACTGATGTGACTGGACAGCGCGACACCCTCGCGTAGGAGGTTGATAGATGTGGCGTGATTATGTAGCAGCGTGCCAACCACAACGAGCACCTGTAGCATCAGTTGATGGCTGCACAGGACGAGATGGAGCTTATGGGAGAGGATTTAGAGACCCTGGCCCAGGAGAACCAGGGCCTACAGCAGCAGCTTGAGGCAGCCCTTGCACCACCGGCAGCATCGGAGGAGGAGGACCCGTAGGAGGATATGGACGAGGAGTCTGACGTAGACTACAAGGCACCCGCCCGAGGCAGGACCTAGGACGATAATGGTAGACTAGCCTAGTCTCGGTAGTCAGGATCAGTTGGGTAGGTAACTTTTGTCGAACCACGCAAGGTTGTTGTATTTTGGGGTTGATGCGTGAGATGTTTTTGTAACTCGAGCGCCACATATTCCGAGTCATGTATTGAAACTATGATGACTTGCGCTGTGCATTGGGTTTACCATTAGTAGCTATTGTTGTTGCAACAAAGTTAATCATACTCATTGACTCAATCAAAGTACTTTCTTTGTAGATGGCTAAAAACAATGAACAAACACCACAAGGTTGGGAAATTACCGTTGGCCTGGAGTTCACAGGGATGATTCACCTGTTTTGGAGAGTTCTCCAGAGATTCGGATATTACATTCCTCCCACCTATGTTGGCAAGGAATTCCAGGAGCATGGAGTCCCCTCATGTGTCATCCATGTGGCGGTTCCCGCCAACTACTCTGTCATCCCCGCCTGGGAATCTTGGACCCTTAGCGTCACCGGGACAGATCTGCCTTCCACCTGGAATGTAGCTGCATTCAAGGCACTTACTCGGTTCTGTGAAGACCATAAGCATGATGTTGCTGGAACACCCATTGCCTTGCTACCCATTAATGATGTGATGGATTTCGAATGGATGAGGCATGTGGATTTCATCTTTGATCCAAACCACCGCCACCATGATCCTATGCTGCCCATAATAGAGTATTATGGTTTGTCCACGTTCACTTTGTGAACAAACTTGTGCCGGCGATTGGATGTGTTCCATTCTGCATTATGACTTTCTGAGGTCGAAAAGCAAGCTAAAGATGTAGAAATTGCAGAACTGAACCAGCAAATCCAAGCCAAGAATGAAGAGATGGATGCGATTCTAGAAGAACGTGACCAAGCCTTGCAGGATGCAGTGGATTTTGAGCATGACATGATTGAGGCGCAAGATGACTTGAACGCATTCAAGGCTGCCCATCTTCCTATTGAAGGGAATTGGGATGAGATCTTCATAGAGTATGGAGAACAAGACGATGTGGAGATGGCACCTGCCGGTGTTGATGATGAGGAAATGATGGATCTGGAGGAACCAGGAGAGTCTATGGAACAGGAAGAACCGGAAGAGCCAGAAGACTTAGGCTAGGAGTAGATGATTCGCTACCCCTGTGTACGGTCGTGTAGTATATGTATCCCTAGTTCGATGTAGGAGTGTGAATCTTGCAATACCATAACTAGATGACGGCACATATATGCAAGGAACCGTGTGATGATGTCCTTTAACAGCCATGTAGACTGAATTGAATCAATGGAGATGGTTGTCATTCTGAGATTTTACCATACCACTTGCAAATTTATATTTTTGCGCATGTGATTTTATGGAATATTATGAGAACCAACTAATGTGCAACCGTATAAATTGTAGCATGGTGCATACTCGGAACCAGGAAGATCCTAAGAGCTCTCAGCAAGGAGCGAATGTTGAGCCTTCATTAGCTGAAGTCCTGGCCGCTGCACTCAACAGGCAGCAGAATGACTCCGAGCTGCTCCGTCAGTTGGTCGACATCACGACTCACCTGGATGGACGTGGAGATAACCACAACAACTGCAACAACCAGCCCCGTCAGAGCACTTACTCAGAATTCCTGGGTACCCACCCACCCACCTTCGAGCGTGCCAAAGAACTGCTGGACGCGGACCACTGGTTGCGCTAGACCGAGTCTAAATTTGGTTTGCTGGAGTGCACCGAGAACCAGAAGGTGCTGTTCGCCGCCCAACAACTCCATGGTTCTGCTAGTGCCTGGTGGGCCAACTATGAAGCTTCTCTACCCACTAGACACTGCGTGGAATGGAATGACTTCAAAACTGCTTTTCGTGCTCATTTCATCCCCGCTGGTCTCATGCAGAGAAAGTTCCAGGAATTTATGGATCTAAAACATGGAGGGAGGAATGTCCTCCAATATTCCGAAGCTTTCAATCATCTTTCTCAGTACGCCACTAAGTATGTTAATACTGAGGAAAAGAAGAGATACGCATTCTTGCGTGGGATGAATGCCACGCTAAAGGAACGTCTGACTTGGCAGACGACTGGCACATACAATAATCTGGTCAATGCTGCTATTGTCCAGGAAGGCGCTATGCGCCATGTTGAAGAAGAAGACCGCAAGAGAAAGGCCCCTGCTACTGCCTCTGCTGCCCCACAGGCAAAGCATCGCCTGATATATACTTCACCCACTGGACAACATTTCCGGGCAGCACCGCAGCAACAGTTTCAGCGATGATTTGGCCCGAACTACTCGAGATCACCACAGCAGCAGAACTTTCCACCTCGTGCACCTTATCAATAGCAGAACGCTCAGTACCGTGCACCGTATCAGCAACAAGGGAACCCGAGTGCTCGTGCCCCACTGCCTGCTGATCGCGGAGGCAACTATCCTTGCTACAATTGTGGTTGTACCGGCCACTTTGCAAAGAACTGCACTGCACCAAGGCGCAACAACAACAACAACAACAACAACAATCAGCGTCAGAACCAGAGCAGGAATGTGAATGCACCATCACGTGGTGCCTAAATGAACTACACCAATACGGAAGATATCCCTCAGGGCGAACCCGTGCTGACCGGTACGCTCTCGCTCTATCGCCAGCCTGTCCTTGCACTTTTTAATTCTGGTGCTATGCATAATTTCATTAGCCAAGCATGTGTGCAAAAACTTAATCTTCAACCCTAGACTATAGAAAGATGCTACACAATTCGTTCCCCCGCTGGGCAAATTAGTGCCAATCAAATAGTATGCAAAGCCCCTCTGGAAATAAACAAGAAAATCTACCCCACAGATTTTATCATGCTTAGCCACCAGGGAATTGATTTGATTTTGGGCATATTTTGGATGAAAACCCATAGAGCCATGCTAGACATCGAGCCCCGTATCATTCACATCAACTCCCCTTTGCATGGAAAGGACACATTTTCTCTAAACACCAATTCATCGAAAGCCTTGATTGTCCATCACTTGGAAGGGCAGTCGCTCGAGAACATCCCCATTGTTTGCGAGTATCCGGACGTATTCCCCGAGGATATCTCTGGCCTACCACCTGACCGTGAAGTGGAATTTAAGATAGAGCTACAGCCAGGAACTTCTCCGATATCTCGTCGACCCTATATGATGGCCCCGAATGAGTTGGCCGAATTGAAAAAGCAGTTGAATGAGTTATTGGAAAAGGGATTCATTCGCCCAAGCACTTCACCTTGGGGCTGCCCTGCTATTTTTGTGAAAAAGAAGGACAAATCTCTGCGTCTCGTTGTTGATTATCGACCTCTCAACGAAGTTACCATCAAGAATAAATACCCATTACCACGAATTGATATCCTTTTTGATCAATGAGTTGGTGCTAAGGTATTTTCAAAAATTGACCTCCGTTCGGGTTATCATCAAATCAAAATCAGAGTAGAAGATATTCCGAAGACCGCCTTTTCTACTAGATATGGATTATTCGAGTATCTAGTAATGTCATTCAGATTGACAAATGCCCCAGCTCATTTCATGTATCTCATGAATTCGGTATTCATGCCAGAGTTGGACAAATTTGTGGTAGTATTCATTGACGACATCCTCGGCTATTCTAAGTCCAAGGAAGAGCATGCTGAACATCTTCGCATTGTTCTTCAACATTTGCGAGATCACAAGTTGTATGCAAAATTCAGCAAGTGTGAATTTTGGATGGACCGTGTGCCATTCCTTGGTCACATAGTCCCTGCAGAAGGAATCTCGGTAGATTGTAGCAGGGTTCAAGACATGCTAGATTGGAAGCCACCAAAGACAGTTCACCAAGTACGCAGTTTCCTCGGGCTAGGCGGATATTATTGTAGGTTCATACCAAATTTTTCTCGGCTGACCAAACCCATCACGGAGCTGCTAAAAAAGGAGAAAAAGTTTAATTGCAACAGCAAATATGAAGAAGCATTTTAAGCATTGAAGAAATTATTGACAACTGCCCCCGTACTGGCTCAACCCGACATCACCAAGCCATTCGACGTATATTGTGATGTGTCTGGGACAGGGCTTGGATGCGTACTCATGCAAGAAGGTCGTGTCATAGCCTATGTATCTCGACAATTAAGGAAGGATGAAGAGCACTATCCAACTCATGATTTGGAGCTAGCTGCAGTTGTACTTGCACTAAAAATATGGAGGCATTATTTGCTCAGCAACTTAGTGCACATCTACACAGACCATAAGAGCTTGAAATATATCGTCACCCAGACTGATCTGAACATGAGGCAGCATCAGTGGCTAGAACTGATTAAGGATTATAACCTAGAGATTCATTATCATCCAGGCAAGGCTAATGTAGTCGCCGATGCGTTAAGCATAAACGTCCACTGTGACAACATAGAGCTGGAAGTACAGGATAGAAATGACTGCGAAACTAATTCAGAACCCAACCTTCACGTTTTACCTGCTGCTGTGATTAGCAACCTAAGTGTGCAATCTACCCTTCGTGAAGAAATCATTGCTGCACAGAAAATTGATGTTGGTATGAATCATATCCGTCAAAATGTTGAAGATGGTAAGGCAAGATGCTTTACCCAAGACACGGAGGGTACTCTATGGTTCAATAACCGTTTAGTAGTACCAAAGGACTTTGAACTTCGATGGAAAATCTTGGATGAAGCGCATCACTCAAAGTACTCCATCCATCCGGGTAGTAACAAAATGTACCAAGACTTGAAGAAGAATTTCTGGTGGACAAGGATGAAGCGAGAAATTGCTCGGTATGTCGGGGAATGTGATACCTGTCAGAGAGTTAAGGCTGACCATTTGAAACAAGCTGGACTACTTCAACCATTATGTATTCCCGCGTGGAAATGGGAAGACATCAGCATGGATTTTATTGTTGGTCTCCCTCTCACCTCTCGGAAGCACGACTCAATTTGGGTCGTTGTAGACCAACTCACAAAATCTGCCCACTTCCTACCAATCAATAACACCTACAAGATAAAGCAATATGCAGAACTATACATAGCAAGAATTCTATGTCTTCATGGAGTACCCATGACCATTGTTATGGATCGTGGTTCGCAATTTGTCACTCGTTTCTGGGAACAACTGTATGCATCTCTGGGTACCAAGTTGATCCGAAGTTCTGCTTATCATGCCACCACTGACGGACAAACAGAGCGTGTCAACCAGATTTTGGAAGATATGCTCAGAGCATGTGTTTTACCACATGGTGGCAATTGGGATGAGTATTTGCCTTATGCGGAATTTTCATACAACAATGGTTACCAAGAGAGTCTGAAAATGTCGCCATTTAAAGCACTCTATGGTCGCAGTTGTAGAACACCTCTAAACTGGTCTAAATCTGGGGAAACAGTAACCTTTGGTCCCAACCTTGTCAAGGATGCTGAAGAAAAGGTTCGTACCATTCAAGCAAATCTTAAAGCTGCTAAATGTCATCAAGAGAAGTATGCAAACAGACAACGTAGGCCACTGTACTTCAACAAGGGTGATTACGTCTATCTCAAGGTGTCGCCTATGAAGGGTATTCAACGGTTTGGAGTCAAAGGAAAGTTAGCTCCCCGTTATATTGGACCATTCCAAATTCTAGAGCGATGTGGAAACGTGGCCTACAAGCTGGAGTTACCCGCTAATCTATCCGGAGTTCATCACACCTTCCACATCTCCCAGCTTAAGCGATGTCTCAAGCCACCCATCGACAAAATCTTGGAAGAGTATGACCAACTCCAACCCGATCTCACGTACTCCGAACAACCCATGAAGATCCTCGACGAGAAAGAGCGCACAACCCGTAATAGAACCCTCAAATTCTACAAAGTTCAATGGAGTAACCACTCAGAGGATGAGTCTACCTGGGAATCGAAAGAGTTTCTGAGTACTCAGTACCTGAAATTTTGGTTGTCATACACAGGTATGTTTTGACCACCGCACTTCTCTCTAGTTTGCCTTGATTCATAATCTCGGGACGAGATTTCTTTAAGGAGGGAGGGCTGTGACACCCCAGGTGTCTCACTTTCATTTAACTAACATGAAGAGCTTAGATCATGAACAACATAGCATGAAATAATAAGACTCACTCCCTTTTTAATTAATTCTAGGCAAATAAAAACCCTGCAATCAAGTTATTAAAGCAATTCAAAAATTTCAATACAACTCATGCCAAATAAATTCATCATCAGTTTGGTAATAATAAAATAGAATATTAGAAATTTATTGGGCATTTTATCTGCTTGGCAAGACCCTTAATTAATTGATTGATTCTTAAGTAACTAATTAATGCATTTAATAAAATCCAAAAATATGTTTATGGAAATTTCAAATAAAATTTACCAGAGTGTTTCCCACCATTTAAATAGCCAGTCCACCAATTTTCACTAATTTAGGAAATTCCTAGCTATTTTATTTTGATTTACTAAAAACCAGCTTTGACAAGGGACTTGTTTGTAAGAAATCTAAAACTCCAGGGGGTGCAGCGTAAAATCCTTTTTCTTCTCCCTCCCGTTGGCGCAGCAGGAGCAGAGCCCCGTCGCCGGCGCACCGCCCGGGCCGCTTTCACCCCACCTCGGGACTCCGCGAGCTACAGCCGCCGTTGACCCCTCTCTGCCTCCGCCCTATCCCATCCCGCTACCATCGGCCGCGCGCTCGCCCAACGGCCTCCGCTTCCCCTTCTCCTCTCTGCACTCCACCGAGCCGCACGGCAAGCATTCAACTCCCGCCGTTTCTCCCGTTCTCGCTTACCCACTTGCTTCTTTCCCTCCGCGCGATCGAAAGCACTCCCGAACCCACTCACTCTCACGCTCACTCTTCTCTCCCTCTCAATTTTGCTCTCTGCGCTCTATATCTCCCCGCCATTACCGCACCAAGATCAAGCTTGCATTGCCACTACTCCCGCTACCTCCCGAGCCAAGCCATAACCATTAGCAGCTACGCACAACGACCCTTCCGCTTTCCCTGTTCATCGCTCGGTCAATCTTTGCATGAGCTCGAACCAATTTGAATAAAACCAAAACACATCACTCCGGCGAGCTCCTCCGCCGCTGTCCCAAATTCTCGGTCTCAGTCGTCGGAAATCACCATTCCCCGGCCGCCGCCCCTGCTCTGCCGAAACTGGGCTGCCTCGCCGATGAGCACTACCTCCTGCTCCTCCCTGAAGCACGCCGACTTGATGCCGAGCCTCTCCGAGTCGCCGCGAAGCTGTAGGAGCAAACCCCGAGTGATTTCCTACTCTGGAGGCGAAGCGCGACCTCGCCGAAGACCAGCTCTCTGCCGCTTCTCACCGACGACCACCTTCCGGTGAGCCTCCGTCCTCGTAAACTTCCCAACGGGTTCGCCTCGACGTACGCGTCATGATTTTAGTCCCGCGGCAAGCTTTCACCCCGCGCAGCCACCGGCAGTGAGCCGTCCGGCCACGCGCCGCCCCGCTCCGATGTGCCTACTGGCCGTTCTCCTGGCGCCTACGTGGCCACCACGTGGATTCGACCTGGCACCCACGTGGCTCCGACGTGGAAACCCCTTAAACCAGAAATATCTCTAGAAAATGCAAGAAAATGCTAAAAATTTTGAAAACTCCTAGTAAATCAAATTTAACTCCAATGAAGCCCAAACAAAATTTGTTAGGTTCACCTTGAAGAGCTCTATTTTAGTAAAATGATAAATCTTAGCCTTTGTTCATGTATTTTTGTTAATTTATTAAATTGTGAAAACACAAATTAATTCACCAGGAATTCTAGGAATGAAATTAAATCTTGATTTTTGGCATGCTTATTAAATACATAATTATCTATCACCACAAATTTTAGGCTCTGGAAATTATTTAGTGTGCTCACTTAAATTAATTCTAGTAATTATTTTTTAATTAATTGGCCCCTGCCACTTGGCACAAAAATCACTCACACAAGTCTCTATGCCCAGTAAATTACACAAGTCCAGAAACCTAAGTTTACTTAATTAAATTAAATTAATTACTCATACTACTATTTTACTTTAATAAATGCAAGTAATTAGAGTAATTATATCCAAAGGCTATAAATTGGTAAAAGTACAATTCATCTATGTCCCTGTTCATGATAAATTACTCAACATCAGAATCGATTGGTTACTATTTTAATTGTTTAATTATTCTGAAGGACTATAACAACCCCAAATAAATGATTAACACACATAAAATGATAAAACTCTAATTTGTCTCTTTGAAGCATATGGCTCCGAGAACATTGAAGCATATGACTTCGAGAACATAATAATAATGAATCAACATCAAAACACAATATGATTGCATATATCATATCATTGCATATAACGGTATTACGACAATACCGATAACACCTTTGTCACCATATAGGCAATGACAACTAGGAGCCCGAAGAGGACCAGAAGGAGACTGAGTCTCAGGAACAAGAGGTTGAAGTCTCTAACACTAGTGTCAATCCAGGCAAGCCCCGGTTTACATTCGCCTGTTTTATAAAGTTTGCTAGTTTTCAATATTACTAGTGTCTGTGATTATTGTTACATTAGGTCATAGGAGTTGATTGGAACCCACTTTGCATGATACCCAAATGACCTACGCCACTGTTATTAGAACTTTGGTAGTATCGGTACTGTGTCGCTATGCTTAGTAATTGCTAGACTCGGTAGATATCATTACTAAGAAATGAACTTGACCACTGGAACGGGAATTAATAAAAGAAGTTTATTTTGATGTTATGACAGGGCAGGGATGATGCATGTGTAGGTTTGCAGCAACACATGGGTGTTGACTGCGGTAGCCCTGCCTTGTCGAACCTAGGACCCGTCCGTGGTCGGCCCCTTGGTCAAGTATTGAACAGTACCGAATGCATGCTAGTCTATGGGCACTAGTAAACCGATGTAGCATTGACGCGGCAATAAGGACGGTACCTAGTACAGTGGTCATTGACCCTTCTGCTGCTGGAGTGGGTGGTTCATACCGTGAAGTACTGTTGGTAGGACGGCATGCCCACTCGCTGAGACTGGACCCAGACCGAGTTGTTTTTCATCCTTGCGAAAGGTTGCCATATACGACCTTAATTGGTGCGTAAGTGTCGTGTATCTCGGGTTATCCCAGCTGGTGTAAATCGATTGCAATTGTTGTCCCTCGCAGTAATGCGTACCACTTGGTCACTGAGTCGTCACGTAGTTGCACATGGTACTTGGGGATTGAATATGATGCTTACTGTTGACAATACTCTTATGACTCCTATGTTGTACTTACTTATGTATTGCTTTATTATCTTATTGTTGCAACTAAAGTTACATTCTTCTCTACCCAATTAACTTGACAATTAAAACTTGATAGAACTAATAGGTTGCTTAGTGCGAGTCTTTTCCAACAAGCCACCTAATAGAGCCATTGCATACTTAGAAGTCCGACGGGTAAGTCTTGCTGAGTAATTAGTACTCAGGCTTTGTGCCACTGTTGATTTCAGGTAATGAAGAGGTAGAATTGCCTGAGAATGTGCTGCCCTGGGACATGCAAGTCCCTGAGGGTTGGACTGCCCACTGGGAGTCCGACTCACCGCCGCAGTATTGATGTGTGTTGCTAGAGTGATGGTTCTTCGGGCATGAACCATTACTATGTTGTATTGTCGAGCTCGTAGCTTCTTATCGCGATTTTCTTCCGCTGTTTCCAAAACATTCTGAACTTGTAATATTCCGCTGCACTCTGAGAACTTATTGATGTAATTTCAACTTAAATTCGAACCAGTGTTGTATTATCAAGTGTATGCGTTATCAGCACCGTCGGGACCTTGATCCTTCGGGAAGGGGCGCAACAGGTCGTCACACATTTGTACCTAGTTTGAGCCCGCCGGTGAAAGGGGCATCAATAGTTAGCGCCCGTGTCGACTCGAGGAGTCCGACAAGTTCTCGAGGCGGACGAGGTTGTGTCGTGATAGCAGCGGTGACGCACACCGTGTCTTCACTCCGGGAGTGATTGCCGGCTCGTGGACGAGAACTCCACATCGGTGGCGGGAGGGACCGGCACTCTGGTAGGAGTGCTCCAACAAGGAGTAGGAGAAGGCGCCATCCTTTCGAGACCTCGGGAAAAATCATGAGCATTTCTTGACCTCCACAATTGTGTGCTCTAGTAACTAGGTTGAATTGTGGCTTGCATAGGCTAGTGTGTTTGGCTTCCGCGCTTGCTATCATCATGAACACAAGCATGTGTAGGGTCTTGGCCTACTAGAATTATTTAGGTTACAATGATTGTTTGGTTCAAGTAGTGTGAATTGAAGTATTTGGATATATGAGCGGCTTACTGATTCACCCCCCTCTTGGTACGCCTTCGGTCCATACAAGTGGTATTAGAGCCAAATGCTCATCTTTGAGGCTTCACCGCCTTCAGCAAGGAGGTCGGACAGGTGGGGAGTGTTCCCATATTCAAGGGGGAGGACAATGGGTATTGGAAGGCTAGCATGCAAGACTACATGGAGTCTCTTAATCCAGAGATATGGATGGTCACTCACAAGTCCGATGCAGATGTGAACCCGCTTGAACCTGATTTCATTAAGAACAACGCTAAGGCCAAGAATACTCTATTTGCATGCATATCTAAACATGTTTTTGCTAGATTGGGTGCAAGTTCGATAGCACATGGTATCTGGACTAAGATTCATGGTGTCCATAAGGGCACCGGTGATGTCAAAGAAGAAAGATACTATATATGCTGAAGAACAAGTATGATAACTTCATTAGATTGCCACATGAGAGAGCTAACACTGTTTATTCTCGCTTTCATGTTCTAGTGGAAGAGATCAATGCTCTTAGGGATGACATCAAGCTGAAGCCTATAGAGGTGATAAGAAGATTCTTGAGGTTATTCAAGGACCTCGAGTATGAGTCCATCATCACCTTCACCTTGTAAAGTGACCTCAAGACCAAGACCATGAAGGATATACTTGGCAAGATCACCGCCTTCGAGAGCTACCAGTTGGGGATAGATGATCCACAACCATCCACCCTTGCTCTTCCGGCTGACAAGCAACAATCAAGCAAGAGCAAGAAAAACAAGAAGAATGCATTCATTGAAGTAGAAGAAGATGATGATGATGAATTGACATGGGACTTGGCTCTTCTCATGAATAAGATGAAGATCTTCAAGAACAAGTTTGCCTCCAAGTTCAAGGGCAAGTGCTTCAACTGTGAGTCCAAGAGATACTTTGTTCGAGAATGCCCCAAGTCAAAGAAAGAAGCTTTCAGGTCCCAAGACTCAAGTGATGAAGAAGAAGAACAAGACACCAAAGCCAAACAAAAGAAGAAGAGGCACTTCAACAATGACAAAGGCAAAGCTCAAGATCACAAGAAGAAGTTCTCGCGCAAGGCTCTTGTTGGAGAGTGGACAAGTGACAACTCAAGTGAAGATTCATCTTCCTCAAGTGACGATGAAGAAGTGGTCAGCCTAGCCATGATCAAGACCACACTTCCACAAGCTCTTCCTCCACCTCCCACGTGTCTCATGGCTACGAGCCAACTTAGGGAGAGTGAGGATGAGAGCAGCTTAGACAGCGATGATGAGGAGCTCACATGTGCCGAGCTTTGGAGTATGCTTGAGCAAGCCCGCGACATCGTCATCAAAAAATCCAAAATGTTAGATGTGGTAAGAAAAGAACGTAAATTGGCTAAGGACCGTGTTGGTGAGCTTAAAAGTAAGCTCAAGGACCTTATCACATCTCATGAGACCCTAAACAAGAGTTATGACAAACTCAAAAGTGATTATGTAGAGCTTTATGAGAAGTACGAGACCCTTGAACTTAATTTTAAGGCCATCAATATCAATAACCTTACCTCTGCCTCCTTCTATATCATTCTATTATTTATGATCCCTCACCTCAGCTAAAATCATCGCACGCTCCTCTCCGTAGCTAACCTGTCGTCTCTCTGTACACCGTCTAATGTAGATGCAACGCTCGTGCCCAGCTTCATCTCATCGTAAAAATTTCGGCGCCGACAAGTGGGCCATGCGAGCTCCCACAGTCGCACGCTTGCCTGCCTCCCTCATCCTTGACTCCTCTCTCACGTTCTTTCCTCTCCTCCCGAGCTCCCTCTCCCTCACCAACCCTACCCGCCGCTCACAACAAATCCGGCCGCCGCCGCTTTGCAGTGTTCTCCTCCTCTTCCACCCCGAGCACCATTCCCTCCTCCTCCTCCTCCTCCTCCTCTTCGAGCAGCAGCCGACGTGGTGTCGCGCCCTCCTCCAGCTCCTCCTTCGAGCAACAGCAGAGCAGCTGCCACGCCCTAGCGCCGCTGACACCCTCGCATCGAGCCAAAGCGACAACACACCTCTTCACGCGGACGCCACAGCCGACGTCGCAAGCGCCACCTCCACTTTGAGCCCCAACACCAGACCCTCCTCGGAAGTGCCTCCACTCTCTTACTGATCTTGCAGCAATCGAATCATGGGTTCTCCCTCGCTTCTGTTCGCAAGATCTGCTAGGAACCACAACAGGAAGTCGGTCTCCATCACGTAGCTGCCTGAATCCTCATGGCAACAAGACAGCGGGAAGGTGAGCATCTGTCCTTTCCTCAGCACACAACACCGAATCCTCATGACAACAGGACAGCGACAACGTGAGCATCCATCCTTGTTTTTTTAATCCAATTAGATTTTGTGATGGTTGATTTTGCCCGTGTGTAATGGTTGCACCTCCATTCTAAAGCTTTATCAATTTAACATACTCTATTTGGGGATCGCTTGATCCATAATTTTTATTTGTGTATCATCCTGTTATGTTCAAGATTTATTTCACAAATAGGTACGAGTTAAGACTTTAGGTAACCATTGATATTAATTAACTTAGTTTGAAATGTGAAATTAGACGTACTATTCCACATTCTATTACTGTTAGAAAAATAAATCAGTAGATGGACATAAATTTTGTGTTCCTAAATACTTTCTCTTTTCATATTGTTTTGGACAGCGGATTGCTTGAGTGATACCCCCTAAAAAGTATAGCAATTTCTTTTAGCAAATCCAGTATAATGTCTTGTTGGGAACTCTTCTCTCTGCAGTGTAATGAGCTGATGGACTCCTAAGCTCATTTGTTTACCATGATTACAGAGATAAGCCACAAGAGTTTTGCAAATAGTACAGCCTGTGATGTACTATCATGCTTCTTTGTAATTTACAAAGTAATACATGACAACTACATGTTCTCATAACTTTGAGCATCAGCCTGTAGAACCTTGACTTGGGTATTTATTAAATCAGCAGATGACTGTGACTATAATTAGTTGCACGAAAACCTTATTTGCTATGTGTATTCACTAATTTCAATGTCTGTTGCATTATTAATTCTGAATGAGTATCCTCCATGCTATTTCTTCGCCAACTAACTGAAATTGCAGTTTTGTTAGATCTGTTTTAAGGTGTGACCCTTCATAAATTCTTATTATTCATTGATATTCAGAGTTAAATCTATAGCTAAAAGTCTAAAACTATTGATCAGAAGTCCCTTACAGGGAATAGAATTATTGGCTATTGTTCATATATGTCTATTACGGTATATCCACATGTTTTTTAGTAGCTGTAGCAGCACAGCTACTGATGATTCTGCCAAGTAAATGGAGACATCAAGTAAAAATAATTTGTCCATGTGCTATCTAACATATAACCAATACTGAATAAGTTAATGAAATGGTTGGTTATAAGATTTAAATCTTCTTTACCTGTTTTTTTTGTACTTTAAGCAAAGACCAAGCTAGTAGAAAACTCTAGGGTCGAACATGTTTTTCTGTTTATATCAGAGCATTCCATGTCTCCATGTGCTATAATAATCGACGTTGAGTCATCCTGTGTCGAAGGTTAGCATGTGTGGGATTCGCTGGGCATGATATTTGTTCACTGCTTTAAATAAAATATAATAGCAGTCCAAATGGTGATGATACACTGCACTGTGCACATGTCTATTTATTCATGCTTAATGTGCTTTGCTCTATAATTTGTTGATATTTTATTTTTTAATCATCTGTTTTCTTAATGTTTTTGCTGAAATTTAATTCATTTTGAATATTTAACATACAAAGGCTCTGTATTGTTTACTGCTATCTCTGTTACTTATTAATGCTCTTGATTTTAGCCACAACAAATCAAGGTACCTTTCATTGTTAGTGTTCATTTTGAATATTTAACATACAAAGGCTCTGTAATATTTTCTTAATGTTACTTCATTGAAGCTAATAAAACAAGGTACCTTTCACACAACTGCTGACGAGGTCCTGTGACTCTTATAATTCTGTACTACTGTGTTTAATTTGATCCTCATTAACATAGCTCTTTTCTGTGGTTGCAGCAACAATAAAATAGCATGCCTTTTTCATATCTTCTCTTTATGGAAAAATCGTCAAACTTCTACGTCATATTTGTACTGCTTTCAATATTCAACTACAGAGATTTCATGTATATGTCCTGTGCTACCTATGTTTCTATCTATTTTGCAACCAGTTAAACTAATAATTACTGATTTAGTATGTATAGCAATAGATTCAATGATGGAATTGATTCATCTGTGCATTAACTACTAGGAGGACAAACTTTATAGAAGCATTATAAGCTTTTCTCAAAACATAATGGTTTAATTTTTGTCTAGAACTTGCCATCATCATTTTTCTTATAATCTGCCATTAACTTATTTTTATCTGGATCACACCTCAGTTCGGCTCTTTGGTAGACTGCTTATGTGATCAGGGAGAAGGGAGACAGAAGAGAATGGAGAGAAGAACTAGAGGACCAAAGGAAATTGAACTAGACAGTAATGAACTAAATCATCTGTTGAGTGATATTTAGCCCATGTGCATGTAATTACTTTATTTTTCTATGATGAAGACTTGCACAATATCAGTCAATTTGATCATATGTTCCGTTGGTAAATTATCATATTTATTCTTGTTCTATTATTGCAGTGGCATAAAGCAATTTGCGCACAGATTAAAAATAATATTTGGTCTGACTTGAAAGCTGTTGAACTTCATGGCAACCTTACACAGGCCGAGAGGCTTGAGGTGATATATCATAGGGAAACAAGGAAAAAGAGACAGTAGGAGACATGCAGTGTTCTGTAACTCACATGCACACTCATATTTGTTTGTTTCATATTATATAAAAAATTTTGAATGATAATTATTATTAAAATATTTTATAAAAAATTACATATTATATATATATATATAATATATTTGTTATTATTATTATGGACCTCCGCTGCAATGTGCGGGCACTCAGGTAGTTAGTTCATTTAAAAGTGATCCTTCCACTATGTGTGATGAACTAACCACCTCGGTCGAGGTTTCTTCTCTAGAGTCATTTGTTTTAGAGGAATATCACAAGCTCAAGGAAGAGAAGACGATGGTGATTGATGGCTTCACTCACATGTGGTAGAGCCATCTAGGAGATTTTTGGAAGAAACCTTGTGAACAACGTCTCCCACCGGAGACTTGGCTCATATCCCGCCACCATCAACATCACCGCGACAAGTAATTTCATCCCTGCATGGATTAAACCCGTGCTCGTCGATAACTACTATTACGAGAGGTGTTGCAAAGATGGTCACACCATCAAGGATTGTCCTATGGTGAGAAGTTTCATTATTTTGCCTAACGACTAAAATATTCCATAAAAACACACATTTTAAGCTTTTTAGGAACAAGGATGTCAAGGTGAATGCTAAGGCTTTGGTACCACCAAACAAGAAGACAACAGTCAAGAGCATATGGGTGCCTAAGTGCATTATTGATCTTGTGTCACACCCGGTTCCAATGATTGAAACTGAATGCATCTGTATGCATGTTCAGGATCAAGTTTTCACGCACACAGGATAATTATTGTGATAAAAGAACAATATCTTTATTAAATCAATAATATTATTACAAAGGTAACCCGTAGGTCAAAAGTAAAAGATTACATTGCAGCGGAGTAACTAGGCATTGATGTTCTTCAGCTCCCACAGGATGTCAATCGAAAGACCACATGCCTATCCTCCTCCATCGTCTTTATAGTGTACCATCCTTCTCCTGTTGCTGAGAAGCAATGTGGGATATAGCAAGGGTGAGTACATGTCATACTCAGCAAGTGGGAGAAAAGATGACATGGGGCTAAAGAAAAGGAAGGATTATAATGGTTTATTGCATGCGATTTTAATTCACTAAGCATCCTAATTACTATGTGAGGTTGTCCCAATCATCAATCCACAAGGTAATATCCAAGCCAAGTCCAATCCCATCCACCAACCAACCATTCTCAACCATAACCATCCATATCCAACTAATCTTGTGAGGATCCATGCTGCTCTTGACCGTGAGCACGACTGTCATGACAGTTTTCACTCTACGGAGGTTGTACACATTCCCCACGAGAAGTGATTTCATCCCATGTTTGCATGTGACTAAATCTCCATCTTGCCGTACTGGCCAAGCACTTGCACGCTTCCTATGGTGTATGGCCAGGAGATCACTTCAAGGTATTTCAATGGCTTCCTTCAGCTTGTACGTGTCCACTGAGGTTTCACCCATCGGGAAGTAAACCCTTTACCCGAGAGGCCCCCTCTTCAGCCAGATGGTTCTAGGACCTTGTCCCTTAACCACACCTCCCCTTAGGACTACCAATGAACCCCTGCATAGTCCCTCTGTCTTCACACACACTAGCTAGTCTCCACTGAATACTACGCCAGGCCACGCCCATAACTTGGCTCGTGGTTGTACGGTTCACATGGGTTGCCGCTCCAAGAATCGGTTATTAAAATGATTTAGGTGATAAACAAACCAGAGGACTACCGGTGAACCCCTGCACATTCCCTGTACCGATCACCCAAATCCTAAGCCATGTCGCTAATCTTAATTACCATTTCCAACCATGAAGTGATATAGTTTATTAATCAGGATTAATCTTAACCTAACATCCCACAAGGCTACCTAAGCATTTTCTACCTATAACCAACCAACCGACTAGTTCAAGGCGACAAGGAAAAGGTAAAGCAATACTAGGAAAACCCTAACAATAGGTACCCATTCATTTGACAAGCATACAGTTTTAAAATAATATTCATAATAGGTACAAAATGTATCCAGGACACTTGCCTTCATCCTGCGTTTGTTGCTGCTCAACCACTTCAAACTCTTTGTCTTGAAGGTCCTCGTACGACGATCCTTGCGTGTGTTCGTCTTTACGCTTGACAATATCGACACAATCAATAGCATATAAAATCAATACACAACTATACAACAGTGGGAAAAGAATATACGAATGCCATAAATTCATAGGTCATGCTCATATGATCGATTTATCGTAAGAATCAACTAATTTGGACTTATGAATCAAAAGATATGCAAGGTTTATGCTGGACTGTGGCTGGGCAGATAGTGCAAAACCTATGTACGTGTTCCCAATGATTGGCTCTAGTTCTCAAGGAATAATTTGAACCAAAATATTCCTAGTGATGTGGAACATGTGAAATGCAAGGTGAATTGGTTTAAAAGTCACCTATGCTGGAGATCGATTGGCTGCATCATGGTGAGGTCGTCCAGCGGTAGATCAAGCATGGATTGCGTTTCTTGTTGCACTAGGGCCGTTCTAGGAGAACCCTATGGTGGAGATGATCACAAGACCCTGGAACACAATTAAGAGTGGCGGTGGTATCAAGAACATCTATGAATTGGGAGAAAAGGAGATGGTTTACTGTCGCGCGTGCTGGATTCGCCCAGATCAGGGAGCAACTGCCATTGCAATGCAGATCCCGGAGGCATACGAAGTCCAATGATGCTGAATTTTGGATATGTTGTAGAGGACATCTGGGAGCACCTCCATGTAAAATCTGGCAGCATTTGGATGCGTGGGTCACCAGGAACGCCAAAGCTAACCGGCAGAACTGTTGCTGGACGCGAGGGCAGGGTGGCGTGGCGGCAGCCTGGCGGTGTGGTGAGGGTTTGAGGGCATGAGATTTTGTGGGAGGGGGGGGGGGGGCTGGTATTTATAGGAGGGGTGGGGCGGGTGGGAGAAGAGTATGGAAAGACAATTAAGGGGGAATAAATGTATTTATTGGATAATTTATTCTCTTGTTCTTTCCATAGAAATGTTTATGGAAGGTGGGGTTTTCTTTCCATAAAAATATTTATGGAAGGTGAGGTAAACATGGAAGGTATTGTGTCTAGGTAAGTTGATGTGGTAGGTGCACCGAAGGTGGTTGACATTGAGTCTAGATACATTTGAAACGTATATGAAGGATTGCACGACGAACGAGACATGAGCAAAATAGGTACGGAGTTGGATCATCAATTCAAATGAGATGAGAACAGATTGAATGATGGATAATTAAAACCCTTGTTCAAAAAGAATTTAATTTTCTAACCCTTCAATAAAATAATTTGGATTTTATCGAAATGGATATCAAATCAAAAGCCAACAAAAATCATGAATACAAAGAAAATTAATTATGTTATTTAAAGTTTTTTCATACAAAATCAAATTGTTTGTTACATAAAACATTTTGATGAACCACTGGAAATCATTTGTAAAAAAAGTCTTATTTCAGACACACATTGTTGAAAATCACTATTTTTTCTAGAAAGAAAGCTCATATTTCAAAATAAAATTTTGGGATGTGACATCTTGAGAGATCAACGAAGTACAAGTGGGTGCCCAAGAACAAGACCTAGAAGATGGTGGTGGTGGTGGTGGACCATGAGCTTACTTGAAGATCAAGTGAAGTCCACCACAAGTGACATGGACCTCAACGTCATATCTACTCATAAGGGAGGTAACCGTGTTTGTTCTTGGAAGTTGTAGTGTGTTTTTCCTTCTCTTGCATTGCATAGTAATTAGGATTCGTTTGTGACTAGTATGCTTTGCATCATATGTAAATAACTTAAAGAAAAACATATAAAAATTAGTCAATGCCTAACCCATCCAACATAGCTATAAGCAAGGGGGAGTGCTTGAGATGTTGGTTTGGCTTCTCTCAAGGCAAGGGTATGGCTTATAGTGAGTAAGCTTGGGAGGGGTTCAAACTTGACATTGTTAGGTTTCCTTTGTGTCTGGTTTAATATTGCTTGCATTCATATGGCATGTTTAATTTCTATTCATATGTAAAATGCTTGTTGCATGCATCATATAGGAAACACAAAGGAGGCCTGTCACATTTGGAGATATTTGTGCCTCATGATCTATATGAGATTACATCTCCGCAAGTGTGGCCAAAGGAAAGGATTGTGCTTCATGCTCATTGAGCAAGCTCTTATGAACTCCGAGGTTAAACCCACTCGCGCGGTTCACGGACCAAGGCTCATACATACCCTTTTGGCTCTTATTTGCTCGATTCTTGATTTGGCATTTGTGAAAATTACAAGGCCATAATGAGCCACTATTTGAAAAGGAGTGTGGGAGAGTTCTCTTTATGTTCCAAGTGCAGTATTTTATTTTAGTGTTTAGCGAGGGCACTTAGAAAATGAAGAAATTACTTGTTTCAGTGAAATCTTATGGTGACCGTACAGTCCGGTCAGTGCCCTTGTACACAGTGTCACGAGTCAGTCTGGTCATAGAGACCGGATAGAACGATCCTAGAGACTGGACAGAACGGTCCTAGAGACCGGACCGACTGATCTATATGGGTTGCTAGCAGACTCGGGAGCTGACCGGACAGTTTGGTCTGGAGACCATACCTTCCGGAAACTATGTTGAAAATGCGAGTTCGCTTTCATCAGTGACCGTTGATCTATACTTGTTAGATCTTAGTCGTCGATCTATCCCTTGACCTAGGTCAAAATCGGAAGTTTTCTTTGTTCTCTTCCTTGTTCGACACCGACGTCGAGAGCACGCAACCGCCTCCGCCTTCACCAATGTCGCCTCGCCACTCATCGCCGTCGCCCGAGCCTCGCCGCCAGCAGTCGATGCCACGACCCGCTCACCCACGCTCACCATTGCACGCAGCCACGCACACCCTCGCGCACGCGCGCTGCTGCCTATGCAGTTGTGTGCCCTAGCACCGCCGCCGCCACAAACTAGCGCCACCGCTCGCTGTCGTTCCTGCACCACCACTCATTGCCACAGCTCCCGCACGCGCAGCTAAGTATCACCAAGCCGAGCTCCACCGCAAGCCTAGGGCAAAGCTTGTCTTTTCCCCTCAATCTCCATTGCTAGCAAGGCAAAGTTCCAAGCTTTTTCGGCGATCGGTCGATGTTCATCATCTATTTCTCCAGGGTACTATGATTATCTTCTATTTCATCGATTATGCCCTAAATTTTGAGTAATTAGTTTAATTGATGCAATTAGAATTGATTGTCCATGATTAGTTGCATTTATTGCTAATTAGCTCAACCTAGGTTGTAGTTAATTCCATGCATATCTATTAATTGCAATACTAAGGTTTGTCTCACATTTAGTCTGCAGTTAGATTTATTTGCCTATTATTTGACTGCAAGCTAGTTGACTCGCATCAGCCACAGAGTCAATGATCACTGTTGTTACTTTGCATATTTTTCTAGTGATCATGTGCTTCATTTAGTGCTAGGATTTCTATTGCACATTCTTACCTAGCGGTGCTTTGCTAGTAGATCTGTACATAGGTTCTATGCTTATCCTATCTAAACCTCGGTGCATGCAATGACAGAAATCAACAGCAGAGATGGCAGGATTAGGTCAGGATAAGGGCAAGGGGAAGATGCCAGAGAAGCCAAAAAGGAAGAAGAGGACCAGGCTGGACCCAGAGTCATAGAGGGCCAGGAGATTAGCTCAGCACATGGATGCCTTGGAGCCGTCACGCAGGACACCTGGATCACTGCTGATCACAGGTACTCAAACAGATGACCAGGGTCATAGGAGCAGCACCAGGCAGAGGACCACAGGGCCAAAGTTGTACACAGGGATCAGGTTGCCACCGTGGTTGCAGGGTACTCTGACTTTTCGTTAGGAGAGGTCGTCGAGACCTGCAGAGCAGGGATCCTCCATGCAGCAGGAGGAGTCAGAGGAGGAGGAGACAGACTCAGAGGAGAGCTCAGAGTCAAAGTCAGATGAGTTTGAGGAGGAGGAGACTGAGTAGCTAGCACAGCCACAGCAGCAGAGGACTGCTCATGGGGCAGGAGACCCATAGTGTACCTGTGCAGTGTGCACGAGGTGGCTACAGAGACTGGTATAGGCAGCTAGGGAGACAAATATTCTTAAGGTTCCTCCAAAGGACCATAAGACACTTCATCTAGTCTCGTTTGAGCAGTGGATTCTAGTCCCTAGGGACCCTGCTGTAGGAGAGAGGTACTAGACAGGACTCCAGAGGAGGATTGGAGAGGGTCTGAGACGCTATCTTTCACTGAAAGGCAAAGATAAGGTTTTTGTGCCACAGCAGTACACTACTTACCAAGCTATGAGGAGAGCCACAGGCACAGACATCGAGTAGTACTTCACTTACCTACCTGGTCTGGCAGAGTTAGTCACGGAGCCATACAGGTATAGAGAGGACATTATGCTAGAGTTCTATGTGACACTTTGGGTTACCAAAGACCGCTCAGAGATCTAGTTCTTATTCAGAGGGCAGCCACAGCGTGTGAGTAGGGGAGACCTAATAGCCAGCTTTGGACTCCTTGCTGCAGATTTCTAGCTATACAGGAATGCATACCAGACCCTTGCTCCAGCCCACAGACCACACGAAGAGAAGCTACCTTTATATGACATGGTGTCGTTTGCCTTTCCACCACCGGACACCCCAGGCTTTGAGAGAGGCCCTGCGTGACTTACCACAGAGGCCAAGGTGGTTAGAGCGATAGTCACCAGGACTATCATTCCCAGGTCTGGCTATAGAGAGGAGTTCACTCCACTTCACTAGTGGGCAGTAGCAGCTATTCTGAGGAGACAACCGTTTGACTTGGCTGACTTGCTGATTGGTGAGATGGAGGAGGTTATTTCTAAGATAGTAGAAGGACGTCACTTGGTCTATGCTCCCTACATTTGCTATCTACTGAGGAGGATGGGACTAGTGACGGAGGAGCAGTACGATATGTTCCCTGAGGTAACCATCAGCTACTCACCTAGAGTCCCTAAGGGTTTGTAGTCCGCCTCTAGTTAGCAGACGGGAGAGGAGGAGCATGAGTCACTGCCAGTCACTCACGAGCAGGCAGCTCATCCAGATACGGTGGTTCCTGAGTCAGCCAGTACAGGAGCACCTCCCCAGCCTACAGGTACACAGTTAGAGGACGCTATCACTGTAGCAGCACTTGCAGGACGCCTGGGTGAGTTCATCCAGAGCGCAACTAAGGATAGATGTCAGATGATGGAGGTCATCAGGGGACAGGCAGAGCTTCAGAGACAACAGATGGCACTAGTGACCAACCTAATGACTCAGATGGCAAAGCTCACCAGAGAACAGACTGACCAGTAGGCAGGAGTCTCCATACAACCACAGTTCCAGCAGCTTCCGACACAGGCAGACCCCTTCATTGTTATGATGACATCTCAGTTCAGTGGGTTGTCACACTCAGGGGTGTTACCGACAGGGGGAGCAGGAAGACCTTCTGAAGGACCGAGAAGGCGACCAGAGGGGGGGTGAATGGGAGCCAATCAAAATTCTCCAGGAGAACTTGGCCTATGTCTAAAAAACAACCCAAGCCAACCTCCGAACCATTCACCAAGACTACACACACCAACTCGTGGTGTACTAGCCCTAGGAGTGATCAACCACAACAAAGAAACACATCGAAAACAAAAAGGAATAAGAAGCGCTCAAAACAGTTCAAAACTGGACAACCATCGGCAGTGCCGGTTGACATCATCGGCAGTGCCGGTCACGCCTATCGGCAATGCCAGTGTGGGACACAAGACTCTTGAACCAACAGACAAGGAAGATCGGCAGTGTCGGTCAGCACAATTGGCAGTGCTGGTGCGGGGTTCAGACTCTCACAATCGGCATACTGATTTGAGTTCGGACCCACCGCAGTGCCGGTCCAGGTCATCGGCAGTGCCGATCGACCCCGACAGAATAGCAGAAACTTTCGGGAATTTGGCAAATCTTCTCCAAAACCTAATCAAACAAACTCCAAATGATGTGATTTTTGGACTAGTGAATCGTCATCACATCACGACCCTAGTCCTAGAAGATCATCTCAATTGGCTCAAGGAATCATTATGAATTTCAGATCTTGTGCCAAACACCAAAAAGGGGAAACCTGAGGAATTCTTCAAATCAAAAGTGCTAGAGCTATTGATTCGGTAAAGGATCCATAGAGGATTGTTCTAGCTCATCCAAGCAACAAGTTTCTCAAGAAATCTGAGCCAAAAACTCTTCCAGAAATGAGATAAAAAATCACCATGAAAATAGTTCCAAAAATAGAAAAAAAGAGAATTTCGGGATTCAAGGGAGGAGGAAAATCTTGAGCATGAAAATATTTCTTATATCATAGAAAGGTGCTTACAAGATCCATGGTTACAAGGCTAGGAAGCCACCCTCTTCCTCCCACTATTTTGAAGAGCAAGAGATGTCTCTCACACACACTCTCCTCTCCTCTAAAACACGACCTCTCCTAGCACTTTGAATAGAAACCTAACACAAGGCTAATGGAAAGAGAGGCGCACCTCTCCCATCAGCCACACCTCTCCTTATATAGGCCTAGGGTCTATTGTCCAAATGACCACTCTACCCTTGACCTACATAACACACCCACCTACCATCGGGGGCATAACCGTCCATCTTTTTCTTTGTCACCCGATTGCCATCGAGCCCTTCACAACTTTGCTTGCCCTCGACGCAAGCTCCAATCGCCACCACCGGTTTTGAACCTAAACCGGGAAACCGCTTTGCACGCTTCTCAAAGCATGACTTCTCGATGTTGACGCGTGTCACCTCGTCCCGCGATCCGGACCACCGGCAAGTCTCTCCCAGTCCCTGTCCATCAGGCCCCTTTGTCACTTGCACCGGCATCCCGTTCGCCTTGACTTGGTCAACATGCCGTCTTCATCACCACCACGGTTTTGAGGCTCAACCGCGAAACCGTTTGTGCTTCTTGCCTCTCCACGTGTACGGTGTGGATCACCCTTGACTTCACCCAGCATCCTGATCGTCTGGCACCAAGTCACCTACTTGTGCCTGATCCTCTCGCTGTTGACCGCCAAGTCGACTCCAGTGACCTACACATCATGAGACAAGCAAACACATTTTCCAACTCCTGCAACATCACCAATTCCTCCACCAATTCCGGTTAGTCGAAACCATTATCATGCACATACACATGCAATCCCCGAATTCCCGCATTTCAACTCAAACACCAAATCCGCTGAAGTCAATTACTCATCATATATATTACAAACCATGGCACATATCCACATGGTTACTCAATCTCCCCCTTGATGAGTACATTGACAACACCCAATGCACAAAGATTAGAGATTGAAATGTAAAGCCGAATAAGCACATCCAAATGGCCAAACCCAAGGAAAAGGTGAAAATAAGCCATCTAGCAAGGTAGGGATCATAAAACCAAGAGTTGATAAAGAAAGCGACTTGAGACGCAAAGGATTTGAAAGGTGCAAGAAAACGCTCAAGATCATGATATGCTCCGCCTCAACTTGTAGTAGGTTTCATGTAGTGCAAAATGGATCATTTTAAGTTTCTTAGCATGATTTGCACATGACCCAATATTTTCTCCCCCTTTGGCAATGAACTCATCAAAGAGGCAAAAGAACAAGCAAACATGTAAAACATGAAAATGCAAACCTAAGGAGCTTCAACAATTATGCAAACAAGCATTTAACTTTGCTACCCACAAACATAGAGCATTGATGTATAAAAGCAATAGCTTACAACCATGCAAGGATCAAAAATAGATAGCAAGGCATAAACACCAAGAGCTACACAAGCTAAGCAGAAAGATTGACTAGCTTCGATAGAATCAAATTTGCTTATCATGAGTGTGGTATGTATATACCAGGGATACCTCACCACTCGGATATATTGTCGAGTGGGCCAGGGTCCAATAAAGATAAAGACCCATAAAGATAACTACTCGGATTGTTACTTGGAGTACATGACAAGTCAATACTAGAGATAGAAAGTTAGAGATAGAGTCCTAGTCGGAGATCACGTTGTAACCGACTAAGACACTTACCATGTAACCCTGCCCCCCGGATATATAAGGAGGAGTAGGGCTCTTTCGGAGGCATCTTCCCGAATAATACACTACAGAACGCAGGATGTAGGGTTGTTATCCTCCGGGAGGACCGAACCTGTCTAAACCTTGCGTCTTGTGTGTCCATCGATCTTTCATACTCATACGCATACCTAGATCTACTATCGAGAATATCTCTCGACAGTTGGCACGCCAGGTAGGGGCAGCGTTGAGTGTAGCTTCATCGAAATCGACGGCTTTTCGTCGACATTAAGTTTCGCCCAGGAGACAAAATCTGCTTTGGCACTGTCAGCCTCGTCACCAATCAGCACGGGAACCTAGTCAAGCGTGAGGGCGCGGCCCATTCAGATGCTGCCTTGACGGACCAGAGCAATCCGGCTGGCTGATTCCCGCTTGGCCTCAACAACGCGGCAACAACTTTCCAGGCGGAAACCCTTCCGGGTGGCAACTCAACGTTGTTCGCAATACCCCGATTGGCAACCTTGGTTGATTCGGGTTACACTACGGTTGATCTCCCGGCTCATCACATGGACCAGTTGGATGAAGATCCCTGATTTTTCGACGAATCAAGATTCATCGCAGCAATCAGCCTCGAAAGTGAGTCACTCCTGGACTTGATTGAAGAGCCGAGTGATTCAGAGAGTTGTTCCTCTGATTTCCATGAGGTATTCATGGTAGCTCCTACCGCTCAGGGGCAAGCAGATGGCGAAACATCGGCGGATGCTGCCACACGCGATACTGCGCCGCATGTAGACGGACATGAAACCGACCTCGAAGACGGTGATCCAGACGCCACCACTCCTCCGCTTTGAAGACCGGATGCTCAGCAGAGACCCCGAGTCGTGCAATACTTAGATATGGGAGACCTCACCTTAAAACTTGATGGTGAAGACGTCTTCAAGACCCCACAACACAACATTACGGCTACGGCAACCCTCCTGCAAACAATAGAGCCCCTGCTCCAAGTCTCCCCAGAGTTGACACCTCAGGTCAACCAACTGAAAGCGCACATCAGGGCCGCGGCTGTACTGGGGATGCATGTGGCATGATCAATGCCGACTAAATCAGTCTTTGGAGCTGCTAGTTCAGTGCCCAGGGAGGATAGAAGAGACTGACAACGCTCCAACCGGGAGGCAACCCTGCCTACTGTTCCCAGGCGCAGGCCCATTGCAGAGTACCATGATCGACATCCAAGCGCCGACCTGCGCAACAGCATACCACCACATGATACGCGGGTCCGATTGGACAACAGACTCCGGGAGCGCGACAATGCGTCCCACCAAGAGTATGAAGATGAACGGCGTCGGTGCGGTTATGTCGACTATGAGCATGACAGTAGGCGGCAACCACATATAGAAGATCATTACCGTGATCGACGTGATGAGTGCCGCCACCATGATAGATATTACCGAGAAGCCGGCCACGAACAAGAACGTACTCCGGCCGCCGATGATTATGACGAGGAGGCTGGCATCCGAGCTTTCACTCGAGAACTTTGATCCGTCAGCTGGCTGGTCGGCTTTAAGCCTGTCAGCATTGAGAAGTATGATGGCAAGATGGACCCACGCGACTGGCTTCATGTTTATTCGACGGCCATATGAGCTCTTGACGGCGATAGCTTTGTCATGGACAACTACTTGCATGTGTGCTTAGCCCCAGTAGCAAGAACTTGGCTGACTAATCTTCCCGACAACTCTATCACCTCCTGGGCAGATCTCTGTCAGCAGTTCATGGCTAATTTTCAAGCCACCTTCGACAGACCAGGGAATCACTAGGAACTCAGCCGGATCAAGCAGTGAGATCGGGAGCCACTTCGAGAGTACATCCAACGCTTCTGCCGAGTGAAAAATACCATCCCTAACATCTCGGATGCTCAAGTTGTCACTGCCTTCCAGGGAGGACTCCGCGACGATGACCTAATAAAGAAGATTGGAAGGTTGGATGCTACCGGTAGACTGTCAGCCAAAGAATTATTCACTATGGCCGACAAATATGCTGCTAGCAATTTGACACTATTTCAAGTTCGACAGTACAAGGAGGCGACCCCAAGGAACCAGTCGGGTCCATCCGATTACAGCAAGGACGGCGATAGGAAGCGCAAGCACGACCGAACGGTGGCCAACACCGAGCGCCCGATCAGGAGGAAACCAGTCACTCAGGATGACTTTGATAAGATGCTCGATGGCCCTTGCCTGCTACATGATGGAGCTCACAAATCCAGGGAATGTTTCAAGCGAAAAAATTTCGCCCATCACGCCTTGAAGGTCTGCAAAGAACGCCCGTGGATCCCCAAGGGTGGCAAAAATGATTCGGATAAGGATAACCAAGACGAGGACAAGGAGGACATCCAAGACCCCGAACACGAGGTCAATTACATCCATGGCCGACTCGAAACGTCAGCAGAAGGTCCTCTACCGAGAGGTCCACTCAGTCTCACCAGTGGTACCTCAATATTTGCGATGGTCAGAGGTTCCAATTACTTTTGATCGGTCCGACCATCCGGATCACATCCCCAGGCCTGGGAAATATCCCTTAGTGCTAACGCCAACTATTAACCGAGTCCGGCTAAATCTGGTACTGGTAGATGGTGGTAGCAGTCTGGACATCCTTTTTGTGAAAACCTTCAAGGAGCTTGGCATACCCTTGACGGACCTCAAGACGAGTCGGTCGCCATTTCATGGTGTGATCCCGGGCATGAAAATAGTCCCTCTAGGACAAATCACTTTGCCCGTGACTTTCGGCACTCGGGAAAACTACAGGACAGAGCGAATTACCTTC
The DNA here is from genome assembly GCA_032690845.1 of Eleusine coracana subsp. coracana. Lineage (NCBI taxonomy): Eukaryota > Viridiplantae > Streptophyta > Magnoliopsida > Poales > Poaceae > Eleusine > Eleusine coracana. The sequence goes on along the minus strand of CM064426.1, from coordinate 46,377,566 downwards.
GAGGTCGCCAACCTCGACTCTACATATCACACCATCATAGGGCGGCCAACCATCGCTAAATTCATGGCAGTACCTCATTATCCTTATATGATGATGAAGCTGCCAGGACCAAACGGTGTCATATCAATCCACTCGGATGTGCGGACCTCGTATGACTGCGACTATGGCAGTTGTGAGTTGACCGAGAAGAGAGTAGCAGCATCGGAGTTGGCCGAGCTGAACGAAGCAATTGCAACAGCGGAGGAGGCCATGCTTGACCCTGCTCTGAAGAAAACAATGAAGACTGCAGTACAGGCGGACGCTATGGAGTCCAAGAAGATTAGCCTAGATGACAATGATGTATCCAAGACCACCAATATTGGGGTCAATTTAGGAGATAAATAGGAAAGCGCGCTCATCCTTTTTCTTAGAAATAATAAATATATATTTGCATGGAAACCTTCTGACATGCCAGGTGTTCCAAGGGAAAAGGCTGAGCACAAACTTCACGTTCGCGAAAACGCCAAGCCAGTAAGGCAACGGCTTAGACAATTCTCGCAAGACCGAAAGGATGCGATTAGGAAAGAAATCGGCCGACTACTGGCAGCCGGTTTTATCAAAGAAGTTTTCCACCCCGACTGGTTGGCTAACCCAGTTCTGGTGCGGAAGAAGAATAAGGAGTGGCGGATGTGTGTGGATTACACCGGCCTCAACCAAGCTTGTCCGAAAGATCCGTTCACTCTCCCACGAATTGATCAAGTGGTTGATTTGACGGCTAGATGCGCTTTGTTGTGCTTCTTGATGCCTATTCAGGGTACCATCAGATTCCCTTAAACTAATCCGACCAGCTTAAAACCTTGTTCATCATGCCGTTCGGGGCCTTCTGTTACAGAACAATGCCCTTTGGCCCAAAAAACGCTGGCGCCACCTACCAGCGGACTATGCAGCGATGTTTGGACAACCAGATAGGAAGGAATGTTGAGGCTTACATTGATGATGTGGTAGTCAAGACTCGGCTCTCCACCGACTTAATATCCGACCTAGATGAAACATTCAGCAACCTTCAGAAATACAACATAAAGTTAAATCCGGAAAAATGCATCTTTGGGGTCCCATCAGAAAAATTACTTGGTTTTTTGGTATCACACAGAGGTATTGAAGCTAATCCAGAAAAGGTAAATGCCATATAACGATTGGGACCTCCACACTCGCAAAAAGACATTCAAAAGCTCACTGGTTGTATGGATTCGCTCAGTCGGTTTGTATCACGACTCGACGTCCGAGGGTTACCCTTTTTTTGATTACTCAAGATGCAAGAATCATTGATCTGGAATGATGACGCACAGAAAGCTTTGGATGATTTTAAGGCTTATATTAGTCGTCCTCTAGTCTTAACCCCCCCAGAGCCAAAGGAACCTTTGCAGCTGTACATTTCCGCAACCAAACACGTTATCAGTACTGTGCTGGCGGTGGAACGGGCAGAAGATGGCAAGGCTCAAAAGGTGCAACGACCAGTATATTTCGTCAGTGAAGACATATCAGAATCCAAGGTACGATACTTCCAGCTTCAAAAATTAATTTATGCATTATTGGTGACATCTAGGAAGTTGAAGCATTACTTTGAGGATCATCCAATTGAGGTCCACACGTCGTTTGGCCTAGGCGAATTGCTTCACAATAAAGAGGCCACTGGGAAAATCGCCAAATGGGCTGTCGAGCTCGGATCATATGATATCACCTTCAAGTCACACGATTCGATCAAAGGTCAAGCTTTGTCGGACTTCGTCACCGAGTGGACAGAATGTGAGTTACCTCCTGACCCACAAGAATTATGCTATTGGAAGATGGCGTTTGACGGCTCCTTACAACTGGAAGGCGCTGGAGCAAGAGTCATACTGGTATCTCCTGACGGAACCAAGTTGCGGTACGTTCTTCGAATGCACTTCTGTGCCTCGAACAACGCTACAGAGTATGAGGCATTGCTACATGGACTTTGGATAGCTATCTCACTCGGCGTCGAAAGGATAAGCGTCTCTAGCGACTCGGAGCTAGTTATAAATTAAGTAACGAAGGAGTGGTGTTGTTCCCACGAAAGCATGACAGCCTACTGCACCGAAGTTCGGAAGATGAAAGACAAGTTTGATGGCATTGAGTATAAACACGTCCTGTGAAAATATAACGAACAGGTGGACGAGCTGGCCAAACTTGGGTCTAGCAGATCTAAAATACCCGACAGAGTATTCCTTGATAATCTGCATAAGCCATCTGTACTAACCCAACAAACTATAGAGCAGTCGGCACTAAAGGCGGGGGTAGCACCGCATGTAGCTATCATTGAGGTAGATTGGCGAACTCCCTTCATTGATTATCTAGATCGTGATACACTACCGACCGACAAAGACGAAGCCCTCCGGATTATTCGCAAGTCACGTTCATATCTTATAGTTGACCATCACCTGTACAAGCAAAGCCCACATGGAGTACTGATGAAATGCTTGTCTCAAGATAAAGGCATAGCTATATTAGGTAACAATCACGCTGGCATTTAAGGCAATCACGCAGGCCCATCCACAATTGCGGCCAAAGCAATGAGGCAAGGGTTTTATTGGCCGACCGCCGGTGCTGATGCTAAGGAAATTGTCCGAAAGTGTGAAGGTTGTCAGTTCTTCGCCTGTCAGATGCATGTACCTGCTATAGAGCTTCAAAATATACCAATAACTTGTTTGTTTTCAGTATGGGGTTTAGACATTGTCAGACCTTTCATGAAAGCTCAAGGGGGTTTTACTCACCTTTTTGTAGCATTGGACAATTTTTCTAAATGGATCGAAGCAAAGCTAGTCGGTAAGATTTCGGCAAAGAAGGCCATCGAGTTTATGACCAAAATAGTCACTCGGTTCGGTGCCCCACACAAGATAATCACTGACAACGGTACTCAATTCACAGCGGTGGAGTTTAAAGAGTTTGCGGGCCGGGTCGGTTTTAAGATTGGTTATGCCTCGGCCGCCCATCCACAGAGCAATGGTCAGGTTAAGAGGGCAAACGGCCTCCTTCTTTCTGGAATTAAGCCTCGTATATTTGATCGATTGGAAAAGTACGCTTGACGATGGGTTCGAGAATTACCATCTGTGTTGTGGGGGCTTAGAACCAACGTAAGTCATGCTACCAGGCACTCTCCTTTTTCTCTGGTTTATGGCTCAGAAGCCATGTTACCCACCAAGATTCTTTTTGCCTCCCCCGTGTGGCAGCGTATGACCTAAAAACCTCCAATGACTATAGGTGTGACGACTTGTTATTGTTGGAGGAACAGCGAGATGCCATCGTAATTCGGTCGGCAAAGTACCAGCAAAGTTTGTGATGTTATCACGACAAAAACATTTGAACACGGGGTTTTTCTATCGGCGACCTTGTTTTGAAGCAAGTTCAGTCTTAGGTCGGCAAGCACAAGCTGTCGCCTCCATGGGAAGGACCTTTTATTATAAAGGAAATCACTCGGCCAGGCGCCTATCGATTGATGAATGAGGACGGATCGGACCTTCAAAGTTCCTGGAATGTTTCACAGCTATGTCGTTTTTATACTTAGAAATTATAATTTATTGTATTTCTATTATTAAATATATATACACAGTAGTCATGATATTTGATTTCGCAATTTATGATTTCTGTGAATAATTGTTGTTATTGTTTACATCATGACTCAAATTCTGATACTTGGTATCACCCTAACTCGCGCATGTCGACCAAGCGGGTTACTTAGTCCCCAGGGTTCTTGCCGTCTATTAGGGACAAAGGCAATTCTCCTAATTCGCATATGCTTGATCGAGTGAGTTCTTAGTCTCCATGATTCATATCGGTTATTGGGGGAATTGTTTAGAGGGCTGACATGAGTTGTGTATTGGTTGTGAGTGTTTAACACGAGTTCATACAATATATATACAAAGCAGCGCGAACCAAGAATTCATTACAATACTGGTAATGAATCTAGACCTTAGTGGTCTATCGAACATTGGTTATATTACAGTATCAGAGCTGTAACATATTATTTTAAGCTTTACAATTCTTTACAATTTAGGTAAGGGATCTAGCTCTATCTGGTTGGCTAATATGTGAGCTGTTTTTTGCGCCTCAGCCACGAGAGCTTCACATTGTTCATCAGAGAAATCTTCATGGAAGCCCTCGGCTACCACATCTAACTCTATGTTGGGGATGTGGGACTTTGTAATTGCCAGGACCTATGCGTCGGCTAGCTCTGGAACATGACGAGCATGTTCTTTCAGTCGGCCGGGTGCCCCTTGTAGCCTCGTCATCAGGTCTCGACATCGAGGAGGTTTTTCTTCAGGATATATGTATTGGGTGACCACCTCTGCATCCTTCTGAAGAGCTGCAAGAGACCATCGAAGGTTTTCATCACGCTCTATAAATCTCTTCTGCAATAGCTCATAGGACCTCTTTGATCCTATAGGAGCACAATAATCATATATGTCCAGCACAATGAAATTCCATATCAGGGTATTAGTTGAATAAACACTTACCTCTTAGACGTTTCTCGGCTTCTACTTTCTCAGCCTCAAGGGTGGCGACTTTTTCCTTATATTCTTCTTTTTGCTTTTCAATTTCTTTGAAGGCTTTTTGGAATTAGTTTAGCTCATCCATAGCCTTTTTGAAGATCTTCTCAGCTTTGATAACTTCGGTTTCTAGCTTTATGTTTCTTTCTTTCTGGCTTTTTATTATTTCTTCAGCGCCTGTCAGTAACAAACATTTTAGTGCATAAATATATTCCTGTACATATAGGTATATTCATTTTTACCTTCAGCTCTTTTCTTCCATGAATTTTGTTTTTCTTGCATTGTTTTGAGGTCGTCTTTTAGCTTTTCAAAATTCTTCTTGATCTCTGCCGAGTCCTGGATCTGCTTCTTTAATCCTTGATTCTCGGACTTCAAAGTTTCAAGAGCTTGGGCAAATGACTCTAGTTCTCTTATACGGCCTTCAAGACTTGCTATATGAGCGTTCGCCTGTGCATCTTGTTTTTGTCTCAATTCCAGTGACCGCGATGCCTCTATATGGACGAGGTTAAATGTTCATGTCACACAGATAACGTGTGAGGTATAAGCTATATTTGTCTCATACCTTGTAGCTCGAATTGAAGTTCATCAACTTGAGATGAACGGGCTTTTAGCGCTATTGATAAGCGCCCTACTTCGAGTCTCTCTTTGGCAAGTTGATCTTCTAAATCGACGGCTTTAGCACAATGCTTTTCGACAAGTTGCAGAAGCTTATTCTTGTTAGCCATATGAGTTTTTAGAGCATGCAATGATGACAAATTATATGTTTGAAACTTCATAACTAGGAATGGTGATTATTATTGACAAAAAGGACGGAATACCTCGAAGGAATGATAGGCTTTTTCAGTTTGCTCTTCAAAATTTTTCAATTCCGCTTGCTCTGCCGACTCATCAAATCTGGCGATGGCAAATTGGCCAATATGATATATTGATCTAGTCGGTGTTGGTTGGTCTGAGGCACCTTCTCTTACCATTCGGTGAATAGGAGTCAGCATGACATTTTCCTCCGGGCCGATTGGATATTCGTATGTTGGCTCTGGCATAGATTCAAAAACTAGTGATGGCTCTTCGGGCCTGGGTGGAGGCAGGAGTATCAGCACCCGTTGCCATCTCAGATTTATTTAGGTCTGGGATATTGGGTGATTTAGCTTGGTTATCTTCTAGCTGAGTGGATTCGGGTGCACTCTTTAAATCACTCGGTTTCTTTGCCGAGTGGTCTGGGACATCATTTTTGGATGACCCAGCCTGTGGTGTCTCCTGGTCTTTTTTGGGAACTGGACTTTATGCCGGAACTTCTTCAAAAGACGACCGCCCGGACGACCTGCCAATTAGACAAAAATTACATATTTAATTCAAATGGATAGTTAAGCTTTAAGTTATATTGATTTGTTTACCTTTAGCGGCGTTTGAATTTAATGCCTGACACTTTTGATGGGGGGCTGGTTGGCCTTGTGGCGCATGTCATGTCTGGCGCCGTCTCATGGGTGCCTGCCTTGCTAGCTTCACTCGGACGATTTTGTCCTTTATCATCCATGGCCCACCGAGTGGTGGAGGTTTTCTCTAGAGTCTTCTTCTTTGCCTCTTCTTGAAGTCTAGCTACTCTTTCAGCCAGTGATTCTTCTTCATCAGAATCTTCAATATGCACCTTGCGGTGCTTAGGAGCTGATGGTTGAGTGGGAGATTTCTTTTGCGGCATAGGCGGCAGTGGGGGGTTGGACACGTATACATCAAGGTTCTGCAATATATGTTACGTATTATTCATTGATGAACATAATGCATGAAGTATTGACTTTTTAAGCATAGAAGTGTATAACTTACTGAACTCCTGCCAGTCTTAGAATGATGTCCACATTTCGCACTACCTGGAGTCCAACCAAGGAGTGAATAAAATATGTTTTCCAGCCGCAATGTTAATTCCCTTTCTGACAATGTTTCTGGCACTTCCATGGTGGGGTCTGAACCTAGTTCAAACTTCCATCCAGGAACATGACGTTTCTTAATAGGCTGCACGTGGTGATATATGAAGCTTGCGGCAACATGTATGCTAGTATAACCTTAGGACTTGAGATAGTCAATGTGCTCTAATATGGCATCAACTTGAGACTTCTTGTTTGGATGGGCCTTTGCTGACCACTCAGGTCGTGGCTTGGGGGCTTCGGTCGTAGTCTCTGACAAAGGTGGAGCATGGTTTCCATGGTAAAACCAGTCCACGTGCCAACCTTTGTTCGTTGATGGAAGTGGTACATCAACGTATTTGGATATATTCCTTAGTTGGAATCCGGCCCCTCCTATAACATTATTGCTGTTTGATTTCAAGACAAACAGTTCTTTGAAGGTATCAAAATGGGGAGGAATCCCCAAGAACACCTCACACAGGTGGATGAAGATAGCAATATGTAAGATGGAATTTGGATTCAGATTGACAATATTGATGCCATAGAAGAATAGAAGACCGTAAAAGAAGTCACAACACGGGATCCCAAATCCACGATAAAAAAATTAGGAGAAAACCGTGATTTGGTCGATGGGAGGTTGGGGAAATTTCTGACATATGGCCTCGATCCATCCTCCGGTCTGATGATCCTGCGACACGCCATTAATCACCAGTCTGTTGATTTTCTCTGAATCCATGGTTGACATGGGGAACTCCTTGATGGTGGCGGGGATGTCAAAAATTGGCTCTTCTTCCTCGCCCTTCTTAGGGGAAGATTGCTTCTAGAATGTTGCCTTATAGCTTTGGCGGGTGCGCTTCGGGGCCATCGCTCTTGTTTGAGTTCGGTGGGAAGCAGTTGCGTGGAGCTTTGGGGTGGAAATGGAAGCCTGAGATCTAGGGTTTGTGTGCGCAGAATGGCGGCGGCGGCAAAATGAAGACGAAGGGATGCGACTGTTTGGAGGTCCTTTTTATAAGGGTTAGATGACCTACTGGGCCGAGGCTTTTTGTAATCTGTTAAGTCCAGTTTTATTAATCGGATTGTTGCGGTTTCAACCTTGGAAATTGTACCTTTCGAGGTTCCGTGATAAATCACTCGGATTGTTGCAGTTTTAGCCTTGGAAATTGCACCTTTTGAGAGTTCGTGATAAATCACTCGGATTACTGTAGTTTTAGCTTCGAAAAATTGAGCCTTTTGAAATTCCGTGATAAATCACTCGGATTATCTCGGCACCAATCTTGGGGGCTGTGTTTCCGTGTTATATTATTATTATTGATACATCACCAATCTTGGGGGCTATGACAATTGAAATTCGTCGTTAATCATTCAGATTAAGGGCACTTCAGCATTAGAGATGTAAATATTAATTTGGTGATGTATCACTCGGCGAGTAAGAGAATTCAGCTAAATATGGAGCTTGTTAAGACAAAATTGGAAGATTCAGACCTCATTATGCCCTTTTCTGTGGAGGGACAAGATTAGTTGGATATTTTTCAATAACTCAAAAGTTACTTCAGTGTAGGCTCAACAACCTTCTGAGTTGGGGGCTACATGCATAGGCTATGTCTTTTTTAGGGATTTATGAATAATAATTAATATAAAAAGCACTTCCCAATTTCATAAGATGTCGAGGCAAACCAAGACGATAATTCAATACGGGAAGTGCTTGGGGGCTACTGTGGTATGTATATACCAGGGATACCTCGCCACTCGGATATATTGCCGAGTGGGCCAGGGTCCAATAAAGATAAAGACCCATGAAGATAACTACTCGGATTGTTACTTGGAGTACACGACAAGTCAATACTAGAGATAGAAAGTTAGAGATAGAGTCCTAGTCAGAGATCACGTTGTAACCGACTAAGACACTTACCATGTAACCCTGCCCCCCGGATATATAAGGAGGGGCAGGGCTCTTTCGGAGGCATCTTCCCGAATAATACACTACAGAACACAGGACGTAGGGTTGTTATCCTCCGGGAGGCCCGAACCTGTCTAAACCTTACGTCTTGTGTGTCCATCGATCTTTCATACTCATACGCATACCTAGATCTACTATCGAGAATATCTCTCGACAATGAGAAAATCTGCCACCACATGTGTAAGTACTCCCATCCAAGGCAAAATAAGTATCAAGTGAATCATAAGAATCTAGCCAGTTTCAATCTTAACTAGGGCAACAAGCATTCACAGAAAATGAGCTCTACAAACGCTCACATATGCAATAGAGACTCAATTGATCAAGTGATTATTGATCCTCATGTGTCCTCTTATCGATGCGAAGGGTCGCACGACTGGGTACGGCAAACACCCCGAGGCTTCAAGTCATAGTGTTTGGATTAGCATTTCAAAATTATTCTTGATCAAAGCACTTAGCAGATTATTCAAGTTTATGCACAAGAAAAAAGAGCATTCCTTTGTGGCAAAAAGGAACACACGTTTCCACAATGTCCCATCATGAGTTAAACATTTGCAAAGCCTTCCATTTCGCAAATACAAGGTGCCAAATCCAAGATATCTTCTAGACTAGCCTCATTACAAGTTTCAACAAGGATAAAAGCAATTATACACATGGTAAGCAAGTTTTAGCAAGATTAGTTCATAAGGTTCGCAAGAAGCTTAGTTTACCTTTAAGATTATCAAGTTGCTCACATGAGTCTATAACAGACCATCTAGAAAATCTAAGCATGAGAGATTACCATCACATCCACACAACTTAGCTCAAGCTCAATCATAGCAATGAGAAATACAGGCAAGCATAAGAACCAAAGCTCATCTACCAATGCATATATTACAAATGAGATGCAATGCAAAAATGGTAAGATACATAATTATAAGTGAACACCAACTCCCCCTCAAATGATGCCATAAGGATGACAAACAGCAAGTCCCCCCCGAAGAAAAGCATGTCTAGAAGCATCTAGAGGCTTGATGAGGATATCAGCTAGTTGGTTTCTGGTGTTGATGTATTTGAGATCAACATCCCCCTTCTCAACATTGTCTCTCAGGAAGTGGAATCGCACATTGATGTGTTTGGCCTTACCATGTTGGATTGGGTTTTTAGCTAAGCATATGGCACTGGAGTTATCACACGCGAGTGGAACACCCTTAAAAGTTAACCCATAGTCTCTCATGGTAGATACAATCCATAGGATTTGTGAGCAGCAGCTAGCAGTAGCAACATACTCAGCCTCTGTGGTGGATTGGGCAACACTCGACTGCTTACGAGAAGGCCAATAGATCAAAGAAGTACCCAAGATATGCCAAGTACCAGAAGTGCTCTTCCTATCAATTCTACACCCAGCAAAGTCTGCATCCAAATACCCAATGAGATCAAGAGATGAAGATGCAGAGTACCAAAGACCAAACTCAAGGGTGTATTTGAGATACCTGAAGATGCGCTTGACAGCCTTGCGATGAGTCACCCTTGGGGAAGCTTGAAAGCGAGCATAAAGACACACCGCAAAGTGTATGTCGGGTCTTAGCACCGTCAGGTACAAGAGGGAGCCAATCATGCTCCTGTACTCCCTTTGGTCCATCGCTTCATAGTCTTCATCAGGGTCAAGAGCTTTTGTTGTGGACATCGATGTAGACAACGGCTTCACATTGACCATGTCAAACTTCTTCAGAAGATCCTTCATATACTTGGCTTGATGAATGAAAGTACCTTGCTTGCACTGCTTGATTTGAAGCCCAAGAAAGAATGTGAGCTCGCCCATCATCGACATCTATAATTCACTTTCCATGGCTTCCTGAAATATGGACACAAGAACATGAGAGGAACCACCAAAGATGATATCATCCACGTAAATCTGAACTATTAGAAAGTCACTGCCATGCCTGAGAGTGAACAAGGTTTTGTCAACACACCCCATAACATACCCACGCTCTAGCAAGAAAGTCTTAAGCCTATCATACCATGCCCTAGGTGCTTGCTTTAGCCCGTACAAAGCCTTCTGAAGCTTGTACACATGGTTTGGGTATTTGTGGTGCTCAAAGCCAGGTGGTTATTTTACATAAACCTCTTTCTCTATGAAACCATTTAGGAAAGCACTCTTGACATCCATTTGATAGAGTCTAATGCCCTTAGAGGCAGCAAATGCAAGCAAGATCCTAATGGCTTCTATGCGTGCAACAAGAGAAAATTTCCCCATAGTCTAAGCTCTCCACTTGAGTGAAACCCTTGGCAACAAGCCTAGCCTTGTTTCTAACAACCTCACCATCATCCCCATACTTGTTTTTAAATACCCATTTGGTTCCTATGACATTGACACCAACAGGAGGCTCTACTAGGGTTCATACTTTATTTCTGTGAAAGTTCTCCAACTCCTCATGCATGGCATTAACCCAATGTTCGTCAGATAGTGCGTGTCCAACATCCCAGGGTTCAAAGGTTGCAACAAAGAGAGAATTGGTAAAGCAGGCGAAATGTGCAGACCTTGACCTTGTTGTCCTCTCATAGAGATTACCGATCATTTGTTGAGGTGGATGTTGATGCTGAATGTGGTAAGGGGCCTCTCTCTCAGAATGTACCGCCCCCTCAATCACACCTGGAGCTCGCCCAACAGCTGCTGTAGTAGATGTAGAAGCTTCTGGACCCTCTGCTGGAGTGGTGGTGGCAGCAGGAACAAGCTCCGATGAGAAATGAAGTGAATCATCATCATCATCAGCAAAGCCCTATAGGTCCTCTTCTACAAAGATGCTCTCCTCCATCTCCTTGGTACCTGCAGTCTCAATCACATTGCTTGCACAAGAGTTTGATTCATCAAATGTTACATCGCAGGACTTTATGATGGTGTTAGTTTCCAAATTCAAAACTCTATAGGAAAGACCATGAAGAGAGTAACCAAGAAAGATGCCATCGGAAGATCTTGACTCAAACTTATCAAGATTGCCACGCTTGAGAATAAAGCACTTGCAGCCAAAAGCATGCAATTGAGAAACAGATGGCTTCCTCCCAAAACGTGGCTCATAAGAAGTAATATTAAGAACTGAGCGCAAGAAAATCTGATTGGAAACATAGCAAGCAGTGCTAATGGCCTCAGCCTAGAACTGCCTCGGAGTCCTATGCTCATCGAGCATTGTCCGGGCCATTTCCACCAACGTTCTATTCTTTCTTTCGACCACACCATTCTGCTGAGGAACACGAGGTGTTGAAAACTGATGCTCAACACCATGCTCAAGACAAAAAGCATCAAAGGAGGAGTTCTTGAACTTGGTGCCATTATTACTGCAGATTGCTCGTAATGCACCAGGGAGTTCCTTGAACAACCTCAAAGATAAGCTCCGAAAGTGATGAAACACTTCATTTTTGCTCTCAAGAAAGTAAACCCAAGAGTAGCGAGAATAGTCGTCAACAATCACAAGAACATACCACTTCCCACCCACCGAACGAACCCAAGAAGGACCAACAATATCCATATGAAGCAACTCTCCAGGGCGTTCAGTCATCACCAAATTAATTGGTGGATGAGAAGTGGCAATCATTTTCCCATTACGACAAGGAGCACAAACCAAATCCTTATCAAATTTGAGCTTAGACAATCCTCGGATCAAACCTAGGCCACTCAAGCGACATAACAAGTCAAAGCTCATGTGACCCAGTCTCCTATGCACTCTTGACATCCATTTGATAGAGTCTAATGCCCTTAGAGGCAGCAAATGCAAGCAAGATCCTAATGGCTTCTATGCGAGCAACTGGAGCAAAGGTTTCACCATAATCTAAGCCCTCCACTTGGCTAAAACCTTGAGCAACTAGCCTAGCCTTGTTTCTCACAACCTCACCATCCTCCCCATGTTTGTTTTTGAACACCCACTTGGTTCCTATGACATTGACATTTTTGGGAGCCTCTACAAGGGTCCAGACTTTGTTTCTAGAAGCTTCTACATCGACTTTGTTTCTCTTGACATCCATGCTGAATGTGGTGAGGAGCCTCTCTCTTAGAGTGTACCTCCACCTCAACCACAGCTGGAGCTTGCTCGACAGCTGCTGAAGTCGATGTAGAAGCTTCTAGACCCTCTGTTGGAGTAGTGGTAGCAGCAGGAACAAGCTCAGATGAGAGATGAAGTGAATCATCATCATCATCATCAAAGCCCTATAGGTCCTCTTCTACAAAGATGCTTTCCTTCATCTCCTTGTCACCTGCAGACTCAATCACATTCCTTGCACAAGAGTTTGATTCATCAAAGGTTACATCGTAGGATTCTACGATGGTGTTAGTCTCCAAATTCAAAACTTTGTAGGAATGACCATGAAGAGAGTAACCAAGAAAGATTCCATCAGAAGACCTTGACTCAAACTTATCAAGATTGCCACGCTTGAGAATAAAGCACTTGCAACAAAAGGCACGCAAATGAGAAACCGAGGGCTTTCTCCCAAAACGTAGCTCATAAGAAGTCACATTAAGAATTGAGCGCAAGAAAATCCGATTGGAAATATAGCAAGCAGTGCTAATGGCCTCAGCCCAGAACCGCCTCGAAGTCCTGTGCTCATCGAGCATCGTCCGGGCCATATCCACAAAGGTTTTGTTCTTTCTTGCAACCACACCGTTCTGCTGGGGAACCCGAGGTGCTGAAAACTGATGCTCAATACCATGCTCAAGACAAAAAGCATCAAAAGAGGAATTCTTGAACTTGGTGCCATTATCACTGCGAATTGCTCGTAACGCACCAGGGAGTTCCTTGAACAACCTCAAAGCTAAGCTCCGAAAGTGATGAAAAACTTCATCCTTGCTCTCAAGAAAGTAAACCCAAGAGTAGGGAGAATAGTCGTCAACAATCACAAGAACATACCACTTCCCACCCGCCGAACGAACCCGAGAAGGACCAACAGTGTCCATATGAAGCAACTCTCCAGGGTGTTTAGTCATCACCAAATTGATTGGTGGATGAGAAGCGGCAATCATTTTCCCATGACGACAAAGAGCACAAACCAAATCCTTATCAAATTTGAGCTTAGGCAATCCTCGGATCAAACCTAGGCCACTCAAGCGACATAACAAGTCAAAGCTCATGTGACCCAGTCTCCTATGCCATTTCGAGAGCTCAGAAGAAGATTGAGCAAAGAAGCACTTGTGAGAACCAGGAGAATCAGCCTGAAAAACTCTACTAATGCGAGAAATCCCACAAACCAATGAACCACTCGATTCAAGAATACAAGAGGCATTCGACTTAAAGCGCACTTCAAAACCAACATCAAGAAGCTGAGAGATAGAGAGGAGATCGTACTTGAGATACTCAACCAAACCAACATCCTTGAGAGTGAATTTTTCATTTACCTTTACCGTGCCTCTTGCCTTCACTCTCCCTCTCTTGTCATCTCCAAAGGTCACATATCCCGCCACTGTTGATGGTCCTTAAATGCTAAATCTGACCATCAAATCCTTGCATAAATAACATAAAAGGAATAACTAACATGGTGGCAGGAGCTTGTTACTAACAATTTCCACAAGTGTTGGTGAATATTTGCATGCAGGTGATTTATTAACAAATTCAAGGAAATTTCCACAAGAGGAGAAATAATAAAAGCCCATAAACATGAAGTAAGAAGTTATCAAATAATATATTAGACCCACCATGTTGAAGCTCTCATCGAGCCGATCGAAACACATATATAACTTGACTAAATCGGACTTCGGATATGAGAATAATGAAGCATAGAAGATCATGTGTTTGGGCTGAACCGATGCTGACGTCAACATGACGTCAGCACACGCGGGAGAGGAAGAGAATGACGGTTCAGGTTGCTTGGCTGAGTGGGGAAGCCCATTACTTGGCCCCTAAGAATGAGAGATAGTCCAAGGAATATTCCCTTATTCTTAGGAAAGGTTCTCCACTCCCCCAAGTCACCTCCACTATAATAGAGCCCCTCTTCCTCTCATTTCACACAACACAAGAAGAAGATTTAGACCTCCACTCAAAAGGTTTTAGCACTACCAATGTACTTAGAAAATAGGGAGAGAGTGAGGGAGAGTAAGGAGGAGGTCCGGGCTTGTCAGCGCCTTCTCCACACTTGTACCTCAGCGGATGCTTTCCTTTCTTAGTAAATATTCGTGATCTTCCATTGGTATTTAAGTTTCCTTTTTGAGTAAGTTCTTTCCTTAGTTGCTTACGGGATCATCACTCTACTTAGTTAGAGTATCATAGTCTTCTATAAGTGTGATGCCGAGACTTTGATAGTAATTAATAGCATAGACGTGGTGTCTAGGCTAGAGGTCACCTTTGTTTGCCGTGTGCCCCACGGTTTGTAGAGGTAGTCGGTAGGTGGTGACAGCCCTATCCAGCCTTAGTAATCCTCCATGTTCGGGTCGCCTGTGGATGCAGGGGTAAGCCGGTGCCCGAAGTAAGCATTTATAGACTGAACCTATCTTATTTTAGGATCTTTTACTATAGGAATCCTCTCTACCCTCTGTCTACCATATTCTTGTTGTCCTTGGATGGATTAGGATAGGAGATTAGTACACACACATTCCCTGAGATTCGATAACCTGGAACACTCCTAGGTGAAGTGCTACATTGGTATCTATGCGCTTACGGATTTATCTGTGATCGTAAGAAATACCAACAAGCATTTCTAGCGCCGTTGTCGGGGATAGTAATACTTCTGGTGCGACGCTAAGAAGTGTCAACAAGTATTTCTGGCGCCGTTGCTGGGGATAGTAATATTTCTGGTGCGATGCTAAGATTTGTCAACAGCCGCTTCAAGGGAGTGAGGCTGGAGAACCACTTTGCATCTCCAGTCATGTGGCGCGAACACCCGGAGTCCATTAGCCACTTGTTCTCCAGGCCTCCACCTGCTGCCGACAAAGAACAAGAAGGAAAAGTCGATGGCTCAGTGCTGGGGTTAGTCAAAAGAGAATTAGGAACCCAGCACTTACCATACGACTGGTAGTAGTCATCATAGTTCTTTGCACATTATTATTCGTGCGCATAGGACGAGAACCCCGATGGGGAAAACATGGCCTGTCAAAGCGTCTCGACTCAAACCTTGGGTTGTGAGGATAGAAATCATCAGTGTGAAAGCCAAATCCACGTGAGTGACGCTCACCACGATGGGGAAAACATGGGGCGCCAAAGCGCTGTTGCGCAAAGCCTCTGTTTCGTGAATCAAAGGCATGTAAGGGATGACCCTGTCCACGATAGGCACGAGAAAAAGAGCAAGGCTGAAAGTCAATGAAATCATCATGAAAAGCATCCCTAGTCAACTCAGCTTGGTTCCTCTCAATCCTCTTACGCCTATAACAGAATTCATCCAAGTGGCCCTTGCGACCACAAAACATGCAAATGTAGACACCCCTAGGATTAGGCTTGGTTTGCATGGCAGGCTTGGGTTTTGGCTTCTCTGTTTGCTTTGGGTTGAAGGAGGGTTTTGGATTGGGTGGATAGTATGTGTCAGTGGGTTCGATGGTGTTTTACTCATCCATGTAGCTGGATCCAGGTGCAAACTTACCCACATTCTCACTCTCCTTGTCACACCACTCAAATCCCAAGCCCAAGTTATAGGTTGACCTAGAAGCACTCTCCTTCACTCTTGCCAAATCATTCTCAATCTTTTCCTCACTCACTAGGGTTCTTTGGAGCCTAGAAATTAGATAGTCATTTTCTTGGACTAGGACTTTGTTTTCCTTCATAGTGATTACAAGCTTGTCCTTAAGAGATACACACACCTCACATGGTGGTAGAAAGACCTTAGAGCGAGTCTCAATGAGCAGCTTGGACTCAAGCTCTTTGACTTTGAGGGACTGAGCTTCCATCTCATCTGTGAGCTTAGGGCACTTCTGACATGCACCCAAAAGAGTTGGTCTAGCTTTGAATTCATCAAGCTCCTTGAGGACACTCTCAAGCTGACTGGCAACTTGAGCATGCACACTCTCCCTCTGACTTAGATCATTCATCACAACTTGATAAGACCCACACTCTACAACCATGTCATCCTTAGCAAGCTAAGACCTAAGTGAAGCAATTTCAAAATCAGCACTCTCTATCTTAGACTTAAGCTCTCTACTCTCACGAACAGCGCTGCGAAGCTTATCATCTTGCAAGAGTAGAACATCGCACAAATGATCAAGTTCAGAAGAGAGCTCATCAAGAGTGGGAGGTACCTCACTTGTGTCGGAGTTGGATCCAGAGTCGGTGTCATGGTCGTTCTTTGCCATGAAGGAAAGCCCGATGAAGTCATCCTTCCTCTTGACTCGTGGCATTTCAACCTCCTCCTCCGAGCTTGTAAGGCCTTCGCTTGATGCGAGATCGACATCACTCAAGCAAGCAATGCAGGCGCGTGCAATGGCCTTGGCGAACTTCTTGGAGTTCTTGCCCTTCTTGTAGAAGCGGTTCTTCTTCTGCTTAAAGTCTTCAGTGTTGTTGTCATGGTATCCAACCTTCTTTTTCTTCTTAGGACGATCAGCAATGAAGTGTCCCGGGTCACTGCACTCGAAGCAGGTTCTTGAACCAACTCCTCTTCTCTCCTCGCGGTTGTTGTAGAACTTCCTGAACTTCCTTGTGAGCAAGGACAGCTCCTCGTCAGTGTGACACCCCAAGTGTCTCACCTTAATTTTGCAAATATGAGGAGCACAAATCATGGAAATTATAGCATAAAATTATAGAGCCTATCTATTAATTTAATTCCAGGCAAATAAATACCCTGCAACCAAGTTATTGAAGCAACTTAAAAATTTCAATACAACTTATGCTAAATAAATTCATAATCATGTTGGTAATAATAAAATAGAATATTATGAAATTATTGGGCATTTTATCTGCTTGGCAAGACCCTTAATTAATTAATTGATTCTTAAGTAACTAATTAATGCATTTAGTAAATTCTAAAAATATGTTTATGAAAATTTCAAATAAAATTCACCAAAGTGTTCTCCACCATTTAAATAGTCAGTCCACCAATTTTCACTAATTTAGGAAGTCCCTAGCTATTTTATTTTGAATTAATGATAATCAGCTTTGACTATGGACCTGTTTGCACTAAATCTAAAAGATCAGGGGGCGCAGTGTAAAATCCCGCTCTTCTTCCTCCTCACTGGCACAGAGCCTGCCGGCTCCTCTCTGCCGCCAGCGCACCGCCCGGACCCCCTTCACTCCCCCTCGAAACCCAGCGCTATAGCGACCGCTCTCTGCACCTCTGCCCTCCGCCCTGTCCCCTCACCACGAGCTCGCCCAACCTTTTCTTCTCCCTCTCTGTACGCCACCGCCGTGACCGGCAAACCATCAACTTCCCGCGCCCTCGCCGCTCTCACTCACCCCACTCACTCCTTTCCTCTCCGCAACTTGGAAGCAAACTTGCAAGCTCACAAAACACTCTCACTCGCCCTCTGCCTCTGCACCCTCTCATTTCTCTTTGCCTCTGTTTCTGCTTCTCCCCGCCATTACCGCACTCCGCTCGACCTCGCTGCCCTACTTTTCCACCGCCTCCCGAGCCGAGGCCAGTGCACAAACGGCCGCACCCGACGTTCCTCTCACTCTCTTGTTCACCGCTCGACCACCCTCCACTCGAGATGGAACAATTTTGAACAAAACCGAAGTTAGCGTTTCCGGCAACCTTCACCGCTGCCAACTGAAATTTGTTGATCACGGTGAGCCTCGCCACCCATTCTTTATCTCCTCGCACGCGAACTTCCCGGCTCACCTCCCTGACCTCCTTTCTCTGTGTTTTCCAACGAGGAGTCGCTGGCATCTCATGATTCCCCGGTCGCCGCCTCTGCTCCGCCAAAACCCTAGCCACCCCCACGACGAGCTCCTACTTCCGGCCATCCCCGTCCAATGTCGACTTGATGCCGCTCTCTGTGGTGCTCCCGTGAAGCTGTAGGAGCCGACCCCGCCCGTTTTTCTGCTCCGAGCCGTCCCCACCACCCCGCCGAAGATCTCTGCTCCGCTGCCTCTCATCGCCGACCATCTCCTGGTGAGAACACCACCTTGTGAACCCCTCCATCCCCTCCGCCTCGGTGCGCACATCATTTCTTGGCTCCCGCGGCGAGCCTTCTCCCCACGCAGCCGTCGGCAGCGAGCTCTCTGGCCGTGAGCCACCCCGCTCCGGCGAGCCCACTGGCGCCTACTGGCAGCTGAGCTGGCTCCTACGTGGCCTTACCTGGCACCCACGTGGCTCCAACGTGGAAACCCCCTAAAAACAGAAAATTGCTAGAAAATGCATAAATCTTTGGAAACTCATAGTCAATCGAGTTTAAACCCAATGAAGATTAAATAAAATTTGTTAGGTTCATTTTGAATTGCTCTATTTTAGTAAATTGATAAATCATTGCCTCTGTACTTGCATTTTTATTAATTCATTTAATTGTCCAAACACAAATTAATTCACTAGATATTCTAGGAACCAAATTTAATTCTGATTTTTGGCAAGTTTAATAATTACATAACTATCTATCCCCACAAATTTTGGTTAGTAAAATATGAATTATTTTTGGCTCTGGAATATATTTAGTGTGTTTGCTTATATTAATTCTAGTAATTATTTTATAATTAATTGGCCCCTGCCACTTGGCACAAAAATCACTCACACAAGTCTCTGTGCTCAGTAAACTACACAAGTCCAGAAACCTAAATTACTTAATTAAACTAAATTAATTGCTCATACCACTATTTAATTTAATAAATGCCAGTAATTAGAGTAATTATATCCAGAGGCTGTAAATTGGTAAAATTACAATTCATCTATGTCCCTGTTCATGATAAATCACTCAAGATCAGAATCGATTGGTTACTATTGTAATTGTTTAATTATTCTAAAGGACTAAAACAACCCTAAATAAATGATTAACACATAAATAACTAATAAATGATTAACACACATAAAATGATGAAACTCTAATTTGTTTCTTTGAAGCATATGGCTTCGAGAATATTGAAGCATATGGCTTCGAGAACATAATAATAATGTTAATCAACATTTAAAGACATTGTGCATCATACATTGCATTCTATGGTATTTTGATAATATCGACAATTCAATTCTATCATATAGGCAACGACAACCCGGAGCAGGAAGAAGAGGATCTTTAGAAGGACCTTGATCCCCACGAGCAAGACGTTGTAGTTGCTAGCACTAACATCGATCCAGGCAAGCCCCTGTTTACATTCGCCCTTTGATTAATGTTGCATTAGGTCATAGGAGTTGATTGGAACCCACCTTTCATGAGACCCAATTGACCTATGTCACTGTCATTAGAGCTTTGGTAGTATCGGTACTGTGTTGCTATGCTTAGTAACTACTAGGCCCGATAGATGCTAAAACTAAGGAATGAACTTGACCACTGTTATGACCGGGCAGGGAAGATGCATGTGTAGGTTTGAAGCAATATATGGGTGTTGACTGCGGTAGCCCTGCCTTGTCGAACCTAGGACCCGTCCGTGGTCGGTCCCTTGGTCAAGTATTGAACAGTACCAAATGCATGCTAGTCGATGGGCACTAGTAAACTAATGTAGCATTGATGCGGCAATGAGGACGGTACCTAGTACAGTGGTCGTTGACCCTTCTGCTGCTGGAGTGGGCGGTTCATACCGTGAAGTACTGTTGGCAGGACCGCATGCCCACTCGCTGAGACTGGACCCAGACCAAGTTGTTTTTCGTCCTTGCGAAAGGTTGCCATATACGACCTTAATTGGTGCGTATGTGTCATGTATCTCGGGTTATCCCAGCTGGTGTAAATCAATTGCAATTGCTGTCCCTCGCAGTAATGAGTACCACTTGGTCATTGCGTCGTCACATAGTTGAACCTGGTATTGGAAGCTAACTATGATGTTTATCGTTGATGTTACAATTATTGCTCTTATGTTGCACTTACTCTATGTATTGCCTTATTATCCTATTACTGCAACTAAAGTTACCTTTCTGCTCTACCCAGTTAATTTTGAGAAATAAAACTTGGTAGAACTAATAGGTTGCTTAGCGCGGGTGTTTTCAAACAAGCCACCTATTAGAGCCGTTGCATGTCTAGAAGTCCGACGGGTAAGACTTGCTAAGTAATTAGTACTCAGGCTTTGTGCCACTGTTGTTTTCAGGTAATGAAGAGGTAGAATTGCCAGAGAATGTGCTGCCCTAGGACATGCAAGTCCCTGAGGGTTGGACTACTCACTGGGAGTCCGACTCACCGCCGTAGTATTGATGTATGTTGCTAGAGTGATGGTTCTTCGGGCACGAACCATTACTATGCTGTATCATCGAGCTCGTAGCTTCTTATCGTGATTTGCTTTTGCTGTTTTCAAAACATTATGAACTTGTAATATCCCGCTGTACTCTGATGACCAATTGATGTAATATTAAATTTAAATTTGAACCAATGTTGTATTATCAAGTGTCTGTGTTATTAGCACCGCCGAGACCTCGATCCTCCGGGAAGGGGCACCACAACTGGTATCAGAGCCGTGGTCCATGATAATACAACAAATAAGTCATATTTTCGAAAACCACGATGTTACGAGTGAGGATACTTTAGTATTGCCCCTAGTAGATAATAGGGCGGTGACAAAGCTAACCTTGGTTATGATTATTTACATTATTGCATCTACGACTTCTTCAAATGAAGGTACGTACGTGCTTAACCAACACGCGTGATATCGGTGTCTGTGCTCGCAGGCAGATATGAGACACTCTTGGCTCGTGACTTATCACGGGGCAATCCTTTTTCCATGGATCGTTACTAGTAGAACTGTGCTGCTTTTTGTACTTTCTTTGGAATTTGATGTATTGTGTCTGCAATGAATCTTGTGCAGGTACGCTAACGCTGTTAGTATAATCTTTAGAATGACTTACATGTTGAGTGTGGGTCGTCACCACATATTCGTGCCGCTAAGTCTCGGCAAGTTAGGTGTTGTGTTGTGAGGAACGATAGGTTAATAAAATGAAGGTTTTGCATCATGCATCCCATTATAACTAAACTAAAATTTGGTTCTCTCATTGCTCACCAACCTCTGAATAAAATTTTTCTAAACCTAATAAGTATAAAATTCTGAATAACAAGGTTAACAAGAATCTATTCTTTTTTTTGCCAACTTCAAAAATTCATAACTAAAGTTACATTATGGATATTTAGGTGTTTAAATACAATCTAGAAAGCCCTAGAAGTCTATTTTCATCTCCAATAGGTTTCACCATCTTTCCAGTTTTCTCCTGTCCAGTAGAGCCAAAACATTAAGCCTATGTCAATCTGAAACCGAATTTGTTTTGAGACCCATTGCCATATTATTGACCCTTGAGGCTGGAAAATGTGAACAAAAAACTTTATTTCTGTATTTCATAGCACTATATATGAAATGCATTGTTACTCATGGAACATTAGACTCACCATTGGGTTTATGTTCCAGATGGGTGACCACG
Source organism: Eleusine coracana subsp. coracana (assembly GCA_032690845.1). Classification (NCBI taxonomy): domain Eukaryota; kingdom Viridiplantae; phylum Streptophyta; class Magnoliopsida; order Poales; family Poaceae; genus Eleusine; species Eleusine coracana. The sequence continues at coordinate 46,355,760 of CM064426.1, read as the reverse complement.
GTTTTGAGGAGCTTTCGCACGACGGGTGGCGCTACACCACCGGACTCCACCACCGTGGCTTTCCTACACTGTTGTGGGATCTCTTACGCTTGTTGGGCTACGACAAGCCGTCCTCTTACAAGGGCCGCGAGGTCCGACGTCACGGCATGACTCTCGCTGAGGTGCACATCAGTGTGCCCTCAACAACCGCAACAACCAGCCCCATCAGAGCACTTACTCAGATTTCCTGGGTACCCACCCACCCAACTTCGAGTGTGCCAGAGAACTGCTGGACACCGACCACTGGTTGCGCCAGACCGAGTCTAAATTCGGTCTGCTGGAGTGCACCGAGCACCAGAAGGAGAAGGTGTTGTTCGCCGCCCAACAACTCCATGGCTCTGCTAGTGCCTGGTGGGCCAACTATGAAGCTTCTCTGCCCGCTAGACGCCGCGTGGAATGGAATAACTTCAAAGCTGCTTTTTGTGCTCATTTCATCCCCGCTGGTCTCATGCAGAGAAAGTTCTAGGAATTTATGGATCTAAAACAATGAGGAAGGAATGTCCTCCAATATTCTGAAGCTTTCAATCATCTTGCTCAGTATGCCACTGAGTATGTTAATACTGAGGAAAAGAAGAGATACACATTCTTGCGTGGGATGAATACCACGCTCAAGGAACGTCTGACTTGGCAGACGACTGACACATACAATGATCTGGTCAATGCTGCTATTGTCCAGGAAGGTGCTACACGCCAAGTTCAAGAAGAAGACCGCAAGAGAAAGGCCCCTGCTACTACCTCTGCTGCCCCGTAGGCGAAGCATCGCCTGATATATACTTCACCCACCGGACAACGTTTCCGGGCAGCACCGTAGCAACAGTTTCAGCGACGATTTGGCCCAAACTACTCGAGATCACCACAACAACAGAACTTTCCACCTCGTGCACCTTATCAACAGCAGAACGCTCAGTACCATGCACCATATCAACAACAAGGGAACCCGAGTGATTGTGCCCCACTGCCTGCTGATCGTGGAGGCAACTACCCTTGCTACAATTGTGGTCATACCGGCCACTTTTCAAAGAATGGCACTACACCAAGGCACAACAACAACAACAACAACAACAACAACAACCAGCGTCAGAATCAGAGCAGGAATGTGAATGCACCATCACGTGGTGCCCATGTGAACTACACCAATGTGGAAGATATCCCTCAGGTCGAACCCGTGCTGACCGGTATACTCTCGCTCTATCGCCAACCTGTCCTTGCACTTTTTTATTCTGGTGCTACACATGATTTCATTAGCCAAGCATGTGTGCAAAAACTTAATCTTCAACCCCAGACTATAGAAAGATGCTACACAATTTGTTCCCCCGCTGGGAAAATTAATGCCAATCAAAGAGTATGCAAAGCCCCTCTAGAAATAAACAAGAAAATCTACCGCACGGATTTTATCATGCTTAGCCACCAGGGAATTGACTTGATTTTGGGCATGTTCTGGATGAAAACCCATAGAGCCATGCTAGACATCGGGCCACGTATTGTTCACATCAACTCCCCTTTGCATGGAAAGGACACATTTTCTCTAAACACCAATTCATCGAAAGCCTTGATTGTCCATCACTTGGAAGGGCAGTCGCTCGAGAACATCCCCGTTGTTTGCGAGTATCCGAACATATTCCCCGAAGATATCTCTAGCCTACCACCTGACCGTGAAGTGGAATTTAAGATAGAGCTACAGCTAGGAACTTCTCCAATATCTCGTCACCCTAAAAGATGGCCCCAAATGAGTTGGCCGAATTGAAAAAGCAGTTGAATGAGTTATTGAAAAAGGGATTCATTCACCCAAGCACTTCACCTTGGGGCTGCCATGCTATTTTTGTGAAGAAGAAGGACAAATCTCTGCGTCTCGTTGTTGATTATCGACCTCTCAACGATGTTACCATCAAGAATAAATACCCATTACCACGAATTGATATCCTTTTTTATCAATTAGTTGGTGCTAAGGTATTTTCAAAAATTGACCTCCGTTCGGGTTATCATCAAATCAAAATCAGAGCAGAAGATATTCCGAAGACCGCCTTTTCTACTAGATATGGATTATTCGAGTATCTAGTAATGTCATTCGGATTGACAAACACCCCAGCTCATTTCATGTATCTCATGAATTCGGTATTCATGCTAGAGTTGGATAAATTTGTGGTAGTATTCATTGACGACATCCTCGTCTATTCTAAGACCAAGGAAGAGCATGCTGAACATCTTCGCATTGTTCTTCAACGTCTATGAGATCACAAGTTGTATGCAAAATTTAGCAAGTGTGAATTTTGGTTGGACCGTGTGCCATTCCTTGGTCACATAGTCTCTGCAGAAGGAATCTCGGTAGACCCTACCAAGGTTCAAGACGTGCTAGATTGGAAGCCACCAAAAACTTGGAGCTGAAGGTTCAGGACAACAACGACCACGAAACTAATTCGGAACCTAGCCTTCACATTTTACCTGTTGTAGTGGTTAGCAACCTAAGTGTGCATTCTACCATTCGTGAAGAAATCATTGCTGCACAGAAAAATGACGTTGGTATGAATCATATCAGACAAAACATTAAGGATGGCAAAGCAAAATGCTTCACCCAAGACTCGGACGGTACTGTGTGGTTCAATAACCGTTTAGTAGTACCAAAGGACTTTGAACTTCGACGGAAGATCTTGGATGAAGCACACCACTCCAAATATTCTATCCATCTGGGTATTAACAAAATGTACCAAGATTTGAAGAAGAATTTCTGCTGGACAAGGATGAAGCGAGAAATTGCTCGGTATGTTGCGGAATGCGATACGTGTCAGAGGGTTAAGGCTGATCATTTGAAACAGGCCGGATTACTTCAACCATTGAGTATCCCCGCTTGGAAATAGGAAGACATCAGCATGGATTTTATTGTTGGTCTCCCTCTCACCTCCCGGAAGCACGATTCGATTTGGGTCGTTGTAGACCAACTCACAAAATCTGCCCACTTCCTACCAATCAATAACATCTACAAGATAAAGCAATATGCAGAACTATACATAGCAAGAGTTCTATGTCTTCATGGAGTACCCAAGACCATTATTACGGATCATGGTTCGCAGTTTGTCGCTCGTTTCTGGGAACAACTGCATGCATCTCTGGGTACCAAGTTGATCCGAAGTTCTGCTTATCATGCCACCACTGACGGACAAATAGAGCGTGTCAACCAGATTTTGGAAGATATACTTAGAGCATGTGTTTTAACACTTGGTGGCAATTGGGATGAGTATTTGCCTTATGCGGAATTTTCATACAACAATGGTTACCAAGAGAGTCTGAAAATGTCACCATTTTTGAAGCACTCTATGGTTGCTGTTGTAGAACGCCGCTAAACTGGTCTGAATCTGGAGAAAGAGTAACCTTTGGTCCTGACCTTGTCAAGGATGCTGAAGAAAAAGTACGTACCATCCAAGCCAATCTTAAAGCCGCTAAATGCCATCAAGAGAAGCATGCAAACAGACGACACAGACCACTATACTTCAGCAAGGGCAATTACGTCTATCTCAAGGTGTCGCCTATGAAGGGTATCCAACGGTTTGGAGTCAAGGGAAAGTTAGCTCCCCGTTATATTGGACCATTCCAAATTCTGGAACGATGTGGAAACATGGCCTATAATCTAGAGTTACCCGCTATTCTATTCGGAGTTCATCACACCTTCCACGTCTCCCAGCTTAAGCGATGTCTCAAGCCACCCATCGACAAAATCTTGGAAGAGTATGACCAACTCCAACCCGATCTCACGTACTCCGAACAACCCGTGAAGATCCTCGATGAGAAAGAGTGCACAACCCGTAATAGAACCCTCAAATTCTATAAAGTTCAATGGAGTAACCACTCAGAAGATGAGTCTACATGGGAATCGGAAGAATTTCTGAGTATTCACTACCCCGAGTTTTGGTCATCGTACACAGGTATACTATGATCACCGTACTCCCCTCTAGTTTGCCTGTTCATAATCTCGGGATGAGATTTCTTTAAGGAGGGAGGGCTGTGACACCCCAGGTGTCTCACCTTAATTTAGCAAATATGAGGACCACAAATCATGGAAATTATAGCATAAAATGATAGAGCCTATCTATTAATTTAATTCTAGGCAAATAAATACCCTGCAACCAAGTTATTGAAGCAACTTAAAAATTTCAATACAACATATGCTAAATAAATTCATAATCATGTTGGTAATAATAAAATAGAATATTATGAAATTATTGGGCATTTTATCTGCTTGGCAAGACCCTTAATTAATTAATTGATTCTTAAGTAACTAATTAATGCATTTAATAAATTCTAAAAATATGTTTATGAAAATTTCAAATAAAATTCACCAAAGTGTTCTCCACCATTTAAATAGTCAGTCCACCATTTATTTTGAATTAATGAAAATCAGCTTTGACTAGGGACCTGTTTGCACTAAATCTAAAAGATCAGGGGGCGCAGTGTAAAATCCCGCTCTTCTTCCTCCTCACAGGCGTAGAGCCTGCCGGCTCCTCTTTGCCACCGGTGCACCACCCGGACCCCCTTCACTCCCCCTTGAATCCCAGCGCTACAGCGACCGCTCTCTGCACCTCTGCCCTCCGCCCTATCCCCTCACCGCGAGCTCGCCCAACCTTTTCTTCTCCCTCTCTGTATGCCACCGCCGTGACCGGCAAAACATCAATTTCCCGCGCCCTCGCCGCTCTCACTCACCCCACTCACTCCTTTCCTCTCCGCAACTTGGAAGCGAACTTGCAAGCTCACAAAACACTCTCACTCGCCCTCTGCCACTGATCCCTCTCATTTCTCTTTGCCTCTGTTTCTGCTTCTCCCCGCCATTACCGCACTCCCTCGACCTCGCTGCCCTACTTTTCCACCGCCTCCCGAGCCGAGCCCAGTGCACAAACGGCCGCACCCGACGTTCCCCTCACTCTCTTGTTCACCGCTCGACCACCCTCCGCTCGAGATGGAACAATTTTGAACAAAACTGAAGTTAGCGTTTTCGGCAACCTTCACCGCCGCCGACTGAAATTTGTTGATCACGGTGAGCCTCGCCACCCATTCTTTATCTCCTCGCACGTGCAACTTCCCGGCTTACCTTCCTGACCTCCTTTCTCTGTGTTTTCCAGTGAGGAGTCGCCGGCATCTCACGATTCCCCGGTCGCCGCCTCTGCTCCGCCGAAACCCGAGCCGCCCCCATGATGAGCTCCTACTTCCGGCCATCCCCGTCCAACGTCGACTTGATGCCGCTCTCCGTGGTGCTCCTGTGAAGCTCTAGGAGCCGAACCCGCCCATTTTTCCGCTTTGAGCCGTCCCCGTGACCCCACCGAAGATCTCTGCTCTGCCGCCTCTCATCGCTGACCATCTCCCGGTGAGAACACCACCTTGTGAACCCCTCCATCCCCTCCGCCTCGGTGCGCACATCATTTCTTGGCTCCCGCGGCGAGCCTTCTCCCCGTGCAGCCATCGGTAGAGAGCTCTCCTGCCGTGAGCCACCCCGCTCCGGCGAGCCCACAGGCACCTACTGGCAGTAGAGCTGGCTCCTACGTGGCCTTACCTGGCACCCACGTGGCTCCAACGTGGAAACCCCCTAAAAACAAAAAATTGCCAGAAAATGCATAAATCTTTGGAAACTCATAGTCAATTGAGTTTAAACCCAACAAAGCTCAAATAAAATTTGTTAGGTTCCTTTTGAATTGCTCTATTTTAGTAAATTGATAAATCATTGCCTTTGTACTTGCATTTTTATTAATTCATTTAATTGTCCAAACACAAATTAATTCACCAGATATTCTAGGAACCAAATTTAATTCTGATTTTTGGTAAGCTTAGTAATTACATAATTATCTATCACCAAAAATTTTGGTTTAGTAAAATATGAATTGTTTTTGGCTCTGGAATTTATTTAGTGTGGTTGCTTAAATTAATTCTAGTAATTATTTTATAATTAATTGGCCCCTGCCACTTGGCACAAAAATCACTCACACAAGTCTCTGTGCTCAGTAAATTACACAAGTCCAGAAACCTAAATTGACTTAATTAAATTAAATTATTTTCTCATACCACTATTTTACTTTAATAAATGCCAGTAATTAGAGTAATTATATCCAGAGGCTGTAAATTGGTAAAAATACAATTCATCTATGTCCCTGTTCATGATAAATCACTCAAGATCAGAATCAATTGGTTATTATTGTAATTGCTTAATTATTCTAAAGGACTATAACAACCCTAAATAAATGATTAACACACATAAAATGATGAAACTCTAATTTGTTTCTTTGAAGCATATGGCTTCGAGAACATTAAAGCATATGGCTTCGAGAACATAATAATAATGTTAATCAACATTTAAAGACATTGTGCATCATATCATTGCATTTTACGGTATTTTGATAATACCGACAATTCAATTCTATCATATAGGCAATGACAACCTGGAGCAGGAAGAAGAGGATCTTCAGAATGACCTTGATCCCCAAGAGCAAGACGTTGTAGTTGCTAGCACTAACATCGATCCAGGCAAGCTCCGGTTTACATTCGCCCTTTTATAAAGTTTGCTAGTTTCAATATTACTAGTGTCTTTGATTAATGTTGCATTAGGTCATAGGAGTTGATTGGAACCCACCTTGCATGATACCCAATTGACCTATGTCACTGTCATTAGAGCTTTGGTAGTATCGGTACTGTGTCGCTATGCTTAGTAACTACTAGGCCCGGTAGATGCTAATACCAAGAAATGAACTTGACCACTGGAACGGGAACCTAAAAAGAAGTTTATTTTACTGTTATGACCGGGCAGGGAAGATGCATGTGTAGGTTTACAGCAATACATGGGTGTTGATTGCGGTAGCCCTGCCTTGTCGAACCTAGGACCCGTCCATGGTCGGCCCCTTGGTCAAGTATTGAACAATACCGAATGCGTGCTGGTCTATGAGCACTAGTAAACCGATGTAGCATTGACGCGGCAATGAGGACGGTACCTAGTACAGTGGTCGTTGACTCTTCTGCTGCTGGAGTGGGTGGTTCATACCGTGAAGTACTGTTGGCAGGACCGCATGCCCACTCGCAAGTTGTTTTTCGTCCTTGCGAAAGGTTGCCAGATACGACCTTAATTGGTGCGTATGTGTCATGTATCTCGGGTTATCCCAGCTGGTGTAAATCAATTCCAATTGTTGTCCCTCGCAGTAATGAGTACCACTTGGTCATTGTGCCGTCATGTAGTCGAACCTAGTATTGGAAGTTAACTATGATGTTTATCATTGCGGTTATAATTATTGCTCTTATGTTCCACTTACTCTATGTATTGCCTTATTATCCTGTTATTGCAACTAAAGTTACCTTTCTGCTCTACCCAGTTAATTTTGAGAAATAAAACTTGGTAGAACTAATAGCTTGCTTAGCGCGGGTGTTTTCAAACAAGCCACCTATTAGAGCCGTTGCATGTCTAGAAGTCCGACGGGTAAGACTTGCTAAGTAATTAGTACTCAGGCTTTGTGCCACTGTTGTTTTCAGGTAATGAAGAGGTAGAATTGCCAGAGAATGTGCTGCCCTGGGACATGCAAGTCCCTGAGGGTTGGACTACTCACTGGGAGTCCGACTCACCGCCGTAGTATTGATGTATGTTGCTAGAGTGATGGTTCTTCGGGCACGAACCATTACTATGCTGTATCATCGAGCTCGTAGCTTCTTATCGTGATTTGCTTTTGCTGTTTTCAAAACATTATGAACTTGTAATATCCCGCTGTACTCTGATGACCAATTGATGTAATATTAAATTTAAATTTGAACCAATGTTGTATTATCAAGTGTCTGTGTTATTAGCACCGCCGAGACCTCGATCCTCCGGGAAGGGTCTGTTTTGTATTATCAAGTGTCTGTGTTGTTAGTATAATCTTTAGAATTTGAACTAATAGGTTGCTTAGTGCGGGTCTTTTGAAACAAGCCACCTATTAGAGCCGTTGCATGTCTAGAAGTGCGATGTGTAAGACTTGCTGAGTAATTAGGAGCCGTTGCATGTCTAGAAGTCCGACGTGTAAGACTTGCTGAGTAATTAGTACTCAGGCTTTGTGCCACTGTTATTTTCAGGTAATGAAGAGGTAGAATTGCCTGAGAATGTGCTGCCCTGAGACATGCAAGTCCCTGAGGGTTGGACTGCCCACTGGGAGTCTGACTCGCCGCCGCATATTGATGTGTGTTTCTAGAGTGATGGTTCTTCGGGCACGAACCATTACTATGCTGTATCGTCAAGCTCGTAGCTTCTTATCGTGATTTGCTTCCGCTGTTTTCAAAACATTATGAACTTGTAATATTCTGCTGCACTCTGATGACCAATTGATGTAATATTAAATTTAAATTTGAACCAATGTTGTATTATCAAGTGTTTGCGTTATCAGCACCGTCGGGACTTCGATCCTCCGGGAAGGGGCGCCACAGTCAGGAATGCACTCCATCTGTTCATCGGAAGCTGCAACACGAGAAGACAAAGCAAATTCTAAAGAAGACTTGTCAAGTGAGGGGTTAGTTCCATAAGATGCACAACTGTGATCAACCTTCTGAGAGTTAGAAAGCAAAGCCATGCTAGAAGCAGGAGTAGCAAGATTAGGATGAGATTTCCTAGACAGTTCATGAGATTTCAGCTTGCTATACAGTTGCGCATAGTTCAAGGTATTGAATTCAGTAGTTTCTTCTAGACCAGCAATTTTAACCCCCCAAACATTTTCATCAAGCTCTATCATTGTCATTGTACACAAGGTTACCACAAGCCCGCAAGTTGCACACAATTACCTCAAACCTACGAAAGGTGTCATCTAGTGACTCGCCAGGTTTTTGTGCAAAGGTTGGTACTGTCTATTGTAAGAATCCTTACGCATAGACTTGACTTGATTGGTACCCACATGGTACATGCAAAGCTTAACCCAAATAGCATGAGCAGTGTCAAGGTGTGCAACATGATCATGTTCACTTCTACCAAGTGCAGAGAGCAGAATGTTGATAGCTTTGGAGTTGTGTTCATACCTGGTTAACTCACCTGCAGATGTAGTGTTTAGGTCTTGTGGTATAGCATACTCCTGCTCAACAATCTCCCAAATTGGACTTCCTTGACTTAGCAGATACGCCTTGGTCTGTGACTTCCAGTAGGGGAAGTCCTCTCCATCGAACATCCACAGCTTAACAGCACGCTTCTCCATGTCGCCTTCGGATCACAAAGCCGGTGAAGGTCAACTAGTGATCAAACCGGCTCTGATACCAATCAAAGGACTGAGAAGGCGACCAGGGGGGGGGGGGTGAATGGGAGCCAATCAAAATTGTCCAGGAGAACTTGGCTTATATCCCAAGAATAACCAAAGCCATCCTCCAAACCAATCACCAAGACTACGCACACCAACTCGTGGTGTACTAGCCCTTGGAGTGATCAAGCACAGCAAAGAAACACAACGGAAACAAAAAGGAACAAGAAGCACTCAAAACAGTTCAGAACTGGACAATCATCGGCAGTGCCAATCCCTGCCATCGGCAATGCCGGTTGACATCGTCAGCAGTGCCGGTCACGCCCATCGGCAGTGCTGGTGCGGGACACAAGACTCTTGAACCAACAGACAAGAGAGATCGGCAGTGCCAGTCATGCAATCGGCACTGCCGGTGTGGGGTTCAGACTGCCCCTATCGGTAGGCCGATTTGAGTTCGGACCCACCGGCAGTGCCAGTCTAGGTCATCGGCAGTACCGATCGACCCCAATAGAACAGTATAAATTTCGGGAATTTGGCAAATCTTCTCCAAAACCTAATCAAATGAACTCCAAATGATGCGATTTTTGGACTAGTGAATCCTCATCACATCACAACCCTAATCCTAGAAGGTCATCTCAATTGGCTCAAGGAATCATCATGAATTCCAGATCTTGTGCCAAGAAGACCAAAAAAGGGGAAACTTGAGAAATCCTTCAAATCAAAAGTGCTAGAGCTATTGATTCAGTAAAGGATCCATAGAGGATTGTCCTAACTCATCCTAGCAAGAAGTTTCTCAAGAAATCTGAGCCAAAAACTTGTCCAAAAATAAGATCGAAAATCACCACAACAATAGCTCAAAAAATAGAGAAAAAGAGAATCTCCGGATTGAAGGGAGGAGGGAAATCTTGAGCACAAAAATACTTCTCATATCATAGAAAGGCGCTTACAAGATCCATGGTTACAAGGCTAGGTAGCCACCCTCTTCCTCCCACTATTTGGAAGAGCAAGAGATGTCTCTCACACACACCCTCCTCTCCTCTAAAACATGAAGACCTCTCCTAGCACTTTGAATAGAATCCTAACACAAGGCTAATAGAAAGAGACGCACACCTCTCCCACTAGCCACACCTCCTTATATAGGCCTAGGGTCTATTATCCACATGACCACTCTAGCCGTGACCTACATAACACACCCACCTACCACCGGGGGCATAACCATCCATCTTTTTCTTCATCGCCTGAATGCCATCGAGCCCTTCACAACTTTGCTTGCCCTCGATGCAAGCTCCGCGATGGAGCCACATGCACCTCCAATCGCCGCCACCGGTTTTGAGGCCCAAACAGGGAAACCACCTTGCATGCTTCTTAAAGCGTGACTTCTCGATGTCAATGCGTGTCACCTCGTCCCATGATCCTGACCACTGGCAAGTCTCTCCCAGTCCCTGTACATCGGCCCCCCTTGTCACTTGCACCGGCATCCGGTTCGCCTTGACTTGGTCAACACCCCTTCTTCATCACCACCACGATTTTGAGGCTCAACCGCGAAATCGTCCGTGCTTCTTGCCTCTCCACGTGTACGGTGTGGATCATCATTGACTTCACCCAACATCCTGATCGTCCGACTCCAAGTCCCCTACTTGTGCACGATCCTCTCATTGTTGACTTCCATATCGACTCCAGTGACCTACACATCATGAGACAAGCAAACACATTTCCCAACTCCTGCAACATCACCAATTCCTCAGCCAACTCTGGTTAGTCAAAACCATAATCATGCACACACACGTGCAATCCCCGAATTCCCGCATTTCAACTCAAACACCAAATCCGCTCTAGTCAATTACTCATCACATATATTGTAAACCATGGCACATATCCACATGGTTTCTCACCTTCTCTCCAGTGACTCAGCTCTCTCCCTTGTTAGCATTCTCGGTCTCTACATTGTTCTCTTCACCTGCACAGTCTACAGCTTTGCAGAGGATAGCACCTACCACCTCCCAGCAGCAGCCACCCGTCAGGAGTCTGTTCTCAGAGAAAGTGCACACCACTCATGCAGACTCCCAGCTAGCCCTGGAGTCAGCTACAACTCCACCTTCCACTGCTAGAGTCAGCACTCTCACACCTTAGGTAGCAGAGGATCTGGTCCGCCGAGGCTTCACTCAGGAGGACATGGATGACCTTGCTCTTCTTCAGGCGACTGTTGCCGAGGAGACATTCATAGTCCCACCAGCAGGGCTAGATAGAGGATTTGAGTCGCCTATAGACCTTGACTTCTTCGAGCAAATGGATGTTCAGGCGGCACAGGCTCAAGGAGCGCAGCAGGATCCAGCATAGGAGCAACCAAGAGCAGAGCCTTCAGAGGACGTCGCTGCACCACTTCCCTCGACCATGAACGCGTAGATTTCTCTTTTCCTGCTTTTTGGTGCTTGTTGCCAAAGGGGAAGAAATATGTCATAGGTCTAGGGGAGGTTATGTGTACATTGGTTTTTGGAGATAGATACATTTGGATCTTTCTTTTGGTGGTTTTATCGAGACGTAAGCCTATGTATGATTCCATGATGATGATTGCTTATTCTTAATCCTTATGCATTGTCATGCTAACCTGATGCATATCATCATTCGTGTCCTACATTGCATGTCCTTATGTCTTTATTAATATTTTCTCATGACATGCATCCATATCATCTAGAGTGTGTTTTTATTTTTTATTCCTCTTAGCTCTTGATGATGTTGTCTGAGTAGGACCTTGTATATTTCTCTCTTATGCTTTTGAGGTTCTTCTCGATCATAGTGTAGCTCTTTTAGCATTGTTGTTCATTAATAAGATTATGATATGTAGTGGTTGTCATCAATCGCCAAAAAGAGGGAGATGTCAACTATGAAATTGTGGGCAAATATCTACATGAGTGTTGTCTATGTAGGAATCATCTCTATACTCAACTACAATTCATATGGATGATTGTTGTCTTGGCAATTGATGCCAATGACCACAAGCATGGAGGGTTGTAAGCTTGATGGAGCCCAAGGGTTGATGGAGATGGATCAAAGCAGAGGACAAGCTATGGAGCAAGTGTTTGGAACACTTGTCTAGAAAAACCGGACTATCAAGGAGCTATTTGGAGAAGCCGGGAAACAAAGTCAAGTGAAGTCGACGAGTTTTAGCTTCTGAGCATAGTGACCAGACAAAGGGGTCAGTGGTGACCGGATTGTACGGTCACTAGGTGAAGTTGTCTAGTACTTCCAGTGAAGCAGCGAGGTATCTGACTGTGCAGGAGCTATATAGACTAGACGGTATGGTCAGGTGACCGGACCGTACGGTCAGTGCAGCTGAGGAACAGGGCAGAGAGGAAGCCGCGGAGAGAAGTTTCTGGACTGGAGAGTGAAACGGATCAGATGGTCCGGTCAACTGACCATACGGTCTGGTCAGTAGAGAGGAGCTGTCTAGACAGAGCAGCCAACAGCTCTGGGAGCCATTCCAGAGAGACCGGACGGTCCAATCTGGCACTGACCGGATAGTCCGATCATTAGGTCCAGAAAGGTAGCTTCGTGAAGCAATGGCTAGTTGAAGGTTGGGAGCCTATATAACTTCATTATTGGAGTCTTGGAGACCACTCTTAGCCTATGGAAGGTTAGGGTGCTTTTGAGGGGGTGATTAGGTTGTCACTCTTGGTCTATGGTGAGATCTAGACCGGTTAGGTATCGGTGATCGAGCCTATCATGATTGGTTGTGAAAGCTGTCAGATGTTTGTACCCGGTTTGAGTTCACCGGTGAAAGGGGCATCAATAGTGAGCACCCGTGTCGACTCGAGGAGTCCGGTTGGTTCTCGAGGGAGGCGAGCTTGTGCCGTGATGGCAGCGGTGACGCGCACTATGTCTTCACTTCGGCAGTGATTGCAGGCTCGTGGGCAAGACACCACATCGGTGGCGGGAGGGACCGAAACTTAGGTGGGAGTTGTCCAATGAGGAGTAGGGGAAGGCCCCATCCTTCCAAGACTTCGGGAAAATCATGAGCATTTCTTAACCTCCTCTTTCCTGATCCATAATTGTGTGCTCTAGTAACTAGGTTGAATTGTGGATTGCATAGGCTAGTGTGTTTGGCTTCCGTTCTTGCTATCATGATGAACACTAGCATGTGTAGGGTCTTGGCCTACTATAATTGTTTAGGTTGCGATGATTGTTAGGTACAAGTAGTGTAAATTGAAGTATTTTGATTTGGAGCGGCCTACCGATTAACCCCCCCCTCTCAGTACGCCTTCGGTCCCTACAACAAAGTTTGAACCACATCAGTAAGATGAACCAAAATTGAACCATTTTGTTAGGATGAACAAAACTTGAACCACTATATTAAGATGAACCAAGCTTGAACCACTCTGTTAAGATGAACCAAGCTCGAACCACTTTGTCATGATGAGCCAAGTTTGAACAACTAAGTAAGACATGAAGGAACAAGAACAATCACACATTGATTGCGTTGTAGCATGCTTAATCCACTCCGTTAAGATGAACCAGGCTTCAACCACTCCATTACGATGAACCATTTGAACACTCTATTACAATAGCCCATGCTCAAACCACTACGTTAAGATGAACCACGCTCGAGCACTCCATTATGATGAACCACCCTTGAACCACTCCGTTAAGACGAACCAAACTCGAACCACTCAACTATGATAAACCAAGCCCGAATTACTTTGTTAAGATGAACCAAGCTCAAACTACCCCATTAAGATGAAGCAACCTCGAACCACTCCGCTAAGATGAACCAAGCTCAAACCTTTTCGTACATGAACCAAGTTTGAACCACTACATAAGACGAAAAGGAACACAGACAAACACACTTCGATTGCATTGTAGCATGCTTGATCCACTCCGTTAAGATGAGCCAGCCTCGAACCACTCTGTTAAGATGAACCATGTTTGAACCGCACTATTAAGATGAACCAAGCTCGAATGACTATGTTAGGATGAACCAACCTTGAAACACTTTGTTAAGAAGAATCAAGTTTGACCCACTATGTAACACATGAAGGAACATAAACAAACACACTTTGATGCGTTGTAGCATGCTCAAAAAACATAGTTAAGATGAACCAGTCTTGAACTACTCCTTTAAGACAAACCAAGTTTGAACCAAACCATTAAGATGAACCAAACTTGAACCATTTTGTTTGGATGAACAAAGCTTGAACCACTCTGTTAAGATAAACCAATCTAGAACCACTCTGTTAAGATGAACCAAGCTCGAACCACTACGTTAAGATAAACTAAGATCAAACCACTTTGTCATGATGAACCAGGTTTGAACAACTAATTAAGATGTGAAAGAGCATGAACATACACACTTTCGTTGCGTTGTAGCATGATCGATCCACTTTGTTAAGATGAACCAGGCTTGAACCACTCCATTAAGATGAACCACGCTTGAAAACACCGTTACAACAAACCATGCTCAACCCACAACATTGAGATGAACCATGCTCGAACACTCTGTCACGATGAACCATGTTCAAACTGCTCTGTTAAGATGAACCAAGCTCAAACCACTCAATTAAGATAAACCAAGCTCGAACCACTTTGTTAAGATGAACCAAGATTGAACCACCCCGTTAAGATGAAGCAACCTCGAACCACTCTATTAAGATGAACCAAGCTCAAACCACTTTGTCATGATGAACCAAGTTTGAACAACTATGTAAGACATGAAGGAACAAGAACAAGCACACTTTGATTGCATTGTCGCATGCTTAATCAACTCTGTTAAGATGAGCCAAGCTTGAACCACACCATTAAGATGAACCACTTGAACACTCTGTTACGATGAACCATGCTCAAACCACTCCGTTAAGATAAACCTTGCTCGAACACTCCGCTACGATGAACCATGCTTGAACCACTCCGTTAAGACAAACTGAAGGACCGAGAAGGCGACCAGCGGGGGGTGAATGGGAGCCGATCAAAATTCTTCTCAAGAACTTGGCCTATGTCCCAACTACACACACCAACTTGTGATGTGCTAACCCTAGGAATGACTCAAACCAAAAGGAATAAAAAGGGAAACAAGGAAGATCCGAGAGATCACAAAACTGAGCCTTACGGAAGTTCCGTGGTGCCCGACGGAAGTTCCAAAGCCCCCGACTGAAGTTTTGTCAATCATGGAAGTTCCAGGCGAAGGGAGAACTGTCACTCACGGAAGTTCCGTGGTTCTTGATGGAAGTTTATCATGGTCACGGAAGTTCTATCCTTGCCATGGAAATTCTGTTCTGGGCAAAACAGCAGCTCCGTATGGGAAAGAAAATTGCCAAAACCCTATCAAACGAACTCCAAATATCATGAAATTTGGACCAGATCATCCTCAATACATCATGACACTCCTCTAATGAGATCCACTCCAAAAGCACAAGGAATCATCATAATTTTCTGATCCACGCCTTTGAGATATCTTTCAAATCAAAGGTGCTAGTGCCTTTCATTCGGTCAAGCACCTACATAGGGTTGTTCTAGTACATCATACCACCTAGACCCCCACAAAATCCATCCCAAAACTCACTCAAAATCAAGATAAAAAATCACCATGAAAATAGCTCCAAAAATAGGGAAAAAGAGAAATTCGGAATTTAGGGAGAGAGGAAGAACTTGAGCACGAATTTGAATCTCATATCATTGATTCATCAAGTCAATTATACATGGATACATGGCTAGGAAGCCACCCTCTTCCTCCCACTATTTGGAAGAGCAAGAGATGTCTCTCACACACCCTCTCCTCTCCTCTATTACATGAAGACCTCTCCTAGCACATTGAAATGCACACCTAACACAAGGCTAATTGGAAGAGACACCTCTCCCAACAGCCACACCTCTCCTTATATAGGACTAGGGTCCTATTGCCCAAAAGACCACACTACCCTTGACCTACATAAAATTGCCACCTACCACCGTGGGCAAACTTGTCCATCTCTTTTTCCTTCACCCAATGCCATCGGGCCCTTCACATCTTTGCTTTGCCTCGACGCAAGCTCCACGATGGTGCCACGTGCACCTCCAATCGCCGCCACTAGTTTTGAGGCCCAAACCGGGAAACCGCCTTACACGCTTCTTAAAGCACAACTTCTTGATGTCAACACATGTCACCATGTCCCACGATCCTGACCACCGGCAAGTCTCTCCCGGTCCCTGTCCATCGGGCCCCCTTGTCACTTGCATTGGCATCTCGCTCGCCTTGACTTGGTCAACACGTCGTCTTCATCACCACCACGGTTTTGAGGCTCAACCGTGAAACCGTCCGTGCTTCTTGTCTCTCCACGTGTATGGTGTGGATCACCCTTGACTTCACCCAGCATCCTGATCGTCTAACCCCAAGTCCCCTACTTGTGCCCGATCCTCTAACCGTTGACCGCCAAGTCGACTGTGGCCCCCCTTCCTGGAGGATCAAGGTCCCAAAGATGCTAATAACACAGACACTTGATAATACAATATTTTTCCAAATTTAAGTTGAATATTACATCATTAAGGTTATCACAGTGCAGTGGAATAGTACAAGTTAATGAATGTTTTGAAAATAGCGGAAGCAAATAACGGTAAGAAAACTACGAGGTCGACGATACAACATAGTAATGATTCATGCCCGAAGAACCATCACTCTAGCAGCACACAACATCACTGCGGCGGCAAGTCGGACTCCCAGTGGGCAGTCCAACCCTTAGGACCTTGCACATCCCAAGGCATCACATCTACATGCAATTCTATTTCTTCATTACTTGAAAAACAACAATGGCACAAAGCCTGAGTACTAATTACTCAGCAAGACTTACCCGTTGGATACCTAGACATGCAATGGCTCTAATAGGTGGCTTGTTTAAAAGAACTCGCACTAAGCAACCTATTAGTTGAATCAAGTTTTATCTGTCAAATTAAATGGGTTGAGCTGACATGTAACTTTAGTTGCAACAATAAGATAGTAAAACAATACATAAAGTAAATACAACATAAGAGCAATAATAGTAACATCAACAATAAACATCATAATCAATTTCGGGTAATGCGTACTCAGAAATTCTTCAGATTCCCATGTGGATTCATCTTCTGAGTGATTACTCCATTGAACTTTATAGAATTTGAGTGTTCTTTTACGGGTTGTGCGCTCTTTCTCATCGAGGATCCTTATTGGTTGTTCGGAGTATGTGAGGTCTGGTTGAAGGTGATCATACTCTTCCAAGATTTTGTCAATGGGTGGCTTGAGACACCGCTTTAGCTGAGAGACGTGGAAGGTGTTATGAACTCCGGACAAGGTAGCAGGTAACTCTAGCTTGTAGGCTACGTTTCCACATTGTTCCAGAACTTGGAATGGTCCAATATAACGGGGAGCTAACTTTCCTTTGACTCCAAACCATTGGATACCCTACAAAGGCGATACTCAGAGATAGACATAGTCACCTTTACTAAAATATAGTGGTCTACATCGTCTGTTTGCATACTTATCTTGACGGCATTTAGCAGTCTTAACAATTGCCTAAATGGATCGAACTTTTTCTTCAGCGTCGTTTACAAGATCAGGACCAAATGTCACTCTTTCTCCAGATTCAGACCAGTTCAGAGGGGTTCTACAAGTGCGACCGTAGAGTGCTTCAAATAGTGACATTTTCACACTTTCCTAGTAACTATTGTTATACGAAAAATCCGCATAAGGTAGATACTCATCCCAACACCATGTGTTAAAATACATGCTCTAAGCATATCTTCCATAATTTGGTTGACACACTCTGTTTGTCCATTGGTAGCGGGATGGTAAGCGGAACTACGAATTAAACCTGTACCCAAAGATGCATGCAGCTATTCTCAGAAATGAGCGACAAACTGGGAACCACCATCTAAGATGATGGTCTTCGGTACTCCATGATAACACATAATTCTTGTAATGTATAGCTCTGCAAATTGCCATATGCTGTATCTACTATTGACGGGCAGAAAGTGGGCAGATTTTGTGAGTCTGTCCACAATGACCCAAATTGAATCATGCTTCCGAGAGGTGAGAGGGAGACCAACAATAAAGTCCATGCTGATGTCTTCCCATTTCCAGGCGGGAACACTCAATGGTTGAAGTAATCTAGCCTGTTTTAGATGGTCAGCCTTTACTCTCTGACAAGTATCACATTCTGCAACATATCGAGCAACTTCTCGCTTCATTCTTGTCCACCAAAAATTCTTCTTCAAATCTTGGTACATTTTATTACTACCCGGGTGGATAATGTATTTGGAGTGATTTGCTTCATCCAAGATTTTCCGTCGAAGTTCAAAGTCCTTTGGTACTACTAAACGGTTATTGAACCATAGGGTACCGTCCGAGTCTTGTGTGGTGTGAAGCATTTGCTTTACCATCTTTAATGTTTTGACGGATGTATTTCATACCGATGTCTTTCTTCTTTGCAGCACTGATTTCTTCACGAATGGTGGAATGTATACTAATGTTGTTGATCACTATAGCAGGCAAAACACGATGGCTAGGTTCTGAAATAGTTACGTGGTTGCTGCTGTCCTGAAATTCCAGCACCAAGTTATTGCAGTGGATTTTTCTACTTAATGCGTCGGCGACTACATTGGCCTTGCCTGGATGATAATGAATCTCCAGATTGTAATCCTTGATTAATTCGAGCCACCAATGTTGTCTCATGTTCAGATCGGTCTGAGTGAAAATATATTTCAAGCTCTTATGATCTGTGTAGATATGCACTAAATTTCCAAGTAGGTAATGCCTCCAAATTTTTAGTGCAAGCACAACTGCAGCTAGTTCTAAATCATGAGTGGGATAATGTTCTTCATGCTTCCGTAGTTGTCACGATGCATAGGCAATGACACGACCACTTTGCACAAGCACACATCCAAGTCCTGTCCTAGATGCATCACAATACACGTCAAACGGTTTGGTGATGTCCGGCTGAGCCAATACTGGGGCAGTGGTTAATAATTCCTTCAACTTCTAAAATGCTTCTTCACATTTATCATTCCATTCGAACTTCACATCATGTTTCAGTAATCTTGTGATAGGCTTGGAACCATGTTACAGTAGACTTTCATAGCTTTTCATATTGTATTTACACTCTCAAAAATTCCAAGTAATTCTGGACTTATGAGTTTTGCAAGCTCAGGTTGGCTGTTTCTGTTTCTGGATGACAGGGGCTTAGTGATTTGGCTCTACTGGACAGAGGGAAACAAATAAAATTAGGGAACCTATTGGAGGTGAAAATAGACTTCAAGGGCTTTCCAGATTGGGTTCAAACACCCAAAATTTCGAAGTACAACTCCAGTTATGAAATTTTTAAGTTCAGGGTTATGCTGAAAACAGTGTGTTAGCAGATTATACTTGTTCTCTGTTTCTGAGTTTGTTACTGTTATGATCAATAATTAAATTAAACTTTGGGTGACAGAGGATGTTTATACCTTTCTAAAAAGCATTTGTATGCCTTGTTTGGTTGAGTAATTTAATAACTATGAATTTTTGAAGTTGGCAGCTAAAAACAGGACAGATTCTTGTTAACTTGACAATTCGACTTGTATTTTGACTTTTTACACTTAACAGGCTTAGAAATTTTTGTATCCATAGGTTGGTGAGTAAGAAGATGAGAACAAATTTTAGTTTAGTTAAAAGGGATGCATGATGCAAAATTTTCATTTTATTAACCTATCGTTCCTCACAACACAACGCATATTTTGCCAATACTTAGCAGCACGAATATTCGGTGATAACCCACACTCAACACGTAAGTTATTCTAAATGTTATACTAACGGCGTTAGTGTACCTACAGAAGATGC
Organism: Eleusine coracana subsp. coracana; assembly: GCA_032690845.1. NCBI lineage: Eukaryota > Viridiplantae > Streptophyta > Magnoliopsida > Poales > Poaceae > Eleusine > Eleusine coracana. Next base: position 46,335,708 of record CM064426.1, on the reverse strand, counting down.
ATTGCAGAAACAATACATCAAATTCAAAAGAAACTACGAAAATAAGCACAGTTCTATTAGTAACGATCCATGGAAAAGGATCGCCCCATGATAAGTCACAAGCCAACAGTGTCTTGAATCCGTCTGCGAGCAGAGACACCGATATTGTGCATGTCGGTTAAGCACGCATGTACCTTCGCTTGAAGAAGCCATAGATGCAAGTAATTTAACAAACATAACCCAGGTTAGCTTTGTCACCACCCTATTAACTATATGGACAATACTAACGTATCCTCACACGTAACATCGTAGTTTTTGAAAATACGATTTATTTATTGTATTATCATGGACCATGGCTCTGATACCAGCTGTGATGCCCCTTTCCGGAGGATTGAGGTCCCGAAGGTGCTGATAACGCAGACACTTAATAATACAACATTTGTCCATATTTAAGTTGAATATTACATCATTAAGGTTATCAGAGTGCAGCGGAATAGTACAAGTTCATGAATGTTTTGAAAACAGCGGAAGCAAATAATGTTAAGAAAACTATGAGCACGACGATATATCGTAGTAATGATTCATCCCCGAAGAACCATCACTCTAGCAGCACACAACATCACTGTGGTGGCAAGTCGGACTCCCAGTGGGCAATCCAACCCTCAGGGACTTGCATGTCCCAAGGCATCACATCTACAGGCAATTCTATTTCTTCATTACCTGAAAAACAATAATGGCACAAAGCCTGTGTACTAATTACTCAGCAAGGCTTACCCGTCGGACACCTAGACATGCAATGGCTCTAATAGGTGGCTTGTTTGAAACAACTCGCACTAAGTAACCTATTAGTTCTATCAAGTTTTATCTGTCAAATTAAATGGGTTGAGCTGAAATGTAACTTTAGTTGCAACAATAAGATAATAAAACAATACATAAAGTAAATACAACATAAGAGCAATAATAGTAACATCAACAATAAACATCATCATCATTTACCATGTGCAACTACGTGATTGGCGCGATGGCCAAGTGGTACTCATTACTGCAAGGGAGAGCAATTGCAATCGATTTACACCAGTTGGGAAAACCCGAGATACACGACACATACGCACCAATTAAGGTCGTATATGGCAACCTTTCGCAAGAAAAGCACATACACCCGAGTGTGGTGACGTCCAGCGGACATGCCATTCTGCCAACAATACTTCGTGGTATGAACCGCCCACTCCAGCAGCAGGAGGGTCAATGACCAATGCACCTTAACCGTCCTTAATGCAAGTGACCTTTAATGCTACATCAGTTTACTAGTGCCCACAAACTAGCATGCATTCGGTACTATTCAATACTTTATCAAGGGGCTGACCACGGACGGGTCCTAGGTTCGACAAGGCAGGGCTACCACAGTCAACACCCATGTGTTGCTGCAAACCTACACATGCATTATCCCTGCCCGGTCATAACATCAAAAGTAAACTTCTTTTAATAATTCCTGTTCCAGTGGTCAAGTTTATTCCTTAGTAATAATAATATCTAGCAAGACTAGTAATTACTAAGAATAGCATCATAGTACCGATTCTACTAATATTCTAAAGACAGTAGCATAGGTCATTTGGATATCATGCAAGGTGGGTTTCAATCTACTCCTATGACCTAATGCAACAATAATCATAGACACTAGTAATAATATAAAGTAGCAAAATTTTATAAAAAGGCGAATGTAAACCAGGGCTTGCCTGGATTAATGTTAGTGCTAGCAACTACAACTTCTTGCTCTTGAGGGTCAACGTCCTTCTGAAAGTCTTCCTCTTGCTCCTAATGGTCGTTACCTATATGATCGAATTGAGTTAACGGCATTATTGGAACACCATTTTATGCAATGATATGATGCATGTAAGCACATTCGTGTTTTAATATCAATTAAATTATTATTATGTTCTCGAAGCCATATGCTTCAGAGAAGTGGGGTTGTTATTTAAATTATTATATATATATTCTTTATGCAATTAAATAGAACAAATGAGTGATATGAGCAATTAGATTAATTTATAAAGCAAATTTATGTTTCTGGACATGTGTGATTTATTGTGAACATAGGCTTATATGAGTGATTTTTATGCCGAGTGGCATGGGCAAATTATTTATAGAATAATTACTAGAATTAATCTAAGCAAACACAATAAATAAATTCTAGAGCCTAAATTAATTCATATTTTACCAAACCAAAATTTGTGGTGGTAGATAATCATGTATTTGCTAAGCATGCCAAAAATCAGGATTGAATTTTATTCGTAGAATTTCTGGTGAGTTATTTAGTGTTTTGACAATTTAATGTATTATTAAAAATACATGTACATAGACAGTGATTATCATTTTACTAAAACAGAGAACTGAAAGATGAATCTAACAAAATTTGTTTGAGCCTCAGTGGATTTGAATTTGATTTACTATGGTTTTTCAAAGGTTTAAGTATTTCTCTGGCTTTTTCCTGGTATTTCTAGTTTTAGGGGAGTGCCACGTAGATGACACGTCAGTGACACGCAGGCACCAGCTCAGTGCCACGCAAGCAGCCAATCGGATGCCAGTGTGCACAAGGGGGGGGGGGGGTCAGCGGTGGAGGCTCGCCGGAGCTCAGTGAAAGCTCGTCGCTGGCGTCTATGCGCGAGGAAAACTCGCTACGGGAGCAAGGATTTGCTGCACACGACGAGGCAAAGGGATTCGTGGAGTTCGCGAGGACGGTGGCTCACTAGGAGGTGGTCGTCGTCATCGAGTGGCGGAAGGGGGTCTTTGGCGGTGTCCCGGGAATGGTACAGGGCACGAAACCGCGAGCCATTTTGTCCTACAGCATCACAGGGACGAGGCGACAGTCGGCCTCGAGTTGGCTGGCGTCAAGGAGGACCGGGGGATGGAGCTTGTGGGCGAGGTGGCGTTGGATTCGCCAGAGCAGAGGCGGCGGCCAGGGAAAAGTGGAAATGTGCCTAGCTCGCACCAAGATTTAAAGAGGCACAAGGTCCGAGGGCTCGCGCGATGGTTGTGCGCTCACGCGAAGAGGAGGGGAGGGATGAGGTGTACCAGAGACCGGAGATTTTTGGCCGCGGCAGAGGAGGTCACCGGAGTTGCCTGCTTCAGTTTTCCTTCGAATTGGGTGAGCACACGCAGGGAGTGGCCAAGCGAGTGTCCTGGAGAGCTAGAGGGGAAGTGGACGGGTGCGTGGGTGCTCTCGGCTGAGCTCAGGAAGCAGGGGAGTAGTGGGGGCTCAAGCTCGAGCGTTGAAGCGGGGATGGCGATTGAGCAGAGGCAGAGTTGAGGAAAATGAGAGAGAGCAGAGGGCATCAGCCGAGTTATGGCGATGCGTGTGAGGCTTGCGGTGCGCTTTACGTGCTGTCGGAGTGATGGAAGTGGTCGGGTGCAAGGTGACCGAGCGACACGGCGATGAGATGCATTGGCTCTGGCAGGGAAAGATTTTTGACTCGCGGTCGCTTTGGCTTGTGGCTTGTCGTGGTGGGAAGTGGGATTAAAGGGGAGGCAGATGGGACGGGGCGGTTTGGGCGCTCTGGTTTGATTGTTGAGAGGAGACCGGGGCTTGCTGGTCACGCGGAATTGAATTCCGGCACGCAGCCATGGCGTGCAGAGGGGAGAAGGTGGCCGTTGGCTGGTGCTGTGCGCGGCTGGGAGGACAGGACAGGACGGCACGGGGTGAGGCAGAGGGGGCAGGCGATGCTGTAGCTTGCGAGGTCCCGAGGTTGAGCCGGTGGCGTGCGGAGGAGAGACGAGCAGAGGCGCTGGCGTCGGCAGGGGAAACAGTGCTGTGCCGGCCCAATGGAGAAGAAAGGAAAAGATTTTTCCTTTGAACCCCCTAATCTTTCTGATTTCTTGCAAAATTGTCCCTGGTCAAAGGTAATTCCAAATAAAATAGCTAGGGGCCTCCAAATAAATTGGGATTTTGCTCATAGGTCCCTAGTGATATTCCTGGTGCTCTGGTGGGACCCAATTGGTTAGAATATTTATAATTATTTTATAATTAATTCCCCATTATGAAAGGTTTCTATGATTTAATTAATTATTTAGGTTATTTCCACAAATGGTAAAATACTCATTAAATTCATAAAATTCCATTTTATTATTACCAATATGATTATGAATTTATTTGTCACATGTTATACAATAAAATTTCATTTGGCTCACAATTTATTTGTATGGTTTTTAATTGCCTTGGATAATTTAAATAATTTGAGTGAGGTTTTATTATTTCATTCTATAATTTTCATGATTTGTACTTTTTCATGTTTGTTATGTAAAAGTGAGACACCGGGGTGTCACATCGACTCCATTGATCTACACATCATTAGACAAGCAAACACATTTCCCATCACCTGCAATTTCACCAATAATTCCACCAACTCCGGTTAGTCAAAACTATGACATGCAAACCAATGCAATCCCCGGATTCCCGCATTTCAAGTCAAACATCAAATCCACTCAAGTCAATTACTCATCACATATATTGTAAACCATGGCACATATCCACATGGTTGATCAATCTCCCCCTTGATGAGTACATTGACAACACCAAATGCACAAAGATTAGGGATTGAAATGTGAAGCCGAATAAGCACATCCAAATGGCCAAACCCAAAGAATAGGTGAAAACAAGCCATCTAGCAAAGTAGGGATCACAAAACCAAGAGTTGGCATGGAAATCGACTTGAGACGCAAAGAATGTGAAAAGCGTAAGAAAATGCTCAAGATCATGATATGCTCCCCCTCAACTTGTGGTAGGTCTCATGTAGTGCAAAATGGATCATTTTAAGTTTCTTAGAATTATTTGTGCTTGACCCAATACTTTCTCCCCCTTCGGCAATGAACTCATCAAAGAGGCAAAAGAACAAGCAAACATGCAATGCATGAAAATGCAAACCTAAGGAGCTTCAACAATTATGCAAACAAGCATTTAACTTTGCTAACCATAAACATAGAGCCATGAAGTGTAAAAGCAATAGCTCCCAATCATGCAAAGATCAACAATAGATAGCAAGGCATAAACATCAAGAGCTATACAAGCTAAGAAGAAAGATTGACTAGCTTAGATAGAATCAAATTTTGCTTATCATCAGAAAATCTGCCACCACATGTATAAGTACTCCCATCCAAGGGAAAACAAGCATCAAGTGAATCATAAAACTCTAGCCAGTTTCAATCTCAACAAGGGCAACAGGCATTCATAGAAAATGAGCTCTAAAATGCTCACATTTGCAACAGAGACTCAGTTGATCAAGTGATTATTGTTTATCCTCATGTGTCCTCTTATCCATGTGGAGGGTCGCACAACTGGGTACGACAAACACCCCGAGGCTTCAAGTCATAATGTTTGGATTTAGTATTTTAGAATTATCTTGATCAAAGCACTTAGCAGATTATTCAAGTTTATGCACAAGACAAAAGAGCATGCCTTTGCGGCAAAAGGAACACACATTCCCACAATGTTTCATCATGAGCTAAACATTTCCAAAGCCTTCCATTTTGCAAACACAAGGTGCCAAAGCCAAGATATCCTCTAGACTAGCCTCAATGCAAGTTTCAAAAAGGATAAAAGCAATTATACAGATGGTGAGCAAGTTTTAGCAAGATTAGTTCATAAGGTTCACAACAAGCTTAGTTTACCTTTAAGATTAGCAAGTTGCTCACATGAGTCTGTAATAAGCTATCTAGAAAATCTAAGCATGAGAGATTACCATCACATCCACACAACTCTGCTCAAGCTCAATTGTAGCAAAGAGACATGCGAGAAAGCATAAGAATCAAAGCTCATCTACCAGTGCATATATTACATATGAGATGCAATGCATAAAAAGTAAGATACATATATACAAGAGAACACCAACTCCCCCTCAAATGATGAGATAAGGATGACAAACACCAAGTTCCCCCGGAAGAAAAGCATGTCTCGAACCATCTAGGCGCTTGGTGAGGATATCATCTAGTTTGTTTTTGGTGTCGATGTATTGGAGCTCACATCCCCCTTCTCAACATTGTCTCTTAGGAAGTGGAATCGCACATTGATGTGTTTGACCTTACCATGTTGGATTGGGTTTTGAGCTAAGCATATGGTACTAGAGTTATCACATATGAGTGGAACACTCTTAAAAGTTAACCCATAGTCTCTCATGGTGGACACAATCCATAGGATTTGTGAGCAGCAGCTAGCAGCAGCAACATACTCAGCCTCTATGGTGGATTGGGCTACACTCGACTGCTTACAAGACGATCAACAGATCAAAGAAGTACCCAAGAAATGGCAAGTACCAGAAGTGCTCTTCCTATCAATTCTACACCTAGCAAAGTTCGCATCCGAATACCTAATGAGATCAAGAGATGAAGATGCAGAGTACCAAAGGCCAAACTCAAGGGTGTATTTGAGATACCTGAAGATGCGCTTAACAACCTTGTGATGAGTCACCCTTGGGGAAGCTTGAAAGCGAGCACAAAGACACAACGCAAAGTGTATGTCGGGTCTGGTCGCCGTTAGGTACAAGAGGGAGCCAATCATGCGCCTGTACTCCCTTTGGTCCACCGCATCACAGTCTTCATCAAGGTCAAGAGCCGTTGTTGTGGACATCGATATAGACAACGACTTCACATTGACCATGTCGAACTTCTTTAGGAGATCCTTTGTGTACTTGGCTTGATGTATGAAAGTGCCTTGCTTGCACTGCTTGATTTGAAGCCCAAGAAAGAAGGTGAGCTCACCCATCATCGACATCTGAAATTCACTTTCCATAGCTTCCTTGACCTTGTTGTCCTCTCATAGAGATTACCGATCATCTGTTGAGGTGGATGTTGACGCTGAATGTGGTGAGGGGCCTCTCTCTCAGAGCGTACCTCCCCCTCAACTATAGCTCGAGCTCGCTCGACAACTGCTGAAGTAGATGTAGAAGCTTCTGGACCCTCTGCTGGAGTGGTGGTAGCAGCACGAACAAGCTCAGATGTGAGATGGAATGACTCATCGTCGTCATCATCCAAGCCCTATAGGTCCTCTTCTATAAAGATGCTCTCTTCCATCTCCTTGGTACCTACAGTCTCAATCACGTTGCTTGCACAAGAGTTTGGTTCATCAAAGGTTACATCACAGGATTCTACGATGGTGTTAGTTTCCAAATTCAAAACTCTATTGGAATGACCATGAACAGAGTAACCAAGAAAGATGCCATCAGAAGATCTCGACTCAAACTTATCATGATTGCCACGTTTGAGAATAAAGCACTTGCAACCAAAGGCACGCAAATGAGAAATCGAGGGCTTTCTCCCAAAACGTAGCTCATAAGAAGTCACATTAAGAATTGAGCGCAAGAAAATCCAATTGGAAACATAGCAAGCAGTGTTAATGGCCTCTGCCCAGAACCGCCTTGGAGTCCTATGCTCATCGAGCATCATCCGGGCCATCTCCACCAAGGTTTTGTTCTTTCTTTCGACCACTCCATTTTGTTGGGGAACACGAGGTGCTGAAAACTGATGCTCAATACCATGCTCAAGACAGAAAGCATCAAAGGAGGAGTTCTTGAACCTAGTGCCATTATCACTACAAATTGCTCGTAATCGACCAGGGTGTTCCTTGAACAACCTCAATGCTAAGCTCCAAAAGTGATGAAACACTTCATCCTTGCTCTCAAGAAAGTAAACCCAAGAGTAGCGAGAGTAGTCATCAACAATCACAAGAACATACCACTTCCCACCGCCGAATGAACCCTAGAAGGACCAACAGTGTCCATGTGAAGCAACTCTCCATGGCTTTCAGTGATCACCAAATTGATTGGTGGATGAGAAGCGGCAATTATTTTCCCATGATGACAAGGAGCACAAACAAAATCCTTATAAAATTTGAGCTCAGGCAACCCTCGGATCAAACCTAGGCCACTCAAGCGACATAACAAGTCAGTGCTCATGTGACCTAGTCTTCTATGCCATTTCCAGAGCTCAAAAGAGGATTGAGCAAACAAGCACTTGTGAGAACCAGGAGAACCAACAAAATTAGCCTGAAAAACTCTGCCAATGCAAGAAATCCCACAAACCAAGGAACCACTTGAATCAAGAACACAAGAAGCATTCGACTTAAAGCGCACTTCCAAACAAACATCAAGAAGCTGAGAGATAGAGAGGTGATTGTACTTGAGATACTCAACCAAACCAACATCCTTGAGAGTGAATTTTTCATTTACCTTTACAGCGCCTCTTGCCTTCACTCTCTCTCTCTCTAGTCATCTCCAAAGGTCACATACTCCCGCCGCTTCAAGGGAGTGAGGCTGGAGAACCACTTTGCATCTCTGGTAATGTGGCGTGAACACTTGGAGTCCATCAACCATTTGTTCTCCAGGCCTCCACCTGCTTCCTACAAAGAACGAGAAGGGAAAGTCGATGGCTCAGTGCTAGGGTTAATCAAAAAGCATTTCGGAATCCAGCACTTAACCATTCGACCGGTAGTAGTCATCATAGTTCTTTGCACATTATTATTTGAACGCATAGGACAAGAACCACGATGGGGAAAACATGGCCTGTCAAAGCGTCTCGACTCAACCCTAGGTTTGTGAGAATAGAAATCATCTGTATGAAAACCAAATCCACGTGAGTGATGCTCACAACGATGGGGAAAACATGGGGCGCCAAAGCGCTGCTACGCAAAGCCTCTGTTTTGTGAATCAAAGCCATATGAGGGATGACCCTCTCCATGATAGGCACGAGAAAAAGAGCAAGGCTGAAAACTAACAAAATCATCATAAAAAAGCATCCCTAGTCAACTCAGCTTGCTTCTTCTCAATCCGCTTACACCTATAACAGAATTCATCCAAGTGGCCCTTGTGACCACAAAACATGCAAATGTAGACACCGTTAGGATTAGGTTTCGTTTGCATGACAGCCTTGGGTTTTGGCTTCTCTACTTGTTTTGGGTTGAAGGAGGGTTTTGGATTGGGTGGATAGTATGTGTCAGTGGGTTTGATGGTGTTTTCCTCATCCTTGTAGCTAGAGCTAGGCACAAACTTACCCACATTCTCACTCTCCTTGTCAACTCTCTCAAATCCCAAGCCCAAGTTATAGGTTGAACTAGAAGCACTCTCCTTCACTCTCAATCTTTTCCTCACCCACTAGGGTTTTCTGGAGCCTAGAAACAAGATAGTCATTTTCCTGAACTAGGACTTTGTTTTCCTCCCTAGTGATTACTAGCTTGTCCTTGAGGGTGACACACACTTCACATGGTGGTGGAACAAGCTTAGAGCGAGTCTCAATAAGCATCTTGGACTCAAGCTCTTTGACTTTGAGGGTTTGAGCTTCCAACTCACTTGTGAGCTTGGGGCACTTCTGATATGCACCTAAAAGAGTTGGCCTAGCTTTGAATTCATCAAGCTCCTTGAGGGCACTCTCAAGCTGACTGGCAACTTGAGCATGCACACTCTCACTCTAACTCAGATCATTCATCACAACTTGACATGACTCACACTCTACAACAGTAACATGACAAGCAAGCTTAGACCTAAGTGAAGCAATTTCAAAATCAGCACTCTCCAACTTAGACTTAAGCTCTCTACTTTCATGGATAGCACTGCGAAGCTTATCATCTTGCATGAGCAAAACATCACGCAAATGATCATGTTCAAAAGAGATCTCATCAAGAGTGGGGGGGGGGGTACCTTGCTTGTGTCAGAATCGAATCTAGAGTCGGTGTCGTGGTCGTTCTTTGCCATGAAGCAAAGCCCGGTTAAGTCATTCTTCCTCTTGACTTGTGGCTTCTCAACCTCCTCCTCCGAGCTTGAAGGGCCTTCGCTTGATGTGAGGTCGACATCACTCATGGCGGCAATGCAGGCGCGTGTAATGGCCTTAGTGAACTTCTTGGAGTTCTTGCCCTTCTTGTAGAAGCGGTTCTACTTCTGCTTGAAGTCTTCAGTGTTATTGTCACGGTACCCGACCTTCTTCCTCTTCTTGGGACAATCAGCGATGAAGTGTCCCGGGTCACCGCACTCGAAGTAAGTTCTTGAAACACCTCCTCTTCTCTCCTTCCGGTTGTTGTAGAACTTCCTGAACTTCCTTGTGAGCAAGGACATCTTCTCGTCAGGAATGCACTCCATCAGTTCATCGAAAGCTACAACAAGAGAAGACAGAGCAAACTCCAAGGAAGACTTGTCAAGTGAGGGGTTAGTTCCATAAGAAGCATCACTATGACTACCCTTCTGAGAGCTATAAAGCAAAGCCATGCTAGAAGCAGGAATAGCAAGATTAGGACGAGATTTCGTAGATAGTTCATGAGTTTTAGCTTGCTATACAGCTCACAGTTCAGGTTGTTGAAGTCAGCAGTTTCTTCTAGAGCAGCAATTTTAACCCCACAAACATTGTCATCAAGTGAGTATAGCAGTTTCTTAGCTCTATCATTGTCATTGTACACAAGGTTACCACAAGCCTATAAGTTGCACACAATTGCCTCAAACCTACGAAAAGTGTCATCTAGTGACTCGCCAGGTTTTTGTGCAAAGGTTTGATACTGTCTATTGTAAGAATCCTTACGCATAGACTTGACTTGATTGGTACCCTCGTGGTACGTGCAAAGCTTATCTGTGACATCCCATGTCACAAAATGAAATTAACTAAACCTAACATCAAGTAAGGGCTAAGCAAAAGTATAATTAATCCATGTGCCAAAGAATCAAAAGAGGAAAATTATTTAATTAAATTCCAGAATAATCAAATATGGGTCATTCACAAACATTACCAAAACCCATCGAAGTACCCCAATATTTTTGCATATTCTAAATGGCCACCACAAAAGAGAATTTTCAGAATTTTACCAGAATTTTTGGTAACAAATTGATACCCTTAAAAATTCCCCCAAAGTCAGAAAAGTGTATTTTGGGTTTCGAATTTTCATAATTTATCAACGCAAATTTATCTGGTTCACCCAAAAGAAAAGTTGGATCACACGTTTTCGTGAGCCCACACAAAAATTGGTGTCCAATTTGGAGCAAGGGGACGTGGCGAAATGGAGCAAACCCGAGTCAGGGTCTAGAGTTAAACCGGGTCGAGCCCTTCTCTCTCCCCCGGCCAATCCCAACCCGACACTGGGTTGTACCCGGGTCCTGTCGCCACCGCCGGTCACTGGCGCCCCACGCCGACCACTGCTCCGCCACCTTTTCCCCCTATGCCACTGGCCGCATTGGAGCCTCCTCGCCAGCGAACCAACCTCAAGCCGACAGCTCGCCGTCCTCTCTCTCTCCCTCTCTCGGCTCTCTCTCCACTTGCCAAATGAAAAGGGCAACCGCAGCTCACCGAGCCCCACTTCTCGCACTCTCTGCTTGCACGCGTCACGCACCTCCCAGGGAACTCCTCCGCCATGCAAAAGTGCCGCTGTCCTCTCTTCCTTCTCCCTCCCCGGCGAAACCCGAGCGCCGCTCTGTTTTTCCCTGCCATGGCCGCCGCCGCGCCAACCACCGCCTAGGCAACTTCTCCATCCCCCCCTTTCTTCGCAAATCAACACACAAGGACCCCACTCCACTTCCCTCTGATTCCCTCACTCCCCTATGCAGTGCTCTCACCGGAATTTGTGAAGCCGGAGTCGCCGCCGCCGGGATCTGACCCCCCACCCCCCCGCCGACGGGAACACACCTCCGGCCTTCCCCTCGACGAGTTCCTCGATGCTGACCGTCCCAGAACCTCCACAAAGCTCGTCGACCGAACCCCACCCTGCCTCCCCCTCGGCACCGTCATGTGGACCTCACCGAAGCTGCCCCTGCCGCCGCGCGTCGTCGCCGGCGATCTCCGGTGAGACACTCTTCTCTCCGACCCCCTCCTCGAGATCCCCTCGGCATGGAGGCCATCTGAGTCGCACGCGAGCCCTGGCCGTGCCGCCGATCGGCCGCTGGGCCAAGCTCGCCGTCGCCGGCCGCCGCACGGGTTCACGCGCGCGTCTGGAGGAAATTTGAATCCAGTGGCAGTTTCATAAATAACAGTGAACTTTGCATAAACTTCAAAATTCAATATCTCGGGAAATAAGAGGCCTAAAATTGTGAAATTAATTTTGTTCAACTCCTAAAATCATCCTCTACCAGAAAAACAAGTTGAGGTCGAAAGTTGCTCAGTACATTAATTTATTTAATTCCCTAAAGTTACAATCCTAAATTGCTTAATAAATTCATAAGTAAATAAATATAAATGGTAAATTCATGAAACTTGCTCAGTGGTCATTTCATGGCATTCTTAAACTTTCTGCAAAAGCACATTTCCATTTTATTGCATAATTTCAGTATTATTGCATAATCCTCATTTGTAGTAATTGAATTTATATAAATTATTGGCTAGGGATTTATTCATGAAATTTGGCATTCCTGTTCCTTATGCACTTGTACACTTATGTAAAATCCCATGAAAAATTTAAATCTACCTAAGTATAAATTCTCTGCCGAAATTGATTGTTTGTTAATTAACTAGGAATTTCTTCATATAGATGTTACTTCATGTGCATATTTAATGAAAGTAGGAATAAATTAGTTTCTGGAAATTCATGGAGAATCATTCATCTTCCCATTGCAGTAGAAATTCTCATGTGCATTTATACTCTTGGTTCTTAATTAACTATATGGGCTAGAACTAGTTATGCAATTAAAGTGCCATTTTTTTTTGTATAGTGTTAACTTGCATATGGTCACTTTAGTTGGGTTGTTCAAAAATGAACTTTCTGAAGTTTGACCCTAAGTACGACATTGTCATATCATCGTCAGCATGTGATGTCATATAATTAACATCTAGGCCATGCTCATATTAAAGTAGACATACACTAACGTTGTGATAATTAAAAGTTACATTTGTGTAATTAGAAGTTTGTCCCCTTCAAATTCAGTAGTTACTATGTCATACTGAAGTATGCAACCATATTCATGAATGAGTGATTAGTTCATTAATTTATTTGTTGAGGAAGTACCATGAATCTTAATGCCATGCATTCCATCTTTAATTAAGAAAAACTCCATGAAACCTTGTGTATTCCTTAGCATTGATGCATGTCCATTCCATATAGGAATCAAGACCGAGGAGATCCCACCAGACCAGCAAAGAGCTGAAGTGCACTTTGGTGAAGACGCTAACTACGATCACACCCAAGGCAAGCCCCGGTGCATAACCCATTTTATCATTCGAGTCCTTTTTACTTTATCAAAAGTAGGAATATTGTATTGTGTATTAAGTGTAGGACTTGGATGAAACACACTTGCGTACCCCAGCAATGACCCATGAGTAGTATGTTAGTAAGCTTTTCCGTTAGCAAATGCTATGCTTAAACTAGTGGAGTCAACGGTAGGTTATAGATTCAACTATGGTTCAATTGGTTGATGAACTTGATAAAAATGGAACACCTATCGTTGCAACTCCGCCAACAAGTATTGAACCGTACCAAGTGCATACCTTTAATATGGGAATTGGTAAACCTAGTAACTTGGGCGCCGTATTGTTGGATGGCCATACTCATCGATCCAGAGGTGATGTGAACAGCACGGTGGTTGCACGGGTTTGAGGACCACTAGAGAGTGCATGGGTTAAGCCTCGGATACGAAGTACTGTATCGCGGGGAGGATGTGTACTCGGGATTGATGGCCCCGTATCGACTTTATAGCAATCTTGAGAATGGTGGCCATACGTGTTCTTAAATGATGCGTATGTCATGTATTTGGGTTTTCCCTGCAGGATGTAAATCAATTCGAATTGCCGTCCCTCGCGGTTATGAGTACCTCTTGTTCGAGAAGCGACAATGATATGTTAAGTAGTAAAGTTGTGGTTATGTTTCTGAAATTTATTTATGCTATGGATACACAATGTTATGATGTATTGCTCTTTAGCTATATTCATGTCTTAGCAGCTAGCTAGACTCACCGTAGCTGTGTTCTACGATAAGCAAAGTAGAATCTTGTTTAGGGAAATTGAAAGCGAAGCATAGAACTAATAGGAGCTTTTTATGCAACTATCAAATAAACCCAGTCAGCCCCCTGCATACTAGGAGTCGGTTTTAGTAAACCGGTTGACGAGTAAGTCTTGCGGAGTATGTTAGATACTCAGGCTTTGCGTTGATGTTGTTTTTCAGATTTTCCTCAGGCCACATATTGTGATTGTTGTAACAAGGTTGTGTGGGAAGGTGAGGAGCCTCAGAACTGGACCATTGAATGGGTCCCTAGCTCCCATAACTGTGATGAGTGAACCATCACCGTAGGGCTGGCATGGTTCACGTAGGGCTTGACATCGTGTTTTGTCATTGTATCGCTTCCGCTAAATTATGTAACATGTACTAAGGACATATGTATTGTATCAGATCTGAACTTAATTATATTCTACCTCTGAACTTGTAATATTATGCACCTAAGTGATGTAATGTTGTAAATGATGGATGTTCATGTGTGAATGCTGTGTATGGTTACTTCGTTAACCATCTCCCGAGGCGATCCTGTACGACATACTCTACTTTTCGGAGTAGGGTTGTCACATTATCTCAAATAGCATGAGCAGTGCCAAGGTGCGCTACTCTATCATGTTCACTTCTACCAAGTGATAGGTGTAGAGTGCCCGATCTTTCGGCGAGTGTAGATAACTTCGATTCGGTGGATGTCGACCCTCACGATCCGACTACGACGAGCAAGCCCGAAGCGCCAATGCAATCGCTGAACCAACTTCCGGAGGATATTAACCTTGCGGTAAACAAGATCAACCTGATCACGAGGATCAATTCTTATGCGCAATCGAAGAACGAGCAAGAATTAGAGGCGAGCAATCTGATGTATTGCACGAAGGTGGAGTTCTGAATTCACGTTGAGAGACGGATGAATAGCTAAGCTAATCTTAAAACAAAACTCAAAGATTACAAGGGGCACAACCCTTGACTAAATAGGGGGAGCGCGGCATCTAGGGCGGGCTGAAGTAGAGAGGCGTGCGGTGGAGAGGTAGTCGCGCGACTTGGGCTACTTGGGCCTTCGCGGGCGTCATCCTGGGCCATCGTTCCTTAGCATCAAAACCATCTTCAATTCCTGGGCTCGAGCTCTAGTGATTGGGCCCTTGTATGTCGTCGTCTCGTCGGAAGATGGGTCCATAACTTGAGAAGGCGCAACGACGAGAGGTGGAGGCGTGACAACTTGGTTTGGCGCGCCGTCTTCCATCGTTGTTGTTCGTATGTCGTTGATGTCCTCATCACCAAGTGCAGAAAGCAGAATATTGATAGTTTTGGAGTTGTTCTCATACCTGTTCAACTCACCTACTAGAGCGGTGTTGAGGTCGGCAGGTATGTTGTATTCTTGCTCGACGATGTCCCAGATAGCACGTCATTGACTTAGTGGAAAAGCCTTGGTCCGCTACTTCTAGTAGGGGAAGTCCTCTCTATCAAACATCCACTACTTGACAACACACTTCTCCATGTCGCCTTTGGATCACAAAGCCGGTAAAGGTCAACTAGTGATCAAACCGTATCTGATACCAATTGAAGGACCGAGAAGGCGACTAGAGGGGGGGAGGGTGAATGGAGCCAATTAAAATTCTTCTTAAGAACTTGGCCTATGTCCCTACTACAACCCAAACCAACCTCTAATCGAGTCACCAAGATTACACACACCAACTTGTGATGTGCTAACCCTAGGAATGACTCAAACCAAAAGGACACATAGCGGAAGCACAAAAGGAACAAAAAGGGAAACAAGGAAGATCCAAGAGATAACAAAACTGAGCCTGACGGAAGTTCTGTGGTGCCCAACGGAAGTTCCAAAGCCCCCGACGGAAGTTTTGTCAATCACGGAAGTTCTGGGCGACGGGAGAATTGTCACTCATGGAAGTTCCGTGGTTCTTGATGGAAGTTCCATCACGGTCATGGAAGTTCTATCCTGGCCACGGAAGTTCTGTCCTGGGCAAAACAGCAACTCCGTTCGGGAAAGAAAATTGCCAAAAACCTATCAAACGAACTCAAAAAATCCTGAAATTTGGACCAGATCATCCTCAATACATCACGACACTCCTCTAAAGAGATCCACTGCAAAAGAACAAGGAATCATCATGAATTTCAGATCCATCCCTTTGAGAGATCTTTCAAATCGAAGGTGCTAGTGCCTTTGATTCGGTCAAGGACCTACATAGGGTTGTTCTAGCACATCATAGCACCAAGACCGCACAAAATCCATCCCAAAACTCACTCAAAATCGAGATCAAAAATCACCATGAAAATAGCTCCGAAAATAGGGAAAAAGAGAAATTCGGGATTTAGGGAGAGAGGAAGAACATGGCTAGGATACATGGATACATGGCTAGGAAGCCACTCTCTTCCTCCCACTATTTGGAAGAGCAAGAGATGTCACTCACACACCCTCTCCTCTCCTCTATTACATGAAGACCTCTCCTAGCACTTTGAAATGAACACCTAACACAAGGCTAATGGGAAGAGGCACCTCTCCCACAAGACACACCTCTCCTTATATAGGCCTAGGGTCCTATTACCCAAAAGACCACACTACCCTTAACCTACATAACATTGCTACCTACCACCGGGGGCAAACTTCTCCATCTCTTTTTCCTTCACCCGATGCCATTGGACCCTTCACATCTTTGCTTCGCCTCGATGCAAGCTCCGCAATGGTGCCACGTGCACCTCCAATCACCACCACCAGTTTTGAGGCCCAAACTAGGAAACCGCTTTGCACGCTTCTCAAAGCACGACTTCTCGATGTCGACACACGTCACCTTGTTCCACGATCCTGACCACCGGCAAGTATCTCTCGGTCCCTGTCCATCAAGCCCCCTTGTCACTTGCACCCGCATCCCGCTCGCCTTGACTTGGTCAACACACCGTCTTCAACACCACCACGGTTTTGAGGCTCAACCGCAAAACCGTCTGTGCTTCTTGCCTCTCCACGTGTACGGTGTGGATCACCCTTGACTTCACCCGGCATCCCGATCGTCTGGACCCAAGTCCCCTATTTGTGTCCGATCCTCTCATTGTTGACCACCAAGTCGACTCCATTGACCTACACATCATTAGACAAGAAAACACATCTCCCATCTCCTGCAACTTCACCATTACTTCCACCAATTCTGGTTAGTCAAAACTATGACATGCAAGGCAATGCCATCCCCGGATTCCCGTATTTCAACTCAAAAATCAAATCCGCTCAAGTCAATTACTCATCATATATATTGCAAACCATGGCACATATCCACATGGTTTCTCACAAACCATACTCGAACCACTCCATTAAGATAAACCAAGCTCGAACCACTTTGTTAAGATGAACCAAGCTCGGACTGCCTTGTTAAGATGAAGCAACCACGAACCATTCCATTAAGATGAACCAAGCTCGAACTACTTTGTTTACATGAACCAAGTTTGAACCACTACATAAGACATGAAGGAACGCAAACAAACACACTTTGATTGAATTGTAGCATGCTTCAACCACTCCATTAAGATGAATAAGCCTCGAACCACTCTGTTAAGATGAACCATGTTTGAACCACACCATTAAGATGAACGAAGCTCGAACCACTCCGTTAAGTTGAACCAAGCTCGAACAACTATGTTAGTATGAACCAAACTTGAACCACTTTGTTAAGATGAACCAAGTTTGAACCACTACATAAGACATGAAGGAACATAAAAAACACACTTTGATTGTGTTATAGCATGCTCAAACAACTTAGTTAAGATGAACCAGTCTCGAACTACTCAGCTAAGATGAGCATAGCCCCAACCAGACCATTAAGATGAACCAAGTTTTAAGCACACCATTAAGGTGAATCAAACTCGAACCATTTTGTTTTGATGAATAAAGCTCGAACCACTACATTATGATGAATCATGCTCGAACCACTCCGTTAAGATAAATGAAGTTCGAACCACTCCGTTATGACGAACCAAGCTCGAACCACTCTGTTAAGATAAACCAAGCTCGAACCACTTTTGTCATGATGAACCAAGTTTGAAAAAACTAATTAAGAAATAAAGGATCACGAACAAACACACTTTTGTTGTGTTGTAGCATGCTTGATCCACTTCATTAAGATGAACCAGGCTTGAACCATGCTCAAAAAGTCCGTTACAATAAACCATGCTCAACCCACTCCGTTGAGACAAACCAAACTCAAACCACTCGGTTAAGATAAACTGTGCTAGAACCACTTTGTTAAGATGAACCAAGATTGAACCACCCCATTAAGATGAAGCAACCTTGAACCACTCCGTTAAGATGAACCAAGCTCAAACCACTTTGTCATGATGAACCATGTTTGAAGAACTAAGTAAGACGTGAAGGAACAATGACAAGCACACTTTGATTGCATTGTCACATGCTTAATGCACTCTGTTAAGATGAACCAGGATTAAACCACACCATTCGGATGAACCATTTGAACACTCTATTAGGGTAAACCTTGCTCGAACACTTCTTTATGATGAACCATGACTGAACCACTCCGTTAAGATGAATCATACTTGAACCAATCCACTAAGATAAACCAAGCCCGAACCACATTGTTAAGATGAACCAAGCTTGAACTGCCCCGTTAAGATGAAGCAACCACGAACCACTCCATTAAGATGAACCAAGTTTGAAGCACTATGTAAGACACGAAGGAATATAGACAAACACTCTTTGATTGCATTGTAACTTGCTTGATCCACTCTGTTAAGGTGAACAATCCTCGAACCACTCTGTTAAGATGAACCAAGTTTGAACCGCACTATTAAGATGAACCAAGCTCGAACCACTCTGTTAAGTTGAACCAAGCTCGAACGACTATGTTAGGATGAACCAAACTTGAACCACTTTGTTAAGATGAACCAAGTTTGAACCACTAGATAAGACGTGAAGGAAAATAAACAAACACACTTTGATTGCGTTGTAGCATGCTCAAACAACTTAGTTAAGATGAACCAGTCTCCAACTACTCCGCTAAGACGAACATAGCTCCAACCGGACCATTAAGATGAACCATGTTTGAACCACACCATTAAGATGAACCAAACTCTAACCATTTCGTTTGGATGAACAAAGCTCGAACCACTCCTCTAAGATGAGCCAAGCTCGAACCACTCTATAAGCTTTATGACCATTGATGATGGAATCCCCAAGGTATGAATGTTTTGGTGATAGATGACAATTATGAAATTGTGGGCTAATATCTAAATGAGTGTTGTCTATGCAGGAACCCTCATTAAACCCTACTACAAATCTATGTATGATGGTTGCCTTGGCAATTGATGACGATGACCATAAGCATGGAGGCTTGATGAGCTTGATGGAGTCCAAGGGTTGATGGAGATGGATCAAAATGGAGAACAAGCTATGGAGCAAGTGTTTGGTACACTTGTCTAGTTGTTAGGCTTTGAGTCCATAGGAAAACTGGACTATCAAGGGGGTCTAGATCATTCTCTTAGGTCATGTCTAGTCGGTGATGTGCAAGGTTGCTCGGTGAAATCACAGGCACTAGTTGATAGTGGAGAAGCCAAGGAGCTGTTTGGAGAAGCCGGGAAACAATGTCAAGCAAGGACAACAAGTTTCAGCTTCTGGACGTAGTGACCGGACAGAGGGGTCAGAGGTGACCGGACTGTACGGTCACTATGTCGATTATTCTAGGACTTAGCGCGAGGAGCAAGGACTCTGTTTGCAGGAGACTCCATACAGACCAGATGGTCCGGTCTGCTGACCGCACAGTCCAGTCAGTAGGAGTGCAGGAATGGCAGATAGGATGCGCTTTCCCTCCTGGAATGGAGAGAGAAAGTGGACCGGACGGTCTGGTCCAGTGACCGACAGTCTGGTCAGTACAGGATCTTGCCTGGACAGGGAAGCCAACGACTGGGAGAGCTGTTACCAAAGTGACCAGACAGTCCAATCAGGCAGTGACCGGATAGTCCTGTCAGTGTGTCTAGAAAGGCAATTTCGTGGAGCAACGACTAGTTTGAGGTTGGGAGCCTATATAACTTTGTTGCTGGGGTCTTTGAGACCTCTCTTGGCTAGTGGAATACCTGAGGATAATTGGTAAGGTCCAAGAGGAAAAGAGGAGAGCACTAGGAGAGGATATTGGATATCTTGAGAGTGCTAGTGAGAGTAACATGGAGTAATCTTGCACATCTAAGGCTAGGGTGTCCTTGAGGGTGTGATCTAGGTTGTTACTCTTGGTCTATGGTGAGACCTAGACCAGTTAGGTATCGGTGATCGAGCCTATCGTGATTGGTTGTGAGGGCCATCACAAGTTTGTACACGGTTTGAGCCCGCCGTTGGAAGAGGCATCAATAGTGAGCATCCGTGCCGGCTTGGGGAGTTCGACAAGTTCTCGAGGGAGGAGAGCTTGTTCTTTGTGCAACGGTGATGCACACCGTGTCTTCACTCGAGGAGTGATTGCGGGCTCGTGGGCGAGAACTCCACTTGGTGGCGGGAGGGACCGGGACTCTGACAGGAGTGGTCCAACGAGGAGTAGGGGAATGCGCCATCCTTCTGAGACCTCGGGAAAAAAACCCATGAGCTTTCCTTGACCCTCTCTTTATTATTCCGTAATTGTATGCTCTAGTGATAGGGTGACTTGTGGCTTGCATAGGCTACTGTGTTTAGCTTTCGCGCTTTGCTTTGCATCATCAACACTAGCATGTGTAGGGTCTTGGCCTACTAGAATTGTTTTGGTTGCAATGATTTGTTAGGTTTTTAGAAGTGTGAAACTAAAGTATTTGGATTCGCAGTCGGCTACCGACCCCCCTCCCTCTCGGTAGGCCTTCAGTCCCTACAATTTGTATCAGAGCCAAGTGCTCAATTTGAGGCTTCACCGCCTTGAGTAAGGATGCCGGGAAAGGTGGGGAGTGTTCCCATATTTGATGGGGAGGACTTTGGGTATTGGAAGCCTACCTTGAGTCCCTTGATCCAGAGATATGGACGGTGACCCATGAGTCTTATGTGGATGCTAACCTTGTGCAGCCTGACTTCATTAAGAACAACTCTAAGGCCAAGAATGCTTTGTTCTCATGCATCTCCAAGGATGTGTTTGCTAGATTGGATGCTAGTTTGATAGCACACGGTGTTTGGACTAAGATTCAGAGTATCCACGAGGGTACTAGTGATGTCAAAGAGGAATGATACTATGTGGTGAAGAACAAGTATGATAACTTTGCTAGATTGCCACATGAGAGAGCTAATGTTGTGTATTCTCGTTTTTATGTGCTAGTGGAGGAGATCAATGCACTTGGGGATGATTTCAAGCTCAAGCCCGTGGAGGTCATCAGAAGATTCTTGAGGCTTTTCAAAGACCCCAAGTATGAGTCCATCATCACATACATCTTGCAGAGTGACCTCAAGACCAAGACCATGAAGGATGTACTTGGCAAGATCACCGCCTTCGAGAGCTACCAGCTAGGGATGGATGATCCTCAACCATCAAACCTTGCTCTATAAGCTGACAAGCAAGAATCAAGCAAGAGCAAGAAAGGCAAGAAGAAGGTGGACACCGATGATGAAGATGAAGATGATGATGAGGGTGACTTGACCGAGGACTTGTCTCTTCTCATGAAGAAAATGAAGACCTTCAGGAACAAGTTCACTTCCAAGTTCCGGGGCAAGTGTTTCAATTGTGGCTCGAACAATCACTTTGTTCGTGAGTGCCCAAAGCCCAAGAGAGAAGCATTCAAGTCAAAAGATTCAAGTGAAGAAGAAGAAGACCTCAGAGCCAAGCAAAAGAAGAAGAGAGTCTTTAACAAAGACAAGTCCAAGGGCAAAGGCAAGCCCCAAGACTACAAGAAGAAGTTCTCTCGCAAGGCACTTGTGAGGGAGTTGACAAGCGACAACTCAATTGATGAGTCCATCTCCTCAAGTGATGAAGAAGTGGTCATCCTAGCCATGATCAAGACCACATCACCACGTGCTCTCCTTCCTCCTCCCACGTGCCTTATGGCTCTGAGCCAACTTGGGGAGAGTGAGGATGAGAGTAGATGACAGCGATGACGAGGAGCGCACTTGTGCTGAATTGTTGAGTATGCTTGAGCAAGCTCGCGACATCACCGTCAAGAAATCCAAAATGTTGGATGTGGTAAGAAAATAGTGTAAGTTGGCTAAGGATCGTGTTGGTGAGCTTGAGAGTGAGCTCAAGGACCTTGTCATATCTCATGATTCCCTAAACAAGAGTTATGACAAACTCAAGGATGATCATGTAGAGCTTCATGAGAAGTACAAGGCCCTTGAGATTAGTTTTGAGGCCATCAATGTTGAGAACCTTGCCACTCCCTCCTCTTGTTCATCAAAGAGCAATGCTTCTACTATGTGTGATGAACTAACCACCTCGGTTGAGGTTTCTTCTCTTGAGCCACTTGTTTTGAAGGAATATCACAAGCTCAAGGAAGAGAGGAAGATGGTGATGGATGGCTTCGAGAGGCTTACATGTGGTAGAGCCATTCACAAGGAGATTCTTGGAAGGAATCTTGTGAACAACGTCTCCCACCAGGGACTTGGCTCATATCCCACCGCCATTGACATCATCAGGATGAGTGACTCCATTCCCGAAGGGATCAAGCCCCTACTCACCAACGACTACTATTGCAAGAGGTGTTGCAAGGATGGCCACGCCACCAAGGATTGTCCAAGGGTAACAAGTTCCACTGCTTTACCTAATGCTAACTTGTTCCATGAGAACATCCATTTCAAGCTTTTTAGGAACAAGGATGGCAAGGTGAAAGCCAAGGCTTTGGGACCATCAAACAAGAAGTGAAAGGTCAAGAGCATATGGGTGCCTAAGTGCATTGTTGATCTTGAGAGATCAGCTATGTACAAGTGGGTGCCCAAGAACAAGGCCTAGATGGTGGTGGTGGTGGACCGAGTGCCTTCATAAAGATCATGTGAAGTCCACCACAAGTGACATGGACCTCAATGACCTATCTACTCATGAGGGAGGTAACCGTGTTCGTTTTGTTTTGTTCTTGGTAGTTGTAGTGTGTTTTTCTTTCTCTTGCATTGCATGGCAATTAGGACCCCTTTTGTGACTAGTATGCTTTGCATCCATGCATGTGTAAATAACTAAAAGAAAAACACATAAAAATTAGTCTATGTCTAACCCACTCAAGATAGCTATAAGCAAGGGGGAGTGCTTGAGATGGTGGTTTGGATTCTCTCAAGACAAGGGTGTGGCTTATAGTGAGTAAGCTTGAGAGGGGTTCAAACTTGACATTGTTAGGTTTCCTTTGTGTCTTGTTTCTAATATTCTTGCATTCACATGGCATGTTTACCTTCATTGCATATGTAAAATGCTTGTTGCATGCAAAATATAGGAAACACAAAGGAGGCTTGTCTCATTTGGAGATATTTGTGCCTCATGCTCTATATGAGATTGCATCTCCATAAGTGTGACGAAAAGAAAGGATTGTACTTCATGCCCATTGAGCAAGCTCTTCTGAACTCCGAGGTTAAATCTACTCACGCGGTTCATGGACTAAGGCTCATACATATCCATTTGGTTCTTTATTGCCTTGGTTCTTATTTTCTCAATCTTTCATTTGGCATTTATGAAAATTATAATGGCCATAGAGTGCCACTATTTGAAAATGAGTGTTTGAGAGTTCCCTCTATATTCCAAGTGTAGTGTTTTATTGTGTGTTTGGTGAGGACACTTGGAGAATAGAGAAATTCTTTGATTCAGCGAAAATTTGATAGTGACCATACAGTCCGATCTTCGGACCGTACAGTCCGGTCAGTGCCCATGGGCACAGTGTTTTGGAGAGTCTGGTCGTAGAGAACAGACCGAACGGTCCTAGTGACCGTACCATTCGGTCTGTATGGTATGCCAGCAGACCCAAAGCAGATCGGACCGTCCGGTCCAGAGACCATACTGTCCAGTCACTCGAGTTGATCGCGCGATGCAGCTTCCGATCTGAGCCGTTGATGTGTTCCTCAGTTGATCTCGGCCGTCCGATATATTTTTGACCTATGTCAAAATAGGTCAGAGCCAATTTGGATTCTTCCTCGCTCGAGTTGACGCCGAGTTCACACTACTGCCCCCTCTTTCCGCTGATTCCACCATCGTTGACGCCAGCCGAGCTGCCGTGCGGTCACCTCACCCCCGCTCGCCTGTAGCAGGGCCGCCGCTGACGCCACCGCCCCTGGCCACGCCCACAACTGAGCCGCCCCCGTGCCGCAGACAGCAAAGCTGCCACCGCCTTAACCTCGTCGCCGCGTACTTTGCCGCCTATCACCGCTGAGCAGCAGCGCCGCCATTGTTCTCACACCGCCGCCCTACCCCTCTCCCTTGAGCGCGCGCGCCTAGGCAGCCCAGAGCCAAGCTCCACTCTTACTAGGGCAAGACTTGCCCTTCTCCTTTGCCGACGTCCTCAAAACTCCAATCTTTCTGGAGATCGGAGCACATTCCACGGTGTTCGTCCTTCTCGGCATGTTGGATTCCTCTCCCAGGGTATTGACAGTATCCTCCATTCACCGATACATGCCCTAAATTCAAGTAATTAGTTAGTTGACGCAATTAGTACTAATTCCCATCTTTGGTTGCATTAATTAATTAATTAGCTCAACCTAGGATGCAATTGAATTCCTGCTTATCTGTTAATTGCATGACTAGGGTTTGCCTCCTGTCTAGTCTACAGTTAGAATTAATTGCCATTATTCTGACTGTACACTAGATGACTCGCACCAGCCACATAATAGTCGATGATCACTATTGTTACTTTGCATATTTGCCTAGTGATCATGTCCTTTATTCAGTGCTAGGATTTCTAATGCGTATTCTTTCCTAGCGGTGCTTTGCTTATAGATGTACTAGGACTCTATGCTTATCTTGTCTATACCTACGTCCGTGCAGTGACAGCAGTTTGCAGCAGCAGTCAGATGGTAGGATCATGTCAGGATAAGGGAAAGGGGAAGATGCCTGAGAAGCCTAAAAGCAAGAAGAGACCGAGACTGGACCCAGAGTCAGAGAGGGCCAGACGACTTGGCAGGCACCTGGATGCCATGGAGCAGTCACACAGGACACCTGGTTCTCGCTTGATCCTTGATCGGTCAGCAGAGACACAGGGCTTGAGGAGGAGCACCAGGCAAAGGACAGCACCCCTGGCTGTTGGAGTTGTTACGCCACTGTGGCCGCAGCGTACTCTGGCTTCTCATCAGGACAGGTCGTCGAGAACTGTGGAGCAGGGATCCTCCAAGTAGCAGGAGTCTGAGGAGGAAACCTTAGAGTCTGAGTCTGAGGAGCTAGAGGTTGAGGAGACTGAGGAGGCTGAGTAAACTATTTCCCAGAGGACAGCTCACCGGGCAGGAGACCCGAGGTGCACCTGTGTAGTGTGCACGAGGAGGCTGCAGAGACTGGTACAGATAGTCGGAGAGCCATACATCCTTAGGGTTCCTGCAAAGGACCTTAAGGCGCTTCACTTGATACCCTTCAAGCAGTGGGTTCCAGTCCCCAGAGACCCCGTTACTAGAGAGAGGTACTAGACAGGCCTCCAGAGGAGGATCAGAGAGGGTATGAGACGTTACCTTGGCTTGAGAGGTAAGGACAGACTCTTTGTGCCGCAACAATACATGACATACGAGGCCATGAGGAGGGCCACCAGCATAGACATGGAGCAGTACTTCACGTACTTGCCAGGACTAGCAGAGCTGGTTACTGCTCCACACACAGATACAGAGAGGATGTGGTGCTAGAGTTCTATGCCACACTGTGGGTTGCCAGGGATCGCTCAGAGTTCTGGTTTTTGTTCAAAGGGCAGCCACAACGTGTGACTCGACAGGATTTGATCCATAACCTAGGACTCCTATCTACAGACTTCCTACTTTACAGGAGTGCCTATGGTACACTAGCACCACCCCGCAGACCTCAGGGAGGGAAGATGCCTACATACGAGATGGTGTCGATTGCCTTTCCACCACCGCACACACCAGGGTTTGATAGAGGGCCTACGAGACTCACTACGGAGGCCAAGGTGGTGAGAGCGATAGTCACCAGGACTATCATCCCTAGGTTTGGCTATAGAGAGGAGTTCACACTTCTCCACCAGTGGGCTGTAGCTGCTATTATGAGGAGGCGGCCATTTGACTTGGTAGACCTTCTAATTGGAGAGATGGAGGAGGTGAACTGTGAGAGGGTTGGAGGCCGTCACTTGGTGTATGGTCCCTATATCTGCTATCTCTTAAGGAGGATGGGCCTAGTGACTGAGGACAAGTACAAGGCTTTCCCTGGGGTGACCACCAACTATGCACCTAGAGTCCCCAGGGGTTCACAGCCAGCCTCTAGCCAGCAGACAGGAGAGGAGGAGCAGGAGTCATCGCCAGCACCACTTGAGCAGGCAGCTTAGCCAGAGACGGTGGTTCGTGAGTCAGCCAGCACAGGAGTACCTTCCCAGCCAATGGGTTCACAGTCTGAGGATGCTATCACTATGGCAGCACTTGCAGGACGGCTTGGAGAGTTTATTCAGAGTGTCTCGAAGGACAGATAACAGATGATGGAGGTCATCAGAGGTTAGGTAGAGCTTCAGAGGCAGCAGTCTGCACTACTTACTGCTCTATTGACACAGGTGACAACGATGACCCAGAGATAGGACAGTCAGCAGCCAGAGCCTTCAGTGCCACTTCACTTCTAGCAACTGCCGACTCAGCCAGGACCCTTCATAGCTTTGATGATAGCATAGTCCAGCGGATTGTCACTTTCAGGGGTTCTACCGACAGGGGGAGCAGGACAGACACTTTCTTCAGCATAGTTCTCTCCCGTGTAAGCCTTCTCAATGTCAGCACTGTTCATGTCTCCCTCACACTCTTCTACTTCATAGATAGCTGGACCCTCCACCTCACAGCACGTACCGGTCAGGAGTCTGTTCTCTTACGTTGTGACCACCACTCGTGCAGACTCTCAGGCCACCCCAGAGATAGCTACAGTTACCCTTCCGATTGCTACGGTCAGCACACTCACACCACAGGTAGCAGAGCATCTTGTCCGTGGAGGTTTCTCACAGCAGAACGTGGTAGACCTCTTACTTCTCTAGACCTCAGCTGAGGAGGCTGCCATGGTCACTCCAGCAGCACAGGACAGTGGGTCTGAGTCGCATGTAGACCTTGGTTCCTTTGAGCAGCTAGATGCTTAGGTGGCACAGGCTTAGGGAGCATAGCAGGATCCACCGCAGGAGTTGCTGATGAGGACATCACCATGCTGGATAAGTGCATATCATGGCCTTCCCCAAGTTACATGTCATCACCAACTTGGTCACCGCATTCGTCTCGGATTCAGCCGATACTCCTTCATGGTTTTTATGATATCTCCCACATCCGACGTCCATATGAGGCGTTCTTTGATGCGTTGGAAAGGGGACAACGACGCCGTCATTTTGTTTCTGGTCCTAGATCCAGAAGGGTCGTGAGTCATGATGTGTGACCATGACAAGGTGCTGCACCACCTATTTTGGGCCAACTTGGCCATGTATCATGTCGGGCCTTAAGCCCATGTTGTGGGCGCCCCCTGGTCGCCCCCAACACTAGGATGCCCTTGGTTCCTACATAAACTTAGTAGCCACCATCTTTTAGTTTTGGGTTTTGTTTAGTTCAGTTTTCTTGAAAGAAACTTGATCGAATAATTGTAACTGTGGTGACAAGTCCATTTACACTATTGTTTAGTTCAGTTTTCTTGAGAGAAACTTGATCGAATAATTGTAACTGTGGCGACAAGTCCTTTTACACTAATCCAAGGCCCCTGTTCTAGTTCTACACCACTATGGCGATTAGTCCTTTTGTGTTCAGAGCTTGAACCTTTTCTTATTATTTGCTTCATCCATATTTGCAATTTTAGATTGCGTGTTTATCCTCTCTTGCTTGTGTTCTCAATTTTGCTTGCAGGAACAATCAAGCAACCGCAACCGTTACACCAAGCAAAACAACGACAATAGTCCTTCTTGATTGTTCCTGCAAGCGAAATCAAGAACACAAGCAAGAGAGGATAAACATGCAATCTGAAATTGCAAATATGGATGAAGAGAATCACAAGAAAAGGTTCAAGCTCTAAACACAAAAGGACTAATCGCCACAGTGGTGTAGAAATAGAACAGGGGCCCTGGATTAGTGTAAAAGGACTTGTCGCCACAATTACAATAATTCGATCAAGTTTCTCTCAAGAAAACTGAACTAAACAAAACCTGAAACTAAAAGACGGCGGCTACTGAGTTTATGTAGGAACCAAGGGCGTCCTAGGGTTGGGGGCGACCAGGGGGGTGCCCACAACATGGGCTTAAGGCCCGACACAATACATGGCCAAGTTGGCCCAAAATAGGTGGCACAGCACCTTGTCATGGTCACACATTATGACTCACGACCCTTCTGGATCTAGGACCAGAAACAAAATGACGGTGTCGTCATCCCCTTTCTAACGCATCAAAGAACGCCTCGTTTGGACGTCGGATGTGGGAGATATCATCAAAACCGTGAAGGGGTATCGGCTGAATCCGAGACGAACACGGCGACCAAGTTGGTGATGACTTGTAACTTGGGGAAGGCCATGATATGCGCGTATCCAGCATGGTGATGTCCTCATCAGCAGCCCAGCGCAGAGCCTACAGAGGACATCTCTGCACCACCTCCTGCGACCACGAGCGCGTAGATGTTCATCTTTTCCTCTTTTTGGTGCTTGTTGCCAATGGGGGAGAGGATCTTAGGTCCAGGGGGAGTGGGAGTGTGATTGTACGTGATCAAGAGTAGTTTTTGTCTAGAGGGAGCATACGTTACTTGTACATTGGTTTTTGGGAGTTAGATATATTTGGATCTTATTTTGATGGAGTTATATCGATGTTCGTGGATTTTGATGAGTCATGGTTTTCATTCGATTGTGTTTGACTCATCTTTATCTCACTTGGTTTATTTTTTCATACGCAGTGCTTGTCTTTCTTTATTTATCCTGTTTGCTTGTGTATGATGCCATGATGATGAATGCCTGTGCTTAATACTTATGCATTGCCAAGCCATCCTGTTGCTTTTCATCTTTAATGTTTTGCATTGCATGTCTTTATGCTTTCCTTTAATATATTGCCATGACATGCATGCATTATCTTCTAGAGTGTGCTTCTCTCTCTTTCCCTTTATGCTCTAGGTGATTGATTGAGTAGGACCTTGTGCATTTCTCTTGTCTTGCTTTTGTGGTTCCTCTCGATCATAGAGTAGCTCTTTTAGCCCTGCTGTTTTTCCTGTTAAGTTTTGATTAAGTAGTGGTTGTCATCAATCACCAAAAAGGGGGAGACTATAAGCTTCACGACCATTGATGATGGAATCCCCAAGGTATGAATGTTTTGGTGATAGATGACAATTATGAAACTGTGGGCTAATATCTACATGAGTGTTGTCTATGCAGGAACCCTCATTAAACACTATTACAAATCTATGTATGATGGTTGCCTTTGTGATTGATGACGATGACCACAAGCATGGAGGCTTGATGAGCTTGATGGAGTCCAAGGGTTGATGGAGATGGATCAAAGTGGAGAACAAGCTATGGAGCAAGTGTTTGGTGCACTTGCCTAGTTGTTAGGCTTTGAGTCCATAGGAAAAACTAGACTATCAAGGGGGTCTAGGTCATTCTCTTAGGTCATGTCTAGTCGGTGATGTGCGAGGTTGCTCGGTGAAATCACAGGCACTAGTTGATAGTGGAGAAGCCAAGGAGCTATTCGGAGAAGCCGGGAAACAATGTCAAGCGGGGACAACAAGTTTCAGCTTCTGGACGTAGTGACCAGACAGAGGGGTCAGAGGTGACCGGACTGTATGGTCACTATATGGAGTTTTCCAGGACTTAGCACGAGGAGCAAGGACTTTGTCTATAGGAGACTCCATACATACCAGATGGTCCGGTCAGTAGGAGTGCAGGAACGGTAGAGAGGATGCAGTTTCCGTACCCTCCTGGAATGGAGGGAGAAAGTGCACCGGATGGTCTGGTCCAGTGACAGGACAGTCCAGTCAGTATAGGATCTTGCCTGGACAGGGAAGCCAACTGCTGGGAGAGCCGTTACCAGAGTGACCGAACATTCCGGTCAGGGAGTGACCGGACATTCCGGTCAGGGAGTGATCGGACAGTCCGGGCAGTGTGTCCAGAAAGGCAATTTCGTGGAGTAATGACTAGTTTGAGGTTGGGAGCCTATATAACATCGTTGCTGGGGTCTTGGAGACCTGTCTTGGCCAGTGGAATACCTGAGGATAATTGGTAAGGTCCAAGAGGAAAAGAGGAGAGCACTAGGAGAGGATATTGGATATCTTGAGAGTGCTAGTGAGAGTAACATGGAGTGATCTTACACATCTAAGGCTAGGGTATCCTTAAGGGTGTGATCTAGGTTGTTATACTTGGTCTATGGTGAGACCTAGACCAGTTAGGTGTTGGTGATCGAGCCTATCATGATTGGTTGTGACGGCCGTCACAAGTTTGTATACAGTTTGAGCCCGCCGTTGGAAGGGGCATCAATAGTGAGCACCCATGCCGGCTCAGGGAGTTTGGCAAGTTCTCGAGGGAGGCTATCACACCCCAGGTGTCTCACCTTAATTTAACAAACATGAAGGGCACAAATCATGAAATATATAGCATAAAATGATAGAACCTAACTATTGAATTAATTTCCAGGAAATAAAAACCCTGCAACCAAGTTATTGAAGCAACTTAAAATTTCAATACAACTCATGCCAAATAAATTCATCAACAGTTTGTTAATAATAAAATAGAATATTATGAATTTATTGGGCATTTTATCTGATTAGCAAGACCCATAATTAATTAATTAATTCTTAAGTAACTAATTAATGTATTTATTAAAAATCTAATATTATTTTCATGAAAATTTCAAATAAACTTCACCAGAGTGTTCTCCACCATTTAATTGGTCAGTCAAACAAATTTCACAATTTTAGGAATTTCCTAACTATTTTAATTAGAATTATCTTTGATCAGGGACTGTTTTGTGAAGAATCAAATTCTAGAAGGGCTGCAGCGCAAATCTTCTTCCCTCTCCTCCCGTTGCCGCAGCAGGAGCAGAGCTCCATCGCCGGCGCATGGCTCAGCCCGCCTTCACTCCACCTTGGGACCGCAAGTACTACAGCCGCCATTGACCCCCCTCTCTGCCTCCGCCCTGTCCCATCCCTCTGCCCTCGGCCGCACACGCCAACGGGCTCTTCTCCCCCTCCACACGCCATCACCAGGACCGGCCGGGCTTCAATTCTCGCCGCTCTTCCCACTCCCTTCCCCCACTCAGACCCTTCCCCCTCTGCGCTACTTGATAGCGCACTCGCGAGCTCCCGATCACACTCCATCTCTGCCCACTGCTCCCTACCCTCTCCCATTTCTCATTTCTCCTCTCCGAACTCTGCTTCCCTCTGCCATCACTGCCTCAAGTTCGAGCGCGTTTCCTGGCCACCTGTACACTCCCTCGCCAAGCCCGGAGCACCACCAACTTCGATCACACCTCTTCTCCCTCCCGTGCCCATCGCTCGGCCATCATCCGTCGAGAATTGAATCAATTTGGAGAAAAACCGAGAACCACTTCCGGTCGTGCTCCATTGACGCCAACCCTAATTTCATCCAAATTGGTGAGCCTCGTTCCCTTGCTCCTCGTCGTTCGCAAGATCGCCGGTGCCTCGGCTTTTTCCCCAGCTGTTCTCCCCTCCGCCACCGAACCCGTAGCCGCCCCACGGTGAGCACTACCCTCCGGCCCCTCCCGAACCAAGCCGACACGATGCCGATGGCCACCTCATCTCTGTGAAGCTGCAGGAGAAGACGTAGTCCAAGTTGGTGCCCCCTACCGCTCCCTCGACACCGCCGAAGACCCCTCTCCCGCCGCCCCTCGACGTCAGCAACCTTCCGGTGAGAATCCATCCTGGCGAACCCCTTCCAACTCTTAGCCTCGACCTGCACACCATGCTAGCCCTCCCGCGATGAGTTTTCCCCATCTGTAGACGCAGGCAGTGAGCTCTCCGGCGAGCTGCCCTAACCCACGGCGACGCTGACTGGCGGCTTCTCGCAGTCGAGCTGGCAGCCGATGTGTCACCTATGTGGCGTCAACGTGTCGCTTACGTGGTCTCCTCTAAAACCAGAAAAATACCAGGAAATTACCAAAAAAGGATAAAAACTTCAAAAACTCATAGTAAATCGAGTTTAAACCCAATGAGGCCCAAACAAATTTTATTAGATTCATTTTGAAGTGCTCTAATTTAGTAAAATGGTAAATCAATGTCTCTGTTAATATATTTTTATTGATTCCTTTAATTGCCCAAACACAAATTAATTCACCTGAAATTCTAGGAATGAAATTAAATCCTGATTTTGGGCATGCTTAATAAATACATAATTATCTATCACCAAAAATTTGGTTTGGAAAAATATGAATTATTTTAGGCCCTGGAATTTATTTGGTGTGGTTGCTTAAATTAATTCTAGTATTTATTCTATAAATAATTGGCCCTTGCCACTTGGCACAAAAATCACTCACACAAGTCTCTGTGCACAACAAATGACAAATGTCCAGAAACACAAAATTACTTAGTTAATTAATTTAATTGCTTATATCACTCATTTATTTTGTTTAATTGCATAAAGGATATATATACCTAAAATCATAACTAACAACCCAACTTCTCAGAAGCATACGGATTCAAGAACATAATAATAATTTTAATTAACATTAAAACGCGATGTGCATCATATCATTGCATTCGATGGTATTTTGATAATGCCGTTAATTCAATGCTATCATATAGGCAACGACAACCAGGAACAAGAGGAGGATATTCAGAAGGACCTTGATTCTCAAGAGCAAGACATTGTAGTTGCTAGTACTAACATCGATCCAGGCAAGCCCCAGTTTACATCCACCTTTTTCATAAAGTTTGCTAGTTTTCAATATTACTAGTGTATGTGGTTATTGTTGCATCAGGTCATAGGAGTTGATTGGAGCCCAATTTGCATGATACCCAAATGACCTACGCCACTATCATTAGAACTTTAGTAGTATCGGTACTGTGTCGCTATGCTTAGTAATTGCTAGACTCGGTAGATATCATTACTAAGAAATGAACTTGACCACTGGAACGGGAATTAATAAAAGAAGTTTATTTTTATGTTATGACCGGGCAGGGATGATGCATGTGTAGGTTTGCAGCAACACATGGGTGTTGACTGCGGTAGCCCAGTCTTGTCCAACCTAGGACCCGTCCGTGGTCGGCCCCTTGGTCAAGTATTGAACAGTACCGAATACATGCTAGTCTATGGGCACTAGTAAACTGATGTAGCATTGACGCGACAATGAGGACGGTACCTAGTACAGTGGTCGTTGACCCTTCTGCTGCTGGAGTGGGCGGTTCATACCGTGAAGTACAGTTGGCAGAACGGTATGCCCACTCGCTGAGACTGGACCCGGACCATGTTGTTTTTCGTCCTTGCGAAAGGTTGCCATATACGACCTTAATTGGTGTGTATGTGTCGTGTTTTCGGGTTTCCTAGCTGGTGTAAATCAATTGCAATTGCTATCCCTCGCAGTAATGAGTACCACTTGGTCACTGAGTCGTCACGTAGTTGCACATGGTACTTCGAAATTGATTATGACGCTTATTGTTGATGTTACTATTATTGCTCCTTTGTTGCCTTTACTTTATGTGTTGCTTTGTTATCTTATTGCTGCAACTAAAGTTACATTTCTGCTCTACCTAATTAAGTTGAGAACAAAATCTTAATAGAACTAATAGGTTGCTTAGTGCGAGTCCTTTTAAACAAGCCACCTATTAGAGCCATTGCATGTCTTGGTGTCCGACGGGTAAGACTTGCTGAGTAATTAGTACTCAGGCTTTGTGCCACCATTGTTTTCAGGTAATGAAGATCTAGAACTGCCTGTAGATGTGCTGCCCTGGGACATGCAAGTCCCTGAGGGTTGGACCGCCCACTGGGAGTCCGACTCAATGCCGCTGTATAGATGTGTGTTGCTAGAGTGATGGTTCTTCAGGCATGAACCATTACTATGCTATATCATCGAGCTTCTAGCTTCTTATCGTGATTTGCTTCCGCGGTTTTCAAAATATTATGAACTTGCAATATTCCGCTGCACTCTGATGACTTTAATGATGTAATATTCAACTTAAATTCGAACCGATGTTGTATTATCATGTGTCTGCGTTATCAGCACCGTCGGGACCTTGATCCTTCAGGAAGGGGCACCACAGCTGGTATCAGAGCCGAGGTCCATGATAATACAACAAATAAATCATATTTTCAAAAACTACGACGTTCACGGGTAAGGATACGTTAGTATTGCCCATATAGATAATAGGGTGGTGACAAAGCTAACCTGGGTTATGTTTGTTTACATTATTTGCATCTACGGCTTCTGCAAACAAAGGTACGTGCGTGCTTAACCAACACGCGTGATATCGGTGCCTGTGCTCGTAGGCCGATACGAGACACTGTTGGCTCGTGACTTATCACAGGGCGATCCTTTCCCATGGATTGTTACTAGTAGAACTGTTCTTATTTTTGTAGTTTCTTTTGAATTTGATGTAATGTTTTTGCAATGGATCTTCTGCAGGTATACTAACGCCGTTAGTATAACATTTAGAATGACTCACGTGTTGAGTGCAGGTCATCACCAAGTATCTGTGCCGCTAAGTGTCGGCTTAGATAGGCGTTGTGTTGTAAGGAATGATAGGTTAATAGAATGAAGGTTTTGCATCATGCATCCCATTATAACTAAACTAAAATATGGTTCTCTCCTTGCTCACCAACCTCTGAGTAAAAATTTTCTAAACATGATAAGTATAAAATTCTAAATAACAAGGTTAACAAGAATCTGTCCTGTTTTTAGCTGCCAACTTCAAAAATTCATAACTATTAATTTACTCAACCAAATGAGACATACAAATACTTTTCAGAAAGGTCTCAACATCCCCTGTCACCTAGAATTTAAATTAAAATTCGATCATAACAATAACAACCTCAGAAATAGAGAACAAGTGCAATCTATCAACTCACTATTTTTCGCATGGTGCGTACTCGGAATCAGGAAGATCCTGAGAGCTCTCAGCAAGGAGCTAATGCTGAGCCCTCGCTAGCTGAGGTCTTAGCTGCTACGCTCAATCGGCAGCAAAATGACTCTGAGCTACTTTGTCGACTGGTCGACATCACGACCCATCTAGCTGGACAAGGAGGCAACCGCCGCAACAATAACCCGCCCCGACAGAGCACCTACTCAGATTTTCTGGGTACCCATCCACCAACCTTCGAGCGTGCCAGAGAGCCACTGGACGCCGACCACTGGCTACACCAGACCGAGTCTAAATTTGGTCTGCTGGACTGCACTAAGCACCAAAAGGTGCTATTCGCTGCCCAACAACTCCAGGGATCTGCTAGTGCCTGGTGGGCCAACTATGAAGCTTCTCCGCCCGCTGGACACTTCCCGGAATAGAATGAGTTCAAAGCTGCTTTCCGTGCTCATTTCATCCTCAATGGACTCATGCAGAGGAAGTTCCAGGAATTCATGGATCTAAAACAAGGAGGGAGGAATGTCCTCCAATATTCTGATGCTTTTAATCACCTTGCCCAGTATGCCACTAAGTATGTTAATACTGAGGAGAAGAAGAGATACGCATTCCTGCATGGGATGAATGCCACGCTCTAGGAACGTCTGACTTGGCAGACGACTGGCACGTACAACGACTTGGTCAATGCTGCTATTGTCCAGGAAGGCGCCATGTGCCAAGTTGAAGAAGAAGATCGCAAGAGAAAGGCCCCTGCTACTGCCTCTGCTGTCCCACAGGCGAAGCATTGCCTGATTTATACTTCCCCTACTGGACAGCATTTCCGGGCATCACCGCAGCAACAGTTTCAGTGACAGTTTGGCCAGAACTACTCAAGGCCACCACAACAACAGAACTTCCCACCTTGTGCACCGTACCAACAGCAGAACAATCGGTACCGCGCACCATATCAGCAGCAAGGAAACCAAAGTGCTCGTGCCCCACAGCCTGCTGATCGTAGAAGCAACTATCCTTGCTACAATTGTGGTCGTACCGGCCATTTTGCTAAGAACTACACTGCACCAAGGCGCAACAACAACAACCAATGTCAGAACCAGAGCAGGAATGTGGATACACCATCTCGTGGTGCCCAAGTGAACTACACCAGTGCTGAAGACATCCCTCAGGGCGAACCCATGCTGATTGGTACGCTCTCGCTCTATCGCCAGCCTGTCCTTGCACTTTTTGATTCTGGTGCTACGCATAATTTCATTAGCCAAGCATGTGTGCAAAAATTTAATCTTCAACCCCAGACTATAGAAAAATACTACATAGTTCATTCCCCCGCTGGACAATTCTGTGCCAATCAAATAGTATGCAAAGCTCCACTAGAAATAAATCAGAAAATCTACCCTACCGATTTTATCATGCTTGGTCACCAAGGAATTGATTTGATTTTGGGTATGTTCTGGATGAAAACCCATAGAGCCATGCTAGACATCTAGCCCCGGTATCATTCACATCAACTCTCCTTTGCATGGAAAAGACACAATTTCTTTAACCATCAATTCATCGAAAGCCTTGGTTGTCCATCACTTGGAAGGACAATCACTCAAGAACATTCCCATTGTTTGTGAGTATCCGGACGTATTTCCCGAAGATATCTCTGGCCTACCGCCTGACCGTGAAGTGGAATTTAAGATTGAGCTACAGCTAGGAACTTCTCCGATATCTCATCGACCCTATAAGATGGCCCCGAATGAGTTGGCCGAATTGAAAAAGCAATTGAATGAGTTATTGGAAAAGGGCTTCATTCACCCAAGCACTTCACCTTGGGGCTGCCCTGCTATTTTCATGAAGAAGAAGGACAAATCTCTACGTTTGGTTATTGACTATCGGTCATTGAATGAAGTCACGATCAAAAATAAGTACCCGTTGCCCCGAATTGATATCCTTTTTGATCAATTCGTTGGTGCCAAGGTCTTTTCAAAGATCAACCTTTGCTCGGGTTACCATCAGATAAGGATTAGAGCAGAAGATATCCCGAAGACCACCTTCTCTACTAGGTATGGGCTATTCGAGTACCTAGTAATGTCCTTCGGATTGACAAACGCTCCAGCCCATTTCATGTACCTCATAAATTCGGTATTCATGCCAGAGTTGGACAAATTTATGGTAGCATTCATTGATGACATCCTCATCTATTAAAGTCCAAGAAAGAGCATGCCGAACATCTTTGCATTGTTCTTCAACGCCTCTGAGATCACAAGCTGTATGCAAAATTTAGCAAGTGTGAATTTTGGTTGGACCGTGTGCCATTTCTTGGTCACATAGTTTCTGCCGAAGGTATCTTGATGGACCCTGGCAAAGTTCAAGATGTGCTAGACTAGAAGCCACCAAAGATAGTTCACCAAGTACGTAGTTTCCTCGGGCTAGCCGGATATTATCGAAGGTTCATTCCAAACTTTTCTCGGCTGACCAAACCGATCACGGAGCTGCTGAAAAAAGAGAAAAGGTTCAATTGGAACAACAGTTGTGAAGAAGCATTTCAAGTATTGAAGAAATTATTGACCACTGCCCCAGTATTGGCTCAACCAGACATCACCAAGCCGTTCGACGTATATTGTGATGCGTCTGGGACGGGACTTGGATGTGTGCTCATGCAAGAAGGTCGTGTCATAGCCTATGCATCTCGATAGCTACGGAAGCATGAAGAGCACTATCCAACTCATGATTTGGAGCTAGCTACAGTGGTACTTGCACTGAAAATATGGAGGCAATATTTGCTTGGCAACTTAGTGCACATCTACACAGACCATAAGAGCATGAAATATATCTTCACCCAGACTGATCTAAACATGAGACAGCGTTGGTGGCTAGAACTGATTAAGGATTATAACTTGGAGATTCATTATCATCCAGGCAAGGCCAATGTAGTCACTGATGCATTAAGTATGAAGGTACACTGCAACCACTTAATGCTGGAATATCACAACGACGACGACGACATCACTATGTCAGAACCCGGCCTTCACGTTTCACCTATTGTAGTGATTAGCAAACTAAGTGTACATTCTACTATTCTTAAAGAAATCATTGCTGCATAGAAAAAGGATGTTGGTATGACTCATATCTGTCAAAACATTAAAGATGGTAAGGCAAAATGTTTCACCCAAGACTCATACGATACTCTGTGGTTCGATAACTGTCTAGTAGTACCAAAAGACATCGAACTATGACGGAAGATCTTGGATGAAGCACATCACTCCAAATATTCTATCCATCCCGGTAGTAATAAAATGTAACAAGACTTGAAGAAGAATTTTTGGTGGACAAGGATGAAGCGAGAAGTTGCTCGATATGTCACAGAATGCGATACCTGTCAGAGAGTTAGGGATGATCATTTGAAACAGGCTGGATTACTTCAACCATTGAGTATTCCCGCCTGGAAATGGGAAGACATCAGCATGGATTTTATTGTTGGTCACCCTCTCACCTCTCAGAAGCATGATTCGATTTGGGTCGTTGTGGATCGACTCACAAAATCTGCCTACTTCCTAGCAATCAATAACACCTACAAGATAAAGCAATATGCAGAACTATACATAGCAAGAATTCTGTGTCTTCATGGAGTACCCAAGACCATTGTTATAGATCGTGGCTTGCAGTTTGTCACTCGTTTCTAGGAACAACTGCATGCAACTCTGGGCACCTAGTTGATTTGGAGTTCGGCTTACCATGCCGCTACTGATAGACAAACCGAACGGGTCAACCAGATTTTGGAAGATATGCTTAGAGCATGTGTTTTAACACATGGTGATAATTGGGATGAGTATCTCCCTTATGCAGAATTCTCATACAACAATAGTTACCAAGAGAGTCTAAAAATGTCACCATTTGAAGCACTCTATGGTTGTAGTTGTAGAACACCGCTAAACTGGTCTGAATCTGGAGAAATAGTAACCTTTGGTCCTGACATTGTCAAGGATGCTGAAGAAAAGGTCCATACCAATTCAAGCAAATCTTAAAGCTGCTAAATGCCATTAAGAGAAGTATGCAAACAGACAATGTAGGCCACTATATTTCAACAAGGGTGACTACGTCTATCTTCGAGTGTTGCCTATGAAGGGTATCCAACGGTTTGGAGTCAAAGGAAAGTTAGCTCCCAGTTATATTGGACCATTCCAAATTTTGGAATGATGTGGAAATGTAGCCTATAAGCTGGAGTTACCCACAAATCTATCTGGGATTCATCGCACCTTTCATGTCTCTCAGCTAAAGCGGTGTCTCAAAACACCCATCGACAAAATCTTGGAAGAATATGACCAACTTTAACCCGATCTCACATACTCGAAACAACCCATAAAGATCCTCGATAAGAAAGAGCGCACAACCCGTAATAGAACCCTCAAATTCTACAAAGTTCAATGGAGTAACCACTCAGAGGATGAGTCTACTTGGGAATCTGAAGAATTTCTGAGAACACACTACCCGGAATTTTGGTCGTCATACACAGGTATACTAAGACCACCGTACTTCCCTCTAGTTTGCCTGTTCATAATCTCGGGATGAGATTTCTTTAAGGAGGGAGGGCTATGACACCCCAGGTGTCTCACCTTAATTTAACAAACATGAAGGGCACAAATCATGAAATATATATCATAAAAGGATAGAACCTAACTATTGAAATAATTTCCAGGAAATAAAAACCCTGCAACCAAGTTATTGAAGCAATTTAAAATTTCAATACAACTCATGCCAAATAAATTCATCAATAGTTTGGTAATAATAAAATAGAATGATAGGAATTTATTGGGTATTTTATCTGATTAGCAAGACCCATAATTAATTAATTAATTCTTAAGTAACTAATTAATGCATTTATTAAAAATCTAAAAATATTTTCATGAACATTTCAAATAAACTTCACCAGAGTGTTCTCCACCATTTAATTGGTCATTCCACCGAATTTCACCATTTTAGGAATTTCGTAGCTATTTTAATTAGAATTATCTTTGACTAGGGACTGTTTTGTAAAGAATCAAATTCTAGAAGGGCTGCAGCGCAAAATCTTCTTCCCACTCCTCCCGTTGGCGCAGCAGGAGCAGAGCTGCGTCACCGGCGCACGGCTCGGCCCGCCTTCACTCCACCTCGGGATCGCGCGTGCTACAGTCGCCATTGACCCCCCTCTCTGCCTCCTCCCTGTCCCATCCCTCTGCCCTCGGCCGCGCACGCCAACGGCCTCTTCTCCCCCTCCGCACGTTATCACCAGGACCGGCCGAGCTTCAATTCCCGCCGCTCTTCCTGCTCCCTTCCCCCACTCACTCCCTTCCCCCTCTGCGCGACCTGAAAGCGCACTCGCGAGCTCCCGATCACACTCCAACTTTACCCACTGCTCCCTACTCTGTCCCATTTCTCATTTCTCCTCTCCGAACTCTGCTTCCCTCCGCCATCACTGTCTCAAGTTCGAGCGCATTTCTTGGCCACCTATACACTCCCTTGCCGAGCCCATAAGCACCACAAACTTCGCTCACACCTCTTCTCCCTTCCGTGCCCATTGCTCGGCCATCATCCATCGAGAATTGAATCAATTTGGAGAAAAACCGAGAATTGCTTTCGGTCGAGCTCCATTGACGCCAACCCCAATTTCGTCCAAATTGGTGAGCCTCGTTCCCTTGCTCCTCATCGTTCGCATGCGTGACTCAATGTTGAATGCTCCTAATCATTCCTTCCCTGGTTTTCTTCGCAAGATCGCCGGTGCCTCAGCTTTTTCCCCGGCTGTTCTACCCTCCGCAACCGAACCCAAAGCTGCCCCACGGTGACACTACCCTCCGGCGCCTCCTGAACCAAGCTGACATGATGCCAATGTGATGAGGACATCACCATGCTGGATACGTGCATATCATGGCCTTCCCCAAGTTACAAGTCGTCACCAACTCGGTCGCCGCGTTCGTCTCGGATTCAGCCGACACCCCTTTACGGTTTTGATGATATCTCCCACATCCGACGTCCAAACGAGGCGTTCTTTGATGCGTTGGAAAGGGGACGACGACGCCGTCATTTTGGTACTGGTCCTAGCTCCAGAAGGATCATGAGTCATAATATATGACCATGACAATGTGCTGTGCCACCTATTTTGGGCCAACTTGGCCATGTATCATGTCGGGCCTTAAGCCCATGTTGTGGGCACCCCCCCTGGTCGCCCCCAACCCTAGGACGTCCCTGTTTCCTACATAAACTCAGTAGACACCGTCTTTTAGTTTCGGGTTTTGTTTAGTTCAGTTTTCCAGAGAGAAACTTGATCGAATTATTGTAACTGTGGCGACAAGTCCTTTTACAGTAATCCAGGGCCCCTGTTCTTGTTCTACACCACTGTGGCGATTAGTCCTTTTGTGTTTAGAGCTTGAACCTTTTCTTGTGATTTGCTTCATCCATATTTGCAATTTCAGATTGCGTGTTTATCCTCTCTTGCTTGTGTTCTCGATTTCGCTTGCAGGAACAATCAAGTTGTGCTTGGTGTAATGGTTGCGGGGTTGGATCATGTCTGATTCAAGCCGAGTCGTCGACACCGAGTTCCCCAAATTCAAGTTTATCCCCTTACCTCTCGGAAGATCGGGCCATATCTACATCAAGTGGTATCAGATTCCTAGGTTCCCCGTGAGGTATTATCGTGTTCTTCCCTTTAGATTTGTTTGTGTTCATCACCTTTTGTCCACGAAAAAGCCTACAAAAAAATATTTCCCCACCATCCCAGACATTGTTTAGCCTTTGCATAATTTAATTTCAGAGTCCGTCGTATTGAGTTTGTGTCCTAGTCGAGTTCAGTTGCTGGTTTGAATTTGTGTATTGATTCGGTTTGTGTTTTGATCTCCGCTACACACCACCATCACCATCGTGTTTTTCTATTAGATTCACCATCGTGTCACCCACCCACCATACCCACAATCCGTTGCCAACCAAAAAATCCTACCCGATTCTATTGCCCCCCCCCCCCCGCACCCCTCAAACCCTATCTTGACATACCTTCGGTAAAACAGGCATAACTTTTCGCTCCTTGCTCCGATTGGGCTGAAATTTTTACAGCAGATTCTTTCGGTGAACCTTTGAGATTTTGCCTACCATTTGTTTTCCCTCCGTTTGAGTTAAAACTTCTTGTGGTTCCTTCCTTTTTGTTCCTCTATCACAGAAAAATAGTGGAAAAATCATACAAAAAAATAAAATTTTGATTTGCACCCCCCCCCCCCCCCTTGAAAATTCTAAGTCTGTGAAGGCTGTTTTGATCCTTGCTGCCTTTGCCATTGTTCTTGCTGTCACAACTGTTTTTGAACATGATTCTTTTGCCAGCAATTAGGACGCTGCTTTGGACATTTATTCAGTGCTACTATCTGTTATTAAATTATGTTCCATTGACATACATATTAGCCTTCCAAGCTATACATATTGCAGCACAGGTTTCTTCCTTGCAACTATTACACTCAAACTTAACTACAGATTGTGTCGACCTGTTTGGCTTTGGTAAGAACACTTGCAAGATTGTGATACATTGCTTCTGATATTGTTTTCCACTTTCTACACCCTCTGTTGCCTACTAGTTGATAGGGCTAATCTTTTTGTTTAGTCTTGTCTTTTGCTTTTAACCATGCCAGAGAAAGGGAAAGGGACACCTGGAGAGTTGGAGTCTCCTACAGACTTCAATGATTGCGTGTCTAAGGCTGAGCTCACGAAGCTTCTTGCAGACCAGCATACATTCATGGAAACGTAGTTTGCCGAGTTGATGGGTCACATCAACATTGTTGTCCACCGCATTGAGGATGTTGAACGACGACCTCCACCTCAACGAGCTACTACTGATGATGATTTTGACCATGATGCATATCGTCTTCACCATAATCGACACGGTATGGGAGGTAATAACAATCGTGGTAATACTGATACTTTTGTTAAGCCCAAATTTAACATACCACCTTTTGCCGGTAGTGTTGATCCTGAAGCATACTTAGATTGGGAACTTGCTGTTGAACAGAAATTTAATTCTCATTTAGTTCCTGCTGAGCATAGAGTTAGACTTGCTACTAGTGAGTTTACAGGTTTTGCTCTCTTTTGGTGGAATGATCTTTGCAATACTATTGCTGCTATACCTGCCACTTGGCCTGTTTTGAAACAACGCATGAAATCTCGTTTTGTTCCTCCTTATTACCAACGTGATTTACGTTTGAAATTACAATCTTTAACACAAGGTAGTAAAACAGTAGAGGAATATTATCAGGAATTGCTTATTGGTTTAGCACGTTGTGATATACATGAAGATGATGTTGAAACTAGTGCTAGATTTTTTGGTGGTTTGAACCGTGATATCCAAAATATTGTTGACTATAAAGAGTGGAATAGGTTCAGCCAATTGTATCATATTGCTCTTAAGACTGAACGAGAAGTATAGGGACGCATTCCACAACAATCTTGCAGGTCCAACACTGAGCAATATCTCCAGCAACGCACTGGAGTAGAGAACTTGAAGAGTCAGGTTGCTAAGACACCAGTAACAACTTTTCCACTTGCGCCTACTTCTGTAGTGCAATCGTCTAGTGTGCAGCACCAACACCAGAAGAAGGTTACTACTTCTGGTACTAGGAGTGGCTCCTCCACCACCATTATTTGCCACCGCTGCAAGGGCATGGGACATGTCATGAAGGATTGCCCTAATCGTCGTGCTTTCATCGCTACCGCTGATGGGTATGAAAGTTCTAGTGATGTTGAAGATGAATTTCCTCGTATGCCTAACCATGTTGCAGATTCGACGGAGGAGCAGGAGAGTACCACCATTGATTCTATTGCTGCCACCGCGGGCTTTCCTAGCCTCATTGTACAGCGTGTGTTGACCACTCGGGTAGGACAAGAGGAAGAACAACAACGCAACAATTTATTCTACATGTACCTCATTATCGCGGACCGCCGTGTTCTCACCATCATTGATACTGGGAGCTGTAACAACTTGGTAAGTTCTAATTTGGTAAGCAAACTTGGCTTGACCACGCATGCACTACATCAGCCCTACCACATCAAATGGTTCAACAATAGTGGTACGGCATAGGTAACTCGATCAGCACGTATACACTTTTTAGTAGGTTCTTATCAAGACTCTGCTGATTTTCATGTTGTACCTATGCAAGCATGTTCGCTTTTATTAGGCCGTCCATGGGAATATGATACGGATGCTGCCCACCATGGTAGAACTAATACATATACATTCGTACATAAGGACAGGAATATTACTTTGCGTCCGTTATTGCCTGCTGATATTAGAAATCATTTTTAACTGCATGCTGAAAATACTGAGAATAAACATAATAACAAACAACTTTCTGATGTTAAACATAAGGCTATTCAGTTAAAGGGAGGTGCTTTTCTTGCTATGACATCTACTGTTACTGATCTTTGTGATAA
Organism: Eleusine coracana subsp. coracana; assembly: GCA_032690845.1. Lineage (NCBI taxonomy): Eukaryota > Viridiplantae > Streptophyta > Magnoliopsida > Poales > Poaceae > Eleusine > Eleusine coracana. The sequence continues at coordinate 46,291,324 of CM064426.1, read as the reverse complement.
TTATGATGCACCTTGCTATACTGTGCTTTGTCGTGATATATCTTCTATCGATGATCATGTATCTTGTACTTTGTATTCTGCTAGTACCAACCTTTTGCAGGAGATTGATGCTGAGATGGAGTCGAGGGCGACTCCAATTCAAGAAAGGGAGGATGAAGAGGACATCACCATGCTGGATACGTGTATATCATGGCCTTCCCCAAGTTACAAGTCATCACCAACTCGGTCGCCGCGTTCATCTCGGATTCAGCCGACACCCCTTTACGGTTTTGATGATATCTCCCACATCCGACGTCCAAACGAGGCGTTCTTTGATGCGTTGGAAAGGGGACAATGACGCCGTCATTTTGGTTCTGGTCCTAGCTCCAGAAGGGTTTTGAGTCATAATATGTGACCATGACAAGGTGTTGTGCCACCTATTTTGGGCCAACTTGGCCATGTATCGTGTCGGGCCTTAAGCCCATGTTGTGGCCGCCCCCCCTGGTCGCCCCCAACCTTGGGACGTCTTTGTTTCCTACATAAACTCAATAGCCGCCGTATTTTTGTTTCGGGTTTTGTTTAGTTCAGTTTTCCAGAGAGAAACTTGATCGAATTATTATAACTATGGCGACAAGTCCTTTTACAGTAATCCAGGGCCCCTGTTCTTGTTCTACACCACTGTGGCAATTAGTCCTTTTGTGTTCAGAGCTTGAACCTTTTCTTGTGATTCGCTTCATCCAGATTTGCAATTTCAGATTGCGTGTTTATCCTCTCTTGCTTGTGTTCTCGATTTCGCTTGCAGGAACAATCAAGTTGTGCTTGGTGTAATGGTTGCGGGGTTGGATCATGTCTGATTCAAGCCGAGTCGTCGACGCCGAGTTCCCCAAATTCGAGTTTATCCCCTTACCTCTCGGAAGATCGGGCCATATCTACATCATGATGGCCGCCTCGTCTCTATGAAGCCGGAGGAGAAAACGGAGTCCAAATTGGTGCCCCCTACCGCTCCCGCGACACCGCCGAAGAACCCTCTCCCGCCGCCCCTCGATGTCGGCAACCTTCTGTTGAGAATCCGATCTCGCGAACCCCACCTAACTCTTTGCCTCGACCTGTGCACGATGCTAGCTCTCCTGCGACGAGTTTTTCCTGTCTGTAGACGCCGGCAGTGAGCTCTCCGGCAAGCTGCCCTGACCCGCGGCGGCGCTGACTGGCGCCTTCTGGCAGCCGAGCTGGCAGCCGACGTGTCGCCTACGTGGCATCAACGTGTCGCATACGTGGCCTCCTCTAAAACCAGAAAAATCCGAGGAAATTACCAGAAAAGGCTAAAAACTTCAAAAACTCATAGTAAATCGAGTTTAAACCGAATGAGGCCCAAAAAAATTTTGTTAGATTCATTTTTAAGTGCTCTAATTTAGTAAAATGGTAAATCAATGTCTCTATTAATATATTTTTATTGATTCCTTTAATTGCCCAAACACAAATTAATTCATCTGAAATTCTAGGAATGAAATGAAATCCTGATTTTTGGCATGCTTAATAAATACATAATTATCTATCACCACAAATTTTGGTTTGGAAAAATATGAATTATTTTAGGCCCTGGAATGTATTTGGTGTGGTTGCTTAAATTAATTCCAGTAATTATTCTATAAATAATTGGCCCTTGCCAGTTGGCACAAAAATCACTCACACAAGTCTCTGTGCACAGTAAATCAGACATGTCCAGAAACATAAAATTACTTAGTTAATTAATTTAATTGCTTATATCACTCATTTACTTTGTTTAATTGCATAAATGATATATATACCTAAAATCATAACTAACAACCCAACTTCTCAGAAGCATACAACTTCAAGAACATAATAATTATTATTATTAACATTAAAATGCTATGTACATCATATCATTGCATTCAACGGTATTTCGATAATGTCGTTAATTCAATTCTATCATATAGGCAATGACAACCAGGAACAAAAGTAGGATATTCAGAAGGACCTTGATTCTCAAGAGCAAGATGTTGTAGTTGCTAGTACTAACATCAATCCAGGCAAGCCCCGCTTTATATCCACCTTTTTCATAAAGTTTGCTAGTTTTCAATATTACTAGTGTCTGTGATTATTGTTGCATCAGGTGATAGGAGTTGATTGGAGCCCACTTTGCATGATACCCAAATGACCTACGCCACTGTCATTAGAACTTTGGTAGTATCGGTACTATGTTGCTATGCTTAGTAATTGCTAGACTCGGTAGATATGATTACTAAGAAATGAACTTGACCACTGGAACAGGAATTAATAAAAGAAGTTTATTTTTATGTTATGACCGGGCAGGGATGATGCATGTGTAGGTTTGCAGCAACACATGGGTGTTGACCGCGGTATCCCTGCCTTGTCAAACCTAAGACCCTTCCATGGTCGGCCCCTTGGTCAAGTATTGAATAGTACCGAATGCATGCTAGTCTATGGGAACTAGTAAACTTATGTAGCATTAGCGCGGCAATGAGGCAATACCTAGTACAGTGGTCGTTGACCCTTCTGCTGCTGGAGTGGGCGGTTCATACCGCGAAGTACTGTTGGCAGAACGGCAAGCCCACTCGCTGAGACTGGACCCGGACCAAGTTGTTTTTTGTCCTTGCGAAAGGTTGCCATATACGACCTTAATTGGTGTGTATGTGTCATGTTTTCAGGTTTCCCAGCTGGTGTAAATCAATTGCAATTGCTGTCCCTCACAGTAATGAGTACCACTTGGTCACTGAGTCATCACGTAGTGCACATGGTACTTGGAAATTAATTATGATGCTTATTATTGATGTTATTATTATTGCTCCTTTGTTGCCTTTACTTTATGTGTTACTTTGTTATCTTATTGTTGCAACTAAAGTTACATTTCTGCTCTACCCAATTAAGTTGAGAACTAAAACTTAATAGAACTAATAGGTTGCTTAGTGCGAGTCCTTTTAAACAAGCCACCTATTAGAGCCATTGCATGTCTAGGTGTGTGACGGGTAAGACTTGCTGAGTAATTAGTACTCAGGCTTTGCGCCACCGTTGTTTTTCAGGTAATGAAGATCTAGAACTGCCAGTAGATGTGCTGCCCAAGGACATGCAAGTCCCTGAGGGTTGGACCACCCACTGGGAGTCCGACTCACTGCCGTAGTATTGATGTGTGTTGCTAGAGTGATGGTTCTATGGGCATGAACCATTACTATGTTGTATCATCGAGCTCGTAGCTACTTATCGTGATTTGCTTCCGCTGTTTTCAAAACATTATGAACTTGTAATATTTCGCTACACTCTGATGACTTTAATGATGTAATATTCAACTTAAATTTGAACTGATGTTGTATTATCAAGTGCCTGCGTTATCAGCACCGTCGAGTCCTCGATCCTTCGGGAAGGGGCACCACAGAGGCGAGCTTGTGCTTTGTGCAGCGGTGATGCACACCGTTTCTTCACTCGAGGAGTGATTGCGGGCTCGTGGGCGAGAACTCCACTTGTTGGCGGGAGGGACCGGGACTCCGACAGGAGTGGTCCAACGAGGAGTAGGGGAATGCGCCATCCTTCTGAGACCTCAGGAAAAAAACCATGAGCTTTCCTTGACCCTCTCTTTATTATTCCGTAATTGTATGCTCTAGTGATAGGGTGACTTGTGGCTTGCATAGGCTACTATGTTTAGCTTCCGCGCTTTGCTTTGCATCATCAACACTAGCATGTGTAGGGTATTGGCTTACTAGAATTGTTTAGGTTGCAATGATTCGTTAGGTTGTTAGAAGCGTGAAACTGAAGTATTTGGATTCGCGGCCGGCTACCGATTAACCCCCCCCCCCCTCTCGGTAGGCCTTCGGTCCTTACACACTCTATTAAGATAAATGAAGCTCAAACCACTCTGTTAAGATAAAGGAAGCTTGAACCACTCCGTTAAGATGAACCAAGCCTGAACTACTTTGTCATGATGAACCATGATTGAACAACTAATTAAGACATGAAGGAGTACAAATAAACACACTTTGATTGCATTGTAGCATGCTTGATCCACTTTGTTAAGATGAACCGGACTTGAACCACTCCATTAAGAGGAACCACGCTTGAAAACTTCGTTACAATAAACCATGCTCAACCCACTCTATTGAGATGAACCACGCTCGAACACTCCGTCATGATGAACCACGCTCGAACCACTCGATTAAGACGAACCAAGCTCGAACCACTCCATTAAGATACACCAAGCTCGAACAACTTTGTTAAGATGAACCACGATCGAACAACCCTGTTAAGATGAAGCAACCTCGAACCACTCCGTTAAGATGAACTAAGAACAAACCACTTTGTCATGACAAACCAAGTTTGAACAACTAAGTAAGATGTGCAGGAATAAGAACAAGCACACTTTGATTGCATTGTAGCATGCTTGATCCACTCCGTTAAGATGAACCAGGCTTGAACCACTTCGTTAGGATGAACCAAGTTTGAACCACACCATTTTGATAAACCAAGCTCGATCCACCTTATTAACATGAACCAGCCTCGAACCACTCTGTTAAGATGAGCCAAGTTTGAACCGCACCACTAAGATGAACCAGCTCGAATCACTCCGTTAAGTTGAACCAACCTCGAATGACTATGTTAGAATGAATCAAACTTAACTTCGTTAATATGAATGAAGTTTGAACCTCTGCATAAGACATAAACAAACACACTCTTATTGTGTTTTAGCATGCTCAAACAACTTAGTTAAGATGAACCAGTCTTGAACTACTCCATTAAGACGTACCTAGCTCCAACCACACCATTAAGATGAACCAAGTTTGAACCACACCATTAAGATCAACCAAACTCGAACCATTTAGTTTGGATGAACAAAGGTCGAACCACTCCATTAAGATGAAACAAGCTCAAACTACTCCGTTAAGATGAACGAAGCTCAAACCACTCCATTAAGATCAACCAAGCCCGAATCACTCCGTTAAGATGAACCAAGCTCGAACCACTCTGTTATGATAAACCAAGATTGAACTACCCCGTTAAGATAAAGCAATCTCAAACCACTCCGTTAAGATGAAACAAGCTCAAACCACTTTGTCATGATGAACCAAGTTTGAACAACTATGTAAGACGTGAAGGAACAATAACAAGCACACTTTGATTGCATTATCACATGCGTAATCCACTCTATTATGATGAACCTTGCTCAAACCACTCCGTTAAGATGAACCATGCTCGGACACTCCGTTACGATGACCAACACTCCAACCACTCTGTTAATATGAACCAAGCTTGAACACTCCATTATGATGAACCTTGCTCAAACCATCTGTTAAGATGAACCATGCTCGAACACTCCGTTATGATGACCAACGCTCCAACCACTCCATTAATATGAACCAAGCTTGAACTATTACATTAAGATTAACCAAGATCAAACCACTTTGTTAAGATGAACCAAGCTCGAACTACTCCGTTAAGATGAACCAAGCTCGAACTACTTTGTTAAGTTGAACAAAGCTCAAACCACTTTATAGAGATGAACCAAGTTTGAACAACTAAGCAAGACATGATGGAACACGAACAAACACACTGTGATTGCATTGTAGCATGCTTGATCCACTCCGATATGATGAACTAGGCTTGAACCACTTTGTTAAGATGAACCAAGATTCAACCACACCACACCGCACCATTAAGATGAACCAAGCTCAAACCACTCCATTAAGTTGAACCAACCTCGAATGATCATGTTAGGATGAACCAAACTTGAACTACATCGTTAAGATGAACCAAGTTTGAACCACTACATAAGACATAAAGGGACTTAAACAAACACACTTTGATTGTGTTGTAGCATGCTCAAACAACTTAGTTAAGATGAACTAGTCCTGAACTACTCTGTTAAGATGAACCTAGCTCAAACCAGACCACTAAGATAAACGAAGTTTGAACCACACCATTAAGATGAACCAAACTCGAACTATTTCGTTTGGATGAACATAGCTCGAACTAGTCCATTAAGATGAACCAAGCTCGAACCACTCCGTTATGCTGAACCAAGCTCGAACTACTCTGTTAAGATGAACCAAGCTCGAACCACTTTTGTCATGCTGAACCAAGTTTGAACAACTAATTAAGACATGAAGGAGCACGAACAAACACACTTTTGTTGCATTGTAGCATGCTTGATCCACTTCGTTAAGACGAACCAAGCTTGAACCACTCCATTAAGATGAACCCTGCTCAAAAACTCCGTTAGAATAAACCAAGCTCGAACCACTCCATTAAGTTAAATCATGCTTGAAGCACTTTGTTAAGATGAACCAAGACCGAACCACCCCATTAAGATGAAGCAACCTTGAACCACTCCGTTAAGATGAACCAAGCTCAAACCACTTTGTCACGATGAGCCATGTTTGAACAACTAAGTAAGACGTGAAGGAAAATAACAAGCACACTTTGATTGTATTGTCGGATGCTTAATCCACTCCATTAAGATGAACCAGGCTTGACCACTCCACTAGGATGAACCATTTGAACGCTTTGTTAAGATAAACCATGCTCGAACACTCTATTACGATGAACCATGCCTGAACCACTCCGTTAAGATGAACCATACTTGAACCACTCCACTAAGATAAAACAAGCCCGAACTGCCACGTTAAGATGAAGCAACCTCGATCCACTCCGTTAAGATGAACCAAGTTTCAACCACTATGTAAGATGTGAAGGAACACAAATAAACACACTTTGATTGCATTGTAGCTTGCTTGATACACTCCGTTAAGATCAACAAGCCTCAAACCACTCTGTTTAAACGAACCAGTTTGAACCACACCATTAAGATAAACTAAGCTTGAACCACTCTGTTAAGTTGAACCAAGCTCGAACGACTACGTTAGGATGAACCAAATTTGAACCAGTTTGTTAAGATGAACCATGTTTGATCCACTAGATAAAACGTGAAGGAAAATAAACAATCACACATTAATTGTGTTGTAGCATGCTCAAACAACTTAGTTAAGATGAACCAGTCTCCAACTACTCCGCTAAGACGAACATAGCTCCAACGAGACCATTAAAATGAACCAAGTTTGTGATGAGGACATCACTCCTAAGGATATATGCAACACTCCTCCAATTTTGGACTTGCAAGGTCCAATGACTAGAGCTCGTGCACGACGACTAAATTTAGAGGTGAGCTCGTTCCTACATTCTTCATTATATGTCACTTTTGAGAATGGTTTGCTACCTAATGATTATATTATAATTAGGAACCATGGAGAGGACCAGGAGATGATGGGAGAAGGACTTGGAGACGTGCAGGACCAACAAGGACGTGGAAGCCAAGGTGGAGGCCCAACCAAAACCGACTTCGAGTCTGTTTCGGGGCTCAGGACTAGTCTGCACTAAAACGGATGCCCAAGACATATACGGACTCGGATTTGGACGTTCTACATATGCACGGAAAGATAAGAAGAAGACCTTTCCAATGCCGCCGGTATCATATTAAGATTCGTCCAGAATCATCGGGAATCATCAAAACTAGAGAGAGTCTAGAATCTGTTTCGGTGCTGTGTCGCCTGTTTTTGGCCTTTGGGTTTTGTATCTAGTTGAGCCCAAGTAGGGGTGCGTCCAGAGGGTCTTGCACGACCCTAGGGTATTCATATACAGCCACCATTGCACCATTAGGGTTTGGTTAGATTATTCTGTTGATAACAGTTTCGCCGTCATCACGGTTTGTGAGACCCCAACTTTGTGAGATTCATAATACATCTGCAATTGTGTTGCTTTCTTCTTTGTTCTTGCTTGTGTTCTTGATTCGCATGCAGGGATTAGCCTTCTCAGCAAGGTCAATCGTTTTAGGACGGTTGATAACCAGAGGAGACGTCATGCTGCGATTGCGGGGTTTAGAACGTGCTGTTCTGAAGCCGGATCGATTTATGTGTCGCCTCCGACCAAATCAACGTATCCAGAACCTTTTGGAAGATCGGGAACCCTTGTCCACATCAAGTGGTAATCAGAGCTTCAGGTGCACCGTCAGGTTCATACTACCCTTAGTTAATTTCGTTTTGTGTTCATCCTATCGTCCATAGAAAAGCCCAAAAAAAATTTTCCCTCCGCCCATAACCACGTGTTTAGCCTTTGCATATTTCAATTTCAGAGTCTGTAGTGTTGAGTTTGTGCCCTAGTTCTTGTTTAGTCGCTGGTTTAGTTTGTGTTTTTGTCATCAGTAGTGTTTCCCTTGCAACCCTAGCCGCCATACGCTTCACCATCCTCTACTTTGTTGGCTTTTTGTGCTAGGGTTGATTGATCAACACACCTAGCCTAATCTCACCCTAATCCCACCCTGAACACACCCTGAACACCCCGAACCAATCCCCACAATTTCCACTTTCCGCTGCATCCACGCCGCCAAAAAAAATCTTACCCGATTCCAAACTCGACCCCTAACCGACTCGGGTTTCTGGAAAACCGACTCCCGACCCCCCTTCGGTAAAACGGGCATAACTTTTTGCTCGATTGTCCGTTTTGGCTGAAATTTTTACAGGAGATTCTTGACTACGCCCTGTGTGCCCTCGTCAAAAAATTCAAAAAAAATTCGGGAAGATAAAGAAAAAATTGATTTAAGTTTACACCCGACGTTTCCTGCAACTTCAAGATTTTCTGTAGGCCACATCCTACCTCTGTTTGAGCTGAAATTTTTTGTGGATTCTCCTCCATTGTTAGTGAGTTGGAGAAAAATATTAAAAAAATAAAATCGAAAAAAAGAAATTTGGGATTTCTACTAGTGCTACATCTAGCCCCCTGAAATTTCTGGATTTGGCTGTTTTGCACTTAGCCCCCTGTTATCGCCTGTTGTGCCTTTGTCTCCTTGTTTCTACTTTGCTATCACTACTGTTCTAGGACATACTTATACTAGCAACTAGGGACAAGTTACTTGGGCACTTATTCAGCTTTACTATCTGTTTTTGATTTGTGTGCCACTCACATATATATATATATATATATTTGGCCTTCCTAGCTCTACATATTTCTTCTGGACAGCACACAGGTTATTTTGTGACCCTTGTAATCGTGGAACACATCTCTCTGGTATCCTTTGCTTTGCTTTTCTGAACTTTGTAAGAGCTTTGTAAGGAGTTTCCTTTTGTTGTGTTGAGAGGCACCACTGCTTAGCTGTTTTATAGGGATAACCTTCACTGTTTGTTTCCTGTTTTGGTGTTTGTGATGGCAGGAAGTGACGATGGAGAGATGGCTTCACCCTCACAATTTGCTGAGTGCGTGATCCAAGAGCAGCTCTAGAAGGCTTTGCAGGCTGCTCAGAGTGATTTGGCAGAGACGATCACCAGAGCCGTTACTGATGCGGTCAGCAAGCTTCACATTGGAGAAAGCATCGAGCGGTTAGAGAAGCGGGTCTCTAAGTTAACCGATCAGGTTGTTGCGTTGGAGACCGCTCCTAAACCCAATAATACGAACACCAATAACAACAACAACGATGTTGAAGACGTCCATGATGAAGACACGGTGTATAAGGCTGATGGCACCATGGATAGGTCAGCTACAAGGACCGCACGATTACGACGTCGTTTGCAACATAATACTCAAGGTATGGGTGGTTTCCATAACTACAACCGTCGTCCACACGGTAACTATGCTCCAGATGACCCGTATGCTAAAATTAAGTTTTCAATTCCTTCGTTTTCGGGTCAGTATGATGGTGATGTTTATCTTGATTGGGAGATGACTATAGAACAAAAATTTAATGCCCACCTTGTTCCTGAACAACATAGAGTTAGACAAGCTACTAGTGAGTTTAAGGACTTTCCTATTGTTTGGTGGAGTGGTCTAGCTGCTGAAACTGATTTGCCTACTACTTGGGAAGAACTTAAGGTAGCAATGCGTGATCGTTTTGTTCCCCCTTCTTTTTATAGAGAGATTCATAATAAATTGCAACGTTTAGACCAAGGAGATAAAACTGTTCAGGAGTATTTTAGTGAGCTTCAGAAGGGTCTGATTCGTTGTGCTGTAGTTGAAAAAGTAGAGGTTCAAATTTGTCGCTTTTATTCTGGTTTAAGAAAAGAAATTCAGGACATCCTTGATTATAAAGAATATTATACCCTCACCCAGTGTTTCCAGTATGCTATGCTTGAAGAGAAAGAATCACAGGGACTTTTCCAGGCTTTTGAGGAGTACAGCAAGTCAAGGAACTCCTACCCCCCACGCTCGACGGGGACTTCGGGGCTGCCCAGGCCATCTTTCTGGCCGCCCCCACCAGCAGCTACCAAGGGAACCAGTATTGTTTCTGCAGCCCCAAGATCAGCCCCTGCACCTTCTACGCGCTCAGGTAAACTTTCTGTGCAGGTACCAGCTAGTAGTGCCTCCTCTGTTGCTTTGACAGGGCGCACTACAGGGATTTAGTGCCACCGCTGCCATGGACTTGGTCATGTGCAGAAACATTGTCCAAGTAGGCGGGCATATGTGGCGACGGACGATGACGGTTACATGAGCACCACCGATGTGGAGGATGAGGAGGAGGACATCACTGCCACCGGCAGTGACCTCGTCCTTGGAGGCGGAGACACCACAGGATACATGAACATTATTGTTCAACGTGTCCTTAGCACACAAGTTCATCAGCCCGAGACAATGCAGCGCCACAACTTGTTCCAGATTTTCTTCGTCATCAAGAACCGCCGAGCACGTGTCATCATTGATGGAGGGAGCTGCAATAACTTGGTAAGTTCTGATGTGGTCAACAAGCTTGCTTTGACCGCATGTCCACATCCACATCCGTACTACATTCAGTGGTTAAACGACTCTGGCAAAGCTAAGGTAATACAAACTTGTAGAGTTCCTTTTTCCATTGGTTCTTATGTGGATTCTATTGATTGTGATGTCATACCCATGTAAGCATGTTCACTTTTATTGGGTAGACCTTGGGAATTTGATAATGATGTTGTACACCATGGTAGAAGTAATAAGTACACTTTGATGCATAAAGGAACTAAAATTACTTTGTTACTAATGACCCCTGCTGAAATTGTACAAGCTGATTTAGAAAGAGCTGCTAGTTTGAAAAATAAAGGTCCTGAAATTCAGCAACCTGTTAATTCTAATTCTACACCTAGTAATGTTAATGATTCTTCAAGTTCTAAGGGTGCTGGAATTAAATTACAAGGTCGTTCATATCTTGCAACAAAATCTGAGCTTACTGAAATTTCTGATAATGATGATATTTGCTATGCTTTGATATGCAAAGAAGCTTTGTTTTCGCTTGATGATATTGCTTCTAGTGGTGTGTCTCCTGCTGTCACTAACCTTTTGCAGGAGTATGAGGATGTTTTTCCAGCTGAGATACCCCCGGGATTGCCACCTTTGAGAGGGATTGAGCATCAAATTGATTTGATTCCGGGTGCTACTTTGCCAAACCGTGCTGCTTATAGGACCAACCCTGAGGAGACTAAGGAGATACAACGACAAGTTCAAGACCTTTTGGATCGTGGGTATGTTCGTCAATCACTTAGTCCTTGTGTTGTTCCTGTACTTTTGGTTCCTAAGAAAGATGGTACTTGGCGTATGTGTGTAGATTGTAGAGCCATTAATAATATTACTATTAGATATCGTCATCCTATTCCTAGGCTAGACAACATGCTTGATGAGTTATGTGGTGCTATAATTTTCACTAAAATTGATTTGCGTAGTGGCTACCATCAAATTAGAATGAAACTTGGAGACGAATGGAAAACAGCTTTCAAAACCAAATTTGGATTATATGAGTGGTTAGTAATGCCTTTTGGGTTAACTAATGCACCTAGTACTTTCATGCGCTTGATGAATGAGGTTTTAGGAGCTTTCATTGGCAAATTTGTGGTAGTTTACTTTGATGATATCTTGAGTTATAGCAAATCTATAGATGAACATATGAATCATTTGCGTGCTGTTTTTGATGCTTTACGAGATGCACGTTTATTTGGTAACCTTGAGAAGTGCATCTTTTGCACGGATCGAGTCTCTTTTCTTGGCTATGTTGTGACTCCACAGGGAATTGAGGTGGATGAGGCAAGCCATAAAGAGCTGGCCTGTACCAAAAACTATCACACAGGTGAGGAGTTTTCTTGGTCTTGCAGGTTTCTACCGCCGCTTTGTCAAAGATTTCAGCACCATTGCTGCACCTTTACATGAGTTGACAAAGAAAGGCATTGATTTCCATTGGGGTAAGGTACATCATGAGTCTTTTGATGCTTTGAAGGATAAACTTACACATGCACCATTGCTGGAATTACCTAATTTTGATAAGATTTTTGAGCTTGAATGTGATGCTAGTGGTATAGGCATTGGTGGTGTTTTGATGTAAGATAGTAAACCTATTGCATACTTTAGTGAGAAATTACTGGGCCTGTTTTGAATTACTCCACGTATGATAAGGAATTGTATGCACTTGTACGTTGTTTAGAGATGTGGCGTCATTATTTGTTGCCCAAAGAATTTGTTATTCATTCTGATCATGAATCACTTAAGTATATTCGTTCTCAATGTAATTTGAACCGTAGACATGCTAAATGGATTGAATTTATTGAGTCTTTTCCTTACATTATTAAACATAAGAATGGGAAGGATAATGTGATCGCTGATGCTTTATCTAGGCGCTATACTTTATTGTCTCAACTTCATTGTAGAATTTTTGGACTTGAGGCAATTAAAGAACAATATGCTGCTGATGTTGATTTTAAGGATGTATTGCTGCATTGTAAAGAAGGTCGTGCATGGAATAAATTTGTGTTGAATGATGGATTCTTGTTTAGAGCTAACCGCCTATGCATTCCAGTTGGTTCCGTTCGTCTTTTGTTGTTACAGGAGGCGCATGGAGGTGGATTGATGGGTCATTTTCGTGTCAAGAAGACGGAGGATATTTTGGCCACACACTTCTTTTGGCCAAGGATGAGGAAAGATGTTGAGCGCTTTGTTGCTTGCTGCACTACATGTCAAAAAGCTAAGTCTTGCTTGAATCCACATGGTTTATACATGCCACTTCCTGTTCCTTCTATTCCTTGGGCGGATATTTCTATGGACTTTGTTTTAGGACTGCCTAGGACTAAGAGGGGGAGTGATAGTATTTTTGTTGTTGTGGATAGATTTTCTAAGATGGCACACTTTATACCATGTCATAAGACTGATGATGCTAGTTATATTGCTGATCTCTTTTTCAAAGAAATTGTTTGTTTGCATGGTATGCCTTCTACTATTGTTTCAGATCGTGATGCAAAATTCTTGAGTCACTTTTGGCGCACGCTTTGGAATAAGTTGGGTACAAAGTTGTTGTTTTCTACAACTTGTCACCCACAAACTGATGGACAAACTGAGGTGGTGAACCGCACTTTGGGTACTATGTTGAGAGCTATTTTAAAGAAAAATTTGAAGCAATGGGAAGAATGTTTGCCTCATGTTGAGTTTGCATATAATCGGGCAACACATTCTACTACCAAGGTAAGTCCTTTCAAAGTAGTGTATGGTTTTGATCCCCGTACTCCACTTGATATACTTCCTCTACCTATTTATGAGAGAGTTCATGTTGATGCTAAGGAACGTGCTGAATTTATTTTAAAAATGCATGAGACCACTAGACTTAGCATTGAAAAGATGAATGACAAGTATAAAATTGCTGGTAGTAAAGGTAGAAAAGAAGTAAAACTTGATGTAGGAGATTTAGTATGGTAACACTTGAGAAAAGATAGATTTTCAGATTTGAGAAAGTCTAAATTAATACCTAGAGCTGATGGTACTTTCAAAATAATTGAGAAGATTAATGATAATGCATACAAACTTGAGTTGCCTCCCGAGTTCGGGGTTAGTACTACTTTTAACATTTCAGATTTGAAACCATACTTGGGAGAAGAGAATGAGCTTGAGTCGAGGATGACTCCATTTCAAGAGGGGGAGGATGATGAGGACATCACTCCTAAGGATATATGCAACACTCCTCCAATTTTGGACTTGCAAGGTACAATGACTAGAGCTCGTGCACGACGACTAAATTTAGAGGTGAGCTCGTTCCTACATTCTTCATTATATGTCACTTTTGAGAATGGTTTGCTACCTAATGATTATATTATAATTAGGAACCATGGAGAGGACCCAAAGATGATGGGAGAAGGACTTGGAGACGTGGAGGACCAACAAGGACGTGGAAGCCAAGGTGGAGGCCCAACCAAAACCGACTTCGAGTCTGTTTCGGGGCTCAGGACTAGTCTGCACTAAAACGGATGCCCAAGACACATACGGACTCGGATTTGGACGTTCTACATATGCACGGAAAGATAAGAAGAAGACCTTTCCAATGCCGCCGGTCTCATATCAAAATTCGTCCGGAATCATCGGGAATCGTCGAAACAAGAGAGAGTTCAGAATCTATTTCGGTGCTGTGTCACCTGTTTTTGGCCTTTGGGCTTTGTATCTAGTTGAGCCCAAGTAGGGTCTTGCACGACCCTAGGGTCTTCATATACAGCCGCCGTCGCACCATTAGGGTTTGGGGGTTTTGCTGAGATTATTCTGTTCATAACAATTTTGCCGTCATCACGGTTTGTGAGACCCCAACTTTGTGAGATTCATAATACATCTGCAATTGTGTTGCTTTCTTCTTTGTTCTTGCTTGTATTCTTGATTCGCAGGCAGGGATTAGCCTTTTCGGCGAGGTCAATCATTTTAGGACGGTTGATAACCAGAGGAGACGTCGTTCTGCGATTGCGGGGTTTAGAACGTGTTGTTCTGAAGCCGGATCGATTTGTGTGTCGCCTCCGACCAAATCAACGTATCCAGAACCTTTCGGAAGATCGGGAACCCTTGTCCACATCAGTTTGAACCACACCATTAAGATGAACCGAACTCTAACCATTTTGTGTGGATGAACAAAGCTTGAACCACTCCTCTAAGATGAGCCAGGCTCGAAGCACTCTATTAAGATAAATGAAGCTCGAACCGCTCTGTTAAGATCAACCAAGCTCGAATCACTCCGTTAAGATGAACCACGCTCGAACTACTTTGTCATAATGAACCAAGTTTGAACAACTAATTAAGACATGAAGGAGCACGAACAAACACACATTGATTGCGTTGTAGCATGCTTGATCCACTTTGTTAAGATGAACCAGGCTTGAACCACTCTATTAAGATGAACCATGCTCGAAAACTCCGTTACAATAAACCATGCTCAACCACTCCGTTGAGATGTACTATGCTCGAACCACTCGTTTAAGACGAACCAAGCTCAATTCACTCCATTAAGATAAATGGTGCTTGAAGCACTTTGTTAAGATGAACCAAGACCGAACCTCCCCATTAAGATGAAGCAACCTTGAACCACTCCGTTAAGATGAACCGAGCTCAAACTACTTTGTCATGATAAGCCATGTTTGAACAACAAAGTAAGACATGAAGGAACAATAACAAGCACACTTTGATTGTATTGTCGCATGCTTAATCCACTCCGTTAGGATGAACCAGACTTGACCACTGCATTAGGATGAACCATTTGAACGCTCTGTTAAGATAAACCTTGCTCGTACACTTTGTTACGATGAACCACGCCTGAACCACTCCATTAAGATGAACCATACTTGAATCACTCCACTAAGATAAACCAAGCCCGAACCACTTTGTTCAGATGAACCAAGCACGAACTGCCCCGTTAAGATGAAGCAACCTCGATCCACTCCGTAAAGATGAACCAAGCTCGAACCACTCTGTTAAGTTTAACCAAGCTCGAACGACTATGTTAGGATGAACCAAACTTGAACCATTTTGTTATGATGAACCAAGTTTGAACCACTAGATAAGACATGAAGGAAAATAAACAATCACACTTTGATTGTGTTGTAGAATGCTCAAACAACTTAGTTAAGATGAAGCAGTCTCCAACTACTCCGCTAAGACAAACATAGCTCCAACTAGACCATTAAGATGAACCAAGTTTGAACCACACCATTAAGATGAACCAAACTCTAACCATTTTGTTTGGATGAACAAAGCTTAAACTGCTCCTCTAAGATGAGCCAAGCTCAAAGCACTCTATTAAGATAAATGAAGCTCGAACCACTCTGTTAAAATAATCCAAGCTCGAACCACTCTGTTAAAATGAACCAGTTTTGAACCGCACCATTAAGATAAACCAAGCTTGGACCACTCTGTTAAGTTGAACGAAGCTCGAACGACTACGTTAGGATGAACCAAACTTGAACCACTTTGTTAAGATGAACCAAGTTTGAACCACTAGATAAGATGTGAAGGAAAATAAACAATCACACATTAATTGTGTTGTAGCATGCTCAAACAACTTAGTTAAGATGAACCAGTCTCCAACTACTCCGCTAAGACGAACATAGCTCCATCCAGACCATTAAGATGAACCAAGTTTGAACCAGACCATTAAGATGAACCCAACTCTAACCATTTTGTTTGGATGAACAAAGCTTAAACCACTCCTCTAAGATGAGCCAAGCTCGAAGCACTCAATTAAGATAAATGAAGCTCGAACCACTCTGTTAAGATCAACCAAGCTGGAACCACTCCGTTAAGATGAACCAAGCTCGAACTACTTTGTCATAATGAACCAAGTTTGAACAACTAATTAAGACATGAAGGAGCACGAGCAAACACACTTTGATTGTGTTGTAGCATGCTTGATCCACTTTGTTAAGATGAACCAGGCTTGAACCACTCCATTAAGATGAACCACGCTCGAAAACTCCATTACAATAAACCATGCTTAACCACTCCGTTGAGATGAACTATGCTCGAACCACTCGTTTAAGACGAACCAAGCTCAAACCACTCCATTAAGATAAACCGTGCTTGAAGCACTTTGTTAAGACGAACCAAGACCGAACCACCCCATTAAGATGAAGCAGCCTAGAACCACTCCGTTAAGATGAACCAAGCTCAAACCACATTCTCACGATGAGCCATGTTTGAACAACTAAGTAAGACGTGAAGGAACAATAACAAGGACACTTTGATTGTATTGTCGCATGCTTAATTCACTCCCTTAAGATGAACCAGGCTTGACCACTCCATTGGGATGAACTATTTGAACGCTTTGTTAAGATAAACCTTGCTTGAACACTCTGTTATGATGAACCATGCCTGAACCACTCCGTTCAGATGAACCATACTTGAACCACTCCATTAAGATAAACCAAGCCTGAACCACTTTGTTAAGATGAACCAAGCCCAAACTGCCACGTTAAGATGAAGCAACCTCGATCCACTTCGTTAAGATGAACCAAGTTTCAACCACTATGTAAGACGTGAAGGAACACAAATAAACACACTTTGATTGCATTGTAGCTTGCTTGATACACTCCGTTAAGATGAACAAGCCTCAAACCACTCTATTAAAATGAACCTGTTTTGAACAGCACCATTAAGATAAACCAGGCTTGAACCACTCTGCTAAGTTGAAGCAAGCTCGTACGACAATGTTAGGATGAACCAAACTTGGACCACTTTGTTAAAATGACCCAAGTTTGAACCACTAGATAAGACGTGAAGGAAAATAAACAATCACACTTTAATTATGTTGTATTATGCTCAAACAACTTAGTTAAGATGAACCAGTCTCCAACTACAAACCGCTATGACGAACATAGCTTCAACCAGACCATTAAGATCATCCAAGTTTGAACCACACCATTAAGATGAAACGAACTCTAACCATTTTGTTTGGATGAACAAAGCTTAAACCACTCCTCTAAGATAAGCCAAGCTCGAAGCACTCTATTAAGATAAATGAAGCTCGAACCACTCTGTTAAGTTCAACCAAGCTCAAACCACTCCGTTAAGATGAACCAAGCACGAACTACTTTGTCATGATGAACCAAGTTTGAACAACTAATTAAGACATGAAGGAGCACGAACAAACACACATTGATTCGATTGTAGCATGGATGATCCACTTTGTTAAGATGAACCAGGCTTGAACCACTCCATTAAGATGAACCACGCTCGAAAACTCCGTTACAATAAACCATGCTCAACCACTCCGTTGAGATGAACTACGCTCGAACCACTCGTTTAAGACAAACCAAGCTCAAAGCACTCCATTAAGATAAATTGTGCTTGAAGCACTTTGTTAAGATGAACCAAGACTGAACCACCCCATTAAGATGAAGCAGCCTTGAACCACTCCGTTAAGAAGAACCAAGCTCAAACCACTTTGTCACGATGAGCCATGTTTGAACAACTAAGTAAGACGTGAAGGAACAATAACAAGCACACTTTGATTGTATTGTTGCATGCTTAATCCACTCTGTTAAGATGAACCAGGCTTGACCACTCCATTGGGATGAACCATTTGAACTCTTTGTTAAGATAAACCTTGCTCGAACACTCTGTTACGATGAACCATGCCTGAACCACTAAGTTAAGATGAACCATACTTGAACCACTCCACTAAGATAAACCAAGCCCGAACCACTTTGTTAAGTTGAACCAAGCCCGAACTACCACGTTAAGATGAAGCAACCTCGATCCACTCTGTTAAGATGAACCAAGTTTCAACCACTATGTAAGACGTGAAGGAACACAAATAAACACACTTTGATTGCATTGTAGCTTGCTTGATACACTCCATTAAGATGAACAAGCCTCAAACCACTCTGTTAAAATGAACCTGGTTTGAACCGCACCATTAAGATAAACTAGGCATGAACCACTCTGCTAAGTTGAAGCAAGCTCGTACGACAACGTTAGGATGAACGAAACTTGAACCACTTTGTTATGATGAACCAAGTTTGAACCACTGGATAAGAAAAGACGGAAAATAAACAATCACACATTAATTGTGTTGTAGCATGCTCAAACAACTTAGTTAAGATGAACCAGTCTCCAACTACTCCGCTAAGACGAACATAGCTCCAACCAGACCATTAAGATGAACCAAGTTTGAACCACACCATTAAGATGAACCAAACTATAACCATTTTGTTTCGATGAACAAAGCTGAAAGCACTCCTCTAAGATGAGCCAAGCTCGAACCACTCTGTTAAGATAAATGAAGCTCGAACCACTCTATTAAGATCAACCAAGCTCGAACCACTCTGTTAAGATGAACCATGCTCGAACTACTTTGTCATGATGAACCAAGTTTGAACAACTAATTAAGCCATGAAGGATCACGAACAAACACACTTTGATTGCATTGTAGCATGCTTGATCAACTTTGTTAAGATGAACCAGGCTTGAACCACTCCATTAAGTTGAACCACACTCAAAAACTCCGTTACAATAAACCATGCTCAACCACTCCGTTGAGATGAACTACGCTCGAACCACTCGCTTAAGACAAACCAAGCTCGAACCACTGCATTAAGATAAACCGTGCTTGAAGCACTTTGTTAAGATGAACCAAGACCGAACCACCCCATTAAGATGAAGCTACCTTGAACCACTCCGTTAAGATGAACCAAGCTCAAACCACTTTGTCACGATGAGCCATGTTTCAACAACTAAGTGAGACGTGAAGGAACAATAACAAGCACACTTTGATTGTGTTGTCGCATGCTTAATCCACTCCGTTAAGATGAACCAGGGTTGACCAATCCATTAGGATGAACCATTTGAATGCTCTGTTAACATAAACCTTGCTCGAACACTCCATTATGATGAACCACGCCTGAACCACTCTGATAAGATGAACCATACTTGAACCACTCCACTAAGATAAACCAAGCCCAAACCACTTTGTTAAGATGAACCAAGCCCGAACTACCCCGTTAAGATGAAGCAACCTCGATCCACTCCGTTAAGATGAACCAAGTTTCAACCACTATGTAAGACATAAAGAAACACAAACAAACACACTTTGATTGCATTATAGCTTGCTTGATACACTCCGTTAAGATGAACAAGCCTCGAACCACTCTATTAAAATGAACCAGGTTTGAACCGCACCATTAAGATGAATCAAGCTCGAACGACTACGTTAGGATAAACCAAACTTGAACCACTTTGTTAAGATGAACCAAGTTTGAACCATTAGATAAGACGTGAAGGAAAATAAACAAACACACTTTGATTGCATTGTAGCATGCTCAAACAACTTAGTTAAGACGAACATAGCTCCAACTAGACCATTAAGATGAACCAAGTTTGAACCACACCATTAAGATGAACCAAACTCTAACCATTTTGTTTCGATGAACAAAGCTGAAAGCACTCCTCTAAGATGAGCCAAGCTCGAACCACTCTGTTAAGATAAATGAAGCTCGAACCACTCTATTAAGATCAACCAAGCTCGAACCACTCCGTTAAGATGAACCATGCTCGAACTACTTTGTCATGATGAACCAAGTTTGAACAACTAATTAAGCCATGAAGGATCACGAACAAACACACTTTGATTGCATTGTAGCATGCTTGATCAACTTTGTTAAGATGAACCAGGCTTGAACCACTCCATTAAGTTGAACCACACTCAAAAACTCCGTTACAATAAACCATGCTCAACCACTCCGTTGAGATGAACTACGCTCGAACCACTCGCTTAAGACAAACCAAGCTCGAACCACTGCATTAAGATAAACCGTGCTTGAAGCACTTTGTTAAGATGAACCAAGACCGAACCACCCCATTAAGATGAAGCTACCTTGAACCATTTCGTTAAGATGAACCAAGCTCAAACCACTTTGTCACGATGAGCCATGTTTCAACAACTAAGTGAGACGTGAAGGAACAATAACAAGCACACTTTGATTGTGTTGTCGCATGCTTAATCCACTCCGTTAAGATGAACAAGGGTTGACCACTCCATTAGGATGAACCATTTGAATGCTCTGTTAACATAAACCTTGCCCGAACACTCCATTATGATGAACCACGCCTGAACCACTCTGATAAGATGAACCATACTTGAACCACTCCGCTAAGATAAACCAAGCCCGAACCACTTTGTTAAGATGAACCAAGCCCGAACTACCCCGTTAAGATGAAGCAACCTCGATCCACTCCGTTAAGATGAACCAAGTTTCAACCACTATGTAAGACATAAAGAAACACAAACAAACACACTTTGATTGCATTGTAGCTTGCTTGATACACTCCGTTAAGATGAACAAGCCTCGAACCACTCTATTAAAATGAACCAGGATTGAACCGCACCATTAAGATGAATCAAGCTCGAACGCCTACGTTTGGATAAACCAAACTTGAACCACTTTGTTAAGATGAACCAAGTTTGAACCATTAGATAAGACGTGAAGGAAAATAAACAAACACACTTTGATTGCATTGTAGCATGCTCAAACACCTTAGTTAAGACGAACATAGCTCCAACTAGACCATTAAGATGAACCAAGTTTGAACCACACCATTAAGATGAACCGAACTCTTGCCATTTTGTCTGGATGAACAAACCTTGAACCACTCCTCTAAGATGAGCCAAGCTTGAACCACTCTGTTAAGATAAATGAAGCTCGAACCACTCTGCTAAGATCAACCAAGCTCGATCCACCCCATTAAGATGAACCAAGCTCGAACTACTTTATCATCTAATTAAGACATGAAGGAGCACGAACAAACACACTTTGATTGCGTTGTAGCATGCTTCATCCATTTTGTGAAAATGAACTAGGCTTGAACCACTCCATTAAGATGAACCACGCTCGAAAACTCTGTTACAATAAACCATGCTCAACACACTCCGTTGAGATGAACCATGCTCGAACACTCTGTCATGATGAATGACGCTCGAACCACTCAATTAAGACGAACCAAGCTCGAACCACTCAATTAAGATACACCAAGCTCGAACCACTTTGTTAGGATGAACCAAGATCGAACCACCCCGTTATATGAAGCAACCTCAAACCACTCTCTTTTGATGAACCAAGATCAAGCCACTTTGTCATGATAAACCAAGTTTGAACAACTAAGTAAGACATGAAGGAATAAGAACAAGCACACATTGATTGCATTGTCGCACGCTTAATCCACTCTGTTAAGATGAACCAGGCTTGAATCGCTCCATTAAGATGAACCACACTCGAACACTCCGTTATGATGAACCATGCTCGAACCACTCTATTAAGATGAACCATGCTCGAACAGTCTATTATGATGAACCACGCTCCAACCACTCTGTTAATATGAACCAAGATCGAACCACCTCATTAAGATGAAGCATCCTTGAACCACTCCGTTAAGATGAACCAAGCTCAAACCACTTTGTCACGATGAGCCATGTTTCAACAACTAAGTAAGATGTGAAGGTACAATAACAAGCACACTAAGATGAACCAGGCTTGAACCATTCCATTAGGAGAAACCATTTGAACGCTCTGTTAAGATAAACCTTGCTCGAACACTCCGTTAACCATGCCTGAACCACTCCGTTAAGATGAACCATACATGAACCACTCCACTAAAATAAACCAAGCCCGAACCACTTTGTTAAGATGAACCAAGCTTGAACTGCCGAATTAAGATGAAGTAACCTGGAGCCACTCCGTTAAGATGAACCAAGTCTGAACAACTATGCAAGACGTGAGGGAACACAGATAAATACACTTTGATTGTATTGTAGCTTCCTTGATCCACTCCGTTAAGATGAACAAGCCTCGAACCATTCTATTAAGATGAACCAAGTTTGAACCACATAATTAAGATGAACCAAGCTTGAACAACTCTGTTAAGTTGAACCAAGCTCAAACGACTACGTAAAGATGAACCAAACTTGAACCACTTTGTTAAGATTAACCAAGTTTGAACCACTAGATAAGACACGATGGAAAATAAACAAACACACTTTGATTGCATTGTAGCATGCTCAAACAACTTAGTTAAAATGAACCAGTCTCCAACTACTCCGCTAAGACGAACATATCTCCAACCAGACCATTAAGATGAACCAAGTTTGAACCACACCATTAAGATGAACCGAACTCTAACCATTACGTTTGGATGAACAAAGCTCGAACCACTCCTCTAAGATGAGCCAAGCTCGAACCACTCCATTAAGGTCAACCAAGCTCAAACCACTTCGTTGAGATGAACCTAGCTCGAACCACTTTGTCATGATGAACCAAGATTGAACAACTAATTAAGACATGAAGGAGCATGAACAAACACACTTTGATTGTGTTGTAGCATGCTTGATCCACTTTGTTAAGATGAACCAGGCTTAAACCACTCCATTAAAATGAACCACGCTCGAAAACACCGTTACAAGAAACCATGCTCAACCCACTCCGTTGAGATGAACCACACTCGAACGCTCCATCATGATGAACTACACTCGAACCACTTGATTAAGACGAACCAAGCTCGAACCACTCGAGTAAGATACACCAAGCTCGAACCACTTTGTTAAGATGAACCAAAATCGAACCACCCCGTTAAGATGAAGCAACTTTGAACCACTCCGTTATGATGAACCAAGCTCAAACCACTTTGTCATGATAAACCAAGTTTGAACAACTAAGTAAGATGTGAAGGAACAAGAACAAGCACACTTTGATTGCATTGTCCCATACTTAATCCACTCTGTTAAGATGAACCAGGCTTGAACCGCTCCATTAAGATGAACCACACTCAAACACTCCGTTGCGAGGAACCATGCTTGAACCACTCCATTAAGATGAACCATGCTCATACAGTCTGTTACAATGAACCACACTCCAACCACTCCATTAATATGAACCAAGCTTAAATTATGCCATTAAGATAAATCAAGATCAAACCACTTTGTTAAGATGAACCAAGCTCGAACTAATCCGTTAAGATGAACCAAGCTCGAAATACTTTGTTAAGATGAATAAAGATCAAACCACTTTGTCAAGATGAACCAAGTTTAAAAAACTAAGTAAGACATGAAGGAACATGAACAAACACACTTTAATTGCATTGTAGCATGCTTGATCCACTCCGTTAAGATGAACCAGGCTTGAACCACTTCGTTAGGATGAACCAAGTTTGAACCACACCATTATGATGAACCAAGCTCGATCCACTCCGTTAACATGAATTGGCCTCGAACCACTCTGTTAAGATGAGCCAAGTTTGAACCGCACCACTATGTTGAACCAACCTCGAATGACTACGTTAGGATGAACCATTTTGAACCACTTCGTTAATATGAACCAAGTTTGAACCTCTTCATAAGACATAAACAAATACACTTTGATTGCGTTGTAGCATACTCAAACAACATAGTTAAGATGAACCAGTCTCGAACTATTCCATTAAGACGAACCTAGCTCCAACCAGACCATTAAGATGAATCAAGTTTGAACCACACCATTAAGATGAACCAAACTTGAACCATTTAGTTTGGATGAACAAAGGTTGAACTACTCCATTAATATGAAACAAGATTGAACCAGTCTGTTAAGATGAACGAAGCTCGAACCACTAGGTTAAGATCAACCAAGCTCGAACCACTCCGTTAAGATGAACCAAGCTCGAACCACTTTGTGATGATGAACCAAGTTTGAACAACTAATTAAGACATGAAGGAGCACGAACAAACACACTTTGATTGTGTTGTAGCATGCTTTGATCCACTTCGTTAAGATGAACCAGGCTTGAACCACTGCATTAAAATGAACCACGCTCGAAAACATCATTATAATAAACCATGCCCAACCTGCTCCGTTGAGATGAACCACGCTCGAACACTCTGTCATGATAAACCACGCTCGAGCCACTCATTAAGACAAACCAAGCACAAACCACTCCATTAAGATACACCAAGCTCGAACCACTTTGTTAAGATGAACCAAAATCGAACCACCCCGTTAAGATGAAGCAACTTTGAACCACTCCGTTATGATGAACCAAGCTCAAACCACTTTGTCATGATAAACCAAGTTTGAACAACTAAGTAAGATGTGAAGGAACAAGAACAAGCACACTTTGATTGCATTGTCCCATACTTAATCCACTCTGTTAAGATGAACCAGGCTTGAACCGCTCCATTAAGATGAACCACACTCAAACACTCCGTTGCGAGGAACCATGCTTGAACCACTCCATTAAGATGAACCATGCTCATACAGTCTGTTACAATGAACCACACTCCAACCACTCCATTAATATGAACCAAGCTTAAATTATGCCATTAAGATAAATCAAGATCAAACCACTTTGTTAAGATGAACCAAGCTCGAACTAATCCGTTAAGATGAACCAAGCTCGAAATACTTTGTTAAGATGAATAAAGATCAAACCACTTTGTCAAGATGAACCAAGTTTAAAAAACTAAGTAAGACATGAAGGAACATGAACAAACACACTTTAATTGCATTGTAGCATGCTTGATCCACTCCGTTAAGATGAACCAGGCTTGAACCACTTCGTTAGGATGAACCAAGTTTGAACCACACCATTATGATGAACCAAGCTCGATCCACTCCGTTAACATGAATTGGCCTCGAACCACTCTGTTAAGATGAGCCAAGTTTGAACCGCACCACTATGTTGAACCAACCTCGAATGACTACGTTAGGATGAACCATTTTGAACCACTTCGTTAATATGAACCAAGTTTGAACCTCTTCATAAGACATAAACAAATACACTTTGATTGCGTTGTAGCATACTCAAACAACATAGTTAAGATGAACCAGTCTCGAACTATTCCATTAAGACGAACCTAGCTCCAACCAGACCATTAAGATGAATCAAGTTTGAACCACACCATTAAGATGAACCAAACTTGAACCATTTAGTTTGGATGAACAAAGGTTGAACTACTCCATTAATATGAAACAAGATTGAACCAGTCTGTTAAGATGAACGAAGCTCGAACCACTAGGTTAAGATCAACCAAGCTCGAACCACTCCGTTAAGATGAACCAAGCTCGAACCACTTTGTGATGATGAACCAAGTTTGAACAACTAATTAAGACATGAAGGAGCACGAACAAACACACTTTGATTGTGTTGTAGCATGCTTTGATCCACTTCGTTAAGATGAACCAGGCTTGAACCACTGCATTAAAATGAACCACGCTCGAAAACATCATTATAATAAACCATGCCCAACCTGCTCCGTTGAGATGAACCACGCTCGAACACTCTGTCATGATAAACCACGCTCGAGCCACTCATTAAGACAAACCAAGCACAAACCACTCCATTAAGATACACCAAGCTCGAACCACTTTGTTAAGATGAACCAAAATCGAACCACCCCGTTAAGATGAAGCAACTTTGAACCACTCCGTTATGATGAACCAAGCTCAAACCACTTTGTCATGATAAACCAAGTTTGAACAACTAAGTAAGATGTGAAGGAACAAGAACAAGCACACTTTGATTGCATTGTCCCATACTTAATCCACTCTGTTAAGATGAACCAGGCTTGAACCGCTCCATTAAGATGAACCACACTCAAACACTCCGTTGCGAGGAACCATGCTTGAACCACTCCATTAAGATGAACCATGCTCATACAGTCTGTTACAATGAACCACACTCCAACCACTCCATTAATATGAACCAAGCTTAAATTATGCCATTAAGATAAATCAAGATCAAACCACTTTGTTAAGATGAACCAAGCTCGAACTAATCCGTTAAGATGAACCAAGCTCGAAATACTTTGTTAAGATGAATAAAGATCAAACCACTTTGTCAAGATGAACCAAGTTTAAAAAACTAAGTAAGACATGAAGGAACATGAACAAACACACTTTAATTGCATTGTAGCATGCTTGATCCACTCCGTTAAGATGAACCAGGCTTGAACCACTTCGTTAGGATGAACCAAGTTTGAACCACACCATTATGATGAACCAAGCTCGATCCACTCCGTTAACATGAATTGGCCTCGAACCACTCTGTTAAGATGAGCCAAGTTTGAACCGCACCACTATGTTGAACCAACCTCGAATGACTACGTTAGGATGAACCATTTTGAACCACTTCGTTAATATGAACCAAGTTTGAACCTCTTCATAAGACATAAACAAATACACTTTGATTGCGTTGTAGCATACTCAAACAACATAGTTAAGATGAACCAGTCTCGAACTATTCCATTAAGACGAACCTAGCTCCAACCAGACCATTAAGATGAATCAAGTTTGAACCACACCATTAAGATGAACCAAACTTGAACCATTTAGTTTGGATGAACAAAGGTTGAACTACTCCATTAATATGAAACAAGATTGAACCAGTCTGTTAAGATGAACGAAGCTCGAACCACTAGGTTAAGATCAACCAAGCTCGAACCACTCCGTTAAGATGAACCAAGCTCGAACCACTTTGTGATGATGAACCAAGTTTGAACAACTAATTAAGACATGAAGGAGCACGAACAAACACACTTTGATTGTGTTGTAGCATGCTTTGATCCACTTCGTTAAGATGAACCAGGCTTGAACCACTGCATTAAAATGAACCACGCTCGAAAACATCATTATAATAAACCATGCCCAACCTGCTCCGTTGAGATGAACCACGCTCGAACACTCTGTCATGATAAACCACGCTCGAGCCACTCATTAAGACAAACCAAGCACAAACCACTCCATTAAGATAAACCAAGCTCGAACCACTTTGTTAAGATAAACCAAGATCTAACCACCCCGTTAAGATGAAGCATCCTCGAACCACTCCGTTAAGATGAACCAAGCCAAACCACTTGGTCATGATGAAACAAGTTTGAACAACTAAGTAAGACATGAAAGAACAAGAACAAGCACACTTTGATTGCATTATCGCATGCTTAATCCACTTTGTTAAGATAAACTAGGCTTGAACCACTCCATTAATATGAACCGCACTTGAACACTCCATTACGATGAACCTTGCTCAAACCATCCGTTAAGATGAACCATGGTCGAACACTCCGTTACGATAACCAACGCTCCAACCATCCGTTAAGAAGAACCATGCTCGAACGCTCCGTTAATATGAACCAAGCTTGAACTACTCCACTAAGATAAACCAAGATCAAACCACTTTGTTAAGATGAACCAAGCTCGAACTACTCCATTAAGATAAACCAAGATTGAATTACTTTGTTAAGATGAACAAAGCTCGAACCACTTCTTCATGATGAACTAAGTTTCAACAACTAAGTAAGACATGAAAGAAAATGAATAAACACACTTTGATTGCGTTGTAGCATGCTTGATCCACACTGTTAAGATGAACCAGGCTTGAACCACTCCATTAAGATGAACCATGCTCGAACACTCAATTACGATAAACCATGCACAAACCACTCCGTTAAGGTGAACCATGCTCAGACACTCTGTTACGATGTACCTCGCTCCAACCACTCCGTTAATATGAACCAAGCTTGAACTACTCCACTAAGATAAACCAAGATCAAACCACTTTGTTAGGATGAACCAAGCTCGAACTACTCCGTTAAGATGAACCAAGCTTTAACCACATTGTTAAGATGTACCAAGCTCGAACCACTTCGTCAAGATGAACCAAGTTTAAACAACTAAGTAAGACGTGAAGGAACATGAACAAACACACTTTGATTGCCATGTAGCATGCTCGAACAACTTAGTTAAGATGAACCAATCTTGAACTACTCTGTTAAGACAAACCATACTCGAACCACTCCATTAAGATAAATCAAGCCCGAACCACTTTGTTAAGTTGAACCAAGCTCAAACTGCCTAGTTAAGATGAAGCAACCTTGAACCACTCCGTGAAGATGAACCAAGCTCAAACCACTTTGTTAACATGAACCAAGTTTGAACCACTATGTAAGACGTGAAGGAACACAAACAAACACACTTTGATTGCATTGTAGCATGCTTGATAAACTCTGTTAAGATGAACCAGCCTCGAACCACTCTATTAAGATGAACCAAGTTTGAACCACACCATTGAGATGAACCAAGCTTGAACCACTCCGTTAAGTTGAACCAACCTTGAATGACTACGTTAGGATGAACCAAACTTGAACCACTTTGTTAATATGAACCAAGTTTGAACCACTGTGTAAGACGTGAAGGAACATAAACAAACATACTTTGATTGTGTTGTAGCATGCTCAAACAACTCAGTTAAGATGAAGCAGTCTCAAACTACTCTATTATGATGAACCTAGCTCCAACCAGACTATTAAAACGAACCAAGTTTGAACCACACCATTAAGACGAACCAAACTCGAACCATTTCGTTTGGATGAACAAAGCTTGAACCACTCCATTAAGATGAACCAAGCTGGAACCACTCCATTATGATGAACGAAGCTCGAGCCACTTTGTCAAGATGAACCAAGTTTGAACAACTAGGTAAGACATGAAGGAACACGAACAAGCACACTTTGATTGCATTGTAGCATGCTTGATCCACTCTTTTACTATGAACCAGGCTTGAACCACTTCGTTATGATAAGCCATGTTTGAACCACACCATACTACACCATTAAGATGAACCAAGCTCGAACTACTCTGTTAAGTTGAACCAACCTCGACTGACTACGTTAGGATGAACCAAACTTGAACCACTTCATTAAGATGAACCAAGTTTGAACCACTACGTAAGAAGTGAAGGAATATAAACAAACACACTTTGATTGTATTGTAGCATGCACAAACAACTTAGTTAAGATGAACCAGTCTTGAACTACTCCGTTAAGATGAACCTAGCACCAACTAGACCATTAAGATAAATGAAGTTTGAGCCACACAATTAAGATGAACCAAACTTGAACCATTTCGTTTGGATGAACAAAGCTCGAACCAGTCCATTAAGATGAACCAAGCTCGAACCACTCTGTTAAGATGAACAAAGCTCGAACCACTTTGTCATGATCAACCAAGTTTGAACAACTAAGTAAGACGTGAAAGAACACGAACAAACACATTTTGATTGCATTGTAGCATGCTTGATCCACTCTGATAAGATGAAGCAACCTCAAACCACTCTGTTATGACGAAACAAGCTCGAACCACCCCATTAGGATAAACCAAGCTCAAAGCACCCCATTAAGATGAAGCAACCTCGAACCACTCTGTTAAGATGAACCAAGCTTGAACCACTTCATTAACAGGAACCAAGTTCGAACCACTACATAAGTAGTGAAGGAACACAAACAGACACACTTTGATTGCATTGTAGCATGCATGATCCACACCGTTAAGATGATTGAGCCTCAAACCACTCTGTTAAGATTAACCATGTTTGGACCACACGATTGAGATGAACCAAGCTCGAACCACTCCATTGAGATGAACCAAGCTCGAACGACTACGTTAGGATGAACCAAGCTTGAACCACTTTGTTAAGATGAACCAAGTTTCAACCACACCATTAAGATGAACTAAACTCAAACCACTCAATTAAGGTAAACCAAGCTCAAACCACTTTGTCATGATGAACCAAGTTTGAACAACTATGTAAGACAAGAAGGAACATGAACAAAAAGACATTGATTGCGTTGAAGTATGCTTGATCCACTCTGTTAAGAGGAACCAAGCTCAAGCCACTCCGTCAAGATGAACCAAGCTTGAACCACTCCGTTAAGATGAATGAAGCTCGAACCACTACATTATGATGAACCGAGCTTGAACCACTCTGTTAAGATGAACCAAGCTCGAACCACTATGTTAAGATGAACCGAGCTTGAACCATTTCTTCAAGATGAACCAAGTTTGATCAACTATGTAAGACGTGAAGGAACACAAAGAAACACACTTTGATTGCGTTGTAGCATGCTTGACCCACTTTGTTAAGATGAACCAGGCTTGAACCACTCGAGTAAGATGAACCACGCTCGAACACTCCATTACAATGAACCATGCTCAACCCACTCCGTTGAGATGAACCACGCTCGAACACTTTGTCATGATGAACCACGCTAGAACCACTCCGGGGTCAGAGGCAGAGTCAGGAGTTTGTGGTTTCTTATGATAGCTATAATTTGATGTGTTCTCATAATCATCTAAAATATCATCGTTGAATTGAAAGGGGACTCCTCAAGAGGTTGAATTTCTTCTTCTGCTCATTGCCCAAGGTTTGGTTGAGGTCTTACTAAACGAATAATCAGATAGGTAAGGGCTAGGCTCAGATTCAACTAGTGGGGTGGCCTTAATGCTCGATGATGCTTCCTCCTGGAGGGGATCTCTGCAGTTGGCTAGGAAAGAAGTGTTTCCTATAATATGGTCTAGGATGACTATTCCTTCCTCAGGCGTCTTGTGGATGAATGATCCTCCAACGGTGATGTTGATGAAAAGGGTAGACTCCTTACTCAAATCCAAACAAAAGTTTTGAAGCAACATGTGGTCAGGTAGAGACTAGTCTGAGCTGGAATGGGTTAACATAGCAAACCTGGCCCAGGCTGCATCTATAGATGTCTTCTTGATTTGTCAAAAGTCGAGAATCTCTCTTCATAGGAAGACGATACGTGATACATGAAAGAACGCGAGACAAAACTTAGCTTGAAGTTTATTCCAGTCGCCATTGACACTCCTGATGGTGTCGGTGTACCATTGCTTTGCATTCTTCTTGAGAGAAAATGAAAATAATTTCCACTGCATGGTCTCTTGTGTCATCCCCCTATCGGTGAGGCATAAGGAGAATTGCTCAGACTCTCACAAATGATGAAATGGGGTTTCACTATCTAAACCCGAGAAGGATCGGTCCTGAACCATGGCTTTAAAGCCAGGATAAAGTTCGAAGCCAAATGAAAGAATTGGGTCCGCTGATGGCGGTGGCTCGAAGAACTCGCCCTTTGGAGCAGAAAGATTTTGAATGGTTGGGTGCTCCATCAAAGAAAAGAAGTGGGAACTAAATAAAGAAGACTAAAAAGATACGAGGGCGAACTAGGTTTAAAGACTAAACAACAAATATTCCTCGACAACAGTGCCAAAAATGCTTGTTGGTATTTTGAACGAAAGCAGATTAATCTGCAAGCGCACGGATGCCACTATAGCACTTCACCAATGGAGTATTTTTTGGGTATCAGATTCACATGGAATGTGTGTGCTCAATCTTCTATTCTAATCGTCCAAGCACACCAAGATAACTATGGCATTGGGTAGAGAGGATTTTGACTCACAAAAGTCTGACACAAAGCTGCTTCCATTGGGCATTATGTTTTCCACTGCATCCATAGAGTGATTCCGGCCAAGAGCCTATTACATATCCGAATATGGAGGATTTCAAAGGACAAAGAGGGTTGTGACCACCTACTACCTGCCTCAAGCAATCCGTGGACTACGCAATAAGCAATCCGTGGACACTATGTCTATGCTTTTGATAGAGCAAGATTAAGGTATCTATTTAAATAGAGCAAATCAACTAAGTACTAAAACCTACTTAAAAAGGAAACTAATAAGCAAAGAAGAATCACAAAGACTTAATAAATAAGGCAAGCATCTATCGGGGTACAAGCATGGAGAAGGAGTTGAACAAGCCTGAACCTCATCTCCTAGACTCCTCCTTACTCTCTCCCTATTTTCTAAGAACTATGCCTATTGAAATGAACTGCTAAACTTTGTATTGAAGTGTGTGCTGAAGTGAAGCCTTGGCCTTCCTTTTATAGCACTCCAAAGGCGGTTCATATGTTGGTAACTCATGCCCCAAGGTGGTGGGAAAATGTCAGAGTATGATGGGCCCCATTGGGCCCACCTCACCTTCGACTGCACATGGGGTGGGCCCCAACGGCCCCTCTCCTTGCTCTGGGTTCTTGATTGGTGGCCCCTCTCATCCAAGGTAGGTGGGCCAGAATTGTGCTTTCTCCTTGATTATGTGGATTTTTCATTAATTTTGTGGAATAATCATCTAAAACAAATATTACCAACACTTGTGGAATTTGTTACTAATAAACTCCTACCACTATGTTGGTTACTCATTTTATTGCTTTCATGCAGATAATTTACGGTCAGATTTAGGTATTTAGTGACTGTTAACACACCTCGGCTCGTCTAGCACACTGGTGGGTGCCCCCCTTGACTCCATGGCTTGTGCCTTCTGTATATCGGGTTGGTGCTACAGGTTGGTCATTTGATCCATGAGAACCCCAGTTGGCGAACTCTGATTGGTGGAAGGTATGTTTCTTCACCACATAGGTGTGTTTCCTCCTTTCTTCCATTGTGTCTCCTACGTGTGAGCATCTCTCCAAGTACAAGTGCAACTTTATTAATTTTAACTAATATGCATAGTGGGAATGTTGAATCCTGCTTTATTCTGAGTAATATTGATAGTTGGAAATGGTAGTTAACGACTGTCAACATCGGCTTAGTTTGGTGCTGATGGGCACTACAAGAATGAAAGAAAAAGAAGAAAGTGGTGAAGGAAGAAAGAAAAGAGGGGTGCAATACCAGAACCCAGAAGATTTGCTCGGGACTTGCAAAATTTTTTGCATGGGAGAGAGAATTCCCCTATATTCAAAGAAAAATATTGATGTCTTAGCCAATAAATTCTTTTTCCAACCATATGCAATCTGATACCGGGGAAAAATTCCCAAGATCAGTTTTTGTCTCGCACATGTCCACTTATCCAAAAGGTGTGAATCTCTTTATGAAGTTATTAGTTCTAAATGGATGCTTAGACAAGTCTCAATAAATCCAATTAGAGTTATCTCTTCACTTTACAATATATTGGCAAATCAATGTCTACTTTCCTTGAAATTCCTCTCCAAGCTACTCGTGTTGCCTTACACATAAATATTGATGAACTACACCTTAGGATGAGTGTTTGAAAGTTGAGTTGTTTACTTAATCAAGTGAGAAGGATAGATCTTTTTTACTCATCACTCTTTTTAGGTTATTTTTCTTTGGTGGAAAGTTATGATCTTTGAGTTGAATATTAGGAATTTCTTTGGGTTGTCATTTTCAAGGTTATTTTCTAGATACTAAATCTGATCTAATTCTATAATGATTAAGTGCTCAACTTGTGTACATTTGAAATGCTCTTATGATAGAAATGGTTATATAGGAGCTGATTTTCATTCTTCACTTTCCTCAGGGACGAGCAAAGATTTATGTGTGTGTGTGTGGGGGGGGGGGTGGTATTGACACTACTTAGTGTACCATTTTATATGTCATAACGCCCTGTTTTGAGCGTAAATAGATCCACTTTAGGCCATTAACCATTGATATTAGAGGAATATTCATACATTTATTTTTTCCGGGACTTTTGTTGCAGAAACAGGTGAAAGAACGACATTTTTGACAATTTTAGTGGACTTCGACCTAGAAGAGGTGAATGTAGTAGAAAAGTCCCGTGTGTCGACTGCCATATGGGTGAATTGGGCTGAACAATCCAGCATGCCTCCCCAGTTCTTCTAGAAGGAAGTTATTTGCATGAATTTTGAAGAGATAAAAGAAACTTCAAGACTAAAAGGGTGTAATTCAAGATTTTATTTTAAGGAATTTGATGAGGAGACCCAGATGGAAGCTACAAAAGACTTGGGAACTGACTTAAAAGAGATATCAGGCTATACACAGAGTGTGCCAATCAACACGATCATAAGGCCGAAGGAGATGCCATCAGAGGGACAACATATCTCATGAGTTTAAAGCCAACAAGGCTTTGTCTTGTTCTTCACATCTCTGGTTGCTAGAATTAGCTTGGCTAGCCTAGCCAAGTCAATGATTGCAAGATCATAGATTTGGACTTTTAAGAACCACCGGTGCTTAGATGATCCATCAAGGTAGGCCTATTACATGGAGATGTATCTTGTACTATGTATATCAGAGTAATGTTAAATATGTTGATGGATGGTTTTGAATGGTTGATTACCTAGATTTTATGGTCTTACCTATGATTGTACCGATGCTTAGTGCATAGGCTAACTACTTAGATGTTATCTTGATCGTGGTGATTAGTGTAGTACTCCAGGTCTTGTATGTGTCATATTTTCATGTGTCTCTGCTTATGCAAAGTAGAAGATATGAGTAGAGTACAGGGTGGTAGACCGATTAAAGCCATTGGTCGTAACAGGGCCAGTCAGAAAAGTATCACTTTTCTAGCGATGTTTGGTTCTTTGTATCCATGTAATTCCGCTCATGAAACTAATAGATATCTGGTTAAACATACCAAAAGGTTTCCTTCATGCTCATCTACGAAATTAAAAAGTCTTCGTGCCGATCGGCACAAGCCCTGCTCGATCATCGACAAAAAGCTCTCGCCCTTTTTAGTAAGTTTAATTAGATCTTTCATTCACAACTTTGTTTGATTCTCACTAGTATTTGTGGATAGCTATAAACCTTGGAATACATTAAAGGAAAACATGTTACAATTGTGTACATTGTGCTCTTGCGATGTATAAGTAGGTGTGTATGAATGACTAACAAGCCTAGATTCAGCTATATATTTTAGTGAACCAAACATTATGTGGGGCCGGGGCGCTGATTCACTACATCTCATTGCATGCAAATTATTACCAATGTTGTTCCAAAGCATGCATGTTAGATATTCAAGAATATCGTCGCCTGTGGCAAATGAAAACTGCAGAAAAATACCGCATTTGCAAAGCATATTGGATAT
Organism: Eleusine coracana subsp. coracana; assembly: GCA_032690845.1. Lineage (NCBI taxonomy): Eukaryota > Viridiplantae > Streptophyta > Magnoliopsida > Poales > Poaceae > Eleusine > Eleusine coracana. Next base: position 46,255,894 of record CM064426.1, on the reverse strand, counting down.
ACTCCTATATACGATTGATATATGAGCGGATAAATATACACTGACGTAAGTACAGTAGTTTCAGATAAAGACAAATTTATTCATCAAGAAATTAAAAGTGTTCTGACCTCTACATATGACGGTTCTTGGCCAATTCATTATTACAAAATTTTCACTATGTAGGAGACTCTGTCTCTTTCATAGGACGCACACAACAGACAAGCCCAAAAATGGGCTGGCATAAAAATTGCGAAAATCAAGCAAATCCATTGGTTTAATAACAATATACCACGTTGTGTATGCGTATATGTGTAGCCAGCGGTAGCACTTACATATGCATGCTTTTCAGCCTAGAGTTGATGGCTGTGCGTACATACACAGTTGTAGGAGGAGGAAAGAAACAAAGAACAAGAACTCAAAACAATCGTCAAAGTAGCTGAAAAGTGAGATGGCCGCGCAACATGCTTAGTTGCCGTCAGGCTTGGAGACGATGAAGCTGATGCATTGCACCTGCCTGACGTTGTCAAAGCCGATGACGCGGATGAAGCAGTTGGGGTAGGCTGCCTTGACTTCCTCAAGCTCCTTGAGCACCTGGGTGGCGTCAGTGCAGCCGAACATGGGCAGCTTCCACATGGTCCAATAGCGGCCGTCGTAGTAGCCGGGGGAGCTGGCGTTCTCACGGTAGACGAAGCCGACCGTGCTGAACTCGAGGCAAGGAACCCACTTGGACCGGATAAGGTACTCGATCTGCTTGAGGAGGTCCTCGGTGCTGAGTGGTGGCAGGTACGACAGGGTCTCGAACTTCTTGTTGCCCTCGATCGGCCACACCTACACACAAGGATCGTACTCAGTCAGCATTATTTATTGGACTCGGAGCTAACTAATGATACTGCAGAGAGTGGATGAATTTTTGTCGTCTGCTTACCTGCATGCACTTGATCCTTCCACCGTTGCTGACCTTGCCGAAGCCGGAGCGGCTGAAGCGGCGGCTTACCGGGAGTCCAGCGGTGGACTTGAGGCCTTGGAAGGGAGCGACGGAGGTGGCTGACGAAGCCATCACGGAGGGAGCCATAGCTTCCTAGTAGATGGCTTGTGTACACTGGAGCGAGGAAGTGCAGAGCAACTGGCTTATGAGTCGTGAGGCCTCTTCGATAGGTGGCAGCGTTCATATAACGAAACCTTGGAGGCGCTGGAAGGCTAGGCTACGTTCGTGCCGGGATGTGCAAGGAGCGGCTGCTGTTTGCCGATGTGGTTGTGACGGAAAGGCCATGCACTGGCATGGGGCGAGGAAGCGGAACGGCATCTGCAGCAGATCACACGGAGATTAGTGGCCTCACGGGGAGATGTCCCAGTGGAGATTATCCCGGTGGATTTTGTTTACTGTCTCCTTCCTTTCGTCCAGTGGCGAACCTAGGATTCGATCGAGACCGAGAACGAAAACTAAAGAGCATGAAACTACCGTACAGGTAACACCCTAATAATTGCAAATGCACACAAAATAGACGATGATTTTCGGACTTCATGCTAAAGGCTGCAACGAGCATATCGAAATGATAAAGTGTGATAAAATAGAAAGCACACGTAATTAGTTAGGATTTTGTTCAATGAAGGCTTCCATGTCGTATCCCCTTCTTGGAACCAACCCCTCCACTTGGCTCCCCCCTCCCTGTGATCTAGCGTAGAAGATGACGACGTGGAGAGACAAACCGGGAGTCACGGCGATGAGGTCCAGCATGCTGAAGCTGGTGGGTTCTCACTATTCTTGCACTACTATAGAAAAGGTCATCAGCAGCGATTCAAAACCTCTCATCAGCAGTGGTTTCGAAAGCATTGCACATAAGGCGTTGCTGATAGTCGGATTATTGCTGATGAGTGAACCGCTGCTGATAGGTGGAGTATCAGCAACGGTTCAATGTTCTGAACCGCTGCTGATAGTATCTTCAGATTTCAAAAAAAAAAGCAAAAGCATTTTATTTTGTTCCATTATTGCTTCTGAACCTCAAGGAGTGAAGGACCGAGAAGGCGACCAAAGGGGAGGGGTGAATGGGAGTCAATCAAAATTCTCCAAGAGAACTTGGCTATATCCCAAAAACAACCCAAGCCAACCTCCAAACCAATCACTAAAACTACACATACCAACTCGTGGTGTACTAGCCCTAAGAGTGATCAACAACAGCTATGAAATATAGCGGAAACAAAAAAAAAATAGCAGAGACTCAAGATAGTCGAAAACCTCACAAATCTGCACCTTACTGGACCACCACCGGCAGTGCCAATCAGAGCCATCGGCAGTGCCGGTTGGCCCCATCGGCAGTGCTGCTACGGGGTTCTGCAACCCACTGGCAGTGCCGGTCCTGGTCGTCGGCAGTGCCGATTGACCCCGATGAAACAGCAGAAACATTCGGGATTTTGGCAAATCTTCTCCAAAACTTAATCAAACGAACTCCAAATGATGCGATTTTTGGACCAGTGAATCCTTAGCACATCACGACCCTAATCCTAGAAGATCAACTCAATTGGCTCAAGAAATCATCACGAATTTTTTAGATCTTGTGCCAAGAACACCAAAAAGGGAAAACTTGAGAAATCCTTCAAATCGAAGGTGCTAGAGTTGTGGATTCAGTCAAGGACCTATGAAGCATTGTTCTAGCTCATCATAGAAACAAGTTCCTCAAGAAATCCGCCCCAAAAACTCATCCAAAAAGGAGATAAAAAATTCCCATGAAAATAGCTCCGAAAATAGGGAAAAAGAGAAAATCGGGATTTAGTGAGAGAGGAAGATCTTGAGCACGAAGATAAATCTCATGTCATGGAAACATGCTTACAAGATCCATAGATACAAGGCTTAGAAGCCACTTGAATTAAGTCCTAACACAAGGCTAATGGGGAGAGAGACTGCTCTTCCACTAGCCTTACCTCTGCTTATATAGGCCTAGGGTCTATTATCCACATGACCACTCTACCCTTGACCTACATAACACACTCACCTACCACCAGGGGCATAATCATCTATCTTTCGCCTTATCGCCCGAATGCTATCGGATGCTTCATGTCTTTGCTTAGCCATGAAGCAAGCTCCGTGATGGTGCCACGTGCACCACCAACCACCGTCACCGGTTTTGAGGCCCAAACCGGAAAACCGCGTCGCATGTTTCTCAAAGCAAGACTTCTCGATGTCGATGCGTGTCACCTTGTCCCACGATCCTGACCACCGGCCAGTCTCTCCTAGTCCGTGTCCATCGGGCCCCCCTTGTCACTTGCACCGGTATCCCGTTCACCTTGACTTGGTCAACATGCCATCTTTATCACACCACGGTTTTGAGGCTCAACCACGAAACCATCTGTGCTTCTTGCCTCTCCATGTGTATGGTGTGGATCACCCTTGACTCCACCCAGCATTCTTATCGTCCGGCCCTAAGTCCCCTACTTGTGCCTGATCCTCTCGCCGTTGACCGCCAAGTTGACTCTAGTGACCTGCACATCATGAGACAAGCAAACACATTTCCTAACTCCTACAACTTCACCAATACTTCCACCAACTTTGGTTAGTCAAGATCATGACATGCACAAACTCATGCAATCCCAAGATTTCCGCATTTCAATTCAAACACAAGGTCCGCTCAAGCCAATTACTCATCACATATATTGCAAACCATGGCACATATCCACATGGTTTCTCAATCTCTCCCCTTGATGAATACATTGATAACCTCAAATGCACAAGATTAGAGAGTGAAATGCAAAACCGAATAAACTCATCCAAATGGCCAAACCCAAAGAAAAGTTGAAAACAAGCCATCTAGCAAAGTAGGGATCACAAAACCAAGATTTGGCAAAGAATGTGACTTGAGACGCAAAGAATGTGAAAAGTGCAAGAAAATGCTCAAGATCATGATATGCTCCCCCTCAACTTGTGGTAGGTTTCATGTAGTGTAAAATGGATCATTTTAAGTTTCTTAGCATAATTTGTGCATGACCCAATAATTTCTCCCCCTTTGGCAATCAACTCATCAAAGAACAAGCAAACATGCAAAACATAAAAATGCAAACCTAAGGAGCTTCAACAATTATGTAAATAAGCATTTAACTGTGCTAATCATAAGTATAGAGATATGAAGTGTAAAAGCAATGGCGCACAACCATACAAAGATCAAAAATAGATAGCACGGCATAAGCACAAAGAGCTATACAAGCTAAGCAGAAAGATTGACTAGCTTAGATAGAATGAAATTTGTTTATCATAAGCAAAGCTGCCACCACATGTGTAAGTACTCCCATCCAAGGCAAAACAGGCATAAAGTGAATCAAAAGATACTAGCTAGTCTCAATCTCAACTAGGGCAACAAGCATTCGCAAAAAATAAGCTCTACAAACACTATGATTATTGTTTATCCTCATGTAACCTCTTATCCATGCGGAGGGTCACACGACTGGGTACGGCAAACACTCCGAGGCTTCAAGTCACAGTGTTTGGATTAGCATTTTAGAATTATTCTTGATCAAAGCACTTAGTAGATTATTCAAGTTTATGCACAAGACAAAAGAGCATGCCTTTGCGGCAAAAGGAACACATGTTCCCACAAATGTCCCATCATGAGCTAAACATCTGCAAAGCCTTCCATTTCGCAAACACATGGTGCCAAAGCCATGACATCCTCTAGACTAGCCTCAATGCAAGTTTCAACAAGGATAAAAGCAATTATACACATGTTGAGCAAGTTTTAGTAAGATTAGTTCATAAGGTTGACAAGAAGCTATGTTTACTTTTAAGATTAGCAAGTTGCTCACATGAGTCTATAACAGGCCATCTAGAAACTCTAAGCATGAGAGATTACCATCACATCCACATAACTTAGCTCAAGCTTAATCATAGCAAAGAGATAGCAAGAAAGCATAAGAATCAAAACTCATCTACCAATGCATATATTACATATGAAATGCAATGTATAAAAGGTAAGATACATATATACAAGTGAACACCATATCCCCCTTAAATGATGCCATAAGGATGACACACACCAAGTTCCCCCTAAAGAAAAGCATGTCTAGTAGCATCTAGGGGCTTGGTGAGGATATCAGCTAATTGGTTTCTGGTATCGATGCATTTGAGCACAACATCCCCCTCGTAGGAAGTGGAATCGCACATTGATGTGTTTAACCTTACCATGTTGGATTGGGTTTTTGGCTAAGCATATGGCACTGGAGTTATCACACATAAGTGGAACACTCTTAAAAGTAAACCCATAATCGCTCATGGTAGATACAACCCATAGGATTTGTGAGCAGTAGCTAGCGGCAGCTACATACTCAGCCTCTGTGGTGGATTGGGCTACACTCGACTGCTTACGAGAAGACCAACAGATCAAAGAAGTACCTAAGAAATGGCAAGTCCCAGAAGTGCTCTTCCTATCAATTCTACACCCAGGAAAGTCCGCATCCGAATACCCAATGAGATCAAGAGATGAAGATGCAGAGTACCAAAGACCAAACTCAAGGTTGTATTTGAGATACCTGAAGATGCACTTGACAGCCTTGCGATGAGTCACCCTTGGGGAAGCTTGAAAGCGAGCACAAAGACACACGGCAAAGTGTATGTTGGGTCTTGTCACTGTCAGGTACAAGAGGGAGCCAATCATGCTCCTGTACTCCCTTTGGTCCACCGCTTCACAGTCTTTGTCAGGTTCAAGTGCCATTGTAGTGGACATTGGTGTAGACAACAGCTTCACATTGACCATATCGAACCTCTTCCAGAGATCCTTCGTGTACCTGGCTTGATGTTTGAAAGTGCCTTGCTTGCACTGCTTGATTTGAAGCCCAAGAAAGAAGGTGATGAGGACATCACTCCTAAGAATACATGCAACACTCCTCCAATTCTGGACTTGCAAGGTCCAATGACTAGAGCTCGTGCACAACAACTAAATTTAGAGGTGAGCTCGTTCCTACATTCTTCATTATATGTCACTTTTGAGGATGGTTTGCTACCTAATGAGTATATTGTAATTAGAAACCATGGAGAGGACTAGGATATGATGGGAGAAGGACTTGGAGACGTGGAGGACAACCAAGGACGTGGAAGCCAAGGTGGAGGCCCAACATAAACTGACTTCGAGTCTGTTTTGGGGCTCAAGAACAGTCTGCACTAAAATAGATACCCAGGACACATACGAACTCGGATTTGGACGTTCTACATATGCACCAAAACATAAGAAGAAGACATTTCCAATGCCCCTGGTCTCATGTCAAAATTCATCCTGAGTCATTGGGAATCATAGAAACAAGAGAGGGTCCAGCATCTGTTTCGGTGCTGCGTCGCCTGTTTTTGGCCTTTGGGCTTTGTATCTAGTTGAGCCCAATTAGGGGTGCATCTAGAGGTCTTGCACGACCCTAGGGTCTTCATATACAGCTACTGCCGCACCATTAGGGTTCGGGTTTTTCTTAGATTATTCTATTCATAACAGTTTCACCGTCATCATGGTTTGTGAGACCCCAACTTCATGAGATTCATAATACATCTGCAATTATGTTGCATTCTTCTTTGTTCTTACTTGTGTTCTTGATTCGCAGGTAGGGATTAGACTTCTCGGCGAGGTCAATCATTTTAGGATGGTTGAAAACCAGAGGAGACGTTGTGCTGCGATTGCGGGGTTTAGAACATGCTGTTCTGAAGCTGGATCGATTTGTGTGTCGCCTCCGACCAAAACAACGTATCTAGACCATTTCGGAAGATCGGGAACCCTTATCCACATCAAGTGGTAATCAGAGCTTCAGGTGCACCATCAGGTTTGCACTACCCTTAGTTAATTTTGTTTTGTGTTCATCCTATCGTCCACAGAAAAGCCCAAAAAAAAAAATTCCCCCTCGCCCATAACCACGTGTTTAGCCTTTGCATATTTCAATTTCAGAATCCATAGTGTTGAGTTGGTGCCCTAATTCTTGTTTAGTCGCTGGTTTAGTTTGTGTTTTTGTCGTCAGTAGTGTTTTCCCTTGCAACCCTAGCCGCCACTCCCTTCACCATCCTCTGTTTTGTCGGCTTTTTGTGCTAGGGTTGATTGATCGACACACCTAGCCTAATCCCACCCTAATCCCACCGTCAACACTTCGGACCAATCCCCACATATTTCACATTCCGCTGCTCAAAAAAAATCCTACCCGATTCCAAACCCGACCCCTAACCGACTCGGGTTTTGCCTCGGGTTTCTTGAAAATCGATTCCGACCCCTTTCGGTAAAACGGGTATAACTTTTTGGTCAGTTGTCTGTTTTGGCTGAAATTTTTACAGGAGATTCTAGACTCACGGTTGAGCATACCCACACTCGGCTACGCCATATGTGCCCTCGTCAAAAAATTCAAAAAAAATCAGGAAGATAAAGGAAAAATTGATTCAAGTTGAAACCCGACGCTTTCTAAAACTTCAAGATGCCACATCCTACCTCTATTTGAGACATTTTCTGTGAATTCTCCACCATTGTTGGTGAGTTGGAGAAAAATATCAAAAAAATAAAATCAACATATCCAGAACCTTTCGGAAGATCGGAAACCCTTGTCCACATCAAGTGCTACATCTAGCCCCCTGAAATTTCTAGATTTGGCTGTTTTGCACTTAGACCCCTGTTATCGCCTATGTGCCTTTATCTCCTTATTTCTATTTTTGCTATCACTACTGTTCTAGGACATACTTAGACCATCAACTAGGGACAAGTTACTTGGGCACTTATTCAGCTTTACTATCTGTTTTTGATTTGTGTGCCACTCACATATATATATATTTGGCCTTTCTAGCTCTACATATTTCTTCTGCACAACACATAGGTTCTTTTGTGACCATTGCAATCATGGAACACACCTCCCTGGTATCCTTGCTTTGCTTTTCAGAACTTTGCAAGAGCTTTGTAAGGAGTTTCCTTTTGCTATGTTGAGAGGCACCACTGCTTAGCTATTTTGTAGGGATAACCTTCACTGTATGTTTCCTATTTTGGTGTTTGTGATGTCAGGAAGTGACGACGGAGAGATGGCTTCACCATGACAATTTGCTAAGTGGATGAGCCAAGAGCAGCTCCAAAAGGCTTTGCAGGCTGCTAAGAGTGATTTGGCAGAGACGATCACCAGAGCCATTACTGATGCGGTCGGCAAGCTTCATATTGGAGAAAGCATCGAGCGGTTGGAGAAGCAGGTCTCTAAGTTAACCGATCAGGTTGTCATGTTGGAGACCGCTCCCAAAACCAATGATACGAACACCAATAACAACAACAACGACGTTGAAGACGTCCATGATGAAGACACGGTGTATAAGGCTGATGGCACTGTGGATAGGTCAGCTACAAGGACCGCAAGATTACGACGTCGTTTGCAACATAATACTCAAGGTATGGGTGGTTTCCATAACTACAATCATCGTCCACACGATAACTATGCTCCAGATGACCCGTATGCTAAAATTAAATTTTGAATTCCTTCATTTTCGAGTCAGTATGATGCTGATGTTTATCTTGATTGGGAGATGACTATAGAACAAAAATTTAATGCCCACCTTGTTCCTAAACAACATAGAGTTAGACAAGCCACTAGTGAGTTTAAGGACTTCGCTATTGTTTGGTGGAGTGGTCTAGCTGCTGAAACTGATTTGCCTACTACTTGAGAAGAACTTAAGGTAGCAATGCGTGATCATTTTGTTCCTCCTTCTTTTTATAGAGAGATTAGTAATAAACTACAGAGTTTAGAACAAGGAGATAAAACTATTCAGGAGTACTTTATTGAGCTTCAGAAGGGTTTGATTCGTTGTGCTGTAGTTGAAAAAGTAGAGGATCAGATTTGCCGCTTTTATTCTGGTTTGAGAAAAGAAATTCAGGACATCCTTGATTTTAAAGAATATTATACCCTCAACCAGTGTTTCCAGTATGCTATGCTTGCAGAGAAAGAAACGCAGGAACTTTTCTAGGCTTTTGAGGAGTACAGCAAGTCCAAGAACTTCTACTCTCCGTGGCCGACGGGGAATTCGGGGCTGCCCAAGCCATCTTTTAAGCCGCCCCCACTAGCAGCTGCCAAGGGAACCAGTGTTGTTTCTGTAGCACCAAGATCAAGCCCTGCACCTTCTTCCCTGCTCAGGTAAAAATTCTGTGCAGGTACTAGCTAGTAGTGCCTCCTCTGTTGCTTTGACGGGGCACACTACAGGGATTCAGTGCCACCGCTGCCATGGACTTGGTCATGTGCAGAAAGGTTGTCCAAGTAGGCGGGCATATGTGGCGACAGACGATGGCGGTTACATGAGCACCTCCGATGTGGAGGATGAGGAGGAGGACGTTGCTGCCACCAGCGGTGACCTCGTCCTTGGAGGTGGAGACACCACGGGATACATGAACATTATTGTTCAGCGGGTCCTTAGCACAGAAGTTCATCAGCCCGAGACGATGCAGCGCCACAACTTGTTCCAGATTTTCTTCGTCATCAAGAACCGCCGAGCACGTGTCATCATTGATGGAGGGAGCTGCAATAACTTGGTGAGTTTTGATGTGGTCAACAAGTTTGCTTTGACCACACGCCCACATCCCCATCCGTACTACATTCAGTGGTTAAACGACTCTAGAAAAGCTAAGGTAATATAAACTTACAGAGTTCCTTTTTCCATTGGTTCTTATGTGGATTCTGTTGATTGTGATGTCGTACCCATGCAAGCATGTTCACTTTTATTGGGTAGACTTTGGGAAGTTGATAATGATGTTGTACACCATGGTAGAAGTAACAAGTACACTTTTATGCATAAAAAAACTAAAATTACTTTATTACCAATGACCTCTGCTGAAATTGTATAAGCTGATTTAGAAAGAGATGCTAGTTTGAAACATAAAGGTCCTGAAATTTAACAACCTGTTAATTCTGATTCTACACCTAGTAATGTTAATGATTCTTCAAGTTCTAAGGGTGTTGGAATTAAATTACAAGGTCATTCATGTCTTGCAACAAAAAATCTGAGCTTGCTGAAATTTCTGATAATGATGATATTTGCTATGCTTTGATATACAAACAAGCCTTGTTTTCGCTTGATGATATTGCTTCTAGTGCTTTGCCTCCTGCTCTCACTAACCTTTTGCAGGAGTATGAGGATGTTTTTCCAGCTGAGATACCCCCCGGGATTGCCACCTTTGAGAGGGATTGAGCATCAAATTGATTTGATTCCGGGTGCAACATTGCCAAACCGTGCTACTTATAGGACCAACCCTGAGGAGACTAAGGAGATACAACGACAAGTTCAAGACCTTTTGGATCATGGGTATGTTCGTCAATCACTTAGTCCTTGTGTTGTTCCTGTACTTTTGGTTACTAAGAAAGATGGTACTTGGCGTATGTGTGTAGATTGTAGAGCCATTAATAATATTACTATTCGGTATCATCATCCTATTCCTAGGCTAGACGACATGCTTAATGAGTTATGTGGTGCTATAATTTCACTAAAATTGATTTGCATAGTGGCTACCATCAAATTAGAATGAAACTTGGAGATGAATGGAAAACAACTTTCAAAACCAAATTCGGATTATATGAGTGGTTAGTAATGCCTTTCGGTTTAACTAATGCACCTAGTACTTTCATGCGCTTGATGAATGAGGTTTTAAGAGCTTTCATTGGTAAATTTGTGGTAGTTTACTTTGATGATATCTTGATTTATAGCAAATCCATGGATCAACATATGAATCATTTGCGTGCTGTTTTTTATGCTTTACGAGATGCACGTTTATTTCGTAACATTGAGAAGTGCACCTTTTGCACGGATTGAGTCTCTTTTCTTGGCTATGTTGTGACTCCACAGGGAATTGAGGTGGATGAGGCAAAGATTGAAGCCATAAAGAGCTGGCCTCTACCAAAAACTATCACACAGGTGAGGAGTTTTCTTGGTCTTGCAGGTTTCTACCGCCACTTTGTCAAAGATTTCAGCACCATTGCTACACCTTTGCATGAGTTGACAAAGAACGGCGTTGATTTCTATTGGGGTAAGTTACATCATGAGTCTTTTGATGCTTTGAAGGATAAACTTACACATGCACCATTGCTACAATTACCTAATTTTGTTAAGATTTTCTGCTTGAATGTGATGCTAGTGGTATAGACATTGGTGGTGTTTTGATGCAAGATAGTAAACCTGTTGCAGACTTTAGTGAGAAAATTATTAGGACTGCTTTGAATTACTCCACGTATGATAAGGAATTGTATGCACTTGTACATTCTTTAGAGACGTGGCATCATTATTTATTGCCCAAAGAATTTGTTGTTCATTCTGATCATGAATCACTTAAGTATATTCGTTCTCAATGTAATTTGAACCGTAGACATGCTAAATGGACTGAGTTTATTAAGTCTTTTCCTTATATTATTAAACATAAGAAAGGAAAGGATAATGTGATCGCTGATGCTTTATCTAGGCGCTATACTTTATTGTCTCAACTTGATTGTAAAATTTTTAGACTTGAGGCAATTAAAGAACAGTATGCTGCTGATGTTGATTTTAAGGATGTATTGCTGCATTGTGAAGAAGGTCGTGCATGAAACAAATTTGTGTTGACTAATGGATTCTTGTTTAGAGCTAACCGCCTATGCATTCCAGTTGGTTCCGTTCATCTTTTGTTGTTACAGGAGGCGCATGGAGGTGGATTGATGGGTCATTTTGGTACCAAGAAGACGGAGGATATTTTGGCCACACACTTCTTTTGGCCAAGGATGAGGAAAGATGTTGAGCGCTTTGTTGCTCACTGTACTACATGTCAAAAAGCTAAGTCTCGCTTGAATCCACATGGTTTATACATGCCACTTCATGTTCCTTCTATTCCTTGGGCGGATATTTCTATGGACTTTGTTTTAGGACTGCCTAGGACTAAGAGGGGGAGTGATAGTATTTTTGTTGTTGTGGATAGATTTTCTAATCTGGCACACTTTATACCATGTCATAAGATTGATGGTGCTAGTTATATTGCTGATCTCTTTTTCAAAGAAATTGTAGGTTCGCATGGTATGCCTTCTACTATTGTTTCAGATCGTGATGTAAAATTCTTGAGTCACTTTTGGCGCACGCTTTGGAATAAGTTGGGTACAAAGTTGTCGTTTTCTACAACTTGTCGCCCACAAACTGATGGACAAACTGAGGTGGTGAACCGCACTTTGGGTACTATGTTCAGAGCTATTTTGAAGAAAAATTTGAAGCAATGGGAAGAATGTTTGCGTCATGTTGAGTTTGCATATAATCGGGCAACACATTCTACTACCAAGGTAAGTCCCTTCAAGGTAGTGTATGGTTTTGATCCACGTACTCTACTTGATATACTTCCTCTACCTATTCATAAGAGAGTTCATGTTGATGCTAAGGAGCGTGCTGAATTTATTTTGAAAATGCATGAGACCACTAGACTTAGCATTAAAAAGATGAATGACAAGTATAAAATTGCTGGTAGTAAAGGTAGAAAAGAAGTAAAACTTGATGTAGCAGATTTAGTATGGTTACACTTGAGAAATGATAGATTTCCAGATTTGAGAAAGTCTAAATTAATGCCTAGAGCTGATGGCCCTTTCAAAATAATTGAGAAGATTAATGATAATGCATACAAACTTGAGTTGCCTCCCGAGTTCGGGGTTAGTCCTACTTTTAAAATTTCAGATTTGAAACCATACTAGGGAGAAGAGGATGAGCTTGAGTCGAGGATGACTCCACTTCAAGAGGGGGAGGATGATGAGGACATCACTCCTAAGGATACATGCAACACTCCTCCAATTCTGGACTTGCAAGGTCTAATGACTAGAGCTCGTGCACGATGACTAAATTTAGATATGAGCTCGTTCCTACATTCCTTGCACAAGAGTTTTATTCATCAAAGGTTACATCGTAGGATTCTACGATGGTGTTAGTTTCTAGATTCAATACCCTGTAGGAATGACCATGAAGAGAGTAACCAAGAAAGATGCCATCAGAAGACCTCGACTCAAACTTATCAAGATTGCCACGTTTGAGAATAAAGCACTAGCAACCAAAGGCACGCAAATGAGAAACCGAGGGCTTCCTCCCAAAACGTTGCTCATAGGAAGTCACATTAAGTATTGAGCGCAAGAAAACCCGATTGGAAACATAGCAAGCAGTGCTAATGGCCTCAGCCCAGAACCACCTCGGATTCCTATGCTCATCGAGCATCGTCCGGGGCATCTCCACCAAGGTTCTGTTCTTTCTTTCAACCACACCATTCTTCTAGGGAACATGAGGTGCTGAAAACTGATGCTCAATACCATCCTCAAGAAAGAAAGCATCAAAGGAGGAGTTCTTGAACTCGGTGCCATATCACTGCGGATTGCTCGTAATGCACCAACGAGTTCCTTGTACAACCTCAAAGTTAAGCTTTGAAAGTGATGAAACACTTCATCCTTGCTCTCAAGAAAGTACACACAAGAGTAGCGAGAGTAGTCGTCAACAATCACAAGAACATACCACTTCCCACCCGCCGAACGAACCCAAGAAGGACCAACAATGTTCATATGAAGCAACTCTCCAGGGCGTTCAGTCATCACCAAATTGATAGGTGGATGAGAGGCGGCAATCATTTTCCCATGACGACAAGGAGCACAAACGAAATCCTTATCAAATTTGAGCTTAGGCAATCCTCGGATCAAGCCTAGGCCACTCAAGCGACATAACAAGTCAAAGCTCATGTGACCCAATTTCCTATGCCATTTCTAGAGCTCGGAAGAAGATTGGGCAAACAAACACTTGTGAGAACCAGGAGAACTAGCAAAATCTGCCTGGAAAACATTCCCAATGCTAGAAATCCCACAAACCAAAGAGTCATTCGAATCAAGAACATAAGAAGGATTTTTCTTAAAGCGCACTTCCAAACCAACATCAAGCAGCTGAGAAACAGAGAGGAGATTGTACTTGAGATGCTCAACCAAACCAACATACTTGAGAGTGAATTTTTCATTTACCTTTACCGCGCCTCTTGCCTTCACTCTCCCTCTCTTGCCATCTCCAAAGATGACATACTCCCGCCGCTTCAAGGGAGTGAGGCTGGAGAACCCCTTTGCATCTCCGGTCATGTGGCGCGAACACCCGGAGTCCATCAACCATTTGTTCTCCAAGCCTCCACCTGCTACCTACAAAGAATGATAAGGAAAAGTCGATGGCTCAGTGCTAGGGTTAGTCAAATGGCATTTGGGAATCCAGCGCTTAACCATACAACCAGTAGTTGTCATCACAGTTCTTTGCACTATCATTCGAACGTATGAGATGAGAGCCATAATGGGGAAAGCGTGGTCTATCAAAGCATCTTGACTCAAACCTTGGATTGTGAGAATAGAAACCATCTGTGTGAAAACCAAACCCATGCGAGTGACGCTCACCATGATGGGGAAAACGTGGGGCGCCAAAGCGCTGCTGCGCAAAGCCTCTATTTCGTGAATCAAAGCCATATGAGGGATGACCCTGTCCATGATAGGCACGAGAAAAAGAGCGAGGCTGAAAACCATCAAAATCATCATGATGCAGATTCCTAGTTAACTCAGCTTGCATCCTCTCAATCCTCTTACGCCTATAACAGTACTCATCCAAGTGACCCTTATGCCCATAGAACATGCAAATGTAGACACTCTCATGTTTAGGCTTTGTTTGCACAGGAGGTTTGGGTATTAGCTTCTCTGTTTGGTTTGGGTTGAAGGAAGGTTTGAGGTTTGGTGGATAGTATGTGTCAGTGGGTTTGCTGGATTGTTCCTCATCCTTGTAGCTAGAGCTAGGCACAAACTTACCCACATTTTCACTCTCTTTGTCAACCCTCTCAAATCCCAAACCCAAGTTGTAGGTTGACCTACTAGCACTCTCTTTGACTCTTGCTAGGTCACTCTCAATTTTCTCCTCACTCACTAAGGTTCTTTGGAGCCTAGAAACAAGATAGTCATTTTCTTGGACTAGGACATTGTTTTCCTCCCTAGTGATTACATGCTTGTCCTTAAGAGAGACACACACCTCACAGGATGGTGGAAGGACCTTAGAGCGTGTCTCAATAACTAGCTTGGACTCAAGCTCTTTGACTTTGAGGGTTTGAGCTTCCAACTCACTTGTGAGCTTGGGGCACTTCTGACATGCACCTAAAAGAGTTGGCCTTGCTTTGAATTCATCAAGCTCCTTGAGGGCACTCTCAAGCTGACTGGCAACTTGAGCATGGACACTCTCCCTCCAACTCAGATCATCATCATAACTTGACATGATTCACACTCTACAACAGTGACATCACAAGCAAGGTTAGACCTAAGCGAAGCAATTTCAAAATCAGCACTCTCCAACTTAGACTTAAGCTCTCTACTCTCATGAACAGCACTGCGAAGCTGATCATCTTGCAAGAGCAGAACATCGCGCAAATGATCAAGTTCAGACGAGAGCTCATCAAGAGTGGGAGGTACTTCGCTTGTGTCGGAGTAGGACCAAGAGTCGGTGTTGTGATCGTTCTATGCCATGAAGCAAAGCCCGGTGAAGTTATCCTTCCTCTTGACTCGTGGCTTTTCAACCTTCTCCTCCAAGCTTGTAAGACCTTCGCTTGATGAGAGGTCGACATCGCCAAGGCGGCAACGCAGGCGCGTGTAATGGCCTTGGCGAAATTCTTGGAGTTCTTGCCCTTCTTGTAGAAGCGGTTCTTCTTCTGCTTCAAGTCTTCAGTGTTGTCCTCGTGGTACCCGGCCTTCTTCTTCTTCTTGGGACAGTCAGCAATGAAGTGTCCTAGGTCACCACACTCGAAGCAGGTTCTTGAACCACCTCCTCTTCTCCTTCCGGTTGTTGTAGAACTTCTTGAACTTCCTTGTGAGCAAGGACAACTCCTTGTCAGGGATACACTCCATCTGTTCATCGGAAGCTGCAACAAGAGAAGATAGAGAAAACTCCAAAGAAGACTTGTTAAGTGAGTTGTTAGTTCCATAAGAAGCACTGTGATCACTCTTCTGAGAGCTAGAAAGCAAAGCCATACTAGAAGCAGGATTAACATGATTAGGATGAGATTTCCTAGACAGTTCATGAGATTTCAGGTTGCTATATAGTTGCTCACAGTTCAAGGTATTGAAGTCAGTAGTTTCTTCTAGAGCAGCAATTTTAACCCCCCAAAACATTTTCATCAGGTGAGTATAGCAGTTGCTTAGCTCTATCATTATAATTGTACACAAGGTTACCAAAATCTTGCAAGTTGCACACAATTGCCTCAGACGTACGAAAGGTGTCATCTAGTGACTCACCAGGTTTTTCTACAAAGGTTTGGTACTGTCTATTATAAGAATCCTTACGCATAGACTTGACTTGATTGGTACCCTAAGGTACGTGCAAAGCTTAACCCAAATAGCATGAGCAGTGTCAAGGTGTGCAACTCGATCATGTTCACTTCTACCAAGTGTAGTGAGTAGAATGTTGACAGCTTTGGAGTTGTGTTCATACCTATTCAACTCACCTATTGGAGCGGTGTTGAGGTCGGTAGGTATGTTGTATTCTTGCTCGATGATATCCCAGATAGCACATCCTTGACTCAGGACATCCACAGCTTAATAGCACGCTTCTCTATGTTGCCTTTAGATCACAAAGCCGGTGAAGGTCAGCTAGTGATCAAACCGGCTCTAATACCAATTGAAGGACCGAGAAGGCGACCAGAGGGGGGGGGGTGAATGGGAGTCAGTCAAAATTCTAAAAGAGAACTTGGCCTATATTCCAAAAGCAACTCGAGCCAACCTCCAAACCGATCACCATGACTACACACACCAACTCGTGGTGTACTATCCCTAGTAGGATCAACAACAACTATGAAATACAGTGGAAACAAAGAAAAACAGCAGAGACTTGAGATAGTCAAAAACCTCATAAAACTGCACCTTACTGGACCACCACTGGCAGTGCCGATCAGGGCCATCGGCAATGCTAGTGCGGGGTTCTGCAACCCACCGGCAGTGCCGGTCCTGGTCGTCGGCAGTGCCAATCGACCCCGATGAAACAGCAGAAACTTTTGGGATTTTGGCAAATCTTCTCCAAAACCTAATCAAACAAACTCCAAATGATGCAATTTTTGGATCAGTGAATCCTTAGCACATCACGACCCTAATCCAAGAAGATCAACTCAATTGGCTCAAGAAATCATCACGAATTTCAGATCTTGTGCCAGGAACACCAAAAAGGGAAAACTTGAGAAATCCTTCAAATCGAAGGTGCTAGAGCTATGGATTCAGTCAAAGACCTATGAAGGATTGTTCTAGCTCATCATAGAAACAAGTTCCTCAAGAAATCCGCCCCAAAAACTCATCCAAAAAGGAGATTGAAAATTCCCACGAAAATAGCTCCGAAAATAGGGAAAAAGAGAAATTCGGGATTTAGGGAGAGAGGAAGATCTTGAGCATGAAAATAAATCTCATGTCATGGAAACATGCTTACAAGATCCATAGATACAAGTCTTAGAAGCCACTTGTTGAAGTCCTAACACAAGGCTAATGGGGAGAGAGACTGCTCTTCCACTAGCCTTACCTCTCCTTATATTGTCCACATGACCACTCTACCCTTGGCCTACATATCACACCCACCTACCACCGGAGGCATAATCATCCATCTTTCGCCTCATCACCCGAATGCCATCAGACGCTTCACGTCTTTGCTTCACCTCGAAGCAAGCTCCGTGATGGTGCCACGTGCACTACCAACCACCGCCACCGGTTTTGAGGCCCAAACCGGGAAACTGCCTTGCATGCTTCTCAAAGCACAACTTCTCATTGTTGATGCGTGTCACCTTATCCCATGATCTTGACCACCGGCAAGTCTCTCCCAGTCCCTGTCCATCAGGCCCCCTTGTCACTTGTACCGGCATCCCGTTCGCCTTGACTTAGTCAACACGCCGTCTTCATCACACCACGGTTTTGAGGCTCAACCGTGAAACCATCCGTGCTTCTCGCCTCTCCATGTGTACGGTGTGGATCACCCTTGACTCCAATCGGCATCCTGATCGTCCGGCCCCAAGCCCCTACTTGTGCCCGATCCTCTCGCCGTTGACCGCCAAGTTGACTCTAGTGACCTACACATCATAAGACAAGCAAACACATTTTCCAACTCCAGTAAATTCATCAATACTTCCACCAACTTTGGTTAGTCAAGATCATGACATACACAAACTCATGCAATCCCAAGATTCCCGCATTTCAACTCAAACACAAGGTCCGCTCAAGTCAATTACTCATCACATATATTACAAACCATGGCACATATCCACATGGTTTCTCAAGGAACCAGGAGTAAAATCATTGCAGATAAAGATTTTTGTACTATCTTTAGAACGTTATTCTTTTAAGTAACAACAATTTTATTACTTGAAGAATATCATTCTTGAGATAGTGCAAAAATCTCTATGTCGAATGGTTTTATCCTAGCTGATGTTGAGGTTCAGAGTAAGAACATAAAAAAATATAATACTATTGCTTATATATGACAATATACTATGGAAAGAGAAAAAAAAACAATATATATGATCCTCAACTGTCAAACTAGTATGCTAGAACTCTAGGCAACAATATTTCCAAGGGCATCAAGTAGTTTACTAGTTAACGCTGAAGTATACTACTCACATTACAAGTGTTGTTCACTCCGACCACAACTCACCGTTTTTTTGTAAAAGAGACTTGACTATACTTCTATACAGAACTACAGTTGGCCATGCATTTTGAGGGACCCAATGGCTCAGTTTCAGGGACCATCTTTTTTTGGGCTTTGATAGTTTGAACCGCTCTTTATAAACTATCAGCAGCGATTTCAAATGAACCACTACTGATAGGGCGTTGTTTATGACCCTTTTTGTTGTAGTGTTGGCGCTGGCCAAGGTCACGCGCGTACAATTTTTGCTGTGCTTTAGACCGGTGTGGAGATCACAATGGCCTTTGACCGTTAGGTGTCAGCTCTGTATGCTTATCAACATAAGCTTACAGAGCTTAGAACAAAGCTGAATATCAAATGTGTGACTGAAGCTAAATTCGGTGCAAAGCATGTTGTGCATATTTCGTTGCTGTTAGCTAGATAACACATGAATCTTGAACCTTGTTACTGGCATTGCTGCCTATTTGACTATTTGAGCTAAATTATTTGTGAGACAGTTTTGTTTATGGTGTAACTTGGCTGGTCAGTTTAAGGGATAGCCAAATTAATGAATTATTGACAATCGAACTAATCTTTGCCAAATTAATGAATTATTGGCAATCAAACTAATCTGTGCCAAATTAATGAATTATTGGCAATCGAATAGTCTGTGCCAAATTAAGTACAGTTTCAGGGTCGAGGACTTGCTACATTGCATGCATTATGTTTGCATGAAGCCATGAAGGACTCCGTTCACGGATCAAAAAGTAGAGAAGGATACCTAAACAAGTTGGGCTTGAAGATGTATAATAGATTCCACATGGAGGAGTTGTTTTGGCCATGTCGCAAATTACTCAGCTAGTTAGGTTCATGTGGTGGAAGCTACGCACCCGGGTTTGAGTCCCCAACTCAGCACCGTTGTTGCAACCATTCCAACCAGATGGTTCAAATGTTTTCTTATCTAATATATATTTTTTATTGAACATTTTAGGCCTCCTTTTGGAACAAAATAAAAATATAGGAATTTCGATCAGAGGACTCAAACCTACAGGAAAATTTCCTATATGGCTATATGGAACAAGGGATTGAGCTCATGTTAAGCCTATGAAATTCCTATGGAATCTCTTCCTCCATAGTAATTTTTGCGGAATCTTTTCTTTGTCTTATATTTTCTCAAATTCATGTGTTTTTTATGCTGTATCAAAACACGCAATTGGAAAGTTTACTGCATTCTCAATTTCTGTAGGATTGCAAATATTATACATCTTCAATCCTATGTATTTTTATTTCTATATTTTGAGAATCATGTGTTCCAAAGGAGGTCTTATTTTCTATTTTCAAACCAAACGAGGGAAGAGCAAATTTAGTCTATACCATCCACGTTAGTTGTCACACACCCGTATCTCGCATTATGATCTATTGCCCTCATTTCTCAACTACCTCAACTATATGATCCATGTTGGAATTTGGTCTATTTTTTATGTGGCCCATTAAGATGAAATTCCAAAGCAATAAGTGGTTGTTGGTATTAGTACCACCTTGCTAGTCTATGATGGTCCACACCAATTTAAATAATAGCACTCTTGCCCATGGCTGAATAAAGAAGCATTGGGAGAGAAAGGGAGCATTCCTATGAGTACACACACGCACGCGCACGCGCTTATTTTTTACGTGTTGTCCCGTGTGACTTGTGACGCGCGACCGTGGCATGGCGTGTCTGTGAGTCTAAGTAATTTTTACCGCTCGTATCCTCCATAATCATGAACCGCTATGTACTAATTAAGAGAATTAAAACATAATTAATTGTCATAATTAAAGTTAATAGGCCAGCCATGCTATTAACTACTAATTAGTGGCCGCAATTAGAGAGGAAACGGCTCCTGGAGGGCAGCCGAGCCTATATAAGGCCCCTGGAGATGTCCAGGTTTCCAGAACTCGAAAAGATCGCTTCCACTTCTTCCTTCCTTTGGAGAGTTGTGCTGTAGTGTTGAGCTGCTTCCATCTCGTCGGCCCTATTCCTTAGCGTGCACCGAGGAAAAGGATGAGCGGAATCTCCGAACCTTTGCCGTCGTGAAGCATGCACGAGGGGTGGCAATAATGTTTCTGGGCAGCGCATTTGCGTGACTGCTCGAGGTTAATCCACGTCGATCTGCGCTGCCTCATCGATGAACTACAACATTTACATCGACGATCTGCTTTGTTTACTATTTGTGCTAGATTAAGCACTGACAAACCTTACGTGAGTAAATATCTCTCAAGCTTTTATTTGTTTTGTTCTACTTGCTGCTAGAGTTATTTTGCATCTCGAGTTTGAATTGTTATGAAATTTTCCTAAAACTAAAATCTGGAATTAGAATAATACACATATTTCTAACAGTCCACAAACCTTATCACTGAGTTTATTCTATTGTTCTAGCAATGGCTGGTGCTTCAGATGCAATGAAACCTGAGAGGTTTGGTTGTGGTGAAAACTTCCGTTGTTGGTAGACTAAAGTTAGATTCTGGCTTATGTCAATGGGACTGTGGTGGGTGATCCATCCAGTGATGCCATTCACGGTTGAGCAGACCACTGCTTTTCCCACAGCGCGCGATTCAACGCTTGGCTGCATCTTGACCCTTTTAGCGGATAATTTATATGATGTGTATATGAATTATACTGATCCCACTGAGTTGTCGGATGCACTTGAGCGCAAATATGTCGTCTTTGAAGTCGGTCGCCTGCTGTGCACATGTGAGCAACTCTTTGACTTCAGCATTGATGCTGCAAAGTCGATAGTGTCTCAAGCTCACAAGTTACAGCTTCTGGCCGGAGAGATTGCAAGTTTGGGATGTCCTCTGTCTGATTGAGTTGTGGCAGCGGGCATTATTGCCAAACTTCCTGCCACATGGAGAGATTTTGCCATGAGCTTAAAACACCAGAGGAAAGATATCTCAACTGAGAATCTGATTATAGCCCTTGTTGTGGAGAAAAGGCAAGAGCCAAAGATGCTCCTAGCACTTCTGTCGCTACAGAGAATGGTGCTAGTACAAATGTTGTAGTTGAAAATAAAACTTACTATAGCAAGAAGAAGGGAAGGATGCAGGCTAGTGGAAAGCCAAAGAAAACAACTAAAACTTACTGCAGAGAATGGTGCTAGTACAAATGTTGTGTGTGGCAAACCAGGGCACCATGCGAAAGATTGCCACCACCGCAAAGACAATTTTGATGGATAGTAGAAGAAGGTTGTCAATGTTACCATTGGCCAAAACAACAGTGATGAGACAGATCCACTCGGTATGGTAATTTACTATTTGTTTTTACAGCCATTCAATCTTTAGATTAGTGGGTTGATACGGGTGCCAATATTCATGTGTGTTCTGATTTGTCTATGTTCTCTTCTTACCATGGGACGTGGTCCTCCTTCATCCTGATGGGAAATGGATCAGCTGCTACTGTTCTTGGTGTTGGTACGGTCGAACTGAAGCTCACATCAGGGAAGACTATTCTTTTGAAGAACCTGCAACATGCTCTCACAATAAAGTAGAATTTGATTAGTGTTTCCTTATTGTGTCGGGATGGTTACAAGTTAGTGTTTGAGTCAAATAAAGTTGTATTGTCCATGTTTGGAAACTTTGTTGGTAAAGGCTATTTAAGCGGAGGCTTGTTCTGCTTGAATACTTCTGATTATTCTTATAATCTAAATGCTGCATCCATGATTAATAAAAATATTTATGAAGTTGATGTGTGGCACTCATGTTTTGTCATATTGGGTTTGATGCCATTGCTAGAATGTCCAGATTAGAACTTATCCCTAAGTTCAATATTATCAAAGGTATCAAAGTGTCAATCTTGTGTGCAAGCAAAACAACCTCGAAAACCATTTAAAAGTTTAGAGGAAAAGCGAAATTTAGCACCATTAGATCTTATTCATTCTGATTTGTGTGAAATGAATGGATTATTGACAAGAGCAGGCAAGAGATATTTCATGACTTTGATTGATTATGCTACTCGTTTTTGCTATACTTACTTGCTAAAAATTGTAGGTCGCAGTTTGTGAGAATAGAGCATTCTCATAAAGGCTCATGAGAAGATTTGGGAGCAGACCATTAACGCTTCGGTTAGGTGAGGTTGTTTTGGTAGCCTAGTATCAATTTGATTTCAATTGAAGTCTACCCACACAAGGCTGAGAATTCAAGGCCTAGTCCATTCTTCAGCTGTGGAAAGATGAATATTGATATTCTAGGTTTAAGTTCAACCCGTACGAGACTTTTACTGAAAGACTGGTATATTAACGACACTTCAACACAGTGATCCTTTTGACCTCTATTCCTTGCTTTGGAATTGGTGGGGGATTGTTGCAATTTGGCCCATTTGTTATGTGGCTCATTCCGGAGAAATTCCAAAGCAATAAGTGGTTGTTGGTATTAGTACTACCTTACTAGTCTATGATGGTCCACGCCAACTTAAATAGCAGCACTCCTGCCCATGGCTGAATAAAGAAGCATTAGGAGAGAAAGGGAGCATTGCTATGAGTACACATGCACGCGCGCATATACATGCTTTTTCGCGTGTTGTCCGCGTGACTTGTGACTTGCGATGCACGATCGTGGCGTGGCGTGTCTGTGAGTCTAAGTAATTTTTACCACTCGCATCTTCCAAAATCCTAAATTCTTATGTACTTAAGAGGATTAATACAGTTAATTACCATAATTAGAGTTAATAGGCTAGTCTTGCTATTAACTACTAATTAGTGGGTGTAATTAGAGAGGAAACGGCTCCTGGAGGGCAGCCGAGCCTATATAAGGCCTCTAGAGACCTCCAGGTTTCCAGAACTTGAAATTATTGCTTTCACTTCTTCTTCTTCCTTCCTTTGGAGAGCTGTGTTATTGTGTTGAGCTGCTTCCACCTCACTAGCCCTATTCCTTGGCGTGCACCGAGGAAAATGGTGAGCAGAATCTCGAACCTTTGCCGTTGTGAAGCCTGCACGAGGGACGGCAATAAGGTTTCTGGGAAGCGTATTTGCGTGACCGCTCGAGGCTGATCCGCGATGATCTGTGTTGCCTCATCGACGAACTACGGCGTTTACATTAATGGTCTACTTCGTCTACTATTTGCGCTAGATGAAGCGCGACAAACCATACATGAGTAAATGACTCTCATGCTTTTATTTGTTTTGTTCTACGTGAGTAAATGCATCTCGTGTTTGAATTGTTATGAAATTTGCTAAAACTAAATCTAGAATTAGAATAATATGCATATTTCCCACAATCCATGTATAATTCTCGTTAGAATTCCATCCATCCCATTGAAAATTTACTTGGTTCCTTATTTCCATAAAAAATTGTGAAGTTCCTTATTTACCATCAACTTAATATTTAATAAATTTAATGCCATTTTTTTTAACAATTTTTGTTCGTTTTTTGTCACTAAAACTTATCGATTTTTTGTATATTTTATTTTCCAGGTTTTTTGAGAAAATATTATCATATTTTATTGGTAATATGTGCATCAACGTCTTCATTTACTTTTGTTTTGTTTTTGTTTTGTTTGAGAAATTGCAAGTAATGATCTACCACAATCAAGATTGGTGCTTTTCTATAGGCAATTTCTTCTTTGTATGTGTGATTTAATATTGTTTAGAGGGCTAAATTAATGAATATGGCGCTAGAGGAATTATAATCCTATAGGATGGCAAATAAGGAAATTAAAATATTTTCATGCTCTATAAGAAGCAAAGTAAAATTTCAATGACATAGAGGGAATTGTCTCATAATTTTCACTGCTACAAAAAAGTTCTACAGTGGCGGACGGGGTAAAAAGCTTAGCAGCGGGCCTTATAAGAGCCCGCAACCGAGATTGGGAAGGTACCCGGGACCGCTACTGCGAAGCAAACCGTAGTAGCGGGCACTGTATGCCTGCTACTGAGGGTACAAAGCCCGCTACTACGGTTTACACCACAGTTGTAGCCTTTGCCAGTCCCACAGCTAAGGCTTGAAGACCCAATAGCTACGGCCTGACAATGCAGGCCAACTACTAAGGGCGTGTTGCGTATATAAAAAAGGAGGTGGTGTGGACTCGGGGCGCATTCCGCCCGTGCTGTGCCACCTCCTCTGGGGTTAGGGTTAAGCCACGCCGCCACCGCCGCCGCATCGCCTCCTTGTCCTCGTCCGGCCGCCGCACCGCCTCCTCCTCCTCCTCCGGCCGCCATACCGCCTCCTCCTACTCCTCCGGCCGCCGCACCGCCTCCACCTTCGGGCCGCGTCGTCCTCAGCCCTCCGCTGTCGGGCAGCGGCACGTCGGCAGCGGTGGCCGCGGAGGGCTCGGCTCCGGTGGAGGGCGCAGTGGTCTCTCCTCCAAAACTGGCTCCGGTGGAGCTCGCGGCGGCCCCTCCTACGCCGCAGGCTCCGGTGGAGACCTAGCGCCAAACGGACATGGACGTGGACGCGGCGGACGGCGTGGATGCGGACGCGGCGGATGGCACAGACGCGAAGCAGGGGCTGGTGAAGTGAAGTGGCAGCGCGGCTAGGGCGGAACCCAACACCGGTCGCATGTACAGGACCGGTGAGGTCCCCTAGCCCTTTTTGATAGTAGCGTTTGAGTTATGATATCGGTGGTGGTATCTAGACTGTCACTAACGTCTTTTTTTTAGGATAGTGTCACATGTGTCAGTAGCGGAAATCAGCCTGCTACTATCTAGGTCATTAAGTAGTGATAGAATTTCAGTGACGTTTTAATGTTCTGCCACTAAGGCTTTTTTTGACTTGTCACTGTAGAATTTTATTCTAGTAGTGTTTGCACGGGCATGCCGATCATTCAGAGCCGCTGATCGCCTCACCTGGTCCTCGAGGCTCCAAGCTAGCCGACTACTGCCGAGCACGTTATGCTGGATTTGAGATGGCGAAATATGTGCCACCATTCGCGTCGTCGCGTCGTAGAAGCAGGACTCGCATGTTTGGAACGAATACTTCCGGAGGAATTTTGTGCATGACCAGTTTCATAGGAAACAGGTTTAGTTCTTGTCGTATTTGAAAAAGTTTTCTGGTGGTCCCAGATAGAGCTTAAGCATTTATTTACTGATGCCAACGTGAGGATTCTGCGTGGGAATACGGACAAGGTAGATCAAGTTCGACAGTCACGATCACTCTCATGCTACCTCATTAAGATTAGATCACAAGATATTTTATTCGATATGCAAGGTGAGATTTATACTCCGCTTTGTTAAGAGTAGCATACATCAGGGAAAAAAATTCAATGTGTGTCAGTAAACAAGAATAGTGAACGGAGTATGTTACACTTCGAACTAATAACAGTTGACAATTGACCACGCATCGTAGTAATATATGGGAACCGTCAAGGCGTCAATGTTGCAAAACTACTGGTTCTCCAGATTCATAGTAATCTACTTAGCTCCATACTAATCTAATTAGCTCCCCAATATCAACGTATGCCTCCCTCTTTATTTCAAAAAATAAATATATTATTAGTTTTGTTGCATATTTCTGTTGTATATATACTCATGCATCTTATGAACATACGCACACATATATCCCTATGAGCATATTTGAAGGAATAGGCCGGTTCACCTCTAGTCAGTCAGAGGTGCCTCACTATATATTTTTATAGTTGGTCATGAATGTAACACCATAATAGAATCTAGGATTTGAATAACTTGAATTTGGATAGGATGATTTTCTCACAAGAAATCCTAACTAGCTCGAGATCTCATATGTCCTCTTCGTTCATTTTTTTTCCCACTGCACACTAAAGTGCCACCACCACCTAGGCTTCACATACACCATTAATCACTACATGCGTTCACGGTGTAGGCTATCAATATACAAAGTACAGAAAAATCTTTCAATTGACCGTTATCTCTATTACTTAAAAATTCCAAATACATTCTATCTCTAACCTGTAATTTTCGTCCAACATGCGACCTTCTACCCCACCTACGATTAATGATCCCACTTACGATGCCTACGAACCGGTAACCCTATGAAACCACAACACCCACATTCTCCTCCGTATTCGCCTCCCCCACCTCCTCGCCTCCATCTGCTTACCTCTTCACCTCCACCTGCTGCAGCCAGCCGCATCCGCGTACGAGCCACCGCCACCCGGCTTTGCCTTGGCGCCTCTCCAGCCGCCTGCGACTCGCCGAGGGAGAAGAGTTGTGGCCAGACATGGCCGCCTACGAGCCGGCGCCGTCATGACTCCGATTCTTCCAGTCTTCCTTACACCTCGCCACCAGTTTGTCATCGCCCCAGCACATTCTACCTCGCCCCCTCACGAAACAACCAAATGTCGCCATCGCATCCTCCCCAATTCGCAAGTCAGATAAGGCTTCTCTGTGCCGCCTCCACCCTTGCCTTCCGTCACAAGATCAACTCCAGGACCCAATGGGTTTAGGGTAGCAGCGAAACCGCAAGCCACGGCCATCCAGAATGGTTGGGTAGCAGCCAATGGCCTCGAACTTAGTTGAATTGTAGGCTACACGGCCATCCAGAAGATTAAATGGACGTCTTCCTTGTTTGGAGTTGTTTTCGTATTTCTTTTTTTAGTCCTTGGCTACAACCTAGATATGGAATGGGACTCAATATTCCTTTGAGAAACTATTGAGTTAAAAGGATATTAACTCTGATTTGTTATTTTATTTTGTAAAATATGGCGACACCAATGACTTTCCGATTAAAATAGGACTACACCAAGGATCAGCATTGAGCCCTTATTTATTTGCTTTAGTGATGGACGAGGTCACACGAGAAATACAGAGTGATGTCCCTTGGTGTATGCTCTTTGCTGATGATGTGGTGTTAGTTGACAAGAGTAGGGATGGGGTTAATAGGAAGTTGGAACTGTGGAGCCACACATTAGAGTGCAAGGGTATCAGACTTAGTAGGGCCAAGACCGAGTATATGATGTGTGAGTTTAGCGTGACTAGACATGAGAATGAAGACGTTAGCCTTGATGGATAATTGGTGGCCAAAAAGGATACATTTCATTATTTAGGATCGATGTTGTAAAAGGACGGTGACATCGATGAAGATGTTAGGCATAGAATTTCAGCCGGCTGGTTGAAATGGCGTCAAGCATCCGGTGTCTTATGCGACAAGAGGATGCCACAAAAGCTAAAAGGTAAATTCTATAGGACGGGAATTCGTCCGGCGATGTTATACGGTGCTGAGTGCTGGCCTACGAAAAGACGACATGTTCAACAACTAAGTGTAGCAGAGATGCGTATGTTGAGTTGGTTTTGCGGACATACAAGAAGAGACCGAATACGGAATGAAGATATCCGGGACAGGATAGGAGTGGCACCTATCGAGGAGAAATTGGTTCAACATCGGTTGAGATGGTTCGGACATGTCCAACGGAGACCTCCGGAAGCGCCGGTACGTAGTGGGGTTCTAAAGAGAGATGCTAATGTTAAGAGAGGTAGAGGTCGACCTAACTTGACTTGGGACGAGTCGGTTAAGAGAGACCTAAAGGCGTGGGATATCCCTAAGGAGCTAGCGATGGATAGGAGTGCTTGGAGACTAGCAATAGACGTGCCAGAACCGTGATCTTTTTTCCTTCCTTCTTGCTTACTCGTTTTTGGCTTTTGTTCTTTTTGTTTTTGTCCTTTTTTTTCTCTCTCTCTCTTTCTTTTGGCTTTTGTTTCTTTGTCTCTTCTTTTTTGGGTTCCTATGAGTTTCATCTCTAGCCTACCCCAACTTGCTTGGGATAAAAAGGGTTTGTTGTTGTTGTTGTTGTTGTTGTATAGCAGAATTTGTTTTTGGATTAGTAACATATCCAACGAAGTACTATAACTGCTTCCATTGTTCTCTGGACACGATTGAAGGTAGGATAAGTTGGAAAAGTATATGATCATTATCTTCCTAGATGTAGCAAAACAAAGGATGAAATTCCTGCGGCAATTCCTTTTCCCTTTTCAATGTTCTTTCTCTAATCAGCTGCTGAAATTAGCAGGCACAATTGACAAATAGAATTAAGAACTATTATTATAGCACTGACAATAAAGTTTTATAATACACAAGCAAAATTATTAGGTTTAAATTTTAAATTTTAATAGAACAAACACTCATGGTAATAAAACAGAGCATTGCAACCCAAAAGCTAATTTTTCAAAAGTTTAGCACAGTGTAGTGTGTGCTTGAATCACAAAGATACACTTTGAATATGTCCTAGCTTAAACAGCAATTTATAAAAGTTTATATGGAGCTTATTGTAGTAATTTGAACATCTTTCCAATAAGTAATTATTCATTAAACACTACTCGACTCGCAACAGAGCTTTGCAACACATATGCAAAATAATTAATTTTTAGTTTTTAATTTTAACAGAATAAACATGCATGGTAATAAAGCAAAGCTTTGCAACCCAGAAACAAAAATTCAAAAGTACAAGTGACATAGTGTGTGTGTGTGAGTGTTTTTTACTGCTATGTTAATATACTCAAACACAAAATATGCTTGCGTATGTGAACTGAATCCAGTTAATAATGCAGTAAACCAATGAATGAATGAAAGTGAGTGAGTGTTTTATGCTTTCATGTTAACATACATATGCCAGTAAATTGTTAGCCCGAGTTTTGAAGCCATTAACTGTCCAGGGAGGCAAAACGAACTCGTTTGACCATTGTTGCATGTAGCTCCAAAGACAAACATATAAAGATCTCTGAAGACTCCAGTCATGTAAATGAATATTGCGTTAGCTAAAGCTAGATTCCGGTTATTGGTGTGCAAGGCATGAACATGCAAGTTCGAAGAGAAGCTAATTCCAGACTGTAGTTTAGACATGCCATTGCCAGGCCATAATGCTGCAGTAAACCATAAACTTGATTGATCTTTGCTAAACTGAATCCTAGATGAACCATATGAACAATGCTCTCCATGCATGATCCTGAAAACAAATGCACGCATATCTAATTCAAATATATATGGGATGCAGGATCAGCCGTGATTGATCATCCTTAAACACAAACTTAAACTTATGCATGCAGTCATCAAATGACAAGAACAGACCTGGATCGTATGCGAAATCAGATGTCGGTCTGTAGGAAAAGAATGTTGGAGCCAACGCAGCGTTCGACCAGGCCACTCTGTGGCAAACAAACGACGATAGTTGTAGGGCAGTTAGGGATTGCAGGACGCAGTCGATCTTGACGATGCAGACTAAGGGGCATAATTTAATGTGCGGCAAGGGCCCGACGATGGCGGCTTTACACTCCACAGCTGTTAAACAGAGATGAGAGTTTGTTTTCTGTATCAAGTGATGGCATGCGACGATGAGTTGGAAAGGCAGCACCGAAATTGTAGTAGACATCAACGACGGCAACAAGGGACAGGCTTCACCTTGTCTGGTCACACCGGCGGTGAGGGAGCTGGGGCGGCGATTGGTTTTGGCCCTTGTGTCTGGCGGTGCGTGCACTCGATCTCGGCGCAGGCTCGACGGCAACAGCGACAAGCAGGCTCCAGACGACGAAGGTGCCAGGATATACGCGGACATGTCCTGTTACCTTAACTCATGTGGTGGCAGGTTTCTTTGGGGATTTACCAACATCGTAGAATGTACAGACTCATGATGGTGCAGCTTTCGGGCAGGGAGTAGGATTTTTTTTTTGGAAGAGACGACCTCACCTGTTTTAATATGTAGTAGAGATACTGTTTTTGAGGGTGTTTTTGAAGAAACACTATTTATCTATTTTTTAATCTGATGAAAAGACCACTTTTCATAATGAAAAGGAATCGTACTCCTTGTGTTTGAAGCTTTCAAGGTAATTGCATTGTATTGCTACATAGAGTGAACCATTAATACGTAGATAATTACTCTTTGGTTTATATTTTTTTTCCTCGACTGCATAGAGAAGAAAGAGTCGATCCTTATAAGTACCACCACCTTACTCTCAACCAGACCGAGCCATAAGGGATTGTTGATTACAAAATGAGTTGTAAAGTAAAAGATACACACACTGAGGGTGAGATCTGACCAAATCAAAGCTAAAATAACTCATTACCATGACCCTCGCTGAGCGCACACAAACCCGGCGCCCCAGCCATGCACCAAAGATGACGTTCTTCCTTAAAGGACTGAGTGACTATGTCAATGTTAGGCTAAGTCCCATCAAAGACGTATGAGTTATGATGTTTTCAAATGATCCGGACACACAAGATGATGATCGTACTGATTTCTTTTCTCTTTGCTTTTTGAGTTTGTTTTATTGCTTTTCGCCACCATTCTACAAATGGTTTCTCATGTTGTCTTGGTGCCCTATCTTGTAAGCCCTTATGGGTTTACATTTCACTTTTTACTAATGATTTTCTGGTTTCACCACCTGATTGAAACTTAACCTGCTTAGTTCTCTATCTGTTTATAGCATTCAAGTAAGAAAATATTATCAAGTTAATGTCTCTTGTCCAAGCTTGAGATCAGCAGTAAAATGTATAAGGCTACATCAAGACTAAGAACTACGATGGTAACACAAGACACCGAATTATACAGGTTCGGGCCCTCTCGATGAGAGTAAAAACCCTACGTCGTGTGTTCTGTGGATTGTATTTATGTTATAGAAAAAATCTCTATCTACTTGTCCTCTCCCCTCGATAGGGGGTACCCTGCCGCCTTATATATACGGTCGGCAGGGGGGTATATGAAGAGTCTTAGTCATAATCTCTTAGGATTTACATAGAAAGTCTATCTCTACATGCCTTGTGCTCCAAGTTGAGTCGGTCGGCTTCCTTGTTGATAAAGTACCCAGTCGGCTACCGACTTAGTCTTGTATGAGGATAGCTGTAAGGCAAGTATCCCACAGCAACCCCCAAGTGCTTCCTGATTTTGAGCTTCAGCTCTCAAATTGATCTTCAATATAGATCATAAATTAGGAAGATCTCTTTATCGAAGCTTCTGATAGATCTGGTGCACCGGTTAGGTACACCTGATCAGGTGTAGCCCCCAACTCTTGTATAATTTGGAGACTTAATAAATAATGCAAGAGTCTAATTATATTAGCTCTTATTATTTTGTATATATTTTACTCAAACCATAAAGCTTGAGTCTAACAGACCTCTGGTCATCAAACCAGTAAGTTAACTTGCAAAGCTTCAACCTTGCCGACCGATTATTAAATAGGCCGAGTGACATTCATCATGTCCGAGTGACTGGTCGGTCTGAACTTTATGATATCAAACATATTCAATTCATGTGGACCAATATGATATCAATCATATAATGGTACTAAGCTAAATGACATCAATCATAATGCAACCCTTCCCTAATAATTAGTCACTCTAATTATCCATAAGTCCAATTTTGACAATTTGGTTATTGACTTCAATCAATACCATAACCTTTGAACTTGTATACATATGACCATCAAGTCCTTTGCTATATGATCATCGAATCATATAGATATGGTTAAATAATTTTCAAATACTTCTCATCAAAGAAGCCCCCGAGCTTTATTTCTCACGGTCTTAGACCCTAATCATGTTTTAAGGCCCTTAATTAATCTTTGCCTAAGCAAAAGTTCGCCATCACTATACAGCCCACCCCGGCCCATGGGATCCTTAGGTCAAAAAGCGGGAGTATAAAAGACAGCGTCGAGTTCACTCTTAGTGCACGCCGCATTTGCACACGAACCTTTCGTCTTCCTTGCGCCTCCTCTGTTCTCGACTCCTCAACTTTCTAGCTAGGGTTAGCACCGTCACTTCCGGCCGTTGTAGATCTCGCGACGCTTAGCCCCCAAGCCTTTGCTAGGGTTCAGCATTTGATCCGCCACACCCAAAACCATCATCGCCATGGGTCACAAGAAGGTTTCCACCTCGATCCCTGCCACTCCCACTGCCGCCGCCGTGTCCTCCTCATCGGAGATCGACATCCTGGAACAACTTCGGGAGTTTTCGAAGAGCAACCTCTCCCAGACCGACATGAATCAGATGGTGGTTGATGGCATCCTTCCAGAGCAAGTGCGGATCGACTGGAAGGTACTCCATGAATATTGCCCCATCCCTATTTATAAACAGATAGTTGTATTCTGCTCATTCTTCGAGCATGGCTTTGGAGTCCCCTGTTGCAGCTTCTTGCACGGGCTCCTTTTTTTTATGGGATTGAGCTTGTCAACCTCAATCCCAATTCTATTCTTCACATTACCATCTTCGTACACATGTGTGAAGCATTTTTGGGAATCCTTCCCCATTTCAATCTATTCCGCCATCTGTTTGTCCTCCGTCCGCTGCCGACCAAGGACAACCAAGTAGCTATAGGCGGCGTTGGCTTCCAGTTGCGCAAGAAGGAGGCCTACATCAATGTGCCATTGAAGACCGGGAACAAGAACTGGAAGGATGAGTGGTTTTACTGTGACAACCCTCCCCCTATTCTTGCCGATTTCACCGGTGCCAAGGCGATTCTTCTGGCGTAATGGACAGAGAAGCCCGACTCGACCGATCCTCAGGTGGTCACTCTGCTGAAAAAGATAGCCGACTTGAAGGCTGAAGGTATTGACGGAATTACCGTTGCTAAGAGCTTCATAGTACGTAGACTGCAGCCCCTGAAGCTACAAAGTCACCCGGCGTGGAATTATGCCTGACCCGCCCAATGGTGAGCTCCATAAGAAACGCCTGTCGAAAATGTTTGAAGGAGATATCCTTCACGATGACTCGCTAATCAAGAAGGGGTATAACAAGGGCACTATGCAGGCCTGAGTAAGCCTCACTCTGCTTTGAGTAATCCTTTACGTTCTTGTCTTGATGCCCTGCTTAATATTTTGATTCTTGTGCAGGTTCTGGATATTTATATTTCTCATCCTCCGCTCCCTCCGACCGATTCCGAGGGACCGGACTATGTTGAGAAGATGCAGCAGACCAGCACTGGTGGCTCGAGCGCTTCTGCAGGCGCTCGTCCTGACCTTGTCTCCACCCTGCCTCCCCCAGCAGCGAGTAAAGCAGACCGTTGGGCACCGACAGCAATATATAGAAGATCAGGATGATGATAAAGAGTTGTCATCTGCTGACGCTGGTCATCTCACCCCCACTCTCTCCGACTGACCTTCAAGCCAGTCGGAGCCCCCAAGCCAAATGCAGAGTGATGCTGGGAGGGTGGATCAAACCGACAAGGCGGAAAAACCTGCCCAGAAGAGGAAGGAGACTAATTTTTAGTCAACTTCTTCGATGAAAAGGTTGTGCCGAATCAAGCTCAAGAAGGCTCTTAGGTTAATTCTTTAACCTTATGCTCCTTGTCTCTTATTGCCATCCGTAACACATCTTAATCTCTTCATATTTATTTTGACAGTACTCAGACGAGTGATTCTTAGAGTGCCCAAGAGTCCAGAGACACTCGGTCTGGACCTCCTCCTCGTCTGACTAATCTGCCCAAGTCGGTCGGCAAGTCATCAAACACGCCGACGGAGGTGGATAAGCCAGTTGACAAGGCAATTCCTGCCCCCATTTTGGCGCCTGTACCCCAACCTGCTCTTGCCGGCGTCCCTTCACCTCTTGACAAAGGTAAGGCGACATTATCTGCAGATTTACTCGGTGGACCCGAGGTGGAGGATATGGAAATCATGCATCAACATCGAGAAGCTAGAAAGGTACTTCAATCCTCTACTTTTGCTTTGTCTTAATTTTGCCTTTTAGCTTAACCCCTTTTTGTATACCGAAAATGTATGCTCTCGTAGAGAGAAAACAGGCTAGGG
The DNA here is from genome assembly GCA_032690845.1 of Eleusine coracana subsp. coracana. NCBI lineage: Eukaryota > Viridiplantae > Streptophyta > Magnoliopsida > Poales > Poaceae > Eleusine > Eleusine coracana. Next base: position 46,221,652 of record CM064426.1, on the reverse strand, counting down.
TGGAATACCTCGAAGCCGAGACTTTCGGTATGCCCTAAACTCTTTGATCTTTAAGTCTTTAAATAAGACTAACACTTTGTTAGTGTTTTGCTAGTCACCGGTCAGCAGCTCGCCAAAGCATAGAAGGAGATTGAAAAGTTGCTGACCGACCAGAGAGAGATGACCAAGGCCTTAAACCAAGGCCGTGAAGATTTAGTTGGTAAGATCACTCACCATCTTGTTTAAATAACCAACCACTCACTCTAGTGCTAAAGATTCAAATGTTTGTCTTTAGCTCGTGACCAGAAGGGTGCCGACCTGGAGAAGTTGACTTCAAACTAGCAAAGGTTTTGTCAATGCCTTGAATACTGAGAAGGAAAACCTCTCCAAGTTGGTCGAGGACCAGAAGGACGAGATCACTCGGTTGCAGAAGGAACTAAACGAGGCTGACGCAAGGATAGGGGAAGCTAAGAGCACCTTCAAGTCCTTCACATGTAAACTTGCCAGTAAGCCCACCATTATTTCTCACATCTGCTTGATTCCTCTTTTGATCATACTGACAAGAAATCATCATTCACAGCTCTATCTTATGCCGCTCAAAAGGCAATGGACTATGTTCATGCCGGCTGAGTGGAGCAGTCTGGCCATTCCTTGGAGTATTTGCTGGAGCATGTGTCAAAAGATATTGCTCATAACACTCGACGAGTGGCGACCGAGTCCGGGAGTCAGGTTCTGGCAATTTGCCAATCTTGGTCTCCCGCTCTGCCATTGGACAAAATCAAGGAGGGCTTCAACCCAGACTTGACCGACGACCAATGCCAGTTACTCTTGGATTCCATGCTGGAAACTTCCCGAGCCGTGGTCGACAATTTAGAGATCAATCCAATTGAGTCTACTCCTCCATCAACTCCTGAGGTTGAGCTACGAGCTGAATTTTCCTCTCCTTCAAAGGAGCTATAAATCCTGTAATATTAGAGATCATTAGCAATATCTATGTAATGAAACAATATTACCTGTATGTAAACCAGTTTCATGCTTATCATCTTTAAAAGATTGATAAAAATGTCATAAGTATGTTTCTGTCATTGAGAAACTCAAATTATATCGGTCTGCCTTAACATTTTAGGTTGTGACTCGTAACCGCGTAACAAACAGAGTCGATCAATCGACACATGACCTCTCGCACTTTTGCTCTGGGTTTAGTGTAGTGGTAGTCTGATGTGCAGTATAAAGTATATAACCATAATGTATAGACGTTAGACCAAGAAAATGAAGACCGTATTCAAAGAGAAGAAATCGGTCAGAAAGTAGTCCAAAACCAAAATAAGGTTAGACTAAGGTGGGACATTAGTACTAGCCCCCTGGCTCGATTGTTTAATAAAATAAATTAAGGAATCGAGACAATATAGAATGAAAATCATCAAAAAAATCTTTCATCAAAAAGACTGAAGTTTCATTCATGAATAATATATAAGTATACAAAGGAATAATTAAGTATAGAAACGATATAGCTGATTTATGTTCCAAGAATTTGGTATATCATCGCCGTCTTCATACATCAGTTGGTAAGCCCCCGGGCGAGTGACTTCCTTCACAACATATGGACCTTCCCACTTTGGAGAAAGCTTATGCTGGTTCTTTGTTGACTGCACTCAGTGAAGCACTAAATCTCCAACTTGGAAGTGGCGATTATGTATGTTTTTATCATAATAACGACGTAAGCCTTGTTGGTAAAGTGCCGACCAAAATAGAGCGCGATCATGCAACTCCTCTGCTGCAATCAAATCAATCTCTTGATTCTTCTCAGAAAGTTGTTCATCATACGCCTGAACCCGTGCCGAAACAAGGCTGACTTTGGTCGGCAACATAGCCTCTGAGCCGTACACCAATGAGAAAGGTGACTGACCAGTTGCTCGACTGTTGTTTGTGCGAAGCCCCCAAAGAACTGAAGGCAATTCTTTGACCCACCGACCAGCATAAGGCTTAAGCCTATCGAATATCCGAGGTTTCAGTCCTTGAAGAATCATACCATTGGCCCGTTTGACCTGCCTATTGCTTTAAGGATGAGCCACTGATGCAAAGTGGATTTTTATTCCCATCTCATCGGCAAAGTCACGGAACTCCATTGAAGTGAATTGAGTGCCATTATCAGTAATGATATCATGAGGAACCCCGAACCGAGTGAAGACATCCTTAACAAACTAGATAGTCTTCTTTGATGTAATCTTGCCAACCGGTTTTGCTTCAACCCACTTAGTTAATTTGTCAATAATAACAAACAGATAACTGAACCCGCCTGGCGCCTTCTTGAAAGGACCAACAATATCGAGCCCCCAAACAGCAAAGGGCCAAGTCAAAGGTATCATCTGAAGTTGCTGTGAAGGCACATGCGTTTGTTGAGCGAAGAATTGACAACCTTCACACGTCCGAATGACCCGGTGTGCATCTTCAACCGCCGTGGGCCAATAAAACCCTTGTCGGAAGGCTTTGAAGCTGCATGATTGCCACATATCCCGGAATGAATTTCTTCTACCAACTTCTGGCCTTCTGGTATCGAGATGCATCTCATCAAGATATTTGAACCTCCTCTTTTATAGAGTTGGTCTCCCACTAACAAATACCCTCGGCATCGGGTCTCCAACCTCCGTTGCTCATAAGGATCCAAAGGCAGCATTCCCTTGCCCAAATATTTGATGAGCGGGTCGCGCCAATCGGTCTCCATGTTGTCATCACCAACAAGATCAGTAACAACACTCATTAATACATCCGACCGAGGAGAAATCGTGGGGGAATCTAGAGTGTGTATGAAACACCTGGCGGGACCACAGACCAGGATGATCCCATCTTGGCCAATTCATTAGCCTCTTGGTTATTGTCTCGAAGAACATGCGTGAACTTCAATTCATCGAACTTGTCTTCGAGCTTCCTTACTTCTTGACAGTAAGCACTCATGTTGTCATCCACACAGTTTCAATCCTTGGTGACTTGATTAATGACCAAAGCCAAATCACCAAAGACATCAAGGCGCTTGATGCCGAGCGACGCAGCAATGCGCAGACCGTGTAGAAGGGCTTCATACTCCGCAGTGTTGTTAGACGCGCGAAACATCAACTGAAGGACATATCAAAGCCTCTCTCTAGTGGGTGAGATAAACACGACTCCCGCACCCGCTCCTTGTAATTGAAGAGACCCATCAAAGTACATTTTCCAATACTCGATGTCTTGTGTAGTAGGTGGGTTTTGAATCTCTGTCCACTCAGCAATGAAATCAGCTAGCGCTTGTCCCTTTATAGCCGACCGAGGCGCGAACATGATGGTATATTGACCAAGTTCGACTGCCCACTCAGTTGTGTAGCACTGTGCCGAGTGCAAAGGAGGTCTGGACTTCGATCATATGAGCTTGAATGTAATGCTTCAACTTCCTGGAGGTGACCAACAATGCATACAACAACTTCAAGATCTGTTGGTATTTTACCTTAGAGGCGCCAAGGACCTCACTCACAAAATAGACCAGGTGTTGTACTTTTTGTATATGTCCCTCTTCTTCTTGGTCGACCGTTAAAATAGTACTCACAACCTGAGTTATGGCCGATATGTAAAGCTGAAGTTTTTCTCCTGGCTCCGGAGGCACCAATACTGGAATGTTGCTGAGGTAAACCTTCAACTCGTCTAACGTCGACTGCGCCTCTTTGGTCCAAACAAAGTCTTCCTGCTTTATAAGCAGTCGGAAAAGGGGTAACCCTCTAACCCCCAGTCGGGAAATAAAGCGACTCAAAGACGCCATGCATCCGGTCAGCTTCTGTACATCCCTTTGAGAATTAGGTGGCCACATACCAAGGATCGCCTTGATTTTATTCGGGTTGGCTTCTATACCTCATTTTGAAATGATGTAACCAAGTAGCCTTCCCGAAGGAACCCCAAAAACACACTTCTTAGGATTCAGCTTTATTGAATAATGTCTCAGATTGTCAAAGGTTTCTGCCAGGTCAGAAATAAGCTCTTCGATGTTTTGAGTCTTGACAATGATGTCATCAACATACGCTTCTACGTTCTGACTGATCTGAGCCGCAAGGCAGCATTTAATACCTCGTTGGTAAGTCGCGCCAGCGTTCTTTAGACCGAAAGGCATTGTGATATAGCAATAGGCGCTGAAGGGTGTTATAAAGGAAGTTTTAATCTAATCTTCGACCTTCAGTGGGATCTGGTGATAGCCTGAATAGGCATCCAGAAAGCTCAAGAGCTTACACCCGGCAATCGAGTCTACAATCTGATCAATACGAGGAAGAGCGAAGGGGTCTTTAGGACAGACCTTGTTGAGATCGGTATAATCAACATACATCCTCTATTCTTTATTCTTCTTGGGTACAAGGACCAGATTCGCTAACCAGTCGGGATGATACACCTCCTTTATCTAATAGTCTAACTATCTCCTTCTTCATGGCGTCCTTGCGATCTTGCGCAAATCTTCTAAGCCTCTGCCGAACGGGGGTAGCTGCAGGAGGTACCCTTAACTTATGCTCAATCTTTTCCCTAGGAACTCCCGGCATGTGAGATGGTTTCCATGCAAAGATGTCCCTTTTTTTCTGGAGGAAAAGAGTGAGCATGAGTTCCTATTTCTCGTCATGTTTGGCCCTAGCATAAGTTACCTTATCGGGGTCCTCAAGATCGAGCAGGATTTCCTTGGTTTGGATGTCATCGGTCTGAATCTTCTCTTTGATAGGCTTCTTTGTTGGAACCTCCACTCCGGTCTGCTCCTCAGTGCCGACTGCCTGCTGGATCTCCTTCTGGTTGGACAGCATCAACTGTTTATTGGCCATCTCACAACTCTGTACATCGCAATCAAAAGAATTCCGAAGATCAGGGTGGAGGGATATTATTCCATTTGGGCCTGGCATATTGAGGGTGAGATATGGATAATGCGGGATAGCCATGAATTTAGCCATAGCCGATCGACCGATGATAGCATGATATGCAGACTCGAAATCCACCACCTAGAAGAGAATGCGCTCGATCCTGAAATTCTCATGGGCCCCGAAGGTGACCAGCAGACTGATATGTCCAATTGGAACTGAAGTCTTGCCAGGTACAATCCCGTGGAAAGGTGAAGAACTCGGCTGAAGATCATTGGTTGACACATCGAGCTCTTTGAGAGTCTTGGTGAAGAGTAAGTCCAAACTGCTTCCTCCATCAATGAGTACTTTGTTGAACTTCACCTTCTTCATTGTAGCAGCAAGCACCAACGGGTATCGACCCAGCTTTGGGATGTGCTTGGGGTGATCCGACCGATCAAAGGTAATTGGCATCTCAGACCATCTCATGAACTGAGGTGCAGCCGGTTCCACCGACTTGATCTCCCGAAGTTCTAGCTTCTGCTTGCGCTTGGACACATAGGCATCCGGGCCACCGAAGATGAAGTTGACTTCCTTATGGGGCTCCCAAAACTCTCCTGAGTCGTCCTTGTCACCATCGTCATTGGTCTTGTCTTTGCCATTGCGTCTCGGGGGATCTTTGGTCACCTTGAGCGCAGCCGTTGCAAAACCCTTCAGTCGATAGCAATCCTTTGCTTTGTGGTTTCCCTTTGGGTGCCAAAGGCATGGACCTCTCAGCAGCTCGTTCGTGGACGGTTGGCTTGTTCGAGGGTTCTTCTGAAGTCGGTCCACCGTGTGAACCATGTTATCAGGCTCCTCTTCTTGTCCTTCTTGGAGGACTCAGGCCTGTCCGACTGCTTTTTTTTTGCCATTTCCCCGGATGTCGTCCAATGCCAACTCACCAGATGTGAACTTGTCTGCGATCTCAAAGCACTCTTGAGCGGTCAGCTTGAGGTCATGATTCCTTGACCGATCTCACGAACCAAATCATCGCTATGAATCCCTCCTTGGAAGGCGACAATGATTTGTTGGTCCGGGACATTGGGGATCTCAGTCTTCTTAGCACAGAATCACTTGATGTAGTCATGAAGAGGTTCGTCGGTCTTCTGCTTGATTCGAGTGAGGTTGAAGTGGTTGCCCAGTCGATTGCAGGTAGCTTGGAAACTTTCTTTGAGCTTCCTGTTGAGGTCTCCCCAAGATGTGATTGACTCCTCCGGAAGAGATGTGAGCCATATCTGAACGGCTGGATCCAGGCAGACCAGAAGGTAATTAGCCATTACATAGGAATCACCTCCAGCCGACCGAATCACCATGCTGTAAAGCTGCAGCCACTCTCGGGGATTGGTCTGACTGTCCGTTCTCCAATCACAGCGTTCTTCCTCATAGCGTCGGTTGTCCCGAGCGCGTTCTTCATAGTGAGAGTTGATGGTATCTCGTCCATCACGGAGGCTGAGAGAATTTCTCAGTTTTTCACGCCTTTGCTGACCTCGCGAAGATACGTGACAAGAGCTTATGACCGACTGATATTTTTCGGCCTCTTGAGCCGCAACGGCCTTAAGCATAGCCACCACCTTCTACATCCCTGGGGTCTGATAATTCGCGTCGACCATTAGAGTGTCGAGCAAAGTTTTGGCCCCTGTGATGTTATTCTGAGGAGTGTGGTAGACCTTGATGCCATCCACTTTGAGTTCTGGACCGATATCCAGTCGGTGTGCCTTGCGTGAACCGCGCAACCCTCTTGGTCGACGGTGGTGTCCGACCGATAAGTCATCAGCTGGAGGGTCCTCCTCCTGTTGACCTCTTTCGGTTAATTGATTCGGGTGGCCATCAACAGGGTTATCTTCATGTTCACCGTCGTGGTCACCATCCTAGTCTCCATCTGCGGGATCTACTATATCCACCATGTTGACAATATGGGGATATGGGTAAGCGGATCCGACCGAGTCCTCATCAAAGGACCGATCCGATCTTGAATCATTCCCGATGGAAGGATATTCTTCCATCGATCCGAGTGGGACCAATGCGGGGATCAGATCTGACGAACTTGGTGATCGCGCCATAGAGATGGCTGCGGTCGAGTCGAACCTGTCCTGCTCCAGACCTAGGGCTCCGTTGTCGCCGACCGTGAAGTCAAGCGATCCAAAGGAGATCTTGAAGTCCGGTCAGTATTGGATGATGCGAATTTCGGCCATCGTAGTCGACGGAGAATCCCGACGAGCCTTGTCCCCTTCTTGGCGCGCCAACTGTCGAAGCTTGAGATCGGCAGTAAAATGTGTAGGGCTACGTCGAGACTAAGAACTACGATGGTAACACAAGACGCCAAATTATATAGGTTCGGGCCCTCTCGATGAGAGTAAAAACCCTACATCCTATGTTCTGTGGATTGTATTGATGTTGTAGGAAAAACCTCAGTCTACTTGTCCTCTCCCATCGATAGGGGGTACCCAGCCGTCTTATATATCCGGTCGACAGGGGGTACATGAAGAGTCCTAGTCGTAACCTCTTAGGATTTACATAGAAAGTCTATATCTATATGCCTTGTGCTCCAAGTTGAGTCGATCGACTTTCTTGTTGATGAAGTATCTGGTCGGCTACCGACTTAGTCTTGTAAGAGGATATCCGTAAGGCAAGTATCCCACATCTCTAATAATGGGATAAATTTTTGTTGGCACCTTGATATTTCAAACTACATGCTGATGTATATGTATCACTCACTCATGACTCATATATTGCAGAAGTGCAGAACATCAATCAAAAAGGGATTGCATAATGAAAACAGTGGGGGCATAGCAGTGAAGCACATGTACACAAAAGTAAATTACTGAATATTTTAAAAATTTCTTTGTTTCCAGTTGCAATGAATATTTAACATGCACAATTATAAGGTTCACAGGAATGGGCAATTTGCATCTGACAAACTGTTGATGCAGAGTACTATTGCAAATCAGTAGCAATTATTAGTATTTGGTGATAGGTTTCTATAAATTAGAAATTAGAGGGCATGTTCCATCTGTGCTCTTATAGATACTTCTGGGTACATTATTTTTTAAGGCTATAGAACACCTCTATCTACACTTCTGGGTACATTTTTTTTATGAGGCTATAGAACACTTCTATCTATATACCATGTATAAACGTTATAGTTCACGGTAAATGGTGAAGGGCTCCATTTCGTGTCTTGTCTAACTTGCCTTATGATTTACCATAAAAGCCGGTAGAAATTGGTATTAGAGTTTGTCACTCTAAGATATTTTATGCCCCGTTCAATCAGTTCTCATGTTGTTTTCCTTGCCCAGCTTCATATGTTCTTAATCTGCTTTCATGGTATGATATTTGTCTGTCCTTTTTTCTTTTATGTTCATGGTATGATATTTGTCTGTCCTTTTTTCTTTTATGTTTTTGTTAATTCACAGTTACTGTTTGGGCTAATTGATTTCATAAAACCAAGTCCTCCCTAAAAAGTGTGGTGTTACTGCAAATCCAGAGCAGGTCATCATTTTAAATTTCTTAAGACAAATTTTTGGGGTATTACGTAGGCAAGTGTAGGTCATATTTTATTCTTCATAAGCTACTTGGGCAAGTGAAGGTTCAAGGACTTTAAAGCAATGTTTATCCATTCCTATGACCGAACTGATGACTATAATGACCAACATATTTTTTAATATTAAGTTTCCTCCTTTGATTTTGATCATTGTACTACAGGTTACGAAAAGGAAACAAAAAATATTATTAAAGGAAGGAGACCCCTATAGGGTGGGATAATGGAGTAGAGAGATTGAGGTAGTGAGGGACGTGGACAGATTGAGCTGTTAATACTACTTTGTCTTCTCTGGTTTGTAGACTGCTGAAATTAGTTTCAGAATGAGCCAACCAAAATGCATAGCAATTATAGAAATGGATAGAAGTTTCTGTTAAAAGTAGCAATAAGGAAGGAAACACATTTTTCAGCTGCCTTTTTTCTTTAATGCAAAATGGATACAGGGTTTTGGGTTTGCTCAGTTAACCTTCTGTTCCTTTCAGTTTGTATGACGTGAACCTAGGGCATTTGAAAAGAGCTATGTTCAAACGTTATATGTGTTATTTATTCTACTGCCCATGTGGTTTATAAACACTACAATTTTTGTTTATTCATGTGATTTTTTAGCTTCTCAATAGTCCACACAATATTACGTGAAACCTAGGGCATTTGAAAATATATACTCCCTCCATTCTTAAATTATTGTCGTCATTGATTTTTTAGTTAACTTTGATCATTCATATTATTCAAAATATTGTTTAAAACATGAAGAGTTTAAAATAACATATGCATCAAAGTTAAATAAAAAAAATCAATGACGACAACAATTTAAGAACGGAGGGAGTATGTTCGAAAGATAAATCTTGTTTACCAGTCAACTTTTTTTATGAAAGTGTTGAGATAACATATGCATTCATGCATCAAATAAATGTTATCTTGTCTTTTCCATCCATATGTAACAACACAATATTTCATCAACACGATAGAGCAGAATTTGTCGTGCCTCACAAATGAGATGATATATTCATTTGAGTCTTCAAAAGTGTCGTGTGGCTCGTGAAAGCATACAGAGTGGTGCAAGATGGTCATTGCCTCACTATTGTGTTATATTATGACATTTTTTATGACTTAATGCATGAAAAAGCTAACAATTGTGACATATATTTTTAGCTCTTGTTACAATGCACATGCATTTAATTATTATACTATAACCCATTGCAACGTACGGACATGTAGCTAGTCCTAATAGAAATACGATATCGGTTGCTAAAAGAAACCGACTGGGACAAGCAAATCAAAGCTGTTGGCTGATGCTAAAATCTGATGCAGTTATTATCCAACAATACGGTGGTGGCTCACTGTCAAATTTTACTGCCCTATGCATAAAAAAGTTGTCGGTGTCCTTCTATTCCATGCTCATCGCGCAGTTTTGAAAGTGCTTATGACTCCGTTAGCTTGTAGATTCCTGTCAGTTGCAAATTTCAATCTGTCTACGTAACTATGTCATAGCCTATCTGTTTGTAAGGGCTGTTTGGTAGAGCTCCGGCTCTACCCAAACCGACTCTGGAGCTGCTCCACCACAGAGCAGCTCCAAACGTGGAGCAGGTTTATTAATTTGAAGATCAAAAATATGTTTGGCAGAGATAACAGCTCCGACTCCAGAAATAGAGAATTTGAGTGGATTGCCCTCTTTTGCCCTCAGGAAACAGTGCTATTTTTTTTTCTCTTGCATTATTTCTCCTGTACATATGGTGCATGACGTTGGTATTATTTATTTTTTCCAATTATCAAACCAACAAGCCAAACAATTAATCGACTTCAGAAAAAGAGAATTTGAGTGGATTGCCCTCTTTTGCCCTCAGGAAACAGTGCTATTTTTTCTCTTGCATTATTTCTCCTGTACGTATGGTGCATGGCGTTGGTATTATTTATTTTTTCCAATTATCAAACCAACAAGCCAAACAATTAATAACTTTGATCAGCAAAACATGTTGAGCCACAAATTGTTCAAACACTAGAAATTAAAAATAACAAAATTCACAAATTGTTCAAATGCTACAAATTAAAAATTACAAAATTCGCTTACAAGTGTCCTGCCACGTTGGCCAGGCCCGCCATGCCCAGCCCTGCCGTAGTCTGTCCGGCCGAAGTGCCTAGGCCAGCTGTGTCCTGCCCGGCCGCATTGCCCAGCCCTGCCCCATCCAGCCCAATGGCGTTGGCCAGGCCCGCAGCTCCTAGCCCTGTTGTATTGCCGAAACCTCCGCCTAGGGTTCCAGAAGGACGCGAGAGTCCAACCCGGCACGACGAAGGAGTTGGAGGAGGGGAGGCGGCAGCGGACGTCTCATCCCGTCGAAGGAGGCGGCGGCAGACGGCTCGATTGAAGGAGGCGGTGAAGGCTCGATTGAAGGAGTCGGCAGCACACAGCGTAATGCGCGTTCGATGGAGGAAGACGAGGCGCGCACGGGATTGGGGAATAAAGAAACATTCCGGTACCCTGAGTAATGGATGGCAAAGGTGGGTAATTTTCACCCAACTTCATGACTTAGTATAAAAAAAGCATTTGTAGAGCACCCCCTGAGGGACTCCGTGGAATTGGTGGAGTTGGGAGCTAGATCCAAGTTTTTTATGGATCTGGAGTTTTCAGAGCTGAGTTATTTGGCTAGAAAAAATTGGAGTGGAGCAGTTTTTTTTTTTTGATCTGGAGCTCTACCAAACACGCTCTTAGTTTATCATATTTTCTAGCCTTCAATTAACTGAAAAAGTTTTTAGTTGATAGTTTGTTACTATGTGTTTTGATTTTTCCTTTATACTATTTTTTTATAATAATTATAAACTATTGGATCTAGGTTTAATGGCTGAAAAAAGTGACTGAAAGTTGCCGAGCTGAAAATTAGCAACTCCCTTAGTTTATTACTACCTAACTGCGAGTGTTGTGCACTATCTAGCTTTTAGCAAAACTAGACTAACTGCTTGCAATGTCGGCCTCACTACATAACTTTGACACAACATATCAGCGGTGATTAGCGCTACCTACTCCAATTTGAATTTGTTATTATTAGAACAATAGCTCTAGTTCATAGTTGTCATCCAAACAAGATAGTTTCAAAATAGACACAGGAAGCAATTGAGATTGTTATGCTCTGAATTGTTGCGAAACAGTTTTTAACCATGACTTTCGGCCTCGAGATCCCATTTTTTATGAACAGTCATCTTAAGAGTTGCACATGGCCCCTATAGTTTTTTGGAAATATGCACACGCCACTACAAAACAAATTTGTGACTTGTGTCACTCCCTGCTACCTCGACAAGACGTGGGTGTTCACCCGATTAGGCCAGACAAAAGTATATCATGTACCATACTAGCAACATCCATCATAGATAAATAGACTATGAAAGTTAGTATGAAAGACAGTGTAAGATGAGAGTATATACGTTTTCTTCTGGACTGGGTAAAGAAGGCGGCGACAACGTGCAACACCGTCACGTTGTTGACAACGGCGGGTGAGACCGACTCAACGACGTGAAAGACGAGTTGTGGCGACGAGCTTGATGAAAACGAGGAATCGATCGAGAAGTCGCGCAGAGCACTTCCCAAAAACCTTATTCGCCATCTCCCGGTGCAGGATCACAGAGGACGACGATTTCGGAGACCTGCTTTCCCGTTCGCCGGTGCACGCCGACAATCGGGATTGAGAAGACTTGGCGGCGTAACAGTAGCGAGAGGCAAAACACTAAGCAATTGTGGTGATATAATTTGCGGCGGTACCCGTACGTATTTATAGGGGGGAACCGCTAGGGTTGGGCGTCCCGCAACCGAGTCGGTTACCATATTAATACTTCGGTTTCCATAATTAAATATATGGAATACGCAGCAAAAATAAAGTACAAAAAGAAGTTGCGTCCCCGCAAGGCAAGGGACCGAGTTTCGGCGGACCATTCACACAGGTGATGCGCAGCCGCGCCCATCGCCCCCGCCCCGCCCCGCTCTGCCCGGCCCGGCGAGGCGAGGCAAGGCGAGCGAGCGCGCGCGTGTGTTCTTCCTTCCTTCTATCCACACACTTATAAGAGATGCTAGAGCAACCAACCTTATAAGTTAGACTCCATCCACCTCCACTAGCAATGTGGGACTAAACATTTGCACTCCCACCACTCATGAATGGGCCTTTGAGATTTTCAGGAATTATTGTTATTATTAATGGGCCAAGCCCATATAATTCCAACAATCCCCCACCAGATCTCAAAGTCGCAGCTAGGCTTTGCCTCACCCCATTGTTGTTTAATATACCAGTGTTTTTAGTGGAGACTGTTAAGTTGAACTTCCACCTAGAATAATAAGCTACACTCATTCACAACTTGAACAATGGACTACGCTTTGAATTGCAAGTTTTGTGCAAACAAGTTTCACTTACTGTCATAACTGATACTAGACCTCCAGTAGGCTTCTCCGCAGGTGGAGCATATAGGTCGTACTCCCTTGGTCTTTTATGAGCTTAATAGAGATCACCCAAATCAAGCTCATATAGGTGTATTCATTCAAGAATGTTCTGCAGGACAACATCTTCGCTATTTAAAGCCAACTGAATACATTAAGGCAACAACCAACCTGCCATATAGATATCGAGAGTAATGCATCGTTTCTCGAGTGGGTCACAAAAAGGTTACTCTCATGCTAACCAATAGCTTGTTCTTCTCAGGTCCTACTTCATGGGATCTCCGATCACATAGGTTGGGTTACCACTATGGAATAGCACATATGGGTCTCATACCCATCTCCTTCGATGCACTGTCTATCATATTACGTGACAGCCCCTTGGTGAATTGATCTGATAGGTTCTCACCAGTTAAAATATATTCTACTGATATGACTCCGGAGTTTCTCATTTTCCTAACAGACTTCAAACGTCTCTTAATATGTCTTGATGACTTCATATTGTCTTTAGAATTGTTCACTTTAACTATCACAGTTTGATTGTCATGATTCATGAGAATTGCCAGCATAGGTTTCTCAACAATAGGCAAGTCCATCAAGAGCTCACGTAGCCAATCGGCCTCAACTGTAGCTGTATCTAGTGCGATAAGCTCAGCTTCCATGGTAGACCTCGTTAAGATGGTCTGTTTGCATGATCTCCATGAAATAGCAGCACCACCAAGAGTAAATGCATATCCACTCGTGGCATACAGCTCATCAGCATCAGATATCCAATTGGAATCACTATAGCCCTCTAGTACTGTTGGATATCCCGAATAATGAATTCCATAATCCATAGTACCAACTAAATAGTGCATTACCCGCTCAAGCGCACGCCAATGATCATCTCCCGGACAAGAAGTAAACCGGCTTAGTTTGCTCACAGCAAACGAGATGTCAGGCCTAGTAGCACTAGCTAAATACATAAGTGATCCAATTATCTGAGAATATTTTAATTGGTCTCAGCCAATTCTCTTATTCTTTCGAAGGATCAAGCTGGGATCATAAGGTGTTGGAGAAGACTTGCTATCCTTGTAACCAAAACGGTTCAAGAGCTTCTCAACATAATGAGATTGCGTAAGAGTAATCCTATTCTCTCCTTTGATTAGCTTGATGTTCAAGATAACATCAACCTCACCCAGATCCTTCATATCAAAGCTTTGGCACAGAAAAGCCTTGACCTCATTGATCATATCAAGATTTGTTCCAAAGATGAGTATGTCATCAACATACAAGCACAGTATAACTCCCTGACCCCCACCATGGCGGTAGTACACACATTTATCAGCCTCATTGACTAAATAGCCTGTTGCTAGAAGTGTTGAATCAAATTTCTCATGCCACTGCTTAGGAGCTTGTTTCAGACCATATAAAGACTTTAACAACTTACACACCTTGTCTTCCTGGCCCTTTATTACAAAACCATCTGGCTGATCCATATAGATTTCCTCATCCAACTCTCCATTAAAGAAAGCTGTCTTAGCGTCCATCTGATGAACGATAAGACCATGTGAGTCAGCCAGAGCAAGTAATACATGAATAGTGGTCAATCTAGCAACAGGTGAATAAGTGTCAAAGAAGTCTTCGCCTTCTTTCTGAGTATAACCCTTAGCCACAAGCCGAGCCTTATACTTGTCAATAGTACCATCAGGCTTAAGCTTTTTCTTGAACACCCATTTGCAGCCCACAGGTTTGCAACCATATGGTCTATCGACAACTTCCCAAGTTCCATTAGAAAGAATAGAGTCCATCTCACTATGTACAACTTCTTTCCAGTCATCTGCATCAGGAGATGCATATGCCTCTGAAATAGTTCTAGGAGTGTCATCCACAAGATAAACAGTGAAATCATCACCAAAAGACTTTGCAGTCCTTTGTCTCTTGCTCCTCCTAGGAGCTTCACTGTCAATCTCCTCATGGATTGGTTCAAGTGTCTGTTCAGCATGATCAGAAAATGCACTAGGTTCAGGAGTAGTTTCAGCAATCACATCAGAAGATAATCTAGACATGCTATGTAAATCTTTCATAGGAAATATGTTCTCAAAGAATGTAACATCATGAGACTCCATTAATGAATTAACATGAACATCAAGCACCTCTGATTTAACCACTAAAAATCTATAGGCAATGCTATGATGAGCATATCCAAGAAAGATACAATCCACAGTTTTAGGTCCCAACTTACGCTTCTTGTTAATTGGCACGTTAACTTTAGCCAAACAACCCCATGTGCGTAAGTAAGAGAGTGATGGCTTTCTACCAATCCATTCCTCATATGGAGTCTTCTCCTTATTCTTCATGGGAACTCTATTTAGGACATGACATGATATCAATAAAGCCTCCCCCCACTATGCCTTAGATAATCTAGCCGTGTCTAACATGGAATTAACCAAGTCAGTTAAGGTGCGATTCTTTCTTTCGGCAATCCCGTTTGATTGGGGCGAATAGGGAGGCGTCCTCTCATGTATCAAACTATGTTCCGCACAGAATAAATCAAACACATTTGAGAAATAATCGCCACCACGATCGGACCTAATTCTTTTGATCTTTTTCTCTAGTTGAGTTTCAACTTCAGCCTTATAAATTTTAAAGTAGATTAGAGCCTCATCTTTCATTTTTAACAAATAAACATAGCTATATCTAGTCGCATCATCAATCAAAGTCATGAAATATCTTTTTCCACCCTTAGTCAATATACCATTCATTTCACAAAGATCTGAATGTATAAGTTCTAGTGGTGCCAAGTGTCTCTCCTCTACAGCCTTGTGAGGATTTCGAGATTGTTTAGAATGCACACAACTTGAGCACTTAG
The DNA here is from genome assembly GCA_032690845.1 of Eleusine coracana subsp. coracana. Taxonomy (NCBI): domain Eukaryota; kingdom Viridiplantae; phylum Streptophyta; class Magnoliopsida; order Poales; family Poaceae; genus Eleusine; species Eleusine coracana. Next base: position 46,206,008 of record CM064426.1, on the reverse strand, counting down.
AACCTTTGACAATGGAAAAATTCAGAATTAAATTCAAGTTGGACAGTCGAGACATAGAACCAAAATTTAGATGACATAAACGTGAATGCCAAACACTAGCATCACTCTCATTAACACCATCACAAATATAGTTCACATACTTATTACAATAATCTGAAAGGGAAAAGCGGAACAAGCCTCCGCACTCATAGCCTTTACCAATAAATTATCCACTCTTAGACACGACAGCTTTATTCAACTCTAGCACTACCTTAAAACCATCCCTATATAAAAGGGAGCCACTAACGAGATCCTTCTTGATAGAAGGGACATGTTGTATGTTCTTCAATTGGACAATCTTCCCCGAAGTGAACTTCAGCTCAACCGTGCCAACACTATGAACAGAAGCATGTGACCCATTCCCCATTAGGACGGAGGAATCCCGGGCAACCTGGTAAGAAGTAAACAAAGAGGCATCAGCACAAACATGAACATTAGCACCAGTATCAAGCCACCAACAAGTAGATTGAAATACAGAAAAAACATATGGTAAATTACCATACCCACTATTTTCTCCAGCACTGGTCACCATGTTCGCAGACTTCTGCTGTGGAGGCTTCCTTCCTTTGCGTTTTGGACACTTCTTTGCCCAATGCTCATTAGAACCGCAAACAAAGCATGCTCCCTTCTCCTTGTTCTTCTTCTTGAAGGTAGTGGTCTGGTTAGGCTTATTGTTCTTGCCCTTGCCCTTACCACCACTGCCATGAGATTGTTGTGATTGATGCACCATATTGGCAATAGTGTTTTCCTCGTTACCTTTAGAACGTCCATCCTTCTCATGAGCTTTCTCCTCAACATCAAGAGACGCGATCAAATCTAAGACAGATATGTTCATCCTCTTGTGTTTAAGAGTAGTGGCAAAATCCCTCTAAGTCGGAGGAAATTTGGCAATAATGCCCCCAGCCACAAGCTTCTCAGGTACAACAATCTTAAGCAATTCGAGTTCCTTCACTATGCACTGTAGCTCATGAGCCCGCGCGACGATAAATTTGCCATCTACCATCTTAAAATCATGGTACTGCTTAATGACATACAATTCAGCGCTAGCATCTGAACCACCATAGTCAGCGATCAGAGCGTCCCACATATCCTTTGCGACTGTATGATGGATGTAGATGTCCTAAAGTCAATCTACCAAAACTCCAATAACAGTGCCCAAGAATATTATGTTAGCTTCATTGTAGGCCTTTTCCTGATCTGTAGTGAGATCGCCTTTAGGTTTGCTAGTGGACACCCAGAACACATTCATGGCAGTAAGCCACCGAGTGACTTTCACTTGCCATCTTTTGAAGTGCACGCCAGTGAATTTCTCTGGCCTTAGTGCATCGACAAATCCAGCCATAAAACTAAAGTGCCTACAATAAGGTTTTTGGATTGTTGGATAAATTAGCACTTTTAGTTTTATATTAATCCAGAAATAAATCATAAGTATGATTAATAGATTGCATAATGAACTAGACAAGTATACGTAAAATCTAGACATATCTATTAGGCCAGACAAAAGTATAGAATGTACCATACTAGCAACATCCATCATAGATAAATAGACTACGAAAGCTAGTATGGAAGACATGGTGTGAGATGAGAGTACGTACGTTTCCTTCTGGACTGGGTAGAGGAGGCGGCGACGACGTGCAGCACCATCACGTTGTTGACGACGGCGGGTGAGACCGACTAGACGACAAGAAAGATGAGCCGTGGCGACGAGCTTGATGAAGATGAGGAAGCGATCGAGCAGTCGCGTAGAGCGCTTTCCAAAAACGTTATTCGCCCTCTCCCGGTGCAGGATCATAGAGGACGACGGTTCTGGAGACCTGCTCTCCCGTTCGCCAGTACGTATTTGCGTGATATGATTTGTGGCGGTACCCGTAAGTATTTATAGGGGGTGGGAACCGCTAGGGTTGGACGTCCCGCAACCGAGTCAGTTACCATAATTAAATATATGAAATACGCAGCAAAAAGAAAGTGCAAAAGGAAGTCGCGCCCCCGTAAGGCAAGGGACCGAATTTTGGCGGACCATTCACGCAGGTGATGCGCGGCCGCGCCCATCGCCCACGTCTGCCCCGCTCCGCCCGGCCCGGTGAGACGAGGCGAGCGAGCGCGCGCGTGTTCTTCCTTCCTCCTATCCACACAGTTGCAAGAGATGCTAGAGCAACCAACCTTATAAGTTGGACTCCATCCACCTCCACTAGCAATATGGGACTAAACCTTTATACTCCCACCACTCATGAATGGGCCTTTGAGATTTTCAGGAATTATTGTTATTATTAATGGGCCAAGCCCATATCATTCCAACCTGAACTACTTGTCTTTTTATGTAAAAAATAGGGATGTATGTAGTAGCAGGCATTAGACCAGATAAAAAAAACTCACATTTTTTTATAGCAGTTCACTAGTAGCAGATCCTGTGTATGCTAACAATCCCTTCAGTTCGCAAGTCTTGGTTTGTTTTTTCTTAAGGATGCACATTCACAACCGCAGTTGCAGAATCTAATAGCTCACATTGAATGTGACGTCCCATGTATCAACCTCTAGAAGTTACTACAAAGTACCTATAATTACACTAAGAACAGAAATATTAGAAATTTCAGTAGAGTCTCCCCTAGAATTGTGACCGTCTGTGTGCAGACAAGTAATGCACAATAGATATGAATAGGTATCCTAACCATCAAAAGACCATAATCAACTAAATGAAGTTTTACCACATCTAGTTCAAAGACAAAATAATTATTCAACTCTAATGATCTAGATTATTGACTAATGATTAAAGAATGTGCGTGTTCTCAACAAAGTAGTTATTTCCCTCCCATGCATGTGTGAACAGTGGATACCTAAAACCAAATAAACACAAGAGTGAGTAAAAACACTCAGCAAGTAAAATTCAGAACCAGAAGAAAAATGAAAACACTTGAACCACATAAATCTAGAATCAATAAAACATCTCTCTTGACTTCAACAATGAAATAGTAGTTTCCGTCACAAGTGGGGCCAGCACTTATTTACAGGAATCTGAATATAGGAACCAAATTGAACAACCGGTGTTTATACAAACCCCGGCATTTCAATGATATGAAAAAGAAACACATGAAACTTCAAGATTGACATAAAAGACATGAAGCAATGATAGTAAGAGAATAACATTAATGAATGAGCATAATCAAGGAGAGCGGCATAAAACCAAAGTCATATCCACATCACATATATAGAGACTCGTCATTGCACTTGCCTTAACTAATTTCGTCAAACACTTAAAAGAGGCCCTCTTGACACTGGTACCGTTCAAGCCTGAAGAATGTAAGATACACTTAGAAAAATTCTAGGAACACCTAAGAAGGTCCATGGAACTCTCATGTAAATCTATTTTTTAAGAAAAAAAAGACTAAAAACAAACCCACTGAGTCACTATTCTGACCATAGCTTCCCATCTACTAAATCCAGTGATGCAAATAATTTTTACTACTGGTTTTGGTATTGCACCTTAAAAAGGTAGTCAAAATTAAATAAAAAGATTATGATAAAGAATCTGTAATCGGTAACAGCAGAACTGAAATCACAATATGCTCCCAAACCGCTAACCGTAATTGGGTGACACCAGTTTTGTTAGAAAGATAAAATATATATCTACAACTTTTGCAACCAGTATATGGTCGAATTCGTAATCAATTGTTACCAGATATTAAATAAATCCTGCTGCATTGAAGCTGTTCTGCACTCAACTAGCTTTAGGCGTCATTGCAACCAACAAAAGGAAATCTATAAACAATTACCTAGCAACGTACCCGTGGGTTGCTATGTACTTTGAAAAATATACTCAGCTGCGGTGTAGGGAGTGGCGACGTCTGGACTCTGTTGTGCATCAGACAGCGGAGAGCGGTAGAGACAGTGTTGATGACTTCCAAAGCGGGACACCTAGTGAAGCGGAACAGGCCCACATCATCACGGGGCGCACCATAGCCGCGTCGGGGTCGGGTCCCATGTGGGCATCGGAGAAGCACGTGATGCGGCTGGGTGGGGATGCCATGCAGTCGTGGCGGCTCCCTCATACGCATCGCGGACGCGCAGAGACGCAACGGCAGCAAACAACTCACCACCAGGCACAGCAGCGCCTGCTCATTGTTGGGGCATTAGTTACACATGAATGCAACAAGCCCGTCCAGTAAGCAGCGCATGTACCGGTACAGCACAGTGGCACCGACCATGTCCAGCGGGCGTGGTTCCTCGCAGCGGGCGGTGGCAACGCTGCATCATACCAGAGCGCATTTGCAAGGATGTTGGACGTCAGGTCGCCGTCGAGGCAGCCGTAGCAGTGGCTGGCGAGGACGCATGTGTTAGCAAAAAAAAAACCTTTCGCGGAAGCTACATAAGATCATTAACACAAAATTGATTTAACCAAATAAGAGAAATTTTGATGTATACGTAGCACAACCAATCCATTTATGTGCCATACGCACATACCCACCTCTTGCATATTGACACCTTGCATCTTGAAGTATTTCTCTCTTCTCTTGCTTCTACCTTACTAGTCCTCTTGATGATTAGAGAACTAATCTACTCTCATGTGTGTTTCTTTTCTATACTGGCTGAAGTGATTTTCAGTGTCCCAAATGCATTGTCGGACTCTTCTATTTATACCAGTAATGCGCTAACTGAAGCATCAAGGTGAGCTTTGATGCTTCATTTTCTATGCGGCAATCAACATGCGTTAAGCTAATGGCTAGCCATTAATACATGGCAAGTAACTAAAGTAACGTGCTGCAGCCACTAACCATCCATATGCATGCAACATTACTGGATTACTAATTTATTATTTTGGCTCCATGTAACCTGAATGCACGCACACACACATTTCTTTATTTGCAAGATTTTGATCTTTGGATCAATATTTGTACATGCACATTTTATTGAAGAGAGAGGAGAGGGTATTTCAACACTTTGATTCTATATCTTTCAGTCTAGCAACCATCACACATAGACCTTTTATATAAGAATCATTTTCCCTAAATACATGGGCCACTTTATTCAGTTATTTCTAACATTCTCCCACTTGGCCCATGATTTGACTGTAAAATTCGATTAAATTTTGAGTGCACACTTTCATCGAATTGTCAAGTCGACATTATTTTGACATTGGATGATAGAATCATGGCGGTCACGAGTCATTAGCGACTATATTCCTTCCATGTATTACAATCAACCAACTCAAATAAACTTTTAGGGGAAATGAATATTGTTATCACACCATAACCATTCTTGTATACACTATTATATGGATAACATGCAAAACAAACTTTTATTGAATTCATATGACAGTTGGAGCATCGCATGTTCATGTATATACACATCATGCTAACAAGGTTTTATCCATAATACCCATCCTTTCTACATGGCCAATGAAAGTCTTAGGTGGTAACCCCTTTGTTAGCGGATCCGCAACCATCAAATCAGTATCAATATGCTCAATTGATACCTTTTTATTTTGCACTTCTTCTTTGACCTTCAAGTACTTCAAATCCATATGTTTTGCTCCTTTTGAGTATCTATCATTTTTAGAGAAGAAGACCGCAGCGGAATTATCATAAAACACCTTTAGTGGCTTCTCAATATTGTCAACTATGTGAAGATCTGCCAAAATTCCGTAGCCACAATGATTGAATAGTGGCCACAAAGCATGCCACAAATTCTGCCTCCATAGTGGAAGCTGCAATGACAGACTGCTTTCCACTCTTCCATGATACTGCTCCACCAGCTAATAGGAACACATAGCCGAACGTGGATTTCCTTGAGTCCAGACATCCAGCAATCTGAATCCGTGTGGCCTATCACCTCTAGATGGCTTGACCTCTGATACGTGAGCATGTAGTCCTTGGTACCTTGTAAATACCGAAGGGCCTTCTTCACAGCAATCCAATGATCCTTTCCTGGGTTACTTTGATATCGACCAAGCATTCCAACGATAAAGCTTATATCTGGTCGTTTACATGTCGAAGCATACATTAAGCTCCCAACAAGTGATGCATAAGGGATTGATTCCATCTCTTTACATTCCAAATCATTCTTTGGACATTGCATCAAACTAAACTTGTCCCCTTTCTGAATTGGAACAATTCCTTTAGAGCAATTTTCCATTCTGAATCTCTCCAATATTTTGTTAATGTAGCTTTCTGAGACAATCCTAACAATCCTTGTTTCCTATCACGGAATATTTCTATTCCAATTACATAGGATGCCTCACTCATATCCTTCATTTCAAAATTATTGGAGAGAAAGTTCTTTACATCATGTAACATTGATTTATCATTAGTAGCAAGCAGAATGTCATCAACATATAGGACTAAGATAATGAACTTGCTCCCACTGACCTTCATGTAGATACACCGATCAACAGGATTTTCTACAAAACCGTATGCCAGAATGGTGTCATTGAACTTTATATACCATTGTCGGGAAGCTTGTTTCAGCCCATATATTGACTTCTTTAATTTACACACCAAATCTTCTTTTCCACAAATTGAAAATCCTTCTGGTTGGTTCATATACACTTCTTCGTCCAAATCACCGTTCAGAAAGACGGTCTTTACATCCATCTGGTGAAGCTCCAAATCATAATGAGCCACCAAAGCTAGAATAATTCGTAAAGGGTCCTTCTTTGAAACCGGAGAGAATGTCTCTGTGTAGTCAACACCTTCCTTTTGACTAAAACCTTTGGCGACAAGTCGGGCTTTGTATCTTTCAATATTGCCATTTGAGTAACGTTTGGTCTTGAAGATCCATTTACACCCAACTCGTTTTGATCCTTCAGGCAATTTAACTAATTCCCAGACATTATTATCATCCATCGATTTCAACTCTTCTTTCATGGCGTTAAACCACTTTTCAGAATTATTAGTTTCCATAGTCTGCTTAAATGAGAGTGGATCATTTTCTATACTCAAGTCGCATTCATGCTCAAGTGAGTAAACCACATAATCATCTGAAATTGCGGACCTTTTCTGTCTTATGGACCGACGCAATATATTTTCATGTGCTACTTCACCTTGACTTGTATCTCGGATGGTTTTAATTGGTTCAGAGACTATCTTTTCTGGAGTCAGATTCTAATACAACAATGCTAGGAGTAGCATTAGACCCAATTTCATTGATATTCACTTTCCGTGAATTTTCACTCCCACTAATCTCATCATTTTCAATAAATCGAGCATTTCCAGTTTCAACTATTCATGTACTATGGTTAGGGCAATAAAATCTGTACCCTTTTGTCTTTTCAGGATAGCCGATGAAATAACCACTAATGGTTCTTGCATCAAGCTTCTTTTCATGTGGATTGTATAACTTTACTTCTGCTGGACAAGCCCAGATATGCAGGTGCCTTAAACTAGGTTTCCTTCTTGTCCACAGTTCATAAGGAGTCTTAGGAACTACCTTACTAGGAACTCTATTCAGCAAGTACACGACAGTTCTTAATGCATGCATCCACAAAGATAAGGGTACATTAGAGAAACATAACATACTCCTAACCATTTCCATGAGAGTACGATTCCGCCTTTCAGCCACCCCGTTTTGCTGAGGTGTCCCGGGCATTGTATACTGTGCACAAATGCCACGGCTTTCTAGAAACTTTGCAAATGGGCCTGGACATTGCCCACTTTCATCAAACTTTCCAAAATACTCACCTCCTCTATCAAACCTCACCACCTTTACTTTTTTATCAAGTTGCCTTTCTACCTCATTAACAAACACCTCAAGAATGCTTGCAGCTTGAGACTTTTCATGCAACAAGTATAGATAGCAATAACGTGAGAAATCATCAATAAAGAGAATGAAATATTTTTCACCATCCCAAGAAGGAACATCAAATGGACCACAAATATCAGTGTGTATCACCTACAGTAGTTCACTACTTCTTGTAGCAGGGTGCTTTGATATGTGTGATGTTTGCTTGCCCTTAATGCAATCTATACACACATCACAATCAACAAAATCCAATTGAGGTAATATTTCATTTTTCATTAGTCTCAAAATCCTTTCCTTGGATATGTGACCCAATCTTTTATGCCACAAGAAAGCAGATCGCTCATTAAGTGCACTATGTTTATTTCCAATAATATGCTCAACATGGAATAGGGATTTTGAAAAACCATGATCAAGATTAAAGCGGAATAAACCATCAATGAAAATACCAGAACCATAATAGTATTTATTCTTATATAGTGAAAACATGCCGTCTCCAATCGTAAACTTGAAACTTATTACATCCAACTTGCTCATAGACACTAGATTTCTAGCACATTCGGGAACATAAAGACACTCTTTCAAGTCTAAGTGTAGACCGGTCTCGAGTTTTATTCTATAACTCCCGATCCCTTCAATCCGTGCCTTCATACGGTTCCCCATGTACAAGAACTTTTCAGGTCCGCTTGTGGGTTGGATCGTAAGGAATCCCTGCATTATATGTGAAACATGAGTAGTAGCACCAGAATCCAACCACCAGGTATTATTAGGAACTTCAATGAGATTTGATTCTAAGCATACAGAAATATAATGTATACCTTTCTTTTCAAACCATTTCTTACTTTTTGGGCAATCCTTCTGAAATGACCATCCTTCTTGCAGAAGAAGCATTTGTTTTTATGGATTTTCCCCTCATTAACTCTCACACCCCAAAATTTCAAATTTTGGTTTGTGACTTAATTTTCACTAAATTTTTCAAACTTTTATAATAGATTAAAATTTAACTTAAATTAAATAGAGCATTATCATTTATTTTATACAAAAGACTATTTTCTAAAGTAATTAAATTAATTTAGGCTATTCTTCTTCTTCTTCTTCTTCTTCTTCTTCTTCTTCTTCTTCTTATTATTATTATTATTATTATTATTATTATTATTATTATTATTATTATTATTATTATTATTATTATTATTATTATTATTATTATTTTGTTGATTGTTGCATTCATGCCTATTAGATGCTTTAGATTTTTATTGTATGAAAAGGTGTTTGAAAATGCGACTAGAAATCGATTTTTGCATTCATGCCTATTAGAGGGAAAAAGAAAAGGAAGAAAAACCCCCTCCCTGGCCTTGGGCCGAAAATCCCTCCCCCCGGCCCATTCTCTCTTTCCTCTTTTCCCCCTCCTCCTTTCATTTCCGGCTTGGGCTAAGCCCCTTTCTCTCCTTTTTTTTGGCTTGGGCCGAACCTTCCTCCCTGCGCTGCCCAACTCCCACTTTCCCCTCTTTTCTACCCCGCAGTCCCCTTAGTCCCCTTTTCCCTCTCCCTTTAGCCTGGGCCAAATCCCCTCCCCTAGCCCAACTTGCTCTCCCTCTCCTCCCCCTTCTCTGGTTCGGCCTGCTCGGCCCAGCACCAGCGCGTGCCCGTGCCTAGCGCGTCCCGCCGGCCCATCCTACGCCTCGGCCCATGCCGCACCCTCGTCCCACCAGTGCGCCCCGCGTGCTCCCGAACCCTAGCCGCTAGTGCTGCCACCGCTTCGGCATGCATGCCACAACAGGCCTAGGGGCCCGCGCCCATATAAATAGGGGGACCCCTCCCCGTGCCGCCTTTCCCCCCCTGCCGCCACGACCCCGCCGCCTCGCCGTCCCCGTCGCACGCCACAGCGCCGTCGCCGCCAGACGCCGCCGACCCGCCTCGGCATCTCCCCACGCCGCGTGAGCCGCCGGTGAGCCCGCTGCCCATGCCGCCTCCCCCGCTACCCTTCTCACCGCCTTCCGCGCGCGGGCAGCCGCTCCCACGAGCTCCGGCAAGCCGGCAATGCCGCCACCGCGCCCGGTCCATGGTGGACCGTGGCCTCCTGGTCCACAAGCCTCGTGGACCTAGTCCACGGGATTATTTTTTTTTTGTTTTTTTATATATGTTATTCGTTTATTTATTAATTTTGTATAATTACCAGTAAATGCCAGCTTTGTGAATAGGCCCCTAAGCTTTATTTTAATAACATTTTAATTCTAAAAACTTTACATAACCCTTATAAAATTATAATTGAAACCGTAAGTTTTTATATAATTATTTTCTGGCACTGTAATTTTTACAACAAAGCCTCTAGCGTCCTAAATTATGTCTTAGGCCCTAGATTTTATAAAAACACCCTTGTACGCATTTTAATTATATTTTAATCTTATAATTTTACAAAAACAACCCTATATTTTTAGTAACTTTATCTTAGCCCTTAATTTTTCTAATTAATAATTTAGGTTGGGCATTTTTACACTTGGGCCCCTATACTTATTTCTAATTATGTTTCAGTCCTGACTTTTTACAATTTAGTCCTTGAACTTTTTGCAAATTTCACTTTTGGTACCTAATATTTTCATAAATTATATTTTATACTTACATTTTACAATTTAGCCCTTCTATTTTCTAAAAGTACTTTTAGGCCCTTTAACTTGTCTGTTTTTATGTTTTAACCCTTGAAACTTTAAATAGCCATAACTTTTCAACCATAGCTCAGGAATGAGAAATTCTTTCACCAGAGCAATCGTAGTGTTTAATATTAATTATTTGTACTGTTTTATAATATATTACTAATTTACTATTTTAACCCTAAAACTTTAAACCTTTGTAACTTTTTACTCGTAACTCCGATTGGGGCGATTCTTGCGCTCACGCGACCGTAGCAACACGTACTTTTTCATAGTATTGATTTCCTTGTTGTTTGTTATTGTATGGTGTGTTGTTTCTTAGTGTGTTTGTATGCTTGTGTTTCCGGTGTGACATTGAGTAGACGAACCGCTGTTAGAGAACTTCCGAGATCTCCATCTTGAAGACTTTGAGCAGCAGCAAAGGGAACCAGGCAAGTATCCTTGATGCATTTTGAACCTATGTTTTATATTCTCTCTATCTCTATGCATGCTTGTTAATATTTAATCCCATGTGTCATACCCTGTTCCATAGAATTCCTTGTCGCCTGGGTTTTGGTGTAGCTTATAGGTAAGGGTACGTCATGCATAGTTGCTATGTCGGGAATGGAAGTGTCTATTGTTAATCTTGACTAATGATTCACTCTAACATAATGATCATGAGGGATGGGAAATCCTTCGTAGCAACATGGAACCTAGGTGATCCAAGCAGGAGGATGGCAAGGATGGTGCGGGTATGCACATGTACTCGGTATAGTACTGTGGGATTGTGGTGGTACCTGCTTGGGATCACAAGAGTATTTTGTGGAGCGGCCACCCAGGAAAACAGCGCAAAGCACAGGGCTGATATGGGTAGGCTTGGTTTAGTATTGAGATGTCTTCCCAGTTCTGTGTGCAGTCGAGGAAGGAGGACGGGATGGTTTACTCTCGGACTCAGGCGATGGACGGTTTACTCCTAGCCATGACGCCAGAGGGGGCTTCTGTAGGAACGGTTTAATTCTGCAGTGGTGAAACCTTACCGTGGATTGTTAGCAAGCTGGGAAGCACTCTGAAAGACCTTGTGGTGATCTCTTGTCCTCACACCTACAATAGTGTGATTTGGGCAACATGGAGACTTTAGTCACTGACGGGTGATGGAATCACCAACCTGTGGGTAAAGTTGTCCAACCTCTACAGAGTGTCAAACTATTATAACAGTCGTGCTCACGGTCATGAGCGGCCTGGATCCTCACACATTTAGGATGGTGGTTTATGGGAGGACTTGGTGGGTAGCCAAGTTTGATTTGGGCGGTGTAACCCTTGGTTTGCTAGAGGCGGTGTAACCTGTAGTGTAGATTCATATGGCCGGTTTAACCCATGGTTTGCTACAGGCGGTGTAACCTGTAGTGTGGTTTCCTATGGGTGGTTTAAACCATGGTTTGCTACAGGTGGTGTAACCTGTAGTGTGGTTTCCTATGGGCAGTTTAACCCATGGTTGGCTACAGGTGGTTTAACCTGTAGTGTTTGATAGATGAGATAACTGGTGGGAACTTTCCACCTAGTAAGTAGGAGTGCTTTTCAAATGGTCTTAGGTGTAGTGATCATTTATGCAAATGAACCATTGTGTTAGTCTTTCTTCTATTAAACTTGCATGTCATATTTTCCCCCACTTGCTGAGTACGATATGTGCTCACCCTTGCTATTTCCCTTTGTTGTTGTACTATAAACTGCTGCTCAGAAGATGGAGATATGGACTACATTGATGAAGACTACTACTAGGCGTGCGTGCCCTCGGTCAATTGCCTGTGGAGTTATGGTGTTTTTCCGCTGCTATTTAGTTTGAGAGTCGTTTCAGTCATTAAAGACAATTATTTATGTAATAACGGTACATTATAATAATGACATTGGTTATACTGTTATTCACTTTTACTGACGATATGTGTGAAACTTGTTCCTGGGCACACATATGATAAGCACTCAGTTTTGTCCTTAAAACCGGGTGTGATAGAAGTGGTATCAGAGCCGTGTCGACCGTAGGACGCTAGGCTAGATAGAATGGTCATGCCATAGGTCCTATTTTCAAAACTAGTATTTGGAAAACTTTTATCTCTACATAGTTTTTCTATCCTATCTTCATATCTTATCTGTGCTTGTCTATTGTCAAATGTTGAAAAAATTCTATTTCTACTATTTTTTTTCCCGTTTTCAAAATACTAGCTAGGCCAACTTAGTCTACCATGATCAAGATAAACAGTTTTGAAGATTACAGAAGAATGACTGCGGGGATCATATGGTCAAAGTTGAAGGCTCTTCACCAAAGGAAAATCATTGGTCATCATTCTACGCAACATGAAGAAGGACCTCCCCTAGGATCGTGATTTAGAATCCTTTCGATTTAGAAGATCAATCACGATATAGAACGTTGCTAGCCATATCTCTTGTGTTGCTTGTGTGTGCTATGTTTGATTTAGATCTTTGATTGAGTGTTGGTGTGCTTGCAAAGCATTTAGCTTTGTTATCGCATCATTAGATATAGCTAGTTAGTCTATTTGGGGTTATCATTTCTCTCTATTCCTTTCTCTCTTACTTCTATCATTCCCTTCTTTCCTAGTCACTTATAGCCTAACCAATTCGAGGAGATATTGAACTGGACAATCAAATTCTTTGAATGAGGCATCGACAAGAGGGAGCCCATACCCAATATATCTCACGAAAGAGGCAACACACAACTTATAACTTGATGTCAACAAATCAAGAGGTAACACCAAGGGAAGAAGAATCCGTGTCACAAAGAAGAGGAAGCATGCCAGGTATGGTACCCGCAAGGCACCAATTGAGGCATGCTATTGTTATCAACTTCATGGCCACCAGTGTTTCCTTCAATGTAACATGAGTGAATCTGAGTTGAAGAGGCGACCTCAAGAGGGATGTGCTATAATCAAGAAGGTCCCCCTTGTTACCTTTCCAAAGCCTTTAGTTACAAGAATCGGATGCTTTGCTTGTAGCTGAAATGGTCAATGGTAGGAAGGTTGCCCACAGAAGGAGATACGGACCATGTGACCAATGAAAGAATTCAGGATGCTTCAAATTGGTGCGAAAAAAAATCGAGAAGATAGTTACAATTGGAGAACCAGTGCTGATGGTCATTTATGTTCAACCCTAAGTGTGAACTTAAGGGGGGGGGGGGGTAGAGGTCACCACTCACCTCACCAACATTGGATACCAAGACATCGGTGTTATGCATGGGAGAATACAATCAAAAGATATAGGACATCAAGATTTCCTTTGGAGAGTTGCTACACGAAATACCATCAATCAATGATGTTAATCGAGTTTAAAGAAGAAGAATGAGAAACAAGATTAGCATTAACATTTGACAAGGGACAAGAAGACAAGGTACAAAAGAACAACAACTATTTCATTATTCCTCGTATCAGCTACCCCTTGCTATTTTCATGTCTTTCTATGAATTGATTCTTTTTTGGCAAGCATAATAAATGGAAACCCTCATTTGTAGGAAAATCTTGTCTAAATTGTTGGTTGATGTGATATGACCGTAGAGAGCTTAACCTTTCTTGGAACCAAGTGAACTTCCTTGATTTTTAATCTTTGAAAGCTTATAAATGAGAACTCAAGATTCACTATCTTCTCAATGATGAGTTTATTCCTACCAAAGCCAGATGATGATCTTGCTAAAAACCTATTGCATTTGCTACTTCTATTTTCATTGAACTTTGTCAAATTGTTGTGACCCTTGTGGGATGCTTGTTATGTTTTACTGATCAAGTTCATATGCACACCCTAACCACTCCATACATTGAAGTTTCTACACTGGAAGTTCCCATCCATCATCCCCACAAATCCACTCATGGAATAAAGTACTCCACTATATTTGTTGATGTCCCTCCCACAATCATTCCAAAAGAGATATGGGCTATATAGCTATTTGAAAAAAAAGAAAGAAGAAAAAAAATGAATCATGCACGCTAAATAAGCCCATGTAAAGAAATATAAATCAAATGGAAGAGAGAGAGAGAGATTACTCCAAATGGAGCACCCGCTGTCCATCATCCATCCATTCATTTCATAATTGTGCACATGGCTTGATCATAATTCATGACTTGTTTCCTCCTTGGGTCCGGTTTTTGACTTATTGATATATGAAATACAACTATGCAGCCTTAATATTCCCTACCTTGAGCTACACATAAGCCTTAGTATATAAGGAAAATTTGGCACAGGCCTAAGTGAGGAATCAAAACCACAATGAGCAATTCAAGAGCATCAATTGAGAATAACTTGTGATCTGGAGCTCTGTTTTTATTGAAAAAAAAGAAACAAAATTTAAGTTCCTTGGGAAAAGAAAGGTAAGACTTCTCTATGTTGTTCCATCTCTCAACTTTTCAAGACAAGGTATTTAGCCACCTAAAACCCTATGACATGAGGATTCATGGAGTAGTCTTTATATATGCAAAGCATGATGAGGATTTCCTTAGATCTTACTCATTCATAGTCTTCATTTCTTACTTTGCTCGGGACGAGCAAAGTCCTAATCGGGGGGGGGGGGGGGGTGTTGGTAGTCCTAAATTCCCTTTTTTTGACTACCAATTTCCAATAAAAAGGTGGATCTTAATTAATAATGTAATAAAAATAATCTTTGTACTCCTGAGTTCCACAAGTTTTGGTGAAATATATGTTTGCAGGTATAAGAGAGCCAAAATATGCAAAAACAAGAACAACACCCTGTCGGCCGATCACAACTGTGAAACAGCCATTTTGACCAGCCGATAGGGTCGTTTTCAGGCTGAAATCATGAGCCGGCCGACAGGGTCATAAACGGCTAAAATCAGCCTCCTGGCTGGTTAACCGGGGTTGTTTTCAGACTGATCATCCGACCCGGCCGGTTTGTAAAAAAAACACATCACCGTGATGAAATATGGCTAAGCAAGAGAAGGGCCACCAAGTGGCCTAATCAGGAGAGGTCAAGGAGCGACCCGGAGGGGGTCGGCACCCGGCCTAGGCCGCTGCCCGATGGGCCTTGCTGCCCGGTGAGTTGTGCTGCCCAGTGGACTTTGCTACCCGGTAGGCTTGCCACCGAGAGGGGGTCGGCCCCTGGCCTAGGCCGCCGCCCGGCGAGTTGTGCCACCCGATGGACCTTGCCGCCCAGCGGGCTTGCCACCTGGCCTACCAAGCCATTCGGCCCATCAAGCTTACCGCCCGGCCTACCACCCCTACCGACATAAAACCAAAGGAAAAAGGCCAACCGACCCAACAACCGCCTTTAGGACGCAATCCTAGCCACCGGGAGAAGGTCTGTCGTGAAACCAACATGATCTAAGGGCTGCCCGACCTTGCCTGTCGCCCGGTGGTGCATGACGCCCAACACACGTGGCCGCCCGACATGGCCCGCCGTCTGATGGACCGACTTTGGCCTATCGACCCTCCTTCACCTAGATGTACCCCTCTACCCATTGCCACCTATAAATAGAAGGGAAATTCAATAGAAAAGATCAACAATTGAAGAGGAGAACAACAAGTGCCACACTTTAGAAATGTATTAGAATAGGGAGTGAGAGTGAGTGGTAGATGTTCGGGAGGGAGCCGGTGATGTCGGCTCCTTCTCCACCTTGTGCCTCGGGGATGATTCTCCACCAACAGTAGAGTCCCCATACTTTGGCCGAGTAACATGTAGACATTCTTTTGTTCATTTAATCATTGAAGCTTTCTTTATTTCTATCTTTTTTATGGGTTCTTAGTCTATGTTAGATAAAGTCTTTTACTTTATCTGACTATGGTTACTCTGGCTGTAGTTAACGAGGTTAGAGTAGTAATTGTAAGTGTATACGTGGTGTATAGACTTAGAATTTTCTAAGTTTGCTCCCAAACCCACAGGTTGTGTGGTCAGTAGTTAGGTGGTGACAGCACTGAGCTATCCTCTGTATTCCACCACGTTGGGGTTGGGCTCGTAGGCGTTGATGGTAGTTTTAGGTGAGGTCTCTTCTTATCCCTTTCCGTACCTCGGATGACTATGCCCACAAGTAAACAAGAGTAAATGTTGGAGTTTGATGATTATTTGGATATAAGTTGTCACATGAAGCCAAGGTTGGAGGACCCTCTCAACCCGTTGTTATCCTTCTCTTTTGTTCACTAGAATTGGATTTGGATAGAATTTCACTTCTCGTTCGCCGTGGATTTGATACCTTGGAATACTCCCGGGTGAAGGCTACATCGGCATCTGTATGCTTGCAGATTTCTCTGTTAGGCATAAGGATCACCAACAATCATGTAGTCCACAGATTGCTAAAGGTAGGCAGTAGGTGGTGACAACCCTATCTGTCATTTCAAATCCTCCATGTTTGGCTACGTAGTAGGCTCTCTGCTAAAATCGCACTATGGATGCAGGGGAAAACCGAATGCCTAGTGCAAGTAGCTTAGTGTCAACTTACTCTGATTGGGACTCTTTTACCAGTTTGAATCCTCTCTTCCCAAGCCATAGTTATCTTGGTGTCCATGAACAATTAGAATAGAATATTAGCACACACGTTTCCTATGAATTTGATACCCTTGGAATACTCTAGAGGTGAAGTGCTATAGAGGAATTCTCCATGCGCTTATGGACTCATTTGCATTTGTTGAAAATATCAACAAGCATTTTTGGCGCCGTGGTTGGGGAATGGTTGTTGTTAGTCTTCGAACCTAGTTGCCCTTATATCTTTTTATTTTTCTTTGTTTATTTCTTACCTCTTTTCTCTAATGGAGCAACCTACCATTCAAAATCTTTCTGCTCCAAATGGTGAGTTCTTCGAGCCACCGCCATCAGCGAACCCAAATCTTTCATCTGACTTTGAATTTCATCCTAGCTTTATAGCCATGGTTCAGGACCAATCCTTCTCGGGTTTAGATAGCTAAAACCCGTTTCATCATTTACGAGAGTTCGAGCAATTGTGTGCATGCCTCACCATTAGAGGAATGTCAAAAGAAACTCTATGATGGAAATTATTTCCATTTTCCCTCTTGGAGAATGCAAAACAATGGTACACCCATACTATTGGGAGTATGAATGGTGATTGGAATAAACTCCGAGATAAATTTTTGCCTCACGGGTATCACGTATCATCTCCCTGTGAAGAGACATTCTCGACTTTCGGCAATTTGAGAAGGAATTTATAGGTGTAGCCTAGGCCAGGTTAACCATGCTAACCTATCCTGGCCTAGACTTGTCTTTCCCCGACCATGTGTTGCTTCAACACTTTTGCCTGCGTTTGAGCAAGGAGTCTACCCTGTACTTCGAGATCACCGCTGGAATATCGTTCATCCACAAGACGACTGAGGAAGGAAGAGTTGTCTTAGACCTTATCCTAGAAAATACTTCTTTCCTAGCCGACTGTAGAACGGCTCTCCAGGAGGAAGCAACCTCGAGCATTGAGGCCACCCCACTAGTCGAATCCAAGCCTAGCCTTGGCCTATCCAATGATTTGTCTAATGAAACCTCAACCGAACCAGGGACAATGGAGGAAGAAGAAATTCAACCTTTAGAGCTCCCTTTCCAATTCAAGGATAATCTTTTTGAGGATTATGGGAACTCCTCAAATTATAGCTATTATAAGAAGCCGCCAATACCAGACTCAGGCCCTGACCCTGACGAGGAGGCATTCCTCCTCAAGACGATAACAGAGCTTGTGGCTATTATGAGAAGTGAATGGTTAAGAGAAAGCGAGCTATCCATGGACCCAATCCGGGTATGCAAGACAACCTTGACTCTGTCCTACTGATTAGAAGAGCCAAGGTGGACATGTAGGGGAACAGAGAGGCTATGATAGCTAGAAACAATTTCTACCGTTCAACCAGGAAGCCTGCCAAGAGGGCATCATAGGTCATTACCACTAGACGCGCAGGCGGAGCGGAAGCAAGGTTGGAGAAGCAACGTCCAATGTAGTCACGCGTCAATGTAGTGCATGTAGTCGTTCATAGCAATCGTCTTCTTCTGGTCTAGCCAAAGCACCACAGCTACATGCCTCCTTGCGGTTTCCACACGTACAGGGCAGAAGGTCGTGCGCGGTGTGCTAGCACCGGTGGCACGATTTGGATGACATGGAAGAGAGAGAGGGAGGTGGCGACGACTAGGGTTTCTAGACTAGATGATCACCTGCGCCTTAAGCCTCTCCTCCACTTAAATAGACCCTTCTAATGGGTCTCGACTAGTTGGCCCAATAGTGGACTAATCCCTCACGGATCAATATCAGTATGGCCCTCACATACGGATCAAATCCATATTGTCTCTTGGGCATATCTCCAACAATCTCCCACTTGCACTATAGACAATCACATAGGAAAGCGATGTTCCAACCCGTTAAGTGTGTGACTTGTTAGGTTCACATGTACACGACAATGATGTGAAAACCATTTTTCAATTCATAAAACAATAGCAGCACATATTTATTCCCGTGTACACATAAAGATCATATCGGCTGAACCTTTGACATACGCATTCACTGATCCCTTTGCCTCATGATATCAGTCAAGCTCAAGGCGAGATACATGCCATCCCTATAATACCTTGACCATTCACTTGAACGTCTAGTAGAATTATCATGACTAACTCTTAGTCACCGTGATTGACTATTAATCATATTGGCATGGCCATGCACTTCCAAATCCATCTAACTCGAGGAGTGCAGAGATATCTCTCCTGTTATCAGGAGGGGCAAATTCCATCTTGATTGCTCACACCCCATGACAAGAACATGATCATCAACCATTATTATGAAAGAACAATGAGTTTCAAAAATAAGTCACGAACTTGCCAATCAATGAAATAATTATTATCCAAGGAATAGAATAACACTTTATTCAACCACACATAAACATAAACATTACACAATATCTCATACATTAATCATGAAGATATCTAATACCCACCGATCTGATATGCGCCTCATGCTTGGGCTGAGAGAGTGGTTTTGTCAACGGATCAACAATGGTTGGATCTGTGTGCACCTTGCATATCTTTATGTCACCTTGATGAACAATGTCCCGGATGAGAGGGAAACGCCGTAGTATGTGTTTGTCCTTTTGATGCGCTCTAGGCTCCTTGGCTTGCGCAATGGCACCACTATTATCAAAATAGAGATCCATTGGACTGGATGCACTAGGAACCACACCCAACTCAGAATCAAATTTTCTAATCCAAACAGCTTCCTTTGCAGCTTCTGAAGCGGCAAGGTATCCGGCCTCCATTGTTGAGTCAGCAACTGTATCTTGCATGGAATTCTTACAACTCATCATACCTCTATTGAGGTAAAATACATATCCAGATTGTGATCTTGAATCGTTCTTGTCGGTTTGGAAACTAGCGTCGGTGTAACCATTTACAAAGAGCTCTTCCTCACCTCCATAAACTAGGAACATACCCATAGTTCTTCTCAAGTACATTAGGATATTCTTACTAGCCACCCAATGTGCTTCTCCTAGGTTTGATTGGAATCTACTTTTGGCACTTAGTGCAGAAGCTACATCTGGGCGCGTACATATCATGCCATAAAAGATGGATCTGATAGCCGAAGGATACAAGATCGCTCTCATCTTCTCTACCTTATCAGGTATCGAAGGACACTGAGTCTTGCTAAGAGTAATGCCATGCGACATGGGCAACAAACCTTTCTTAGAATCTTGCATATTGAACCGTTTTAATACCTTGTTGATGTACATGTCTTGGCTTAATCCAATTAGCCTTCTTGATCTATCTTTATAGTTCTTAATGCCCAAAATGTACGCTGCCTCTCCCAAGTCCTTCATTGAGAAACTTTTTCTTAACGAAGACTTAACATCTTCAAGCATTGGAATATTATTTCTGATCAACAATATGTCATCCACATAAAGGACTAGAAATACGAGTGCGCTCCCACAAGCCTTTTTGTAAACACAATGCTCTTCTTCATTCTTGATGAAGCCAAACCTTTTGACTTCCTCATCAAAATGAAGGTTCCAACTCCGAGATGCTTGCTTTGATCCATAAATGGACTTCTGAAATTTGCATATTTTTCCCAGCATTTTGTGGCTCAACAAAACCTTCAGGTTGTGTCATGTACACATCCTCAATTAGGTTTCCAAAGGAAAGTCATTTTGATGTCCATTTGCCATATCTCATAATTATAGTATGTGACAATTGCTAGGAGGATCTGAATAGACTTTAGCATAGCGACGGGTGAGAAGGTCTCATCATAATAAACACCTTGAATTTTTTTAATACTTTTCGCCACCAATCATGCTTTATAGATGTGAACATTTCCACCCTTATCTATCTTTTTCTTAAAAACCCATTTACATTGAATGCATGGTTTTAACACCATCAGGTTGATAATTCGAGTTCCAAACTTAATTTTCTCTCATGGATTCTAATTCAGATCTCATGGCTCCATGCCATTTCTCAGAGTCTAGTCCCATCATCGCTTCCATGTATATCTTAGGCTCATCATTGTCCAACGATAATATGTCACGTTGCCCCGTCGTTAGGAGCATGAACTTTTCAGGTGCGCGACTATGATATCCCGACTTAGAGCTTAATAGGATTGATTGAATACTATTGTTAACAAGTTGCAACTTCTTTACCAGAAGCTCATCTCGGAAGAACTCTGAGGTTAAGCAAGCTTGGCCTAGAGCAATTTCAGTATGGGTGACCAACTAGTAAGTTCTTCCTGGGTGTGCACGAGTGAGGACAAAGTGCATAGAAAAGACTTCTGTTGGTCTGTGAGGATAGTCTTCAGGTCCTAGAGAGCTGCCAGGTGTAAGGGGGCCCAGCCTCGGAGGGGCGGGACATTTTAGTTGATATCAGAGCCGACCCTCGTGGTTTCACAGATGCGTGGGGTTGCAGTTGCGTAGGAATGATGTGCATGGCTGGTGTGGGCTCGTAGTGGTCACACAACATGGCACATGCGCTGGCCCTGGGCACATGAACATGGCTAGGGTTTCTAGACTGGATGATCACCTGTCCCTTAAGCCTCTCCTCCACTTAAATAGACCCTTCTAATGGGACTCGACTAGTTCACCTATTAGTGGACTAATCCCTCATGAATCGATATCTATATGACCCTCACATACAGATCAAATCCGTATTTTCTCTTAGGCATATCTCCAATAAGATATTCTTTACAGTCCCATTGTTGGTGCCTGAAGGACTGAGAAGGCGACCAGAGGGAGGGTGAATGGGAGCCAATCAAAATTCTCTAAGAGAACTTGGCCTATATCCCAAAAACAACCCAAGCCAACCTCCGAACCGATCACCAAGACTACACACACCAACTAGTGGTGTACTAGTCCTACGAGTAATCAACCATAGCAAAGACAGCGGAAACCAAAAGGAATAAGAGGCACTCAAAACATGTCAATTCTGGACTCTCATCAGCAGTGCCGACCACAGCCATCGGCAGTGCCGGTTGGCACCATCGACAGTGCCGATCACTTCCAACGGCAGTGCCAGTGCGGAAATCTTAGGACTTAAAGAAAAAACAACTCAGAGTACATCGGCAGTGCTGGTATTGGCCATCGGCAGTGCCGGTGCGGGTTTCTCAGAATTCAAAAATAACTAGTCGAACCACAGCGGCAGTGCCGGTCCTAGACATCGGCAGTGCCTGTCAACCCTGATTGAACAGGTAAACTTTCACGATTTTGTCAAATCTTATCCAAAACTTATTCAAATGAACTCTAAATGATGTGATTCTTTGACCAGTGAATCCTCAGCACATAAAAACCCTAATCATAGAAGATCAACTAAAGTGGCTCAAGAAATCATCACGAATTTTAGATCTCGTGCCAAGAACACCAAAAAGAGGAAACTTGAGAAATCCTTCAAATCGAAGGTGCCAGAGCTATTGATTCGGTCAAGCATCCATAGAGGATTGTTCTAGCTCATCCTAGCAACAAGTTTCTCAAGAAATCCAGGCCAAAACCTCGTCCAAAAATGAGATAAAAAATCACCACGAAAGTAGCTCCGAAAATAGGAAAAAGGAAATTTCGGGATTCAAGTGAAGAGGGAAATCTTGAGCACGAAATTACTTCTCATATCATAGAAAGGTGCTTACAAGATCCATAGTTACAAGGCTAGGAAGCCACCCTCTTCCTCCCACTATTTGGAAGAGCAAGAGATGTCTCTCACACACCCACTACTCTCCTCTCAAACATGAAGTCCTCTCCTAGCACTTTGAATGGAGTCCTAA
Source organism: Eleusine coracana subsp. coracana (assembly GCA_032690845.1). Taxonomy (NCBI): domain Eukaryota; kingdom Viridiplantae; phylum Streptophyta; class Magnoliopsida; order Poales; family Poaceae; genus Eleusine; species Eleusine coracana. The sequence continues at coordinate 46,183,408 of CM064426.1, read as the reverse complement.
CACAAGGCTAATGGAAAGAGAGGCACGTCTCTCACTATCCACATCTCTCCTTATATAGGCCTAGGGTCTATTGTCCACATGACCAATCTAACCTTAACCTACATAACACACCCACCTACCACCGGGGGCATAACCGTCCATCTTTTTCCTCATCGCCCGAATGCCATCGGATGCTTCACGTCTTTGCTTCATCTCAAAGCAAGCTCCATGATGGCGTCACATGCACCACCAACCATGACTTCACCTGGCATCCCAATCGTCTGCCCCCAAATCCCCTACTTGTGCCCGATCCTCTCGCCGTTGACCGCCAAGTCGACTCTAGTGACCTACACATCATGAGACAAGCAAACACATTTCCCATCTCCTGCAATATCACCAATATCTCCACCAACTCTAGTTAGTCATAACCATGATATGCAAACCCATGCAATCCCTGGATTCCCGTATTTCAACTCAAACATCAAATCCGCTCAAGTCAATTACTCATCACAAATATAGCAAACCATGGCACATATCCACATGGTTTCTCAATCTCGCCCTTGATGAGTACATTGACAACCTCAAATGTACAAAGATTAGAGATTGAAATGCGAAGCCGAATAAGCACATCCAAATGGCCAAACCCAAAGAAAAGGTGAAAACAAGCCATCTAGCAAGTAGGGATCACAAAACCAACAGTTGGCAAAGAACGCGACTTGAGACGCAAAGAATGTGAAAAGTGCAAGAAAATGCTTAAGGTCATGATATGCTCCCCCTCAAGTTGTGGTAGGTCTCATGTAGTAAAAAATGGATCATATAAATTTCTTAGCATTATTTGTGCATGACCCCAAAATTTTCTCCCCCTTTGGCAATGAACTCATCAAAGAGGCAAAAGAACAAGCAAACATGCAATGCATGAAAATGCAAACCTAAGGAGCTTCAACAATTATGCAAACAAGCATTTAACTTTGCTAACCATAACCATAGTGTCATGAAGTGTAAAAGCAATAGCTCCCAATCATGCAAAGATCAAAAATAGATAGCAAGGCATAAACACCATGACCTATACAAGCTAAGCAGAAAGATTGACTAGCTTAGATAGAATCAAAATTGCTTATCATGACCAAAACTGTCACCATGTGTAAGTACTCCCATCCAAGGTAAAACAAGTACCAAGTGAATCAAAAGGATACTATCCAGTCTCAATCTCAACCAGGGCAACAAGCATTCATAGAAAATGAGCTCTACAAACGCTCACATATGAAACAGAGACTCAGTTGATCAAGTGATTATTGTTTATCCTCATGTGTCTTCTTATCCATGCGGAGGGTCGCACGACTGGGTACAGAAAACACCACGAGGCTTCAATTCACAATGTTTGGATTTAGTAATTTAGAATTACTAGTGTTTTGCACGTGCGGCACGCACGTGCTATCCTCCATGCCAAACAATTTAGTGACAAAATTTGTTATTCTCATATAGAAATTATAGTAGCACCTATGTGTTTTCAAACAAATATAAAAAAAATATAGAAGCAGTCTGAACCATATCAACATTCAACAAACAATTGAACTAAAGTAACAACATGTATTATTACATTCATGCACTTAGTCAAATTTATCAATTTCTCAAAATCGGAAAATGGCCTTTATATAGTGCATGGGTAAGTTAATACATTGTGTCAGATAGCTATATTCAAGTGCATATTCAAATTCATCCCTTGTTTATGTGTTCAAGGCAGGCTTTGATATAATCAGGTAAGCTGGGTCCATATCCATTTTCAGGAAAAGACAACGCATCGATGACAAATTGCATCCTTAATGCTTGTCCATCCTGCATTGGTACAATATAGCAAACGTTTTTAACAATTGAGCACCAATACTTATGGTCTAAAATAAATTTACATGCTAACCTGATTCAATGTAATGCGAGGATCAGTTCCATTCCAAGCAGTGACAGCAGCTAAAACTCGATGGCCAGAAAGTTCACTTTCATCACGTCATGAATAAAACATATAATAACGTAAGATTATTAGTGATTGACATTATATGACTAAATGATAGACATGATATTTTAATATGTATATACCTTTCTCTTTCCTCCATTCCTTCATCCAGAATTTGTGTGTCCCAGAACACCCACTCAGCCATACCCTGATTTTCCAATTGATTGCGGGCCATTCTAATGAATGAGAATACTAAATTTAATATATGTGCAAAACGCTTCAACTCATACTTTGTAGACCATGTTGGTATTGGTGTCGGATCATACAAGGAAATTTTCTGATTCAACATTTGAATTACAATGATAAAATAAGAACCGTCACAGTTGAATGGTAGGTAAATCTGGAAACATATAATGGATTCAGTACTGCATGCGGTGGATCAATTAACAAATAAACAAGTATATATATGAACACATATAGCACCATGGACTTACTTATTTGCAACAACTAAACGCACTCTATTTATTTGGACCATATCTGAACATATCCTCGAGCATTTTTGGGTCAACCTCATTCCCTTTACGATGTATGGGTGGAGTCCACCACTTGCAATTTGTCTGACACAACCCATAACAATTAAGGGAAACAATGAAATTTTCATTTATTAGACAAGAAAATTTAATAATCTCTACTAAAAGTAATTGATGTGTACAATTTTGGCTTACACAGAAAGTAAGATCCATGTAGTCATTTGGTTTTTTCGCAACCCGCATGCTTTCAAGTTGTTGTGCACCGGATGCTGCAATCCTCATCCCCAAATTGAAGAGCCGTCCAGGCATCTTCACTCTCTCTTTTAGTGAGTTTTGAAGTTCTCTTAAGCTAAATTTGAGCTTGTATGGTTAGAGGCTTATAACCCAGAGTGTCCTGAAAAGTTCAACATTAGTAATATAAGTAATATAACATATATTCAGTAATTAGAAGAAAATAGGATCCTGCTTACTCCAACTGCACAGGGTCATATTGATTTGATCTTGGTGCATAAGATCTGAACCATTTCCTCCCGGCTGGGCTCTATGTCATTCATCACTTTTTCTCTAGGGCTACCTTCTTTGCCAATATGTCCAACAAAATCATCATCCCAACAAAAATCATGTGACAAGTCCTTGCGGAGGTCTTCGACTATTAGTCTCTAAAACGTGCAGTGCAAAGTTATTTCATAGTAGACAAAAGAAAAGCACAAGCGACCAACTAATTGGAAACTTACATGTCGGGCCAATTTAGCTTGCACGTCCTCGTCATCAGGAGTTAGACTTTTATTGTTTCCGATATATATGTTTAATACATCTGTTTAATACATCTGTTTTGTAAAATTCTTGAAAAATAATCTTGCAAATAGGCAGCGATGAAGGTGTCTTATGGTACCATGTCATAATCAAGAAATTTTCTTGCATGTTTAACAATGACTTTGTCCATGGGCACTTTTGGAATAGCTTCTCCTTTTGATTGTGACTCTAACAGTTTCTTGCCTTCTTCTTTAATCATAGTAGACAAAAAAGTGGTCTCAAAATACACCTTGCCATCTTTACGAATACCGAGTTGTTCTTGCCCTCTTATGCAACTGATGTACACATTTAGCACCTGGAGGTTAATAGATGACATATTGTTAGTTCAATATATTATGATTGATTTTATTTTACAAAATTCAAATCTAACACTTTAAACTTTAGATACTTACTACATCTGGGAGCCAGGCAGTTGGATCAGTAAGGGAAAGCATCTGGGATTGATCTATCCATTCACCATCGATGTTTACAAGTGTTTTACTTGCTTTAGATTGAACAATGAAGTCTAAAGCCAATTTGTCTTTCTTAGTCAAAACGTAATCTACTCTGGTCACAAGATTGGTGAGAAAGATTAAAGAGCTGCACACAATTCATATCCAAGTAAATAGAATAAAGATACCCTGGGGTAGCTCGTTGTAGTGCTTATCATCATTTGTTAGTGAAACGAAATTGGAATGAGCATCGTCACCCGAAGCCATCTGACATGTTATCTACTCAACGTTATATAACTGCAGTAGAAGATATATGATTTAATTAATCATGTCATGGTAAATTTGATCTGATTTCATAGATTAAGCTATATGGCTCTATGTGCAACTGATAATAAAGCAACGCCACATAAAAGAATTAAGCTAGATTCCTCTATGTGTAACTGATAACCCACATCAATTGAAAAATGTCGTAGATAACAAAATAGGTCAAGTTCATGAATGAACCACCTGCAGGAATACTCCTTCCAGCTCTTTTTTTTCTGCATCTCGTGATCATACTATATGAAAACCTAACAGCATGGTATACACGACACACTCACCTGGAACGTTTGAAGCAGGGGATCGTCTCACAGTGGTGGTCTATCCGGTGAGATGGGGTCGAGATTGTATGTGATTGTTGATGGCAACAGGTCGTAGTCGAACAATGACGTGATGTTGGTGTAGAAGACGGTGGCACCCTGAGGGCTGGTGCAAAGTTGAAAGGACCGAGTGACCGAGGTGGGGGGTGAATCAGGAACTTGCACTATATACCAAATTCGCCAATTACTAAAACCGACCACCCAAAACAACTCCTACGCAATCCTAGTGGTGATCACACTAGCAAGATAATGAACCTATAAAGGGAACAACAACCTAAGCATACTAGTGGATCACACAAACACAATACAACTCCTATGCAAGCTACTTACCAAAGATACGCGGAAGCAAACAACTAGCTAGCAAGGAGTTCTACTCAAGCAAAGCTACTAGATCAACAAGCATATAGAAAGCATACATGCATGAGTAGCACAATACATACTAGGGTGCTCTCCTCTTTTGCTCTTGGACCTTACCAAATGCTCTCAGGTATTCCACTGGCCAAGAGTGGTCATAAAGACCCCAGCAATGAAGTTATATAGGCTCCTAACCTCAAACTAGCCGTTGCTCCACGAAACAGCCTCTCTGGACGTACTGACCGGACAGTCCGGTCACTGTCCAGACTGGACAGTCCGATCTCCACTGGACGGCTCCTCCAGAGCCGTTGCTCTCTGTCCGCTGCTTCCGCCTGTAGTGACCGGACTGTCCAGTAATTGGACCGAACCGTCCGGTCCACTTTCTCTCTCCATTCCAGGAGGGTCCGCAAATTGCAACCTCTTTGTTGTCCCTGCACTCCTACTGATTGGACCGTCTGGTCAGCAGACCGGACCGTCTAGTCTGTATGGAGTCTCCTGCAGTCAGATTCCTTGCTCCTCGCGCTATTTCATGGAAAACTCCACATAGTGATCGTACAGTCCGGTCACCTCTGACCCCTCTGTCCAGTCACTACGTCCAGAAGCTGAAACTTGTTGTCCTCGCTTGACTTGGTTTCTCGGCTTCTCCGAACAGCTCCTTGCCTTCTCCATTATCACCTAGTGCGTGTGATTTCACCGAGCAATCTTGCACATCACCGACTAGACATGACCTAAGAGAATGACCTAGACCCCCTTGATAGTCTGATTTTTCCTATGTACTCAAAGCCCTAACAACTACTCAAGTATACCAAACACTTGCACCATAGCTTGTTCTCCGCTTTGAACCATCTCCATCAACCCTTGGACTCCATCAAGTTCACAAGCCTCCATGCTTGCGGTCATTGTCATCAATCACCAAGGACATCGTAGACAATCATTATAAGATAGAAAGGGTTTCCTACATGAACAACAATCATGTAGATATAAGTCACATTTCATGTTTGTCATGCATCACCAAAACATCATACCTTGGGGTGACCTCAATGGTCATGATCCTTACAATCTCCCCCTTTTTGGTGATGGATGACAACCACTATTTATGATGATCCAAAAACGGACGAGCAAGAAAGAATCAAAGGAAAAGAAAACATTGAAGGGCATACCTTGGTCCTTACCTTGGAAGTAGTCTCCCCCTTGAAATGTGCTAGGTATTGAGGGAGAACTACTCAATCATGTAGCGCACTTGATGTCGGTCTTGAGTTGAATTTTGCGCCCATCTTGGTGTCGTGATTGATGTTCTTGTTGAAGTAGACACGTACCAAAGACGTAGACGTTCATGTCGGTGTAGATGTACGTTGTTGTTGTAGACATGCGCCGTCGTTATTTTCTCCATGTTGATGTAGATGTTCATCTTGATATGATCTTCATGTGTACTCCAAGTGAACATGCACCATTCTACCCTTTGTCACCTCGTAGCTTGCTTGTGTCTTCATGTTCCTTCTCGCCTACTGGGTGATTGATCTTCATGTTCTTCTCATCTCCTTTTCCACCTTTGTGTTGTCAACATATACTTGGCTTTTGGATCTTCATGTTCCTTCTCGCACTTTGATCTTAGATGACTTGGCTTTTGGATCTTCATGTTTTCTCTCCCCCTTTGTCACCTATCACCAAAAACCATAAAAAACATAACAAAACCAAGAGGCATAACATAATTGGTAAGAGTTAGGATAACTCCCCCTTTAACGGTGCTCCTCCTTGGTTGTAGTGATATTCCATTGTAGCTCCCCCTACACTTATGACTCAACAACAAAATCTCCAAGAATGCAAAGGTTAGCCATTAGTGTGATGGAAATATATGAGCTACTTGTCTTTGAACCGCGCGAGTAATTTAACCTCAGAGCTCGGTCGAACATGACTCAATAGACATGAAGCACAAAGATCAATATGTGATCATCTAGAGGGTCATGTACTTACATTGTAAATAAGCAACTCCCCTAGAAACATGCTTGGAAGCATGTAAAGTATCACGACACAAGAATGCATGAATGTAAAGAGTGCAAATACAAATGCAACAAGTATACAAATGCATGATGCTATGCTAAAGGAAAGAGAGAGAACTGCTACAAACCAAAGTGTCAATGACGTGGTATATATAGCAAAGGTGGTAGGTTAAAAATATTTGATTTGGCAGTTTCACGTCAACACATTCCATGCTGTGGAGGTAGTAATCAAGGGAAAGATGCATCACGCATCAATTAATTAGGAAGGGGAAGGGTCAGCATTCCAAAACACGGGTTTAACATAATTGCATTCCATATCACAAAATTCTTGGTACTGATGGTCGAGTAGTCAGTATAAAATAAATTATTAAAATAGCTTTTATTATATTGTGTTTTCTAAAATAAGTGTATGATACAACGCCTTCGATATATATTGTTTCTGATATAACTATACTATATTTAGAAATGTCTGAGATCCTTTAGAATATATATCAGGAATTAGTGTCATATGATAAATGGAAACATATACTAAAATTTGGATTATAAATAAGTAGTGTTGAATAAGTATATTACTTTTAGAATATTCTATATACATGGCAATACTATATGATTATTATCGATTATGGAAAATAGCTCCAATTACATAGATTCATCTGAGGTTCTTTTTTTACGCGAGAGAGAAATGCTTCTATTGTCGGATGAGCGCCAGTGGTTCTGTTACATGAAATCCATAGGATTAAATAATGAAAAGATATCTATATTTTATTGATTATTTTTTCAAATAAAAGTAAATTATGACGTAAGCAACTTTGGTAGGTTTCAAGAAACAAATCTTGCGAGATTGAATAACTTATTTTTGGATATTACATAATATATATTGTGATATGGAAATGTGAGACAAAATAAAGGAGGAGTTTTAAATGTGAGACAAGATAAAGGAAGCAAACTCGACAAGACAAATAAAAAAACACCAAAAAAGAAACATGGCAACATGCTTAAGGAGAACCATGTATCTTAAAATTTTTTTACTACGCATAATAATATTAAATAACTGTGCAAAGTAAAAAAGCATTTTTACTTGGGCAACATTAAAAATAAAGACTCAGAATGCATAACATAGGGATTAACAAGTCTCACTATATTATTACATCCACTTATGATCACACATTGCAAAAAAGAAATTCAATCGCACCGGTTCATCACATCATATTATTCTATTTTGAATGCCATTAGAGTATATTGTGGCACCCCTTCCCGAAGGATCGAGGTCCCGACGGTGCTGATAACGCAGACACTTGATAATACAACATTGGTTCAAATTTAAATTTAATATTACATCAATTAGTTATCAGAGTGCAGCGGAATATTACAAGTTTATAATGTTTTGAAAACAGTGCAAGCAAATCTCGATAAGAAGCTACGAGCTCGACGATACAACATAGTAATGGTTCGTGCCCGAAGAACCATCACTCCAGCAACACACATCGATACTGCGGCGATGAGTCGGACTCCCAGTGGGCAGCACATTCTCAGGCAATTCTACCTCTTCATTACCTGAAAACAACAATGGCACAAAGCCTGAGTACTAATTACTCAGCAAGACTTAACCGTTGGACATCTAGGCATGCAATGGCTCTAATAGATGGCTTGTTTGAAAAGACTCGCACTAAGCAACCTATTAGTTCTATCAGGTTTTACTTCTCAAATTAACTGGGTAGAGCAGAAGATAACTTTAGTGGCAACAATAAGCTAATAAAGCAATACATAAGGTAAGTGCAACATAAGAGCAATAATAGTAACAACAACGATAAGCATCATAATCAATTCCCAAGTACCATGTGCAACTACGTGACGACACAGTGACCAAGTGGTACTCATTACTGCGAGGGACAGCAATTGCAATTGATTTACACCAGCTGGGATAACCCGAGATACACGACACATAGGCACCAATTAAGGTCGTATATGGCAACCTTTTGCAAGGACAAAAAACAACTCGGTCCAGGTCCAGTCTCAGCGAGTGGGCATGCCGTCCTGCCAACAGTACTTCGCGGTATGAACCACCCACTCCAGCAGCAGAAGGGTCAATGACCACTATACTAGGTACCGTCCTTATTGCCGCGTCAATGCTACATCAGTTTACTAGTGCCCATAGACTAGCATGCATTCGGTACTGTTCAATACTTGACCAAGGGGCCGACCACGGATGGGTCCTAGGTTCGACAAGGCAGGACTACCACAGTCAACACCCATGTGTTGCTGCAAATCTACACATGCATCATCCCTGCCCGGTCATGACATCGAAATAAACTTCTTTTATAAGTCTCGTTCCAGTGGTCAAGTTCATTCTTAGTAATGATATCTATCGCATCTATCAATTACTAAGCATAGCGACACAGTACCGATTCTACCAAAGTTCTGATGTCAGTGGCGTAGGTCATTTGGGTATCATGCAAGTGGGTTCCAATCAACTCCTATGACCTAATGCAATAATCACAGAGACTAGTAATATTGAAAACTAGCAACTTTATAAAATGGCGAATGAAAACCGGGGCTTGCCTGGATCGATGTTAGCGCTAGCAACTACAACGTCTTGCTCTTGGGGATAAAGGTCCTTCTGAAGATCCTCTTCTTCCTGCTCCGGGTTGTTGTTGCCTATATGATAGAATTGAATTGTCGGTATTATCAAAATACCGTAGAATGCAATGATATAATGCACAATATCTTTAAATATTGATTAACATTATTATTATATTCTCGAAGCCATATGCTTTAATGTTCTCGAAGCCATATGCTTCAAAGAAACAAATTAGAGTTTCATAATTTAATGTGTGTTAATCATTTATTTAGGATTGTTATAGTAATTCAGAATAATTAAGCAATTACAATAGTAACCAATCAATTATGATCTTGAGTGATTTATCATGAATAGGGACATAGATGAACAGTATTTTTACCAATTTATAGCCTCTGGATATAATTACTCTAATTACTAGCATTTATTAAAGTAAAATAGTGGTATGAGTAATTAATTTAATTTAATTAAGTAAACTTAGGTTTCTGGACTTGAGTGATTTTACTGGGCACAGAGACTTGTCTGAGTGATTTTTGTGCCAAGTGGCAGGGGCCAATTAATTATAAAATAATTACTAGAATTAATTTAAGCAACCACACTAAATAAATTTCAGAGTCAAAAATAATTCATATTTTTCTAAACCAAAAATTGTGGTGATAGATAATTATGTAAATATTAAGCATTCCAAAAATCAGAATTAAATTTGGTACCTAGAATATCTAGTGAATTAATTTGTGTTTGTACAATTAATTGAATTAATAAAAATGCAAGTACAGAGGTAATGATTTATCAATTTACTAAAATAGAGCAATTCAAAATGAACCTATCAAATTTTATTTGAGCTTCATTGGGTTTAAACTCGATTTACTATGAGTTTCCAAAGAGTTATGTATTTTGTGGCAATTTTCTGTTTTTAGGGGGTTTCCATGTTGGAGCCACGTGGGTGACACGTCGACTTCATGTCGGATGCCAGTGGGACTGCCAGTCGGCTTGCCGGAGCAGCGGCTGCCTCGCTGGAGGGCTCGCCGGCGGGCACTATGCGGGAAGAAAGCTCGCCGCGGGAGCAAGTGAACGACGTGCACACCGAGGCGAAGGGGATGGAGGGGTTCGCGAGGTGAGGTTCTCACCAGAAGACCGTCAGCGGCGAGAAGCGGTGGAGGAAGGTCTTCGGCGACTTCGCGATGATGGCTCGGAGCAGGGAATCGGGCGGGGTCGGCTCCTACAGCTTCACGGGAGAACCACGGAGAGCGGAATCAAGTCGACGTTGGACGGGGATGGCCGGAAGTAGGAGCTCGTCGACAAGGCGGCTCGATCCTTGCCGGCACCAGAGCAGAGTCGAGGGAAAAAGGTGATTGCCAGCCACTTGAATGGAGGAAACAAAGGAGAAGTAGGTCAGGGAAATGAGTAGATGGTTCACGCGTGTGGGAGAAGAAAAATAGGCGGCGACACTCACCAAGGGTACCGAATTTTGGGCCGACGGTGTAGGAGTTCGCCGGAGTTGCCTGCTTTGGTTTTTCTTCAAATTGACTAGGGCTCATGCGGGGTTTGGTCGAGCGAGTGACATGGAAATGTAGAGGAGGTGTGAGCGCGTGGGTTTGAAGTTTAGCTCGTGCGGGAGAAGCAGTGGAACGACGGCAGCCAAGTTCAAGCTTCGGCTTCGTTTAGCAATGGCATAGAGGGGCAAAGAGAGGAGAAAATAGAGAGAGCAGAAGACTGAGAGCGAGAGAGAGTGGTTTCGTGAGTTTGTAGATTCGCTCCCAAGTTGCGGAGAGATAAGAGTGAGTGGGGAGAAGCGGGAGAGGAGGAAATGGTGGGAATTGAAGTTGTCGGCCGGTGGTGTGCAGAGAAGAGGGGAGAAGAGAAATCTATTGGGCGAGCTCGTGGTGAGGGGACAGGGTGGAGGGCAGAGGTGCAGGCATTGACGCTGTTGTGCGCGCGCGTTTCCGAGGTGGGGTGTGAAGCCGAGCCGGGCGATACGCAAGCGGCAGAGAGGAGCCGGCAGGTTCTGCGCCAGTGAGGAGGAAGAAGAGCCAGATTTTACACTGTGCCCCCTGATCTTTTAGATTTAGTGCAAACAGGTCCCTAGTCAAAGCTGATTTTCATTAATTCAAAATAAAATAGCTAGGTACTTCCTAAATTAGTGAAAATTGGTAGACTGACTATTTAAATGGTGGAGAACACTTTGGTGAATTTTATTTGAAATGTTCATAAACATATTTTTAGAATTAATTAAATGTATTAATTAGTTACTTAAGAATCAATTAATTAATTAACAGTCTTTCCAAGGAGATAAAATGCCCAATAATCTCATAAAATTCTATTTTATTATTACCAACATGATTATGAATTTATTTAGCATAAGTTGTATTGAAATTTTTGAATTGCTTCAATATCTTGATTGCAGGGTTTTTATTTGCCTAGAATTAATTAAAAGGGAGTGAGTCTTATTATTTCATGCTATGTTGTTCATGACCTAAGCTCTTCATGTTGGTTAAATGAAGTGAGTCACCTAGGGTGTCACAGCCCTCCCTCCTTAAAGAAATCTCGTCCCGAGATTATGAATCAAGGCAAACTAGAGGGAAGTGCGGTGGTCAAAACATACATGTGTATGACGACTAAAATTTCGGGTAGTGAGTTCTCAGAAACTCTTCTGATTCCCAAGTAGACTCATCTTCTAAGTGGTTACTCCATTGAACTTTGTAGAATTTTAGGGTTCTATTACGGGTTGTGTGCTCTTTCTCGTTGAGGATCTTCACGGGTTGTTCGGAGTACGTGAGATCGGGTTGGAGTTGGTCATATTCTTCCAAAATTTTGTCGATGGGTGGCTTGAGGCATCGCTTAAGCTGAGAGACGTGGAAGGAGTGATAAACTCCGGATAGATTAGTGGGTAACTCCAGCTTATAGGCTATGTTTCCACACCATTCCAGAATTTGAAATGGTCCAATATAACGGGGAGCTAACTTTCCATTGACTCCAAACCGTTGGATACCCTTCATAGGCGACACCTTGAGATAGACGTAATCGCCCTTGTTGAAGTACAGTGGTCTGCATTGTCTGTTTGCATACTTCTCTTGACGGCATTTAGCGACTTTATGATTGGCTTGGATGGTACGTACTTTTTCTTCAGCGTCCTTGACCAGATCGGGACCAAAGGTTACTCTTTCTCCAGATTCAGACTAGTTTAGAGGTGTTTTACAACTGTGACCATTGAGTGCTTCAAATGGCGACATTTTTAGACTCTCTTGGTAACTATTGTTGTATGAAAATTCCCCATAAGGCAAATACTCGTCCCAATTGCCACCATGTGTTAAAACACAGGCTCTAAGCATATCTTCCAAAATCTGGTTGACACGCTCTGTTTGTTCGTCAGTGGTGGCATGATAAGTAGAACTCCGGATCAGCTTGGTACCCAATGATGCATGCAGTTGTTCCAAAAAACGAGCGACAAACTATGAGCCTCGATCCGTAATGATGGTCTTGGTTACTCCATGAAGACATAGAATTCTTGCTATGTATAGTTCTGCATATTGCTTGATCTTGTAGGTGTTATTAATTGGTAGGAAATGGGCAGATTTTGTGAATCGGTCTACAATGACCCAAATCGAATCATGCTTCCGAGAGGTGAGACGGAGACCAACAATAAAATCCATGCTGATGTCTTCCCATTTCCACGCGGGAATCCTTAATGGTTGAAGTAGTCCAGCTTGTTTCAAATGGTCAGCCTTAACTCTCTGACAGGTATCACATTCCGTGACATACCGAGCAATTTCTCGCTTCATCCTTGTCCACCAGAAATTCTTCTTCAAGTCTTGGTACATTTTGTTACAACCCGGATGGATGGAGTACTTTACTTTGAGTGATGCGCTTCATCCAAGATTTTTCATCGAAGTTCAAAGTCCTTTGGTACTACTAAACGGTTATTGAACCATAGAGTACCGTTCGAGTCTTGGGTAAAGCATCTTGCCTTACCATCTTCAACATTTCGACGGATATGATTCATACCAACGTCAACTTTCTGTGCAGCAATGATTTCTTCACGAAGGGTAGATTGCACACTTAGGTTGCTAATCACTACAGCAGGTAAAACGTGAAGGTTGGGTTCTGAATTAGTTTCGTGGTCATTTTGGTCTAGAACTTCCAACTCTAAGTTGTTGCAGTGGACCTTTCTGCTTAACGCATCGGCGACTACATTAGCCTTGCCTGGATGATAATGAATCTCCAGGTTATAATCCTTAATCAGTTCTTGCCACCAACGTTGTCTCATGTTTAGATCAGTCTGGGTGAAGATATATTTCAAGCTCTTATGGTCTGTGTAGATGTGCACTAAGTTGCCGAGCAAATAATACCTCTATATTTTTAGTGCAAGTACAACTGCAGCTAGCTCCAAATCATGAGTTGGATAGTGCTCTTCATGCTTCCTTAACTGTCGAGATGCATAGGCTATGACACGACCTTCTTACATGAGTACACATCCAAGTCCTATCCCAGACGCATCACAATATACGTCGAATGACTTGGTGATGTCGGGTTGAGCCAGTACTGGGGCAGTTGTCAATAATTTCTTCAATCTTTGAAATGCTTCTTCACAATTGCTGTTCTAATTAAACTTTTTCTCCTTTTTCAGCAGCTCCATGATGGGTTTGGTCAGCCGAGAAAAATTTGGTATGAACCTACCATAATATCCGGCTAGCCCTAGGAAACTGCGCACTTGGTGAACTATTTTTGGTGGCTTCCAATGTAGCACGTCTTGAACTTTGCTAGGGTCTACCGAGATTCCTTCTGCAGAGACTATGTGACCAAGGAATGAGACACGGTCCAACCAAAATTCACACTTGCTGAATTTTGCATATAACTTGTGATCTCGTAGACGTTGAAGAACAATGCGAAGATGTTCAGCATGCTCTTCCTTGGACTTAGAATAGACGAGGATGTCGTCAATGAATACTACCACAAATTTGTCCAACTCTGGCGTGAATACCGAATTCATGAGATACATGAAATGAGCTGGGGCGTTTGTCAATGCGAATGACATTACTAGATACTCGAATAATCCGTATCTAGTAGAAAAGGCGGTTTTTGGAATATCTTCTGCTCTAATTTTGATTCGATGATAACCCGAATGGAGGTTAATTTTTGAAAATACCTTAGCACCAACCAATTGATCAAAAAGGATATCAATTCATGGTAACAGGTATTTATTCTTGATGGTAACTTCGTTGAGAGGTCGATAATCAACAACAAGATGCAGAGATTTATCCTTCTTCTTCAAAAAAATAGCAGGGCAGCCCCAAGGTGAGGTGCTTGGGCGAATGAATCCCTTATCCAATAACTCATTCAACTGCTTTTTCAATTCGGCCAACTCATTCGAGGCCATTTTATAAGGTCGACGAGATATCGGAGAAGTTCCTGGCTGTAGCTCTATCTTAAATTCCATTTCATGGTCAGGTGGTAGGCCAGAGATATCTTCAGGGAATACGTCTGGATAATCGCAAACAACGGGGATGTTCTCGAGCGACTGCCCTTCCAAGTGATGGACAATCAAGGCTTTCGATGAATTGATGTTTAGAGAAAATGTGTCCTTTCCATGCAAAGGGGAGTTGATGTGAACGATGCGTGGCTCGATGTCTAGAATGGCTCTGTGTGTTTTCATCCAGAACATGCCCAAAATCAAGTCAATTCCCTGGTGGCTAAGCATGATAAAATCCGTGGGGTAGATTTTCTTGTTTATTTCCAAAGGGGCTTTGCATACTATTTGATTGGCACTAATTTGCCCAGCGGGGGAACAAATTGTATAGCATGTTTCTATAGTCTGGGGTTGAAGATTATGTTTTTGCACACACGCTTGGCTAATGAAATTATGCGTAGCACCAGAATCAAAAAGTGCAAGGATAGGCTGGCGATAGAGTGAGAGCGTACCACATGATGGTGCATTCACATTCCTGCTCTGGTTCTGACGTTGGTTGTTGTTGTTGTTGTGGTTATCTCCACGCCCAGCCAGGTGAGTCATGATGTCAACCAACCAACGGAGCAGCTCGGAGTCATTCTGCAGCCTGTTGAGTGCAGCAGCCAGGACTTCAGCTAAGGAAGGCTCAGCATTCGCTCCTTGTTGAGAGCTCTCCAGATCTTCCTGGTTCTGAGTACGCACCATGCTGCAATTTATACGGTTGCACATTAGTTGGTTCTCATAACATTCCATAAAATCACATGCACAAAACGTAAATTTGCAAGTGGTACGGTAAAATCTCAGAATGACATCCATCTTTATTGATTCAATCTAGTCTACATGGCTGTTAAAGGACATAATCACACAATTCCTTGCATATATGTGCCATCGCCTAGTTACGATATTGCGGACACAATATGCAAGATTCACACTTTTATATCGAACTAGGGATACATATACTACATGACTGTACACAGGGGTAGCGAATCATCTACTCCTGGCCTAAGTCTTTTAGCTCTTCCAGGTCTTCCTGTTCCATAGGCTCTCCTGGTTCCTCCAGATCCATCATTTCCTCGTCATCAACACCTGCAGGTGCCATCTCCACATCGTCTTGTTCTCCATACTCTATGAAGATCTCATCCCAATTCCCTTCAATAGAAAGATGGGAAGCCTTGAATGCTTTCAAGTCATCTTGAGCCTCAATCATGTCATGCTCAAAATCTGCTGCATCCTACAAGGCTTTTGTCACATTCTTGTAGAATCGCATCCATCTCTTCATTCTTGGCTTGGATTTGCTGGTTCAGTTCTGCAATTTCTTCATCCTTAGCTTGTTTTTTGACCTCAGAAAGTCGTAGTGCAGAATGGAACACATCCAATCGCCGGCACAAGTTTGTGCACAAAGCGAACATGGACAGACCATAATACTCTATTAGGGGTAGCATAGGATCATGGTGGCGGTGGTTTGGATCAAAGATGAAATCCACACGCCTCATCCATTCGAAATCCGTCACATCATTAATGGGTAGCAAGGCAACGGGTGTTCCAGCAACATCATGCTTGTGGTCTTCACAGAACCGAGTAAGTGCCTTGAATGCAGCTACATTCTAGGTGGAAGGCAGATCTATCCCGGTGACGCTAAGGGTCCAAGGTTCCCAGGTGGGGATGACGGAGTAGTTGGCGGGAATCGCCACATGGATGACACATGAGGGGACTTCATGCTCCTGGAATTCCTTGCCAACATAGGTGGGAGGAATGGAATATCCGAATCTTTGGAGAACTCTCCAAAATAGGTGAATCATTCCTATGAACTCCAGGCCATCGGTAATTTCCCAACCTTGTGATGGTTGTTCCTTGTTTTCAGCCATCTACAAAGAAAGTACTTCGATTGTGTCGATGAATACGATTAACTTTGTTGCAACAACAATAGCTACTAATGGTACATCCAATGCACAACGCAAATCATCATAATTTCCATACATGACTCGGAATATGTAGCCCTCGAGTTACAAAAACATCTCACGCATCAACCCTAAAATACAACAACATCGCGTGGTTCGACGAAAGTTACCTGCCCAACTGATCCTGACTACCGAGACTAGGCTAGTCTACCATTATCCTCCTAGGTCCTGCCTCGGGCGGGTGCCTCGTAGTCCATGTCAAACTCCTCGTCCATATCCTCCTACGGGTCCTCCTCCTCCGGTGCTGTCGATGGTGCAAGGGCTGCCTCAAGCTGCTGCTACAGGCCCTGGTTCTCCTGGGCCAGGGTCTCTAAATCCTCTCTCATAAGCTCCATCTCGTGTTGTGCAGCCATCAACTGATGCTGCAGGTGCTTGTTGTGGTTGGCGCACTGCTGCATAATCACGCCACATCTGTCAACCTCCTACGCGAGGGTGTCGCACTGTTCAGTCACCTCAGTAACGCGAGTCTCACTCGCCTCAAGAGCAGCGGTCAGCCACTGAATCTCTCTCTGTTGTGCGTCAACCTATGTCTACAGGTCATTCATCTAAACCCAGACCTGCTTGGCCTCAGCCAGTATGATACTGCTGTGGCTGCTAGCCTCCCCATCCAAGTTGAGGAGATACTCGGAGTAGTAGGACACACGGTGGTACCCTGCATGGTACGTCGGGTAGTCGTCGCGGCCAATGCGCCCCACGCGCCTCCACCAGACCAGGTTGGCCTGGTGCTAGATGGGGATCATCTCAAACGGGGTCCCAGAGAGCGCTACTGTGTGGCGCCCGCAGAAGTGGGTGAGAGCCCTGTGGGCCACTCTCTCCAAGCCCTCACGGAGACTCCCACAAGTCGCCGTGCTCTCCATACCCGCCATGTCGAGGTTGCGCGAGTGTATGGGCACGCTGATGTGCACCTTAGCAAGAATCATGCCATGACGATGGGCCTCGTGGCCCTTGTAAGAGGGCGGCTCATCGTAGCCCAACAAGCGTAAGAGATCCCACAGCAGTGTAGGAAAGCCATCGTGGTGGAGTCTGGTGGTGTAGCGCCACCCGTCGTGCAAAAGATCCTCAAAATCATGGTCACCCATCTGGAACATAAACCCAATGGTGAGTACAATGTTCCATGAGTAACAATGCATTTCATATATAGTGCTATGAAATACAGAAACAAAGTTTTTGTTCACATTTTCCAGCCTCAAGGGTCAATAATACGGCAATGGGTCTCAAAACAAATTCAGTTTCAGATTGACATAGGCTTAATGTTTTGGCTCTACTCGACAGGGGGAAACTGGAAAGATGGTGAAACCTATTGGAGATGAAAATAGACTTCTAGGGCTTTCCAGATTGTATTTAAACACCTAAAAATCCGAAGTATAACTTTAGTTATGAATTTTTGAAGTTGGCAGCTAAAAATAGGACAGATTCCTGTTAACCTTGTTATTCAGAATTTTATACTTATTAGGTTTTGAAAATTTTTATTCAGAGGTTGGTGAGCAAGGAGAGAACCAAATTTTGGTTTAGTTATAATGGGATGCATGATACAAAACCTTCATTTTATTAACCTATCGTTCCTCACCACACAACACCTAACTTGCCGAGACTTAGCGGCACGAATATGTGGTGACGACCCGCACTCAACACGTAAGTCATTCTAAAGGTTATACTAATGGCGTTAGCGTACCTACAGAAGATTCAGTGCAGAAACAATACATCAAATTCAAAAGAAACTACGAAAAGAAGCACAGTTCTACTAGTAACGATCCATGGAAAAATGATCGCCCTGTGATAAGTCACAAGCCAACAGTGTCTTGTATCCGCCTACGAGCACAGACACCGATATCACGCGTGTCGGTTAAGCACCCACGTACCTTTGTTTAAAGAAGCCATAGATGCAATAATGTAAACAATCATAACCCAGGTTAGATTTGTCACCACCCAACTATCTATAGGGGCAATACTAACGTATCCTTACTCGCAACGTCGTGGTTTTTGAAAATATGATTTATTTGTTGTATTATCATGGACCATGGCTCTGATATCAGCTGTGGCGCCCCTTCCCGGAGGATCGAGGTCCCGACGGTGCTGATAATGCAGACACTTGATAATATAACATTGGTTCAAATTTAAATTTAATATTACATCAATTGGTCATCAGAGTGCAGCGAAATTTTACAAGTTCATAATATTTAAAAAACAGCGGAAGCAAATCACGATAAGAAGCTACGAGCTCGATGATACAACATAGTAATGGTTCATGCCCGAAGAACCATCACTCTAGCAACACACATCAATACTGCGGTGGCGAGTCAGACTCCCTGTGGGCAGTCCAACCCTCAGGGACTTGCATGTCCCAGGGCAGCACATTCTTAGGCAATTCTACCTCTTCATTACGTGAAAACAACAATGGCACAAAGCCTGAGTACTAATTACTCAGCAAGACTTACCCATCGGACATCTAGGCATGCAATGGCTCTAATAGGTGGCTTGTTTGAAAAGACTCGCACTAAGCAACCTATTAGTTTTATCAGGTTTTACTTCTCAAATTAACTGGGTTGAGTAGAAGGTAACTTTAGTGGCAACAATAAGCTAATAAAGCAATACATAAGGTAAGTGCAACATAAGAGCAATAACAGTAACAACAACGATAAGCATCATAATCAATTCCCAAGTACCATGTCCAACTACATGATGACTCAGTGACCAAGTGGTACTCATTACTACGAAGGACAGCAATTGCAATTGATTTACACCAGCTGGGATAAACCAAGATACACGACACATATGGACCAATTAAGGTCGTATAGGGCAACCTTTCGCAAGGACGAAAAATAACTCGGTCCGGGTCCAGTCTCAGTGAGTGGGCATGCCGTCCTGCCAACAGTACTTCGCGGTATGAACCGCCCACTCCAGTAGCAGAAGGGACAACAACCACTGTACTAGGTACCGTCCTCATTGTCGCGTCAATGCTACATCAGTTGACTAGTGCACATAGACTAGCATGCATTCGGTACTGTTCAATACTTGACCAAGGGTCCGACCACGAACGGGTCCTAGGTTCGACAAGGCAGGGCTACCGCAGTCAACACCCATGTATTGCTGCAAACCAACACATGCATCATCCCTGCCCGGTCATGACATCAAAAAAAACTTCTTTTATAAGTCTCGTTCCAGTGGTCATGTTCATTCATAGTAACGATATCTATCGCGTCTAGCAATTACTAAGCATAGCGACACAGTACCGATACTACCAAATTTCTAATGTCAGTGGCGTAGGTCATTTGGGTATCATGCAAGTGGGTTCCAATCAACTCCTATGACCTAATGCAATAATCACAGACACTAGTAATATTGAAAACTAGCAACTTTATAAATTGGCGAATGAAAGTCGGGGCTTGCCTGGATCGATGTTAGCGCTAGCAACTACAACGTCTTGCTCTTGGGGATCAAGGTCCTTCTGAAGATCCTCTTCTTCCTGCTCCGGGTTGTTGTTGCCTATATGATAGAATTGAAGTGTCGCTATTATCAAAATACCATAGAATGCAATGATATGATGCACAATGTCTTTAAATGTTGATTAACATTATTATTATGTTCTCGAAGCCATATGCTTCAATATTCTCGAAGCCATATGCTTCAAAGAAACAAATTAGAGTTTCATCATTTTATGTGTGTTAATCATTTATTTAGGATTGTTATAGTCCTTCAGAATAATTAAGCAATTACAATAGTAACCAACCAATTTTGATCTTGAGTGATTTATCATGAACAGGGACATAGATGAACTGTATTTTTACCAATTTATAGCCTCTGGATATAATTACTCTAATTACGAGCATTTATTAAAGTAAAATAGTGGTATGAGCAATTAATTTAATTTAATTAAGTAAACTTAGGTTTCTGGACTTCTATGATTTACTGGGCATAGAGACTTGTGTGAATGATTTTTGTGCCAAGTGGCTGGGGCCAATTAATTATAAAATAATTACTAAAATTAATTTAAGCAACCACACTAAATAAATTCCAAAGTCAAAAATATTTCATATTTTTCTAAACCAAAAATTGTGGTGATAGATAATTATGTAGTTATTAAGCATGCCAAAAATCAAAGTTAAATTTGGTTCCTAGAATATCTGGTGAATTAATTTGTGTTTGGACAATTAATTGAATTAATAAAAATACAAGTATAGAGGCAATGATTTATCAATTTACTAAATAGAGCAATTCAAAATGAACCTATCAAATTTTATTTGAGCTTCATTGGGTTTAAACTCGATTTACTATGAGTTTCCAAAGATTTATGCATTTTCTGGCAATTTTCTGTTTTTATGGGGTTTCCACATTGGAGCCACGTGGGTGACACGTCGACTCCACGTCGGATGCCAGTGGGACTGCCAGTCGGCTTGCCAGAGCAGCGGCTGCCTCGCTGGAGGGCTCGCCGGCGGGCACTACGCGGGAAGAAAGCTCGCCGCGGGAGCAAATAAACGACATGCGCACCTAGGCGAAGGGGATGGAGGGGTTCGCGAGGTGGGGTTCTCACCAGAAGACCGTCGGCGGCGAGATGTGGTGGAGGAAGGTCTTCGGCGACTTCGCGATGATGGCTCGGAGCAGGGAATCGGGCGGGGTTGGGTCCTACAGCTTCACGGGAGCACCACGGAGAGCGGCATCAAGTCGACGTTGGACGGGGATGGCCGAAAGTAGGAGCTCGTCGACAAGGCGGCTTGATCCTTGCCGGCACCAGAGCAGAGTCGGGGGAAAAAGGTGATTGCCGGCCACTTGAGTGGAGGAAACAAAGGAGAAGTAGGTCAGGGAAATGCGTAGATGGTTCGCGTGCGTGGGAGAAGAAAAATATGCGGCAAGACTCACCGAGGGTACCGAATTTTGGGCCAGCAGCGGAGGAGGTAACCGGAGTTGCCTGCTTTGGTTTTTCTTCAAATTGACTAGGGCTCACGCAGGGTTTGGTCGAGCGAGTGACATAGAAATATAGAGGAGGTGTGAGCGCATGGGTTTGAAGTTTAGCTGATGCGGGAGAAGCAGTGGAACGACGACAGCCGAGTTTGAGCTTCGGCTTCGTTTAGCAATGGCAGAGAGGGGCAAAGAGAGGAGAAAATAGAGAGAGCAGAAGACTGAGAGCGAGAGAGAGCGGTTTCGTGAGTTTGCAGGTTCGCTCCCAAGTTGCGGAGAGATAAGAGTGAGTGGGCAGAAGCGGGAGCGGAGGAAATGGTGGTATTTGAAGTCGTCGGCCGGTGGCGTGCAGAGAAGAGTGGAGAAGAGAAATCTGTCAGGCGAGCTCGCGGTGAGGGGGCAGGGCGGAGGGCATAGGTGTAGGCGTTGACGCTGTAGCGCGCGCGTATTTCCGAGGTGGGGAGTGAAGGCGAGCCGGGCGGTGCGCCGGCGGCAGAGAGGAGCCGGCAGGTTCTATGCCAGTGGGGAGGAAGAAGAGTGGTATTTTACACTGCGCCCCCTGATCTTTTAGATTTAGTGCAAAGAGGTCCCTAGTCAAAGCTGATTTTCATTAATTCAAAATAAAATAGCTAGGGACTTCCTAAATTAGTGAAAATTGGTGGACTGACTATTTAAATGGTGGAGAACACTTTGGTGAATTTTATTTGAAATTTTCATAAACATATTTTTAGAATTAATTAAATGCATTAATTAGTTTCTTAAGAATCAATTAATTAATTAAGGGTCTTTCCAAGCAGATAAAATGCCCAATAATTTCATAAAATTCTATTTTATTATTACCAACATGATTATGAATTTATTTAGCATAAGTTTTATTAAAATTTTTGAATTGCTTCAATAACTTGATTGCAGGGTTTTTATTTGCCTAGAATTAATTAAAAGGGAGTGAGTCTTATTATTTTATGCTATGTTGTTCATGACCTAAGCTCTTCATGTTGGTTAAATGAATTGAGTCACCTGGGGTGTCATATATATCTAGGTCCTTTTCATATCGTTGCTATACGCATCAGCCACTATGAAGGTAGAGTTCTATATGATGTTCAAAACACGAGACAAATATGACAAATATGCATGAGCATGTCAACGTGCCTGACGATGGAATGGGAGTGGCAGCTCTCGTAAACCTGTATAGGACACGAAAATTATATTATAATAAGATCTAATAATTGAAGAAAATAAACTATAATTTTGTGTGAACCTGTAGTTGCTATACCTTGTAACTCAGTAGCTTGTATGCATTGTGGTCTGAATATTAAGTGGCTATATGAAGTTGTGGACAATACATCTACAATTCACGAAATAAAATTAAGGTCCTTATGATAAATCATAAAATAATGTACATATATATTCAAAATATCCTGAATACCTCTGTACCAATCAACTTTGACATGGACTGCAACAATCGTGTGGAACTCAGAAACTGCCTCTTGTAATTCCGCAAGGTGCCGGGTAAGGTTTGATCCATTGACGTGTATGACGAGCATCTGTCCATGGGGGTTCATTATTATAACGTACCTGCTTGGACGATGTCGGAAGTTTAGTCCATTTTGTCTATTGGACACATAGACAACCATGCCTATAACATCTGAAAATGTGTGATAATTGGATGAGTTAGTTCAATAACAAATACAAACAGGATGATTAAATAATAATGCTTGACAAAGACTGGCAACTGTACCTGTGAACGTGTTATGTGGCATCAGAACCAAATTATCAAATTCTAAAAATACACGTGGACACATTATGACATGTACAGTCATTTCTGTAGCTCGTACGACAGTGTCAGTAGACATCAGAACGTAGTACTCACTTCTTAAGGACCATACTGGTGACCAACATCGTACGTCGTGGACCTAAATCACACTCCTTTGAAATGATATATGTTTCTTTCAACAAGCATGTGATTCAGAGGAATACACTGATCTCCAAAGGCCACTGCCTCCATTCTGGTACCCTGTGAAAGATTATACGGAATCGAACTTGACCATGCAATTTTATATTGTCATTTTGATAACAAATAAATGGGCGAACCAACCAACATAGCTCTTGATCTAATAATATGACTCGTAGGTATGAATTTCCATCAAACACTCGGATTCCACCTCTCCAAAAAACCATAGCTGTCACGTCCCACAAACCATTAGTGTTTACAAAGGAAATACAATTTAAGTGAACACTCCTGCGCCAATGAACCACAAAAGTGAAATTCAGACAGTTAAATCATATAAAGCACAAAAAGATTGAATCAAATACTTGCCTGTCTAGAAGACTGTATGATTCAGTGATATTATACTTTAACAAGTCATGATTATCTATAGTCGACCTAGCATGGCAAAGAAAAAGAAAATGAATATTGTAATCAAATATTAAGCGTGATCACATATGTGCCAAATAACGCTTACGGATCTGAGGTTGCACGGTTGTCGTGCAACGGTTCTGAGGTTGCACGGTTGTCGTGCAATGGATCTGAAGTTGCGGCAAATGACATAGAATCATCTACGGTAGCACGGTTGTCGAGCATCAGATCTGACGTGTCATGAACTACATGATCGTGGAATTTTTCATGGACAACTGCTCTGTCAGGACACATACATTGGTTGCCTGGTCTGTGGACGCACCCAATGTTTGTAGCACCATCGATGATGCATAGTGAATCTCGCCGCGCTCGTGCGAAGTTCATGGTCTTTCTGATTTGGTAGCATCGTCTTGAAGCGGCTGGCGACCCTCAAGAAGTGGGAGGGACCTTGCACTTGGTGATCTAGGGGACAAAAACAATAGGTAAAAATGGATTTGTTTTATTTTGGTGACATACGAGATCGTGGTGGACTAATATACTTGGCAAGAATGTAATAAACAGTAATTCTCAGTGCAAACGGGACAATGAAATAATATTAAGAGGAAACTGATGAATCTATCTGTTAGAAGAATGACGACATGATTGAAGATACAAATTGATAAAGTTTTTAATCAAATTAAAATGGAACAAGGTTGTTTATTTCATCACCTGATCTAAGTAG
Organism: Eleusine coracana subsp. coracana; assembly: GCA_032690845.1. Lineage (NCBI taxonomy): Eukaryota > Viridiplantae > Streptophyta > Magnoliopsida > Poales > Poaceae > Eleusine > Eleusine coracana. The sequence continues at coordinate 46,158,775 of CM064426.1, read as the reverse complement.
CAAAGTAAAGCTTCTGGGTAAACGGAGGACGAAGATGCAATTGCTTGATGTCGAAATGTCCAAACGTTTAGAGAGATGAACGAGTAGAATGATCTGAATGTTAAATCCTTTCTCTATGGCCTAGCTAGCATCCAGTAAAGGTAGATCATGGGTAGCAGGGTTCTTCGTACAAATCTAGAGGGAGAGGAGAGAGGTGAGAGTACCTGGGTTGTGTGCGTACGGAGCGGGAGCCGTGGCGGGGAGAGCCAGAGTCGGGGCAGAGCTTGCGGCGGCGTCGGTTCCTGTCATGGCGACGTCGAGGTTGGTGTTGGTGCAGAGGCGGTGACGTGGCGGCAGCTTTCCGACGCTGGCTGCGCCCGTCTCCTTGGGATCGGATTAGGGTTTCTATAGAGAGGAGTGATGGCGGCGGTCAACTTAGGTGTCCGTGCCCCGGTGTCCTCCCGGCCTTTTATTTGGCGTAGTGCGACAAGGGCCCACCAACCAGAGAAGGGTTGGGGCACCCCCGATCAGGGCGCGATCTGGGAGTTGGGCCGTTGGGCCCAACATTGAGATCTACTAACATTCTCCCCCTAGATCTCATTCATCATCATACATTTTTCTATTTCATCATGGATTTACATATAGAGCATGTTTTATCGTTACAGTTTAGCGTTGATAGATTCAACAGCTACTATACACATCCCCATTTACAAACAGATACATTTCTTTAGGCCCTAAGTCCAGAATCATAAGGCTTTCCTTAACCCCATGCCGACTACGTGTTCCTTGAACACGCTGGGCGGTAGGCCTTTCGGGAGCGGATCAGCAAGCATTGTTTCAGTCCTGATATGCTCGAGACTTATAGTGCGATCCTGGACTTTATCTTTCACAACATAATACTTTATATTAATGTGGTTGGCAGCACCACTGGACTGATTGTTGTGAGCATACATTACTGTTAGTTCATTATCGCAGTATAACTTTAGTGGTTTCTCAATATTATCAACCACTCTTAATTCGGGTATAAATTTCTTTAGCCAGTTAACCTGCCCCGTGGCCTCATAACATGCTATAAACTCGGCATACATGGTAGACCCTGCCGTGATAGTCTGTTTGGAGCTTTTCTATGAAATGGCTCCTCCTGCTAGGGTAAAAACATACCCCGATGTGGATTTCGTGTTATCTGTTGCAAAGTCTGAATCAGAATACCCCACCACTTGGAGTGAATATGATCTTCTGTATACCAATATGAGACCTTTTGTTCCTTTCAAATAACGCAAGACTTTCTTTATCAATTTCCAGTACTCAAGGCCTGGATTACTCTGAAATCTGCCAAGTAACCCGGTGACAAATGCTAAGTCAGGGCGTGTACATACTTGCGCATATTGTAAGCTTCCCACAGTCGAAGCATATGGTTTCGTTTTCATGTCATCGAGCTCAAACTTATTCTTGGGTTTTTGCCAATCCCCAAATCTTTCGCGCTTGACTATAGGAGCAGGTGTGGCACTACACTTGTGCATGTTGATTTTCTTTAACACCTTCTCTATATATGTCTTTTGAGACAGTCCCAATCCGTACTTTCTTCTATCTCGATGAATCTCAATGCCCAAAATATATGATGCTTCACCAAGATCATTCATGTCAAAGTTTAAGGACAGGAATTTCTTTGTTTCTTGTAGTAGGCTGATATCACTACTGGCCAGTAAGATATCATCCACATATAAAACTAGGAAAATAAATTTTCCATTCTTAAACGTTGCATAAATGCAGTTGTCCTCAATATTGTCTTCAAATCCATATTTCTTTATTGTCCCATCAAACTTCAAGTACCATTGTCTTGAAGCTTGCTTTAATCCATAAATGGATTGCCTTAAACGACAACCCATCTTTTCTTTTCCTTCCACGACAAAACCTTTCGGTTGTGCTATGTAAACTCTTTCTTCTAAATCCCCGTTGAGAAATGCCGTTTTTACATCCATCTGATGTAATTCTAAATCGTAATGTGCCACTAGTGCCATTATAATTCTGAAAGAATCTTTACAAGAGACTGGAGAAAATGTCTCATTGTAATCAATTCCTTCTCTTTGCGTAAAGCCTTTTGCCACAAGTCGTGCCTTAAACTTTTCTATATTCCCTCTAGAGTCATATTTAATCTTATAGACCCATTTGCAGCCTACTGTTTTGGCTCCTTTAGGAATCTCTTCTAAGTCCCAAACTTCATTGAGACTCATTGAATTCATTTCATCTTTCATGGCCTCCAACCACTTAGATGAGTGGACACTACTCATGGCTTCTTCATATGAGGTGGGGTCATCCTCCATATGATACTCTACTGTGTTATACAGTTCATAGTCAGCTGGTATTGCTGACCTTCTAGCTCTTTGAGACCTTCTTCATTTGGTAGAATATCTGGTTGAGGCTCTTGTGGAGCCTACTCTTCTGGCACATTATCTATTTGAGGCTGCTCCCCCATATCTGTGGCATCATTATCTGTCAGATCCTGACGAGCAGGTTCCTCTTGTACCATAGATGTTATGATAACAGGTGTTGGCACTACAACGCCAGGCATCACAGGCGCAACATCAACAAGTAGTGAGAAGAAAGGTTCTTGACTCATAAAATCAGGTACATGTACCCGCTTCTCCCCAAGATCAATCTCTCGAGCCACCATGTTCCTCCTTATCATTTCGTCTTCCAAGAAGACAGCATGTCTTGTTTCTACAAACTTCGTGTATCTATCTGAGCAGTAGAAACGATAACCTTTGGACTTTTCTGGGTAGCTAATAAAATAGCAACTCACTGTCTTGGGATCCAATTTCCCAAGGCTTGGATTAAATATCTTAGCCTCTGCAGAGCTCCCCCACACACGGAGGTGTGCTAGCGAAGGCACTCGTCCAGTCCATAATTCATACGGTGTTTTGGGCACCGATTTACTTGGAACTCTGTTGAGAATATGAATAGAGGTTTTTAAAGCCTCTATCCATAGACTTACTGGCAGTGTGGAGTATCTCATCATGCTGCACACCATATCCATCAAGGTACGGTTGCGCCTTTCTGCTACTTCATTCTGTTGTGGTTCGCCCGGCTTAGAATACTGGGCGACTATACCATTTTCTTGTAGGAACCTAGCAAAAGGTCCTGGGACTTGTCCATAAGGCGTATGCCGCCCGTAGTACTCCCCCCCACGGTCGGATCTTACGACTTTAATCTTTAAATCATGTTGATTTTCTACTTCTGCTTTAAATATCTTGAATTTATCCAATGCTTCTGATCTTTCTTTGATTGGATAAATATAACCATACCGGGAGTGATCGTCTGTGAATGTTATAAACGAGTCATAACCATCCACACTCTTGACAGGAAAAGGACCACAAATATCCGTATGGATGATCTCTAATATTCCTGCGCTTCTTTTTGCGTCTTTCTTAATCTTTTTAACATATTTTCCTTTAATGCAATCAATGCATTGTTCTAAGTCTGTAAACTCCAATGGAGGAAGGATGTCGTTCTTTACATGTCTCTCAATTCTGCCCCTAGAAATATGGCTAAACGACAATGCCATAATTTCGATGAGACGCTTGGAGTTCTTTTCCTTTTCTTGTTAACTCTAGTCGACGAGGACGTAGGAACATTAATGTCATGCATATTATCGTTATTCACATCATGTATCGCATTCACATTATCATTAAGTGACAACAAATAAAGCTTATCTTGTAAAGATGCAAAACCAATGCATTCATTTTTGAACAAAAGTTCACATTTGCCATTACCAAAATGATAATCCTAACCATCATAATCAAGACGTGATACACTTATTAAGTTTCTTTGTAATGAAGGTACATAAAAGACATCATGGAGACTAAGAACAAAGCCATCTTTAAGCTCTAGGTGGAGATCCCCTACAGCTTCAACTTTTGCTTCAACTCCATTAGCCACTCTTATCGAACCTTCTCCTCTTTCCGTAGTCCTCGTCGTACTGAACCCCTGTAAACAATTTGCAACATGAATAGTCGCTCCTGAATCAATCCACCATGTGGATCTAGAACAATTAATATACAAGGATTCTTTTACAAAAGTAATCATGTTCTCACCATGTCTCTTCATGAACAGCTTCAGCCAGTCAGGACAATTCTTTTTGTAGTGTCCTTTCTTGCCGCAATGCATGCATGTGTCCTTGTCCACTACAGTCTGTCCCTCCTTAGGCCTATGCTGCTGCTTGCCCATAGGCTTGGAGTAAAAGACCGGCTTCTTTTGCTGCTGCTTGCCCTTGTTCTTGTTATCAGTTACATAGTGGACAGAACCACCATGTTTAACCTTGAACCTGTCCTCCTCTTGGACACTGTTGGCAATAAGCTGCTCAAAAGTCCATTTGTCTGGGTTCATGTTGTAGTTTGAGACAAAGTTCTCAAACTCATCTGGTAGAGACAGCAATACAAAATGAACTAGGAGGTCTTCATCTATCTTCAGATTCACAGTCTTTAGCTTTTCAGCCAAGTTGTTCATCTTCATAATATGAGCTCTTATGCCACCACCAGTGTACTTTTCAGTCACCAGTTGTCTTATCATCTGGATGGCATAAGTCTTTGAAGACCCAGTAAACTGGTTCTCCACCCTCTGTAGAAAACCCGTTACTGTCTCTTCATTCTGGATTGAGCCCATGATGGCGGGCTCAATCGTGTTCTTGACAAGTGCCAGGCACTTCTTGTTGTCAACAATCCATTGTCTATGCTCGCGTTGAAAACGAGCTACATTGTCAGCATTATTCAGCTGCCTTTGGTGCCAAGCAGCATCCGTTTCTTCTGCACCCCTGACGAGGGCAGGCGGCTCTGTTGGACACGGGGTAGTCACTACCCAGTCCATCTCTCCCATGACAAAGGCAAGATCAACCTTTCTCCTCCATTCCCTATAGTTGTCCCCTTTTAGGATTGGGATCTGGGGCATGAAGGCCATCATGGTTGCTCCTGAAATTAACCATGAAAAGTGAGAATAAAAATAACATATAAAATTCTACCATGTATGCATTAAACCTACATCACCGTTGGGCAGAAAATAGGCATAATACATAAAACCATTATCAATATACATGACACTGCAATTAACAACGTTGGTCAGAAAATTACAATGCCATATATTCTAAAATTAATGCTCCTAAAATTAAATTCTCCTGTTGGTTTGAAATTTAATTTTAGAAAACATCAATTTTAACAATAATCATGAATTCTATTAAACTTGCAGCAGAAACGTAGCATAAATCATGTATGAACAGTAGCTTAATCATCTTAATTTACACTCTGAAAAATAATCTCGTTAGTTCATATTTTAAACAGAGGTAAATTTCATAATTTCCATTAAATTCTATTTAGAATTCGATGAAAAATGAGTCAAAACTGATAAAATCATGCTACTGTACAAATTTTCGGAATTTTGGCCCAAAAATCCTTTCTCGCACGCGCCCATACATGCGCGGCCCAGGCCCAACTTCACGCGCCGCGCCGCAGCAGGCCTAGCCTAGCCGGGTGCGAGTGCGCGCCTTCCAGCCTTTCGGCCTGGTCCACAGGCACGGACGAAAGTGACGGCCCAGCCCAGCCGAGCCGCCATCACGCCCGCCTTCGTCCTGGCCATCCATCGCGATGGACGGTCAGGCGCGCTTCTAGGGCGAACAAAAAGCCCCGTCACGCTGCCTCCCCCCCCCCCCCCAACCCTAACCATTTGTTTCTCTTCTCTCTTCACTCCCCTCTCTTCTCTCCTCTCCGTTCCCGGCGACGAGCGATGGCGATGGCAGGCCTCTCGACCGAGGAGGAAAAGGAGGAAGACGACGAACAACGACGCCGCCTCTGGGCTTTTCGCCGGCACACGCATCCACCAGCGGTGGACGCGCCACCGTCGAGCAGTCCCGAGACGGTGTCCATGAGCCCCGCGCGACGGCGTCCCGGCGGCGAGCGGCCCCTCTGTCTCGCACCGACGAGCGGCTATGGCGTCGGCAGCGAGGCCCAGGAAGGTCTCCGGATCCCACCGGCGTTCTCTGAGTTCTTGTAACCCTAACCCTAGGGTTAGGGTTTGGGGGGTTCGGGTGGGTGCCCTTTCTGTTTCTTTGGCCGATTTGATAACCGAACTCTTCTACCTCACCTAGATCTAACCTAGGGTGCTCTGATACCAATGTTAAATCTTTTCTCTATGGCCTAGCTAGCATCCAGTAAAGGTAGATCATGGGTAGCAGGGTTCTTCGTACAAATCTAGAGGGAGAGGAGAGAGGCGAGAGTACCTGGGTTGTGTGCGTACGGAGCGAGAGCCGTGGCGGGGAGAGACGGAGTCGGGGCAAAGCTTGTGGCGGCGTCGGTTCCCGTCATGGCGATGTCGAGGTTGGTGTCGGTGCAGAGGCGGTGACGTGGCGACGGCTTTCCATCGCTGGCTGCGCCCGTCTCCTTGGGATCGGATTAGGGTTTCTGTAGGGAGGAGTGGTGGCGGTGGTCAACTTAGGTGTCCTTGCCCCGGCGTCCACCCTGCCTTTTATTTGGCGCAGTGCGATGAGGGCCCACCAACCAGAGAAGGGTTGGGGCGCCCCCGATCAGGGCGTGATCTGGGAGTTGGGCTGTTGGGCCCAACGTGGAGATCTACTAACACTGAATATCAAAATGCTCGATTTTATAGGTAGAGTTAAGTGGACCTAAGAGATCACTGTGCCTATGTATAAGGCATCAAAGCAGGGCAAGAGGATATCCGGGTCACACCCTTGGTAAGTAGATATGACAAATATCGTGTCTCTATAATTTGGTTTATTATATTTTGGTAAGTAGATATGACAAAAAAAGATTAGTTAACTCTGGCACTAATTATTTATATATCTATATAAAGTTACACCGAGTAACATCACTTACTTGATGATACGAAGTAGAAGCATGTGAAGGATGAATCTGCGACGCATGTTCTTACCACGTACTGGAGCGGGAAAAGGAGGAGGTAAGATCATTGTTGAAAGCTAATATCTTCTTCTTTCACTGGAAAAATAAAGGGGGAGTGTGAGGTAGGTGAGCACCACCCCGTGGGGAGCACTCCATCATATATACACAAGAAATGCATTATGAAATAGAAAAATATTAACATGCCATAATCATCCTTATATATTTGGATGCAATATTTTTTTAAATAGAACGTAATCAAGCTTATGAAAACATGCCATAATAAACAAGATATCAGCTAATCTTCCTTGATAGTCCAACAAACCAATACATAGAATAACCAAATAAAAGTCTGAAATGCAAAAATAAAATCTTAGACCTACCATATAAATTGAATAATATCTTGTTACCAGTGTTCACTCTAAATAAAATTTGTTTCTACTCGTCCCAAAATCTCCCATATTTTTAGGAATCCGATTTCCCTAATACCTACTAAAAAGTGAGTTAAAAAGGCGCACAAGGTTAATTTCTAATGTATTCCATATGATTAGATATATATTACTTGAATTTTTGTTATGAGCATCGTAGATTTGAAAATATGATGTATATAGGTTATATAAATTTCTCAGAAATAGAAGACAAACATATGGTCATAGATACCTTTTCTGGGACACGAGCATCACCAATTTTATTCAAAATAATGCAATCTTGTGCGCACCGAGAGTTAAATTAGTCAATAATTTGATTTACAAGACCACTATTGTTGGATAAGCAATAGTGTTCATGTTGCAGGATTAGACATAGTGAAGTTGGATGAAACACAATGTCGATGACAATACTTATTCGCTTGTAGAAAACTCAATTTGTTTGATATTTGAATATCATTACAGCGATAGTAAACCTACAATGACCTAAGAGATCACCGTGCCTATGTATAAGGCATCAAAGCAGGGCAAGAGGAGATCCGGGTCACACCCTTGGTAAGTAGATATTACAAATATCGTGTCTCTATAATTTGGTTTATTATATTTATATGGAAAGTACCTTCAAGAAATACGGAAAATATGTTATTTTTAGCAACATTTTACAGAGCTTGATTGCGTAATTTTAATTCTGTCACATCTTTATATTTTCTAACTTTTCAACCCCGAGGATTCGTTTGATGTGTGAGGAAATCATGAATTACGGATTTAAAAACTATATAGAGTATATAGTTCCTCCAAAAGGCCATATAGTGATTTTTCACTCCGTGCATAGCAAGAATTTTGTCATGCTAATTGGTTACCTAATTTATCAGTCCCGGGCTGCTATATTTGTATTTTATCTGTTCTGGTTAGTTCTCGCGGTAGCTTCATGTTTCACGAGCCCGAGTACTTTGCTTCTTTAATTATAAACCGTTCCTTAGTTGCATGAAATGCTGTCGTCAAGGTAATATAATGTTAAACTTTTATTTTAAAGTCAAGGGTGCCGACGTGCGTGTGAATAAAGTAGACAAAATTATAATCTAATTTCATTTTTGACAAGAGACAATCTATAGTCTTAAACATGGGTATGGATAGAAATATTTATAGTTATATTATTTATACAACATCCAAATGCCACAAAATTGATAAGCATTATATTTTATTACTTATTTTATTTTATTCGGTAACAGCTAATAACATCGATCTATGTCGTGAAGGCTGCGGGTTCCATCTTCCACCACACGACCATAGATAGCAGGATAGTCTTCTATCTTAGAATACCTCGCTACGACCCTTGATTCTAACATGTTCATATCACGTGTGTCGATGTCGAGGTCCATAGTTTGAGGTACTGAGAACTCTGTTTCGAGGACACTGAAATACGTAAGAAAAAAAAAGATTAGTTAACTCTGGCACTAATATATTTATATATCTATATAAAGTTACACCGAGTAACATCACTTACTTGATGATACGAAGTAGAAGCATGTGAAGGGTGAATCTGCGACGCATGTTCTTACCACGTACTGGAGCAGGAAAAGGAGGAGGTAAGATCATTGTTGAAAGCTAATATCTTCTTCTTTCACTGGAAAAATAAAAGGGGAGTGTGAGGTAGGTGAGCACCACCACGTGGGGAGCACTCCATCATATATACACAAGAAATGCATTATAAAATAGGAAAAATTTTAACATGCCATAACAATCCTTATATATTTGGATGCAATATTTTTATAAATAGAACATAATCAAGCTTATGAAAACATGCCATAATAAACAAGATATCAGCTAATCTTCCTTGATAGTCCAACAAACCAATACATGGAATAACCAAATAAAAGTCTGAAATGCAAAAATAAAATCAGAGACCTACCATATAAATTAAATAATATCCTGTTACCAGTGTTCACTCTAAATAAAATTTGTTTCTACTCGTCCCAAAATCTCCCATATTTTTAGGAATACGATTTCCCTAATTCCTACTAAAAAGTGAGTTAAAAAAGCGCACAAGGTTCATTTTTAATGTATTCCATATGATTAGATATATATTACTTGAATTTTTGTTATGAGCATCGTAGATTTGAAAATATGATGTATATAGGTTATATAAATTTCTCAGAAATAGAAGACAAACACATGGTCATAGATACCTTTTCTGGGACACGAGCATCACCAATTTTATTCAAAATAATGCAATCTTGTGCGCACCGAGAGTTAAATTAGTCAATAATTTGATTTACAAGACCACTATTGTCGGATAAGCAATAGTGTTCATGTTGCAGGATTAGACATAGTGAAGTTGGATGTAACACAATGTCGATGACAATACTTATTTGCTTGTAGAAAACTCAATTTGTTTGATATTTGAATATCATTACAGCGATAGTAAACCTACAATGACCTAAGAGATCACCGTGCCTATGTATAAGGCATCAAAGCAGGGCAAGAGGAGATCCGGGTCACACCCTTGGTAAGTAGATATGACAAATATCGTGTCTCTATAATTTGGTTTATTATATTTATATGGAAAGTACCTTCAAGAAATACGGAAAATATGTTATTTTTAGCAACATTTTACAGAGCATGATTGCGTAATTTTAATTCTGTCACATCTTTATATTTTCTAACTTTTCAACCCCGAGGATTCGTTTGATGTGTGAGGAAATCATGAATTACGGATTTAAAAACTATATAGAGTATATAGTTCCACCAAAAGGCCATATAGTGATTTTTCACTCCGTGCATAGCAAGAATTTTGTCATGCTAATTGGTTACCTAATTTATCAGTCCCGGGCTGCTATATTTGTATTTTATCTGTTCTGGTTAGTTCTCGCGGTAGCTTCATGTTTCACGAGCCCGAGTACTTTGCTTCTTTAATTATAAACCGTTCCTTAGTTGCATGAAATGCTGTCGTCAAGGTAATATAATGTTAAACTTTTATTTTAAAGTCAAGGGTGCCGACGTGCGTGTGAATAAAGGAGACAAAATTATAATCTAATTTCATTTTTGACAAGAGACAATCTATAGTCTTAAACGTGGGTATAGATAGAAATATTTTATAGTTATATTATTTATACATCATCCAAATTCCACAAAATTGATAAGCATTATATTTTATTACTTATTTTATTTTATTCGGTAACAGCTAATAACATTGATCTATGTCGTGAAGGCTGCGGGTTCCATCTTCCACCACACGACCATAGATAGCAGGATAGTCTTCTATCTTAGAATACCTCGCTACGACCCTTGATTCTAACATGTTCATATCACGCGTGTCGATGTCGAGGTCCATAGTTTGAGGTACTGAGAACTCTGTTTCGAGGACACTGAAATACGTAAGAGAAAAAAAGATTAGTTAACTCTGGCACTAATATATTTATATATCTATATAAAGTTATACCGAGTAACATCACTTACTTGATGATACGAAGTAGAAGCATGTGAAGGATGAATCTGCGACGCATGTTCTTACCACGTACTGGAGCGGGAAAAGGAGGAGGTAAGATCATTGTTGAAAGCTAATATCTTCTTCTTTCACTGGAAAAATAAAGGGGGAGTGTGAGGTAGGTGAGCACCACCACGTGGGGAGCACTCCATCATATATACACAAGAAATGCATTATAAAATAGGAAAAATTTTAACATGCCATAATCATCCTTATATATTTGGATGCAATATTTTTATAAATAGAACGTAATCAAGCTTATGAAAACATGCCATAATAAACAAGATATCAGCTAATCTTCCTTGATAGTCCAACAAACCAATACATGGAATAACCAAATAAAAGTCTGAAATGCAAAAATAAAATCATAGACCTACCATATAAATTAAATAATATCCTGTTACCAGTGTTCACTCTAAATAAAATTTGTTTCTACTCGTCCCAAAATCTCCCATATTTTTAGGAATACGATTTCCCTAATTCCTACTAAAAAGTGAGTTAAAAAGGCGCACAAGGTTCATTTTTAATGTATTCCATATGATTAGATATATATTATTTGAATTTTTGTTATGAGCATCGTAGATTTGAAAATATGATGTATATAGGTTATATAAATTTCTCAGAAATAGAAGACAAACACATGGTCATAGATACCTTTTCTGGGACACGAGCATCACCAATTTTATTCAAAATAATGCAATCTTGTGCGCACCGAGAGTTAAATTAGTCAATAATTTGATTTACAAGACCACTATTGTCGGATAAGCAATAGTGTTCATGTTGCAGGATTAGACATAGTGAAGTTGGATGTAACACAATGTCGATGACAATACTTATTCGCTTGTAGAAAACTCAATTTGTTTGATATTTGAATATCATTACAGCGATAGTAAACCTACAATGACCTAAGAGATCACCGTGCCTATGTATAAGGCATCAAAGCAGGGCAAGAGGAGATCCGGGTCACACCATTGGTAAGTAGATATGACAAATATCGTGTCTCTATAATTTGGTTTATTATATTTATATGGAAAGTACCTTCAAGAAATACGGAAAATATGTTATTTTTAGCAACATTTTACAGAGCTTGATTGCGTAATTTTAATTCTGTCACATCTTTATATTTTCTAACTTTTCAACCCCGAGGATTCGTTTGATGTGTGAGGAAATCATGAATTACGGATTTAAAAACTATATAGAGTATATAGTTCCACCAAAAGGCCATATAGTGATTTTTCACTCCTTGTATAACAAGAATTTTGTCATGCTAGATGGTTACCTAATTTATCAGTCTCGGGCTGCTATATTTGTATTTTATCTGTTCTGCTTAGTTCTCGCGGTAGCTTCATGTTTCACGAGCCCGAGTACGTTGCTTCTTTAATTATAAACCGTTCCTTAGTTGCATGAAATGGTGTCGTCAAGGTAATATAATGTAAAACTTTTGTTTCAAAGTCAAGGGTGCCGACGTGCGTGTGAATAAAGGAGACAAAATTATAATCTAATTTCATTTCTGACAAGAGACAATCTATAGTCTTAAACGTGGGTATAGATAGAAATATTTTATAGTTATATTATTTATACATCATCCAAATGCCACAGAATTGATAAGCATTATATTTTATTACTTATTTTATTTTATTCGGTAATAGCTAATAACATCGATCTTTGTCGTGAAGGCTGCGGGTTCCATCTTCCACCACACGACCATAGATAGCAGGATAGTCTTCTATCTTAGAATACCTCGCTACGACCCTTGATTCTAACATGTTCATATCACGCGTGTCGTTGTCGAGGTCCATAGTTTGAGGTACTGAGAACTCTGTTTCGAGGACACTGAAATACGTAAGAAAAAAAAAGATTAGTTAACTCTGGCACTAATATATTTATATATCTATATAAAGTTACACCGAGTAACATCACTTACTTGATGATACGAAGTAGAAGCATGTGAAGGATGAATCTGCGACGCATGTTCTTACCACGTACTGGAGCGGGAAAAGGAGGAGGTAAGATCATTGTTGAAAGCTAATATCTTCTTCTTTCACTGGAAAAATAAAGGGGGAGTGTGAGGTAGGTGAGCACCACCACGTGCGGAGCACTCCATCATATATACACAACAAATGCGTTATGAAATAGGAAAAATTTTAACATGCCATAATCATCCTTATATATTTGGATGCAATATCTTTATAAATAGAACGTATTCAAGCTTATGAAAACATGCCATAATAAACAAGATATCAGCTAATCTTCCTTGATAGTCCAACAAACCAATACATGGAATAACCAAATAAAAGTCTGAAATGCAAAAATAAAATCATAGACCTACCATATAAATTGAATAATATCCTCTTACCAATGTTCACTCTAAATAAAATTTGTTTCTACTCGTCCCAAAATCTCCCATATTTTTAGGAGTACGATTTCCCTAATACCTACTAAAAAGTGAGTTAAAAAGGCGCACAAGGTTCATTTTTAATGTATTCCATATGATTAGATATATATTACTTGAATTTTTGTTATGAGCATCGTAGATTTGAAAATATGATGTATATAGGTTATATAAATTTCTTAGAAATAGGAGACAAACACATGGTCATAGATACCTTTTCTAGGACATGAGCATCACCAATTTTATTCAAAATAATGCAATCTTGTGCGCACCGAGAGTTAAATTAGTCAATAATTTGATTTACAAGACCACTATTGTCGGATAAGCAATAGTGTTCATGTTGCAGGATTAGACATAGTGAAGTTGGATGAAACACAATGTTGATGACAATACTTATTTGCTTGTAGAAAACTCAATTTGTTTGATATTTGAATATCATTACAGCGATAGTAAACCTACAACCTATGGATTGACAATCGTGAAGAAAAAAATGAAAAACATAGAAACATATGAGTGACATAATATAGAAACTGAAACTCGTAATAATGATATCATCGTGCTAGCTAGTCCTCGTCATTGACCTCCGCTTCAGCCCACCTTATGATGTTTCTTTCCTCCTCGCCTGACTCAAGCATCTTGATCTCATCCATATGATCTCGAATTGATCGTTTAACTTGATCACGAAGATATGAAGGTTCACGAAGTTCGTGCCTTATCACTGAAAGAAAAGATACAAGATAATTCTATTTTTACTACTCGTTGCAAAACAAGTTCAGCAAACACAGAGTTTGTAGATTTTATATGTACCTTGTAGTGATGTGAACAACGGGGCAAATGCCGCAGACACAAATGTAATTGAGGACAAAAATGCAGCTTCCAAACATTCTACGACAGTATTGAGTATCAAGATTTAGGCATAAAAAGAAAATATGGAACATATCTGTCTAAAAAAATTGGGCGTGTAAGGGCGGCATGGTTTCTTACGATCGACAATCACTTTGGTCACCACCAAGAAATCATTGTTGACGTCTGCTTCTGTCAACATCTCACCATGATTTTCCCTTCCAGCTTGGTAGTAAACTCGGAGAAATGCAATTCTCCTGTTACATTAGAAGACTAAAATAAGAAACGGTGATGATTAACATTACAAAGTAGTGATAAGACACATGTTGATATCCTTAAACATCGTCTTATATCAGGGAAAGAGGTACCTGTTGTGGTCAATCAGCGCTAGCTCCCGAAATGGTTTAGGAAACAGGATATCTTCTTCCATGTGCGAGACATCAGCTATCACGGCAACAATGTCAACTAATGAAGCATGAGGACGGAGCATAGCATCCTCTAGTGACACAGGCGCTGCTGAGGTTATCATACCGATATCCATGGTGCTTAGTAGAGTTGTATGATGTCGTATCAGCTATGTGATGACCAATTAGGACTGAAAAATTTCAATTTATAAGGAGTGCTAACGTAGAAATCGCTGGAGAATCAAACATTTGGGGCCAAGATTACGGTCCAAAGAATAGAATGCCAAAAATATGGATGCTACATTTAATGCCACATTGAGTTATGGAATATTTCAGAAAGTGTGTGGAAATCACATAATTTATTTCCATAATAGTCATTGCAAAAATACATGTCCATGGCATATTATGGTAACCTCAATATATCACGCTAGGGTGACGGGGGGATTCACGCTATATATGGAAGTTAAGAGTAATGCCTTTGAGCAACCCGAATTAAATTTAAAATGTCTATTTCTTGCCGAGATTTAGGTGACAAAGTAATAAATTATGGAAATTCAACTAAGGATGGAAATTAGAAAGGTCATTTTCTCGTTTTGGAGTAGGCAAACACCAGCAACACATCTTATAAATGTCTGAAGCGGCTTGGGAGCCCAATATAGAGTTACTAATGGAGAAGCATAGTAAGAATAGCACAAAGCAAAAACAACAAGTATTTCCAACTAACCAACTAAGCTACTGGGTCGGAAGAACATTGGAACTTGCTTGGGCTGCCAACCACAGGATAGAAGATTCGTCGGTACTCAAAAGGCATGCCTAGAATCTTGGGAATGTAGAAAACCGCTATAGAGTTCTCGTCAACATTGGTGACATATATACCTCCAGGTCTGATGCTTGAGCCCTTTAGCGGGACATCATAAAAAAAGGGGTAGCCGGCACCGAGAAAAAGAGCCCGACATCCACCCAGCTCAGGCATTATTTTCCAAGTGTTGGTCAAGTGATCGAGCTTGTACATCATAAACCCCACCGGTGGACTGAACCGTACTTGTTCATTAACAGCAACTCTTTCAGGATGCCTGTAAGTTTGTCTTCCAAACACGCGTGCCATGCATATGGTGCCTTCAGGAGAAGGTGCAAGATACAAGCCTGACCTGTACCAATATGGAATGTCATCCATTTGAGATCCCGGAATAAATCTAGGACCATTGCATGGCCCCATACCAATCCGCTAGCTAATCAAGTCACCTTCCATGGTGACTGCTACCAGATTGTCTTCCATCAAGATTGCATCAAAAAAACGAAGGGAGCTGGTTGATCCCTCCATACTTGTCAGAATGAACCATGTAGCATCACCAGCCTTTGTGTAAGCAATTACACCGGTTGAGAGAATAATAGCAACAATGTATCCATTCCAATGACTTGGAGTACGGCATAGAATGACCCTATTCAAACACCACTGGTTAAAAATTTGACCTGACATAAGCTTGTCGACAACATTGATGCTTGTGCCAGCATTCAAAGATAGAGAAGGCAGATATCGTCTATCATCATTAACTGGGTTAAAAATCTCCAGTTGAAACTGCTGATCACATATGACAAGCCAGTCATCCTTTCGACCTAACCAAGCATGTCCCCGCAGTCGGTTTGAATGCATCTGGAAATCGACATTGCCCTCAAACCATGGGCCCGATGCCCCAAGATCAGATACTGCGCATGGATCATTGACCTGATGCATACCAAAAGTACCAGCCCCTAGATCAAGTTCCTCATGCCAGGATCCACCAGAATACGCGGAGGTGATCAGCATTTGTCTGCCAGGTGCGACTTTGTGAGCTACATCGCATGCGTAGCGGGCAGTGGGACAGATACTCATGACCCGAAATATGTCAATACCGTCAAGTAGCTTAACAATGTGCCACCATATGTCGATGGATAAGTCTAGGATTTTGCTTCTCCTGTCATGGATCAAAATGTATTATTGAGAATTACAGGTTCTTGTGATCCAATCAGTAAAAGTTTTCAGAAAAAAACAAATCATTCGAATCAATTAACACTGGTTAGGCAGAAACCAGGTTACATCAATAAAGTAGATAGATTCAGTAATACATTTGATCCACCATTTAGAACCGTATCGGATGGGCATTACACTATTAATAAAACTGATTATTTGAGACATGAATGATCATAAGAGTAAAACCAACCCACATTTGTTTTATAACACATAACAAAATGAGGAAACTTCTCAAGGAAGCATTTAATATAATGCTACCATATTACATTGCTCAAACATCATCCTCTTCATATTTAAGGGTTCAATGCATCAGCGAGCTAGTCAAACTTTTCTTGTGCTATTAGATAATAATTTAATAGTACACAATGATGCATCAATTGTGTTGATAGATATGACATCTATATAATAAATTATTCTGTTACATTATATTGATTGCAGAAGTTATAAACATGACTTCCCTCATAATTTGAGCAAATTAATACCAAGCTCAAAGTTCTCAATATAAATCTAGACTTGGGCAAAGCTACGTGCAAAAAAAATTGCAAGTGATAAGTATATTAAAACGTGAGCAGGAAACAGATGACAAGAACTGGATTTCTTTTTCATAGCGTTTCTAATGAGCACGTGGAACAAAGAATAAAGGAACAGATAACTGATTGTCACATTTGTAGTACATGAAATTTAAGAGTGCGATAGTAGCATGTGCAAAATCCCATGTGACGATTTGTGAAGAGGATATCATAAAAAAAATGAAACAACTCACACTCTTAACCGCTTGTTGGATGCGTCGCCGCCCTGACTTGCACTGGATGATACCGATGCCCGCATCCTTTCCCTAGAAGGCGCTCCGCCGCAGCCACCTCTGCTGACGACCTCCATCCCCGCCTCCTCATCTCCCCTCGCCATGGACCTTCAATGAAGCATTTGGATGATGTAGATAGTAAAGGGATAAAATACCCTTGCATTATACCCGACATATGCTCACCGATTGCAGCGTCCGATCGCAATAGCGTGATGGCGCCCGCTCTCACCCTGGCCGGATATCGACGGAGGAACCACGACGCCATTGGGACTGAGATTTGTGAACAGTGACGAGGGGAAGGTGGGAGATAGAAGGCGAAGCGTCCAATGATGGGAGGGGTTAACGAGGAACAGAGTCATGGGCGTTGATCGTGCCCTCCTTGCCATCGAGATATAAAGCGACTGCATACATGGACCCATAAGGCCGTTTCTCGCGTGGATTATATCTTGCCCAAAACCGCCCTTCTCCCGCACGATGGACCCGCATGCACATGTCACGTCGATACTAAAGTTGCGTGGTAGCTGAATTTTTATTTATGGCATTAACGAATTGGCTAATCAAAAAAATACGTATTTGCCGGTAATGTTATGAACGCCTGTTTAAATCACTGAAAGTCGTATGCGGCATGTTAGATGTCTATATAGGGAAACATCACAACGCAAGGAAACAATAATAAATAAATTTATATAATACTCAGAAAATAGTACATGGGCTGTATTTCCCGTAATTGATTTCATCATTGGGGGTTTTAAAAAACAAGTAAAATGTCAACCTTACTCAAAAAATTAATTACCTCCCTTTATTTGATAATGCTAGTAATCCACCTTGCCATCCATATTCCCAAAAACGTAAAATGAAGAATTCATGGTATTAATTCCACTTGATATGCAGCTTATGACATCCTTTTTAAATTATACACTGCTTTAGGCGGCATGTTGCCCGGTTATACAGGGAAACAAAGCTAAGGATGGAAAAAAAAATTAAGGATCTCAAATAATGTATAATGCCTTTCTCGGCGCATCAGCATAGGGTTTTCATCTTGGCTCGTAATGGGCCGTGGGCCGGGGTGGTACTTCTTGTTGTTTCGATTCTTTTTTATGCTTGATGTCCGAGACATGCAATGCAAAAATATAAAGAGAGATAAGTGCCGGCCAAGGTTGCAACACCAGCTACACCTTCTAACTAAACGTATCAATTATAGTAAGTATATTTATATTAGAGTAGTTATATAAACATAAAAGATATGTCCAGTAAATATACGCAAGTACATATGAAGCTGTTAATTGGACGTGTACCATAGTTCGTGAAAGCACCAAAAAGTTTTAATATGTCACTTATGTATAAATGAATAATAATATGCAATGAATGACACATTTTGCAATAACCGATCAAGATGTCCTAATTCTCTAGTACATCCATGTTGACAATATTTTTGGTGCTTTTCCCTTCAGGATCTATCTCCTTGTTAGGCACAGCAAGCACCCAAGTTGTTTGTTGGGACACGCCACTCGATAGAGCAACATAAAGTTGACCATGGGCAAATACAGGCTCCGGAAAATAAATACCGACACGAGGAACTGTTTGTCCTTGCGCCTTGTTAATGGTCATGGCGAAGCTTAATCGAACAGGAAATTGCTTTCTCTTAAACTTGAAAGGAAGAGCAAGATCTTCAGAGGGTGACATTGGAATCCTAGGAATAAATACCCTCTCCCCCGCATGAGTTCCGTTCACCATCTCAGCATCAATGACATGATCATCATACACTCGAACAATTAGACGTGTACCATTGCACATACCGCTTGATGGGTCTAGATTCCGTAGTAGAATTAGAGGACAATTTATTTTAATCTTGAGCTCGTGCAGAGGCAAACCGTTTGGGATGATGGAGTTGAGAAAATCCTGAGGATAATTATTCTTTGAATCATCCTCCACTGCATCAAAACTATAGAAGACTTTCTCTTCACCGGGAAACCTAGCAATCATACGTGCGTTTATTTCATCAACATAATCATTTCTCGTGCATAGAATACCCCTCTTACCCCTCTTGCTCATATAATCAGTGCAACTCGCGTTGTTTGATAGATCCGGGAAGATACGATCTATAAGTTCATTTATAGAATTTTCATCTTTATACTTGATGTTAATTTCCGGTGGAAGAGCAACATAATCACGGACAATAGGTTGTTCTGTTCCATTGCCAATCCTAAGAAGATACTCTGCAAACCACGCATCAGATTGGCACTCATGTTCTGAGTCAAAACTATCTTCCTTGTATTTTGCCATAGATGTGACCTCAACAAAGTTGCGTCCGTGATTTGTGCTCTAGTTCCTCCAGCCACAACGGGTAGAACTTGTCTGAAATCACCCCCAATGACAATAACCTTTCCACCAAATGGAAGGTTGGACTAATAACCTTTCCACCAAATGGAAGGTTGCAGTCCATAATAGCTTGCAATGATCAGTCAAGTGTCTCAACAGTTTGCCTCTTAGTCATTGCTACCTCGTCCCAAATTATGAGCAAAGCCGCATGAAGGAGAACAACGGTATCATCCAATGATGCGACCACCAGGCATAATAGATGCGGCAATACCTGAGGTTGCAGTAGCAATAGCAATATTGCCTTCTGAACGGACTGTTGCAATTAATGCCTTGTAAATAAAGGTTTTGCCGGTACCTCCGGGACCATCTATGAAGAAAACTTGTCCCTTTTTCATGTGTATATAGTCCATAATCAAATCATATCCGGCTCTTTATTTGAGATTTAGCTTTTTAACACTATGTAGGTCCTCATCACTAACACCCAACTCATACTGCTCATTAATCTCCCAGTAAAAATCTCCAAATGAAATGTCTGCATATAAAATCGAACTGTTTCAATATAAAGCCATATTATATGCAATATAGTTTAAAAACAAGGTTGACATGTCATGAGTACAGACTCAGCATGGCATTAAAAACCCCACTAAATAGGTTAAGAAAAAAATTATGTAGTATGACCCTATGAATAGAATAAGCTACTTCATATTGAGTCATAGTACATAAGCCTGATTATGTCAAATACTAAAATAAACATGTATTTGACAATAAACCGTGGTGCATCAAAACCCCACTGGACACATCGTGCAAAAAATATTGTAGCAAACAATATTTGTGGAAAGAAGTTTCTTCACAAATCCACATAATAATCATAAAAATTTGCATGAGAATTTTTAACAAGATATAATTCTGCACTAACCTTGTTTGTCAATGGGAGGCAGTCCAAAAACACGCATGTCCTTTCACATCGCAGTGACTATGGAGTCTATATGTCTAAGCGACTATGGAGTCTATATGTCTAAGCACAAGTTGTTCAACCGCCTTAAGATTTGTATTTTTACATGCAAAATCTTCAGACATGGCAATATAATGCTTATTCCACAACTCACGAATATTTGTTGCTTCACAAAACACCATGATTATCGCAAACAATCTTCTTAGAAAATGTGGCATTTGCCATCTGGATGCCTCTTCCAAACACTCATCAAGTGACTTATCTGTGTCAACAACACCGACCACCTCAGAGGCTTCTCTAAATGTTTTGCATCTGACATCACGGATAGTCCTGAGATGAGTGAATGAAGTGGCACACCTAACGTGATTCAATAATACACGCAAGTAATACCTCTCACCGTCAGATGGGTTGGCGTAAACCATGCGTCCGACCTGCTTCCGCCCATTCTTCCTTTTCACCCACATCTTATCAATCCTATCCCATCTATATGATTCTGGCATTTGAACATACAACAGTCGTCTTGCATCTGGATCAAATGAGTTCATCCTGAAGTACTCTGTCAACATTGATTTTTGTGATTTCTCACGATTAACGACGTCATCGAAATTATCACTTGCCTTAAACACAACCATATGCATGCCAGCGAGGTGGACAGGGTGAAACCTGGAAATAATATATGAAGATTATTGATAAGGCTCGAATCTTTAACTCGATCTATGATCAAAAGTACGGTTTATTGATACATTTCAGTTGACTATAACAACAGGTCTTGATATAAAACATTATCCAATTTGCCAAGAATCACGTTATAAAGTCAAAAAACACTAATCAAAAGAGATTACCTGATACAAAGGAAATGCATACATCCTGTGCGCAGATTCTGATGGGGTTATAACCCTAGCATCTCGATACTGTTTTATCTCATTGATATCCTTCTCTTCTGTATCTGAGGCTTTGTCTTTCCCCACGTCGATACGTTTATCTGATGTGTTGTCTTTATTTGTCTGCTCGAGAGCATAAGAATCTCCATCAGGCCCTTTATATATGTACTTGTACAAGTATTTCACAACCTTAATGCTAGAACAAATCTCAACATTGATATGACAATTGTATAACATCAGCAATGCGGGGTTCTAAGGAAAAACCCACTGATTATTTAAATTTGATCCCTTACGACCTGACCATCATCCCTTCTCCTATATATAGGATAAGAATCTTTACCCTTCTGTGTTGCATCACAAAATTTATGGGGATATCGAAACTGGCACTTGCCATCAATCATGCACTGACAATTCCGATTCAGATTTCCACATGGTCCATGCATCATGTGCTTGCAAACAAGGTCATGCAATACTTTATACTTTTCCTTGTCGAGAATCTCGGTAGATATGTACTTGTCATCTCGGGATTTAAGCTTATATTTATTTGTCATAACCAACAAGAAATGCTCATGAGGAAGTCCTCTCTTTTGGAACTCAGTGACATGAGCATAAGCTGCCACCTCCCCAAAGTCTTTATCAACCTATGATGCGGAACATGAAGCTTTGCCCTATAAACTCTGGCAACAAGTTCTGGGCGATCTTGAGGTTTCTGTCCCGGTAACAGCTCCTCCAATATCTCTGGCCAATAAGCATTGCAGGTCATGGTGACAAAATAATCAGGCTTACCATAACGTTGCACCAATGTCATAGCATCAAGGAACCTTGACTGAACATCACGGTCACCGCCCGGAAAGCTTCTTGGGAGTACTATTCTTTTACCAGCCTTAGCCGCACGAAACTCTCCGGCTGCAAGTGTATCGACTATTCCCTGGTTTAAGAGTTGTTTAAAAAAAGAAATTAGATAGTAATCGTCAAAAATATTAAATCATCAAAGACAATAGCACAGGTATGTGTAATATGAATATCAAGAAGATTATTAGCGATGAGTCGCAATACACACCTAATACAGGTCGGCACGTATTAATTTTTGATGATGTGGAAGTGAGTACCAATCCAAGCGTATTGACTCGACCTTGACATAGCTGTCCACGAGAAACTGCTGAAGAAGCCTTCTACCATAGAATAGGACATTAAATTCATCTGGTCTAATTTGTAGCTTATAGCAGTAGTACTCCCGAGCTGCAACATATTTTCTTGATTCTCCTGTGCAAGATTTTAATCTCAGTGCGTTGATGGAAATGATTATGTTCTCATAAATATCAGATGGAGTGCAAGAATATTTATTACCTTCCTCGCCTTCCAGGTTTACTTCATCCCCATCTTCAGTCTCTTGGTTACCAACACCGTCAGCTTGACATCAAAAGTTAATATTAAAACAATATGAAATACTGATAAATAAAAAAATACAGCAATCAGACTTTAATTTTTACTTTTACATACCATAATTATCAAAATCATCTACCACATCATTGGTGGCATTAAGGTCAACGTCATGGCACAATAATCAATTTTATATTTATATTTGGGTTATATATTGTGTAAATATCATGAATCAGAAAGTGTGCAAGAAATTGATAACTAACCTGTAACACTATCAAGGCCAAAGGTTCAGGACCGGCTTCAACAATACCATCATAAAGAATCTTCTTATTCCAACCCGCCTCTCCATTGGGGAAGAACAAAGGGTAAGATAGAGGATCGTAACACCCGCAGAATGCTTTTATATATTGTGAATGATCCGACAGTCCACAAACCATAACACTTGCCTAAAACATCTTCCTTGGATCACTACCATTCTCCCAAATAGCAGTGACTTGGGACATGGTAGGTGCATTATACCTCCTTTGATCAACATTTATATCAGTGTTCAGTTCGATCCTATATTCATCAAGGTTAGGAACAGATCCCAAGCTCCTGAATACTCGAACATAAGGATTATTGTCCAAAATATCAAGTATTTTCCCAACTATATTCCAGTCCAGATGCGGAGAACGTTTAAATCTATGCTCCCTAGTCTCGTCAGTGTGGGATACTTGCCTTACGGGTATCCTCATACAAGACTAAGTCGGTAGCCGACCGGGTACTTCATTAACAAGGAAACCGACTGACTAAACTTGGAGCACAAGGCATGTAGAGATAGACTTTCTATGTAAATCCTAAGGGGTTACGATTAGGACTCTTCATGTACCCCCCTACCGACCGGATATATAAGGCGGCAGGGTACCCCCTATCGAGGCATAGGTAGACAGACAAGTTTTTCCGCAAACATCAATACAACACACAGAACACAAGCCGTAGGGTTTTTACTCTCATCGAGAGGGCCCGAATCTATGTAACTCGGTGTCTTGTGTTACCATCGTAGTTCTTTGTCTCGACGTAGCCCTATACATTTTACCGCCGATCTCAAGCTTCGACAGTTGGCGCGCCAGGTAGGGGACAAGGCTCGCCGGGATTCTCCGTCGACTACGATGGCCGAAATTCCCATCATCCAATACTCACCGGACTTCAAGATCTCCTTTGGATCACTTGAATTCACAGTCAGCGACAACAGAGCCCTAGGTCTAGAAAACCACAGATCCGACTCGGCCGCAGCCGTTTCCATGGTGCGATCACCGAGTTCGTCTAGCATGATCCCCGCATTGGTTCCACTCGGATCTGTGAAAGAGGATCCTTCCTTCACGAACGATTCAAAATCGGATTGATCTTTTGATGAGGACTCGGTCGGATCCCGTTACCCATATCCCTATACTATCAATATGGTGGATATAGCAGATCTCGCGGATGGAGACCAAGACGTTGAACATGAAGATAACCCCGTTGATGGCCACCCGAATCAACTAGTCGAAGGAGGTCAACAGGAGGAGAACCCTCCAGCTGATGACTTATCGCTCGGACACCACCATCGATGAAGAAGGTCACGCAGTTCACGCAACGCACGCTGACTGTATCTTGGTCCAGAATTCAAAGTGGATGGCGTCAAGGTCTACCAAAATCTTTAGAATAACATCATAGGGGCCACAACTTTGCTTGACGTTCTAATGGTCGACGCAAATTATCAGACCCCTGCGATGCAGAAGGCGGTGGTTATGCTTAAGGCCGTTGCGGCTCACAAGGCTGCAAAATCTCAGTCAGTCACAAGCTCTAGTCATGCATCTTCACGAGGTTGGCATAGGCATGAAGATCTGAGAAATTCCCTTAGTATCCGTGATGGACGAGATACCATCAACTCTCACTATGAAGAACGCACTCGGGATAACTGACGCTATGAGGAAGAACGCCGTGATTGGAGAACGGACGACCGACGGGATGACCGACGGGACGACCGACGAGAGGACCATCAAGATCCTCCTCCAAGGCGCAACCGCAACGATTGACATTGACGTGACGATCGGGATCGGCGCAATAACGAGGATAACGACCATCGGTGTTATCATCATGATGATGATGTTGGATCGCGACACAGCCGTTGTGCAACTCCGTCCCCAGATTGGCATAGACGGTTGATGATGCAGACTGACGATGAGATCGATGGCATCAAAGCTTACATCCCTAGGCTTCGCATAGCTTGATGGCCAAAAGGATTCAAGCCAGTCCCCATCGAAAAATACGATGGCCAGACCAATCCCTGAGAGTGGCTGCAGCTTTACAGCACGACGATTCGATCGGCTGGAGGTGATTCCTATGTAATGGCTAATTACCTCCCAGTCTGTCTGGATCCAGCTGTTCGGATATGGCTCACGTCTCGTCCAGAGGAGTCAATCCCATCTTGGGGAGACCTCAACAGGAAGCTCATAGAAAGTTTCCAAGCTACCTGCAATCGATCGGGCAACCACTTCGACCTCACTCGGATCAAGTATAAGACCGACGAACATCTTTGTGACTACATCAAGCGATTTTGCACCAAGAAGACTGAGATGCCCAATGTCCCGGACCAACAAATCATTGCCGCCTTCCATGGAGGGATCCGTAGCGATTATTTGGTTCATGAGATCGGTTGGAGTAATCATGACCGCAAGCTAACCGCTCAAGAGTGCTTCGAGATCGCTGACAAGTTCACGTCTGGTGAGTCGGCATTGGATGACATCCGGGGAAAGGCAAAGAGAAGCGATCGGACACGCCCAATTCCTCCAAGAAAGACAAGAAGAGGAAGCCTGATAACATGGTTGACATGGTGGACTGACTTCAGAAGAACCCTCGAACAAGCCAACCATCCACAGAAGAGATGTTGAGTGGCCCATGCCTTTGGCACCCAAAGGGGAACCACAAAGCAAAGGATTGCTATCGACTGAAGGGTTTTGCAATGACTGCGCTCAAGGTGGCTAAAGATCCTCTGAGGCGCAATAACAAAGACAAGACCAATGACGATGGCGACAAGGACGACTCAGGAGAGTTCCAGGAGCCCCGCAAGGAAGTGAACTTCAACTTAGGTGGCCCGGATGCCTACGTGTCCAAGCGCAAGCAGAAGCTGGAACTTTAAGAGATCAACTCGGTGGAACCGACTGCACCTCAATTGATGAGGTGGTCTGAGATGCCAATCACCTTTGATCGGTCGGATCACCCCAAGCACATCCCGAAGCCGGGTCGATACCCGTTGGTGCTTGCTGCTACAATGAAGGAGATAAAGTTCAACAAAGTACTCATTGATGGAGGAAGCAGTTTGGACTTAATCTTCACCAAGACTCTCAAAGAGTTCAGTTTGTCAATCAATGATCTCCAGCCGAGATCTTCACCTTTTCACGGGATTGTACCTGACAAGACTTCAGTTCCTATTGGACAGATCAGTCTGCTGGTCACCTTTGGGACCCGTGAGAATTTTAGGAGCGAGCGCATTCTCTTTCAGGTGGCGGATTTTGACTCAGCATATCATACTATCATCGGTTGACCATCTATGGCTAAATTCATGGCTATCCCGCATTATCCATATCTCACCCTCAGTATGCCAGGCCTGAACGGAATAATCTCCCTCCACTGTGATCTTTGGAATTCTTTTGATTGCGATGTATAGAGTTGTGAGATGGCCAATAAATAGTGTATGTTGTCCGACTAGAAGGAGATCCAACAGGCAGTCGGCACGGAGGAGCACACTAGAGAGGCTGTTCCAACAATGAAGCCTACAAAAGACAAGATTCAGACCGATGACATCCAGACCAAGGAAATCCCGCTCGATCTTGAGGACCCTGATAAGGTAACTTATGCTAGGGCCAACCTCGAGAGAAATAGGAACTCACGCTCACTCTTTTCCTCCAGGAAAATAGGGACATCTTTTCATGGAAACCATCTGACATGCCGGGAGTTCCTAGGGAAAAGATTGAGCATAAGTTAAGGGTACCCTTTGGGGCTACCCCCGTTTGGCAGAGGCTTAGAATATTCACGCAAGATCACAAGGACGCCATGAAGAAGGAGATAGTTAGACTGTTAGATGCTAAGTTTATAAAGGAGGTGTATCATACTGACTGGTTAGCAAATCCAGTCCTTGTACCCAAGAAGAATAAAGAATGGAGGATGTGTGTTGATTATACTGATCTCAACAAGGTTTGTCCTAAAGACCCCTTCGCTCTTCCTCATATTGATCAGATTGTAGTCTCGGCAGCCGGGTGTGAGCTCTTGAGCTTTCTGGATGCCTATTAAAGCTATCACCAGATCCCACTGAGGGTTGAAGATCAGATTAAAACTTTGTTTATAACAACCTTCGGCGCCTATTGCTATATCACAATGCCTTTCGGTCTGAAGAACGCTGGCACGACTTACCAATGAGGTATTCAACGATGCCTTGCTGTTGAGATCGGTCGGAACATGGAAGCATATGTCGATGACATTGTCGTCAAGACCCAGAACGTCGAAGGGCTTATTTTTGACCTGGCAGAAACCTTTGACAATCTGAGGCATTATTCAATAAAGCTAAATCCTAAGAAGTGTGTTTTTGGGGTTCCTTCGGGAAAGCTACTCGGTTACATCGTTTCAAAACGAGGTATAGAAGCTAACCCGGATAAAATCAAGGCAATCCTTGGTATGGGGCCACCTCATTCTCCAAGGGATGCACAGAAGCTGATCGGATGCATGGCGTCCTTGAGTCTCTTTATTTCCCGACTGGGGGTTAGAGGATTACCACTTTTTAGACTGCTTAAAAAATAGGAAGACTTCGTTTGGATCAAAGAGGCGCAGTCGGCATTGGACGAGTTGAAGGTTTACCTCAGCAGCATTCCAGTATTGGTGGCCCCGGAGCCAGGAGAAAAACTTCAACTTTACATATCGGCCACAACTCAGGTTGTGAGTACTATTTTAACGGTCGATCGAGAAGAACAGGGACATATACAAAAAGTGCAACACCCAGTCTATTTTGTGAGTGAGGTCCTTGGTGCCTCTAAGGTTAAATACCAACAGATCTTGAAGTTGTTGTATGCATTGTTGGTCGCCTCCAGGAAGTTGAAGCATTATTTTCAAGCTCATCCAATCAAAGTCTAGACCTCCTTCACACTCAGCACAGTGCTGCACAACCGAGATGCCGAAGGGAAAATCGCCAAGTGGGTAGTCGAACTTGGTCAATATACCATCATGTTCGCGCCTCGGTCGGCTATAAAGGGGCAAGCGCTAGCTGATTTCGTTGCTGAGTGGATAGAGATTTCAAACCCACCTACTGCACAAGACATTGAGTATTGGAAAATGTATTTCGATGGGTCTCTTCAATTACAAGGAGCTGGTGCGGGAGTCGTGTTTATCTCACCCACTGGAGAGAAGCTTCAATATGTCCTTCAGGTGATGGTTCACGCGTCTAACAACGCTGCAGACTATGAAGCCCTTCTACATGGTCTGCGTATTGCTACGTCACTCGGCATCGACCACCTTGACGTCTTTGGTGACTCGGCTCTGGTCATTAATCAAGTCACTAAGGATTGGAACTGTGTGGATGATAATATGAGTGCTTACTATCAAGAAGTAAGGAATCTTGAAGACAAATTCGATGGATTGAAGTTCACGCATGTTCTTCGAGACAATAACCAAGCGGCCGATGAATTGGCCAAGATGGGATCGTCCCGATCTGTGGTTCCGCCAGGTGTTTTCTTACACACTCTGGATTCCCCCACGATTTCTCCTCGGTCGGTTGTATTAATGAGTGTTGTTACTGATCTCATTGGTGATGACAACATGGAGACCGATTGGCGTGACCCACTCATCCAATATTTGGACAAGGGAATGCTGCCTTCGGATCCTAATGAGCAACGGAGGTTGGAGACCCGATGCCAAGGATATTTGTTGGTGGGAGACCAACTCTATAAAAGAGGAGGTTCAAACATGTTGATGAGATGTATCTCGATACCAGAAGGCCAGAAGTTGGTAGAAGAAATTCATTTCGGGATATGTGGCCATCATGCAGCTTCCAAGACTTTGGTCGGCAAAGCTTTCCGGCAAGGGTTTTATTGGCCCACAACGGTTGAAGATGCACACCAGGTCGTTCGGACGTGTGAAGGTTGTCAATTCTTCGCTCAACAAATGCATGTGCCTTCACAGCAACTTCAGATGATACCTTTGACTTGGCCCTTTGCTGTTTGGGGGCTCGATATTGTCGGTCCTTTCAAGAAAGCACCAGGCGGGTTCACTTATCTGTTTGTTGCTATTGACAAATTCACCAAGTGGATTGAAGCAAAGCCGGTCAGAAAGATAACATCAAAGAAGGCTATCAAGTTTGTCAAGGATGTCTTCACTCGGTTCGGGGTTCCTCATGATATCATCACCGATAATGGCACTCAATTCATATCAGTGGATTTCCGTGACTTTGCCGATGAGATGGGAATAAAAATCTACTTTGCATTAGTGGCTCATCCTCAAAGCAATTGGCAGGTTGAACGGGCCAATGGTATGATTCTTCAAGGATTAAAATCACGGATATTCGATAGGCTTAAGCCTTATGCCGGTCGGTGGGTCAAAAAATTACCTTCAGATCTTTGGGGGCTTCTCACAAATACCAGTCAGGCAACTGGTCAGTCACCTTTCTCATTAGTCTACGGCTCAGAGGCTATGCTGTCGACCCAGGTCAGCCTTGTTTCGGCTTGGGTTCAGGCGTATGATGAATAGCTTTCTGAGGAGAATTGACAGATTGATTTGATTACAGCAGAGGAGTTGCATGATCGTGCTCTGTTTTGGTCGGCACTTTACCAACAAGGCTTGCGTCGATATTATGGTAAAAACATACGTAATCGCCATTTCCATGTTGGAGATTCAGTGCTTCGCCGAGTGCAGTCAACGAAGAACCAGCATAAGCTTTCTCCAAAGTGGGAAGGACCATATGTTGTGAAGGAAGTCACTCGCCTGGGGGCTTACCGACTGATGTATGAAGACGACGATGATATACCAAATTTTGTAACATAAATCAGCTATGTTGTTTCTATACTTAAATTATTCTTTTGTATACTTATACATTATTCATGAATGAAACTTCGGTCTTTTTGATGAAAGATTTTTTGATAATTTTCATTCCTTATTGTCTTGATTCCTTAATTTATTTTACTAAACAATCCCACCTCAGTCTAACCGTATTTTGGTTTTAGACTACTTTCTGACCGATTTCTTCTCTTTGAATACGGTCTTCATTTTCTTGGTCTAACGTCTATACATTATGATTATATACTTTACACTGCACATCAGATTACCACTACACTAAACCCAGAGCCAAAGTGTGAGAGGTCATCTGTCGATTGGTCGACTTTGCTTGTTACGCGGTTACGAGTCACAACCTAAAATGTTATGGCAGACCAATACAATTTGAGGTTCTCAATGATAGAAACAAACTTATGACATTTTTATCAATTTTTTAAAGGTTATGAGCATGAAACTAGATTACATACAGGTAACATTGTTTCATTACATAGATATTGCTAATGATCTCTAATACTACAGGATTTATAGCTCCTTTGAAGGAGAGGAAGATTCAGCTCGTAGCTCAACCTCAGGAGTTGCTAGAGGAGTATGCACGGTCAAATTGATCTCTATGTTGTCGACCAAAGCTCGGGAAGTCTCCAGCATGAAATCCAAGAGCAACTGGCTTTGTCGTCAGTCATGTCTGGGTTGAAGCCCTCCTTGATCTTGTCCAATGGCAGAGCAGGAGACCAAGATTGGCAAATAGCCAGAACTTGACTCCCGGCTTCGGTCGCCACTTGTCGAGTGTTATGAGCAATATCTTCTGATATATGCTCTAGCAAGTACTCCAAGGAATGGCCAGACTGCTCCACTCGGCCGGCATGAACAAAGTCCATTGCCTTTTGAGCGGCGTAAGATAGAGCTACGAGTGATGATTTCAGGTCAGTATGATCAAAAGAGGAATTAAGCAGATGTGAGAAATAATGAAGGGCTTACTGGCAAGTTTACATTTGAAGGATTCGGAGGTGCTCTTAGCTTCCTCTATCTTGGCGTCAGCTTCCTTCAGCTCCTTCTGTAGCCGAGTGATCTCAGCCTTCTGGTCCTCGATCGACTTGGAGAGGTTTTTCTTTTCAGTATTTAAGGCGTTGACAAACCTTTGCTGATTGGAAGTCAACTTCTCCAGGTCGGCAACCTTTTGGTCACGAGCTAAAGACAAACATTTGAATTTTTAGTGCTAGAGTGATTGGTTGGTAATTTAAACAAGGTGGTGAGTGATCTTACCAGCTAAATCTACACGGCCTTGGTTTAAGGCCTTGGTCATCTCTCTCTGGTCGGTCTACAGATTTTCAATTTCCTTTTGTGCTTTGGCGAGCTGCTGACCGGTGACTAGCAAAATACCAAGCAAAGTTTTAGTCTTAATTAAAGACTTGAAGACCAAAGAGTTTAGGACATACCGAAGGTTTCGGCTTCAAAGTATTCCACCCTAGCCTGTTTCCTCTCTACGAGAGCATACATTTTCTGTATACAAAAAGGGGTTAAGCTTAAAGGCAAGATTAAGACAAAGAAAAAGCAGAGTATTGAAGTACCTTGCTAGCTTCTTGATGTTGGTGCATAATTTCCACGTCCTCCACTTCGGGCCGATCGAGTAAATCTACAGATAATGTCGCCTTACTTTTGTCAAGAGGTGAAGGGACGACTGCAGGAGCAGGTTGGGGTACAGGCACCGGAATGGGGGCAAGAATTGCCTTGTCAGTTGGCTTATCCACCTCGGTCGCCATGTTTGATGACTTGCCGACCGACTTGGGCAGATCAGTCGGACGAGGAGGAGGTCCAGACCGAGTGTCTTCAGACTCTTGGGCACTCTGAGAATCACTCATCCGACTATTGTCAAAACAGAGATGGAAGAGATTAAAATATGTTACGGATGGCAATAAGAGACAAGGAGCATAAGGTTAAAGGATTAACCTAGGATCCTTCTTGAGCATGATTTGGCACAACCTCTTCTTTGAAGAAGTCGACTGAGAATCAGTCTCCTTCCTCTTCTGGGCAGATTTTCCTGCCTTGTCGGTCTGATCCACCCTCCCAGCACCACTCTGAGTTTGGCTTGGGGGCTCCGACTGGCTTGAAGGTCGGTCGGAGGAAGTAGGGGTTAGATGACCAGTGTCAGCAGATGGCAATTCTTCATCATCGTCCTGATCCCCTATATATTGACGTCGGTGCTCAACGGTCTGCTTTACTCACCGACTGGGGGGAGGCAGGGTGGTGACCGGGGCAGTACGAGTGCCTGCAGAAGAGCTCGAGCCTCCAGTGCCGGTCTGCTGCGTCTTCTCGACATAATCTGGTCCCTCAGAATCGGCCGGAGGGAGCGGAGGATGAGAAATATAAGTATCCAAACCTGCACAAGAATCAAAATATCAAGCAGGGCATCAAGACAAGAACATAAAGGATTGCTCAAAGCAGACTAAGGCTTACTTGGGCCTGCATAGTGCCCTTGTTATACGCCTTCTTGAACAGCAAGTCATCCTGAAGGATATCTCCTTCAAACATTTTTGATAGGGGTTTCTTACGGAGTTCACCATTCGGCGGGTCAGGCACCTCCCTGGTTTTGTCATTATTGACGTAGTTCCACGTCGGGTGACTCTATAGCTTCAGGGGCTGCACTCTGCGTACTATGAAGCTTTTGGCGACGATAATTCCGTTAATACCTTCAGCCTTCAAGTCGGCTATCTTCTTCAGCAGAGTGACCACCTGAGGGTCAGTCGGATCCGGCTTCTCTGTCCATTGCGCCAGAGGAATTGCCTTGGCACCGGTGAAGTCAGCAAGAACAGGGGGAGGGTTGTCACAGTAGAACCACTCATCCTTGCAGTTCTTGTTCCTGGTCTTCAATGGCACATTGATGTAGGCCTCCTTGCGCAACTGGAAGCCAACGCCGCTGATAGCTACTTGATTGTCCTTGGTCGGCAGCGGACGGAGGACAAACAGATGGCGGAATAAATTGAAGTGGGGAAGGATGCCCAGATATGCTTCGCACATGTGCACGAAGATAGTGATGTGAAGAATGGAATTGGGATTGAGGTTCACAAGCTCAATCCCATAAGAGAAAAGGAGCCCACGCAAGAAGCTGTAGCAGGGGACTCCAAAGCCGTGCTCGAAGAATTAGCGGAATACAACTATCTGTTTATGAATAGGGATGGGGCAAGATTCATGGGGTACCTTCCAGTCGATCCGCACTTGCTCTGGAAAGATGCCGTCGACCACCATCTGATTCATATCGGCCTGGGAGAGGTTGCTCTTTGAGAACTCCCGAAGCTGCTCCGGGATGTCGATCTCCGATGAGGAGGACACGGTGGCGGCAGTGAGAGTGGTAGGAATCGAGGTGGAAACCTTCTTGCGACCCATGGTGATGATTGTTTTGGGCATGGCGGATCAAATGCTGAACCCTAGCGGAGGCTTGGGGGCTAAGCGTGGCGATATCTACGGCGGCCGGAAGCGAAGGCGCTAACCCTAGCTGGAAAGTTGAGGAGTTGCTGAGAACAGAGGAGGCGCGAGGAAGATGAAAAGTTCGTGCACAAATGTGGCGTGGACTGAGAGTCAACTCGACATTGTCTTTTATACTCCCGCTTTTTGACCTAAGAGTCCCATGGGCCGGGGTGGGCCGTACAGTGATGATGATTTTTTATTTAAGCAAAGATTAATTAAGGACCTTATAATATGATTAGGGTCTAAAACCTTGAGAAATAAAGCTCGAGGGCTTCTTTGATGAGAAGCATTTGAAAAATATTTAACCATATCTATATGATTTGACGATCATATAGCAAAGGACTTGATGGTCGTATGGGTATAAGTTCAAAGGTTATGGTATTGATTGAAGTTAATAACCAAATTGTCAAAATTGGACTTATGGATAATTAGAGTGACTGATTATTAGGGAAAGGCTATACTATGATTGATGTCATTTAGCTTAATACCATTATATGATTGATGTCATATGGATTCACATGAATTGAATATGATTGATGTCATAAAATTCAGACCGACCAGTCACTCGGATATAGTGTATGTCACTCGATCTATTTGATAATCGGTTGGCAAGGCTGGAGCTTTGCAAGTTGACTTACTGGTTTGATGACCAGAGGTTTGTTAAACTCAAGCTTGATGGTTTGAGTAAAATACATACAAAATAATAAGAGCTAATATAATTAGACTCTTGCATTATTTGTTAGTCTCCAAATTATACAAGAGTCGGGGGTACACCTGCTCAGGTGCACCTAACCGATGCACCAGATCTATCAGGAATTTTGATAAAGAGGTCTTCCTAATTTATGATCTACATTGAAGATCATTTTGAGAGTTGAAGCTCAAAATCAGGAAGCACTCGGGGGTTGCTGTGGGATACTTGCCTTACGGGTATCCTCATACAATACTAAGTCGGTAGCCGACCGTGTACTTCATTAACAAGGAAACCGACAGACTCAACTTGGAGCACAAGGCATGTAGAGATAGACTTTCTATGTAAATCCTAAGGGGTTACGACTAGGGCTCTTCATGTACCCCCTGCCGACCGGATATATAAGGCGGCAGGGTACCCCCCATTGAGGGACAGGTAGACAGACAAGTTTTTCGGGAAACATCAATACAACACACAGAACACAGGACGTAGTGTTTTTACTCTCATCGAGAGGGCACAAACCTGTATAACTCGGTGTCTTGTATTACCATCGTAGTTCTTAGTCTCGACATAGCCCTATACATTTTACTGTCGATCTCAAGCTTTGACAGTCGGTATCATAGAAATAAAGCTGCATATGCCTAGGTCCATGGTCACCTGGCACCAACTGATAAAGATGATGATACACACTACCATGTACTCTGAAAGTATAAACCCCAGAACAGGCCATGGTGCTATATCGGCGATCCAATTTACAGCCCAAGCTTGTAAATCAAAACTGTGAATTGAAGTACCGGATATTTTTTTGGAAATAAATTACATCTGCATCGTCCTGGCTTGTGAACAAATGCCGCAGCTCATCGGGCACACCAGGGATGTGAATTTTGATCATACGCTGCCTGCAACAGAAAGATTTTCCTTCACCAGAGGAGCGCTTGGCACCACAGAATGCACAAGGCTTCACTTTATGGACATAATGTTGTTTTGGCAAATTGCGGTAAACAAAGTCATAAGGATCATGTTTGCTGGAATCCGGTCTATATTCTATATATGAAACATATCGTACTTCTGCAATACAAAATAAAATATTAACGGATCACATAACACTTTAAATTTTAACTGGATCATATATATATATATATATATATAATGCAAATTATAAGAAAATAACCAACCTCTGCCATTAAAAATCCGCTCCTCCTCATCTTCTTCATCTGACGGCACTTGAGACCAATGATGGGTAGGGTTCAAACGATCCAATTCTTCCTCTGGGGAATAATCAAGAGTTCCTTGTTAAGATATGCACTAATGAACTTTCTTTTTGTCACTGTTTTTTACCATGTCCATCCAGGTTAAGTACACACCTTCATTTATTTGGGTCGCATTGGGTTCCCAAATCCTAGAATCAAATGTTCCACCTTTCTGTTGAGGATCCGCAGAATTAGGTTGTGTCCCTAACAAAAAAAAATAAATGATGGTATGAAAAAGCAAGTCTACAACTACAAGACATACGCAATGTGAACATAAATCGAATAAACCACCTTCGCTTAACCGAGTTCCAGTTGCGGCTTGTGGAGGATTTGTATATACTGTTCCATCACAATCAATTATTCAGGACGTCGTAAAGGAAACCGGGTTATTGTACAATAGTTTAAAAAACCAATACCTAATACAAGCCTCAAAATAAATATGCAGTTATACATGTGTGCTATTTATGCACTGAAGTTCTGAACGGTAACTTTTTTGATACACTCGCTTTTTTTCAAGCAAAGCATCCTTTTCATGAGCTGGCATAACTACATACTTATTCCTTAGTTTTGCCAACTTGGTCGCAGACGCAAACTCTACATGATAATTTAAATAATTCAAAATTAAAATTTATGCTCACAACGATTTTCAATAAAAAAAAGAATTGAGATTGTCAGCTGAGTTTAACACCGTCACTATCCCTTTCAACTGGCGTCCACTTAGCCTCATTTTCTAGTTGTGTTTCTATTATTCATGGCCAAATGAAAATATCTCAATTCTAACATTAAAAAGGCGCATCTCACTATTGTTATAATGAAATTTCAAAAACTAACCTTCGCTCGTAGTAGAGATATTTTGTTGTGCCTTTGTGCCTTTTTTCACTTCTGATATTCTCGCTGATACTTGCGCCTGCAGGCAAGCGCGTCATCTAACTGGGTAAGACAACCATTTGCATTATCTCCTTGCAAAGCAGGTCGACCACGAGCATCGAGTACATTCCCTTGGCGCAGCCAACTATCATCATCAATTTCAAAAGCACCACGACTAAAAAGCAACTGTGATCCTCTAATGTAATGACACTCAACAGCGATTGTTGTGTGAGACCTGTAACAAACACAAATAACTTATTTGTTCATAACATGCCCAAAGAGAAGAGCCGCATGACTCCTGTTACCAATACCGTGATCATATTGGAACGATCCTGGTTGTTCTCCATCTACTTCTTTCTATCGCACCGGTCCTAGATTCTCTTTACCACCTACAAATAAAGTTTATATATTACTTATTCATTCGTAGAGGCACGGTTGCAAAGGATAAAGGACTCGGTGGCATGATCACCTATACTCTTAACACTTTGAAATGTGTTAGATGATCTGCGTCTTTTCATTTCTGTAATTCCCATGTTACTACCGGGAAATGAATCTTGATGGTCAGCTGGACAAAGCGGAAGAAATATGAGTCACATATAAAGGCATAATTTGAAAGTACATGATAAGTTAATTTTCTATACCTTCATTTACAACCGGTTGAGCTGTGGTCTTCTTTAGACCACGGTATCTCTTTGCCCATAACCGATCCTGTTCACGTTTGGTTTCAGCTCGTATACAAGTTATAAATGGCATCAAAATATACAGCTAGAGTAAACTTTGCAACAGAATTACAGCCCAAATATATTTTATTGATCAACTTACCGCCATTAACTGAATTTAAAATATCGTTGACTGCAGATTCCGGAGATATATTCTCTTTGGACGCTGAACATTCCGGGACAATTATCAGTGACCTATAAGTTTTGGAACGCATGACCAGTTGACAAGAGGATCATTCGTACCACTATTTAACACCGGAGTGGTAGCCTTCTTTAATTCACGGTACCTCTTTGCCCGTTGCCTATCCTGTTCACATCTTTTTGCAATAGCGTCTGCAGTAGGATCATGATTAATTTGGGTTCAACAGAGTTAATATAAATACTAAGTATCATCAGATAAGTGCACGGCTCAATTTTGAGTGCTAAACTTACCCTCATAACAATGTTTGAAATATCTTTCAATGCCCCTTTATTTAACCCGCTAGTAATTTCTTTATGCCATTGCGACGACATGGCGTAAAGAAATTCAAGGCCTACGGAATTGAGTAGATTAATCATGTGTTACCAGGGAAAAAGCTGCAGCAGGTGAGTTCATCCATTCAAGATCGTGAACATGCGTTGAACATCAGGATACATATGTACCTTTGATAACACTGGCAATTTCCGTCCTAATTATCTATGTCAGGATAAGCGTCCATTACCTTCAATACCGCATGCGATCTGTATGTGTTGGATGGGATCCTTCTTCTCTAGATCGCATTCACGAAAGAGGCGAGGAGACAAAACAAGATCAAATACCGGTAAGGATAATATGATGCTTCAAGGGCCGCTTTGGATTAAGCGCTTGTCTAAAGTATGGCTATGACCATTGCATGCTGAATCCAAAAGCTAATTCTCATCCTCTCATGACTACCGCAAGAACCATGGTCAACATTTGGGAATGGATGTAATTTAGTAAATCGTAACAAAAAGGAAAGTGAGATAATGATGGAATGAAAAATAGATGTGCGGCAATCATGTTTGTAGGAAAGGAAATATACTGCCGTGTATACAAGGGTGCGTACATTTAGTTTGTGTCGAAAAAGAATGCAAAAAAGGAAGAAACAAACTGTGCAAAGCGTAAACAGCGTGACGCTCGTCACGCTGGTCCCACAGGACCCACTTCATCGGCTAATCAAATGGTTTAGATCTAAGGCGCGATTAAGATCAAAGGTTGATTCTAGAGGGGGTAATTTGCGGCAGGGTAACTGATTATAGGAGTGATGTTTAGCCTTTATAGTAGAGATTCTTGATCAAAGCACTTAGTAGAATATTCAAGCTTATGCACTAGACAAAAGAGCATGCCTTTGCGGCAAAAGGAACACACGTTTTCACAATGTTCCATCATGAGCTAAACATTTGTAAAGCCTTCCATTTCGCAAACACAAGGTGCCAAAGCCAAGACATCCTCTAGACTAGCCTCAATGCAAGTTCCAACAAAGATGAAAGAAATTATATACATGGTGAGCAAGTTTTAGCAAGATTAGGTCATAAGGTTCACAAGAAGCTTAGTATACCTTTAAGATTAGCAAGTTGCTCACATGAGTCTATAACAGGCCATCTTAAAAATCTAAGCATGAGATATTACCATCACATTCACACAACTTAGCTCAAGCTCAATCATAGAAAAGAGAAATGCAAGAAAGCATAAGAATCAAAGCTCATCTACCAATGCATATATTACATATGAGATGCAGTGCATAAAAGGTACAATACATATATACAAGTGAACACCAACTCCCCCTCAAATGATGCCATAAGGATGACACGCACCAAGTTCCTCCCGAAGAAAAGGATGTCTAGAAGCATCTAGGGGCTTGATGAGGATATCAGCTAGTTGGTTTTTGATACCAATGTATTTGAGCTCAACTCCCCCTTCTCAACATTGTCTCTCAAGAAGTGGAATCGCACATTGATGTGTGTGACCTTACCATATTGGATTGGGTTTTTGGCTAAGCATATGGCACTGGAGTTATCACACATGAGTGGCACACCCTTATAAGTTAACCCATAGTCTCTCGTGGTAGATACAATCCATAGGATTTGTGAGCAGCAGCTAGCAGCAGCAACATACTCAGCCTCTATGGTGAATTGGGCAAAACTCAACTGCTTACGAGAAGACGAACAAATCAAAAAAGTACCCAAGAAATGGCAAGTACCAGAAGTGCTCTTCCTATCAATTCTACACCCAGCAAAGTCCGCATACAAATACCTAATAAGATCAAGAGATGAAGATGCGAAGTACCAAAGACCAAACTCAAGGGTGTATTTGAGATACCTGAAGATGCGCTTGATATCCTTGCGATGAGTCACCCTTGGGGAAGCTTGAAAACGAGCACAAAGACACACCGCAAAGTGTGTGTTGGGTCTTGTCGCTGTCATGTACAAGAGGGAGCCAATCATGCTCCTGTACTCCCTTTGATCCACCGCTACACAGTCTTCATCAGGGTCAAGAGCCGTTGTACTTGGCTTGATGTATGAAAGTGCTCTGCTTGCACATTGACCATGTCGAACTTCTTCAGGAGATCCTTCGTGTACTTGGCTTGATGTATGAAAGTGCTCTGCTTGCACTGCTTAATTTGAAGCCCAAGAAAGAAGGTGAGCTCTCCCATCATCGACATCTGAAATTCACTTTCCATAGCTTCTTGAAATGTGGACACAAGAGCATGAGAGAAACCACCAAAGATGATATCATCCACGTAAATCTAAACCATTAGAAAGTCATTGTCATGCTTTAGAGTGAACAAGGTTTTATCAACACACCCCATGACATACTCACGCTCTAGCAAGAAGGTCTTAAGCCTAGCATACCATGCCCTAGGTGCTTGCTTTAGACCGTACAAAGCCTTCTGAAGCTTGTACACACGATTTGGGTATTTGTGGTGCTCAAAGCCAGGGGGTTGCCTCACATACACTTCTTCCTCTATGAAACCATCTAGGAAAGCACTCTTGACATCCATTTGATAAAGTCTAATGCCCTTGGAGGCAGCAAATGCAAGCAAGATCCTAATGGCTTCTATGCGAGCAACAGGAGCAAAGGTTTCACCATAATCTAAGCCCTCCACTTCGCTAAAACCTTGAGCAACTAGCCTACCCTTCTTTCTCACAACCTCACCATCCTCCCCATGTTTGTTTTTGAACACCCACTTGGTTCCTATGACATTGACATTTTTGGGGGGCTCTATAAGAGTCTAGACTTTGTTTCTCTCAAAGTTTTCCAACTCCTCATGCATGGCATTAATCCAATGTTCATCAGATAGTGCGTGTCCAACATCTCGGGGTTCAAAGGTTGCAAGAAAGAGAGAATTGGTAAAGCAAGCAAGATGTGCAGACCTTGACCTTGTTGTCCTCTCATAGAGGTCATCGATCATCTGTTGAGGTGGATGTTGACGCTGAATGTGGTGAGGAGCCTCTCTGTCAGAGTGTACCTCCCCCTCAACCACAATTGAAGCTCGCTCGATAGCCGCTGAAGTCGATGTAGAAGCTTCTGGACCCTCTGCTGGAGTAGTGGTGGCAGCAGGAACAAGCTCAGATGAGAGATGAAGTGATTCATCGTCATCATGATCAAAGCTCTGTAGGTCCTCTTCTACAAAGATGCTTTCCTTCAGCTCCTTGTCACCTGTAGACTCAATCACATTCCTTGTACAAGAGTTTGATTCATCAAATGTTACATCGCAGGACGCTATGTTGGTGTTAGACTCCAAATTCAAAACTCTGTAGGAATGACCATGAAGAGAGTAACCAATAAAGATGCCATCAGAAGATCTCGACTCAAACTTATCAAGATTGCCACGCTTGAGAATAAAGCACTTGAAGCCAAAATTACGCAAATGAGAAACCGAGGGCTTTCTCCCAAAACACAGCTCATAAGAATTCACATTAAGAATTGAGCGCAAAAAAAATCCAATTGGAAACATAGCAAGCAGTGCTAATGGCCTCAGCCCAGAATCGCCTCAAAGTCCTATGCTCATGAGCATCGTTTGGGCCATCTCCACTAGGGTTTTGTTCTTTCTCTCGACCACACCATTCTGCTGAGGAACATGAGGTGCTGAAAACTGATGCTCAATACCATGCTCAAGACAAAAAGCATCAAAGGAGGAGTTCTTGAACTCCATGCCATTATCACCGCGGATTGCTCGTACTGCACCAGGGAGTTCCTTGAACAACCTCAAAGCTAAGCTCCTAAACTGATGAAACACCTCATCCTTGTTCTCAAGAAAGTAAACCCAGGAGTAGCGAGAATAGTTGTCAACAATCACAAGAACATACCACTTCCCACCCGCCGAACGAACCCGAGAAGGACCAACAGTGTCCATGTGAAGCAACTCTCCAGGGCGTTCAGTCATCACCAAATTGATTGGTGGATGAGAAGCGGCATTCAGTTTCCCATGATGACAAGGAGCACAAACCAAATCCTTATCAAATTTGAGCTTAGGCAATCCTCGGATCAAACCTAGGCCACTCAAGCGACATAACAAGTCAAAGCTCATGTGATCCAGTCTCCTATGCCATTTATAGAGCTTAGTAGAAGATTGAGCAAACAAGCACTTGTGAGAACTAGGAGAACTAGCAAAATCAGCCTGAAAAACTCTGCCAATGCGAGAAATCCCACAAACCAAGAAACCACTCAAATTAAGAACACAAGAAGCATTCGACGTAAAGCGCACTTCCAAACCCACATCAAGAAGTTGAGAGATAGAGAGGAGATTGTACTTGAGATACTCAACCAAACCAACATCCTTGAGAGTGAATTTTTCATTTACCATTACCGCACCTCTTGCCTTCACTCCCATCTCTTATCATCTCCAAAGGTCACATACTCCCGCCACTTCAAGGGAGTGAGGCTGGAGAACTACATTGCATCTCCAGTCATGTGGCGCGAACAATCAGAGTCCATCAATCATTTGTTATCCAGGCCTCCACATACTACCTACAAAGAACGAGAAGGAAAAGTCGATGGTTTAGTGCTGGGGTTAGTCAAAAGAGATTTGGGGTGTAGTCATCATAGTTCTTTGCACATTATCATTCGAACGCATAGGACAAGAACCACAATGGGGAAAACATGGCCTATCAAAGCGTCTCAACTCAAACCTTGGGTTGTGAGGATAGAAGTCATCAGTGTGAAAGCCAAATCCACGTGAATGACGCTCACCACGATGGGGAAAATGTGGGGTGCCAAAACGCTGTTGCGCAAAGCCTCTGTTTCGTGAATCAAAGCCATATGAGAAATGACCCTGTCCACGATATGCACGAGAAAAAGAGCGAGGCTGAAAACAATCAAATTCATCATAAAAAGCATCCCTAGTCAACTCAGCTTGCTTCCTATCAATCCTCTTACGTCTATAAAAGAATTCATCCAAGTGGCCCTTGCGACCACAAAACATGCAAATGTAGACACCCTTAGGATTGGGCTTGGTTTGCATGGCAGGCTTGGGTTTTGGCTTCTCTGTTTGCTTTGGGTTGAAGGAGGGTTTTGGATTAGGTGGATAGTATGTGTCAGTGGGTTTGATGGTATTTTCCTCATCCTTGTAGCTGGAGCTAGGAACAAACTTACCCACATTCTCACTCTCCTTGTCACACCTCTCAAATCCCAAGCCCAAGTTATAGGTTGACCTAGAAGCACTCTCCTTCACTCTTGCCAAATCACTCTCAATCTTTTCCTCACTCACTAGGGTTCTCTGGAGCCTAGAAACAAGATAGTCATTTTCCTGAACTAGGACTTTGTTTTCCTCCCTAGTGATTACTAGCTTGTCCTTGTGGGTGATGCACACTTCACATGAATGTGGGAGAACTTTCGAGCGAGTCTCATGAAGCAACATGGACTCACGCTCTTTGACTTTGCGGGACTGAGCTTCCAACTCATCTGTGAGCTTGGGGCACTTCTCACATGCAACCAAAAGAGTTGGTCTAGCTTTGAACTCATCAAGCTCCTTGATGGCACTCTCAAGCTGATTGGCAACTTAAGCATGCACACTCTCCCTCTGTGCAAGATCACTCATCACAACTTGACAAGACTCACATTCAGCAGCAGTATTAACACAAGCAAGCTTAGACCTAAGCGAAGCAATTTCAAAATCAGCACTCTCCAACTTAGACTTAAGCTCTCTACTGTCACAAACAGCACTGTGAAGCTTATCATCTTGTAAGAGCAGAACATCACGCAAATGGTCAAGTTCAGAAGA
Organism: Eleusine coracana subsp. coracana; assembly: GCA_032690845.1. Taxonomy (NCBI): domain Eukaryota; kingdom Viridiplantae; phylum Streptophyta; class Magnoliopsida; order Poales; family Poaceae; genus Eleusine; species Eleusine coracana. Next base: position 46,115,753 of record CM064426.1, on the reverse strand, counting down.
GAGCTCATCAAGAGTGGGAGGTACCTCGCTTGTGTCAGAATCGGATCCAGAGTCGGTATCATGGTTGTTTTTTGCCATAAAGCAAAGCCCGGTGAAGTCATCCTTCCTCTTGACTCGTGGCTTGTCAACCTCCTCCTCCGAGCTTGAAAGGCCTTCGCTTGATGTGAGGTCCACATCGCTCAAGGTGGCAACGCAGGCGCGTGCAATGGCCTTGGCAAACTTCTTGGTGTTCTTGCCCTTCTTGTAGAAGCGGTTCTTCTTCTACTTGAAGTCTTCACTGTTGTTGTCGTGGTACTCGGCCTTCTTTTTCTTCTTGGGACAGTCAGCAATGAAGTGTCCTGGGTCACCGCACTCAAAGCAGGTTCTTGAACCACCTCCTCTTCTGTCCTTTCGGTTGTTATAGAACTTCCTGAACTTCCTTGTGAGCAAGGACAGCTCCTCATCAGGAATGCACTCCATCTGTTCATTTGAAGCTGCAACAAGAGAAGACAAAGCAAACTCCAAAGAAGACTTGTCAAGTGAGGGGTTAGTTCCATATGAAGCACAACCGTGATCACCCTTATGAGAGCTAGAAATAAAAGCCATGATAGAAGCAGGAATAGCAAGATTAGGATGAGATTTCCTAGATAGTTCATGAGATTTCAGCTTGCTATACAGTTGCTCACAGTTTAAGGTATTGAATTTAGCAGTTTCTTCTATAGCAGCAATTTTAACCCCCCAAACATTTTCATCAAGTCAGTACAACAGTTGCTTAGCTCTGTCGTTGTCATTGTACACAAGGTTACCACAAGCCCGCAAGTTGCACACAATTGCATCAAACCTACGAAAGGTGTCATCTAGTGACTCGCCAGGTTTTTGTGCAAAGGTTTGGTACTGTCTATTGTAAGAATCCTTACGCATAGACTTGACTTGATTGGTACCCTCATGGTAAGAACAGAGCTTAACCAACATAGCATGAGCAGTGTCAAGGTCTGCAACCCTATCATATTCACTCCTACCAAGAGCAGAGAGCAGAATATTGACAACTTTGGAGTTGTTCCCATACCTGACTAACTCACCTGTAGATGCAGTGTTCAGGTCCTGTGGTATAGCATACTCCTGCTCAACAATCTCCCAAATTGCACGTCCTTGACTCAGCAGATACGTCCTGGTCCATGACTTCCAGTAGGAGAAGTCCTCTCCATCGAACATCCACAGCTTAACAACACACTTCTCCATGTCGCCTGTGGATCACAAAGCCGATGAAGGTCAACTAGTGATCAAACCGGCTCTGATACCAATTGAAGGACCGAGAAGGCGACCAGAGGGGGGGGGGTGAATGGGAGCCAATCAAAATTCTCCAAGAGAACTTGGCCTATATCCTAAAAGCAACCCAAGCCAACCTCCGAACCGATCACCAAGACCACACACACCAACTAGTGGTGTACTAGTCCTAGGAGTGATCAACCACAGCAAACACACAGTGGAAACAAAAAGGAATAAGAGATGCTAAAAAAAAGTCAATTCCGAACTGTCATCGGTAGTGTCGACCACAGCCATCGGCAGTGCCGGTTGGCACCATCGATAGTGCCGGTGACTTCCAACGGCAGTGCCGGTGCGGAAATCTCAGGACTCAAAGAAAAAATGACTCACAGCGCATCGGCAGTGCCGGTATTGGCCATCGGTAGTGCCGGTGCGGGTTTCTCAGAATTCAAAAATAACCAGTCGAACCACATTGGCAGTGTCGGACCTAGATATCAACAGTGCCGGTCGACCCCGACAGAAAAGGAAAACTTTCAGGATTTTGTCAAATCTTCTCCAAAACTTATTCAAACGATCTCCAAATGAATCCTCATTACATCACGGCCCTAATCCTAGAAGATCACTCAAGTGGCTCAAGAAATCATCACGAATTTTAGATCTTGTGCCAAGAACACCAAAAAGGGGAAACTTGAGAAATCCTTCAAATCGAAGGTGCCAGAGCTATTGATTCGGTCAAGCATCCATAGAGGATTGTTCTAGCTCATCCTAGCAACAAGTTTCTCAAGAAATCCAGGCCAAAACCTCGTCCAAAAATGAGATAAAAAATCACCACGAAAGTAGCTCCGAAAATAGGAAAAAGGAAATTTCGGGATTCAAGTGAAGAGGGAAATCTTGAGCACGAAATTACTTCTCATATCATAGAAAGGTGCTTACAAGATCCATAGTTACAAGGCTAGGAAGCCACCCTCTTCCTCCCACTATTTGGAAGAGCAAGAGATGTCTCTCACACACCCACTACTCTCCTCTCAAACATGAAGTCCTCTCCTAGCACTTTGAATGGAGTCCTAACACAAGGCTAATGGAAAGAGAGGCACCTCTCCCACTAGCCACACCCCTCCTTATATAGGCCTAGGGTCTATTGTCCACATGACCACTCTACCCTTGACCTACATAAGACACCAACCTACCACTGGGGGCATAACTGTCTATCTTTTTCCTCATTGGCCGAATGCCATTGGACGCTTCACGTCTTTGCTTCATTTCGAAGCAAGCTCCATGATGGTGCCACGTGCACCACCAACCACCGCCACTGGTTTTGAGGCCCAAATCGGGAAACCGCCTTGCACGCTTCTCAAAGCGTGACTTCTTGATGTTGACGCGTGTCACCTTGTCCCACGATCCTGACCACCGGCAGTCTCTCCCAGTCCCTGTCCATCGGGTCCCCTTGTCACATGCACCGGTATCTCGTTCGCCTTGACTTGGTCAACACGCCGTCTTCATCACCACCACGATTTTGAGGCTCAACCGCGAAACCGTCCGTGCTTCTTGCCTCTCCACGTGTCCAGTGTGGATCACCCTTGACTTCACCCGGCATCCCGATTGTCTGGCCCCAAATCCCCTACTTGTGCTCGATCCTCTCGCCGTTGACCGCCAAGTCAACTCCAGTGACCTACACATGATGAGACAAGCAAACACATCTCCCATCTCATGCAATATCACCAATATCTCCACCAACTCCGGTTAGTCATAACCATGATATGCAAACCTATGCAATCCCTGGATTCCCGCATTTGAACTCAAACATCAAATCCGCTGAAGTCAATTACTCATCACAATTATAGCAAACCATGGCACATATCCACATGGTTTCTCAGTACCAACATCATTTTTGATGCTCGCGCTTTTGCCATTCTGGTTGATTTACCCATGGCACCGACTCGCAAATTCCTTATGTGTTCTTCTGAACCCATTCTAGAAGGATAAGAAATTTTGTGAGAAGTGCCTGTACGGCACAAAGCCATTGATGCACTCCTTGATTATTATGTGTTCAAAGTCTCATTATTTGACATACTTATGGGGCATCCAATTGAGAAAATTTTCTCTAATGCTCTGACCAAGGAGAAGCTTAATGTCAAACTCGGGGGAAACAAATATCCTGTCTCGATCACTCGATCCGGGAACACAATCTCAGATTTTCCCCTCGGTGATGAGCCAATTGAGGAAGTTATGGTTGTCCTTCCTCTTGATTCACCTGAAATCCACCCTTGAGCAACAATCAGAAGATTTTATTGAGGAGGATGAAAATCAGGAAACCTTTGAACTTCAAAAGGACGAGAGACAAAAATGACCCCCAATTGAGATTAAAACCCAACCACCCGGCCTACGCTATGCTTTCCTTCACGGCAATTTAGAAGCCCCTATGATCATAAGTGACAAGCTTTCAGATCAAGAAACCCAAAGCTAGTTTAGAAAAGCATCACACCGTCCTAGGCTACTCACTCCAAGACCTTAAGGGAATTAGTCCTGCTCTTTGCACTCAAGCATTCCCATTGACCCAGACAGTACGCCATCTAGGAGCCTCAGTGTAGGCTCAACAATGGAATGTGAGAAGTAGTGAAGAAGGTGGTCTTAAAACTTTTGTAGCCCGTGATTATTTATCCTGTGCCTCATATCTAGTGGGTTAGCCCGGTTCAAGTAGTGCCAAAGAAGGGAGGAATGAAGGTGGTTCGAAATGAGAAAAAATGAGTTGATCCCACAATGAACCATCACGAGATTGAGAATATGCATTGACTAACCAAGAAGGATCATTTCCCGCTGCCCTTCATTGATGAAATGTTAGAGCGGCTTGCAAACCACTCCTTTGGTTTCCTCGAAGGTTACTCTGGTTACCATGAAATTCCCATCCATCCCGAAGATCAAAGCAAGACCATGTTCACCGGTATGTATGGAACATATGCTTACTGGAGAATGTCATTTGGGCTCTGCGATGCCTCGACATCGTTCCGAAGGTGCATGATGTCCATCTTCTCCGACATGATAGAAGAAATCATGGAAGTTTTCATGCACAATTTCTCCGGTCATGGAAAAACCTTTGAACACTATCTAGAGAATTTAGACAAGGTCTTGACTAGATGCCAAGAAAAGGACCTGGTGCTTAATTGGGAAAAATATCACTTTATGGTCCGAGAGGGCATAGTGCTCGGACACATAGTGTCTGAAAGGGGGATAGATGTGGACAAAGAAAAAAAATAGAAGTTATAGAAAAACTTCCACCTCCTAGGCCACGTGGGGTTCTACCAGCGTTTCATTAAGGATTTCTCTCAAATTGCTAGACCCCTCACTAGCCTCTTAGCTAAAGATGCACCCTTTGATTTTGATGATGAGTGCCTCAACTCATTTGATACTCTTAAAAAGGCACTCATCCTAGCCTTAATTATCCAACCCCCCTCATTGGACGCAACCTTTTGAAATCATGTGTCATGCTAGTGATTATGCCGTTGGGGCCGTTTTGGGCCAAACCAAGGATAAGAAGCATCACGCAATAGCCTATGCTAGCAAAACTTTGACAGGAGCACAACTAAATTATGCTACCATGGAGAAAGAGCTCCTTGCTATTGTTTTTCCTATAGATAAGTTTATATCTTACTTAGTAGGAGGTAAGGTGATTGTTTACACTGATCATGCTGCCTTAAAACATTTGCTCGCTAAGAAAGATGCTAAACCTAGGCTAATTAGATGGATTATCTTACTCCAAGAATTTGACCTTGAAATAAAAGGTAATAAAGGACTAGAGAATTCTATAGCAGATCATTTGTTGCGTATGCAAATCACTAACATGCAGGAGCTAGCGATAAATGATTTTCTACGAGATGACATGCTGCTAAAGGTGACCGACACCAACCCCTGTGCGGATATTGTGAATTACATGGTTGCAGGTTATGTACAGCTTGGGGAGAAGAAAAAGAAATTGATGTATGAGAGTCGGCAACACCTTTGGGAAGATCCGTACCTATATAGAGTGTGCGCGGATGGGATGCTAAGAAGATGTATCCCTACAATCAAAGGTGCTAAGATCATAGAAAAGTGCCATTCATCTCCATACAGAGGACGCTACGGTGTGTTCTACACTCAAGCAAAAATCTGGCAGAGTGGATTCTTTTGGCCTACAATGTATGAAGATAAAAAAAAGAGTTCATTCGAAAGTGTTGGAGATGCCAGAGACATGGAGGGATCACTACCCGCAATGCCATGCCCCTTACATACAATCTTCAAGTGGAACTTTTTTATGTGTGGGGCATTGACTACATAGGATCATTTCCAAAGTCCTATGATTGCAAGAATTGGCGGCCGTGGACTACATATCAAAGTGGGTAGAAGCTATACCGTGTTGAGCAGTAGATGCAAAGAATGCTAGAAAAATGTTCCACAAGGTAATCTTTCCTCATTTTGGAACACCTCGGTGGTGATAAGTGATGGAGGATCTCACTTCATTGATAAGACCTTTCGTCACTTCCTAAGAGAACTCGGTGTGAACCACAATATAGCCACTCCATAACATGCTTAGACCAGTGGCCATGCAAAAACTTCAAACAAGCAAATCTAAAATATCCTCCAGAAGACTGTACTAGAAATGGGGACAGGATGGAAGAACAAGCTACCTGAGGCACTTTGGGCATATAGGACAACTTAAAAGACACCAATCGGCATGTCCATAGCCACTTGTCTATGGCAAAACTTGTCATTTACCTATTGAGATGGAACATCGGACACACTGGGCCATTAGAAAATGGATTATGGATCTCTAGAAATCTGGGATCCAAAGAAAAATACAGATATCAGAGCTGGAGGAATGGAGGGACAAGGCTTACCATAATGCTAAGATCTACAAGGAGAAAACCAAAAAAATGGCATGACAAAAGGATCTAGCCTAGGGAGTTCGAGTCTAACCCTATGGACCCAGTAAGAGATCGAAATTGATGTAGCCTTACTGATTCGAACAGATCAAACATAAATCAAGACAGTGTTCAAACACGGTAGTCAGAGCTAGATTTAATCTATTTACAGATAAAATTGATAAAGTAACTCGAATAATAGATCTAAATTAAACCTCTAGAATCTACTAAAATCACAATAGATCGGTTTCAACCAAGGCGGTATCACAATCAGAGTTGATAGAACAGATATAAAAAGATCTAATTACTGGATAACTAGCAATCCTAACGATAACAACTAGAATATCAAATCAATGAGAAAGCACTAGTTGAAATTGATAGAATTACCGAGGTTGACTAATCCAAGTCTCCCGTCGAGATAAGAGGTGATGCAGCCCACGCGAGACGAGGATTTCATCGAGTAGGAAAGGTTGGTGATACGTCGAATTGTATTACACAAAAGTGGTTTTGCTTTTGTGCAGACCCTATTACATATTTATAACCCCACACAAAGGGTTCTGACCTGACAAACATACCGACTAGGTTTATTACTGAACAAAATCTAAACTAAAATATAGAAAAATATAAAATAACCCCACAGGGGTCTACTTTCCTCTCTTTCGACCGTCGGGTTCATCAACCTTGGTCGATTCCGACCTCACGCGACTAATCATTGGGCCCGATTAAATTCCGGTGCCAACACATGCCCCTCGAGTCTGGTGTACAAAATTTCGTGCGCCAGATTTATTTTCTTGTTTCCCTTGTGCCTTTATTCATGCCCGTAGTTACTTGTGAACCATCCACTGTTAAATTTTGTCGACCATTCACGCCCATCTTAATTGTAGCTCACTATCTTCCTACATCGCCTCGACTGCTGGGTTTTCACCTTTGACCGTCTTCATTCTTATCCTTTCTCCTCAAACATCATTGCTTCCTATTCTCCCAATCAATGCAAAGCGGCATTTGTATTCTTCATAGGTCAAATCCAGACCCTATATATCTTCTGGCCAGCCTCTTCCTCTCATCTTAGCACCTTCGACTATGGGTCTTCTACTAAGAACCTTGATGGAAAATTACCACCTATCTCTAAATCTACTAAATTTACTATGGCAAATACTCTTGGCCTCTTCTAGCCCTAGAGCGATCCTTTCAAATCAAAGTTCATAGCTGCCCCCGCCCAGAAATCAACTCACTAGTTGCCCCCGCCCAGAAAGTTCATAGAGGCACAGGTGTCAAGAATGGCATCGGCGGGGTGGCACTCTCTTCCCCTTGTCCAGCTATTGATGTCTGATGATGATGACACTCTTCCAGGGAAGCAGAGGAAGCTGCTAATGTGTTTTTAACCCTCTATGTATCTCCTTCTTTGCATTTGGAGAAATAATAATTACATCTTCATCCCCTAGCGGTAATAGGAGAATAGGTTTGTTCTGAAACTGATTACCTGTGAGTAATCCATCCATCTTCATCCTGTAATAATGGCTATTTGTAACTTCCTCTATGAGCAGTGTTCTTAATATTGTTACTGAATGAATATTCAATAATATTGTATTTCCTTGAATGTGACATTAATTTTTTCCGCTAATGGCGATATTCTCAATATCGGCCATCTCAAGTCGATGAAAATTCATCAGCTATCCATACGGATGAAATTTCCCACATCGGCCAAGATTTAGTATTTGAACTCATGCACCAACCCAGACGCTCGGATGATACTTCTTCAAGTATTTACCATTAATCGCTCTTCTGAGCTCTTCCCCTTTTATTCCTTGCAAAAAATACACATTGCCCGATGCACATCGGCTCACTTTGAATGGATCCTCCCACGTTGGTTACCATTTTCCAAAACAATTATCTTTAGAGCCTATGGGCATAATCAAATTCCAGATAAAATCCCCTTCTGAAAAACTCTTGGGCACAACCTTTTTATTATAAAATCTAGACACACGGGCTTTATTCTCTTGAATCTTTTCCAGGGCCTTCATCCAATGTTGTACTACATCTTCCAATTCATCCAACAATACTTGCCTGTAATCATCGGTTGTTAACTGATCTCGCATCTCCATCCTTCTGGACCCTAGATTTGTCTCCCAAGGTAAAACCGCTTCATGCCCATAAACCAATTGATAAGCTGGCACTTTTATCGACCCATGACAAGCCATCTTGTACACCCATAAAGACTCAGCCAATGTCGTATGCCACTTCTTAGGCTGTTCATCTATCTTCCACTTAATCAACTTAATCAAACTCATGTTAGATGCTTATGCTTGACCATTGGCTTTAGCATAATAAGGTGATGAATTCAAAAGCTTGATTCCCATACTATGAGCAAACTTTGAAATTCTTCTGAAGTGAATACAGAGCCCTGGTCAGTGGTAATAGTCTGCGGTACACCAAATCTATATATAATATGCTCCTTCACAATGTTGATCACATCACTAGTTGTAACATTCTTCATAGGCACAGCTTCAACCCAATTTGTGAAGTAATCTGTAGCTGCCAGAATATATTTATGACCTTTGCTTGATGCTGGATTAATTTGGCCAATCATATTCATACCCCAACCCCTAAAAGGCCACGGCTTAATGATTGCATTCATAGCCGACGTCGGTGCTCTCTGAATCACTCCAAATTTTTGACAATCCTGACACCCTCTATAATACTTAAAACAATCTTCCCGTATGGTAGGCCAATAATATCCAGTCCTCTTATGCAACCATCTCATCTTATGGGCAGACTGATGTGTACCGCATATTCCCTCATGTACTTCCCACATAACAATTTTGGCCTCTTCTTGATTTAAACATCTCAGCAATATGCCATCAATTGTTCGATAATAGAACTTATCTTCTAATAGAACATACCTCAAGGCCATATATTGAACTTTTTGAGGAGTCCATTGATTCGGGTCTTTGAGATATCGTACAATTTCGACTCTCCAATCCTCATCGACATCAGCTACATCGACAATAATTCCAGTGGTGTTCAATTCATAACCCGATGCCTTCTATGCTAGATCATTTGCTTCCGTATTTTGTTCTCTTGGGACATGCTTCAATCTCACTGTCTTGAAGTATGGCAACACATCTTGACACTTGGCATGAAATATTCTTAACATATCATCCTTGCATTCAAATTCTCCTGCTAACTACCCGAGCACCAATAATGAATCTCCCACGACTTCAACACAATCGACTCCAACTTCCTTCAATATCTACAATCCCTTAAGCACAACTCTATATTCAACTTGATTATTAGTCAATACCTCAACAGCAAATGCAAACTCAAATCTTGCCCCCTGAGCCGATATGATCACGAGCCTGATACGACATCCCTTCTTGAAAACAGAACTATCGAAGAACAGTAACCACGACATTGGCTCCACCATTGATAGTTTGGATCTGCAATCTTCAACAACCAAATCAGCTAGAACTTGACCTTTAACAGCCTTAGCAGATTCATAAGTAAGATGATATTTGGCTAAAGAAAGCATCCACTTATCAATTCTTCCTTTTAAAATAGGAGCCAATAGCATATATTTCATGACATTGGCTTTGCAAACCATCACACACTTAGTCGACAACAGATAATGCCACAACTCCACACATGAAAAATATAAACATAAACACCGCTTCTCAATCTCTGTGTACCTGGTCTTAGCATTAATCAACCTCTGACTTAAGTAGAATACAACCCTCTCTTTACCATCTTGTTCTTGAATTAAAGTTGACCCGATTGACTTCTTATCAGCCGCAAGATGGAGCCTGAAAGGTAATCCTTCTCTTGGCGGCACCAACATAGGCGGGGAAACCAAATACTTCTTGATATCGTCCAAAGCTTTCTGGTGTTCCGCCTCCCACACAAACCTTTGATTCGCCTTTAATTTCAATAACGGGGTAAACACATCAAGCTTCCTGGATAGATTTGAAATAAACCTCCTGATGAAATTTATTTTGCCAATCAAAGATTGGAGCTCTGTCTTGTTGACCGGCGGTTCGATATCATTAATAGCTTTCATGCTCTTTGGTCCAATTTCAATTCCCCTTTCATGCACAATAAAACTGTAAGAACCATGACCATTGAGGTCACCCGAAGGTATGATATTTTGGTGATGCATGACAAACATGAAATATGACTAATATCTACAAGAGTGTTGTTCGTGTAGGAAACCCTTTCTATCTTATGATGATTGTCTACGGCGTCCTTGGCAATTGATGACAATGACCACAAGCATGGAGGCTTGATGAGCTTGATGGAGTCCAAGGGTTGATGGAGATGGATCAAAGTGGAGAACAAGATATGGAGCAAGTGTTTGGTACACTTGTGTAGGTGTTAGGGTTTGAGTCCATCGGAAAAACCGGGCTATCAAGGGGGTCTAGGTCATTCTCTTAGGTCATGTCTAGTCGGTGATGTGCAAGGTTGCTCGGTGAAATCACAGGCACTAGGTGACAGTGGAGAAGCCAAGGAGCTGTTTGGAGAAGCCGGGAAACCAAGTCAAGCGAGGACAACAAGTTTCAGCTTCTGGATGTAGTGACCGGACAGAGGGGTCAGAGGTGACCGGACTGTACGGTCACTATGTAAAGCTTTCCAGGACATAGCATGAGGAGCAAGGAGTCTGACTGCAAGAGACTTCTTACAGACTGGATGGTCCGGTCAGTAGGAGTGCAGGGACGATAGAGAGGTTGCAATTTGCTGACTTTCCTGGAATGGAGAGAGAATGCAGACCGGACGGTCCGGTTAACTGACCAGACAGTCCGGTCAGCAGGAGTTCAGCACAGTGGGCAGAGCCGTTGGGCTTGGGATTGAAGTGACCGGACGGTCAGTAGGACCAGAAAGCTGATTTCATGGAGCAATGGCTAGTTTGAGGTTGGGAGCCTATATAACTTCGTTGTTGGGGTCTTTGTGACCCCTCTTGGCCAGTGGAATACCTGAGAACATTTGGTAAGGTCCAAGAGGAAAAGAGGAGAGCACTATGAGAGAATATTGGATATCTTGAGAGTGTTAGTGAGAGTAACAAGGAGCTACCATGCACATCTAAGGCTAGGGTGTCCTTGAGGGTGTGATCTAGGTTGTTACTCTTAGTCTATGGTCAGACCTAGACTGGTTAGGTGTCGGTGATCGAGCCTAATATGATTGGTTGTGAAGGCCATCACAAGTTTGTACCCGGTTTGAGCCTGCCGTTGGAAGGGGCATCAATAGTGAGCGCCCGTGCCGGCTCGGGGAGTCCGGCAAGTTCTCGAGGGAGGCGAGCTTGTCCTTTGTGCAGCGGTGACGCACACCGTGTCTTCACTCGAGGAGTGATTGCGGGCTCGTGGGCGAGAACTCCACTGGGTGGCGGGAGGGACCGGGACTCCGGCGGGAGTGGTCCAACGAGGAGTAGGGGAAGGCGCCATCCTTCCGAGACCTCGGGAAAATATCATGAGCCATCTCTTACTCTACTCCTTACTTTGATGCATTACCTTCCGCATTTACATACCGTGCTATTCATGCTTGTGTGCTTATCTTGTCTCTAGTTGACTACCTTGTAGAATTGCATGAATAGGCTTCTTTACTTGCTAGTAGTGCTTAGCCTTCATACTTGATCACTAGCATGTCTAGGAGTTGCTTGGCTTGATTAATAACCCTAGTATGTATTGTGCTACTCATGCATGTATGCTTTCTATATGCTTGTTGGTCTAGTAGCTTTGCTTGAGTAGAACCCCTTGCTAGCTAGTTTTTTGCTTCCGCGTATCTTTGGTAACTAGCTTGCATAGGAGTTGTATTGTGTTTGTGTGATCCACTAGTATGCTTAGGTTGTTGTTCGTTTCATAGGTTCATTATCTTGCTAGTGTGATCACCACTAGGATTGCGTAGGAGTTGTTTTGGGTAGTCGGTTTTAGGAATTGGCGTATTTGGTACATAGTGCAAGTTCCTGATTCACCCCCCCCCCCCCCCTCAGTCACTCGGTCCTTTCAATTGGTATTAGAGCCAAGTGCTCAACATAAGGCTTAACCGCCTTGAGTAGTGACCGTATTGAGTTGGGATGTCATCCCATTCGGGGCCGGATTTTGGCTCATGGAAGGATCACTTTGAAAGCTACCTAAATGCCATGATTTCAGATGAGTTGATGGATACTCATATGGACTTTGCCAATACCTTTACCGATGATCATGTGTATGATGATTTTGATGATTGCGTGGATGTGCCTTGTACTAGTGAGTGCCTAGACTCTTCTAGCAATGACTTGATAGGTTGCTCTACTAGTATGCCTAACATGATGATTGATAATGGTGTGTCTCTCGATCTTGCTTGCTCTACTAGCATTGATGATGTTTGTGAGTCTCCTATTGATCATGCTAGTAGTTCTATTGTTGAGGAGTTCTTTGCTTTTCATGCTAATGATAATGAAGACTTACTTGACTCTCTTATTCGCTTGCGAAGTATTGTGGATAGGATTAGGGCAACTTCTTTCGAGCTTCCCAAGATTGTGATAGTGGAGAAGATCCTCTCCTTGCTTCTGAGTAGCAAGCTCTTCTACATCACTCTTGACCTTCTCATGGAGAAGGGTCTCTCCGTTGAGGACGTGATTAAGCTACTCTTCAAGGATGAGGAGATTAGCACAAGCATGGCGTGGAAGAGGACATTCAAGGCAAACAATGAGGCGTCTTCAAGCAAAGGGAAAGAAGTAGCTTCGAGGTCAAACTTCTTTGATCCCTCCACAAGATTGCCGTGCAATGACTGCTACAACCCCTTCGGAGAAAGACACTCATGGGTCTCTTCGTCAAGCTCTACCTCAAGTGTCATTCCAAGTTCTACTCCAAGCACATTGGGTGGACCAAGCATTGGTGTAGGGGGAGCACTAACAACAATGCTCGCTAGATCATTTGAGATGATCAATCTTGCGGCTTCGGCTCCGGCGCCTCCACCTCCTCCACCACAAGATCACCTTTGGCATCTTCGTCGAGCTCACCAACAGGATCTTCTCTTTGAACTCAGTGAATTTGTGAGAAATCCAAATGTTGATCTTTGTGAGAATCTATTGAGCATATATGATCTTGTGTGTAGGATTAACTCTTTCAGGGGACTTCAGAGGATTGCACCACATGAAGTGATTGACAAGCTCCTCCAACAAATCACAACTTCTGAGAGGGGTTTATTACTTGAGGAGGTAGTCAACAGGAGACATGAGCTCTCAGTTGAGAGAGCAATGGAGATGATACTTGTGCTCCATTCACAAGTGGGACATGTGCTTGAGCACATCACTGGACTCTATGATCCTCCCCATTACCACATCAACCTTGACAATGTGCACATTGGGGATGATCATGGACATTGGAGGTATCATGCTCCGCACTATCCCATTAGAAGGAGACTATTGGACGGGATTGCAAGAATCCCTATCTATGAGGATGGTCTTATTGCTCGACACTATGAGGTTAGTACTTGTTAATCATGTAATGCTTTGGATACTAACCCTTCTTCCTCTAGTGCTTGTCTTATGGCTACCACCAGGGTTAACTACAAGAGTAGATGATGAGGACATCACTCCTAAGGATATATGCAACACTCCTCCAATTCTGGACTTGCAAGGTCCAATGACTAGAGCTCGTGCACGACGACTAAATTTAGAGGTGAGCTTGTTCCTACATTCTTTATTATATGTCACTTTTGAGAATGGTTTGCTACCTAATGATTATATTGTAATTAGGAACCATGGAGAGGACCAGAAGATGATGGGAGAAGGACTTGGAGACGTGTAGGACCAGCAAGGACGTGGAAGCCAAGGTGGAGGCCCAACCAAAACCGACTTCGAGTCTATTTCGGGGCTCAAGACCAGTCTGCACTAAAACGGAGGCCCAGGACGCATACGGACTCGGATTTGGTAGTTCTACATATGCACGGAAAGATAAGAAGAAGACCTTTCCAGTGCCGCTGGTCTCATATCAAAATTCATAAGGAGTCATCGGGAATCGTTGAAACAAGAGAGGGTCCAGAATCTGTTTTGGTGTTGCATTGCCTGTTTTTGGCCTTTGGGCTTTGTATCTAGTTGAGCCCAATTAGGGGCGTGTCCAGAGGGTCTTGCACGACCCTAGGATCTTCATATACAGCTGCCACCACACCATTAGGGTTCGGGTTTGGCTTAGATTATTCTGTTCATAATAGTTCGCCGTCATCACGGTTTGTGAGACCCCAACTTCGTGAGATTCATAATACATCTCCAATTGTGTTGCCTTCTTCTTTGTTCTTGCTTGTGTTCTTGATTCACAGGCAGGGATTAGCCTTCTCAGCAAGGTCAATCATTTTAGTACAGTTGATAACCAGAGGAGACGTCGTGCTACGATTGCGGGGTTTAGAACGTGCTGTTCTGAAGCCGGATCAATTTGTGTGTCGCTTCCGACCAAATCAATGTATCCAGAACCTTTTGGAAGATCGGGAACCCTTGTCCACATCAGTGGAGGTACCCATTGGATTCTTGATAGTGGGTGCACTCAACACATGATCGGGAAGTCAACCATGTTCACTGATATTGATGAAGACGAAGATAGTGAGAAGGTGACTTTTGGGGATAACTCAAAGGGGAGAGTGAGAGGCTCAGGCAAGGTGGCCATTATAGAAGACCTCCATCTCTCCAAGGTCTTTCTTGTGGAAACCCTCAACTTCAACCTTCTATCCATTGGTCAGTTATGTGACATGGGATTCAAGTGCACATTTGCTGAGGATGGAGAAATCATTGAGAATGCCAAGGAAGGGCTAGTGTTTCATGGAGTGAGGTATGGAAACTTGTATGTCACGGATTTCAAATCTAGCAACATGCCTCCAAGTACTTGTCTCTTCACAAAAACAACCAAGGGATGGTTGTGGCATAGAAGACTAGCACATATTGGGATGAGTCAGCTCAGGAAAGTGGTTAAGAGAAATCTAGTTGAAGGAATCAAGGATGTGACCTTTGAGAAGGACAAGTTGTGCAGCGCTTGTCAGGCGGGGAAACAAGTTGCATCCTCACACCCCACCAAGTCATTCATGTCTACATCTCGTCCTCTAGAGCTCTTGCACATGAACTTGTTTGGGCCAACACATTACAAGAGTCTAGGAGGCAATCTATATAGCTTGGTGATTGTTGATGACTTCACGAGATACACTTGGACCTTCTTTCTTATGGACAAATCTCAAACTAGTGGTATCTTCAGAAAGTTTGCAAGAAGAGCAAAGAATGAATGCAAAGCTAACATTGTGAAGATAAGGAGTGACAATAGGACTGAGTTCAAGAACACCACTGTGGAGGAGTATTGTGACAAGAAAGGGATCAAACATGAGTTCTCCGCTACTTATACTCCCGAGCAGAATGGAGTAGTGGAGAGGAAGAACAAGACACTCATCACTATTGATCATGCTATGCTAGATGAGTATGGGACTCATGAGAGGTTTTGGACTGAGGCAATCAACACGGCTTGCTACACTTCCAACCGTGTGTATCTTCACCGACTATTGAAGAAGACTCACTATTGGTTGGATGGAAACCGAATGTTTCCTATTTTCGGGTGTTTGGCTGCACTTGCTACATACTCAAGAAGAGAAGGAAGCCCGGGAAATTTGAGAGTAGGACGGATAAAGGGATACTTGTTGGATACTCTAGAACTTCTAAAGCATATCGGGTCTACAACTCAGCCACAGGATGTGTAGAGGAAACCTATGATGTGAAATTTGATGAGTCAAATGGTTCTCAAAAGGAGATGAGTTTCATGAGGTGCATATTGAGGATGAGCCTGTGAGGGAAGCATTGAGGAGAATGCCCGTGGGTGAGGTTTTACCCCACGAGGTTATCGATGAAGATAGTGGTGAGCCCTCTACCCCACCACCTCAAGCAACCACTTCCTCTGAGGTGCAAGAACCAAATCAAGATACCACCAACACACCCTATAGCTCTTCCCAAAATTCCTTGAGAGTCCATCCACCAAACAATGAGGAAACCCGAGTGAGAAGTGAACCACAAGCCTCTCCACATACACCATCTCGAGCTACCTCACCAAGTCCCTCAAATGAAGTATCCCCATCAAATTCAAGATCCAAGTCCAAAGCTAAAGAGCCTATGAGAGATTCACCCACCTCTCTAAGAATCCAAGACACTCATATTTTAAGAGAGCAAGCCATCCATGATGCCCAAGATACCTCACCAAGATCTCCTCCCACTCAACAAGACACATCATCCTAGACCCAAAGCCATAATCAAGGATCATTCACATGACTTGATCATTGGGAGTCCATCTCAAGGAGTGAGGACAAGGAGAAATCAATATAAGCCCAACTATGTGAATGAAGATGATGAGGAGGCGAATGTTGCTATTGAGAACTTCTCTTTTGTCTCCATGATTGAGCCTACAACAATTGAAGATGCAATGAATGATCACAAGCGGGTTATTGCCATGCAAGAAGAATTGAACAATTTCCAAAGGTGCAAAGTTTAGAAGTTGGTTGAAAGACCCAAGAATCATAATGTGGTTGGCACCAAGTGGGTCTTCAAGAACAAACAAGATGAGAAAGGAGCCATTGTCAAGAACAAGGCTCGCCTAGTGCCAAAAGGATATTCTCAAGTAGCGGGCATTGACTTTGAAGAAGAATTTGCTCTTGTGGCTCGTTTTGAAGCAATTCGGATCTTGCTTGCTTATTCTTCACACAATAGTTTCAAGCTCTATCAAATGGATGTGAAGAGTGCCTTCTTGAACGGGGAGATCAATGTGAAAGTCTATGTGGAACAACCTCCGGGGTTTGAGGACCCCAAGCGTCCTACACATGTGTACAAGTTGAAGAAAGCCCTCTATAGCCTCAAGCAAGCTCCAAGGGCATGGTATGAACACTTGAGAAACTTCCTACTCAAGAATGGATTCACCATTGGAAGCATTGATAGCACCTTGTTCACAACGCATGTTGGGAAGGATCTCTTTGTGTGCCAAATCTATGTGAATGATATCATAGATGGGTCAACTAATGAGAAGTTCAATGAGGAGTTCCGAGAAATGATGGCAGGGGAATTTCAAATGTCTATGATTGGAGAACATCATGTGTTCCTTGGCTTTCAAGTGAAACAATTGAGGGAAGGGAACTTCATCTACCAAGAAAAGTACACCAAGGATCTTCTCAAAAGATTCAACATGGAAAATAGCAAGCCTTTGCGCACCCCTATGGCAACTAGCAAACCCTTGGATATGGATGAGAAGGGAAAACCCGTGAACCCTAAGCTCTATAGGTCTATGATTGACTCCTTGCTCTATCTCACCGCTTCGAGACCGGACATTATGTTTAGTGTGTGCTTGTGTGCACGCTATCAAGAAAATCCAAAGGAATCTCACTTGAAGGCAGTGAAGAGAATTCTTAGATACCTCAAGTACACACCTACTATGGGGTTATGGTACCCTAGAGGAACAAGCTTTGAGCTACTTGGTTATTCGGATTTGGACTTTGCGGGATACAAAGTGAATAGAAAGAGCACATCAGGAGGTTGCCAATTCCTTGGGAGAGCTCTTGTCTCTTGGAGTTCGAAGAAGCAAAACTCGATGGCTCTATCTACAGCTGAGGCGGAGTATATGGCAGCAGGAGCATGTTGTGCTCAACTTCTCTACATGAGGCAAACCCTCTCGGACTATGGTCTCAACTTCACTCAAATGCCACTCTATTGTGATAGTGAAGTGGCAATCAAGATGGCTCTTAAAAGTAGAGATCATGGTCATGCAAAACACATTCAAGTGAAGCACCACTTCATTCATGATCATGTTGAGAAGAAGGACATTGACTTGGTGCATGTGCGTACTCATGAACAATTGGCGGATATCTTCACCAAGCCACTTGATGAGAAGACCTTCAACAAGCTAAGGGGAGAACTCAATGTTCTCGACCTCTCCAACTTCACATGAGTAACCCTTGAGCTTGTCCTCTGTACATATGTATAGTTCTTTGGTTGTTTTTGTTTGTGTCTTTATTTGTGCTTGTTTCTCTTCTTTTGTAGGTTGACTTCGGACCTTCTTGAGATAGCAATGGACATGGGTTAAACTTGGGAAGGTGGTTCACGGTGTACCCAAGGCTTTGAAGAATGGTCCATTGTGAGCAAGCATGAGAAGGGAACAACTCGTTGTTGACACTTTGGTTTGTAGCGGTTCTCTCTCTTTCTTTTAGCATCGCATCATGCATTTGTATACTTGTTGCATTTGCATTTGCACTCTTTGCATTCATGCAATCTTGCATCATGATACTTAACATGCTTCCAAGCATGTTTCTAGGGGTAGTTGCTTATTTACAATGTAAGTACATGACCCTCTAGATGATCACATAGTGATCTTTGTGCTTCATGCCCATTGAGTCATGTTCGACCGAGCTCCGAGGTTAAATTACTCGAGCGGATCAAAGACAAGTGGCTCATACATTTCCATCACACTAACGACTAACCTTTGCATTCTTGGAGATTTTGTTGTTGAGTCATGTGTGTAGGGGGAGTTGTGGTAAAACACCATCGTTACCAAGAAGGAGCACCAAGAAAGGGGGAGTTTTCCTAACTCTTGCCATTTATTATTTGCTCTTTTGTTCCCTTGTGTTTTGTCTTTGGTTTTTGGTGATAGGTGACAAAGGGGGAGAAGGAACATGAAGATCCTACGTTGACAACACAAAGGTGAAAGAGGACATGAGAAGAACATGAAGATCAATCACCAAGTAGGCGAGAAGGAACATGAAGATACAAGCAAGCTACATGGTGACAAAGGGGAGAATGGTGCATGTCCACTTGGAGTACATATGAAGATCATGTCAAGTTGGACGTCCCCACCAAAATTAAGAAGAACAACGACGGTGCATGTCTACAACAACAACGTACATCTACACCAACATTAACGTCTACGTCTTTGGTGCGTGTCTACTTTAACAAGAACATCAATCACGACACCAAGACGGGCGCAAAACTCAACTCAAGACTGACATCAAGTGCGCTACATGATTGAGTAGTTCTTCCTCAATACCTAGGACATTTCAAGGCAGAGACTACTTCCTAGGTAAGGACCAAGGTATGCCCTTCAATCTTTTCTTTTCCTTTGGTTCTTTCTCGCTCGTCCGTCTTTGGATCATCATAAGTAGTGGTTGTCATCCATCAACCAAAAGGGAGAGATTGTAAGAACCAAGACCATTGAGGTCACCCCAAGGTATGATGTTTTGGTGATGCATGACAAACATTAAATGTGACTAATATCTACATGAGTGTTGGTCGTGTAGGAAACCCTTTCTATCTTATGATAATTGTCTACGACGTCCTTCGCGATTGATGACAATGACCACAAGCATGGAGGCTTGATGAGCTTGATGGAGTCCAAGGGATGATGGAGATGGATCAAAGTGGAGAACAAGCTATGGAGCAAGTGTTTGGTACACTTCTCTAGTTGTTAGGTTTTGAGTCCATAGGTAAAACCGGACTATCAAGGGGGTCTAGGTCATTCTCTTCGGTCATGTCTAGTCGGTGATGTGCAAGGTTGCTCGGTGAAATCACAGGAACTAGGTGACAGTGGAGAAGCCAAGGAGCTGTTCGGAGAAACCGAGAAAACAAGTCAAGCAAGGACAACAAGTTTCAGGTTCTGGACGTAGTGATCGGACAAAGGGGTCATAGGGGTCAGAGGTGACCGGACTGTACGGTCACTATGTTGAGTTTTCTAGGACTTAACGTGAAAGCAAGGACTCTGACTGCAGGACATTCCATACAGACCGGATGGTCCGGTCTGCTGACCGAATGGTCCAGTCAGTAGGAGTGCAGGGACGATAGAGAGGTTGCAATTTGCGGACCTTCCTGGAATGGAGAGAGAAAGCGGACCGGACGGTCCGGTCTAGTGACCGGACAGTCCGGTCAGCAGGAGTTCAGCACAGTGGGCAGAGCCGTTGGGCTTGGGATTGAAGTGATCGGACTGTACGGTCAGTAGGCCTAGAAAGCTGATTTCATGGAGCAACAGCTAGTTTGTGGTTGGGAGCCTATATAACTTCGTTGCTGGGGTCTTTGTGACCCCTCTTGGCCAGTAGAATACCTGAGAGCATTTGGTAAGGTCCAAGACGAAAAGAGGAGAGTACTAGGAGAGAATATTGGATATCTTGAGAGTGCTAGTGAGAGTAACAAGGAGCTACCTTGCACATCTAAGGCTAGGGTGTCCTTGAGGGTGTGATCTAGGTTGCTACTCTTGGTCTATGGTGAGACCTAGACCGGTTAGGTGTCAGTGATCGAGCCTATCGTGATTGGTTGTGAAGGCCGTCACAAGTTTGTACACGGTTTGAGCCCGCCGTTGGAAGGGGCATCAATAGTGAGCACCCATGCCGGCTCAAGGAGTCCAGCAAGTTCTCGAGGGAGGTGAGGTTGTGCTTTGTGCAGCGGTGGCGTACACCATGTCTTCACTCGAGGAGTGATTGCGGGCTCGTGGGTGAGAACTCCACTTGGTGGCGGGAGGGACCGGGACTCCGGTGGGAGTGGTCCAACGAGGAGTAGGGGAAGGCGCCATCCTTCTGAGACTTCAGGAAAAAATCATGAGCCATCTCTTACTCTACTCCTTACTTTGATGCATTACCTTCCGCATTTACATACCGTGCTATTCATGCTTGTGTGCTTATCTTGCTCTAGTTGACTATCTTGTAGAATTGCATGAATAGGCTTCTTTACATGCTAGTAGTGCTTAGCCTTCATACTTGATCACTAGCATGTCTAGGAGTTGCTTGGCTTGATTGATAACCCTAGTATGTATTGTGCTACTCATGCATGTATGCTTTCTATATGCTTGTTGATCTAGTAGCTTTGCTTGAGTAGAACCCCTTGCTAGCTAGTTTTTTGCTTCCGCGTATCTTTGGTAACTAGCTTGCATAGGAGTTGTATTGTGTTTGTGTGATCCACTAGCATGCTTAGGTTGTTGTTCCTTTCATAGGTTCATTATCTTGCTAGTGTGATCACCACTAGGATTGTGTAGGAGTTGTTTTGGATAGTCGGTTTTAGGAATTGGCGTATTTGGTACATAGTGCAAGTTCCTGATTCACCCCCCCCCCCCCCCTCGGTCACTCGGTCCTTTCAAAAACAAAGAAACTGACCAACCAATACACCGAAAGCACACTTCTTTGGAATCATCTTCAAGCCATACTTTCTAGTCCTCTCAAGTACTTCCCGCCAATTGGCTATATGATCTTCTATTTTCTTAGATTCAACCACCACATCATCAATACAAATTTCCACTATCCTGCCAAACAAATCAAGGAAAATGTAACTCATAGCCCTCTGATACATGGCTCTGGCATTCTTCAATCCAAATGTCATAACCACCCATTCGTAAAACCCAAACGCCACCGGACACCTGAAAGAAGTCTTCGGTATATCTTCTTCTGCCATGAAAATTTGATTATAACCTGCATTACCATACATAAAACTAACAATCTTATGCCCTGCTGCTGCATCGATCAGAAGATCTGCAATCGGCACCAGGTAGTCATCTTTTGGAGTAGCTCTATTCAACGGGCGAAAGTCGATACAGACTCTCAACTTGCTGCACTTTTTGAAAACATGTACAATATTTGAAACCCACTCTGGATATCGACAAGGCCTAATTAACTTGACACCATATAACTTAGTAATTTCAACCTTGACATCATCATAAATTTTCGGATCAATTCTTCTCGGGGGTTGCTTATAAGATCGATATCCAGGTTTGATGGGCAACTGATGCTCGACTATGGATCGGCTCAGACCGGGCATGTTAGAATATTCCAAAGCAAAACAATCTCGATACTTCTTTAATAATTTTTTTAATTCAACTTTAAAATCTTCATCTATCTTCTTACTGATAAATGTCAGTCTCGGTTTGTTACCATCTCCTATATCGACTTCTTGTAGCTTATCGGCCGACATGAATCCTTTTTCCAACTTTCCATCTTCTGCAAATTCCATTGGGGTGCCTGTCAGAGAAACAATTTAGAATTTGACTGATCTACTACCTCAAGATCCTGTGTAGTAATCATAACATAGTCCCCATCCCAGGTCTTGCTAGACAAACACTCGATATCATCCGCATGCCATGGCATTAAATCAGCCGATGCAACATTGACAGTTTCATAGGCTGGGATTACCTCCGCTTGATCACTGATCCACTGGGCTAGAGACTGGTGCATTGCCGATCGAACATAGCAATTTGCATGTATCCAATCATGACCCAATAGAAGGTTGTAGGGTCCCTTTCCATCAATATCAAAGAAAGTAACTGGCAAAGTTTTGTTGCCGGTATAAGCTCCACGTTTAAAACTCCCTTGGCTGCTGCAGTACGACCACCATAATCCCTGAGAATCATATTTGTATCAATCAAATCTTCTTCACTCTTCCCCAATTTCCTTATAGTAGTGATCAACATTATATTTACTACAGCGTCTCCATCAACCATTATCTTTCCCATCGGCATCCCATTAACAAACACCTTCATGTACAAGGCCTTCAAGTGCCGATGTCTAGACTCATCTGGTTTATCAAATATTGCTTGCTGAGAATCAAATATAAGTTGAGGTTCACTTTCTTCGACAACAAACAACTCTTTTTCTGAAGCCATAAATTCCTGGGGCAACATCATCACCATGCCCACTGTAGCACTCGTTGCTTGCACTTGCGACTTCACTTTTGACTTCAAGGCCTTCTTTGGCGGCTGATCATTATCTTCATCATAATTGTATTTACCAGCCCTTATCTGCCTGCAACGCATCCTCTATATCCTGCGCTTCTGACTTCTAGAGAAAATACCAGACGAACACCATTGATTAGCTTGCTCTTGTCCTTCCCTCATTTCCTCATCGACTTCCTTGTCAAACATAGATTTTTCATTTGCCTTCCTTGCTCCAAGTCGATCAAACGCAGTAACCCTTTGATGTTGATCCGCTGATCCCACCTGCGACTCTTTGGAGTCATTTGCACGATGCTGGTGCCGATGACTTTCTGTAGCTTCTCTATACATTTGTTCTACGTGCTTACTGCATCCAGGACAGTTGTTGATAGACGGTAGTTTCATATCATGATCCTAGCGGAACTGAAAGAATGGGCACTCCCAATGTGGATCAAACTGTGACTCCTTCACTTCCCTATGCCTCCACATTGTCGATACCAGCCATATTGACATTTGTAGGGAAAGGATGTCCATCAATCTTCATAGTTTCTTTATTGAATTTTATCTTTCCTTGCTCAATCACCATCTGAATATGTCTCCTAAACACCTTGCAATCATTAGTACTATGAGAAGGCGAGTTGTGCCACTTGCAGCACCTCATCTTCTTCAATTCTTCAGCAGGAGGAATCACATGATTGGACGGAAATTGAATGTGCTTCTCCTACAGTAGCATATCAAATATCTTATCTACCTTGGTTATATCAAAATCATACTTCTCCTCTGGTTCATTCTGTTTCACCCATGGGCATGACAACACATTCTTGTTTCTAGTCTACCCAGCCATATTAACTTCTTCAGCGTCTTCGTCAGACTCAGACTCATAACAACTATATTGACACGGCCTTGAACGTGCCCCTCGAGTCAGGTTCTCTTGAATACATACTTTCTGCACTAACTAGGACAGGCTTTCAAACTCGGCCGAAGGAAACTTTTCCCTTAGAGGCGCAACTAACCCATTGAATGCTATCTCCTCCATCTGAGTATCAGTTAATTGCAGGCTAAAACATTTGCTGCACATGTCTCTAAATCTCTGCACATAATCATGCACAGATTCCCCAGCCTTCTACCTCACATCAATCAAATCGGACAATCTCAACTCTCTAGTTTCTACGAAGAAGAATATGAGGAATTTCTGTTCGAGATTGGCCCAAGTAATAATTGAATTTGGGGGTAACGATGCGAACCAAGAAAACTCCAATCCAGGCAAGGACAATGGAAATAGCCCGATCTTCAATGCTTCAGTATTACCCGCTTCTCCACATTGCACTGAAAATTGGCTGATATGCTCAACTGTTGTAGTATTATCTTGCCCAGTAAACTTAGTGAACTCGGTGGCCTGTATAGACTTAGCATAGGAATCAAATCATAGCTTGGAGGATACGGAGGCTAATACATTTATGTTTGATACTTTGGCTTTAGTCCAAACTGTTCCATCATCACCTTAGCAATGTTTGAAGCCCAATCATCAGTCGACACATTGACATTCAGGATAGTCGCTGCATGACCAGATGCTGGCATCTGTGAACCGAAATTAACAACTGTATGTTGGCCTCCTAGTTCTCCTGCTAGTGTAGATGACGATGACATTCTAAACATACTTGGCTCAACATTAGGTATCGTACTGTATGTCATACTCGGCTCTGTGGTATCTTGTCTGTAGTGCTGCAGCTGCATATGTGGGCTAGTCCTTTGCAATATTATCTTGCGATGTGTCTTTTCAGCATTCTTCAAAGGTGGAGTACTCTCTAAAGGCGTTTGATCTGAACTCGTAGTAGGAGGTGTCGTGCTTGCACTAGGTTGTTGTGTATTAGGGATTCCGTTTGTAGGTCGAGTAACATTCCCAGACATATGGAAATACACAAGCACATGAACTGGATCATCAAATATGCAACCCTCCACAATCCAAATAATCAATGTCCTCAATGTGTTAACCAATATAGGTGACTGGTTAATCAATGCATGATGTATAGCCATGCGGATCAAGTTACTCATAGCTTCCTCATCAATAGCTTCTGTAGGTTTATCAGCAGTTGACTTCTCACTCTCGTCTTCAATCAAGATAGTAGCAGGTAATTTACCCTTCTAGATGATGCCATGCCTTGTCTTGCTGAAAGTTCCTAATAGAAGGTTTTCAAACTCAGCAAGTCTTTGATCAATTTGTGCCTTCGCTTCATCACCCAGATCGTCTCTAACAACCGGTAGCACATGTTCATTCTTCAGCTCAGCACTGATATTGTTCTTCGGTTGTGTGGCTTCAGGGTCTTTTGGCATTCCAAGTTCAGGCATGATGTAAAGTTTGAAGTTCTTGGTCCCACTAAGCGTGCCAAAAAGCCTGATGACACGAAAATTGCGATGCGTGACCTGGGAGATCTGCTTAACTCCAGTGCAGGCTCAATACAAGAAACCGAGGCATGCCAGTCTATTTTCCCTGCAAATCGACAAAGAGACAAACAGTCAGAAGACGCAGGTCACCGGCCCAGAACAGGTCGATGAAGAAAGCCGATAGTCACTATTCGTGAGATCAGCCGATGCTATTATATGAATAAATAAAATAAAAGAAAATTAAACTAATCGGCTAATTATATCGGCTTATTGACAAAAATTAATTCAATAAATAGTTTTAAGTCACAAATGCCAATAAAGAATGGAGTCGATAGGTCAGAGTCGATAAAACTACAGTACTCGTTAAGCAACTGACCAAGTCGATGTGAGATACCAGAGTCGATAGGGCTGAGTCAATAGCTCTACAAGAAATATGCACAGACTCACTCTATCGATGGTATTAGATCGATATATCCAATTAGCTAGTATTGCAAATATGCTTCAAAATCATAAATCTATCTTATTTTAACAAGGGGGCAAGTGACAATCAGAGTTAATGATATAATCAATTTAAGCATCAGAAAGTCGATTGAACCATGATAAACTATCGGATAAATGTCCCGATAGAACTGTTTCGACTCTACCTATAAACAAATTGAATCTAACCCTATCAACCCAGTAAGAGATCGAAATTGATGCAGCCTTACTAATTCGAACAGATCAAACTTAATCGAGACAATGTTCAAACACGGTAGGTAGAGCTAGATTTAATCTATTTATAGATAAAATTGATAAAGTGACTCGAATAATAGATCTAAATTAAACCTATAGAATCTCCTAAAATCACAATAGATCGGTTTCAACCAAGGCAGTATCGCAATCAGAGTCAATAGAACAGATATAAAAAGATCTAATTACCAGATAACTAGCAATCCTAACGATAACAACTAAAATATCAAATCAATAAGAAAGTACTAGTTGAAATTTGTGACAACCCTACTCCGAAAAGTAGAGTGTGTCACACAGGATCGTTTCGAGAGATGGTTAGCGAAGTAACCATACATAGCATTCACACATGAACATTCACCATTTACAAAGTTACATACACAGCAATATGTAGCCATAGCATAAGTAAATCCCAGAAACATAACCACACTTTACTACTTAACATATCATTGCCGCTGCTCGAACAAGAGGTGCTCATAACCGTGAGGGACGACAATTCGAATTGATTTACGTCATGCAGGGAAAATCCAAATACACGACATACGCATCACTTAAGAACACGTATGGCCAACGTTCACAAGATTGCTATAAAGTCGATCCGGGGCCATCGATCCCGAGTACACGTCCTCCCTGCGATACAGTACTTCGTATCCGAGGCTTAACACATGCACTCTCCAGTGGTCCTCAAACCCGTGCAACCACCATGCTGTTCACATCACCTCTGGATCGATGAGTATGGCCGTCCAACAATACGGTGCCCAAGTTACTAGGTTTACCATTTCCCATATTAAAGGTATGTACTTGGTACTGTTCAATACTTGTCCGCGGAGTTGCAACGTTAGGTGCTCCATTTTATCAGGTTCATTAATCCAGTGAACCATAGTTGAATCTATAACCTACCGTTGACTCCACTAGTTTAAGCATAGCATTCGCTAACGGAAAAGCTTACTAACATAAACTAATTATAGGACATTTCTGGAGTATGCAAGTGGGTTTCATCCAAGTCCTACACGTAATGCACAATACAATATTTCTGTCTTGTGACAAAGTAAAAAGGACTCAAAAATTAATTGGGTATGCATCGGGGCTTGCCTTGGGAGTGATCGTAGTTAGTGTCTTCACCAAAACTCACTTCAGATTCCTGCTGATCCGGTGTGGTCTCCTTGGTCTCGATCCCTATATGAAATGGACATGCATCAATACGAAGGAATACACAAGGATTCATGGAGTTTCTTAATTACAGCTGAAATGAATGGCATGAAGATTCATGGCACTTCCTCAACAAATAAAATTAATAAACTATTCACTCATTCATGAATATGTGTGCATACCTATGTATGACATGGCAGGCACTGATTTTGAAGGGGACAAACTTCTAATTAAAAGAATATAGTTTTCAATCATCACAAACTTAGTGTATGTCTACTCTAAACATGAGCATGGCATAGAGGAGGATTATATGGCACTACATGATGATGATGACATGAAAACATAGTACTAAGGCCTAAATTTCAGAAAGTTTATTTTAAGCACTTAGCTAAAGTGGCCATATGTAAAGGCTAGCACTATACATACAATGACAAAGTTAATTACATAATTAGCTCTAGGTACATATAGTTAATTAGGAACTAAGAGCAGATAAATGGAGATAAGAATTTCTACTGTAAGGTTAATATGAATTATTCTTCATGAATATTCCAGAAATGAATCTATTCCTACTTGTATTAAATGCACACAAAAAGCTAGATTCATATGGAAAATTCCTAATTTAACTATCAAATGATCAACTCGACAGCAAAAGTATACATAGGTTGCTTCACCTTTTTCATGGAATTTTACAGGAGTGTACAAGTGCATAAGGGACAGGAACACCAAATTTCATAATTAAATTCCTAGTCAATAATTTATATAAATTCAATTACTGAAAATTAAGATTATGCAATAATACTAAAAATATGCCTAAACATGGAAATGTGCTTTTGTAGAAAGTTTAGGTCTGCCATGAAATGATCAATGAGCAAGTTTCATGAATTTACCATTTATAGATAATTACTTAGGGTTGTATGTTTAGGGAATTAAATAAATTAATTTACTTAATAACCTTGGACTTCAACTTGTTTTTCTGGTAGAGGAGGATTTTAGGAGTCGAACAAAATTGGTTTCACATTTTTAGGCCTTTTATTTCTGGAGTTACTGAATTTTAAAGTTTAATCAAAGTTCACTCCTATTTACAAAATTGCCACCGGCCATTTCAAATTCCCCCCCCCCCCCCCCCCGCGCGGCGGCGCTGCGGCTCTGCTGGCTCGCCGGCGGTGATCGGCGGCGGGTCTTGGAACTCGGTGCTGCCCTACGTGATCAGTGACTCACAAAGGTCACGTGGGTGGTGGTGGCCGGAGTGGGGGCAGCCGGAGCACTGCTGGCGACGAGCGGCGGCAATGCTCAACGGCCGCAGGCATGCGCAGAGGCAGAATTGGCAAGGGAGAGGTCCAGGAGCATCACCTGGGTGCCGCGGTGCTCATTGAAGCGTTTGCTGGAGTCAGGATGACCGGGAAGTGGGTCGTCACCGTGAGCCCCCTCTGCGCGGTGGACGGTGGCGGCTCGGGTTTCTCCAAATTCCGGTGACGCCTCTGCACGAGGGAGGGAGAGGGTCAGGAGGCTGCGAGAATGTCCCTTGGTGCACCGTTTTTCAAAAGAAAGGAAGGGGGGGGGGGAGCTACCTATGCAGAGCTGTTCTTGGCGGCGGCCATGGCGGCAAAAACAGAGCTCCGGCTCAGGTTTTGTCGGGAAGAGGGAGGAAGAGCGAGAGCAGAGGCACTTGGTGCTACGGAGAAGCTTCCTGGGAGGCGTGCAGTGAGTGCGAGCAGAGAGAGGAAGCTGGGAGTGGCGCAGTGAGTGAGTGGCCCCTTTTTGTCCCGGTCGGAGTGAGAGAGCGAGAGAGAGCGGAGGGAAAGGGGGAAGGTGCGCTGTCGGCCAGGGACTGGCTCACCGGCGTCGGACTTCAATTCAGCCGGTGGCACAGGAGAGGAGGTGGTGGAGCAGTGGCCGGCATGGGGGAGCGGCAGTGATCATCGGCGACACAGGGCTCGGGTACGGCGCGTTGTCGAGCTGGGGTTGGTCAGGAGAAAAAGAGAAGGGGTTGACTCGGCTTGACTTTGAACATGGCTTGGGTTTGGCCAAAATTCACCACGTTCCCTTGCTCCAAACTTCACACTAAGTTTTGTGTAAGCGCAGGAAAACATGTGCTCCAACTTCTCTTTTGGGTGCATCAGCTGAATTGGCTTAGATTAATTTTGCAAATTCCAGAACAGAAATACTCTTTTCTGAGTTTAGAGTAATTTTTAAGGGTACTAAATGGTTACCAAAAATTCCGGTAAAATTCTCAAAATTATCATTTAATGTGGCCATTCAGAATATGCAAAAATATTGGGGTACTTCCATGGATTTTTCTAATGTTTGAGAAAGGCCCTCATTTGGATATTCTAGATTTAATTAATTGGTTTCCTCTCTTTATGCTTTGGCACTTTGATTAAATATATTTTTAATTAGCCCTTAGTTGATATTCGGTTTATTTAAATTCATTTTGTGACATGAGATGTCACAAAATTGATAGAATTATCGAGGTTGACTAATCCAAGTCCACAGGGGTCTACTTTCCTCTCTTTCGGTCGTCGGGTTCATCAACCTTGGCCGATTCCGACTTCACGTGGCTGATCATTGGGCCCGATTAAATTCCGGTGCCAACAGTTGCCTTCCCATAAGGTCCAAGAAGCCTACCACCTGCCAAAGGAGGGAGTCGGTGGGAATCAACCCAATATAACGGCCGCCCGGCACATGTGGCCGCCCGAAATGGCTTGCCGCCCAGCGGACCGACTTTTGCCTACCGACTCCTCTTGACCTAAAAGTACCCCTCTACCCATTGATACCTATAAATATACGGGGAATTCGGCATGAACAACACACAACAAAAAGAAGAAGATTTAGAGCTCCAATCCAAGGGGCTTTAGCACTACCAAAGTGCTTAGAAAATAGAGAGACCATGAGGGAGAGTTAGGAGGAGATCCGGGCTTGTCGGTGCCTTCTCCACACTTGTACCTCGGCAGATACTTTTCTTTCTTAATAATTATTCATGATCTTCCATTGGTATTTAAGTTTCCTTTTTAAGTAAGTTCTTTTCTTAGTTGCTTACGAGATCATCGCTCTATTTAGTTAGAGTATCATAGTCTTCTATAAGTGTGACATTGAGACTTTGATAGTAATTAAGCATAGACATGGTGTCTAGGCTAGAGGTTACCTTTGTTTGCCACGTGCCCCATGGTTTGTAGAGATATTCGGTAGGTGGTGACAGGCCTATCCGGCCTTAGTAATCCTCCATGTTTGGGTACGTCGTAGAGCTATTGGACGGAGTCACCTATGGATCCAGGGGTTAGCCGGTGCTCGAAGTAAGCAATTATAGACTGAACCTATCTTATTTTAGGATCCTTCACCATAGGAATCCTCTCTACCCTTTGCCTACCATATTCTTGTTGTCCTTGGATGAACTAGCTTAGAAGATTAGTACACACACGTTCCCTGTGATTAGTACACACATCGATATTCATGCGCTTGCGGATTTATCTGTGATCGTAAGAAATACCAACAAGCATTTTTGGCGCCGTTGCTGGGGAAAGGTTGTTGTTCTATCTTTAAACCTTGTTCGTCCTCGTATCTTTTTGCCTTTCTTGATTTCTTTCCCCACTTCTATAATGGAGCAACCTACTATCCAATCCTTTTCAGCTCCAAAGGGAGAGTTCTTTGAGCCACCGCCATCCGCGGACCCAATTCATATCTCTGTCTACAAACTTTGCCCTGGCTTTATAGCCATGGTTTGGGAGCAATACTTTTCAGGCTTATATAGTGAAAACCCATACCATCACCTACGAGAATTCGAGCAATTGTTTTTGTGCCTTTCTATAAAGGGCATGACACAGGAAACTCTAAAGTGGAAATTGTTTCCCTTTTGCCTCATGGAGAGGGCAAAATAATGGAACACTCGTACTGTCGGGAGTGTAAATGGTGATTGGGAAGAACATCGAGATAAATTTTGTCTCGCTTTCATCCCTATGTCCCGTATTGTCTCCCTTTATATGGAATTTTTTGCTTTTCACCAGAATCCGGACCCAACCTTGCCATTCCCGACCTGATGTTGCTATAACATTTTCGTGAGGGTTTGAACAAGGAAGCTGCCCTACACCTCGACATTGCCGCCGGATGATCGTTCGTCCACAAGACCATGACAAAAGGAAGAGAACTCCTAGACTGTATTCCAGAAAACACTTCTTTCCTTTCTGATCATGTTGAACCCCTCTAGGAGGAAACCAAGTAGAGCCATGAGGAACCCTCAGTAGCCAAATCCGAACCCATTCCTTGCATACCCCAAGATTCGACCATTGAGCCCTCACCCAAACCGGGAACACCTAGGGAAGAAGAAATTCAACCCTCAGAATTCCCATTTGACTTTAAGGAAGAGCTTTTTGAGGATTATGGAAACACCTCAATGTATTGCTGCCAAAAGAAACCCCTGACTTCTGTCTCTCCTGTTGAGCCACTTGAAGAGGCATTCCTCCAAGAGACGGTGAAGGAGTTAACTTCAATTATGAGCAACCAATGGTTGTGAGAAGTTGAGCTATCCTTTGAATTAATTCAAATTTGCTCTCTCTCTTCAACCATTCGATACGACATTAGAGGAGTCATGGTGGAAGTTCTTTATAATCCCACTGTTGGTGCCAACATAGTTTCTAGTGCCTTTGTACTTGACATTTTGAGCGATACGCCATTGGCACCAACAAGGCAACCCTTCAAGAGCCTCTATGTCCCTATTTTAGAAGGATGCGGGATTTTGCAAGATGTGATCGTAAGGCACGCAAACATCAAGGCTGTCCTAGACTTCCATGTCTTTGACATTCAGGATTTTGATGTCTTAATCGGACATCCCATTGAGAAATTACTCTTGGATGTACTGATGCTTGGAAATGTTGATGTAAAACATGGGGGAAAAATGTTTTTTGTCTCGATCTCCCAATCGAGGAACTCCCTACCAGATCCTTCCCCCGAGGAAGAGCAAATCGAGGAAGTAATGGCTATTCTCCCACTTGATTCTCATGAACCCCTTCTAGAAAGAGATGCTAAAGAGTTTATCCAACAGGAGGATGAGTTTCAGGAGACAATTGAGCTACCCATTAAAGAACCACCACCACGACCTCCGATTGAGCTTAAGCCCTTGTCTTCTGGCCTACACTATGCTTTCCTAAATGGCGACCAAGAAACCCTAGTTACCATAAGTGACAAACTATCCGAGGAAGAAACTGCTAAACTTTTAGCCATCCTAGAAAAGCATCGTTTTGTCCTAGGCTACTCACTCCAAGACCTTAAGGGAATTAGTCCTGCTCTTTGCACCCATCACATTCTCGTTGATCCTGATAGCACATCTTCTAGGGAGCCTCAGAGGAGGCTAAATAATGCAATGAGAGAGGTTGTTAAGAAGGAGGTCTTGAAACTTTTGCATGCCAGGATAATTTATCTTGTTCCTCATAGTAAGTGGGTTAGCCCTGTTCATGTAGTGCCTAAGAAGGGAGGCATGATGGCTGTTAGAAATGATAGAAATGAGTTGATCCCTCAATGCACCATCATGGGATGGAGGATGTGCATCGAGTATCAGAGGCTCAACAAGGCAACAAAAAAGGATCATTTCCCACTACCCTTCATTGATGAAATGTTGGAGCGTCTTGCCAATAATTCCTTCTTTGGTTTCCTTGATGGGTACTCTAGTTACCATCAAATTCCCATCCATCCCAATGATCAAAGTAAGACTACCTTCACAAGCACTTACGGAACCTATGCCTAAAGGAGAATGTCATTCGGGTTGCGTAATGCTCCCGCTTTGTTCCAAAGGTGCAAGATGTCTATATTGTCTGACATGGTCGAAGAAATCATGGAAGTCTTGATTGATGATTTCTCTGTTTATGGGAAAACTTTTCATCATTGTCTTGAAAACCTAGATAGGGTCTTAGAAAGATGCTAGGAAAAGGACTTGATACTTAAGAGGGAAAAGTGCCACTTTATGGTCCGAGAGGGCATTGTTTTAGGACACTTTGTGTCCGATAGGGGTATTGAGGTGGATAGAGCTAGGATTGAGGTCATAGAAAGGCTTCCACCTCCAATTAATGTTAAGAGGATCCATAGTTTCTTAGGACATGCGGGGTTTTATCTGCGTTTTATCAAGGACTTTTCCCAGATCACTGTTGACAGTCCTTAAATGCCAAATCTGACCATCAAATCCTTACCTAAATAATATAAAAGGAATAAACAAAATAGTGATAGCAGTTTATTATTAATCATTTCCACAAGTTTTGGTGAGACGTGTGTTTGCAGGTATAAAAGAGCCAAAATATGCAAAAACATGAAGAAATGCCCCGTCGGTCGATACTGCCATAAAACAGCCGGCCTACCTCGCCGCTCGGCCTGGGCTTGCCACCCAGCAGGGTTTGCCGCCTAACCTGGCCTACCGCCCGGCCTGGGTTGGCCACCTAGGATTACCAGCCCATGAGGCCCATGAGGCTTATCGACCCCAAAACGGAGATTTCGGGGGAAACCGACCAAGGAACCGCCATCAAGACAAGATCAGAGCCGTCCGAAGTGAGTCGGTTGGAAACTGACCAAATCCTGGGCTGCAGCCCGGCGGTGTGCCACCCGGCATGCCCGGCCGCCCGGCACACGTGGCTGCTCGGCGTGGCCCACCGCCCTGCGGGGGAATTTTCACCCGCCGACTCTCCTCCACCTTGAAGTACCCGCCAAGTCTCTGCCACCTATAAATAGAGGGGAAATTTGGCATAAAGAAAGAACAACAGAAGAAGAAGATTTAGAGCTCCACTCAAAAGTTTTTAGCACTACCAAAGTGCTTAGAAAATAGGGAGAGAGTGAGGGAGAGTTAGGAGGAGGTCCGGGCTTGTCGGTGCCTTCTCCACACTTGTACCTCAGCGGATGCTTTCCTTTCTTAGTAAGTATTCGTGATCTTTCATTGGTATTTAAGTTTCCTTTTTAAGTAAGTTCTTTCCTTAGTTGCTTACGGGATCATCGCTCTACTTAGAGTATCATAGTCTTCTATAAGTGTGACGTCGAGACTTTGATAGTAATTAATAGCGTAGACTTGGTGTCTAGGCTAGAAGTTACCTTTGTTTGCCGCATGCCCCATGGTTTGTAGAGGTAGTCGGTAGGTGGTGACAGCCCTATCCGGCCCTAGTAATCCTCCACGTCCGGGTACGTCGTAGAGCTATTGGCCGGAGTCGCCTGTGGATGCAGGGGTAAGCCGGTGCCCGAAGTAAGCATTTATAGATTAAACCTATCTTATTTTAGGATCTTTTACCATAGGAATCCTCTGTACCCTCTGCCTACCATATTCTTGTTGTCCTTGGATGGATTAGTTTAGAAGAATAGTACACACACGTTCCCTATGATTCAATAACCTAGAATACTCCTAGGTGAAATGCTACATCGGTATTCGTGCACTTACAGATTTATCTGTGAATGTAGGAAATACCAACAAGCATTTCTGGCGCCATAGCCGGGGTTAGTAATATTTCTGGTGCGATGCTAAGAAGTGTCAACAATCACCAGACCCATCACTAGTCTTTTGGCTAAGGATGCTCCCTTTGATTTCGATGATGAGTTCCTACATTCCTTTAATACCCTTAAGAAGGCACTGATCTCAGCTCTGATCATTCAACCCCCCGATTGGACGCTGCCCTTCAAAATCATGTGTGCTGCTAGTGCTATTCTTGGCCAAACCAAAGATAAGAAGCATCATGCCATAGCCTACGCTAGCAAGACCTTGACAGGAGCACAACTTAATTATTGCACTACAAAAAAATAGCTCCTTGCCGTTGTTTTTGCTATCGATAAGTTTAGGTAATACTTAGCAGGAGCAAAGGTTATACTTCCACACTGATCATGCTGCATTATACTACATGCTCACTAAGAAAGATGCTAAACCAAGGCTAATTCGATGGATTCTTCTACTCCAAGAATTTGACCTTGAAATTAGAGATAAGAAAGGAGTAGGGAATTCTGTTGCAGATCATTTGTCGCATATGCAAGTGATTAACATGCAGGAAATTCTGATAAATGACTTCCTCCATGATGGCATGCTACTGCAAGTGGCGGACTCCAACCCCTGGTATGCAGACATTGTGAATTTCATTGTTATAGGGTATGTACCTCCAGGGGAGAACAAGAAGAAGCTCATTTATGAGAGTCGACGTCACAACACGTGTGGGACGACCCGTACCTCTATAGAATATGTGCTGACGGGTTGCTAAGGAGATGTGTCCCAAGAATCTAAGGCACCCTGATAATCGAGAAATGCCATGCATCTCCATATGGAGGCCACTTTGGTGTATTCCGCACCCAAGCAACAATCTAGCAGAGTGGATTCTTCTAGCCAACAATGCATGAAGACACAAAAGAATTCATCCGAAGATGTCGGAATTGCTAGAAGCATGGAGGGATTACTACTCGCAACTGTCACACCCATTTTAACAAGCAAAACGGATGCAATCGTATGTGTGCCCAGGATCAAGTTACACACACATACGGTACATCATTAATGGTCAACCGAAGAAGTGTCCATATCCTTTAATTGTTACATCGTATCTTTATTACAAAAGGACCCGTAGGTCTAAAAGAAAAGTACATCAAAGCAGTAGAAATAACCTAGCATCAACGTCCCAAGACACCGCAGGCACCGACTGGTGGATCATCGCCTAGTACTCACCTCAATCGCCTTCATTGTGGTCCCATCCTTCTCCTGTGGCTGAGCAACAATATGCTATTGCTAGGGTGAGTACATATCATACTCAGCAAGTGGGGGAAAAGATGACATGGGGCTATAGACAAGAAGGGCTTATAGGGGTTTTTTGCATGAGCTTTTAGTTAACCTAAGCATTCTATTTACTAAGTGGGTTCATCCCAACCATCAATCCATGGGGTCCTATCCAAGCCAAGTCCGATCCCATCCGCCAATCCCAATCATCACCATCTACACTATCAACTAATCTTGTGAGGACTCCAGGCCGCTCGTGACCGTGAGCACGGCTGTCATGATAGTTTGATACTCTGCAGAGTTTGTACCACTTTACCCATAAGTCGTGATTCCATTTGTCCCGTGGACGCGATCCACATTACACACTTCCTTTGGTGTGTGGCAGGGTTTCACTACGAGGCTTTTCTAAAGGGTCTCCCAGTACATGCTAGCCACTAAGGTTCCACTTCCGTCCATAAGTAATATCCCATCAACCAGCAGCTCATTACCTCAGGAGCCCCCTCTTGAGCCATTCGGATACAAGGATAGTCCTCTCTTGACATCCATTCCCTGCTCTATCAATTGCTGCACCGACACTAGGAGAACACCTAATTACTATAGCAAGCCTTACCCATATTAGTCTTGTGATGGCACTATTTTCCTGGGTTATCGCTCCAAGAACTAGGTTCCTAGGATCTACAACAAGCCTACCACCACCACCCATGTGCTCACGGCACCACATCCATTCCATCCGGCTTGCATAGATCCCTAAGTCCATGTTGCTAAAAGAATTACCAACCATTTTCCACGTGATATTGTTTATTAGTCAACATTAAGTTGAATCCCACAACCCAGTAAGCATCTAAGCATGTCTACCCGTTGACAAAAATAAGACTCTAGTTCAAGGCGACAAGGATGAGGTAGAACCATACAAGTAAACCCTAACAATAGGTTCCCAATCATTTGATACAAGCATGCAAATCCTAAAGTAACATTCACAATAGGTACAAAATGCATCAAGGACACTTGCCTTCATCATGTGCATGTTGTTGTTCAACCACTTCGAAATCCTGCTCCTGGAGGTCCTCGTACGCTGACCCTTGCATGTGTTCGTCTTTATGCGTGACAGTACCATCATAAGCAATTGCATACAAAATCAATAAATAGTCATGCACCCATGGAAAAACAATATGTGAATGCAACGAATGCCAAGATTATGCTACTACAAGAAATTTGGCACAAGAATCACCTAATTCAGAGTTATGAGTAAAAAGTTATGCGTAGTTAAAGTTCTAGGGTCAAAACATTAAAAACAAGCTAATTTGGGGGTTAAAAATGTAATTTCAGAATACTATAGGGTCAAATCTGCAAAATAACAGGGTCTAAAAATATAAAATAAACTCTAGGGACTAAATTGTAATATAGGTGAAGTACAGGGGTTAAATTGTAAAAAGATAGGACCTAAAAATAATTAGAAACAAGTCTAGGGGTGTTTCTGTAAAATTACATGGTGTCAGCGGCCAATAAAACCCAAAACCGGCCACCAACCGGTTAGGAAATGCAAGGTAAAGACCAAACTTTAATAAATATTTGCTTAAACAAATAAAGTTCCACGAGTTTTGTTGAAATTTGTATTTGCAGGCATAAGAAAGACAAAATGTTTAAAAACATGAAGAAACACGCCGTCGGCCGATCACAACTGTGGAACAGTCATTTTCACGGGCCGACAGGGACGTTTTCAGGCTGAAATCGGGAACTAGCAGACAGGGTCATAAATGGCTGAAATCAGCCACCCGGCTGGTTAACCGGGGTCATTTTCAGGCTGAAATCAGAAACTGGCTGACAGGGTCATAAACGGCTAAAATCAACCACCAAGCTGGTTAACTGGGATCATTTTTCAGGCTGATCATCCGGCTCGGCAGGTTTTACAAAAACACTTCACCATGATGGCGTTTTCTCCTCCTGGATTAAGAATGATGAAATATGACTAAGAAAGAGAAGTTCAATGAGTGGCCTAACCGAGAGAAGACAAGGGGCGACCCGAAGGGGGCTGGCACCCGGCCTAGGCCGCCGCCCGGCTTGGCTTGCCGCCCGGCCTAAGGTTGCCAGCCCATGAGGCTCAATACGCCTACTGGCCCTAAAACGGAGAAGTCAGCACGAATAACCGCCCAAAAAATAACCGTCATCAAGACAAGATTTGAGTCGACAAAAATGAGTCAGTCATGAACCGACACGATCCTATGGCCGCCCGGCCTAGGCTACCGCCCGGCATGCCTGGCCGCCCGGTGCAACAAATTTGGCCAACCGACCCTCCTTCACCTTCAAATACCCCCCGAGGTCATTACCACCTATAAATAGAGGGGAAATTCGGCAGAAGAAGGGCATCAAAGCAAGAAACACATCAAGGAGTCCATATTCCCACTACTTGTGCTACTTAGTAGAGTAGGTTAGTTAGTCGGGAGTTAGAGTCTAGTCGAGAGCATCGTTTGGGATTCCGGAATTGTCTTGGAGTCTTAGGCTGAGCTCTCTTGTATCTTTTCTCTTTATGTAAGACTTATCCATTATCAATATAAATATCTTTTCTTTTATATCTTGTCAAGTATTTATCTTAACTTAGTCATTTTCCTTATGTTACAATTATTGACAAGAAACTTTGTTGCGTGGTTCATGGGTTTCCCAGCTAGGATTTAATTAAGTTTGCTTCTTTCTGAACTTAAGCTTGGTTATTTCCTGGCTATTCTTCCACTAGGCCAACGAAAGAATATCTAGTGAAGGCGTCAGCACGGTGCCTAAGTTACCACTAGCAGGATTTGCATTCATCTCCACGGGCTATGTGGTAGGTGGCAGGTGGTGACAGCCCTGTCCGTCCCTTTTAGTAATCCACCATGTTTGGGCCGTCTTAGTCAGGGTTGTCTAGCGATAGCATACCCAGTAATACAGAGGCTAGTTACTGGCCCATATTAGTGGAACGTTTTCGTGCCCTGAAGTGAGCTAACAGGTGAAAGACTTGAGGCTGTACCAAGAAATTGGTGTAAGCACTAAACTAGAGTAACTAGGACTTTGACACTTGACTTATATATATTTTGGAAAGATATATTTTTAGGAATTTTAGACTTAGACTCGATGTCCTCCCGGCTAGCTTAACCAATCTCTTTATTTATCTTAGTGTGGATTTCTCCTATGTTTCTACCCTTACCATTATTATTCAATATCCTTACCCCTGCCTTTGGTCAGCTGGAATAATTCTTATAGTTATATCTTTGTTAAATTAAGACAATCTTATGCCTAGCTTCCCTGCGGAAAATAAATACGATACCTTGGAATACTCCCGGATGAAATGCTACAATGGTGTTCCGTGCGCTTGCAGATTAATTCACATTATTCCTAAAGCATAACAAACACCAACAACATTTTCTGGCGCCGTACCAAGAATAGTGATATTCTTGATACAACGTTAAGAAATACCAATGAGCATTTCTGGCGCCATTGCCGGGGAAGCAATAGGCTAACATATTAGAAATTTAACATTTATATTTCTATCAAGAAGTTACCGCAACGATCTGGAGGCTTTGTTGATGACGCTTTATGACTGGATTCGACCTAGCAGACAACTACCACAATGATCCGGAGGCTTTGTTGAGGAGAGTGCATCAGTGACTCACTTCTCCTTGGCCTATACTTGCACTTGAAGCACCTCCGATCACACCAGCTCAGCAGCAAGATCCTTCTACGTCCGCTCAACCAACCATGGTTGAAAAGACAATCCATGACTACTCCGCCCCCTCTACAGACAACATCCGCACTGGTCCAAACCCAAACATGGGGAACAAAAGCTATGAACTGAAACCAACCTTAATCAACATGGTTATGGCTAGTCCTTTCTGTGGCAAGGCATTAGAAGACACGAACGCCCACCTCCAACAATTCTTGGTGGTGTGCAGCACCTTCACCATGAGGGATGTAACCCCTGAATTCATCCGCCTTAGCCTTTTCCCATTCTCACTTCTGGGAAAGGCCAAGCAGCGGTTCTACAACAATCAAGAAGAACTCACCACATGGGACAAGTGCTCCAACATCTTCCTTGACAGGTTCTTCCCGCTAGGCAAAACCAATGCCCTGCGGAACAAAATTTCAAGTTTTCAACAGATGACCGATGAAAGCATCCCTGAGGCATGGGAACGCTTCTAAGAGTACACTTTGGCGTGCCCACATCATGGAATGCAAGACTGGTTGTTAATCCAAAGCTTTTACCATGGGCTCAACTGCCCCACTCGTGGGCACCTAGATGCAGCCACGGGAGGTTCTTTCTTCTCCATGAAGGTCAAAGAAGCTCGAACTCCCATAGAAAAGATGGTCGCCAACTACAGTGGCTATGATGAGAGGCAGAGCCAGCTACAGCTCAGGATGAGGGGAGTCCACCAAGTTGATGGTATTGGCATGTTAGTGATCAAGATGGATCAACTCTTGAAGAAAATAGATTCACCGCAGACTGTTGTAATGTCCCGCCCCTCCGAGACTAGGCCCGCTTACACCTGGTAGCTCTCTAGGACCTCAATACTTTCCTCGCAGACAAACACAAGTCTTTTCTTCGCACTTTGTCCTCACTTGTGTGCACCCAGGATTGACTTCCCAGTTGGTCACCCATCCCTAAATTGCTCCAGGTCAAGTACGCTTAACTTTGGAGTTCTTTAGGGATGAGCTTCCGGAAAAGAAGTTGCAACTTGTAGGTATGAGTATTCTATCAATCCTATTAAGCCTTGGGCCAGGATGTTAGAACTGTCCAGTCCTTAGACTCTCGCATGACTTGCGAAGTCTGTGCTAGTGTCGGACATATGGGAAGC
Organism: Eleusine coracana subsp. coracana; assembly: GCA_032690845.1. Classification (NCBI taxonomy): domain Eukaryota; kingdom Viridiplantae; phylum Streptophyta; class Magnoliopsida; order Poales; family Poaceae; genus Eleusine; species Eleusine coracana. The sequence goes on along the minus strand of CM064426.1, from coordinate 46,075,189 downwards.
CACTGTCTAGAGACTCAGGAAGAAGAAGTAAAGTACATCATCATCAACAACAACAACAACGGGTTTAGACCCCGTACGAACAACTTCGAATGGGAGTCTAAGCCAAACCTCTCCTTTGACAAAAATACAGGTAGCTCTAGAAACTTCACTCCTAATGAACCTTCCTTTCATGATATTCTTTTAGGACAATCCAAAATTAATGAAAGTATTAGTAGGAAATTTATAGCTACTGATAATGTCCTAGAGAGCATAGATTCTCACATGGAAGCTTTCAACACCTCTCTGCAAAACCAACACACAAATTGCTCAGATGTCTGTGGCGCCCCTTCCCGGAAGATCGAGGTCCCGACGGTGCTGATAATGTAGACATTTGATAATACAACATTGGTTCAAATTTAAGTTGAATATTACATCAATAAGTCCTCAGAGTGCAGCGGAATATTACAAGTTCTTGATGTTTTTGAAAACACAACGGAAGCGATTAACGATAAGGAGCTACGAGCCCGACGATACAGCATAGCAATGATTCCTGCCCGAAGAACCATCACTCTAGCATCACACATCAATACTGTGGCAGCGAGTCGGACTCCTAGTGGGCAGTCCAACCCTCAGGGACTTGCATGTCCCAGGGCAGCACATTCTCAAGCAACTCTACCTCTTCATTACCTGAAAACAATAGTGGCACAAAGCCTGAGTACTAATTACTCAGCAAGACTTACCCGTCGGACTTCAAGGTATGCAATGGCTCTAATAGGTGGCTTGTTTGAAAAGACTCGCACTAAGCAACCTATTAGTTCTATCAAGTTTTATTCATTGAGTTAATTGGGTAGAGTAGAATATAACTTTAGTTGCAACAATAGGATAATAAAGCAATACATAAGGTAACTACAACATAAGAGCCATAAGAGTATTGTCAACAGTAAGCATCATAATCAATTCCCAAGTACCATGTGCAACTATGTGCCGACTCAGTGACCAAGTGGTACTCATTACTATGAGGGACAACAATTGCAATTGATTTACACCAGCTGGGATAACCTGGGATACATGACACATACACACCAATTAAGATCGTATATGGCAACCTTTCGCAAGGACAAAAAACAACTCGGTCCGGGTTCAGTCTCAATGAGTGGGCATGCCGTCCTACCAACAGTACTTCACGGTATGAACTGCCCACTCCATGGACAGTTTTCAGGTAATGAAGGCTACCGCAGTCAACAACCATGTATTGCTACAAACCTACACATGCATTATCCCTGCCCGGTCATGACATTAAAATAAACTTCTTTTATAAGTCCCGTTCTAGTGGTCAAGTTCATTCTTAGTAATGATATATATCACGTCTAGCAATTACTAAGCATAGCGACACAGTACCGATACTACCAAGTTCTACTGACTGAGGCGTAGGTCGTTTGGGTATCATGCAAGTGGGTTCCAATCAACTCCTATGACCTAATGCATCAATAATCATAGAAACTATTAATATTGATAACTAGCAACTTTATAAAATGGCAAATGAAAACCGGAGCTTGCCTGGATCGGCACTAGTGTTAGCGACTTGAACCTCTTGTTCCTGAGACTCAATCTCCTTCTGATCCTCTTCGGGCTCCTGGTTGTCGATGCCTATATGATGACAAAGGTGTTAACGGTATTGTCGTAACACCGTTATATGCAATGATATGATGCATGCAAGCACATTGTGTTTTGATGTCGATAAATTATTATTAAGTTCTCAAAGCCATATGCTTCAATGTTCTGGAAGCCATATGCTTCAAAGAAACAAATTAGAGTTTCATCATTTTGTGTGTGTTAATCATTTATTTAGGGTTGTTATAGTTTTTCAGAACAATTAAGTAATTAAAATAGTAACCAATCGATTCTGAACTTAAGTGATTTATCATGAACAGGGACATAGATGAATTGCATTTTTACAAATTTACAGCCTCTGGATATATTTATTCTAATTACTAGCGTTGATTAAAGTAAAATAGTGGTATGAGCAATTAATTTAATTTAATTAAGTAAATTTAGGTTTATGGACTTGTCTAATTTACTGAGCATAGAGACTTGTGTGAGTGATTTTTATGCCAAGTGGCAGGGGCCAATTAATTATAAAATAATTACTAGAATTAATTTAAGTGAACACACTAACTAATTTCCAGAGCCCAAAATAATTCATAATTTGCCAAACCAAATTTTGTGGTGATAGATAATTATGTATTTACTAAGCATTCCGAAAATCAGGATTTAATTTCATTCCTAGAATTATTAAGGAATTAATTAGTGTTTACACAAGTTATTTAATTAATCAAAATATATTGACAGAGACAGCTGGTTATTATTTTGCTAAAATACAGGACATTATTATGAAGCTAACAAAATTGGTTTGGGGTCATTTGGACTTAAGATAAATTTACTATGCATTTTAGAAGTGTCAGCAGTTTTCTGTAATTTCCAGAGAATTTTGAGTTTAGTTTTTAACACGGCAGTGCCATGTGGCAACCACGTCAGCGCCACGCGGGTTCCAGCTCAGCTGCCAGAGGATGCCAGCGGGCTCGCCGGTGCGGGGTCGGAATGAGTCGGGGGGTTGCGTTGAGATTTTGCGCTTACGAGCAAAAAGGAACGGGACGAGGAGGCTCACCGACTGCTGTGAATTCCGGTTAACAGCAGACGACGTCGCCGGGAAATTCACTTCTAGTTTTCCTTCGAGTCACTCTAGTTGTGAATGAACTTGGCTAGGCAGTGCCAGAGGAGGGTAGAGGGGGAGTACTTGAGTGCGTTGAAGCTCTCAGCTCAAGTTGGAAGGCAAGGAAGCAGTGGCTGTGAGAGGCTGACTCAGGTTCGGCAATGGCGACCTGTGGGGGAGAGCAGCTCGGTTCCGCATGGCTCACTGGTGCACTTAGATGCCGCGGGATGGTCAGCGAGGTGGTTGAGGCCAGAAGCGGCAAGGGGGGGGGGGAGAATTGAAAGGTTGCCGGCCAGGTCGGGTTATCATGCAGAGAGGGAGAAGAGGGGGGGGGGGGGGGACGGCCGTTGGTTCGTGCGCTCGACAGAGGCAGAAGGGTAGAGCGGAGACCACTATAGCATGCGCGTGTTTCCGAGGCGGGGAGTGAAGACGGGCCGAGTCACGTGCCGGCGTTGCCATGCGGCAGAGCGAAGCTGGCAGGTCCTGTGCCAGTGGGAGGGAAGAAGAAGAAGATTTTGCACTACACCCCCTGGCGTTCTAGATTTCTCAGAAACAAGTCCCTAGTCAACACTAGTTTTTCATAATTCAAAATAAAATAGCTAGAGATTTCCTAAAATGGTGAAAATTAGTGGACTGACTATTTAAATGGTGGGAAACACTCTGGTAAATTTATTTGAAATTTGCATAAACTTATTTTTAGAATTTATTAAATGAATCAATTAGTTACTTAAGAATCAATTAATTAATTAAGGGTTTTGCCAAGCAGATAAAATGCCCAATAAATTCCTAATATTCTATTTTATTATTACCAAACTGATGATGAATTTATTTGGCATGAGTTGTATTGAAATTCTTAAGTTGCTTCAATAACTTGGTTGCGGGGTATTTATTTGCCTAAAATTAAATTAATAGATAGGCTCTATCATTTTAGGCCATCATTTCCATGATTTGTGCTCCTCATTTTTGCTAAGTTAAGGTGAGACACCTGGGGTGTCACAGCCCTCCGTCCTTAAAGAAATCTCGTCCCAAGATTATGAACAGGCAACTAGAGGGAAGTACGGTGGTCATAGTATACCTGTGTATGACGACCAAAACTTCGGGTAGTGAGTACTCGGAAATTCTTCAGATTCCCACATGGATTCATCTTCGAAGTGATTACTCCATTGAACTTTATAGAATTTTAGGGTTCTATTACGGGTTGTGTGCTCTTTCTCGTCGAGGATCTCGATTGGTTGTTCAGAGTATGTGAGGTCGGGATGGTGCTGGTCATATTCTTCCAAGATTTTGTCGATGGGTGGCTTGAGACATCGCTTAAGCTGAGAGACATGGAAGGTTTGATGAACTCTGGATAGATTAGCGGGTAACTTCAGCTTATAGGCCACGCTTCCACATCGTTCCAGAATTTGGAATGGTCCAATATAACGGGGACCTAACTTTCCCTTGACTCCAAACCTGTGACATCCCATGTCACAAAAATGAAGTTAACTAAACCTAACATCAATTAAGGGCTAAGAAAAAGTATAATTAATCCATGTGCCAAAGAATAAAAAGAGGAAACCTATTTAATTAAATTCCAGAATATTCAAATATGGGTCATTCACAAACATTACCAAAACCCCAATATTTTTGCATATTCTGAATGGCCAAAATAAAAGAGAATTTTTAGAATTTTACCAGAATTTTTAGTAACCAACTGATACCCTTAAAAATTCCCCCAAAGTCACAAAAGTGTATTTCGGGATTGGAATTTTCATAATTTATCAAAGCCATTTCAGCTGGTTCTCCCAAAAGCAAAGTTGGAGCACATATTTTCCTGAGACCACACAAAAATGGGTGTCAAGTTTGGAGCAGGGGAATGTGGAAAAATTGCCAAAACCCGAGTCATATTTCAAGTCAAGCCGGGTCAACCCGTCCCTTCCCTCTCCCTTTCTCTCCGACCAGTCGCCGCTCGACACCGATGCACGGTACGAGCCACCGTTGATCACTGGAGCGCCAGGACGACCACTGCCACTCCACGCCAGCCACTGCTCCACCAAACCCTACTGTGCCACCGGCCGGAACGTGAAGGCAGCGCTCCATCCCTCCACTCCCCTGCCGACAGCTCGTCGTAGCTCTCCCTCTCCCTTTCTCTCTACCGCTGATTGCTAGTTAAGAGCAGCGGCTCACTTGGTCCTCACTCCTCTCCCTCTCTCAACTCGCAACTGGCCTCACACACTCCAGAGCACCCCCAAGCGCCGGCACCCCTTTCTTCCTCTTCCTCCCCGGCAAAACCCGAGGCGCCCTGTTTCTGCCCGCCATGGCCGCCGCCGCGCAGAGCTCTGCCTAGGCAACTTCTCCCCCCCTTTCTTCGCAAATCGACACGCAAGGACCCCACCCCAAATCCCTATGATTCCCTCCCTCCCCTGTGCAGTGCTCTCGCCGGAATTCACAAAGCCGGAGTCACCGCCGCCGGGATCTGACCCCCCCCCACTGACGAGAACCCACCTCCAGCCTTCCACCTCGACGAGTTCCTCGATGCCGACCGTCCCTGAACCTCCATGAAGCTCATTGACCGAACCCCAGCCTGCCTCCCCCTTGGCACCGTCGCGTGGACCTCGCCGGAGCTTCCCCTGCCGCCGCGCGTCGTCGCCGGCGATCTCCGGTGAGCCAGTCTTCCCTCCGCCCCCTCCTCGAGATCCCCTCGGCATGGAGGCCATCTGAGTCGCACGTGAGCCCCGGCTGTGCCGCCGATCGGCTGCTGGGCCAAGCTCGCCGTCGTCGGCCGGCGCGCGGGTGCTCGCGCCCGTTTGGAGGAAATTTGAATCCAGTGGCAATTTCGTAAATAACAGTGAACTTTGCATAAACTTCAAAATTCAATATCTCGAGAAATAATAGGGGTAAAAATGTGAAATCAATTTTATTCAACTCCTAAAATCTTACTCTACCAGAAAAACAAGTTCAAGTCCAAGTTTGTTTAGTAAATTAATTTAATTAATTCATCAAAGTTACAACCCTAAATTGCTTAATAAATTCATAAGTAAATAAATATAAATGGTAAATTCATGAAACTTTCTCAGTGGTCATTTCATGGCATCCTTAAACTTTCTACAAAAGCACATTGCCAGTTTCTGTAATTGAATTTATATAAATTATTTGCTAGGGATTTATTCATGAAATTTGGCATTCCTGTTCCTTATGCACTTGTACACTTATGTAAAATCCCATGAAAAATTTGAAGCTACCTAAGTATAACTTATCTGCCGAAATTGATCATTTGTTAATTAACTAGGAATTTCTTCATATAGATGTTACTTCATGTGCATATTTAATGAAAGTAGAAATAAATTAGTTTCTGGAAATTCATGGAGAATCATTCATCTTTCCATTGCAGTAGAAATTCTCATGTGCATTTATACTCTTGGTTCTTAATTAACTATATGAGCTAGAACTAGTTATGCAATTAAGGTGCCATTTTTTTATGTATAGTGTTAATTTGCATATGGTCACTTTAGTTGGGTTGTTCAAAAATGAACTTTCTGAAGTTTGACCCTAAGTACTACATTGTCATATCATCGTCAGCATGTGATGTCATATAATCAACATCTAGGCCATGCTCATGTTAAAGTAGACATACACTAAGGTTGTGATAATTAAAAGTTACATTTGTGTAATTAGAAGTTTGTCCCCTTCAAATTCAGTAGTTACTATGTCATACATAAGTATGCAACCATATTCATGAATAAGTGATTAGTTCATTAATTTATTTGTTGAGGAAGTACCATGAATCTTCATGCCATGCATTCCATCTTTAATTAAGAAAAACTCCATGAAACCTTGTGTATTCCTTAGCATTGATGCATGTCCATTCCATATAGGAATCGAGACCGAGGAGATCCCACCGGACCAGCAAGGAGCTAAAGTGCACTTTGGTGAAGACGCTAACTACGATCACACCCAAGGCAAGCCCCGGTGCATAACCCATTTTATCATTCGAGTCCTTTTTACTTTAACAAAAGTAGGAATATTGTATTGTGCATTAAGTGTAGGACTTGGATGAAACACACTTGCATACTCCAGCAATGACCTATGAGTAGTATGTTAGTAATCTTTTCCGTTAGCAAATGCTATGCTTAAACTAGTGGAGTCAACGGTAGGTTATAGATTCAACTATGGTTCACTTGGTTGATGAACTTGATAAAAATGGAACACCTATCGTTGCAACTCCGCGAACAAGTATTGAACCGTACCAAGTGCATACCTTTAATATGGGAATTGGTAAACCTAGTAACTTGGGTGCCGTATTGTTGGACGGCCATACTCATCGATCTAGAGGTGATGTGAACAGCATGGTGGTTACACGGGTTTGAGGACCGCTGGAGAGTGCATGGGTTATGCCTCGAATACGAAGTACTGTATCACGGGGAGGACGTGTACTCGGGATCGATGGCCCCAGATCGACTTTATAGCAATCTTGTGAATGGTGGCCATACGTGTTCTTAAATGATGCGTATGTCGTGTATTTTGGTTTTTCCTGTAGGATGTAAATCAATTCGAATCGCCGTCCCTCGCGGTTATGAGTACCTCTTGTTCGAGCAGCGGCAATGATATGTTAAGTAGTAAAGTTGTGGTTATGTTTCTGAAATTTATTTATGCTATGGATACACAATGCTGTGATGTATTGCTCTTTAGCTATATTCATGTCTTAGCAGCTAGCTAGACTCACCGTAGCTGTGTTCTACGATAAACAAAGTAAAATCTTGTTTAAGGAAATTGAAAGTGCAGCATAGAACTAATAGGAGCTTTTTATGCAACTATCAAATAAACCCGGTCAGCCCTCTGCATACTAGGAGTCGGTTTTAGTAAACCGGTTGACGGGTAAATCTTACAGAGTATGTTAGATACTCAGGCTTTGCGTTGATGTTGTTTTTCAGGTTTTCCTCAAGCGACCTACTGTGATTGTTGTAATAAGGTTGTGTGGGAAGGTGAGGAGCCTCAGAACTGGACCATTGAATGGGTCCCTAGCTCCCCTAACTGTGATGAATGAGCCATCGCCATAGGGCTGGCATGGTTCACGTAAGGCTTGACGTCGTGTTTTGTCGTTGTATCGCTTCCGCTAAATTATGTAACATGTACTAAGGACATATGTATTGTATCAGATCTGAACTTAATTATATTCTACCTCTGAACTTGTAATATTATGCACCTAAGTGATGTAATGTTGTAAATGATGAATGTTCATGTGTGAATGCTGTGTATGGTTACTTCGTTAACTATCTCCCGAGGCGATCCTGTACGACATACTCTACTTTTTGGAGTAGGGTTATCACAACTGGTATCAGAGCCATCTTGGGATAAGTTACACACAAATGAGCATTTTAAAACATAAACAAGCCATTTTTACGCCTTACGGTGAGGTACGAACTAGTAGTGCCCATATAAGAATCTTGTAGGTGGCAACCGTTGGATACCCTTCATAGGTGACACTCTGAGGTAAATGTAGTCACCCTTGTTGAAATACAGTAGCCTACGTCGTCTGTTTGCATACTTCTCTTGCTGGCATTTAGCGACTTTAAGATTGGCTTGAATGATACGAACCTTTTCTTCGGCGTCCTTGACAAGGTCGGGACCAAAGGTTACCCTTTCTCCAGATTTAGACCAGTTTAGCGGTGTTCTACAATTGTGACCATACAGTGCTTCAAATGGTGACATTTTTAGACTCTCTTGGTAACTATTATTGTACGAGAATTCCGCATAAGGCAAATACTCATCCCAATTGCCACCATGTATCAAAACACATGCTCTAAGCATATCTTCCAAAATCTGGTTGACACACTCTGTTTGTCCGTCAGTGGTTGCATGGTAAGCGGAACTCCGAATCAGCTTGGTACCTAGTGATGCATGCAGTTGTTCCCAAAAACGAGCGACAAACTACGAGCCTCAATCTGTAACAATGGTCTTAGGTACTCCATGAAGACATAGAATTCTTGCTATGTATAGATCTGCATATTGCTTTATCTTGTAGGTGTTATTGGTCGGTAGGAAGTGGGCAGATTTTGTGAGTCGGTCCACAATGACCCAAATTGAATCGTGCTTCCAAGAGGTGAGAGGGAGACCAGCAATAAAATCCATGCTGATGTCTTCCCATTTCCATGTGGGAATACTCAATGGTTGCAGTAATCCGGCTTGTTCAAATGATCAGCTTTAACTCTTTGATAGGTATCGCATTCCGCGACATACCGAGCAATTTCCCACTTCATCCTTGTCCACCAGAAATTCTGCTTCAAGTTTAAGTACATTTTGTTACTACCCAGATGGATGGAGTACTTGAAGTGATGCGCTTCATCCAATATTTTCTGTCGAAGTTCAAAGTCTTTTGGTACTACTAAACGGTTATTGAACCATAGAGTACCGTCCAAGTCATGGGTAAAGCATTTTGCTTTACCATCTTTAAGGTTTTGTCGGATATGATTCATACCAACGTTATTTTTCTGTGCAGTAGTGATTTCTTCATGAAGGGTAGACTGCATACTTAGGTTGCTAATCACTACAGCAGGTAAAACGTGAAGGCTGGGTTCTGAATTAGTTTCATGGTCATTTCTATGAACTTCCAGCTCTAAGTTGTTGCAGTGGACCTTTCTGCTTAATGCATCGGCGACTACATTAACCTTGCCTGGATGATAATGAATCTCTAGGTTATAATCCCTAATCAGTTCTCGCCACCGACGTTGTCTCATGTTTAGATCAGTCTGGGTGAAGATATATTTCAAGCTCTTATGGTCTGTGTAAATGTGCACTAAGTTGCTGAGCAAATAATGCCTCCATATTTTTAGTGCAAGTACAACTGCAGCTAGCTCCAAATCATGAGTTGGATAGTGCTCTTCATGCTTCCTTAGCTGTCGAGATGCATAGGCCATGACACGACCTTCTTGCTTGAGTACACATCCAAGTCCTGTCCCAGACGCATCACAATATACGACGAATGGCTTGGTGATGTCGGGTTGAGCCAATACTGGGGCAGTTGTCAATAATTTCTTTAATGCTTGAAATGCTTCTTCACAATTGCTGTTCCAATTAAAATTTTTCTCCTTTTTCAGCAGCTCCGTGATGGGTTTGGTCAGCCAAGAAAAATTTGGTATGATCCTACGATAATATCCGGCTTGCTTGAGGAAATTACGTACTTGGTGAACTGTTTTTGGTGGCTTCCAATCTAGCACGTCTTGAACCTTGCTAGGGTCTACCGAGATTCCTTCTGCAGAGACTATGTGACCAAGGAATGGCACATGGTCTAACCAAAATTCACACTTGCTGAATTTTGCATACAACTTGTGATCTCGTAGACGTTGAAGAACAATGCAAAGATGTTCAGCATGCTCTTCCTTGGACTTAGAATAGACGAGGATGTCATTAATGAATACTACCACAAATTTGTCCAACTCTGGCATGCATACTGAATTCATGAGATACATGAAATGAGCTGGAGCGTTTGCCAATCCGAATGACATTACTAGATACTCGAATAATCCGTATCTAGTAGAAAAGGCGGTCTTTGGAATATCTTCTGCTCTGATTTTGATTTGATGATATCCTGAACGAGGTCAATTTTTGAAAATACCGTAGCACCAACCAATTGATCAAAAAGGATATCAATTCGCGGTAATGGGTATTTATTCTTGATGGTAACTTTGTTGAGAGGTCGATAATCAGCAACGAGACGCAGAGATTTGTCCTTCTTCTTCACAAAAATAGCAGGGCAGCCCCAAGGTGAAGTGCTTGGGCGAATGAATCCCTTTTCCAATAACTCATACATTTGCTTTTTCAATTTGGCCAACTCATTCGAGGCCATCTTATAAGGTCGGCGAGATATCGGAGAAGTTCCTGGCTGTAGCTCTATCTTGAATTCCACTTCACGGTCAGGTGGTAGGCCAGAGATATCTTCGGGGAATACGTCCGGATACTCTCAAACAACGGGGATGTTCTCGAGCGATTGCCCTTCCAAGTGATGGACAATCAAGGCTTTCGATGAATTGATGTTTAGAGAAAATGTGTCTTTTCTATGCAAAGGGGAGTTGATGTGAACGATACAGGGCTCGATGTCTAGCATGGGTCTATGGGTTTTCATCTAAAACATACCCAAAATCAAATCAATTCCTTGGTGGCTAAGCATGATAAAATCAGTGGGGTAGATTTTCTTGTTTATTTCCACATGTCTTTGCATACTATTTCATTGGCACTAATTTTCCCAGTAGGGGAACGAATTGTGTATCATCTTTCTATAGTCTAGGGTTGAAGATTAAGTTTTTGCACACATGCTTGGCTAATGAAATTATGTGTAGCACCAGAATCAAAAAGTGCAAGGACAGACTGACGATAGAGCGAGAGCGTACCGGTCAGCATGGGTTCGCCCTGAGGGATATCTTCCGCATTGGTGTAGTTCACTTGGGCACCACGTGATGGTGCATTCACATTCCTGCTCTGGTTCTGACACTGGTTGTTGTTGCTGTTGTTGTTGCGCCTTGGTGCAGTGCTGTTTTTTGCAAAGTGGCCGATACAACCACAATTGTAGCAAGGGTAGTTGCCTCCACGATCAGCAGGTAGTGGGGCACGAGCACTCGGGTTCCCTTGTTGCTGATACGGTGCACGGTACTGGTTGTTCTGCTGTTGGTACGATGCACGAGGTGGGAAGTTCTGCTGCTGTGATGATCTCGAGTAGTCCGGGCCAAACCGTCGCTGAAGCTGTTGCTGCGGTGCTGCCCGGAAACGTTGTCCGGTGGGTGAAGTATATATCAGGCGATGCTTCGCCTGTGGGGCAGCAGAGGCAGTAGCAGGGGCCTTTCTCTTGCAGTCTTCTTCTTCAACTTGGCACATAGCGCCTTCCTAGACAATAGCAGCATTGACTAGATCGTTGTATGTGCCAGTCGTCTGCCAAGTCAAACGTTCCTTGAGCGTGGCATTCATCCCACGCAAGAATGCGTATCTCTTCTTTTCCTTAGTATTAACATACTCAGTGGCGTACTGAGCAAGATGATTGAAAGCTTTAGAATATTGGAGGACATTCCTCCCTCCTAGTTTTAGATCCATAAATTCCTGGAACTTTCTCTGCATGAGACCAGCGGGGATGATATGAGCACGGAAAGCAGCTTTGAAGTCATTCCATTCCACGTGGCGTCCAGTGGGCAGAGAAGCTTCATTGTTGGCCAACCAGGCGCTAGCAGAGCCATGGAGTTGTTGGGCGGCGAACAACACCTTCTGGTGCTCGGTGCATTCCAACATACCGAATTTAGACTCGGTCTGACGCAACCAGTGGTTGGCGTCTAGCGGCTCTCTGGCACGCTCGAAGGTGGGTGGGTGGGTACCTAGGAAATCTAAGTAAGTGCTCTAACGGGCCTGGTTGTTGCGGTTGTTGTGGTTATCTCCACATGCAGCCAGATGGGTCGTGATGTCGACCAGCCGACAAAGCAGCTCGGAGTCATTCTGCTACCTGTTGAGTGCAGCGGCCAGGACTTCAGCTAATGAAGGCTTAGCATTCACTCCTTGCTGAGAGCTCTCAGGATTTTCCTGGTTTCGAGTATGCACCATGGTGCAATTTATACGGTTGTACATTAGTTGTTTCTCATAATATTCCATAAAATCACATGCGCAAGAATATAAATTTGCAAGTGGCAAGGTAAAATCTCAGAATGACAACCATCTTCATTGATTCAATTCAGTCTACATGGTGGTTAAAGGACATCATCACACGGTTCCTTACATATATGTGCCGACACTTAGTTACGGTATTGCGGACACAATATGCAAGATTGACACTCCTACATCGAACTAGGGATACATATACTACACGACCGTACACAGGGGTAGTGAATCATCTACTCCTGGCCTATGTCTTCTGGCTCTTCTGGTTCTTCCTATTCCATAGGCTCTCCTGGTTCCTCCAGATCCATCATTTCCTCGTCATCAACACCGACAGGTGCCATCTCCACATCGTCTTGTTCTCCATACTCTATGAAGATCTCATCCCAATTCCCTTCAATAGGAAGATGGGCAGCCTTGAATGCGTTCAAGTCATCTTGAGCCTCAATCATGTCATGCTCAAAATCTGCTACATTCTGCAAGGCTTGGTCACGTTCTTCAAGGATCGTATCTATCTCTTCATTCTTGGCTTGGATTTGCTGGTTCAGTTCTGCAATTTCTTCATCCTTAGTTTGTTTTTCAACCTCAGAAAGTCGAAGCGCAGAATGGAACACATCCAAACGCTAGCACAAGTTTGTGCACAAAGGAAAAGTGGACAAACCATAATACTCTATTATGGGCAGCATAGGATCATGGTGGCGATGGTTTGGGTCAAAGATGAAATCCACACGCCTCATCTACTCGAAGTCCGTCACATCATTGATGGGTAGCAAGGCGACAGGTGTTCCAGCAACATCATGCTTGTGGTCTTCATACATCGAGTAAGTGCCTTGAATGCAGCTACATTCTAGGTGGAAGGCAGATCTGTCCCGATGATGCTAAGGGTCCAAGATTCCCGTGCGGGGATGATGGAGAAATTGGCGGGAACCGCCACATGGATGACACATGAGGGGACTCCATGCTCCTGGAATTCCTTGCCAACATAGGTGGGAGGAATGGAATATCCGAATCTCTGGAGGACTCTCCAAAATAGGTGAATCATTCCTGTGAACTCCAGGCCATCGGTAATATCCCAACCCTGTGGTGGTTGTTCTTTGTTTTCAGCCATCTACAAAGAAAGTACTTTGATTAAGTCAATGAGTACAATTAACTTTGTTGCAACAATAATAGCTACTAAGGGTACACCCAATGCATAGCGCAAATCATCATAGATTCAATACATGACTCGGAATATGTAGCCCTCGAGTTACAAAAGCATCTCACGCATCAACCCCAAAATACAACAACCTCGCGTGGTTTGACAAAAGTTACCTACCCAACTGATCCTGACTACCGAGACTAGGCTAGTCTACCACTAGCCTCCTAGGTCCTGCCTCGGGCTGGTGCCTCGTAGTCTATGTCAGACTCCTCGTCCAAATCCTCCTGCGGGTCCTCCTCCTCCAGTGCTGCCGGTGGTGCAAGGGCTGCCTCAAACTGCTGCTGCAGGCCCTGGTTGTCCTGAGCCAGGGTCTCTAAATCCTCTCCCATAAGCTCCATCTCGTGCTGTGCAGCCGTCAACTGATGCTGCAGGTGCTCGTTGTGGTTGGCGCGCTGCTGCATAATCACACCATGTCTATCAACCTCCTGCGCGAGGGTGTCGTGCTGTCCAGTCACCTCAGTAACGCGAGTCTCACTCGCCTCAAGAGCAGCGGTTAGTCGCTGATCCTGCTTAGCCTCAGCCAGTATGATCCTGCTGTGGCTGCTAGCCTCTTCATCCAAGTTGAGGAGGTACTCGGAGTAATAGGACACACGGTGGTACCCTGCGTGGTACGTCGGGTAGTCGTCGCGGCCAATGCGCCTCACGTGCCTCTGCCAGACCGGATTGGCCTGGTGCTAGATGGGGATCATCTCAAACAAGGTCCCAGAGAGCGCTGCTATGTGGCGCCCGCAGAAGTGGGTGAGAGCCCTGTGGGCGACTCTCTCCAAGCCCTCACGGAGGCTCCCACAAGTCGCCGTGCTCTCCATACCCGCCATGTCGAGGTTGCGCGGGTGTGTGCACACGCTGATGTGCACCTCAGCAAGAGTCATGCCATGACTACGGACCTTGCAGCCTTTGTAAGAGGGCGGCTCGTCGTAGCCCAACAAGCGTAGGAGGTCCCACAACAGTGTAGGAAAGCGACGATGGTGGAGACCGGTGGTGTAGCGCCACCCGTCGTGCGAAAGCTCCTCAAAACCGTGGTCATCCATCTGGAACATAAACCCAATGGTGAGTACAATGTTCCATGAGTAACAATGCATTTCATATATAGTGCTATGAAATATAGAAACAAAGTTTTAGTTCACATTTTCCAGCCTCAAGGGTCAATAATACGATAATGAGTTTTAAAACAAATTCTGTTTCAGATTGACAGAGGCTTAATGTTTTGGCTCTACTGGACAGAGGAAAACTGGGAAGATGGTGAAACCTATTGGAGATGGAAATAGACTTCTAGGGCTTTCCAGATTGTATTTAAACACCTAAAAATGCGAAGTATAACTTTAGTTATCAATTTTTGAAGTTGGCAGCTAAAAACAGGACAGATTCTTGTTAACCTTGTTATTCAGAATTTTTTATACTTATTAGGTGTAGAAAATTTTTATTCAGAGGTTGGTGAGCAAGGAGAGAATCAAATTTTAGTTTAGTTATAACGGGATGCATGATGCAAAACGTTCATTTGATTAACCTATCGTTCCTCACAACACAACGCCTATCATTGCTGATACTTAGCGGCACGAATATTTGGTGACAACCCGCACTCAACATGTAAGTCATTCTAAGTGTTATACTAATGGTGTTAGCGTACCTACAGAAGATCCATTGTAGAAACAATACATCAAATTCAAAAGAAACTATGAAAAGAAGCACAGTTCTACTAGTAACGATCCATGGAAAAGGATCGCTCCGTGATAAGTCACGAGCCAACAGTGTCTCGTATCCTCCTATGAGCACAGACACCAATATCACGCGTGTCGGTTAAGCACGCACGTACCTTCGTTTGAAGAAGCCGTAGATGCAATAATGTAAACAAACATAACCCAGGTTAGCTTTTTCACCACCCTATTATCTACTAGGGGCAATACTAACGTATCCTTACTCGTAACATCATGGTTTTCGAAAATACGATTTATTTGTTGTATTATCATAGACCACGGCTGTGATACCAGCTGTGGTGCCCCTTCCCGGAGGATCGAGGCCCCGACGGTGCTGATTACGCAGACACTTGATAATACAACATTGGTTCGAATTTAAGTTGGATATTACATCAATAAGTCCTCAGAGTGCAGCGGAATATTACAAGTTCTTGATGTTTTTGAAAACACAGCGGAAGCAATTAACGATAAGGAGCTACGTGCCCGATGATACAACATAGCAATGATTCCTGCCCGAAGAATCATCACTCTAGCATCACACATCAGTACTGCGGCGGCGAGTCGGACTCCGAGTGGGCAGTCCAACCCTCAGGGACTTGCATGTCCCAAGGCAGCACATTCTCAGGCAACTCTACCTCTTCATTACCTGAAAACAACAGTGGCACAAAGCCTGAGTACTAATTACTTATCAAGACTTACCCGTCGGACTTCTAAGTATGCAATGGCTCTAATAGGTGGCTTATTTGAAAAGACTCGCACTAAGCAACCTATTAGTTCTATCAAGTTTTATTCATCAAGTTAATTGGGTAGAGTAGAATGTAACTTTAGTTAGAACAATAGGATAATAAAGAAATACATAAGGTAAGTACAACATAAGATCCATAAGAGTATTGTCAACAATAAGCATCATAATCAATTCCCAAGTACCATGTGCAACTACGTGATGACTCAGTGACCAAGTGGTACTCATTGCTACGAGGGACAACAATTGCAATTGATTTACACCAGCTGGGATAATCCGAGATACACGACACATACGCACCAATTAAGGTCGTATATGGCAACCTTTTGCAAGGACGAAAAACAACTCGGTCCGGGTCCAGTCTCAATAAGTGGGCATGCCGTCCTGCCAACAGTACTTCGTGGTATGAACCGCCCACTCCAGCAGCAGAAGTGTCAACAACCACTATACTAGGTACCGTCCTCATTGCTGCGTCAATGCTACATCGGTTTACTAGTGCCCATATACTAGCATGCATTCGGTTTACTAGTTCGACAAGGCAGGGCTACCGTAGTCAACACCCATGTATTGCTGCAAACCTACACAAGCATCATCCCTGCCCGGTCATGACATTAAATTAAACTTCTTTTATAAGTCCCGTTCCAGTAGTCACATTCATTCTTAGTAATGATATCTATCGCGTCTAGCAATTACTAAGCATAGCAACACATTACCGATACTACCAAGTTCTACTAACAGAGGCGTAGGTCGTTTGGGTATCATGCAAGTGGGTTCCAATCAACTCCTATGACCTAATGAATCAATAATCATAGACACTATTAATATTGATAACTAGCAACTTTATAAAATGGCGAATGAAAACCGTGGCTTGCCTGGATCGATACTAGTGTTAGCGACTTCAACCTCTTGTTCCTGAGCCTCAGTCTCCTTCTGATCCTCTTCGAGCTCCTGGTTGTCGTTGCCTATATTAACGGTATTAACGGTATTGTCGTAACACCGTTATATGCAATGATATGATGCATGCAAGCACATTGTGTTTTGATGTCGATAAATTATTATTATGTTCTGAAAGCATTATGCTTCAATGTTCTCGAAGCAATATGCTTCAAAGAAACAAATTAGAGTTTCATCATTTTATGTGTGTTAATCATTTATTTAGGGTTGTTATAGTTTTTTAGAACATTTAGGTAATTAAAATAGTAACCAATTGATTCTGGACTTGAGTGATTTATCATGAACAGGGACATAGATGAATTGCATTTTTACCAATTTATAGCCTCTGGATATAATTATTCTAATTACTAGCATTGATTAAAATAAAATAGTGGTATGAGCAATTAATTTAATTTAATTAAGTAAATTTAGGTTTCTGGACTTGTGCAAGTGATTTTTGTGCCAGGTGGTAGGGGCCAATTAATTATAAAATAATTACTAGAATTAATTTAAGTGAACACACTAACTAATTTCTAGAGCCTAAATTAATTCATAATTTGTCAAACCAAAATTTGTCGTGATAGATAATTATGTATTTACTAAGCATGCCGAAAATCAGGATTTAATTTCATTCCTAGAATTATTAAGGAATTAATTAGTGTTTATGCAAGTTATTTAATTAATAAAAATATTGACAGAGACAGCTGGTTATTATTTTACTAAAATTCAGCACATTATTAGGAAGCTACCAAAATTGGTTTGGGGTCCTTTGGACTTAAAATGGATTTACTATGCATTTTAGAAGTTTTAGCAGTTTTTTGTGATCAGGGGCTCCGGTGATTAGCGGCGATGGGTTGGGACCGGGGAAAAATAGAATGCCGGCGTCCTGGTGCACGAAATCAAAGGAGAAATGGGTCGGGGGGTTGCGTTGAGATTTTGTGCTTACGAGCAAAAAGGAACGGGACGAGGAGGCTCACCGACTGCTGCGAATTCCGGTTAATGATAGAGGACGTTGCTGGGGAATTCACTTCTGGTTTTCCTTCGATTCACTCTAGTTTTGCACGAACTTAGCTAGGCAGGGCCAGAGGAGGGTAGAGGGGGAGTACGCGAGTGCATTGAAGCTCTCAGCTCGAGTTGTAAGGCAAGGAAGCAGTGGCTGTGAGAGGCTGACTCAGGATCAGTAATGGTGACTGGTGGGGGAGAGAAGAAATGGGAGAATAGAGGGTTGAAGTGAGAGAGCAGCTCAGTTCCGTGTGGCACGCTGGTGCGCTTAGATGCCGCGGGAAGGTTAGCGAGGTGGTTCACACGCTCGGCAGAGGCAGAAGGGCAGAGCGGAGACCGCTGTAGCGCGCGCGCGTTTTCGAGGCGGGGAGTGAAGACTGGCCGAGTCGAGCGCTGGTGTTGCCGTGTAGCAGAGTGAAGCCGGCAGGTCCTGCGCCAGTGGGAGGGAAGAAGAAGAAGATTTTGCACTGCACCCCCTAGAGTTCTAGATTTCTCACAAACAGGTCCCTGGTCAACACTAGTTTTTCAGAATTCAAAATAAAATAGCTAGAGATTTCCTAAAATGGTGAAAACTGGTGGACTGACTATGTAAATGGTGGGAAACACTCTAGTAAATTTTATTTGAAATTTGCATAAACATATTTTTAGAATTTATTTAATGCATCAATTAGTTACTTAAGAATCAATTAATTAATTAAGGGTTTTGCCAAGAAGATAAAATGCCCAATAAATTCCTAATATTCTATTTTATTATTACCAAACTGATGATGAATTTATTTGGCATGAGTTGTATTGAAATTCTTAAGTTGCTTCAATAACTTGGTTGCAAGGTATTTATTTGCCTAGAATTAAATTAATAGATAGGCTCTATCATTTTAGGCCATCATTTTCCATGAATTAAGTTAAGGTGAGACACCTGGGGTGTCACAACGGCCGCTTTTATTGTTAAGCCTAACTCAGGCAAGCTCCTCAGTCAGCCAGAAGCTAGCCCCAAGGAAAATGTTAATGCTATCACAACTAGAGGTGGAAAGTCTAGACAGGACCCGCCAAATCCTAACAATGCAGGGAAGGACAGGTAACCCAATGCATAGTCAAAGGATGAAGAAGAAATTGAAGTTGAGGAAACAAAGGCACCTCTCAGGAAGGCACCACATGAGTTCTATGATACCCTGGTGCTGCCGTTTTGCTCTCACCATCGCAAGCCAACAGTGGACGAATAATTCGACAAGTTTGTGGAGGTAATAAAGAAATTATATGTCAAACATACCTCTACTTGATGCCATGCAGGTTCCCACCTACTCCATGTACCTAAAGGACATCCTCAACAACAAACGCCCAATACCATCCACTGAGCTTGTCAAATTAACGAAGGAATGCAGCGCCGCCATCTTAAACTCCCTCCCAGAAAAGAAGCGAGATCCGGGATGTCCAACCATCCCATGTTCTATCGAGATGCAACAATTCAACAACGCCCTCTGTGATCTAGGGGCAAGCGTGAGCATCATGCTGAAGGTGGTGTATGACAAACTTGATGTCAATTCATTATTCGCTACAGCAATGTGCTTGCAGTTGGCTGACCAATCAGTCCGTTATCTAGTGGGTATCGCGGAGGACGTACCCGTGAAGATAAAGAACTGTCTCATTCGTGTCGACTTTGTGGTGGTGGATATGGAGGCCGATGTAAAGACACCTCTTATATCGGGAAGGCCATTCCTCAGCACCGCAAATGCCAACATTGATATTGAGGCTAGAGAAATCCACCTTAACATTAATGGGAACGAAGAAAAGTTTGCCTTCAAGCCCCGAAGGGAACAATGCAATCAGGTACGCATCTTTTATGGTAAAAATCCTAACACGATGTAGAAAATTGAGTTGTACCCAATCCCACCAAAAATGGGAGCACCTGTGGTAAAAGTGAAGAGCACACCACCGCTGCCCAAGAAGAAGAATGAGCCACAGGAAATGAAGAAAGAAGTTGCACCGAGCATGGAAGATTCTCCATCCACAAAGGGCACCATGAAAAACTGAACACGAAGAACGTCTTGTTTGAGATGAAAAATCCGGACCCTCGCCGGAAGGTAAACCGATATTTATCCCCCTTTCCTTTGTACACTTCATCAAATTAGTTTGATTTTAATTTCCTTAATCACTAAATTCAGCTAAAAAATAATAATAGAAAAAAAATGGTGATGACTCGGCTAAATATTGCTGGCCTGGAGGTCAAATTTCGTCAAAAATTTGGTGATGACTCGGCCAAATATTGCTGGCCCTAACCCGACCAGTCAGTTTTTAGCACCCGGGAGGTCATATTTCATAAAAAATGACCATCCGGGTGATGATCTGAGGCCCCAACCTGGCTAGTTAGATTTCAGCACTCGGGAGGTCATATTTCATGAAAAATGACCACCCGGCTGGATAATTTTTAATTTCCCAGAATCCATCAAATTTGGGCACCGAGGAGGTCATATTTGGTGAGAAATGATCACCCGACTGGGTGATTTTGGTGTCGCTCGCCCAAATCTGCTACCCGGCAAGCCATGCCGCATGGGCATGGAATTCTTCGGATTCCTTGCACTTTTACTGCATAGATCATGGCCATGAGTGCTGGAGGTGTGGCCAGCTTTCCCTTTTTGAAAATTGCTCACCAAAAGCCCCCACCATGAGTGAAAGCAAGAGAAGGAGAGCCACACATGTCACCTCACTCTTTCGCCACCCACACTCACCTGCCATCCTACTCCCCTAGGCATCATGAGTTGCATGATATTCATTGCAAACATACAACTTTGGCCATCCCATCACTCTATCCTAGCTCCCTACACTCTCAACACATTTCTAGACAAAGTGAGCAAGGGAATCACGTGGCCCATGGACCTAGCCATCTCCCATCACCACCAAAGCAATAATGGAGGAAGTGGAGGAAAAAGACCTGCCGGCCGGCATCGATTGCCACCCGGCATGTGTCGCCGCCAGGTCTAGAATTTTCGCCCCATGGCTCAACCTGGAGCCTATAAATACCGGGTGCCCTCTCATTTATTTCTCCACCACCATTCCTTCAACCAAAACATCACTCTCGCCCTCACAACTCTGTTTGCACACCCTCTCTCACTCCACCAGTCTGCTTTGTAAGTGCCCTTCCAATTTAGGAATAAAAGTGTGCTGCAATAAAACCAACTAGAGGAAATTTGATGTTTCTCTTCCATGTTTGATCGACTAACTCTTGGACCACTAACCGAATGACTAACCGCTGACTATTATTATCATATTGTCCTCTGGGTATTGTGTCCAAGTAACCTTGTTGCAGGAATGGCAAACATCTAGAGAGGCCTCTACACCAAGTTCAGCAACAGTAGTTCAAGCCGTGGGAGGCGCACACCAAGTGAGCACTCAGAAGCTGAATAGTCAGGAGCTTCACATGGGCATTCTCTGAGTTATCACTCGGAAACAATGTCCACATCTCAGGCTCCAACGTTGGCAAGTATGCAAGATGAAGAATTCGAGAAGTTTATGGAGAGTGAAGACAACATGGTGTGCAATGACTTCGATGAGCAAAGCAAGTTCACTGCCATTCGAGACTGGGAGTTCACAACCATGCGCAAGTTCAACCACAACTTCCTCGAGCGAATCGGTGTCCTCGCTGATTTTGAGTACGCACTCAACATGGCCAGATAGTATGATTTCTATCACCTTGATGAATACGGTTCTAAATGGCTTACTATCGAATTCCATTGCACACTGAAAGTTCATACTAATGAATCAAACAAAATAGGCACCCTCTATGAATTTTGTCTTTTTGGTGAAACCTATGAACGACCTTTAAAAGAAATTAGCACTTATCTTGGTTTTGACCGAAAGGCCGCTATAGACATTGATAGACTTAAAGGTTTCACACCACAATGACTTTGGGCCAAGATAGGAAATCCCATTACGGGGCAGGAACTCATTAGTGGCATTCATAACCCCTCATTCTGTATAATTCACCATTTTATCACTCACTACTTAACTCCTTGGGGTGATGTACGTTCGGTGAATAGTTTGGATAAAGCCTATTTTTATGTTGTGATAAAAAAGATTAAGACAAACCACACATTTTTCCTCATCAACCATTGGCTCACCGTAGCATTCAAAGAACAAGGACCCATCACTTTTACCCCTTTTGTCACTAGAATTGCTAGGAAGGTTGGTGTGCTTCACCGAGCTAGAATGGATCGTCTCCCTAACGCCCCTTTGTTAGGAGAAGATCATTTCTTGCAAGCACACTTGTTGAGAAAGGAAAACAATCGGTACTACATGCTTTATCTAGGGTATGACACAGAAATTGAATTGCCAAACCCCTAGCTCATTATTATCGGTAAAAGGAACTTTGTTCACAAATTGCAAGCTTCTGTGCAGCGTGCACGAAATAGTGTGCAGGGGATAGGCCAAGAACAAGAATGATGTTGACAAGGGTTCCCGATCTTCCGAAAGGTTCTGGATACGTTGATTTGGTCGGTGACGACACACAAATCGATCCGGCTTCAGAACAGCACGTTCTAAACCCCGCAATCGTAGCACGACGTCTCCTCTGGTTATCAACCATCCTAAATGATTGACCTCACCGAGAAGGCTAATCCCTGCCTGCGAATCAAGAACACAAGCAAGAACAAAGAAGAATGCAACACAATTGCAGATGTATTATGAATCTCACGAAGTTGGGGTCTCACAAACTGTGATGACGGCAAAACTGTTATGAACAGAATAATCTAAGCAAAACTCCAAACCCTAATGAAGAGACGGTGGCTGTATATGAGGACCCTACGGTCGCGCAAGACCTCCTGGACGAAACCCTAAGTGGGCTCAACTCGATACATGGCCCAAAGACCGATTACAGTGTCGCAGCACCAGGACAGATTCTGTACATCAACTTGTTTTGACGATTTCTGATGCCTCGCGATGAATTTTGATATGGTACCAGTTGGGTTGGAAAGATCTTTTCGTTATTTTTCCAGGTATATGTAGAACCTCCAAATCCGAGTCCGTATGCGTTCTGGGCGTCCATTTTAGTGCAGACTGGTCCTAGGCCCCGAAACATACTCGAAGTCGGTTTTGGATTGGGCTTCCACCTTGACTTGGACGTCCTTGCTGGCCCATCACGCCTCCAATCACCTCCTCAGCTATATCATCATCATCTCTATGGTTCCTAACAATAACTGAATCAATAGCTAGCAATCTATTCTCAAAATCACATAAACAAAACATTAGAAACGAAGTCACCTGTAAATTCAAGCGATGCGCATGAACTTTCATCTTAGATGGAGGAGTGTTGTGTGTATCTATAGGTGTGATGTTGTCATCATTCTCCCCCTTTTGAATTAGAGTCGTCCTCGACTCGGTCCCATCTCTTTCTCTGAATATTTGTCTCAAATCTGAAATATGAAATATAGAACTATTCCCAAACTTGGGATGCACCTCATGTTTATATGTGTTATAAAAATTATCTTTATAATGTAAAACTATAGTAGAAGGCATGTCACACAACTGAACAACATCTTTGAAAAATTGGCCAGCAGTATGAACATCATCCTCACTCTTATGACAAGTTAGAAAATATGTGATCTTAGAAACAGTAGAAAAACTTGACATGACATGACAATTTTTATTGCAGTTTTCTAGTGTCTCATTGAGTTGCACAACACAAGGAGGTTTCAATGTTGAAGAAATATAAACTCTATGCACCATAAACAAACCTCTATGATCAAATAGCCAATAGCATGAAAATTATTTCTTGTCAATAAAGGAAATTCAGTTTGAGAAAAGATTTTCTTCTCAACGGCATTTAGATCACAAAGAACATCAAATTCAATATAACCCAAAGTGTTTAGAGAAGTCAACAATTTCTTCGCATCCTTTTCACATGTAACTAAAATCAAATGTTTTATTTCAGCACCATTAGGTGAATCATAAGCAAAAGCATCAAGCTCATTCATTTGTTGTGGCAAAGGTATATGTGAAGCATTGGTACACAACTCCTCTTTATCACAAGGACCAATAGATAAATCAACTTGTAACAAAGAAACATCATCATAAGGTTCCAATACAACAAGATTATTGGAACAATTCATCACATCAAGAAAGCTTTTACCTGAAGCAACAACCTGTTCTTTATCTTCATCTTGTTTATATAGATGTTCAAATGTATAGATGTTCAAATGTATTAGTTGCAACAAGAGGCAAAGAAATATGTTCATCCTCTAGTAATTCAGATTTTGATGGAAGTGTTGCAACATTTGAAATAACCCATTCTATCCTAAATGGTTCATTCTTTCTTCTCTCAAATCTTTGTTGGTCCTCCTCTAAAATTTCAGCAGCAGTCATAGGTTTAAGAGTAACCCTTCTACCATTGTATTTAAATGAGTAGCTATTAGCAATGGCATTATATGAAACATTATTTGTAGAAATCCAAGGTTTACCTAATAACAAATGACATGGTTGCATAGGTACTATATCAAATTCTGCACTATCCTTGTAAGAACCAATAAAAAATTCAATACGTGCAATTTGATCTACCTTTATCTTACCACAAGAATTTACCCAGTGGATGTAGTATAGACATGGGTGTGGCTGTGTGGTCAAGCCAAGCTTCTCGACCAACTCCAAGCTTGTGATGTTGTGGCTACTCTCTCCATCAATGATGACACGACAACGTCGATCCTTCACAACAAAGTGAGTCTGGAATAAATTGTTCAATTGATTTTGCTCTACCTTCTCCATTTGAGAACTAAACACTCGATGTGCTACAACACTCTTATCATCATGATGTGCCATCAATTCATTCCCATGAGTATTGGAACCTGTCATTGTTAGTAGCAAACAAGAAAACACACAAGAGTATATTTTCCTATCACTACTATGTAATAACGCTGGAAACTCTCGACAAGAAAATAGGAGCATCTCACCAAGCCCTTACAAAGTTCTTAATTACAGCAAGCAAAGGATATCTTGGAGAGTATGAATTGACAATTGCGAGAGTCAAAAATTTGTGCCTGTTCAGAAGGATATATATGGAGCTTGGATAGGCAATATTAGGTAGCAAGGATTAGCAAAATCTCAATTCAGAAATTGCAAAACTGAATAATAGTCCCAAGGTAGTCTATGTCACCGGCCTAAACTTGTCTCGGACCTAGTTCAAGCAAGCAAGTGAATGACTTAACAAAGAATGCAAAGGCTGCAAGCAATTCTGAATTTTTATCTTTGCCTTTTTCTACTTCTCTTTTTTGTGCGGCTTTTTCCTCTTGCGCACTTTTGTCTTTTTCTTTTCTTTTCTTGTGAATCAAAACTGCAGCAAGGTATTAGTACTAGAAAGAAGAAGGAAAATATATTCTAGCATAAGCAATATATTATTTTCTTGTGAATCAGAACTACAGATAGATAATATATTATTCCAAAACTCTCAATGTGTGCAACAAACTAATTTTTTTTCTCTCCTGATTCTCTATGAACAAGGACATGCACCACTCAAACAAGACCAAAGAACAAGCACTAGACCAGCAATACAATGACCTCATAGGGACTAAAATTCAGAGAAGCAAACTAAACTGAAAATTGCATAGCACAAGGAGGATATAGGACAGCGGAAACACGACGGACAAATATTTTTGTAGGGTAGTTTTCTGGAATTTAGGACTGAACAAACGATTGACCTTGCCGAGAAGGCTAATCCCTGCCTACAAATCAAGAATACAAGAAAGAACAAAGAAGAAGGCAACACTGCAGATGTATTATGAATCTCACGAAGTTGGGGTCTCACAAACCATGATGACGGCAAAACTGTTATGAACAGAATAATCTAAGCAAAACCCAAACCCTAATGAAGAGGCGGCAGCTGTATATGAGGACCCTAGGGTCATGCAAGACCCCCTAGACGCAGACCTAAGTGGGCTCAACTCGATACATGGCCCAAAGACCGATTACGGTGTCGCAGCACCAGGACAGATTCTATACATCGACTTGTTTTGACGATTGCCGATGGCTCGCGACGAATTTTTATATGGTACCAGCTGGGTTGGAAAGATCTTTTCGTTATGTTTCCAGGCATATGTAGAACGTCCAAATCCGAGTCCGTATGCATCCTGGGCGTCCATTTTAGTGCAGACTGGTCCTGGGCCCCGAAACAGACTCGAAGTCGGTTTTGGATTGGGCTTCCACCTTGGCTTGGATGTCCGTGCTGGACCATCACGCCTCCAATCACCTCCTCAGCTATATCATCATCATTTCCATGGTTCCTAACAATAATTAAATCATTAGGTAGCAATCTATTCTCAAAATCACATAAACAAAACATTAGAAACGAAGTCACGTGTAAATTCATGTGATGCACATGAACTTTCATTTTAGTTGGAGGAGTGTTGTGTGTATCTATAGGTGTGATGTTGTCATCATTCTCCCCCTTTTGAATTAGAGTCATCCTCGACTCGGTCCCATCTCTTTCTCTGAATATTTGTCTCAAATCTGAAATATGAAATATAGAACTATTCCCAAACTTGGGATGCACCTCATGTTTATATGTGTTATAAAAATTATCTTTATAATGTGAAACTATAGTAGAAGGCATGTCACACAACTGAACAACATCTTTGAAAAATTGGCCAGCAGTATGAACATCATCCTCACTCTTATGACAAGTTAGAAAATATGTGATCTTAGAAACAGTAGAAAAACTTGACATGACATGACAATTTTTATTGCAGTTTTCTAGTGTCTCATTGAGTTGCACAACACAAGGAGGTTTCAATGTTGAAGAAATATAAACTCTATGCACCATAAACAAACCTCTATGATCATAATAGCCAATAGCATGAAAATTATTTCTTGTCAATAAAGGAAATTCAGTTTGAGAAAAGATTTTCTTCTCAACGGCATTTAGATCACAAAGAACATCAAATTCAATATAACCCAAAGTGTTTAGAGAAGTCAACAATTTCTTCGCATCCTTTTCACATGTAACTAAAATCAAATGTTTTATTTCAGCACCATTAGGTGAATCATAAGCAAAAGCATCAAGCTCATTCATTTGTTGTGGCAAAGGTATATGTGAAGCATTGGTACACAACTCCTCTTTATCACAAGGACCAATAGATAAATCAACTTGTAACAAAGAAACATCATCATAAGGTTCCAATACAACAAGATTATTGGAACAATTCATCACATCAAGAAAGCTTTTACCTGAAGCAACAACCTGTTCTTTATCTTCATCTTGTTTATATAGATGTTCAAATGTATAGATGTTCAAATGTATTAGTTGCAACAAGAGGCAAAGAAATATGTTCATCCTCTAGTAATTCAGATTTTGATGGAAGTGTTGCAACATTTGAAATAACCCATTCTATCCTAAATGGTTCATTCTTTCTTCTCTCAAATCTTTGTTGGTCCTCCTCTAAAATTTCAGCAGCAGTCATAGGTTTAAGAGTAACCCTTCTACCATTGTATTTAAATGAGTAGCTATTAGCAATGGCATTATATGAAACATTATTTGTAGAAATCCAAGGTTTACCTAATAACAAATGACATGGTTGCATAGGTACTATATCAAATTCTGCACTATCCTTGTAAGAACCAATAAAAAATTCAATACGTGCAATTTGATCTACCTTTATCTTACCACAAGAATTTACCCAGTGGATGTAGTATAGACATGGGTGTGGCTGTGTGGTCAAGCCAAGCTTCTCGACCAACTCCAAGCTTGTGATGTTGTGGCTACTCTCTCCATCAATGATGACACGACAACGTCGATCCTTCACAACAAAGTGAGTCTGGAATAAATTGTTCAATTGATTTTGCTCTACCTTCTCCATTTGAGAACTAAACACTCGATGTGCTACAACACTCTTATCATCATGATGTGCCATCAATTCATTCCCATGAGTATTGGAACCTGTCATTGTTAGTAGCAAACAAGAAAACACACAAGAGTATATTTTCCTATCACTACTATGTAATAACGCTGGAAACTCTCGACAAGAAAATAGGAGCATCTCACCAAGCCCTTACAAAGTTCTTAATTACAGCAAGCAAAGGATATCTTGGAGAGTATGAATTGACAATTGCGAGAGTCAAAAATTTGTGCCTGTTCAGAAGGATATATATGGAGCTTGGATAGGCAATATTAGGTAGCAAGGATTAGCAAAATCTCAATTCAGAAATTGCAAAACTGAATAATAGTCCCAAGGTAGTCTATGTCACCGGCCTAAACTTGTCTCGGACCTAGTTCAAGCAAGCAAGTGAATGACTTAACAAAGAATGCAAAGGCTGCAAGCAATTCTGAATTTTTATCTTTGCCTTTTTCTACTTCTCTTTTTTGTGCGGCTTTTTCCTCTTGCGCACTTTTGTCTTTTTCTTTTCTTTTCTTGTGAATCAAAACTGCAGCAAGGTATTAGTACTAGAAAGAAGAAGGAAAATATATTCTAGCATAAGCAATATATTATTTTCTTGTGAATCAGAACTACAGATAGATAATATATTATTCCAAAACTCTCAATGTGTGCAACAAACTAATTTTTTTTCTCTCCTGATTCTCTATGAACAAGGACATGCACCACTCAAACAAGACCAAAGAACAAGCACTAGACCAGCAATACAATGACCTCATAGGGACTAAAATTCAGAGAAGCAAACTAAACTGAAAATTGCATAGCACAAGGAGGATATAGGACAGCGGAAACACGACGGACAAATATTTTTGTAGGGTAGTTTTCTGGAATTTAGGACTGAACAAACGATTGACCTTGCCGAGAAGGCTAATCCCTGCCTACAAATCAAGAATACAAGAAAGAACAAAGAAGAAGGCAACACTGCAGATGTATTATGAATCTCACGAAGTTGGGGTCTCACAAACCATGATGACGGCAAAACTGTTATGAACAGAATAATCTAAGCAAAACCCAAACCCTAATGAAGAGGCGGCAGCTGTATATGAGGACCCTAGGGTCATGCAAGACCCCCTAGACGCAGACCTAAGTGGGCTCAACTCGATACATGGCCCAAAGACCGATTACGGTGTCGCAGCACCAGGACAGATTCTATACATCGACTTGTTTTGACGATTGCTGATGGCTCGCGACGAATTTTTATATGGTACCAGCTGGGTTGGAAAGATCTTTTCGTTATGTTTCCAGGCATATGTAGAACGTCCAAATCCGAGTCCGTATGCATCCTGGGCGTCCATTTTAGTGCAGACTGGTCCTGGGCCCCGAAACAGACTCGAAGTCGGTTTTGGATTGGGCTTCCACCTTGGCTTGGATGTCCGTGCTGGACCATCACGCCTCCAATCACCTCCTCAGCTATATCATCATCATTTCCATGGTTCCTAACAATAATTAAATCATTAGGTAGCAATCTATTCTCAAAATCACATAAACAAAACATTAGAAACGAAGTCACGTGTAAATTCATGTGATGCACATGAACTTTCATTTTAGTTGGAGGAGTGTTGTGTGTATCCATAGGTGTGATGTTCTCATCAAAGAACAAGAGCACAACTGCGTCGAGAAGAGCAACAGCACAAAACTGCGATGGACTTGCCTCAAACAGGTGGATCGGGAGGTCCCCCAGTATAGTCGGGAGCAGCCACAATTCCCCAGTTTTGCGAGTTCATCAAACAACTACACTACTTCCTCCAATGACAACTATGAACACCCTAATCCCAACTTGATGGGGAGTTACTACCAAACACATGGAGGCATAAGCACTTCTCGTTCTGCCCGATTCACGTCATACAACTTTCCGGAGTTGCAAGAAGATATGCAATACCTGGCTGCCAATGCTTATGCAACCAACATGCGAACCCAAGAAATACAAGCAACCATAAGGAAAGAATAGCAATGGCAGCATCAAGTGTCAGAACAATTTCAGAGAACACATCTCCATGATGGATCAACTGTTCGGCCATTTCAACATCGAGTATCAACCGCCGCAGTGAACACCATCTAAGCTTAACTCTTGCAAAGGCCTAAGCTTGGGGAGGTACCCAAACTAAGGTGCGCCACTTGTTCTATCCTCTCTCCCTCTTCCTCTGGTTGAGTTGTTTTCATTTTTTAAAAAATTTAAAGAAAACCCAAAAAGATTTTTTAGTTTACAAAGAAAACCATAAAAATTTGCATAGCCAAAAAGAACGAAAATATTTTCCATTATGAATAAAATTTGAGAACTTAGTCTCTACCTTGCCTATGGAAATGATGAGTATTTGCTCTATTATCTCCCTTTGAGTCTCATGTATACAACCTCTACTCCTCATCTTTGTGTATAATGGTGACCGGCATAATGTTGTACATCCATGAGAGTCGATAAACTTTTCTTTCTTTCTTTCTTTCTTTTCTTTGTTACTTTCTTTCAACTCTCATGGTATAGGGAAGCTAATTTAATTGTTCAGATTTTTTTTGCACACTTTTTCTGAGAATTTATTAAGGAGAACCCAAATCTTTTTTATAGGATCAAAGTTTCACAAAAGAAAAGATTTTTGGCTGGCATGCTTGGTGAAGTGGATGCTTGAATCCGAAGGGGAAACCGCATAACCAAGCATGATTAGTTAATAACTCAAAGATAACGCGAAGGAAAATGATTGACTTTGGAAGTGCATGTCCCTCATAAGGATCAAATCCTAACTAAACTCAATGCACACATAGATGGCATGAAAGTGGGTTTGTAATTAATATTTGGCCATGGTAGGAATTTTTCTATCTTTGGGAAAATGTGCACCAAGTAGGGGGTTTTTATTGCAACATGGTTTTGAAAAAAATCATTGGATTATAATCACAAGCAAATCATAGACTCATAAAAAAGTGCCATATCATAAACTCCAGCAACTAGACTTGATGTTTTAGTAGCCATTTTGCACCCACTAGAACATAGAGGGACTAGCATTATCATCATGCCGATCTATCACCACCCACAAAAATGAGGAGTGGAGGTTGTATACTGGAGACTCAAAAGGAGCTAGTAGAGCAACTATTCATCATTTCCATAGGCAAGGTAGAGACTAAGTTCTCAAATGTTATTCATAAAGGGAAATATTTTTGTTCTTTTTGGCTATACAAATTTTTATGGTTTTCTTTGACAACTAAAATCTTTTTGGGTTTTCTAAAATTTTCTAAAATGAAACAACACAACTAGAGGAAGAGGGAAAGAGGAAAGAACAAGTGGCACACCTTGGTTTGTGTACCTCCCCAAGCTTAGGTCTTTGCAAGACTTAAGCTTAGATGATCTTCACTGCGTTGGTTGATACTCGATGTTGAAATGGCCGAAAAGTTGATCCATCATGGAGATGTTTGTCTTTCCTACAAAAGGGTTACTTGGACACAATACCCGAAGAATGATACGATAATAATGGTTAGTGATTAGTCATCCGGTTAGTAGTCCAAGTGTTAGTAGTCCAAAATGTGCAAGAGACAAGGCAAAATTTCCTCTAGATGATTTTATTGCAGCAAACTTTTATTCCTAAGTGGAGAGTGCACTTATTAAGCAAACTAGTAGAGTCAGAAAGGGAGTGCAAAAAGGGAGAGGGTTGTAAGGGAGAGATGAAGTTTCAGCTCAAGGAATGGTGGTGGAGAAATAAATGAGAGGGCACTCGGTGTTTATAGGCTCAAGGGGGAGCCATAGGGCAAATGTTTCATGCCAGGCTGTGGGACACGCCGGGCGGCAACCCATGCAGGCCAGCAGGACTTTTTCCTCCATTCGCTCCATTACTGATTTGGTGGTGATGGGAGAGGGCTATGTTCATGCGCCATGTGATTCACTTGCTCACTTTGTCTAGAAATGCGTTGAGAGCATAGGGAGCAAGGATAGATTGATGGGATGGCCAATGTTGTATGTTTGCAATGAGTATCTTGCCACTCATGAGGCCTAGGGAGTAGGATGGTAGGTGAGTGTGGGTGGTGAAAGAGTGAGGTGACATGTGTGGCCCTCTTTCATTCACTTTTACTCATGGTGGGTGATTCTTTTGTGAGCATTTTTCCTAATGGGAAGGTTGGGTACACCTACTCCCATCATGGCCATCATCTCTGCATTAGAGTGGCATGAAACCCGGGAAAAACAATGGTCGGGCAGCATGGCTTGTCGGGCGGCAGGCCTGGCCAAGCAGCACTAAAATCACCCAGCTAGGTAGTTATTTTTAATGAAATATGACCTCTCGAGTGCTAAAATCTGACTGGATTATTTCGGGCTCGATGGCTCAAAGTTTTCCATTTCTGAGCCATTTCTGACCAAAAATGACCTCCCGGGTGCAAAAATTTGACTGGCCGGGTTAGGTTTTGGGCAACTTAAAATTACCTAGTCAGGTGGTCATGTTTCATGAAATATGACCTCCCGGATGCTAAAAACTGACTAGCCGGGTTAGAGCATCAGACCATCACCTGGATGGTCGGTTTGTTTTTTGAGATAAGACCTCCCGGGTGCTGAAATTTGACTTGTGAGTGGTGAAACAGGTGGCTTGTGTGGCTCTCCTCCATCTACTTTTCTCATGGTGGGGTCTTAGGTGAGCATGTTTCATAATGGAAAAGTTGGGCACGTCTCCTCCACTCACGACCATCATTCCTGTAGTAAATGTGCCAAGAATATGAGAAAAAAGTATTGTCGGGCAGCAAGGCTTGCCGAGCGGCAGACCTGGCCGGGCGACACTGAAATGACCCAGCCGGGTGGTCGTTTTTCATGCGAAATGACCTTCCGGGTGCTGAAATTTGACTGGGTTACTTCAGGCTGAGTGGCTCAAGAATTGCCTAGCCGGGTGGTCATTTTTCACCAAAAATGACCTCCTAGGTGCTAAAATTTTGCTAGCTGGGTTAGAGCGCTGGATACGGAGCCGGGTGGTTTTGACCCAAAATTGACCTCCCGACCGGGAAACTTTGCCGAGTCATCACCAAAAATCTTTTTAAAAAAATTAAAAAAAATTTATCTCTTTTCTTTTATAGCCTAATTTAAGGGTTAAATAAGGGAATAAAAACAACCTACTTTAGTGGTATGTATAAGGAAAAAGGGGGGATATGTATCGGTTACCTTCCGACAAGGGTTCAGATTTGACATCCCGAACGAAACGGCCTCCTTTTGCCATACCTGAATCTTGTTTTTGCGCTCTATGGTGGCGACCTTTTAGAGTTTCCTTTTTGATTCTCTTTTGGCATCACTTGGTCCATTGATTTCTTACAATTGTTAGCAAAAACCTATTCATCTACAGTAGGCATATCTCTATCAATTCCATCAATCAACCTAGACACCATATCTATTTTGATCAATTGTGGAAGGAAAACACATGCATTTTCCTTATTTTACATTGTAGCATGATAGAGATTACCACTTTTATATTCTAGATCATACACATACATAGGGCACACAACCAAACAAGGACCGCATAACCCAATATAGAATAAGATAACAACATAACATTAGATGGTGATGAATCAATTCCATCAATACCCAAACTGTCCAAATAGATGGTTAGGGGCAAGATTTTGGGGCTTACCTCCTTGAAAATTGAGCTATAGTGGTACATGATGATTCGTTGAGAAGTATCGCAACACCACAGGCTCTTCTTCTGTGAAAACTTGCTCCAAGGTGAGATTGTCTCCTGTTTGTTCCATACTGAAATAAAACAGGGGTAATCCCGCTAAAGCTAGCGGTGAGTTAGCTCAATAGAAAATCTATGTTAGTCTCAAAATCTTACCCATTGCTTCCCCGGAAACGGCGCCAGAAATGCTTGTTGGTATTTCTTAACATCGCATCAATAATATCACTATCCCTGGTACGATGCCAGAAATAATTGTTGGCATTTGTTATGCTTTAAGAGTAAAGTAAATTAATCCGCAAGCACACGGAACACCATTGTAGCATTTCACCCAGGAGTATTCAACGTATCGTATTTATTTCCACAGGAAAACTAGGCATAAGAATATCTCGGCTTAACAAAGATATGACTAACGAATAATTCAAACCAACCAAAAATGGGAGTAAGGATAATCAACGATTGAGTGGCGTAGTAACACAGGAGAAATCCACACTAAGAAAATAAAGTGAACGGTTGGGAGGACAGCGAGTCTAAGTCAAGCGTGAAATCCTAGTTACTCAGGATGAGTGCTTACACCAATTTCATGGTACAGCCTCGAGTCTTTCACCTGCTAGCTCACTTCAGGGCACGAAAACGTTTCACTAATATGGGCTGGTAACTAGCCTTTGCACTAGTGGGTATGCTATCGCTAGACAATCCTGACTAAGATGGCCCGAACGTGGTGGATTACTAAAGAGACGGACAGGGCTGTCACCACCTGCCACCTACCACACTTCCCATGGGGATGAATGCAAATGCAGCTAGAGTTAACTTAGGCACCGCGCCTACGCCTTCACTTGATATTCTTCTGTTGATCAAGCAGGAGGATAGCCGGGAAATAACCAAGTCTATGTCCCAGAAAGAACTAAACTTAATAAAATCCTAGCCGGGAAACCCGTGTACTACGCAACAAAGTTTCTTCCCGATAATTGCAACTTGAAGAAATGACTAAGTTAAGATAAATACTTGACAAGATATAAAAGAAAAGATATTTTATATTGATAAAGGGTAAGTTTTACAACGGAGAAAAGATACAAGAGAGCTCATACCAAGACTCCGAGATGATTCCGGAATCCTGAGCGATGCTCACGACTAGACTCTAACTCCCGACTAACTACCCTATTCTACATTGTGGCACAAGTAGTGGGAAATTGACTCCTTGATGTGTTGCTTGATTCGATCTCTTTTTTGCCGAATTCCCCCTCTATTTATAGGTGGCATAGGTTCGGGGGGTATTTGTAGGTGAAGGAGGGTCGGCTGGCCAAAGTCGGCATGCCGGGCGGCGGGCCACGCCGGGCAGCCGTAGGATCGTGTCGGTTCCCGATTGACTCATTTTGGTCGGCTCAGATGTTGCCTTGATAGCGGTTGTTTGGTCGGTTCGCGCTGACTTCTCCGTTTTGGGGCCAATAGGCATATTGGGCCTCGTGTGCTGGCAACCCCGGATGGCCACCCGAGGCCGGGCGGCAGGCCAGGCCTGCCGGTGGCAGGGGCCAGGTGCCGACCCCCTCTAGGTCGGCCATTGACTTCTCCCGGTCAGGACTCTCATTAGCCTTCTCTTCCTTAGTCATATTTCATCATACTTAATCCGAGAGGAGGAAACGCCATCATGGTGAAGTATTTTTAGAAAACCGACTGAGTTGGAAGATCAGCCTGACAACGGCTCCATTTAACCAGCCGGGTGGCAGATTTCAGTCGTTTATGACCCTATCAGTTGGTTTCTGATTTCAGCCTGAACACGGCTCCGTTTAACCAGCCGGGTGGCTGATTTTAGGCGGTTATGACCCTATCGGCTGGTTTCTGCCTGAAAACGACCCTGTCGGCCGGTGAAAACGACTGTTTCATAGTAATGGTCGGCCGGTGAGGTGTTTCTTTATGTTTTTACACATTTTGGGTCTCTTATGCCCGCAAACACATGTTTCACCAAAACTCGTGGCACTTTATTAGTTTAAACAAATATTTATTGAACTTTGGTCTTTACCTTGCATTTCTCCGGTTGGTGGCCGATTTTGGGTTTTATCGGCCACCAACAGAGGTGCTGCATTCCTCCATTAATTTGACAATTTCCGTGGACGGTATTGGGCATTTGTTGTTGAGGATGTCCTTTAGCTAGTTTGAGTAGGTGGGAACCAGCATAGCATCAAGTAGAGGTATGTTGACGTATAATTTCTTTATTACCTCCACGAACTTGTTGAAATGCTCCTCCACTGTTGGCTGCCTCTGGCGAGAGGGAAATAGCAGCACCGAGGTATCATAGACCTTCATCTCCTCAACCATCAATTTTGTCCTCTCCTTCTGACTCTTCATTGGTTTCCCTAGTCTTCCCTGCATTGTTAGAATTTGGCAGATCCTGGGTGGATTTTCCGCCTCTAGTTATGACAGCATTAACATTCTCCTTGGGGCTAGCTTCCGGTTGACCGGGGAGCTTGCCAGAGTTAGGCTTAACAATAGAGGCAGCAAGCTGAGCAATTTGTATTTCTAACATTTTTTATGACTAAGCTAGTTTTGCAGGGAGGTATTGAAGGATTCCATATGACAATCGATGCATTCTAGGACTTCATCAATAGCAATTAAATTCCTACTAATACTTTTGTTGATTTTAGATTGTCCTAGAACAAGGTCTCGAAAAGAACGTTCGATATGAGTAAAGTTGCTAGAGTTACCCATGTTCTTGTCAAAGGAGAGGTGTGGCTTGGACTCCCATCCAAAGTTGTTCGTACGGGGCCTAAACCCGTTGTTGTTGTTGTTGTTGTTGTTGTTGAGGTAGTTCACTTCTTCTTCTTGAGTCTCTGGATAGCGGCTTCCCATGTGTCCAACATTGCCACAGACTTTGCAGGTGATGCGAGAGTCTAAGGATTGGGCAGTCTGAGGTGAATCCATTTTCTTCAAGAGTTGATTCATATTGATTGCTAGCATGTCAATACCATCCACTTGGTGGACTCTCCTCATCTTGGGCTACGGTTGGCTCTGGCTCTCATCATAGACACTGTAGTTGGCGACCATCTTTTCTATGAGGGTTTGGGCTTCTTTAACCTTCAGGGAGAAGAAAGAACCTCTAGCGTCTGCATCGAAGTGCTTAGGAGCTGGGCGGTTGAGCCTATGGTAAAAGCTTTGGATTAGCAACCAATCTTGCATTCCATGATGTGGGCACACAAAAATGTACTGTTGGAAGCGTTCCGATGCCTCAGGGATGCTTTCATCAGTCATCTGTTGGAAACTTGAAATTTTGTTCCGCAGGGCGTTGGTTTTGCCTAGCGGGAAGAACCTGGCAAGGAAGGCGTTGGAACACTTGTCCCATGTGGTGGGTTCTTCTTGATTGTTGTAGAACCACTACTTGGCCTTTCCCAAAAGTGAGAATGGGAAAAGGCAAAGACGAATGGATTCAGGGGTCACGTCCCTCACGATGAAAGTGATGCACACCGCCAAGAATTGTTGGAGGTGGGTGTTTGTGTCTTCTGATGCCTTGCCACAGAAAGGGCTGGCCAAAACCATGTTGGTTAAGGCCGGTTCTAGCTCATAGATTTTGTTCCCCACGTTCGGGTTCGGACTGGTGCGAATGTTGTCTGCAGATGGGGTGGAGTAGTCCTGGATCGTCTTTTCAGCCACGGTTGGTTGAGCGGACGTAGAAGGATCTTACTGCCAAGCTGGTGTGATCGGAGGTGCTTCAAGAGTGAGTCTAGGCCGAGGAGGGTGAGTCGCTGACGCACTCTCCTCAACAAAGCCTCTGGATCATTGTGGTAGTTGTGTGGTAGGTCGAAACTAGTCAAAGGAAAGCGGTAGCTTCTTCATAGAATATCAATGTTAAATTTTCAATATCTTAGCCTATTGCTTCCCTGGCAATGGCACTAAAAATGCTTGTTGATATTTCTTAACGTTGCATCAAGAATATCACTATTCTTGGTACGGTGCCAGAAATGATTGTTCGTGTTTGTTATGCTTTAAGAATAAACTGAATTAATCCGCAAGGGCACATAACACCATTGTAGCATTCCAAGGTATCATATTTATTCTCCTCCGGGAAGCTAGGTGCAAGATTATCTTGCTTTAACAAAGATATAACTACAGGAGTTTTACCCACCGACCAAAGACGGGTGTAAGGATCTTCAATACTAAGAGTGGGGGTAGCAACACAGGAGAAATCCACACTAATATAAATAAGTAAAGAGATCGATTAAGCTAGTCGGGAGTACAGAGAGTCTATGTCTATTATTCCTAAAAATATATCTTTCTAAAATATAGCCTCAAGTCAAGCGTCAAATTCCAAGTTACTCTGGTTGAGTGCTTACACTAATTTCTTGGTACAGCCTCAAGTCTTTCACCTGTTAGCTCACTTCAGGGCACAAAAACGTTCCACTAATATGGGTCAGTAACTAACCTCTCTACTAGTGATTATGCTATCACTAGACAACC
Source organism: Eleusine coracana subsp. coracana (assembly GCA_032690845.1). Lineage (NCBI taxonomy): Eukaryota > Viridiplantae > Streptophyta > Magnoliopsida > Poales > Poaceae > Eleusine > Eleusine coracana. The sequence goes on along the minus strand of CM064426.1, from coordinate 46,037,356 downwards.
CTACTTGAGACTTCACGAACGTGGTGAATTACTATAGGGGCGGACAGGGCTGTCACCACCTGCGCCTACGACACAGCCCGTGGGGACAAATGCAAATCCAGCTAGTGGTAACTTAGGCACCGCGCCTACGCCTTCACTAGATATTCTTCCGTTGTCCTAGCAGAAGAATAGCCAGGAAAAAAATCAAGTTTAAGTTTGGAAAGAACCAAACTTAATTTAAATCCTAGCTGGGAAACCCGTGAACCACACAATAAAGTTTCTTCCCGATAATTGTACCTTAAGGAAAATGACTAAGTTAAGATAAATACTTGACAAGATACAAAAGAAAAGATATTTATGTTGATAAAGGATAAGTCTTACATAAAGAGAAACGATACAAGAGAGCTCATACCAAAACTCCAAGATAATTTCGGAATCCTCACTACAACAAATATGATCTTCTATGACGAGTTAATTATGTCATAAAACTTGATAAATTTGTCACAAATAACTTTTAGTGATGAACTTGACAAAAAAGACTTTGTCATGGATTGTGCGTAGCTAATTACCTTTTGTGACGAAATTCATATTTTTGTCATAAATTTATGATGATCTAACAAAATGTCATAGATGTTTATGACAATCTTATAATGATCATACATGTTTAATGACGCTTGATATTCATCATAAACCATTTAACAGAGAATGACATGGCACTAACATGGCTAATGTGTTTACTTTTAAGCCAAATAATGTTTTGACAGTCATAATCCATTCAACAGAAAATGATCCGAGCAAATATTTTCCCATCATATACAAATTTAAGCTTTTACATAACATATATACAAATTTGAGCTTCCACATAACAAACATATTTGTACTTCCAAAATCACATACACATTACAATTCACACAATCAAAGTTTCACATCTCAACATAACATATAAACACGTCAAAAAGAGTCAAACACATCCATCTTGCTTGATGACAAGAGGCACCCACATGCTAGCACTCACTGAAATGACCATCATAATACCATTCTTCAAGTTGCTTTAGCCTTGGTGCTTATTTGTGCTCCACTTGTTTCAGCCTTGTCACTTCCGAGTACTCCACTTGCTTCATCAAGTGCTCTAGTGAGTCATGGTTTTTGATCAGCCTAACAACAAAATACAAAGTAATAAATCAGAACAAATCAAAGAATAAGATAATATTTAAATCAAGAAATATATTGTAAATAAGCCACTAAGAACAAGATAATGTTTGAAGTAATAAATTAGAACATAGCAGAAAGTAACTCACTTAAAGCTTCACTAGAGTGTCACAAATGTTTACTTGTAAGAAACAACCTTCCTTAATTACTTGCACTTAGTGTTTTGCTATTTTCTCAAATAAGCTTAGTGTGAGGAAGCAGATGACGTAGAGAAAGTGTCCACATACAGTTCAAATGTAAATGATTCTACGAACATACAACAATTATGATAAGTTAAGATACACAGTCCAAATGTAACCGGGAAGTGAAACTACATATACAGAAATATAAAGATGCTTTCTCAAGCACCCCTATGGTTCTATTTATGGTACTACTCATAGGAAATTGGATAACTCACCTCAATAGTAGTAGAAGAGGAGTCCAAAAGATGAGGATTGAGGAACATCCTTGCGGTATTCTCTTGTGTCATTGCTTTTTTCTAAGATCTTGTGAAGAAAATTCAGATTTACTATGAAGCACACACAAAACAAATTAATACATGAGTTTTGGAGAAGTGGGAAAAAGATACTTACTAAAAACCATCGGTTTATCTATTCCCATGTCATTTAAACATACAGAAAATATTGAAGTATGCTAAATCAGAAAGTCCAAACAAAAGAAATTTGAAAAGGTAATCTATGTTAATAGAAAAGCACTAATAAGTTACACAAGTTATATCGATAGATGAGACACTAAACTACACAGGTTATATAGAACTAAATCAGGTGAGCAGGTAACAAGACCAATGACTAATAACTGAACTGAGAAACCATGTGGATATGTGCCATGGTTTGCAATATATGTGATGAGTAATTGACTTGAGTGGATTTGTGTTTGAGTTGAAATGCGGGAATCCGGGGATTGCATGTGTGTGTGCATGATTATGGTTTCGACTAACTGGAGTTGGTGGAGGTATTGGTGAAGTTGCAGGAGTTGAGAAATGTGTTTGCTTATCTCATGATGTGTAGGTCACTGGAGTCGACTTGGAGGTCAACAGCGAGAGGATCGGGCACAAGTAGGGGACTTGGGGCCGGACGATCGGGTTGCTGGGTGAAGTCAAGGGTGATCCACACCGTACACGTGGAGAGGCAAGAAGCACGGACGGTTTCACGGTTGAGCCTCAAAACCGTGGTGATGATGAAGACGGCGTGTTGACCAAGTCAAGGCGACTGGGATGCCGGTACAAGTGACAAGGGGGCCCGATGGACAGGGACTGGGAGAGACTTGACAGTGGTCAGGATCATGGGACAAGGTGACACATGTCGACATCGAGAAGTCGCGCTTTGAGAAGCATGCAAGGCGGTTTCCCGGTTTGGGCCTCAAAACTGGTGGAGGTGGTTGGTGGTGCACGTGGCACCATCACAGAGCTTGCTTCAAGATGAAGCAAAGACATTTAGCGTCTGATAGGATTTGGGTGATGAGGCAAAAGATGGACAATTTTGCCCCCGATGGTAGGTGGGTGTGTTATTTAGGTCAAGGGTAGAGTGGTCATGTGGACAATAGACCCTAGGCCTATATAAGGAGAAGTAAGGCCAGTGGAAGAGCTCTCTCTCCCCATTAGCCTTGTGTTAGGACTTCATTCAAAAACTTTGTATCTATGGATCTTGTAAGGATATTTCCATGACATGAGATTTATTTTCGTGCTCAAGTTTTTCTTCTCTCCCTAAATCCCAAATTTCTCTTTTTCCCAATTTTTGGAGCTATTTTTGTGGGAATTTTTTATCTCCTTTTTGGATGAGTTTTTGGGGCGGATTTCTTGAGGAATTTGTTGCTATGATGAGCTAGAACAATCCTTCATAGGTCCTTGACTGAATCCATAGCTCTAGCACCTTCAATTTGAAGGATTTCTCAAGTTTCCCCTTTTTGGTGTTCTTGTCACAAGATCTAAAATTTGTGATGATTTCTTGAGCCAATTGAGCTGATCTTCTAGGTTTAGGGTCGTGATGTGTTGAGGATTCACTTGTCCAAAAATCGCATCTTTTGGAGTTCATTTGATTAGGTTTTAGAGAAGATTTGCCAAAATCCGGAAAGATTTTGTTGTTCTATCGGGGTCGATCGGCACTGCCGATGACCAGCACCGGCACTGCTGGTGGAGTGCAGAACCCCGCACCAGCACTGCCGATGAGGCCAACCGGCACTGCCTATTGCTCTGATCATCACTACCGGTGGTGGCCCAGTAAGGTCAGGTTTTGAGTCTCTTGATTATTTCAAGTCCTTGTTGTTTCTTATTGATTCCGCTGTGTTACTTTGCTATGTTTGATCACTCCTAAGGCTAGTACACCACGAGTTGGTGTGTGTAGTCTTTGTGATCGGTTCAGACGTTGGCTTGGGTTGTTTTGGGGACATAGGCCAAGTTTACTTGGAGAATTTTAATTGGCTCCCATTCACCCCCCTCCTCTGGTCACCTTCTTGGTCCTTTAATTGGTATCAGAGCCGGTTTGATCACTAGTTGACCTTCAGCGGCTTTGTGATCTGATGGTGACATGGAGAAGCGTGCGGTCAAGTGCTGGATGTTCGATGGAGAGGATTTCCCCTACTAGAAGTCGTGGACCAAGGCTTATCTTCTGAGTCAAGGATGTGCTATCTGGGACATCGTCGAGCAAGAATACAACATACCTGCCAACCTCAACACTGCTCCTATAGGTTAGTTGAACAGGTATGAACACAACTCCAAAGTTGTGAACATTCTGCTCTCTACACTTGGTAGGAGTGAACATGATCGTGTTGCACATCTTGACACTGCTCGTCCTATTTGGGTTAAGCTCGTGCATGTACCATGAGGGTACCCATCAAGTCAAGTCTATGCATAAGGATTCTTACAATTGACAGTACCAAACCTTTGACAAAAACCTGGCGAGTCACTAGATGACACTTTTCGTAGGTTTCAGGCAATTATGTGCAACTTGCGGGCTTGTGGTAACCTTGTGTATAGTGACAATGATAGAGCTAAGCAACTGCTACACTCAATTGATGAAAATGTTTGGGGGTTAAAATTGCTGCTCTAGAAGAAATTGCTGACTTCAACAACCTAAACTATGAGCAACTGTATAGCAAGCTAAAATCTCATGAACTGTCTAGGAAATCTCGTCCTAATATTGCTATTCCTATTTCTAGCATGGCTTTGCTTTCTAGCTCTCAGAAGGGTAGTCACAGTGATGCTTCTTTTGGGACTAACCCCTCACTTGACAAGTCTTCCTTGGAGTTTGCTCTGTCTTCTCTTGTTGCAGCTTCCGATGAACAGATGGAGTGCATTCCTGACGAGGAGTTGTCCTTGCTCACAAGGAAGTTCAGGAAGTGCTACAACAACCGGAAGGAGAGAAGCGGAGGTGGTTCAAGAAGCTGCTTCGAGTGCAGTGACCTAGGACACTTCATTGCTGATTGTCCCAAGAAGAAGAAGAAGGCCGGGTACCACGACAACAACAACGAAGACTTCAAGCAGAAGAAGAACCGCTTCTACAAGAAGGGCAAGAACTCCAAGAAGTTTGCCAAGGCCATTGCACGCGCCTGTGTTGCCGCCTTGAGCGATGTCGACCTCACATCAAGTGAAGGCCTTACAAGCTCGGAGGAGGAGGTTGAAAAGCCATGAGTCAAGAGGAAGGATGACTTCACGAGGCTTTGCTTCATGGCAAAGAACGATCACGACACTGACTCTAGATCCGACTCCGACACAAGCGAGGTACCTCCCACTCTTGATGAGCTCTCTTCTGAACTTGATCATTTGCGTGATGTTCTGCTCTTGCAAGATGATAAGCTTCGCAGTGTTGTTCATGAGGGTAGAGAGCTTAAGTGTAAGTTGGAGAGTGCTGATTTTGAAATTGCTTTGCTTAGGTCTAAGCTTGCTAAAGATGACATGGTTGTATAGTGTGAGTCTTGTCAAGTTGTGATGAATAATCTGAGTCAGAGGGAGAGTGTGCATGCTCAAGTTGCTAGTCAGCTTAGGAGTGCCCTCAAGGAGCTTGATGAATTCAAAGCTAGGCCAACTCTTTTGGGTGCATGTCAGAAATACCCCAAGCTCACAAATGAGTTGGAAGCTCAAACCCTCAAAGTCAAAGAGCTCGAATCCAAGCTGCTAAATGAGACTCGCTCTAAGGTCTTTCCACCACCATGTGAGGTGCCTGTGTCTCTTAAGGACAAGCTTGTAATCACTAGGGAGGAAGACAAAGTCCTAGTCCAAGAAAATGACTATCTAATTTTTAGGCTCCAAAGAACCCTAGTGAGTGAGGAGAAGATTAAGAGTGACCTAGCAAGAGTGAAAGAGAGTGCGAATGGGCCATCCTATAACTTGGGTTTGGGATTTGAGAGGGTTGACAAAGAAAGTGAAAATATAGGTAAGTTTGTGCCTAGCTCTAGCTACAAGGATGAGGAACAATCCATCAAACCCACTGACACATACTACCCACCAAACCCCAAACCTTCCTTCAACCCAAAGCAAATAGAGAAGCCAAAACCCAAACCTCATGTGCAAGCAAAGCCTAAACATGAGAATGTCTACATTTGCATGTTCTGTGGTCGTAAGGGTCACTTGGATGAGTACTGTTATAGGCGTAAGAGGATTGAGAGGATGCAAGCTGAGTTAACTAGAAATGTGCATCATGATGATTTTGATGGTTTTCAGCCTCGCTCTTTTTCTCGTGCCTATCGTGGACAGGGTCATCCCTCATAGGGCTTTGACTCACGAAACAGAGGCTTTGAGTACCAGCGCTTTGGCGCCCCACGTATTCCCCATCATGGTGAGCTTGACTCGCACAGATTTTGTTTTCACATAGATGGTTTCTATTCTCACAACCCAAGGTTTGAGTCGAGACGCTTTGATAGGCCACGTTTTCCCCATCGTGGTTCTCATCCCATGCATTCGAATGATAATGTGTAAAGAACTATGATGACTACTACCGGTCGTATGGTTAAGTGCTGGATTCCCAAATGCTTTTTGACTAACCCTAGCACTGAGCCATCGACTTTTCCTTCTCGTTCTTTGTAGACAGCAGGTGGAGGCTTGGAGAACAGATGGTTGATGAACTCCGGGTATTCGCGTCACATGATCGGAGATGCAAAGTGGTTCTCCAGCCTCACTCCCTTGAAGCACTGGGAGTATGTGACCTTTGGAGATGACAAGAGAGGGAGAGTGAAGGCAAGAGGCGCGATAAAGGTAAATGAAAAATTCACTCTCAAGGATGTTGGTTTGGTTGAGTTTCTCAAGTACAATCTCCTCTCTGTCTCTCAGCTTCTTGATGTTGGTTTCGAAGTGCGCTTTAAGAAAAATGCTTCTTGTGTTCTTGATTCGAGTGGTTTCTTGGTTTGTTGGATTTCTCGCATTGGCAGAGTTTTTTAGGCTGATTTTTCTGGTTCTCCTGGTTCTCACAAGTGCTTGTATGCTCAATCTTCTTCTGAGCTCTGAAAATGGCATAGGAGACTGGGTCACATGAGCTTTGACTTGTTATGTCGCTTAAGTGACCTAGGTTTGATCCAAGGATTGCCTAAGCTCAAATTTGATAAGGATTTGGTTTGTGCTCCTTGTTGTCATGGGAAAATGATTGCCGCCTCTCATCCACCAACCAATTTGGTGATGACTGAACGACCTAGAGAGTTGCTTCAAATGCACACTATTGGTCCTTCTCGGGTTCGTTCGGCGGGTGGGAAGTGGTATGTCCTTGTAATTGTTGACGACTACTCTCGCTACTCTTGGGTTTACTTTCTTGAGAGCAAGGATGAAGTGTTTCATCACTTTTGGAGCTTAGCTTTGAGGTTGTTCAAGGAACTCCCTGGTGCATTATGGTGTGGACAAGGGTTCCCGATCTTCCGAAAGGTTCTGGATACGTTGATTTGGTCGGAGGCGACACACAAATCGATCCAGCTTCAGAACAGCATGTTCTAAACCCCGCAATCGCAGCATGATGTCTCCTCTGGTTATCAACCGTCCTAAAATGATTGACCTCGCCGAAAAGGCTAATCCCTGCCTGCGAATCAAGAACACAAGCAAGAACAAAGAAAAAAGCAACACAATTGCAGATGTATTATGCATCTCACGAAGTTGGAGTCTCACAAACAGTGATGACGGTGAAACTGTTATGACCAGAATAATCTAAGCAAAACCCGAACCCTAATGGTGTGGTGGCGGCTGTATATCATGACCCTAGGGTCGTGCAAGGCCCTCTGGACGCACCCCTACTTGGTCTCAACTAGATACAAAGCCCAAAGGCCAAAAACAGGCGACGCAGCACCGAAACAGATTCTGGACTCTCTCTTGTTTCAACGATTCCCGATGACTCCAGATGAATTTTGATATAAGACTGGTAGCATTGGAAAGTTCTTCTTCTTATCTTTCCATGCATATGTAGAACGTCCAAATCCGAGTCCGTATGCGTCTTGGGCATCTGTTTTAGTGCAGACTGGTCCTGAGGCCCGAAACAGACTCGAAGTCGATTTTGGTTGGGCCTCCACCTTGGCTTCCACGTCCTTGCTGGTCCTCCACGTCTCCAAGTCCTTTTCCCATCATCTCCTGGTCCTCTCCATGGTTCCTAATTACAATATAATCATTAGGTAGCAAACCATTCTCAAAAGTGACATATAATGAAGAAGGAACGAGCTCACCTCTAAATTTAGTCGTCGTGCACGAGCTGTAGTCATTGGACCTTGCAAGTCCAGAATTGGAGGAGTGTTGCATGTATCCGTAGGAGTGATGTCCTCATCATTCTCCCCCTCTTGAAGTGGAGTCGTCCTCGACTCAAGCTCATTCTCTTCTCCCAAGTATGGTTTCAAATTTGAAATGTTAAAAGTAGGACTAACCCCGAACTCGGGAGGTAACTCAAGTTTGTATGCATTATCATTAATCTTCTCAATTATTTTGAAAGGACCATCAGCTCTAGGCATTAATTTAGACTTTCTCAAATCTGGAAATCTATCTTTCGCAAGTGTAACCATACTAAATCTCCTACATCAAGTTTTACTTCTTTTCTACCTTTACTACCAGCAATTTTATTCTTGTCATTCATCTTTTCAATGCTAAGTCTAGTGGTCTCATGCATTTTCAAAATAAATTCAGCACGTTCCTTAGCATCAACATGAACTCTCTCATGAATAGGTAGAGGATGTATATCAAGTGAAGTACGAGGCTCAAAACCATACACTACTTTGAAAGGACTTACCTTGGTAGTAGAATGTGTTGCCCGATTATATGCAAACTCAACATGAGACAAACATTCTTCCCATTGCTTCAAATTTTTCTTCAAAATAGCTCTCAACATAGTACCCAAAGTGCGGTTCACCACCTCAGTTTGTCCATCAATTTCTGGATGACAAGTTGTAGAAAACAACAACTTTGTACCCAACTTATTCCAAAGCGTGCGCCAAAAGTGACTCAAGAATTTTGCATCACGACCTGAAACAATAGTAGAAGGCATACCATGCGAAACTACAATTTCTTTGAAAAAGAGATCAGCAATATAACTAGCACCATCAATCTTATGACATGGTATAAAGTGTGCCATCTTAGAAAATCTATCCACAACAACAAAAATACTATCACTCCCCCTCTTAGTTCTAGGCAGTCCTAAAACAAAGTCCATAGAAATATCCGCCCAAGGAATAGAAGGAACAGGAAAGTGGCATGTATAAACCATGTGGATTCAAGTGAGACATAGCTTTTTGACATGTAGTACAACGAGCAACAAAGCGTTCAACATCTTTCCTCATCCTTGGCCAAAAGAAGTGTGTGGCCAAAATATCCTCCATCTTCTTGGCACCAAAATGACCCATCAATCCAGCTCCATGCGCCTCCTGTAACAACAAAAGACGAACGGAACCAACTGGAATGCATAGGCGGTTAGCTCTAAACAAGAATCCATCATTCAACACAAATTTATTCCATGCACGACCTTCTTTATAATGCAACAATACATCCTTAAAATCAATATCAGCAGCATATTGTTCTTTAATTGCCTCAAGTCCAAAAATTCTACAATCAAGTTGAGACAATAAAGTATAGCACCTAGATAAAGCATCAGCGATCACATTATCCTTCCCTTTCTTATGTTTAATAATGTAAGGAAAAGACTCAATAAACTCAATCCATTTAGCATGTCTACGGTTCAAATTACATTGAGAACGAATATACTTAAGAGATTCATGATCAGAATGAATAACAAATTCTTTCGGCAACAAATAATGACGCCACGTCTCTAAACAACGTACAAGTGCATACAATTCCTTATTATACGTGGAGTAATTCAAAACAGGCCCAGTAATTTTCTCACTAAAGTATGCAACAGGTTTACTATTATGACATCTCATGTCACAAAATGAAGTTAACTAAGCCTAACCTCAATTAAGGACTAAGCTAGAGTATGATTAATCCATGTGCCAAAGGATAAAGAAAAGAAACCGAGTTAATTAAATTCCAAAATATTCAAATATGGGTCACTCACAAACATTAGCAAAACCCATGAAAGTACCCAAATGTTTTTACATATTCTGAATGGCCATAATAAAAGTGAATTTTGAGAATTTTTTCAGAATTTTGGGTAACAAATTGATACCCTTAAAAATTCCCCCAAAATCAGAAAAGAATATTTCGGGTTTGGAATTTTCATAATTTCTCAAAGCAAATCTATCTGGTGCACCCAAAAGCAAAGATGGAGCACACGTTTTCCTGAACACACACAAAACCTTGTGTCCATATTGGAGAAAGAGAACGTGTCGAAATTACCAAACCCGCGTGGATGTTCTCAGTCAAAACCGGGTCAAGATCTCTCTCCCCCTGGCCAATTCCAACCCGACACCGATCGTACCCGGACACTGTCGCCACTGGCGATTGCTGTCGCCCCATGCCGACCACTGCACCGCCAAACCTCCACCCTGTACCACCGGCCGGAAGTTAAGCCGCCCACTGCTGGCAGCCACTCCCGGGCCGATAGCACGACACCCCTCCCTCCCTCTCCCTCTCTCGCCGCTCTCGGTCTTCCCTCCGCCGGTCGGGTCAAAAAGGCAGCAGCCGCAGCAGAAGCACCCCAGCCTCACTTCTCTCTCACTCTCTCAACTCACAACCCGCTCTCACACCCTCCCGAGCACCCCCGAGCACCGGGACCCTCTTCTTCCCCTCTCTCCCCGACGAAACCCGAGCCAGCGCTCTGTTTCTGCCGCCATGGTCGCCGCCGCCTAGAGCCTTGCTTAGGCAAGCTCTCCGTCCAGTCTCGCTTCGCAAATCAACATGCAAGGACCCTACCCCACTCCCCTCTGACTCCCTCCCTCCCCTGTGCAGTGCTCTTGTCGGAATTTGAGGAGAAAAGATCACCGCCGCCGGGATCCGACACCCTCGCCGACGAGAACCCACCTCCGGCCTCCCCCCTCGACGAGTTCCTCGATGCTGACCATCCCCGGACCACCGTGACGCTCGTCGACTGCACCCCGACCTCACTCTCCCTCGGCACCGTCGCGTGGACCTCGCCGGAACTGCCTCTGTCGCCGCGCGTCGTAGCCGGCGATCTCCGGTGAGCCACTTCTCCCTCTGACCCCCTCAACGAGCTCCCCTCGGCATGGAGACTCTCCGAGTCGCATGCGAGCCCCGGCCGTGCCGCCGATCGGCCGCTGGGCCGAGCTCGCCGCCGCCGGCCGCCGCGAGCGCGCGCGCACGTTTGAAGGATTTGAACTCAGTGGCATTTTTTGTAAATAACAGTGAACTTTCTTTAAAGTTTAAAATTCCATAACTTGAAAACAAAAAGGGCTAAAAATGTGAAATTAATTTTTTTTGACTCCTAAAATCTTGCTCTACCAGAAAAACAGGATCAAGTCCAAGTTAGTCCAGTAAATTAATTTAATGAATTCACCAAAGTCACAACCCTAATTTGCTTAATAAATCCATAAGTAATTATGTGTAAATGGTAAATTCATGAAATTTTCTCAGTAAGCATTTCATGGCATATCCAAACTTTATGCAAAAGCACATTTCCATTTTTATGCATAATTTTAGTAGTATTGCATAATCCTCATTTTTAGCAATTGAATTTGTATAAATTATTGGCAGGAAGTTAATTATGAAATTTGACATTCCTGTTCCTTATGCACTTGTACACTTATGAAAAATCCCATGAAAAATCTGAAGTTACTTAAGTACAGATTTGCTGTCGAAATTGATTCTTTGTTAAGTAACTAGGAAATTCTTCATATAAATGTTACTTTATGTGTGTATTTCAGGAAAATAAGAATAAATTAATTTCTAGAAGTCCATGGAAAATAACTCATCTTTACATTGCAGTAGGATTTCTCCTTGTGTAATTATATACTTTGGTTCTTGATTAACTATATGAACTAGAACTAGTGATGCAACTAAAGAGCCATTTTATGTATAGTATTAGTTTGCATATGGTCACTTTAGCTAAGTGGCTCAAAAATGAACTTTCTGAAATTTAACCCTAAGTACTACATTGTCATGTCATCATCAGCCTATGATGTCAATTAATCAGCATTTAGGCCATGCTCATGTTAAAGTGGACATACACCAAGAGTGTGATGATTAAGAAATTGCATTCTAGTAGCTAGAAGTTTGTCCCTTCAAAATTCAGTAGCTACCATGTTATACTTAGGTGTACACACATTCATAAATAAATGATTAGTCACTAATGTTTATTTGCTGAGGAAGTGCCATGAATTGCCATGCCATGCATTCCATCTTTAATTAAGGAAATTCCCTGAAACCTTGTGTGTTCCTTAGCATTAATGCATGTCCATTCCATATAGGGATCGAGACCGTGGAGATCACACCGGATCAGCAAGGACCTGAAGTGCACCTTGGTGAAGACGCTAACTACGATCACACCCAAGGCAAGCCCCGGTGCATAACCCAGTTTTTATCAATCGAGTCCTTTTCTTTTCTTTATCACAAGTTAGGAATAATGTATTGTGCATTAAGTGTAGGACTTGGATGAAACACACTTGCATACCCCAGCAATGACCTATGATTAGTATGTTAGCAAGCTTTTCGGTTAGCAATGCTATGCTTAAACTAGTGGAGTCAACGGTAGGTTCTAGATTCAACTATGGTTCACTTGGATAATGAACTGGTTAAAAATGGAGCACCTATCGTTGCAACTCCGCGAACAAGTATTGAACTGTACCAAGTGCATACCTTTAATATGGGAATTGATAAACCTAGTAACTCGGGCGCTGTATTGTTGGACGGCCATACTCATCGATCCAGAGGTGATGTGAGCAGCACGGTGGTTGCACAGGTTTGAGGACCGCTGGAGAGTGCATGGGTTAAGCCTTGGGTACGAAGTACTGTATCGCGGGGAGGACTTGTACTCGGGATCGATGGCACCGGATCAACTTTATAGCAATCTTGTGAACGGTGGCCATACGTGTTCTTAAATGATGCGTATGTCATGTATTTGGGTTTTCCCTGCAGGATGTAAATCAATTCGAATTGCCGTCCCTCCCGGTTATGAGTACCTCTTGTTCGAGCAGCGGCAATGATATGTTAAGTAGTAAAGTTATGGTTAAGTTTCTGAAATTTACTTATGCTATGGGTACATGTTGCTATGGTGTATTGCTCTGTAGCTATATTCATGTCTTAGCAGCTAGCTAGACTCACCGTAACTATTTTCTACAATAAGCAAAGTAAAAATCTGGTTTAAGGAAATGGAAAGTGTAGTATAGAACTAATAGGAGCTTTTTATTCAATTGTCAAATAAACCCGGTCAGCCCCCCCCCCCCCCTCGCCCCCCGCATGCTAGGAGTCGGTTTTAGTAAACCTTTTGACGGGTAAGTCTTGCGGAGTATGTTAGATACTCAGGCTTTGCAATGATGTTGTTTTCAGGTTTTCCTCAGGCCACATACTGTGATTGTTGTAACAAAGTTGTGTGGGAAGGTGAGGAGCCTCAGAACTGGACCATCGAATGGGTCCCCAGTTCTCCTAACCATGATGAGTGAGCCATCGCCATAGGGCTGGCATGGTTCACGTAGGACTAAACGTCGTGTTTTGTCATTTCACCGCTTCCGCAAATTTTTGTAATATGTACTAAGGACATATGTATTGTATTGGACCCGAACCTAAGTATATGTTTCCTCTGGACTTGTAATATTATGCACTTAACTGATGTAATGTTGTAAATGATGAATGTTCATGTGTGAATGTTGTGTATGGTTACTTCGTTAGCCATCTCCCGAGGCAATCCTGTACGACATACTCTACTTTTCGGAGTAGGGTTGTCTCAGCTGGTATCAGAGCCGTCTCAGGATAAGCTACACACAAATGAGCATTTTAAAACGTAAACAAGCCGTTTCTATGCCTTACGGTGAGGTACGAACTAGTAGCGCCCATATAAAGAGTCTTGTAGGTGGCAAAGCTAACCCTGAGTTATGTTTGTTTAATTTACTTGCAACTACGGATTCCTCAACGAAGGTATGTCATTGTGCATGGATCGGTTGCGCTATAAATACCGAACGCCTTCCGGGTGGGCAAAGACCTGGGCTTTGATTGATGCGCGGACCGAATGCGCTTAAACGTCGGCTGCCTTCCGGGTGGGCGAATACCTGGGCATGACTGTCATTTTTATTTTGGTTTGTTTCTTTTTCATTTTGATGTAATGTTTCTGAAATGGATCTCTTGCAGGTAAACTAATCATGTGTAGTTCGCTTAGAAACGTGTGAGAGGTGTGTGTGCCACCGAAAAGATCGAGTATATAATCGGTCAAGTGTTCTTTTTGTGAGGATGTAGGAAATCGTCATATTGAGCATTGACATCCATACACATCATATGGATTAAACTTTACCAAAACCTGTAAAAATGTCATTGATACTGTGAACATGCAAAATGACTAAGTTTTGGACAAAATTGAACCCCTTTTGCAAACAGATCAGAAGTTCGAACCTAACCGGTGAGTGTACCACCTTACCAGAAAAATCAGTATCACTAAAACAAGCGTAACTTCCTCAGTTTTAATTCAATGAAGGCAAATATGTACTTGTTGGAAAGCTGAGGTTTTGCTCTACAAGTTTTGTTTAGGAAGATTGTCTTGGAAAAATCTGGAACTAGGTCGAATCTAGAACTAGGAAGATTGTCTTTGGATGATCATAACTCCCAGGGACTTTATGGGGTGGATAAGTGTGTGTATGCGTTGGAAATAGGATGAAATTCCCCACAACAATGGTACAACAGAAAAATTTTAATATTGTCCAGAAACTAAGTGTTTTTGCCTGTTACTGTGGCTCACTCCGTCGACCGTAGAAGTTCGACTTTACCGGTCATTGAACGGATCGGGAACCTCGTGACTTTCTTTTACCAATCATCCCTTATGATGTTTTGAGCATGTGTGCTTAGTGGAATATTAAGTTTTGACTCACCCTTGCAAAACTTTATTCTGGCAGATGGATGATGGCAAGCGCATGTTGGACCCGGAGTACCTTGCCGCTCGCATGCTCAAGTTGGAGCGAGAGCGCGAGGCGCTGCAGTCCACGCTTGCTGCCCGTGATGCCCAGCTCGTGGAGCGTGATGCTAAGGTTGCAGCCCTTGTGGGCAAGCTGCACACTAGCGAGTTGGAGCGGGCCGACCTTTTCGAGCAACTCCATGATGCTCGGCTCATCATCGAGGATGATGCAAGCGGCGTGTTGCAGGAGCAGCTGCACCAACGCAACACCCAGCTCACCGCTGCCCAAGGAGAGATTTACTCTCTTCACGGTCAGGTCACCGCTCTCCTGGAGGAGCGAAGCGAGCTGCAGGCCCAACGCGAAGAAGCTCAAAATGATCATGATGTCATGGAAGGGAACCTCAACGACGCTCACGAGGTCATCGCACAGCAAGAGCAGCTCATTGGACAGCTCCAAGCTGCTAATGATCAGCTGAACGCAATCCTTAACAATGAACCACCCATCCCACTCACGGTGATTCCCCCCGATGACGCCGATCTGAGTGAGAACGGTGATTCCGGCACCGACTTCGAAGCACCCACGGGACCAGCTGCTATGGACGTGGAGTCCGATGGTGACAGTCACGCCGGGTGACCGATTAGCCTTATGTACGTAGGGCGAAATCTCGTGAGACATCGTAGCCGTGTGTACATGGTGTGGTAATGCTAAGCTAAGTTGTAACCTAAGCTCTCCGAGATCGTATGGGGTAGTGTTCCGAGTGATGTAACCGAAAGACTTGCTATGTATCAAAAGTTGCATCACATGTATCTATGGTTTTATCACGAATATGCTGTTTATGGTGTGGAAATTATGGAATTTAAGTCATCTCTTATGTCTGCACCGTGTAATTGTCCAGCATTTCAATTTGAGCAATCTGAAATTTTAATTCATCACTATATTGTAGCCTTGTTATCATGTTGTCTCATATGATGATCGGGCTAACACACTTGTTCATATGTCAGATGGTGCAAACTCGCCGTGGTGGAGAGAACGTCGATGATGCTCCCGGCACTTCGAACATTGGCAGGACTGGGCCGCTGCCCAACGCGCCACCTCTGATGGCTATCGAGCAGCTCATCCACAATCAGAATGAGATGTTCCGCATGTTCATGGAGAACATGAACCGTCAGGGAGCTCACGGACCACCACCACAGCAGCAGCGAGAATCCTCTTACGCCGACTTCTGGGCGACTCACCCACCCACCTTCGGAGAAGCCGGTGCTCCCCTGGAAGCAGACAATTTCATTCGCACTTTGGAGTCAATGTTCGCATTCCTCCACTGCACCGAGCAGCAGAAGCCCCTATTCGCCGCGCAGCAGCTCCGTGGCTCCACAAGTGCTTGGTGGGCCAGCTTCACCGCCGCTCTCGCCGCGGGTCACCAAGTTACTTGGGCAGAGTTCTGCACTGCTTTCCGTGCACACCACATACCTGCGGGACATATGAAGCGCAAGTTGCAGCAGTTCCTCAACTTGAAGCAAGGCTCCGGAACCGTGCAAGAGTATGCACGAAAGTTCAACTACCTGGCCCAGTATGTGTCGTATCATGCCGATACGGACGAGAAAAAGAAAGACTGCTTTCGTTCGGGACTTACCCCGAAGCTGCAAGACCGATTGGCGCAAGTCACCGCTGGCACATTCAATGACTTGATGAGTGCCGCCATTGTGCAAGAAGATGCCATTCGTGCCAATCAAGAGGACAAGAAGAGGAAGCGTGCTATGGGAAGTTCATCCGGCTCCGCACCGCCCAAGTACAAGCTAGCAATCACTTCCCCGACCGGACAGAAATTCCGGGCTGCGGTACCGTCGGGAGGAGGACCTCGCCTGTTGTTCTCGCAGAAATCTTCTGGTTCTCGCCCACCGCAACAAAGCAATCAAGTGGTGAAGACCAACTCCTCACATCCGTGCTACAATTATGGCCGCATCGGTCACTTTGCTAAGGAATGTCGGCTTCCGAAGCGCAATCCGAGCAACAACAACAACTCCAACACTTCCGGGAACAACAACAACAACCACAACAGCGGCAACAACAATAATGGCAGCCATGGGAGTCGTCCTCAGTCGTCTACCCCCACTCACAAGAATGGCCGAGTCAACTATACCACGGTCAAAGAGACCCAAGCTGGAGAACCCGTTCTCGCGGGTACGTTCTCGGTCAACCAACATGCTGTCATGATTCTTTTTGATTTAGGAGCAACGCATGATTTCATTAGTCAAGCATGTGCAAATCATCTGAAAATTACCCCCACCACTATGGGAACCCCGTACGTTATTACGTCTCCCGGTGGAAAAATAAGGGCTCATCTCGAGTTAAGGAAAGTGCCACTTAAACTAGCCAACAACATATACCCCACTTCCCTAATCTTCTTAGATGGCCAAAGCATCAACATAATCCTCGGTATGAAATGGATGACCAGTCACAAAGCTGTATTGCACCTTGAGAACCGAGAAGTCCATCTAAACTCACCATTACACGGCCCTTCTATTCTCCGATTGCCGTATCCCCAGTCGTCCACCTCTCAAGTATGTCATGTGGAAGGAAAGGAGCTAGCAAATATTTCAGTGGTTTGTGATTTTCCCGACGTCTTTCCAGACGATTTGTCGGGCATGCCTCCGGACAGGGATGTTGAGTTTAAGATTGAACTCGTCCCCGGTACAACGCCTATCGCTCGTAGGCCGTACAAAATGGCTCCTAATGAATTAGCAGAGTTGAAAGATCAGTTACAAGAGCTTATGGACACGGGATATATCCGACCAAGTTTATCTCCCTAGGGTTGTCCCGCTCTCTTTGTGAAGAAGAAAGACAAAACCCTACGCCTATGTGTCGACTATAGACCGTTAAACGCGGTAACCATCAAGAACAAGTACCCTCTACCTCGAATCGATATCCTTTTTGATCATCTAGTAGGTGCTAAAGTCTTCTCCAAGATTGATCTCTGATCCGGTTACCATCAAATAAAAATCCGAGCCGAAGATATTCCAAAAACAGCATTGTCCACCCGATATGGTCTTTTCGAATATCTGGTCATGTCTTTCGGTCTCACCAATGCTCCTGCCCATTTCATGTATTTGATGAATTCCGTATTCATGCCCGAGTTGGATAAGTTCGTGGTGGTATTCATCGACGATATTCTGATCTACTCTAAGTCCGAAGAAGAACACGCCGAACACCTTCGCATTGTTCTACAACGACTCCGAGATCATCAACTTTACGCCAAATTTAGCAAATGTGAATTTTGGCTAAAGCAAGTTCCGTTCTTGGGTCACATCATATCAGCGGAAGGAGTAGCTATGGACCCTAGCAAAGTAGAGGATGTGCTGAATTGGAAAGCTCCAAAATCGGTCAAGCAAATTCGCAGCTTCCCTGGTCTTGCCGGTTATTATAGGAAATTCATTCCCAACTTCTCAAGCATTGCCAAGCCTATGACCAAGTTGCTGGAAAAGGATGCCAAGTTCAAGTGGAGTAGTGCATGTGAAGAAGCTTTTCAGTCACTCAAGAAGCATTTGGCAACCGCTCTGGTTTTGGCTCAGCCCGACATCACTAAACCGTTCGATGTCTACTGTGATGCCTCCGACACCGGATTGGGTTGTGTGCTTATGCAAGAAGGTCGTGTCATTGCCTATGCCTCACGACAACTCCGGAAGCACGAGCAAAATTATTCCACCCATGACTTAGAATTGGCCTCCGTTGTTCTAGCCTTGAAAACTTGGCGCCACTACCTGCTCGGTAATCTTGTCAACCTTTACACCGACCATAAAAGTCTCAAATATATCTTCACTCAACAAGAACTGAATATGCGGCAACGTAGATGGTTGGAACTGATCAACGATTATGAGTTAGAAATTCATTATCACCCCGGAAAAGCAAACATGATTGCCGACGCCTTGAGTCGATAGGACCAATGCAATCACGCAATTGTTTGCTCTATGGAAGCTCGCCCGATTTCAGATCCGAGCGAACCAAGTCTTCGTGTCATCCCACACGGATCCTTATATAATTTGGCTCTCATTCCTACCCTTCGGGAAGAAATCATGGAAGCCCAGCAGCAGGACAAAGGAATGGAGTATATCCGCCAGAAAATCGGGAAGGAAGGAGCTACATGTTTCCGACAAGATAAAGATGGAGTACTTTGGTTCAACAATCGCCTTGTTGTTCTGAAAAATGAGGAGTTAAGAAAGAAGATTTTGGATGAGGCTCACTTATCCAAATACTCCATACACCCCGGCAGCAACAAAATGTATCGTGGGCTAAGGGAAAAGTTTTGGTGGACACGCATGAAACAAGAGGTTGCTCGTTATGTCTCCGAATGTGACACTTGCCAACGTGTGAAGGCCGATCATTTGAGAACAGCCGGTCTTCTACACCCATTAAATGTCCCCGCTTGGAAATGGGAAGACATTGCTATGGACTTCATCGTTGGACTACCCCTCACACCCAAGAAGCACGATTCCATATGGGTTATTGTGGATAGGTTGACCAAATCGGCTCATTTTATCCCCATCCATACAACCTACTCTACTAAGCAATATGCCGAGCTCTACATTGTGCGGATTCTCTGCTCGCACGGTGTGCCCAAAACGATCATCTCCGATCGAGGCCCCCAATTTATTGCTCGTTTTTGGGAGCAATTGCACGCTTGTCTTGGCACCACTCACATCCGTAGTTCCGCTTATCATCCACAAACCGATGGACAAACCGAGAGATTAAATCAATATTTAGAGTATTTACTAAGAGCTTGTGTTCTAGACAATCGTGGAAATTGGGAATCTTGCCTCCCGTTCGCTGAATTCTCCTACAACAATAGCTATCAAGAAAGTTTGGGAATGTCGCCATTTGAAGCTTTGTATGGTCACTCGTGTCGAACCCCGCTGAATTGGTCAGAGTCGGGAGAAAGAATTACTTTCGGTCCCGATCTGGTCACGCAAGCCGAAGAGAAGGTACAACAAATCCAAGCTAACATGAAGGCCGCACAATCCCGCCAAATAAGTTACTCTAATAAAAGGAGACATCCATTGGAGTTCGAAAAGGGAGATCATGTCTATCTTCGGGTTTCTCCCAACAAAGGTGTATCTCGTTTCGGAATCAAAGGGAAATTAGCACCCCGCTATATCGGACCTTTTCCGATCACGGAAAAGCATAGCGCTGTTGCTTATCGGTTGCAACTACCGGAAAATCTTGAGCGGGTGCACAACGTCTTCCATGTATCCCAACTCAACAGATGTTTGAAGCCTCCGATCGACGTGGTTATCTCCGACACCGAGCAATTGGAAGAAGATCTCTCCTACCCCGAATACCCCGTTCGCATCCTCGATCGAAAGGACCGGGTAACTCGCAGCCGCACTATCACCTTCTACAAGCTGCAATGGAGTAACCATACTGAAGATGAAGCTACGTGGGAACAAGAAAAGTTTCTGAGGACCAACTTTCCGGAATTCTTGGCCTCCCAAAATCGGTAACCACCCGCAACCCTCCCTCTCGTTCGTTCTTTTGCAAATCTCGAGGCGATAAATGAAACTAAGCTAACTAAGTGGGGTGTGCTGTGACATCCCAGGTCACAAAATGAAGTTAACTAAGCCTAACCTCAATTAAGGACTAAGCTAGAGTATGATTAATCCATGTGCCAAAGGATAAAGAAAAGAAACCTAGTTAATTAAATTCCAAAATATTCAAATATGGGTCACTCACAAACATTATCAAAACACATGAAAGTACCCAAATGTTTTTACATATTCTGAATGGCCATAATAAAAGTGAATTTTGAGAATTTTTTCAGAATTTTGGGTAACAAATTGATACCCTTAAAAATTCCCCCAAAATCAGAAAAGTACATTTTGGGTTTGGAATTTTCATAATTTCTCAAAGCAAATCTAGCTGGTTCACCCAAAAGCAAAGTTGGAGCACACCTTGTCCTGAACACACACAAAAATTTGTGTCCATATTGGAGCAAGGGAACGTGTCGAAATTACCAAACCCGCGTGGACATTCTGAGTCAAAACCGGGTCAAGATCTCTCTCCCCCTGGCCAATTCCAACCCGACACCGATCGTACCCGCACACTGTCGCCACCGGCGATTCCTGTTGCCCCATGCCAACCACTGCACCACCAAACCTCCACCCTGTGCCACCGGCCGGAAGTTAAGCCGCCCACCGCCAGCAGCCACTCCCGGGCCGACAGCACGACGCCCCTCCCTCTCTCTCCCTCTCTCGCCGCTCTCGGTCTTCCCTCCGCCGGCCGGGTCAAAAAGGCAGCAGCCGCAGCAGAAGCACCCCAGCCTCACTTCTCTCTCACTCTCTCAACTCGCAACCCGCTCTCACACCCTCCCAAGCACCCCGAGCACCGGCACCCTCTTCTTCCCCTCTCTCCCCGGCGAAACCCGAGCCAGCGCTCTGTTTCTGCCGCCATGGTCGCCGCCGCCCAGAGCCTTGCTTAGGCAAGCTCTCCGTCCACTCTCTCTTTGCAAATCGACGCGCAAGGACCCTACCCCACTCCCCTCTGACTCCCTCCCTCCCCTGTGCAGTGCTCTCGACGGAATTTGAGGAGAAAAGATCACCGCCGCCGGGATCCGACACCCTCGCCGACGAGAACCCACCTCCGGCCTCCCCCCTCGACGAGTTCCTCGGTGCCGACCATCCCCGGACCACCGTGACGCTCGTCGACTGCACCCCGGCCTCGCTCTCCCTCGGCACCGTCGCGTGGACCTCGCCGGAGCTGCCTCTGCCGCCGCGCGTCGTCGCCGGCGATCTCCGTTGAGCCACTTCTCCCTCTGACCCCCTCAACGAGCTCCCCTCGGCATGGAGACTCTCCGAGTCGCATGCGAGCCCCGGCCGTGCCGCCGATCGGCCGCTGGGCCGATCTCTCCGCCGCCGGCCGCCGCGAGCGCGCGCGCGTTTGAAGGATTTGAACTCAGTGGCATTTTTTGTAAATAACAGTGAACTTTCTTTAAAGTTTAAAATTCCATAACTTGAAAACAAAAAGGGCTAAAAATGTGAAATTAATTTTTTTCGACTCCTAAAATCTTGCTCTACCAGAAAAACAGGATCAAGTCCAATTTGGTCCAGTAAATTAATTTAATTAATTCACCAAAGTCACAACCCTAATTTGCTTCATAAATCCATAAGTAATTATGTGTAAATGGTAAATTCATGAAATTTTCTCAGTAAGCATTTCATGGCATATCCAAACTTTATGCAAAAGCACATGTCCATTTTTATGCATATTTTTAGTAGTATTTCATAATCCTCATTTTTAGCAATTGAATTTGTATAAATTATTGGCTAGGAAGTTAATTATGAAATTTGACATTCCTGTTCCTTATGCACTTGTACACTTATGAAAAATCCCATGAAAAATCTGAAGTTACTTAAGTACAGATTTGCTGTCGAAATTGATCATTTGTTAAGTAACTAGGAAATTCTTCATATAAATGTTACTTTATGTTTGTATTTCAGGAAAATAAGAATAAATTAATTTCTGGAAGTCCATGGAAAATAACTCATCTTTACATTGCAGTAGGATTTCTCCTTGTGTAATTATGTACTTTGGTTCTTGATTAACTATATGAACTAGAACTAGTGATGCAACTAAAGAGCCATTTTATGTATAGTATTAGTTTGCATATGGTCACTTTAGCTAAGTGGCTCAAAAATGAACTTTCTGAAATTTAACCCTAAGTACTACATTGTCATGTCATCATCAGCCTATGATGTCAATTAATCAGCATTTAGGCCATGCTCATGTTAAAGTGGACATACACCAAGAGTGTGATGATTAAGAAATTGCATTCTAGTAGCTAGAAGTTTGTCCCTTCAAAATTCAGTAGCTACCATGTCATACTTAGGTGTACACACATTCATAAATAAATGATTAGTCATTAATGTTTATTTGCTGAGGAAGTGCCATGAATTGCCATGCCATGCATTCCATCTTTAATTAAGGAAACTCCCTGAAACCTTGTGTGTTCCTTAGCATTAATGCATGTCCATTCCATATAGGGATCGAGACCGTGGAGATCACACCGGATCAGCAAGGACCTGAAGTGCACCTTGGTGAAGACGCTAACTACGATCACACCCAAGGCAAGCCCCGGTGCATAACCCAGTTTTTATCATTCGAGTCCTTTTCTTTTCTTTATCACAAGTTAGGAATAATGTATTGTGCATTAAATGTAGGACTTGGATGAAACACACTTGCATACCCCAGCAATGACCTATGATTAGTATGTTAGCAAGCTTTTCTGTTAGCAATGCTATGCTTAAACTAGTGGAGTCAACGGTAGGTTCTAGATTCAACTATGGTTCACTTGGATAATGAACTGGTTAAAAATGGAGCACCTATCGTTGCAACTCCGCGAACAAGTATTGAACTGTACCAAGTGCATACCTTTAATATGGGAATTGGTAAACCTAGTAACTCGACCGCTGTATTATTGGACGGCCATACTCATCGATCCAGAGGTGATGTGAGCAGCACAGTGGTTGCACGGGTTTGAGGACCGCTGGAGAGTGCATGGGTTAAGCCTCGGGTACGAAGTACTGTATCGTGGGGAGGACGTGTACTCGGGATCGATGGCCCCGGATCGACTTTATAGCAATCTTGTGAACGGTGATCATACGTGTTCTTAAATGATGCGTATGTCGTGTATTTGGGTTTTCCCTGCAGGATGTAAATCAATTCGAATTGCCGTCCCTCGCGGTTATGAGTACCTCTTGTTCGAGCAGCGGCAATGATATGTTAAGTAGTAAAGTTATGGTTAAGTTTCTGAAATTTACTTATGCTATGGGTACATGTTGCTATGGTGTATTGCTCTGTAGCTATATTCATGTCTTGGCAGCTAGCTAGACTCACCGTAACTATTTTCTACAATAAGCAAAGTAAAAATCTGGTTTAAGGAAATGGAAAGTGTAGCATAGAACTAATAGGAGCTTTTTATGCAATTGTCAAATAAACCGGGTCAGCCCCCCCCCCCCCCCGCATGCTAGGAGTCCGTTTAGTAAACCTTTTGACGGTAAGTCTTGCGTAGTATGTTAGATACTCAGGCTTTGCGATGATGTTGTTTTCAGGTTTTCCTCAGGCCACATACTGTGATTGTTGTAACAAAGTTGTGTGGGAAGGCGAGGAGCCTCAGAACTGGACCATCGAATGGGTCCCTAGTTCTCCTAACCATGATGAGTGAGCCATCGCCATAGGGTTGGCATGGTTCACGTAGGACTAAACGTCGTGTTTTGTCATTTCACCGCTTCCGCAAATTTTCGTAATATGTACTAAAGACATATGTATTGTATTGGACCCGAACCAAAATATATGTTTCCTCTGGACTTGTTATATTATGCACTTAACTGATGTAATGTTGTAAATGATGAATGTTCATGTGTGAATACTGTGTATGGTTACTTCATTAACCATCTCCCGAGGCGATCCTGTACGACATACTCTACTTTTCGGAGTAGGGTTGTCTCAACTATCTTGCATCAAAACACCACCAATGCCTATACCACTAGCATCACATTCAAGCTCAAAAATCTTATCAAAATTAGGTAATTGCAGCAATGGTGCATGTGTAAGTTTATCCTTCAATGCATCAAAAGACTCATGATGTACCTTACCCCAATGGAAATCAATGCCCTTCTCTGTCAACTCATGCAAAGGTGCAGCAATGGTGCTGAAATCTTTGACAAAGCGGCGGTAGAAACCTGCAAGACCAAGAAAACTCCTCACCTGTGTGATAGTTTTTGGTATAGGCCAGCTCTTTATGGCTTCAATCTTCGCCTCATCCACCTCAATTCCCTGTGGAGTCACAACATAACCAAGAAAAGAGACTCGATCCGTGCAAAAGGTGCACTTCTCAAGGTTACCAAATAAACGTGCATCTCGTAAAGCATAAAAAACAGCACGCAAATGATTCATATGTTCATCTATGGATTTGCTATAAATCAAGATATCATCAAAGTAAACTACCACAAATTTGCCAATGAAAGCTCTTAAAACCTCATTCATCAAGCGCATGAAAGTACTAGGTGCATTAGTTAAACCAAAAGGCATTACTAACCACTCATATAATCCAAATTTGGTTTTGAAAGCTGTTTTCCATTCGTCTCCAAGTTTCATTCTAATTTGATGGTAGCCACTACGTAAATCAATTTTAGTGAAAATTATAGCACCACATAACTCATCAAGTATGTCGTCTAGCCTAGGAATAGGATGACGATACCTAATAGTAATATTATTAATGGCTCTACAATCTACACACATACGCCAAGTACCATCTTTCTTAGGAACCACAAGTACAGGAACAGCCCAAGGACTAAGTGATTGACGAACATACCCATAATCCAAAAGGTCTTGAACTTGTCATTGTATCTCCTTAGTCTCCTCAGGTTTGGTCCTATAAGCAGCACGGTTTGACAAAGTAGCACCCGGAATCAAATCAATTTGATGCTCAATCCCTCTCAAAGGTGGCAATCCCGGGGGTATCTCAGCTGGAAAAACATCCTCATACTCCTGCAAAAGGTTAGTGACAGCAGGAGACACAGCACTAGAAGCAATATCATCAAGCGAAAACAAAGCTTCTTTGCATATCAAAGCATAGCAAATATCATCATTATCAGAAATTTCAGCAAGCTCAGATTTTGTTGCAAGACATGAACGACCTGGTAATTTAATTCCAGCACCCTTAGAACTTGAAGAATCATTAACATTACTAGGTGTAGAATTAGAATTAACAGGTTGTTGAATTTTAGGACCTTTATTTTTCAAACTAGCAGCTCTTTCTAAATCAGCTTGTACAATTTCAGCAGGGGTCATTGGTAACAAAGTAATTTTAGTTCCTTTATGCATAAAAGTGTACTTATTACTTCTACCATGGTGTACAACATCATTATCAAATTCCCAAGGTCTACCCAATAAAAGTGAACATGCTTGCGTGGGTACGACATCACAATCAATAGAATCCACATAAGAACCAATGGAAAAAGGAACTCTACAAGTTTGTATTACCTTAGCTTTGCCAGAGTCGTTTAACCGCTGAATGTAGTACAGATGTGGATGTGGACGTGTGGTCAAAGCAAGCTTGTTGACCACATCAGAATTCACCAAGTTATTGCAGCTCCCTCCATCAATGATGACACGTGCTCGGCGGTTCTTGATGACGAAGAAAATCTAGAACAAGTTGTGGCGCTACATCGTGTCGGGCTGATGAACTTGTGTGCTAAGGACACGTTGAACAATAATGTTCATGTATCCTGTGGTGTCTCCGCCTCCAAGGACGAGGTCTCTGCCGGTGGCACCGATGTCCTCCTCCTCATCCTCCACATCGGAGGTGCTCATGTAACCGCCATCGTCTGTCGCCACATATGCCCGCCTACTTGGACAATCTTTCTACACATAACCAAGTCCATGGCAGCGGTGTCACTGAATCCCTGTTGTGCGCCCTATCGAAGCAACAGAGGAGGTACTACTAGCTGGTACCTGCACAGAAAGTTTACCTGAGCGCGTAGAAGGTGCAGGGGCTGATCTTGGGGCTGCAGAATCAACACTGGTTCCCTTGGTAGCTGCTGGTGGGGGTGGCCGGAAAGATGGCCTGGGCAGCCCCGAAGTTCCCGTCGAGCGTGGGGGGTAGGAGTTCCTTGACTTGCTGTACTCCTCAAAAGCCTGGAAAAGTCCCTGTGATTCTTTCTCTGGAAGCATAGCATATTGGAAACACTGGGTGAGGGTATAATATTCTTTATAATCAAGGATGTCCTGAATTTCTTTTCTTAAACCAGAATAAAAACGACAAATCTGATCCTCTACTTTTTCAACTACAACACAACGAATCAAACCCTTTTGAAGCTCACTAAAATACTCCTGAATAATTTTATCTCCTTGTTCTAAACGCTACAGTTTATTACGAATCTCTCTATAAAAAGAAGGGGGAACAAAACGATCACGTATTGCTACCTTAAGTTCTACCCAAGTAGTAGGCAAATCAGTTTCAGTAGCTAGACCACTCCACGAAACAATAGCAAAGTCATTAAACTCACTAGTAGATTGTCTAACTCTATGTTGTTCAGGAACAAGGTGGGCATTAAATTTTTGTTCTACAGTCATCTCCCAATCAAGATAAACATCACCATCATACTGACCCGAAAATGAAGGAATTGAAAACTTAATTTTAGCATACGGGTCATCTGAAGCATAGTTACCGTGTGGACGACGATTGTAGTTATGGAAACCACCCATACCTTGAGTATTATGTTGCAAACGATGTTGTAATCGTGCGGTCCTTGTAGCTGACCTATCCACGGTGCCATCAGCCTTATACACCGTGTCTTCATCATGGACGTCTTCAACGTCGTTGTTGTTATTATTGGTGTTCGTATTGTTGGTTTTAGGAGCGGTCTCCAACGTGACAACCTGATCGGTTAACTTAGAGACCCGCTTATCAAACCGCTGGATGCTTTCTCCAATGTGAAGCTTGCTGACCGCATCAGTAACGGCTCTGGTGATCGTCTCTGCCAAATCACTCTGAGCAGCCTACAAAGCCTTCTGGAGCTGCTCTTGGCTCACGCACTCAGCAAATTGTGAGGCTGAAGCCATCCCTATGTCGTCACTTCCTGCCATCACAAACACCAAAATAGGAAACAAACAGTGAAGGTTATCCCTACAAAACAGCTAAGTAGTGGTGCCTCTCAACACAACAAAAGGAGACTCCTTACAAAGCTCTTACAAAGTTCTGAAAAACAAAGCAAAGGATACCAGAGAGATGTGTTTCACGATTGCAAAGGTCACAAAATAACCTGTGTGCTGTCCAGAAAAAATATGTAGAGCTAGGAAGGTCAAATATATATATGTGAGTGGTACACAAATCAAAAACAGATAGTAAAGCTGAATAAGTACCCAAGTAACTTGTCCCTAGTTGCTAGTCTAAGTATGTCCTAGAACAGTAGTGATAGCAAAGTAGAAACAAGGAGACAAAGGCACAACAGGCGATAACAGAGGGCTAAGTGCAAAACAGCCAAATCGAGAAATTTCAGGGGGCTAGATGTAGCACTAGTAGAAATCTCAAATATCTTTTTTTTTTAATTTTATTTTTTGATATTTTTCTCCAACTCACTAACAATGGAGGAGAATCCACAGAAAATTTCAGCTCAAACAGAGGTAGGATGTGGCCTATAGAAAATCTTGAAGTTGTAGAAAACGTCGGGTTTAAACATAAATCAATTTTTTCTTTATCTTCCCGATTTTTTTTGAATTTTTTGACGAGGGCACACAGGGCGTAACCCAGTGTGGGTATGCTCAACTTTGAGTCAAGAATATCTTGTAAAAATTTCAGCCAAAACGGACAACCGAGCGAAAAGTTATGCCCGTTTTACCGAAGGGGGGTGAGAGTCGGTTTTCCAGAAACCCGAGTCAGGTTAGGGGTCGAGTTTGGAATCGGGTAAAAATTTTTTTAGCGGCGTGGATGCAGCGGAAAGTGGAATTTGTGGGGATTGGTCCGAGGTGTTGGAGGATGGGATTAGGGAGGGTGTATCGATCAATCAACCCTAGCACACAAAGCCGATAGAACAGAGGATGGTGAAGGGGATGGCGGCTAGGGTTGCAAGGGAAACACTACTGATGACAAAAACACAAACTAAACTTGCGACTAAACAAAAACTAGGGCACAAACACAACACTACGGACTCTGAGATTGAAATATGCAAAGGCTAAACACGTGGTTATGGGCGGAGGGGAAATTTTTTTTGGCTTTTCTGTGGATGATAGGATGAACACAAAACAAAATTAACTAAGGTTAGTGCGAACCTGACGGTGCACCTGAAGCTCTGATTACCACTTGGTGTGGACAAGGGTTCCCGATCTTCCGAAAGGTTCTGGATATGTTGATTTAGTCAGAGGCGACACATAAATCGATCCGGCTTCAGAACAACATGTTCTAAACCCGCAATCGCAGCACGACGTCTCCTCTGGTTATCAACCATCCTAAAACGATTGACCTCACCGAGAAGGCTAATCCCTGCCTTCGAATCAGGAACACAAGCAAGAACAAAGAAGAAAGCAACACAATTGCAGATGTATTATGAATCTCACGAAGTTGGAGTCTCACAAACCGTGATGACGGTGAAACTGTTATGAACAGAATAATCTAAGCAAAACCCGAACCCTAATGGTGTGGTGGCGGCTGTATATGAAGACCCTAGGGTCGTGCAAGACCCTCTGGACACACCCCTACTTGGGCTCAACTAGATACAAAGCCCAAAGGCCAAAAACAGGCGACGCAGCACCGAAACAGATTCTAGACTCTCTCTCATTTCAACGATTCCTGATGACTCCGGATGAATTTTGATATGAGACCGGCAGCATTGGAAAGGTCTTCTTCTTATCTTTCCGTGCATATGTAGAACGTGCAAATCCGAGTTCGCATGCGTCTTGGGCATCCATTTTAGTGTAGACTGGTCCTGAGGCCCAAAACAGACTCGAAGTCGGTTTTGGTTGGGCCTCCACCTTGGCTTCCACGTCCTTGCTGGTCCTCCACGTCTCCAAGTCCTTTTCCCATCATCTCCTGGTCCTCTCCATGGTTCCTAACTACAATATAATCAATAGGTAGCAAACCATTCTCAAAAGTGACATATAATGAAGAACGTAGGAACGAGCTCACCTCTAAATTTAGTCATCGTGCATGAGCTCTAGTCATTGGACCATGCAAGTCCAAAATTGGAGCTCTAGTCATTGGACCTTGCACGAGCTCTAGTCACTGGACTTTGTCACATTACGAGCAATCCACAGTGATAATGGCACCAAGTTCGAGAACTACTCCTTTGATGCCTTCTGTCTTGAACTTGGTATTGAGCATCAGTTTTTAGCACCTTGTGTTCCTTAGTAGAATGGTGTGGTCAAAAGAAAGAACAGAACCTTGGTGGAGATGGCCCTAATGATGCTCGATGAGCATAGGACTCCGAGGCGGTTCTGGGCTGAGGCCATTAGCACTGCTTGCTATGTTTCCAATTGGATCTTCTTGTGCTCAATTCTTAATGTCACTTCTTATGAGCTACATTTTGGGAGGGAGCCATCTGTTTCTCATTTGCGTGCTTTTGGCTGCATGTGCTTCATTCTCAAGTGTGGCAATCTTGATAAGTTTGAGTCGAGATCTTCTGATGGCATCTTTCTTGGTTACTCTCATGGTCATTCCTACAGATTTCTGAATTAGGAGACTAACACCATCGTAGAGTCCTGCGATGTAACCTTTGATGAATCAAACTCTTGTGCAAGCAATGTGATTGAGACTGCAGGTACCAAGGAGATGGAGGAGAGCATCTTTATAGAAGAGGACCTACAGGGCTTTGATGATGATGATGATTCACTTCATCTCTCATCTGAGCTTGTTCCTGCTGCCACCACCACTCCAGCAGAGGGTCCAGAAGCTTCTACATCTACTTTAGTAGCTGTCGAGCAAGCTCCAGCTGTGGTTGAGGCGGAGGTATGCTCTGAGAGAGAGGCTCCTCTCCACATTCAGCGTCAACATCCACCTCAACAAATGATTGGTAATCTCTATGAGAGGACAACAAGGTCAAGGTCTCAAATCTCACCTGCTTTACCAATTCTCTCTTTGTTCCAACCTTTGAACCCCGGGATGTTGGTCACACATTATCTGACAAATATTGGGTTAATGCCATGCATGAGGAGTTGGAGAACTTTGAAAGAAACAAAGTGTGGACCCTAGTAGAGCCTCCTGTCGCTGTCAATGTCATAGGAATCAAATGGGTGTTTAAAAACAAGCATGAGGAAGATGATGAGGTTGTTAGGGACAAGGCTATGCTTGTGGCTCAGGGTTTCAGTCAAGTGGGGGGCTTAGACTATGGGGAAACCATTGCTCCTGTTGCACGCATAGAAGCCATTAGGATCTTGCTGACATTTGCTGCCTCTAAGGGCATTAGACTCTAACAAATGGATGTCAAGAGTGCTTTCTTAAATGGTTTCATCGAAGAAGAGGTTGATGTAAAACAACCACTGGCTTTGAGCACCACAAATACCCAAACCGTGTGTACAAGCTTCAGAAGGCTTTGTACGGGCTAAAGCAAGTACCTAGGGCATGGTATGCTAGGATTAATACTTTCTTGCTTGACCGCGGGTATGTCATGGGGTGTGTTGACAAAACCTTGTTCACTCTCAGGCATGGCAATGACTTTCTAATGGTTCAGATTTACGTGGATGATATAATCTTTGGTGGTTCCTCTCATGTTCTTGTGTCCAGATTTCAGGAAGCCATGGAAAGTGAATTTTAGATGTTGACGATGGGCAAGCTCACCTTCTTTCTTGGGCTTCAAATCAAGCAGTGCAAGCAAGGCACTTTCATACATCAAGCCAAGTACATGAAGGATCTCCTGCAGAAGTTTGACATGGTCAATGTGAAGCCGTTGTCTACACCAATGTCCACTACAACAGCACTTGACCCTGATGAAGACTTTGAAGTGGGGGACCAAAGGGAGTACAGGAGCATGATTGGCTCCCTCTTGTACCTTACAGTGACAAGACCCAACATACACTTTACGGTGTGTCTTTGTGCTCGCTTTCAAGCTTCCACAAGGGTGACTCATTGCAAGGCTATCAAGCGCATCTTCAGGTATCTCAAATACACCCTTGACTTCGATCTTTGGTACTCTGCATCTTCATCTATTGATCTCATTGGGTATTTGGATGCGGACTTTGTTGGGTGTAGAATTGATAGGAAGAGCACTTCTGGTACTTGCAATTTCTTGGGTACTTCTTTGATCTGTTGGTCTTCTCATAAGCAATCGAGTGTAGCCCAATCCACCACAGAGGCTGAGTATGTGGCTGCTGCTAGCTGCTGCTCACAAATCCTATGGGTTGTATCTACCATGATGGATTATGGGTTAATCTTTAAGAGTGTTCCACTCATGTGTCATAACTCGAGTGCCATATGCTTAGCCAAAAACCCAATCCAAAATGGTAAGGTCAAACACATCAATGTGCGATTCCACTTCCTAAGAGACAATGTTGAGAAGGGCGATGTTGAGCTAAAACACATCGACACCAGAAACCAACTAGCTGATATCCTCACCAAGCCCCTAGATGCCACTAGACATACTTTTCTTTGGGGGGAACTTGGTGTGTGTCATCTTTATGGCATCATTTGAGGGGGAGTTGGTGGTCACTTGTATATATGTATCTTACCTTTTATGCATTGCATCTCATGCTTTGATTCTTATGCTTTCTTGCATTTCTCTTTGCTATGATTGAGCTTGAGCTATGTTATGTGGATGTGATGGTAATCTCTCATGCTTAGATTTTCTAGATGTCCTGTTATAGACTTATGTGAGCAACTTGTTAATCTTAAAGGTAAACTTAGCTTCTTGTGAACCTTATGAACTAATCTTGCGAAATCTTGCTGGCCATGTGTATAATTACTTTTATCCTTGTTGAAACTTGCATTGAGGCTAGTCTAGAGGATATCTTGGCCTTGGCACCTTCTGTTTGTGAAATGGAAGGCTTTGTAAAAGTTTAGCTCATGATGGGACATTGTGGGAACATGTGTTCCTTTCGCCGCAAAGGCATGCTCTTTTGTCTTGTGAATAAACCATGGATAATCTGCTAAGTGCTTTTGATAAAGAATAATTCTAAAATAATAAATCCAAACATTATGACTTGAGGCCTCGGGGTGTTTGTCGTACCCAGTCGTGCGACCCTCCGCATGGATAAGAGGACACATGAGGATAAACAATAAACCCTTGATCAATTGAGTATCTGTTGCATATGTGAGCATTTGTGAAGCTCATTTTCTATGAATGCTTGTTGCCCTAGTTGAGTTTGAAACTGGCTAGATTCTTATGATTCATTTGGTGCTTGTGTTTGCCTTGATTGGGAGTACTTACACATGTGGTGGCAGATTTTTGCATGATAAGCAAAATTTGATTCTCTCTACGCTAGTCAATGTGACAACCCTACTCCGAAAAGTAGAGTGTGTCGCATAGGATCGTCTCGGGAGATGATTAACGAAGTAACCATGCACAACATTCACACATGAACATTCATCATTTACAAAGTTACATTACTGAATGCATAATATTACAAGTTCAGAGGTAGAATAAAAATAAGTTCAGATCCATTACAACACATATGTCCTTAGTTCATATTACATAAGTGAGCGAAAGCGATAAAACAACAAAATACGACGACAATTCCCAACGTGAACCATGCCAGCCCTATGGCGATGGCTCACTCATCACGGTTAGGAGAGCAAGGGACCCATTCAATGGTCCAGTTCTGAGGCTCCTCACCTTCCCAAACCACCTTATTACAACAATCACAATAAGTAGCATGAGGGAAACCTGAAAAATAATATAATCACAAAGCCTGAGTATCTAACATACTCTGCAAGACTTACCCATCAAAAGGTTTACTAAACCCGACTCCTAGTATGCTGGGGGCTGACCGGGTTTATTTGATAATTGCATAAAAAGCACCTATTTGTTCTATGCTGCACTTTCATTTCCTTAATCAAGATTTTACTTTGCTTCTTCCAGAAAACAGCTACGGTGAGTCTAGCTAGCTGCTAAAACTCGAACATAAGTAAAGAGCAATACATCATAGCAATATGTAGCCATAGCATAATGAAATTTCAGAAACATAACCACCACTTTAGTACTTAACATATCATTGTCGCTGCTCGAACAAGAGGTACTCATAACCACGAGGGATGGCAATTCAAATTGATTTACATCCTGCAAGGAAAACCCAAATACATGACATACACATCACTTAAGAACACGTACGGCCACCATTCACAAGATTGCTATAAAGTCGACCCGGGGCCATCGATCCCGAGTACACGTCCTCCCCGCGATACAGTACTTCGTATCTGAGGCTTAACCCATGCACTCTCCAGTGGTCCTCAAACCCGTGCAACCACCGTGCTGTTCATATCACCTCTGGATCAATGAGTATGGCCGTCCAACAATACGGCGCCCAAGTTACTAGGTTTACCAATTCCTATATTAAAGGTATGTACTTGGTATTGTTCAATACTTGTCCGCGGAGTTGCAACGATAGGTGCGCTAGTTTATCAAGTTCATTAATTAATTGAACCATAGTTGAATCTATAACCTACCGTTGACTCCACTAGTTTAAGCATAGCATTCGCTAACGGAAAAGCTTACTAACATAAACTAATTATAGGTCATTGCTGGAGTATGCAATATTCCTAACTTGTGACAAAGTATAAAGGACTCAAAAATTAATTGGGTATGCACCGGTGCTTGCCTTGGGAGTGATCATAGTTAGTGTCTTCACCAAAGTTTACTTCAGATCCCGGCTGTTCCGGTGTGATCTCCTCGGTCTCGGTCCGTATATGAAATGAATCATGCATAAATACGAAGGAATACACAAGGGTTCATAGAGTTCCTTAATTAAAGATGAAATAAATGGCATGATGATTCAGGGCACTTCCTCAATAAATAAAATTAATGAAACTGATACTCATGAATGAATGTGTATGCACACATATGCATGACATGGCAACCACTTAATTTGAAGGGGACAAACTTCTAATTAAAAGAATATAGTTTTCAATCATCGAAAACTTAGTGTATGTCTACTCTAAACATGAACATGGCATAGATGAGGACTACATGGCATTACATGATGATGGTGACATGAAAATATAGTACTAGGGCCTAAACTTCAGAAAGTTTATTTTCAAGCAATATGCAAGTGACTAGCAATATATATATGAGATGAACAATGTTGAATTACATAACTAGCTCTAGGTACATATAACTAATTAGGAACCATGAGCATATAATGGAGAACGAGAACTCTTCTGCAAGTTAAGCTTAACATTTTTCATGTACAGTACCAAAGCTGAATTTATTCCTAACTTTAACTAATGTAGATATAAGGCAATGTTCATATGAAATTTCCAAGGTTAATTATTAAGTGATCAATTCGACAGCAAAAAGCATAATGGATGTGCTCAACATTTTACATGAAATTTTATAGTGATGTACAAATACATATGGAACAGTAATACCAAATTTCAGCAATAAATTCCTAGTAGATAATTTATATAAATTCCTTTATTGAAAATGAAGATTATGCAATAATACTAAAAACATGCATATAAATGGAAATGTGTTTTTGCAGAAAGTTTAGGGATGCCATGAAATGATCACTGAGCAAGTTTCATGAATTTACCACTTACATTTATTTACTTATGAATTTATTAAGAAAATTAGGGTTGTAACTTTAGGGATTTAAATACATTTTTGTAATGCATAACATTGGACTGCAACTTGTTTTTCTGGTAGAGAGTAATTTTAGGAGTCGAACAAAATTGGTTTCATGAATTTTGGACTTTTATTTCATGAGTTATTGAATTTCAAAGTTTGAACCGAAGTTCACTGTTAATTACAAAATTGCCACTGACCATTTCAAAATTCCCCGCGCGCGCGGCGGCTCTGCGGCTCGGCTGGCTTGCCGGCGGTGATCGGCGGCGGGACTTGGAACTTGGTGCTGCACTATGTGACTAGTGGCTCATAAGGATCACGTGGGTGATGGCGGTCAGAGTCAGGGTGGCCGGAGGGCTGCCGACGACGAGCTGCGAAGATGCGCGGTGGCGGCCAATGGCGACAGCCGTGCACAGAGGCTAAGCCGGCGAGGGAGAGGGTCCAGGAGCATCACCTTGGTGCCCTGGTGCTCACCGAAGGACGGGCTGGGGTCGGGGTGGCCGGGAGAGGGGTCGTCGCTGTGAGCCTCCTTCGCGCGGTGAACGGCGGCGGCTCGGTTCACCTCCAATTCCGGCGAGGGGGATGCGGTCCAAGGGTAGCACGTCAGGGGGGGACTGAGAGGAGCTAATTGCACGCTGATTTGTGAAAGAACCCGCGATGAGGAAACTACCTGGACGGAGCTTGACGCGGCGGCATTCAGGCGGCTCTGAGCAGGGGAACTCCAGCGGCGCTCGCTGGAGAAGAGGAAGGGAGGGAAAGCAGGGGCGCTTGGCTTCACTGGAGAGACATGGAGAGCTGAGTGGAGCTTGTGCAAATGAAGGGAGAGGATAAGGGGCAGTTCCAGGCGGCAGCTGCCTTTAACGCCGATCGGCAAGGAGAGAGTGAGAGGGGGAGAGAGGGGCGGCGAGCTATCGACCAGGGAGTGGCTGCTGACGGGGAGGGGCTTCAATTCTGGCCAGTGGCACAGGGGAGGGAGCTGGCGATGCAGTGGCCAGAGTGGGGTGACAGTGATCGACGGCGGCATAGTGATCGGGTACTCCTCGGTGTCGAGCTGGGGTTGGCCAGGGGGAGAAGAGAAGGATTGACTCTTGACTTTGAACAATTCTTGGGTTTGGCCTAAATTTGCCAAGTTCCACTGCTCCAAACCTCACGCTGATTTTTGTGTATTCCCAGGGTATCATGTGCTCCAACTTTTCTTTTGTGTGCATGATCTGAATCGGCATAGATAAATTTTAAAAATTCAAGGACAGAAATGCATTTCTTTGATATTAGAGGAATTTTTAAGGGTATTAAATATTTACCAAAAATTCTGGTAAAATTCTCAAAATTGTATTTTAATGTGGCCATTCGGAATATGCAAAAACATTGGTGCGCTTCCATGGGTTTTTGTGAGGTTTGAGAATGGCCCTTATTTGGATAATCTGGATTTAATTAATTAATTTCTTCCTTATTCTTTGGCACCTTAATTATTTATATTTTAATTTGCTCTCAATTAGCATTAGGGTTAGCCTAATTACCATTTTGTGACATGGGGTGTCACAGGACACCCCCCTTAAAAGAAATCTCGCCCCGAGATTTGCAAATGGATTAACAAAAGGAGGGGTGCGATTGTTACTGGTTTTGCGTGGCCAAGATTTCCGGAAAGTTGGTTTTCAGAAACTCTTCTTGTTCCCATATAGCTTCATCTTTGGTATGGTTACGCCATTGCACTTTGTAGAAGGTGATAGTGCAGCTGCGAGTTACCCGGTCTTTTTGATCAATGATTCGGACGGGGTATTCGGGGTAGGAGAGGTCTTCTTCCAATTGCTCAGTGTCAGAGATAGCCACATCGATCAGAGGCTTTAAACACTTCTTGAGTTGGGACACATGAAAGATGTTGTGCACCCGCTCAAGGTTTTTCAGTAGCTGCAACCGATAAGCAATAGCGCTATGCTTTTCCGTGATCGGAAAAGGTCTGATATAGCGGGGTGCTAATTTTCCCTTGATTCCAAAGTGAGATACATCTTTGTTGGGAGAAACCCGAAGATAGACATGGTCTCCCTTTTCGAACTCTAATGGACGTCTTCTTTTGTTGGAATAACTTATTTGGCGGGATTGTGTGGCCTTCATGTTAGCCTGAATTTGCCGCACCTTTTCTTCGGCTTGTGTGACCAGATCTGGGCCAATGGTAATTCTTTCTCCCGATTCCGACCAGTTCAGCGGGGTCTGACACGAGTGACCATACAAGGCTTCAAAGGGTGACATTCCCAAACTCTCTTGGTAACTATTGTTGTAGGAGAATTTGGCGAACGGGAGACAAGATTCCCAATCTCCACGATTGTCCAGAACACATGCTCTCAATAGGTCCTCTAAATATTGATTTAGTCTCTCGATTTGACCATCGGTTTGCGGATGATAAGCGGAGCTTTGGATGAGAGTGGTTCCAAGACAACCATGCAATTGCTCCCAAAAACGAGCAATAAATTGGGGACCTCGATCAGAGATGATCACCTTGGGCACACCGTGCAAACATAGGATTCACATAATGTAGAGCTCGGCATATTGCTTGGTAGAGTAGGTTGTATGGGCGGGAATAAAATGAGCAGATTTGGTCAACCTATCCTCAATAACCCATATCGAATCATGCTTCTTGGGTGTGAGAGGTAATCCAACAATGAAATCCATAGCAATGTCCTCCCATTTCCAAGCAGGGATTTTCAATGGGTACAAAAGACCGGCTGTTCTCAAGTGATCGGCCTTCACATGTTGGCAAGTATCGCATTCGGACACATAACGAGCTACCTCTTGTTTCATACGCGTCTACCAAAACTTTTCCTTTAACCCACATTACATCTTGTTGCTGCCGGGGTGTATGGAGTATTGGGACAAGTGAGCCTCATCCAAAATTTTCTTTCTTAGGCCTTCGTTCTTTGGAACAACAAGGCGGTTGTTGAACCATAGTACTCCATCTTCGTCTTGTCGAAAACATGTCACTTCCTTCTTCCCTATTTTCTGGCGAATATATTCCATTCCATTGTCCTTCTTTTGGGCATCCACAATTTCTTCCCGAAGGGTAGGAATAAGCGCTAAATTATACAAGGATCCATATGGAATGACATGAAGACTTGGTTCGCTAGGATCTGAAATTGTGCAAGCTACCATAGAGCAAACGATGGCATGATTGCATTGGTCCCTTCGACTCAAGGCGTCGGCAACCATGTTGGCTTTCCCGGGGTGATAATGAATTTCCACTTCATAATCCTTGATTAATTCTAACCATCTACGCTGCCTCATGTTCAGTTCTTGTTGAGTGAAGATATATTTGAGACTTTTGTGATCGGTGTGGAGGTTAACAAGATTACCGAGCAAGTAATGGCGCCAGATTTTCAAGGCTAGGACAACGGAGGCCAATTCCAAATCGTGAGTGGGATAATTTTGCTCATGCTTCCAGAGCTGTCGTGATGTATAGGCAACAACACAGGCTTCTTGCATAAGCACACAACCCAATCCGGTGCCGGAGACATCACAGTAAACATCGAACGTTTGGTGATATCAGGTTGAGTCAAAACCGGGGCGGTTGTCAAATGCTTCTTGAGTGATTGAAGAGCTTCTTCACATGCACTATTCCACTTGAACTTAGCATCCTTTTCCAGCAACATGGTCATAGGCTTGGCAATGCTTGAGAAGTTGGGGATGAATTTCCGATAATAACCGGCAAGACCAAGGAAACTGCGAATTTGCTTGACCGATTTTGGAGCTTTCCAATTCAGCACATCCTCTACTTGGCTAGGATCCACGGCTACTCCTTCCTCTGATATGACATGACCCAAGAATGGATCTTGCTTTAGCCACAATTCACATTTACTAAATTTGGCATAAAGTTGATGATCTCGGAGTCGCTGTAGAACAATACGGAGATGTTCGGCGTGTTCTTCCTCGGACTTGGAGTAGATTAAAATATCGTCAATGAATACAACTAGGAACTTATCCAACTCTGGCATGAACATGGAGTTCATCAAATACATGAAGTGGGCTGGAGCATTGGTGAGACCAAAAGACATGACAAGATATTCGAACAGACCATATCGAGTAGAGAAAGCTGTTTTTCGAATATCTTCGGCTCGGATCTTTATTTGATGATAACCGGATCGGAGATCAATATTGGAGAAGACTTTAGCACCCACTAATTGATCAAAGAGGATATCAATTTGAGGCAGAGGATACTTGTTCTTGATGGTTAGCGTTTAACGGCCTATAGTTGACACATAAGCTTAGGGTCTTGTCTTTCTTCTTCACAAATAGAGCGGGACAGCCCCAGGGAGATGAACTTGGTCGGATATAGCCCTTGTCCATAAGCTCTTGTAACTGCTCTTTTAACCCCGCTAACTCATTAGGAGCCATTTTGTACGGCCTACGAGAGATAGGCGCTGTACCGGGTATGAGTTCGATCTTAAACTCAATATCCCTGTCTGGAGGCATTCCCGGCTAATCATCTGGATCTACATCGGGGAATTCACATACCACTGGAATATTTTCTAGCTCTTTTCCTTCAACATGACACACTTGAGAAGTGGACAACTTGGGATATGGCAATCGGAGAATAGAGGGCCATGTAAGGGTGAGTTCAAATGGATTTCCCGGTCCTTAATGTGCAGTACGGCTTTATTACTAGTCATCCATGTCATACCAAGGATTATGTCAATGCTTTGGCCATCTAAGATGATTAGAGAAGTGGGCTATATGTTGCTTGCTAGTTTCAGTGGCACATTCCTTAACTCAAGATGAACTCTTATTTTTCCACCGGGAGATGTGATGATGTATGGTGTTCCTATAGTGGTGGGGGTGATTTTCAAATGATTTGCACATGCTTGACTAATAAAATCATGCGTTGCTCCTGAATAAAAAAGAACCATGGCTGCATGTTGGTTGACCAAAAACGTACCCACGAGAACGGGTTCTCCAACTTGGGTCTCTTCGACCGTGGCATAGTTGACTCGGCCATTCTTGTGCGTGGGGGTAGAAGACTGGGGACGACTCCCATTGCTGCCATTGTTGCTGCCGCTGTTGTGGTTGTTGATGTTGTTCCCGGAAGTGTTGGAGTTGTTGTTGTTGTTGTTTGGATTGCGCTTTGGGAACCGACACTCCTTAGCAAAATGACCGGCATGGCCGCAGTTGTAACATGGCTGCGATGAGTTGGTCTTCACCACTTGGTTATTCTGCTGCGGTGGGCGAGAACCAGGAAATTGCTGCTGGTTGCCTCCATGGAATCGTGAGTGCTGCTGCAAGAACGACAGGCGAGGTCCTCCTCCCGTCGGTACCGCAGCCCGTAATTTCTGTCTGGTCGGGGAAGTGATTGCTAGCTTGTACTTGGGTGGTGCAGAGCCGGATGAACTTCCCATAGCACGTTTCCTCTTCTTGTCTTCCTAGTTGGCACGGATGGCATCTTCTTGCTCGATGGCGGCACTCATCAAATCATTGAATGTGCCGGCGGTGACTTGTGCCAAGCAGTCTTGCAGCTTCGGGGTAAGACCCAAACAAAAACAGTCCTTCTTCTTGTCCGTATCAGCGTGGTACGACACGTACTGAGCCAGGTAGTTGAATTTCTGTGCATACTCTTGCATGGTTCCGGAGCCTTGCTTCAAGTTGAGGAACTCCTGCAACTTGCGCTTCATCAGTCCAGCGGGGATGTGGTGCACACTGAAAGCTGTGCAGAATTCTGCCCATGTGACTTGGTGACCAGCGGCGAGAGCGGCGGTGAAACTGGCTCACCAAGAACTTCTGGAGCCACGGAGATGCTGCACGGTGAAGAGTGGCTTCTGCTGTTCGGTGCAGTGAATGAGAGCGAACTTCGACTCTAGAGTGCGAATAAAATTATCCGCTTCTAGAGGATCAGCGGCTTCTCCGAAGGTGGGCGGGTGAGTCGCCCAGAAGTCGCCGTAGGAGGATTCCCGCTGCTGCAGTGGTGGTGGTCCAGGAGCTCATTGATGGTTCATGTTCTCCATGAACATGCGGAACATCTCATTTTGAATGTGGATGAGCTGCTCTATAGCCGTCATGGGTGGTGCGTTGGGCAGCGGCCCATTTCCACCGACATTCGAGGCGCCGGGAGCATCACCGAAGTTTTCTCCACCGCGGCGAGTTTGCACCATCTGACACATGAACAAAGCATGTTAGCCCGATCATCACGTGAGACAATACGATAACAAGGCTATGACATGGTAATGAAATGAAATTTCAGATTGCTCATAATTGAAAGGCTCGACAAGTAAATGGTGCGGACATAAGAGATAACTTAAATTCCATAACTTCCAGCACCATAGGCAACATACTCATGATAAAAAACATAGATACATGTGATGCAACTTTGATACATAGCAAGTCTTTGGTTACATCACTCGGAACATGACACCACACGATCTCGGAGAGCTTAGGTTATAACTAAGCTTAGCATTACTAACACTATGCACATACAACTACAATGTCTCACGAGATCTCCACCCTATGTACATACTACTACTCGATCACCTGACGTGGCTATCACCATCGGACTCCACGTCCATATCACCCGGTCTAGGGGATGCTTAAAAGTCAACGCCGGAGTCACCGTTCTCACTCAAATCAGCATCATTGGGGGGAATCACTGCGAGTGGAATGGGTGGCTCATTGTTAAGGATGGCGTTCCGCTGGCCATTTGCAGCTTGGAGATGCCCGATGAGCTGCTCTTGTTGTGCGATGATCGTGTGAGCGTCGTTGAGGTTCCCTTCTATGACATCACGCGCATCTTGAGCTTCTTCACACTGAGCCTATAGCTCACTTCGCTCCTCCAGGAGAGCAGTAACCTGACCATGAAGAGAGTAAATCTCCTCTTGGGCAGCGGTGAGCTGGGCGTTGCGTTGGTTCAGTTGCTCCTGCAACTGATCGCTGGCATCGCCCTCGATGATAAGCTGAGCATCATGGAGTTGCTCGAAAAAGATCGGCCTGCTCCAACGCGCTAGTGTGCAGGTTTTCCTCAAGATATGAAATCTTAGCGTCCCGCTTCTGCAAGCTGGGCATCACGGGCAACAACTGTGGACAGCAGCGCCTCGCGCTCTCGTTCCAACTCGAGAACGCGGGCGGCAAGGTACTCGGGGTCCTTCACGAGCTTGCCAACATCCATCTGCCGGAATAAAGTTTTGTAAGGATGAGTCAAAACTTAATATCCCACTGAGCACACATGCTTAAAATAGCATAAGGATTGATTGGTAAAAAACAAGACACGAGGTTCCCGATCCGTTTAACGTCCGGTAATGATAAATTTTCTGCGGTCGACGGAGCAAACCACAGAAATGCACAAAAACGCTTAGCTTCTGGACAGAATTCAAATTTTTGTGTTTTACAAATGTTGTGGAGAATTTCATCATCTTTCCAATGCATACTCACACATACCCAGCCAATAAAGTCTCTGGGAGTTATGATCATCCAGAGGCAGGGGACAAAAATGAAGCAATTTCTGACTTCCAGTAAAGGCTACTGTTTTTGCAAAATTCGACTGAGTTCCATATTTTTGTAGGACAAACTTCCTAAAACAAAATTTAAAAGCAAAACATCTTCTTTCCAACGAGTACTTATTCACCTTCATTTAATTAAAATTGAGGAAGTTATGCTTGTTTTAGTGAAACTGACTTTTCTAGCATAATCCGATTCTTATCGGTTGAGTTCAAATTTTTGGTTTAGGTGCCATAGGTATTCAAAATTGTACAAAACTTGGTCATTTCACATGTTTAAAATATTATTGACCTTTTTACATGATTTGGAAAGGATGAATGCATATGGCATGTATGAATGTAAATGCTCAGAAAGGATGAATGCATATGGCATGATTTGAAAAAACTTGATTGATTATATAGCTCGATCCTTTCGGTGGCACACACACCTCTCACACGTTTGTCTAACGAATTACACATGATTAGTGTACCTGCAAGGGATCCATTTCATAAACAATACATTAAATTCAAAAGAAACAAGCCAAAATAACAATGATAGTTTATGCCCAGGTATTTGCCCACTCGGAAGGCAGCCGACGTTTAAACGCATTCAGTCCGCGCATCAATCAAAGCCCAGGTCTTTGCCCATCCGGAAGGCGTTCGGTATTTACAGCGCAACCGATCCGCGCACAATGACATACCTTCATTGAAGAATCTGTAGTTGCAAGTAATTTAAACAAACCTAACTTACGGTTAGCTTTGCCACCTACAAGACTCTTATATGGGCCCTACTAGTTCGTACCTCATCGTAAGGCGTAAAAACGGCTTGTTTACATTTTAAAATGCTTATTTATGTGTAGCTTATCCCGAGATGGCTCTGATACCAGCTGTGACAATCCTACTCTGAAAAGTAGAGTGTGTCGCATAGGATCGTCTCGGGAGATGATTAACGAAGTAACCATACACAGCATTCACACAAGAACATTCATCATTTACAAAGTTACATTACTAAATGCATAATATTACAAGTTTAGAAGTAGAAAAAAAATAAGTTCAGATCCATTACAACACATATGTTCTTATTTCATATTACATAAGTGAGCGGAAGCGATAAAATGACAAAACACGATGGCAATTCTCTACGTGAACCATGCCGACCCTATGGCAATGGCTCACTCATCACGGTTAGGAGAGCTAGGGACCCATTCAATGGTCCAGTTCTAAGGCTCCTCACCTTCCCAAACCACCTTATTACAACAATCACAATAAGTAGATTGAGGGAAACCTGAAAAATAACATAATCACAAAGCCTTAGTATCTAACATACTCCACAAGACTTACCCGTCAAAAGGTTTACTAAAACCGACTCCTTGTATGCTGGGGGCTGACCGGGTTTATTTGATAAT
Organism: Eleusine coracana subsp. coracana; assembly: GCA_032690845.1. Lineage (NCBI taxonomy): Eukaryota > Viridiplantae > Streptophyta > Magnoliopsida > Poales > Poaceae > Eleusine > Eleusine coracana. Next base: position 45,993,673 of record CM064426.1, on the reverse strand, counting down.
TGCATAAAAAGCTCCTTGCATTTTCATTTCCTTAATCTTGATTTTACTTTGCTTCTTGCAGAAAACAGCTACGGTGAGTCTAGCTAGCTGCTAAAACTCGAACATAAGTAAAGAGCAATACATCATAGCAATATGTTGCCATAGCATAAGCAAATTTCAGAAACATAACCACCACTTTACTACTTAACATATCATTGCCGCTGCTCGAACTAGAGGTACTCATAACCACGAGGGACAGCAATTCGAATTGACTTACATCCTGCAGGGAAAACCCAAATACACGACATACGTATCACTTAAGAACACGTATGGCCACCGTTCACAAGATTGCTATAAAGTCGACCCGGGGCCATCGATCCCGAGTACACGTCCTCCCCGTGATACAGTACTTCGTATCGGAGGCTTAACCCATGCACTCTCCAGCGGTCCTCAAACCCATGCAACCACCTTGCTGTTCACATCACCTCTGGATCGATGAGTATGGCCGTCCAACAATACGGCGCCCAAGTTACTAGGTTTACCAATTCCTATATTAAAGGTATGTACTTGGTACTGTTCAATACTTGTTCACGGAGTTGCAACGATAGGTGCTCCATTTTATCAAGTTCATTAATCAAGTGAACCATAGTTGAATCTATAACCTACCGTTGACTCCACTAGTTGAAGCATAGCATTCGCTAACGAAAAAGCTTACTAACATAAACTAATTATATGTCATTGCTGCAGTATGCAAGTGGGTTTCATCAAAGTCCTACATGTAATGCACAACACAGTATTCCTAACTTGTGACAAAGTATAAAGTACTCAAAAATTAATTGGGTATGCACCGGGGCTTGCCTTGGGAGTGATCGTAGTTAGTGTCTTCACCAAAGTTTAGTTCAGATCCCGGCTGTTCCGGTGTGATCTCCTCGGTCTCGGTCCCTATATGAAATGACTCATGCATAAATACGAAGGAACACACAAGGGTTCATGGAGTTCCTTAATTAAAGATGAAATGAATGGCATCATGATTCAGGGCACTTCCTCAACAAATAAAATTAATGAAACTGATACTCATGAATGAATGTGTATGCACACATATGTATGACATGGCAACCACTTAATTTGAAGGGGACAAACTTCTAATTAAAAGAATATAGTTTTCAATCATCAAAAACTTAGTGTATGTCTACTCTAAACATGAACATGACATAGATGAGGACTACATGGCATTACATGATGATGGTGACATGAAAATGTAGTACTAGGTCCTAAACTTCAGAAAGTTTATTTTCATGCAATTTAGTTAAGGTGGCAATATGCAAGTGACTAGCAATATATATGAGATGAACAAGGTTGATTTACATAACTAGCTGTAGGTACATATAACTAATTAGGAACCATGAGCATATAATGGAGAATGAGAACTATTCTGCAAGTTAAGATTAACATTTTTCATGCACAGTACCAAAGCTGAATTTATTCCTAACTTTAACTAATGTAGATATAAGGCAATGTTCATATGAAATTTCCAAGGTTAATTATTAAGTGATCAATTCAACAGCAAAAAGCATACTGGAGATGCTCAAAATTTTACATGAAATTTTATAGTGATTTACAAATACATAAGGAACAGAAATACCAAATTTCAGCAATAAATTCCTAGTAGATAATTTATATAAATTTCTTTATTGAAAATGAAGATTATGCAATAGTACTAACAATATGCATATAAATGGAAATGTGCTTTTACAGAAAGTTTAGGGATGCCATGAAATGATGACTGAGCAAGTTTCATGAATTTACCACTTATATTTATTTACTTATGAATTTATTCAGCAAATTAGGGTTGTAACTTTAGGTATTTAAATACATTTTTGTACTGCATAACATTGGACTTCAACTTGTTTTTCTGGTAGACAGTAATTTTAGGAGTCGAACAAAATTGGTTTCATGATTTTTGGACTTTTATTTAATGAGTTATTGAATTTCAAAGTTTGATCTGAAGTTCACTGTTAATTACAAAATTGCCACTGGCCATTTCAAAATTCCCCGCGCTGCGGCTCGGCTGGCTCGCCGGCGGTGATCGGTGGCGGGACTTGGAACTTGGTGCTGCACTACATGACCAGTGGCTCATAAGGATCACGTGGGTGGTGGCGGTCGGAGTCCGGGTGGCTGGAGGGCTGCCGACGACGAGCGGCGGTGATGCGCGGCGACGGCCAACGGCGACAGCCGTGCAGAGAGGCTAAACCGGCGAAGGAGAGGGTCCAGGAGCATCATCTTAGTGCCACGGGCTCACCGAAGGACGGGCCGGGGTCTTGGTGGCCGGGAGACGGGTCGTCGCCATGACCCTCCTTCGCGCTGTGAACGGCGATGGCTCGGTTCTCCTCCAATTCTGGCGAGGGGCCTGTGATCCAAGGGTAGCACGTCAGGGGGGGGTGAGAGGAGCTAATTGCGCGCCAATTTGCAAAAGAACCCGCACGGGGAAACTTCCTAGACGGAGCTTGACACGGCGGCGTTCAGGCAGCTCTGAGTAGGGGAACTCCGGCGGCGCTCGCTAGAGAAGAGGAAGGGAGGGAAAGCAGGGGCGCTTGGCTTCACTGGAGTGACTTGGGGAGCTAAGTGGAGCATGTGTGAATGAAGGGAGAGGAGAAGGGGCAGTTTCAGGCGGCAGCTGCCTTTAACGCCGATCGGCAGGGAGAGAGCGAGAGGGGGAGAGAGGGGTGGCATGCTGTCGACCAGGAAGTGGCTGCCGGTGGGGAGGGGCTTCAATTATGGCCAGTGGCATAGGGGAGGGAGCTGGCGATGTAGTGGCCGGAGTGGGGCGACAGTGATCGACGGCGGCATAGTGATCGGGTTCTCCTCGGTGTGGAGCTGGGGTTGGCCAGGGGGGAGAAGAGAAGGATTGACTCTTGACTTTGAATAGTGCTCTAGTTTGGCCAAGATTTACCAAGTTCCAGTGCTCCAAACCTCACCCTGATTTTTGTGTATGCCCAAGGAATCATGTGCCCCAACTTTGCTTTTGGGTGCATGATCTGAATCAGGACAGATAAATTTTAAAAATTCCAGGACAGAAATACTTTTCTTTGACTTTACGGGAATTTTTAAGGGTATGAAATGTTTACCAAAAATTCTGGTACAATTCTCAAAATTCTCTTTTAATGTGGCCATTCAGAATATGCAAAAACATTGGTGCACTTCCATGTGTTTTTGTGAGGTTTGAGAATGGCCCTTATTTGGATAATCTGGATTTAATTAACTAATTTCTTCCTTATTCTTTGGCACCTTAATTATTTATATTTTAATTTTCTCTCAATTAGCATTACTGTTAGCCTAATTACCATTTTGTGACATGGGGTGTCATAGTCAATCTTTCTGCTAAGCTTGTATAGCTCTTGGTGTTTATATCTTGCTATCTATTTTTTATCTTTGTATGACTGTGAGCTATTGCTTTTACACTTCATGGCTCTATGTGTATGGGTAGCAAAGTTAAATGCTTGTTTGCATAATTGTTGAAGCTCCTTAGGTTTGCATTTTCATGCTTTGCATGTTTGCTTGTTCTTTGATGAGTTCATTGCCAAAGGGGGAGAAAATATTGGGCCAGGCACAAATTATGCTAAGAAACTTAAAATGATCCATTTGGCACTACATGAAATCTACCACAAGTTGAGGGGGAGCATATCATGATCTTGAGCGTTTTCTTGCACCTTTCACATTCTTTGCGTCTCAAGTCGCTTTCTTTGCCAACTCTTGGTTTTGTGATCCCTACTTTGGTAGATGGCATATTTTCACCTTTTCTTCGGGTTTGGCCATTTAGATGAGTTTATTCAGTTTCGCATTTCACTCTCTAATATTTGTGCATTTGAGATTGTCAATGTACTCATCAAGGGGGAGATTGAGAAACCATGTGGATATGTGCCATGGTTTGCAATATATGTGATGAGTAATTGACTTGAGCGGATTTGTGTTTGAGTTGAAATGCGAGAATCCGGGAATTGCATGTGTGTGTGCATGATTATGGTTTTGACTAACCGGAGTTGGTGGAAAACAGAGCCTGCTCGGGTTTCACCGGAGAGAGAGAGGAGGGAAGAGTGCAGAGGCACTTGGTCCGGCGGAGAGGGTTCTTGGAAGTTGTGCGATGAGTGTGAGCCTAGAGAGAGAGCCGGGAGAGGCGCGCTGTGCAATCCTCCCCTTTAACCCGGTCGGAGTGAAAGAGCGGCGAGAGCAGAGGGAGAGGGGGGGGGGGGGGGGGTTGGCGCGCTGTCGGCCAGGGATTGGTCCGCCGGCGGGGGCACTTCAATTGGACCGATGGCACAGGGGAGAAGGTGGCAGAGCAGTGGCCGGCATGGGGAGTGGCAGGTGAACAACGGTGGCCACAGTGCACCGGGTACAACTCGTGTCGGGTTGGGATTGGCCAGAGGAGAGGGAAGGGGTTGACCCGGCTTGACTTGGACCTTGACTCGGGTTTGGTTGAAATTCACCAGGTTCCCATACTCCAAATTTGACACAGAGTTTTGTGCACGTCCAGCAAAACATGTGCTCCAACTTTGCTTTTGGGTGCATCCGCTGAATTGGCTTAGATTAATTTTTAAAATGCCAGAACATAAACACTTCTTTTCTGCCAGAACATAAACTTTGCTTTAAGGTAATTAAATTGCTACCAAAAATTCTCGGAGAATTATCAAAATTCTCTTTTAATGTGGCCATTCAGAATATGCAAAAACATTGGGGTACTTCTATGGGATTTTGTGATGTTTGAGAAAGGCTCTTATTTGGATATTCTAGATTTAATTACTTAATTTTCTTTCTTTATTCTTTGGCACCTTGATTATTTATATTTTTAAGTATCCCTTAATTAACATTGGGTTCAGTTAAGTTATATTTTTGTGACATGGGATGTCACACATTCAAAAACTTTGTATCTATGGATCTTGTAAGGATGTTTCCATTACATGAGATTTATTTTCGTGCTCAAGTTTTTCCTGTCTCCCTAAATCCCGAATTTCTCTTTTCCCCTATTTTCGGAGCCATTTTCATGGGAATTTTCAATCTCTTTTTTGGATGAGTTTTTGGGGCGGATTTCTTGAGGAATTTGTTGCTATAACGAGCTAGAACAATCCTTCATAGGTCCTTGGCCGAATCCCTAGATCGAGCACCTTCATTTTGAAGGATTTCTCAAGTTTCCCCTTTTTGGTGTTCTTGGCACAAGATCTGAAATTTGTGTTGATTTTTTGAGCCAATTGAGTTGATCTTCTAGGTTTAGGGTCATGATGTGTTGAGGATTCACTGGTCCAAAAATCGCATCATTTGGAGTTCGTTTGATTAGGTTTTGGAGAAGATTTGCCAAAATCCCGAATGTTTTTGTTGTTCTATCGGGGTCGATCGGCACTGTCGACGACCAGGACCGGTATTGCCGGTGGGGTGCAGAACCCCGCACCGGCACTGCCGATGGGTCTCACCGGCACTGACGATTGCTCTGATCGGTACTGCCGGTGGTGGCCTAGTAAGGTTAGGTTTTGAGTCTCTTGATTATTCCAAGTCCTTGTTGTTTCTTGTTGATTCTGCTGTGTTAATTTGCTGTGTTTGATCACTCCTGAGGCTAGTACACCCCGAGTTAGTGTGTGTAGTCTTGGTGATCAGTTCGGAGGTTGGCTTGGGTTGTTTTTGGGATATAAGACAAGTTCTCTTGGAGAATTTTGATTGGCTCCCATTCACCCCCCCCCCCCCTCTGGTCGCCTTCTCGGTCCTTCATGAACTATGGTTTCCTTATAAACTTTTAATTTGCAGCAGAATTTTATCAGCAAATACATCAAACACCTGGCCAACTAACCTGAGCTGGGAGGAAAATGCCGAGCTGTCAGTGTTGATGTACACAGGCACTCACAACAAAGTTCAGCTTGTTCTCAAACTTGGGATCATTGTACAGCTGCAGTTGAGCACTTACAGGTAAAAATGTCTAGTAAAATCACTAGTAAAAATGTCATGAAAAATCAGTGTTGTTAAATGATACATTGTCATTTCCATAACAAAAGACAAAGAGAAGCTAAATGTTAAAGATTTCTGATAGCTAAATGGTGATGCGTTAGAAAAGGACCAAAACAATAGACATAGCAAACCAAATCTCCCTGTCTTCTTCCGGAGCATCTGTTCTATATTCTATATTTCTATATTTCTAATAGAGACGAAATGAGCCGACAATAAGTAAACAACCAAACCGACAGTTGTAGTGTATTTCTTCAGACATGCACACAACAAAGAACCTATGTGAGCACTAACCCAGCATATAGCAGCTTATCACACTTCTCTCAGAACCTGTGGTCGATGAAGCCCAGCACCAAACCTTCTCTTAGGAGACCTCCACACAAGAACAACAAACAGCACCATGAAGAGAATGAAATCAATTGATTCCAGGAGACTCACAGCAGCAATTAAATCAAACTAGCATATCACTATGATCCAGCCAAGTATATCACCATGATCCAGCCATGGTATTATCACCATGGTTCTGGTCAAATGCCCAGCAATAGCAAGAACTAGCAAGGAATGGCGAGAACAGCAAGCTAGGTGAACTAGGAACAAGCATTCGAGATGCCATAACTCGCTAGGAAGAGGGGTACCTTGCGGACTTTGACGAGGATCGAAGAAGTCATCCGCAATCATGGATCAATGCGACGGTGGCGGGATCTGCTAGCGAGGTCGTGGATCATGGCGTTGGTGGCGGAGGCGCTGCCACTCCTCTCTAGAGCCCGGCCCCATGGCGATGGGGGCCGATGGTGCGGACTTGAGTGGGCCGAGGGCGGCGGGGCTCGTCGGATCTGCTGGGTATCGGCATGAGTGGTCTTTGGAGGCCATGACGATGGCGGCGGAGCAGCAAGATGGAGAAGACACGGCAGGTGGCGGCGCAATGGAAATGAGGACACGACTGCTGGTGCTTTGGTGTTGTCTAGGGTTGGTTGGGACATGCTACGAAATTGTAAGAATATAAATACTGTTTGTTCCATTTTAGCATCAATCGATCTGTGTCTCAGTGGTTTAGTCTCTACTCCTACAGTTTAGAGGTTGCTAGTTTGATCCCTTCAGCAGTTATTTTTTTTCTTTTGTTTGAAGACGACAAAAAGGAAAATATGCTGCATTTCCTGTGAATCAATCCTAAGACCGAAGAGCAATAAATTTTTTTTTCTTTTGTCTGAAGACGAAAAAAGGAAAATAGGCTGCATTTTCTGTGAATCGATCCTGAGACCAAAGAGCAAAAAAAGACTAGTCCTACCAGTAGAACAGAACAACACAAAGCAATAGAATAGCGACGGGTTACCTGCGTTTGCAAGTCGATACCAATCGAGTTGTCTCTTTTCTCCTAGACTGAGCTCGCGTGACCAATCATGACAAGTGGCCCATATGTATCTATATGGTTGTTATAAAATAAGGATAATTCATATTTGTCATAAATTTTGTGATGTTTGTTATTTATATATTATGACATCTTTATTTGTCATAATGTACAATTGTGTTTATTTATGATGATTTTATGGTTAGATTTAGTGACAAATCTTTATTTTCATCATGAAACAAGCTATTTCTTCAAAAACGTCATAAATCAAACTAAGTTTATGATGAAACAGTATGTTGTCATGAGAATTTCGTCATAGAAGACCATAATTGTTGTAGTGACCTGAGCGATGCTCTCGACTAGACACTAACTCAAGACTAACTAACTTACTCTACTAAGTAGCACATGTAGTAGGAAATAAACTCCTAGATGTGTTTCTTGCTTCGATCCTCTTTTCTGCCAAATTCCCCCTCTATTTATAGGTGGCGAAGGTCCGGGGGTATTTGTAGGTGAAGGACGGTCGGTTAGCCGTAGGATCATGGCGGTTCACGACCGACTTGTTTTGGTCGGCTCAGATCTTGTCCCGATGGCGGTTATTTGGTTGCTTTGCGCCAACTTCTTCATTTTGGGGCCAGCAGCCCTATTGGGCTTCATGGGCTGGCAACTAAAAGGATCAAGTGACCGAGAGGCGGGGGGGGGGGGGGGGGTTGAATCGAGAACTCGCACTATGTACCAAATTCGCTAATTCCTAAAATTGACTACTCAAAAGAACTTCTACACAATTCTAGTGGTGCTCACACTAGCAAGATAATGAACCTATGAAAGGGACTACAATATAAGCATACTAGTGGATCACACAAGACAATACATCTCCTATGCAAGCTAGTGATAAAGATAAGCAGAAGCAAACAACAAGCTAGCAAGGGAACCTACTCATGCAATACTATAAGATAAGGAACTAGAGCAGTCAAGAATGAGTAGTGCAATACATACACGGGTGATCAATCAAGCCAACACAACTCCTATGCATGCTAGTAATCAAGTATAAAGGCTAACACTACTAGCAAATAAAGAAGACTATTCATGTAAGTCTACAAGGTAGTCAACTAGAGCAAGGTAAGCACACAAGTATGAATAGCACGGTATGTAAATGCGGAAAGTAAAGCATCATAGTATGGAGTAGAGTAAGAGATGACTCATGATTTTTTCCCGAGGTCTCGGAAGCATGGCGCCTTCCCCTACTCCTCATTGGACCACTCCCGCCGGGATACCGGTCCCTCCCGCCACCAATGTGGAGTTCTCACACACGAGCCCACAATCACTCTCAGAGTGAAGACACGGTTGTGTCACTGCTGCCACTATGGCACAAGCTCACCTCCCTCGAGAACTTGCCGAACTCCTCGAGCCGACACGGGCGCTCACTATTGATGCCCCTTTCACCGGTGGGCTCAAACCATGTATAAACATGTGATGGCTTTCACAACCAATCATGATAGGCTAGATCACCCACACCTATCTCGTCCAAGTCTCACTATAGACCAAGAGTAACAACCTAGATCACACCCTCAAGGACACCCTAGCCTTAGATGTGCATCAATGCTCATGTTACTATCACTAGCACTCTCAAGATATCCAATATCCTCTCCTAGTGCTCCTCTCTGCCCTTTAGCTCCCAATAGACCAGCAATCCCAATGGCCAAAGGCAGTCTCCAAGACCCCAACAACGAGTTTATATAGGCTTCCAACCTCAAACTAGTCATTTCTCCATGAAACAGTCTCTCTGGACATACTGATTGGACAGTCCGATCACTGTCTAGACTGGACTGTCAAGGGCTCCACCGGATGGCTCCTCCAGAGCCGTTACTCTCTATCCGCTGTTTTCTCCATACTGACCATACAGTCCGATCTACATACCGTACAGTCCGATCTTCATAGCTCCAGAGCTATTGTAGCCACTTTGTCGTCTGTCCAGAGTTTCTTCCTATAGACCGTGCAATCCTGTCTTTAAAATTCTGCTCCAACATATTTCCTTGCAGCCAACTTCTCCTTGGTTCTGTCGCCTCCTGTAATGACCGTACAGTCCGGTCTTCACATTGGACTGTTTGGTCTCTTCTCTCCTTTCTCCAAACAGAGACATTGTCGATGCTTCCTCTTCTCTTTGAACCGGTTCCATACAGACCGGACCATCCGGTCTGCACATCGGACTATCCGGTCTCTATGGTTCCTCTGCCAATAGAATTCCTCACATCCAACATCTTCTCTATAGAGAATTTCCCTCTGATCACCGGACCGTCCAGTCTCCAAGATCTCTATGTCTGGTCTTTACCTGCAGAAGCTGAAACTCCTCATCTCCTCTCGACTTCATTTCCCGTCTTCTTCCAACAGCTCCTTGGCTTCTCCACTTCCACCTAGTGTCTGTGATTTTACTGAGCATCCATGCACATCACCAACTAGTATGACCTAAGAGACATGACCTAGACCCCCTTGATAGTTCAGTTTTTTCTATGGACTCAAAGCCCTAACAACTAGACAAGTGTTTCCAACACTTGCTCCATAGCTTGTCCTCAGCTTTGATCCAACTCCATCAACCCTTGGACTCCATCAATCTCATCAAGCCTCCATGTTTGTGGTCATTATCATCAACCGCCAAGGCAACCATCAATGATCATCATAAGGTGGATAAGGTTTCTTACACGCACAACACTCATGTACACATTAGTCACATTTCATTATTGTCATTCATCACCAAAACAATCATACATTAGGGTGACCTCAATGGTCATGAACCTTACAATCTCCCCCCTTTTGGTGATGGATGACATCCACTACTTATGATGATCCAAAACAAACGAGTCCCAAAGGAATAAGAAGAGAGGGACAAAAGACTCAAACGAAAACAAGGAACCAAGAGAAAAGATAGATTTGAAAGGATTGCCTTGGTCCTTACCTTGGAAGTAGCCTCCCCCTTGGAATATGCTAGGTCTTGAGGGAAAACTACCCAATCATGTAGCACACTAGCAGTTGAGCTTGAGTTGAATTTTGCGCCCGTCATGGTGTCGTGGTATTTGATATTGTTGATGTAGACACGCACCATGGACATAGATGTTCATGTCGGTGTAGATGTTCATTGTTGTTGTAGACATGCACCATTGTTGTTCTTCTCCATTTTGGTGTAGATGTTCATCTTGTCATGATCTTCATATGTACTCCAAGTGAACATGCGCCATTGTCTTGATCATCTTCATGTTCTCCACATTCATCTTCTTTTGATCTTCATGTTCTTCTTTGTCACCTCATTTTTTCCTTGTATCTTCATGTTCTTCTCCCCTTTGTGTTATCGATCTAGACTTGGCTTTTAAATCTTCATGTTCCTTCTCCCCCTTTGTCACCTATCACCAAAAACCACAAGCCAAAGACAAAAACACAAGAGAACCAAGGAGCAAATAATAAATGGCAAGAGTTAGGAAGCTCCCCCTTCCATGGTGCTCCTCCTTGGTCACGATGGTGTTCCACCATAGCTCCCCCTACACACATGACTCAACAAAAAATTTCTTCAAGAAAGCAATGGTTAGTCATTAGTGTGTTGGGAATGTATGAGTCACTTGTCTTTAAGCCATGTGAGTAGATTTAACCTCGGAGCTCATTCGAACATGACTCAGTGGACATGAAGCACAAACCTTTCCTTTGGTCACACTTATGGAGATGCATTCTCATATAGATCATGAGGCATAAATTACTCCAAATGTGACAAGCCTCCTTTGTGTTTCCTATATGATGCATGCAATAAGCATTCTACATATGCAATGAAAGTAAACATGACATGTGAATGCAAGCAATATTAAACAAGACAAAGGAAACCTAACAATGTCAAGTTTGAACCCCTTCCAAGCTTACTCACTATAAGCCATACCTTTGCCTTGAGATAAGACAAACCACCGTCTCAAGCACTCCCCCTTGCTTATAGCTATCTTGAGTGGGTTACACATTGACTAAATATTTTTATGTGTTTTTTTTCTTCTTTTACACATGCATGGATGCAAAACATTACAGTCGCAAAGGAGTCCTAATTACCATGCAATGCAAGAAAAGAAAGAACACACTACAAATATCGAGAACAAACACGGATACCTCCCACATGAGTAGAATGTCGCTGAGGTCCATGTCACTTGTGGTGGACTTCTCTTGATCTTCAAGTAAACTCCCGGTCCACCACCACCACCATCATCTAGGTCTTGTTCTTGAGCACCCAATTGAACTTCATTGAACTCTCAAGATCAATAATGCACTTAGGCACCCATATTCTCTTGACCTTTCTCTTCTTGTTTGGTGGTCCCAAAGCCTTTGCTTTCACCTTGCCATCCTTGTCCCTAAAAAGCTACTCCATATAGCCATTTACTTGTAGCAGAATTTCCACTTAGATACTAACTTAGTAAGAAGCCATCCAATATATGGAAGACTATCAAAACACCGAGACAAACTAGTTACTCCTGACTTTGTCAATTCAAGAAGCCCTATAATTGACTTAACTCTTTTATACAGACCACCATGATTACTACCATTGTAAATTTACAACTACTTATGGACCATCGAGGCTTTCAAACAAATACTTGACCAATTGTGACCATTAGAAGACGACCTGTAACATTAGTAAGGTTTCTCATCTGTTCTTAATTCCTTGAGATAGTTTTCTCCCTTTTTTGTGTTTATAAACCAATCCCAACCAACCAGCTGCATCACACTATCTACCAGGATTGTTGTCAATTTATGTGCCACAGTTGAGCTCACCATGGAGCCATTGGATGCAAACTGTTGGCTTCATAAGACCAAATCAAATTTGACCCTCGTTCTAAAGATTCTTTTTACAATCCCACAACTGGAAGTGTGACCAAAACCTATAATCTGTTCCATGTTGCTCTGGAGAAGCTCTGTAGTTGATTGCTCTCATCTTTCTCACTTTGTCCACATTTCCCTTGTAGTTGACTTTTTGCCCCAAGACGGAGTCTGAGGAATAGTAAATTTAGGATTACCAAAGTCAACATAATCTGTTGGAGCTGGCTCGTCAATATCAAAGGTTTCCTCATCCTCCTACATGATGTCATCCTCTCCTCCTGCTGCCTTGGAGGTTCCAGCCTCCCTATGGTGGCTAGGCCTAGGAGGAGATGGTACCCATGTCTCATCCTCAACATCCTCGTCAGAGGAAGTCCCACTGTCACTAGGCACTAAAGCTGGGTCCTGCTGAATGGTCAGGGTACCTAAGAAACCATGTGGATATGTGCCATGGTTTATATTATATGTGGTTAGTAATTGACTTGAGCGAATTTGGTGTTTGAGTTGAAATGCGGGAATCTTGGGATTGCATGAGTTTGTGCATGTCATGGTTTTGACTAACCAGAGTTGGTAGAAGTATTGGTGAAGTTGTCAGAGTTGGGAAATGTGTTTGCTTGTCTCATGATGTGTAGGTCACTGGAGTCGACTTGGTAGTCAACGACGAGAGGATCGGGCACAAGTAGGGGACTTGTGGCTAGACGATTGGGATGCCGAGTGAAGTCAAGGGTGATCCATACCATACACATGGAGAGGCAAGAAGCACGGACGGTCTCGTGGTTCAACCTCAAATCTGTGGTGGTGATGAAGACAGCGTGTTGACCAAGTCAAGGCAAGTGGGATGTTGGTACAAGTGACGAGGGGCCCGATGGATAGGGATTGGTAGAGACTTGCCGGTGGTCAGGCTCGCAGGACAAGGTGACACGCGTCAACATCAAGAAGTCGCGCTTTGAGAAACGTGTGAGGCAGTTTTCCGGTTTGGGCCTCAAAACCGACGGCGGTGGTTAGTGGTGCATGTGGCACCATCACGAACCTTGCTTCAAGGCGAAGCAAATTCATGAAGAGCTCGATGGCATTCGGGCGATGAGAAGAAAGATGGACGATTATGCCCCCGGTGGTAAGTGGGTGTGCTATTTAGGTCATGGGTAGTGTTGTCATGTGGACAATAGACCTTTGGCCTATATAAGGAGAGGAAGGGCTGGTGGAAGAGGTGTCTCTCTTTCCCTTAGCCTTGCCTTAGGTCTTCATTCGAAGTGCTAAGAGAGGTCTTCATGTTTTAAAGGAGAGGAGAGGGTGTGTGAGAGACATCTCTTTCTCTTCCAAATAGTGGGAGGATGCGGGTTGCTTCCTAGCCTTGTACATATGGATCTAGTAAGCATGTTTCCATGATATAAGATTTATTTTTGTGCTCAAGATCTTCCTCTTTCTCCCTAAATCCTACATTTCTCTTTTCCCCTTTTTTTGGAGGTATTTTTGTGGTGATTTTCGACCTCGTTTTTGAGTGGCTCTTGGGACGAATTTCTTGAGGGATCTTGGTGCTAGGACATGCTTAAACATTCCTCTATGGATCCTTGATTGAATCCTAGGCAAGAGAACCTTTGATTTTGTGGATTTCCTCAAAAACATTCAAACCCTAGAACTTTTAGTAAATCCTTAAATTCGCGGTGAATTCTTGAGATTTTTGTGTGATTCCACTAGGAGTAGATGTGTCCTACCACGATGTATCTCCTGTCCAAATTTCGTGATTTTCTAGAGTTTGTTGATAGAGTTTTGAAATTTTTCTTTGTGATTCACTGTTGCTGTTCTGAACCTGTCGGGCCCGACCGGCAGTGCCAATGGCTACTACCGGTGGCACCAACTGCCGATGGACTAGCAGCGACCAGCAGTGCCGATGATCACTACTGATGATCGGACCAGCACTGTCGATCGCCTGGACCAGCACTGCCAATCGACACTGTCAATGATCTGATCTGCATTGTCGATTCTCCATCAGAACAGCTCAGTTTTGTGTGTGTTTGTTCCATTGTTTTTTGCCTTGGTTGTCCACCTTTATTAATTGTTTTCTGTGTGTTTTTCCCATAGATTTGTGTCTTGGCTGTACTCGACCAACAGCTACAACCGGCACGGCCGATAGGTGTGATTGGCACGTCGATGGTGTCAACCAACACTGCTGATGGCTATGATTGGCACTACCTATGGTTGTCCAATAAGGTGTTTTGTGAGTGCTTATTTGACTATTTCTCGTCCTTGTTGTTCCCTCTTGTTTTTGTTGTGTTCCGCTATTGTTGTTGATCACTCCTAGGGTTAGCACATCACAAGTTGGTGTGCGTAGCCTTGGTAATCGGGTTAGAGGTTGGCTTGGGTTGTAATTGGGACAAAGGCCAACTTCTATTGAAGAATTTTAATGGGATCCCATTCACCCCCCCCCCTTTGGTCGCCTTCTCGGTCCTTCAATTGGTACAGAGCCGATGTGATCACTAGTTGACCTTCACCGGTTTTGTGATCCAAAGGCGACATGGAGAAGTGTGTGGTCAAGGTTTGGATGTTCGATGGAAAGGACTTTCCCTACTACAGGTCATGGACCAAGGCTTATCTGTTGAACCAAGGACATGCAATTTAGGAGGTCGTTCAGCAAGACTACACCATACCGGCCTACCTCAACACCATGCCAGTAGGTGAGTTAAACAGGTATGAGAACAACTCTAAAGCTGACAATATCTTGCTTTCTGCTGTAGGTAGGAGTGAACATGATTGTGTTGCTCATCTTGATACTGCACATGCCATTTGGAAAAAGCTTTGCACATACCATGAGGGTACCAATCAAGTCAAGTCTATGCGTAAGGATTCTTACAATAGACAGTACCAAACTTTTGCACAAAAACCTGGCGAGTCGCTAGATGACACCTTTCATAGTTTTGAGGCTATTGTGTGCAACTTGAGGGCTTGTGGTAATCTTGTGTACAATGATAATCATAGAGCTACGCAACAGCGGTATTCACTTGATGAGAATGTTTGGGGGGTTCAAATTGCTGCTTTAGAGGAAACTATTGAATTCCATACCCTGAATTGTGAGCAACTGTATAGCAAGCTGAGATCTCATGAATTGTCTTGGACATCTTGTCCTAATCATGTTAATCCTGCTTCTAGCATGGCTTTGCTTTCTAGCTCTCAAAAGGGTGATCACAGTGGTGCTTCTTATGGAACTAACACCTCACTTGACAAGTCTTCTTTAGAGTTTGCTCTTTCTTCTCTTGTTGCAGCTTCCGATGAATAGATGGAGTGCATTCCTGATGAGGAGCTGGCCTTGCTCACAAGGAAATTCAGGAAATTCTACAACAACCAGAAGGAGAGAAGAGGTGGTGGTTCAAGAACCTGCTTCGAGTGTGGTGACTCAGGACACTTCATTGCTGACTGCCCTAAGAAGAAGAAGAAGGCCTGGTACCACGACAACAATACTGAAGATTTCAAGCAGAAGAAGAACCATTTCTACAAGAAGGGCAAGAACTCCAAGAAGTTCACCAAGGCCATTGCATGCGCCTGCGTAGCCGCCATGAGCGATGTTGACCTCACATCAAGCGATGGTCTCACAAGCTCTGAGGAGGAGGTTGAGAAGCCACGTGTCAAGAGGAAGGACAACTTCACCGGGCTTTGCTTCATGGCAAAGAACGACCACGACATCGACTCTGAATCCAACTCCGACACAAGCGAGGTACCTCCCACTCTTGATGAACTCTCTTTTGAACTTGATCATTTGCGCGATGTTCTGCTCATGCAAGATGATAAGCTTTGCAGCGTTGTTCGTGAGAGTAGAGAGCTTAAATCTAAGTTGGAGAGTGTTGAGTATGAGATCACTTCACTAAGGTCTAAGCTTGCTAAAAATGACATGGCTGTAGAGTGTGAGTCTTGTCAAGTTGTGATGAATGACCTTGCACAGAGGGAGAGTGTGCATGTTCAAGTTGTCAGTCAGCTTGAGACTGCTCTTAAGGAGCTTGATGAATTCAAAGCTAGACCAATTCTTTTGGGTGCATGTCAGAAGTGCCCCAAGCTCACAAGTGAGTTGGAAGCTCAAACCCTCAAAGTCAAAGAGCTCGAGTCCAAGCTGCTAAATGAGACTCGCTCTAAGTCTTTCCACCACCATGTGAATTGTATGTCTCTCTTAAGGACAAGCTAGTAATCACTAGAGAGGAAAATAAAGTTCTAGTCCAAGAAAATGAATATCTTGTTTCTAGGCTCCAAAGAACCCTAGTGAGTGAGGAGAAGATTGAGAGTGACCTAGCAAGAGTCAAAGAGAGTGCTAATAGGTCAACCAGCAACTTGGGTTTAGGATTTGAGAGGGTTGACAAAGAGAGTGAAAATGTGGGTAAGTTTGTGCCTAGCTCTAGCTACAAGGATGAGGAACAATCCATCAAACCCACTGACACATACTATCCATGAAACCCCAAACCTTCCTTCAACCCGAAGCAAACAGAGAAGCCAAAACCCAAACCTCCTGTGCAAACAAAGCATAAACATGAGAGTGTCTATATTTGCATGTTCTGTGGTCGTAAGGGTCACAAGTGAGTTAACCAGGAATGTGCATCATGATGATTTTGATGGTTTTCTGCCTCGCTCTTTTTCTTGTGCCTATCGTGGATAGGGTCATTCCTTATATGGCTTTGATTCACGAAACAGAGGCTTTGCATAGCAGCGCTTTGGTGCCCCACATTTTTCCCATCATAGTGAGCGTCACTTGCATGGATTTGGCTTTCACACAGATGATTTCTATCCGCACAACCCCAGGTTTGAGTCGAGACATTTTGACAAGCCATGTTTTCCCCAACATGGTTCTCGTCCCATGCGTCTGAATGATAAAGTGCAAAGAACTGTGATGACTACTACTGGTCGTATGGTGAAGTGCTGGATTCCCAAATGCTTTTTGATTAACCCCAGCACCGAGCCATCGACTTTTCCTTCTCGTTCTTTGTAGGCAGCAGGTGGAGGCCTGGAGAACAAGTGGCTAATGGAATCCAGGTGTTCGCGCCACAAGATCAGAGATGCAAAGTAGTTCTCCAGCCTCACTCCCTTGAAGCGCCGGGAGCATGTGACCTTTAGAGATGACAAGAGAGGGATAGTGAAGGCAAGAGGCGTGGTAAAGGTAAATGAAAAATTCACTCTCAAGGATGTTGGTTTGGTTGAGTATCTCAAGTACAATCTCCTCTCTATCTCTCAGTTGCATGATGTTGGTTTGGAAGTGTGTTTTAAGAAAAATGCTTCTTGTGTTCTTGATTCGAATGGCTCTTTGGTTTGTCGGATTTCTGGCATTGGGAAACTTTTTAGGCTGATTTTGCTGGTTCTCCTAGTTCTCATAAGTGCTTGTTTGATCAATCTTCTTCTCAGCTCTAAAAGTGGTATAGGAGACTAAGTCACATGACCTTTTACTTGTTATGTCGCTTGAGTGGCCTAGGCTTGATCCGAGGATTGCGTAAGCTCAAATTTGATAAGGACTTGGTTTGTGCTCCTTGTCGTCATGGGAAAATGATTGCCGCTTCTCATCTACCAATCAATTTGGTGATGACTGAACGCCCTGAAGAGCTGCTTCATATGGATACTATTGGTCCTTCTCGGGTTCATTCGGCGGGTGGGAAGTGGTATGTTGTTGTGATTGTTGACAACTACTCTCGCTACTCTTGGGTTTACTTTCTTGAGAGCAAGGATGAAGTGTTTCATCACTTTTATTGCTTGACATTGAGGTTGTTCAAGGAACTTCCTGGTGCATTACGAGCAATCCACAGTGATAATGGCAGCGAGTTCAAGAACTCCTCCTTTGATGGTTTCTGCCTTGAGCATGGTATTGGGCATCAGTTTTCAGCACCTCATATTCCCTAGCAGAATGGCGTGGTTAAAAGAAATAACAGAACCTTGGTAGAAATGGCCCGGTTCTGGGCTGAGGCCATTAGCACTTCTTGCTATGTTTCCTATTGGATTTTCTTGCGCTCAATCCTTAATGTGACTTCCTCTGAGCTTTGTTTTGGGAGGAAGCCATCTATTTCTCATTTGCGTGTCTTTGGTTGCAAGTGCTTCATTCTCAAGCGTGGCAATCTTGACAAGTTTGAGTCAAGATCTTCCGATGGCATCTTTCTTGGCTACAACCCTCATGGCCATTCCTACAGAGTTTTGGATTTGGAAATTAATACCATCGTAGAGTCCTGCGATGTAACCTTTGATGAATCAAACTCTTGTGCAAGCAATGTGATTGAGACTGTAGGTACCAAGGAGATGGAGGAGAGCATCTTTGTAGAAGAGGACCTACATGGTTTGGATGATGACGATGATGAGACATTCCATCCCATATTCGAGCTTGTTCTTGCTCCTACCACCACTCCAGTAGAGGGTCCGGAAGCTTCTACATCTACTTCAGCAACTGTCGAGCAAGCTCCACCTATGGTTGAGGGGGAGGTACGCTCTGACAGAGAGGCTCCTCACCACATTCAGCGTCAACATCCACCTCAACAGATGATCGGTAATCTCTATGAGAGGACAACAAGGTCAAGGTCTGCACATCTCTCTTGCTTTACCAATTCTCTATTTCTTGCCACCTTGAACTCCGAGATGTTGGACATGCACTATCTGATGAACATTGGGTTAATACCATGCATGAGGAGTTGGAGAACTTTGAAAGAAACAAAGTATGGACCCTAGTAGAGCCTCTTGTTGGTGTCAATGTCGTAGGAACCAAATGGGTGTTTAAAAACAAGAATGGGGAAGATGGTTCAGTCAAGTGCATGGCTTAGACTATGGGGAAACCTCTGCTCCAGTTGCACGCATAGAAGCCATTAGGACCTTTCTTGCATTTTCTGCCTCTAAGGGCATTAGACTTTATCAAATGGATGTCAAGAGTGCTTTCCTAAATGGTTTCATAGAGGAAGAGGTTTATGTAAAACAACCACCTGACTTTGAGCACCACAAATACCCAAACCGTGTGTATAAGCTTCAGAAGGCTTTGTATGGGCCAAACCAAGCACCTAGGGCATGTTATGCTAGGCTTAAGACTTTCTGGCTAGAGCGCGGGTATGTCATGGGGTGTGTTGACAAAACCTTGTTCACTCTTAAGCATGGCAAAGACTTTCTAATGGTTCAGATATATGTGGATGATATCATCTTTGGTGGTTCCTCTTATGCTCTTGTGTCCAGATTTTAGGATGCTATGTAAAGTGAATTTCAGATGTCAATGATGGGCGAGCTCACCTTCTTTCTTGGACTTCAAATCAAGCAGTGCAAGCAAGGCACCTTCATACATCAAGCCAAGTACACGAAGGATCTCCTCAAGAAGTTTGACATGGTCAATATAAAGCTGTTGTCAACACCGATGTCCACTACAACAACACTTACCCTGATGAAGATTATGAAGTGGTGGACCAAAGGGAGTACATGAGCATGATTGGCTCCCTCTTGTACTTGATGGCAACAAGACCCGACATACACTTTGCGGTGTGTCTTTGTGCTCGCTTTCAAGCATCCCCAAGGGTGACTGATTGCAAGGCTGTCAAGCGCATCTTCAGGTATCTCAAATACACTCTTGAGTTTGGTCTTTGGTACTCTACATCTTCATCTATTGATCTCATTGGGTATTCGGATGCAGACTTTGCTAGGTGTAGAATTGATAGGAAGAGCACTATTGGTCTTCTCGTAAGCAGTCAAGTGTTGCCCAATCTGCCACAGAGGTTGAGTATGTAGCTGCTGCTAGCTGCTGCTCACAAATCCTATGGGTTGTATCTACCATGAGGGACTATGGGTTAACTTTTAAGGGTGTTCCACTCATGTATGATAACTCCAGTGCCATATGCTTAGCAAAAAACCCAATCCAACATGGTAAGGTCAAACACATCAATGTGGAATTCCACTTCCTGAGAGACAATGTTGAGAAGGGGGATGTTGCGCCCAAATACATTGATACCAAAAAACAACTAGCTGATATCCTCACCAAGCCCCAAGATGCTTCTAGACATGCTTTTCTTCAGGGGGAACTTGGTGTGTGTCATCCTTATGGCATCATTTGAGGGGGAGTTGGTGTTCACTTGTATATATGTATGTTACCTTTTATGCACTACATCTCATATGTAATATATGCATTGGTAGATGAGCTTTGATTCTTATGCTTTCTCATTTCTCTTTGCTATGATTGAGCTTGAGCTAAGTTGTGTGGATGTGATAGTAATCTCTCATGCTTAGATTTTCTAGATGGCTTGTTATAGACTCTTTTGTGCAACTTGCTAATCTTAAAGGTAACCTTAGCTTCTTGTGAACCATATGAAGTAATCCTGCTAAAACTCGCTCACCATGTGTATAATTGCTTTTATCCTTGTTGATACTTGTGTTGAGGCTAGTCTAGAGGATATCTTGGCCATGGCACCTTGTGTTCGCTAAATATGGCTTTGCAAATGTTTAGCTCATGATGGAACATTATGGGAACATTTGTTCCTTTTTCCGCAAAGGCATGCTCATCATTATGCTTTTGAATTTGCAATATAAGTTGACTGTGCTTCCAAGCTTCGGGGTGTTTGCCGTACCCAGTCGTGCGACCCTCCGCATGGATTAGAAGTAATATAAAATGCTATATCCAAACATTGTACTTTCAAGCATTGGGGTGTTTGCAGTACCCAGTCGTGCGACCCTCCGCACAGATTAGAAACTATATGAGGATAACATAAGAATAATGCTTTTACTCTTTTCTTATGAGTCTTTGTTGCATATGTGAGCGTTTATAGATCTTATTTTGTGTGAATACTTGTTGCCTTGGTTGAGATCAAAACTGGCTAGATTCTTATGATTCACTTGATGCTTGTTTTGTCTTGGATAGGAGTACTTACACATGTTGTGACAGCTTTTCACATGAGGAGTAAATTCGATTCTATCTAAGCTAGTCAATCTTTTTGCTTAGCTTGTATAGCTCTTTATGTTTATGACTTGCTATCTATTTTTGATCTTTGTATGGTTGTGTGCTATTGCTTTTACACTTCATGGCTCTATGTTTATGATTAGCAAAGTTAAATGCTTGTTTGCATAATTGTTGAAGCTCCTTAGGTTTGCATTTTCATGCATTGCATGGTTGCTAGTTCCTTAGCTTCTTTGATGACTTCATTGCTAAAGGGGGAGAAAATATTGGGTCATGTATAAATAATACTAAGAAACCTATATGATCTGTTTTTCCTTTACATGAGACCTAACACAACTTGAGGGGGAGCATATCATGATCTTGAGCGTTTTCTTACGCTTTTCACATTCTTTGCGTCTCAAGTCGCTTTCTTGCCAACTCTTGGTTTTGTGATCCCTACTTGCTTGATGGCTTGTTTTCACCCTGTCTTTTGGTTTGGCCATTTGGATGAGCTTATTAGGTTTCGCATTTCAATCTCTAATCCTTGTGCATTTGGTGTTGTCAATGTACTCATCAAGGGGGAGATTGAGAAACTGTCCTGTTCAACTTAATGTATCCCAATTGTATTTGTGTAATACAAGCTTTATTATCTTCATAGATAACTGTAGGGGATGGAGTACTCCACAACTATCCAATATATGGACTGACATCCTCCTGAGCCAGTGCATTCCTTGGCAGTTTCAAATAATGCGATGATCTCTGAGTAATTTGTTGATGTAGCAACAATTGTCTGCTTTCTTGACTTCCATGAAATTACCGTTCCACCAAATAAGAACACATATCCAGTCTGCAAGATTGACTTGTGTAGATCGGATAAGTAACCAGCATTAGTATACCCTACTAGGGTTACTTCTGCATTCTTCTTGAAAAATAATCTGAAATCTTTAGTTCCTCTCAACTATGTAAGTACTTGTTTAATGCCTTTCCAATGTCTCATAGTTGGTGCCAAGTTGTATCTAGCAAGTAGATTAACAAAAAAAGCTATATCGGGCCTCGTACCATTTGCAAGGTACATCAATGCTCCAATAGCACTGAGATAGGGGTATTGAGGTCCCAATAATTCCTCACCTTCCTCCCTTGGTCTAAATGGTTCTTCTTCTGTATTGAGTGATCTCACAACCATAGGGGATCTTAGTGGGTATGCATCTTTCATATTAAATCTCTCTAACACCTTCTTGGTATAGCTTGATTGATGCAACAATATCCCTTCGTGGGTATGTTCAAGCCGCAAGCCTAAACAATATGCAGTCTTACCTAAATCCTTCATTTCAAATTCAGACTCTAAGTAAGAACATGCACTTTCCACGTCCTGTGTAGTGCCAATGATATTCAAATCATCAACATAAACAAAGGTTATGCAATAACCTTCCTATGATTTCTTAATGAATACACAAGGACAATCATCATTCTTCAAGAATCCTTTCTCCAGAAAAAAATTTATGAGTTTGTTATACCACATTCTTCCAGATTGCTTTAAACCATATAGTGACTTCTGAAGTTTGACACTATACAATTTGCGTTCTTCTTCATTCGGGACTTTGATTCGTTCTAAACCTTTCATATAAATTTCAGTATCTAATGTTCCATACAGATATGCAGTGACTACATCCATAAGTCGCATTTGCAAATTCATATTGACTGCCAATGATATCAAATATCGGAAAGTAATTCCATCCATTACGGGAGAGTAGGTTTCTTCATAGTCAATTCCTAGTATCTGCGTGAAACCTTGAGCTACGAGTCTCGCTTTGTATCTAGTCACTTCATTTTGAGTATTTCTCTTCCTGACAAACACCCATTTGTGACCCACTGGAAAGATACCTTTGGGTGTAAGGCTTACATTACCAAACACTTCTCTTTTCTTTAGCGAGTTTAACTCTGCACAGATTGCTTCTTTCCACTTTGGCCAGTTAGGACGCTTCTTGCATTCCTTCATTGACTTTGGTTCAGACTCCAAATCAATTTGTGTTGCAATCATGTTGGCAAAGTATGAGTCGACATTAATTGTCTTTCTATCATATACTAATCCCGTCTCAACATAATTCGTTGAGACTTCTTTTATTCTTTCATTTTCTTGATCCACATCACTCAGAGGTGTGTTTAGATCAGGAATTTCCGGTAACCCATCATGAGTTTCAAGTGTGTGCACATTCTCACTTGGGGTTTCTTTTTCAAGTCTTACCACTTCGTGTGGTTTGCTTTCACCTTCTATATTCTTCTTTTGAGTAGTTTGCTTAGGCTTCTTCTCCACAGGACATCTCCTAGGAGCTTTAGCTTGAGCTTGTACTCTAGGCTTCTTTGGTGCCCGTATAACCGGTTCACTCCCCCTCTTCCTATCATTCATTGCTTTTGAGGAAGGAGGTTGGAATTCCATATAGTCATCCACTTCAAATGGGATTTCTATTCTTTCAGGTGTATTTGCAGCCGGTATATGAGACTTTACAACATCTCTTGTATTGGTGAAAGCTTTTGGCAGTTCATTAGCAACCCTCTATAGATGGAGGATATTCTAAACTTCAAGCTCAGTTTCTTTAGTGCAAGTATCCATTCCTTGGATTCCTTTAGTTTCCCATTCTATTTTGTGGCATTCGTCTCAAGAGAGACACCTTCGAGGTAAATTCTCTAGCATTATCCATCCTGATGGATTGGATTCTGTGATCCAGGAAATTGGTCTTCAATTGTATGATCTGAGTTGTCAACCGTGCAAACGCATGGTTTCTAGTAGATAATAAACATACATGACTCCAATTTGAGGAAGCATCAATCAACACCATGAAGTACCGAAAAGGTTCTGACATGGGATGCCATCGATTCGTTCAAGGAATGCCATCGATTTTGCTTTAATCTTAAGCTTTGAGGGTCGAGTGATGAGCTTCCCTTTTGCACATGCAAGGCACAAAAAATCTTCTTGATTTTGAACCAATGCCGGCTGGTGGTGTTGACAATGCCCGGAGTCGATGCCGAGCAATAGAGTATGGCACCCATCATGGAAGAAAGACAGACAACGAAGCAAAGTCCCACATAATAGGTCCAAGAGAAGTGAGCCATGGTGTACCAAGCACGATGTCGATGTCATCCGGAAGGTTCATAGTGAAGACGTCTAAGGTATGTGCATCCCCGCCCAAGATAAGAGGGACAACTCCACAAAGGCTACGGCTAAGAATATGCGAACCCAAGGCAAATGTCACGCCCAAAGCAATGCAACAAAGAGGCAACATCCTAGCATTGGCGATGGAGAGGTCGATGAAGTTGTGCATGGCGCTGGAGTCGAGGACATCATCGATGTGTAGGGCGTCGTCCATGATAGCCGCAAAGTCATGCTCATCCTGTGGGGCTTGTCGTGGCTCATTGGTGTCCACCCGCGGCTTGTAGGGTGTGAATAACATGCCCCCTATGACGAGAATGGCCAACCTGGCCGTGATGGGTGGTGTTCCTTCATCCATGTTGTGGAAAACCAAGTGGCCATCATGGTTGTGGGAGGGCGTGGGCAGAAGCAGAAGCACTAGATAATAAGCAACAAACAACCAACGAATAAATTTGAAACACTTACTGTTGATTGATCTTCTTTTCCATTCCTTTGGAGTGCCGGTGCCAATCAGATAAGATGCATATATCATAGAAGCAAGGACAGCCATAGAGATGTCTTAATAGTTGTTGCAGTAGGCAACATCATTCTCATTGAAAGTTTTGTGCAGCTTGCCTCCAGAATTTGTGCCGAAGATCATATGGGGCACCTAAAAGATGGCCTCCATGGAGCCCACTAAAACTACAGCCAAAGCGGAGGGTGGACCTCCCGATCCAGATCATTGAGAATCAGAGCTAGGATGGCGTTCTCCGTCATAGGGAGGATTAACTTGGTAGGGAGCTGGCGGAAGGTATCCTCAAAGGTGGCAACATCTTGCGGGGGTGTCGTTGCGAAGATCTGAGCGGTGGAAACGATCTCTTGGGAGATGTTGGCATCCACCTTGGAGAAAATGAGCGTGGGAGGCTCCTCTGGGGTGTCGAGATCTGGCGTAGCGAAGAGATCAATAGCACCAATGCAACGGCTAGAGTTGATGACCCATGCAGCTGATGAGGCAGAAGTTGCTACAGTTGCAGGGTCGTGGATGACCTCCATAGTAATCGGGACTTCCTGTGATGCAACTAGATTAGCCCCGGCGACCAGATTTGACTCATCAACAGCAGCGCCCTTGTAGTTACCAGAGTTGAGAACAGGGGTGGGGGTCCTATCCAAAGGCACAATGGCACCCTTGTTGATGTCGTTGGCCTAGTTGACCTCCACTATAGCAGCAAGATTTGCAGCAATAGCTACTGCCTCCATGCTGGGGTTGTTGTTGATAATGGCACAGACAATCTCCAGGAAAAATAGGGCGGCCACCTTGGGGAGAGCGATCATGGTGGTCTCCTGCATGGTGTCCAGGTCTGCCACAACAATAGGATCAGCCTTGTGAACAGTAGCATGCATAATTGTGTCGTCCTTCAGATTGAGAGGAAGCAGATCAACGATTTCGTTGGAGACAACAACAATAGCCAGTGCATACGTAGGATCTGTGACAGAAATGTGCTCCTCTTGGGTGTTGTTTGTGTTGTTGATGGATAGATCAACAATTGAGGGAGGCACCATCGTCAACGTGGAGATTAGATCCGTAGGGGTACTGTTCTTGCCATGAATAGTACCATGAACAGTAATGGGGGTACTATTCATAGCGGTATGGTTGGGGCTGTCGATGAAGGTCGTCTCCTCCTTGGAGCTGAAGACATGTTGGAATTTAGAGAAAGTCCGCTTGAGGTGCAAGAACCACTCTCGCATCTCATTGCTGGACTCTTCGAGGGAAGCCATGGAAGTGATGGTGGAAGGATCGAACAAGATCTCTGAATACCAGGTGTTATGTGCAAACATGGGAGAGGGAGGGGAGGAGGAGGCCGGCGGCCAGCTGGCCGGTGGCGGCGGTGTGCTGTGGTGGTGGCGGCAGCTAGGGCAGGGGCGGCGGCTAGGGGAGAGAGAGAGACAGAGAGAGAGAGAGAGAGAGAGAGCTGAGAGATAAAAGGGATTAAACCCTAATTCCTTACTTGCCTTGATCTGATTACAATCCCCTCATTATATAGAGGTGGCTAACTTGGCTGCTAAGAAACCTATTACAATTTATATAGAAAATATCTAAATTACTTAACGCGCGTGAACAGTGCCCCATGGGCCTCTCTAGCTGCCCCATTTGGTAGCTTGCCAGTCTGGGCCCGCCCATAACACGGGGTATATTCATTATTGACCTGGGAGTTACTTACAGTATGTTACATGCTTCAACATCAGAACATGATGTGTAGGACCCATGATAAACTGATTATGTACTCAAATTTATAAATGTTTTGGCCGCCCCCAGACAGTCAGATAATGTTTGTTTAGTTTGTGATTTAACTATTTCTTTCTTTTTGTCAAACAAGAGTTTGAATGTTGTACTTTTCCAGATTTAATAATTATGTTAGAAATAAAGTTACAACAAAAGATCAGCATATTGCAGATTTACAGAAGAAAGCTCAGGAGATCTTTGTCCTATACTTTCAATGATCCTTATCATTTGTTCCTTTCTTATCATGATAGACACTACAGGTATTTGAAGATGTACTAGCTGTGACCCAAAAAGTTTCTTCAGAACGACAATTAGTTGCTACAGATTTATATGTTTGCTACTGTCTACTTATTATCTTCTTAAAGACGAAGAGAAGTTACTGGCAGTCCTGCAATGATATGGCTACTAAAAAAACATTATTTTCAGTTGCACAAACATTTTCTACAACTCCAAGACTACAATGACAGGGTCAAAGCAGCTGAACAGAAGCCCCAGGTAATGTTCCCTGCATTTTGGATCTCTTATTATGAGATTTAAGTTTCTTATTTCTATGTTAGTGGTTGTTGAAAACGGTTAAGTGTGCATTGCAGTTGTGGTTACAATATATGGCTGTTGTATTGACAATATTCATGAAACAACTTTATCACTAGCCCCCCTGAAGTTTACTGAATAATCTAAAAAACAATGGAAATTCCTTAATATATTCTACATGGTTCATGCTACTTTTTAATCTATTGATGCAAAAAAAATTTATGACTCGTGTTTGAAGCATGTTGCCCCTAATAAATGTTTGTATGTTTTCCTTATTCTTCCAACAAAATCCTTGAGAAATATTTTATGGTTTTACAATTTTTATTTTATTAACATCATAAACTTATCAATGACTTGAAACATTAGATTCTTGCTTATTAGTAGTATTGATACAATTTATGCTTATTAGTAGTATTGATACAATTTATGGTAAACCTTTAATAATTGTAAGGGTAACCAAACTACGTGACAATATATTGTTGTAATTTCTAGGTGTATGGTATTATGAAATAGTCACTTGTGTTGCGAGTAGTTTATATGGTATTTGAAGTTTCAATTAACCAATTTATCATCAGTTTTAATAATAACATGTATCTTTGTTAAATATTCATAATGGGAGAATAGCACGTGCGTGTCGCACGTGCGAAGTACTAGTTATAGGTAACATTAATTCTTCTGAGAAGAATTTTTAGAAGGATTCTTCGGGTGTATCCACTCAAGAAATATCTAACATCAGTACTGACCCCATAGTTGGAGTCCAAGGCAAGCCCCAAAACATTCCCGTGTGTTAATTTGATTAAATTCTGGTAATTAAATTACTAGATATGCATAGATGAATTGTGCATTAAATTTAGGAGTTGAATGAAACCCACCTGCATTTTCTGGATATGTCCTATTTTAGTTTAGACATGGTACACAGGTACAGGTTGTTATTAGAGAATTACTATGTTTAGTTGTAGGGTCAACAATGCTTATGATCTATTAATTATTTAAAGAAATGATGATATTCACATGGTTAAGTAAGAAGATTAAAATTTGGACTAAACGGGTCTATTTTGGAAAGGGCAAATGCAAAGGACCTCTGATGGTCTTGTCTCGCAAGGTGGTAGTCCTTTTATGTCAACAACTAAAATTTGAGATGTGGACAGGCCCCGTAGGTGAAAGGGCAAAGATCAGATGCCTTCAAAGGACATGTCTTGCAAGATTGTAGGTCTGTCTGAGTGATCCTAGGACCCGTTCGTTGTCGGCCCTGCTGAGCAAGTATTGAATAGTACCGAATGCATGCTAGTATATGAGATCTAGTAAACTGATGTAATGTTATCATTTGCATGTTGGATGGTACCCAAACGCTTGGTCATGTGATCCAGTAGGAGTGGATAGATTCCCGACGTTACCGTGGAATGGCTACCCACTTGAGCCTTTGGACCTAGATCGGCTTGTATTATGACTTTGTGAAAAGTTGTCATACATGTTCTTGAATGATGCATATGTCGTATATTTCAGGTTTTCCTAGCTGGTATAAAAATATTGCAATCACTGTCCCTCACAATAGTGGGTACTGCTTGTTCACTGAGTCACATCGTAGTTTAGGAACCTCACTAATAATATTTCATGGAATGTTTGGATGAAGAATATAGTGTTTTAGTGAATCTGAACTTGATAAATTTTGTACTTGATTTAAATTTCCAATTTCTTGTTGTACTTTATATCTCTATATGCTAGTTTATTTACAATGTTATAGTTACTAGAAAGTTCACTAAATTTATTTTTATCCATCTTTGAGCCTATGCATGTCTAGATTTAATATTTGTCGGGTAAGACTTGTTGAGCTTGGTAGCTTAGGCTTTGCCTTGTTGTTGTTTTTTTTATTTCAAATAATAACATTGATGCATATGAGTTACCTTTAGGTGTAATTCCCTAGGATATGTATATTCCAGAGGGATGGTCAGCCCATTGGGAGACTGAGTAGCCGATGTTGTTGTGTGGTGCTAGGTGATAATCCCTATGGGCTCGAATTTATCACAATTGCTTCTATTGTCGAGATGTATGTTGTAGACGCTTGCTTAATCACGCTATCTTTCGCTTTTCAAAATAGGTCTTGTAATATTTTTCAACTCCATTTAACACTTGAACTCTGATGTAAAATAAATAATACCCCTTGCTACATAATTTGAACTTGGTCATTATTGTATTATCTTTTGTCTGCTTAATCAGCACCTCGGGAACTTTGGTCCAAAGGGGTTGTAACAAGTTCTTTCCTTAGTTGCTTACAGGATCATCACTCTATTTAGTTAGAGTATCTTAATCAGCACCTCGGGAACTTTGGTCCAAAGTGTGATGTTGAGACTTTGATAGTAATTAATAGCATAGACGTGGTGTTTAAGCTAGAGGTTACCTTTGTTTTTCGTGTGCCCCACGGTTTGTAGAGGTAGTCGGTAGGTGGTGACAGCCCTATCCGGCCTTAGTAATCCTCCACGTTCGGGTATGTTGTAGAGCTGTTGGCCGGAGTCGTCTGTGGACGCAGGGGTAAGTCGGTGCCTGAAGTAAGCAATTATAGACTGAACATGTCTTATCTTAGGATCCTTGACCATAGGAATCCTCTCTACCCTTTGCCTACCATATTCCTCTTGTTCTTGGATGAACTAGCTTAGAAGATTTGTACACACACGTTCCTTGTGATTCGATAACTTGGAATACTCCTAGGTGAAGTGCTACATTGGTATCCGTGCACTTGCGGATTTATCTGTGATCATAAGAAATACCAACAGTGGTTAAGTCCAAGAAAGTCGACATGCTCATCGCCGACCTTGGATGCGTTTTCACCAAGCTACGCGTGAACGGCGTCAAACTCAACCCTAAAAAGTGCATCTTTGGGGTACCAAGGAGCATACTTCTAGGGTTCATCGTTTCCAAACGCGGCATCAAGGCTAACCCTGACAAGATCTCCGTGATCGAACAAATGGGGCCAACTCAAAATCTAAAAGGGCTGCAATGGCTCATAGGCTACCTGGTGGCGCTGAGCCGTTTTATCTCACGCCTCGGCGAGAGAGTGCTCCCACTATATAGGCTCTTGAAAAAATCCGATCGGTTTGAATGGACCCCCGAGGCGTAGTTCACCCTTGACGACGTCAACCACATCATGAGAAACACTCTGGTACTGACGCCACCCCTCCCAGGAGAGGTGTTGCTACTACACATAGCAGCGACGACGTAGGTCATGAGCTTGGCACTGGCCGAGCGAGATAGGGAAGGGCATGCCCTCAAGGTACAACACACCGTTTACTACATCAGCGAAGTCCTATCCGACTCAAACACCAGATACCCATAGATCCTCAAGATCCTCTACATAGTGATGATTGCGAGGCACAAGCTCTGACACTACTTCGACTCCCACTCGATACACATCTTAAGTTCCTTTTCACTTCGTGAAATAATACAAAATAGGGACTCGACGGGTAAGGATACCAAGTGGGCGCTCGAGATGATAGGACATGATGTCACGTACCAGCCTCAAGCGGCCATCAAGTCCAAGATTCTCGTCGACTTCATGGCGGAATGGACCAAAGCGCAGTTCCCTCCCGCTCCAGTCAATCAAGAATATTGGGTCATGTACTTTGATGGATCGCACATGCGGCCGGCACGAGTGTCGGCCTCGTCTTATCTCTCCACTCGGGGTATGTATGAAATACACAATTGTTGGTATTTCTGAACATCACATCAAGAATATCACTATTCTTGGTATGGTGCCAGAAATTTTTGTTGCCGTTTGTTATGCTTTAAGAATAATGTGAATTAATCCACAAGCGCACGGAACACCAATGTAGCATTTCACCCAGGAGTATTCCAAGGTATCGTATTTAATTTCCACAGGGAAGCTAGATGTAAGATTACCTTGGTTTAACAAAGATACAACTATAAGAATTATACCAACTGACCAAAGATGGGGGTAAGGATGTTCAATAAAAATATGGGGGTAGCAACACAGGAGAAATCCACACTACAATAAATAAAGAGATCGGTTAAGCTACCCGAGAGTACAGCGAGTCTAACTCTAAAATTCCTAAAAAATATATCTTTCCAAAATATATGTAAGTCAAGCGTCAAAATCCTAGTTACTCGGGTCGAGTGCTTACACCAATTTCTTGGTACAGCCTCAAGTCTTTCATATGTTAGCTCACTACGGGGCATGAAAACGTTCCACTAATATGGGCCGATAACTAGCCTCTGTACTAGTGGGTACGCTATCGCTAGACAACCCTGACTAAGACGGCCCAAACGTGGTGGATTACTAAAAGGGACAGACAGGACTGTCACCACCTGCTACCTACCACACAGCCCGTGGGGACGAATGCAAATCCAACTAGCGTTAACTTAGGCACCGCACCTACACCTTCACTATATATTCTTTTATTGGCCTAGCAGAAGAATAGCCGGGAAATAAATAAGTCTAAGTCCGGGAACAACTAAACTTAATTAAATCCTAGTCAGGAAACCCGTGAACTACGCAACAAAGTTTCGTCCCGATAATTGTAACTTAAGAAAAATGACTAAATTAAGATAAATACTTGACAAGATATAAAAGAAAAGATATTAATATTGATAAAGGATAAGTCTTAAATAAAGAGAAAAGATACAAGAGAGCTCATACCAAGACTCCAAGACAATTCCAGAATCCCAAGCGATGCTCTTGACTAGACTCTAACTCCCGACTAACTAACCTACTCCACTAAGTAGCACAAGTAGTGGGAAATGGACTCCTTGATGTGTTTCTTGCTTCGATGCCCTTATTCTGCCAAATTCCCCCTCTATTTATAGGTGGCAATGGTCTAGGGGGTATTTGTAGGTGAAGGAGGTTTGGTTGGCCAAAGTCAGTGTGTCGGGTGGCGGGCCATGCCAGGCTACCGGGGATGCTAGGCGGCAAGCACCGACAGGCGGCAGCCTAGGCCGGGCGGCCATTGGATTGTGTCGGTTCACGACCGACTCGTTTTGGTCAGCTCAGATCTTGTCTTGATGGCAGTTGTTTGGTCAGTTTGCACCGACTTCTCCATTTTGGGGCCGGTAGGCGTATTGGGCCTCATGGGCTGGCAACCCCGAGTGGCAACCCGAGGCCGGGTGGCAGACCAGGCTGGGTGGCATGCCAGGGCGGGCCGCATGGGAGGACGGGCTGCAGGCCAGCCCAGGCGGTGGCCCAGCCTTGACTTCTCCCAGTTAGGTCTCTTCGTTAGTCATATTTCATCATTCTTAATCTGGGAGGAGAAAAATGCTATCATGCTGATGTGTTTTTGCAAAACTGGTCAAGTCGGATAATCAGCCTAAAAAATGATCCCGGTTAACCAGCCGGGTGGCTGATTTTAGCCATTTATAACCCTATCGGCCGGTTTCTGATTTCAGCCTGAAAACGACCCCGGTTAACCAGCCGGGAGGCTGATTTCAGCCGTTTATGACCCAGTCGGCTGGTTCCTGATTTCAGCCTGAAAACAACCCCGTCGGCCGGTGAAAAGGCTGTTTCACAGTCATGATTGTTTGATGGGGTGTTTCTTTATGTTTTTGCATATTTTGGCTCTCTTATGCCTGCAAACACATATTTCATCAAAACTCGTGGAACTTTATTAGTTGCAACAAATATTTATTAAATTTTGGTCTTTACCTTCCATTTCCCGACCGGTCGGTGGCCAATTTTGGGTTTTATCGGCCGCCAACACCTCCCCAAGATTGAACCTTTGCTCGTCCTGAGCAAATTAAAACTTAGAGATCATAGATCAGGAGTTGCTTCAATATTAGCGCCCTGCAAGTATCAAGCGCACAAACACATACTCCAACACAATATGGGTAATTGTAAGTCAGCACAATTGTGTCACTAAGTCATTCTCATTGTACAACAGGGCTTATTGGCATTTTATAACCTTGTCATGAGCGATTGAGGTCTAGAACGGTTAGTTCAGACTTTGTCGTGCAATCTCCTATTCGATCATGAGTCCAAGATTTTTGTAATGCCACATAGGATTGAAAATCTTCCCTCTTAGTGCAATCTCCCAGTATTGCTCTCATCTCTCAAAGGCTGTATTTCCTTACCAATGCTCATCCTACATTCTAAGAGTTTGTCTTAATTATGTGGGGCTTGGTAGGATGTCGCATTTAGCATGCATATATTGTTAGGCTAAGAGATGATCCTAGCTAAAGACATTACACTTCCTCATTCCAATCATTTAGAAATAATGTCCAGGGGAGAGGGAGAGAATGGACTCACACAAAGGATTGGGCTAGCACAATTGCAAAGGTCTTGGGTGCAGATTGATTCCAAAGACTAGAACTTTGTCCTAGAGGAAAAAGATAGTCCTTTATTTTTGCTCAAAGATATATTTTATTTTTGTATGAAACTTGAAGCTTTTTGATATATCACATCCATGAGAGCTGATAAATTTTTTCCTTCTTTTATTTCTTTCTTTCTTTGCTTCTTTCTTTCAGCTCTCATGGTGTAAAGAGGCTAATTCAATGGTTCAAATATTTTTGCAAACTTTTTCTGAGCAGTTGAGAGGACCATAATCGTTTAATAAGATCCAAGGTTCACAAAAAGAATAATTTTTTTGTTGGCATGCTTAGTGAAATGGATGCATGATTCCGATGTGGAAACCGCATAACGAAGCACGATTAATTTGAGAACTCAAAGATAACGCAAAGGAAAATGATTGGCTTTGGAAGTGTGAGTCTCTCATAAGGATTAAATCCTAACTAAACTCAATGCATGCATAAATGGCGTAGACATGGTTTTGCTACTTAATATTTGGCCATGGTTGGAAATTGTCTTTCATAGGGAAGATGTGCACCAAGTAGGGGGTTTTGTTGCAGCATAGTTTTGAAAGAAATTGTTGGACTCTAATCATAAGGAGATCACTGACTCATCCAAAACATGCCATATCATAAACTCCAACAACTAGACTTGGTGTTTATTAGCCATTTTGCACCCACTAAAACATAGAGGGACTAGTGTTATCATCATGCCGATCTACCATTACCCACGAAAATGAGGAGTAGAGGTTGTATACTTGAGACTCAAATGGAGCTAATAGAGCAACTATTCATCATTTCCATAGGCAAGGTAGAGACCGGGTTCTCAAATTTTATTTATAAAGGGAAATATTTTTGTTCTTTTTTGTTATGCAAATTTTTATGGTTTTCTTTGAAAATTAAAATCTTTTTAGGTTTTCTTAAATTTTCTAAAAAGACTTGAAGACAACTCAACTAGAGAAAGAGGGAGAGAGGATAAAACAAGTGGTGCACCTCTGTTTGGGTACCTCCCCAAGCTTAGGTCTTTGCAAGACTTAATCTTAGATGACTTTTACCGCGGCGGTTGATACTCGATGTTGAAATGGCCGAATAGTTGATCCATCATGGAGATGTTTGTCTAAAGTTGTTCTGACATTTGTTGCTGCCATTCTTGTTCTCTCCTTATGGCTGCATGTATTTCTTGGGTTCCTATGTTGGTTTCATAAGCATTGGCAGCCAGGTATTGCATATCTTCTTGCAACTCCGAAAAGTTGTATGATGTGAATCGGGCAAAACAAGAAGTGCCTATGCCTCCATGAGGTTGGTGGTAACTCCCTATCCTGTAGGGATTAGGGGGTTCATAGTTGTCGTTGGAGGAAGTAGTGTAGTTGTTTGATGAACTCACAAAACTAGGGAATTGTTGCTGCTCCCAACTATATTGGGGACCTACCTATCCACCTATTTGAGGTGAGTTCATCATAGTTTCATGCTGTTGCTCTTCTCGACGTAGTTGTGTTCTTGTTCTTGTTCTTGACCTATCCCCTGTAACACTATATCGTGCATGCTACACAGAAGCTTGCAATTTGTACACCATATTCTTTTTACCGATAATAGTGAGTTGGGCATTATGCAATTCAATCTCTGTGTCATACCCCGGATAAAGCATGTAGTGCCTATTTCTTTCCTCTCTCAACAAGTGCACTTGCAAGAAATGATCTTATCCTAACAAAGGGGCGTTAGGGAGAAGATCTATTCTAGCTCAGTGAAGCGCACCGACCTTCCTACAAATTCTAGTGACAAAAGGGGTAAAAGTGATGGGTCCTTGTTGTCTGAATGCTAAGGTGAGCCAGTGGTTGATGAGGAAAAATGTGGGGTTCGTTTTAATCATTTTGATCACAGCATGAAGATAGTCTTCATCCAAACAATTCACCGAACGTACATCACCCCGAGGGGTTAACTAGTGAGTGAGAAAATGGTGAATTATACAGAGCGAGGGGTTATGAATGCCACTAGTGCGTTCCTGCCCCGTATCGAGATTTCCTATCTTGGCCCAAAGTCCTTGTGGTGTGAAACCTTTAAGTCTATCAATGTCTAAGGCGGCCTTCTGGTCAAAACCAAGATAAGTGCTAATTTCTTTTAAAGGCCGTTCATAGGTTTCACCAAAAAGATGAAATTTATAGAGGGTGCCTATTTTGTTTGATTTATGAGTATGAACTTTCAGTGTGCAAAGGAATTCGATAGTAAGACATTTAGAACCATATTCATCAAGGTGATAGAAATCATACCGTCCGACCGTGTTGAGCGTGTACTCAAAATCAGCGAGGACGCCGATTCGCTCGAGAAAGTTGTGGTCGAACTTGCACACGGTGGTGAACTCCCTATCTTGAATGGCAGTGAACATGCTTTGCTCATCGAAGTCATTGCATACCATGTTGTCTTCATTCTCCTTAAACTTCTCGAATTCTTCATCTTGCATACTTGCCACCATTGGAGCATCGGATATGGACAATGTTTCCGAGTGATAACTTGGAGGATGCCCATGTGAAGCTCCTGAGTCTTCAGCTTCTGAGTGCTCACTTGGTGTGCGCCTCCCACGGCATGAGCTGCTGCTGCTGAACTTGGTGTAGAGACCTCTCCAGATGTTTTCCATTCCTGCATTAGGGTTACTTGGACACAATACCCGAAGGACAATATGATAATAATAGTCAACGGTTAGTCGTTCGGTTAGTAGTCCAAGTGTTAGTCGTTTCAAACATGCAAGAGAAATAACAAACCTCATCTAGTTGGTTTTGTTCCTGCGCACTTTTATTCCTAAGTGGAGAGTGCACTTACTAAGCAAACTAGTGTAGTGAGAAAGGGAGTGCAAAAAGGGAGAGTTGTAAGGGAGAGATGAATGTTTTTGCTGAAGGAATGGTGGTGGAGAAATAAGTGAGAGGACACTAGTATTTATAGGCTCGAGGGAGAGCCATGGGGCAAAAATCCCAGGCCGGGCGGCGACACATGCCGGGCGGCAAACCATGCCGGCCGGCTGGCCCTTTTCCTCCACTTGCTCCATTATTGCTTTGGTGGTGATGGGTGATGGTCTATGTGCCATGTGATTCCCTTGCTCACTTTGTCCAGAAATGTGTTGAGAGTGTAGGGAGCAAGGATCGAGTGATGGGATGGCTAAAGTTGTATGTTTGCAATGAATATTATGCCACTCATGATGCCTAGGGGAGTAGGATGGTAGGTGAGTGTGGCTCTCTTCCCTTTTCACTCATGGTGGGGGCTTTTGGTGAGCATTTTGCATAAAGGGAAAGCTGGCCACACCTCCACCACTCATGGCCATGATCTATGTAGTAACATTGCAACAAATCTAAAGAATTCAATGGCCGACGGGCAT
The DNA here is from genome assembly GCA_032690845.1 of Eleusine coracana subsp. coracana. Classification (NCBI taxonomy): domain Eukaryota; kingdom Viridiplantae; phylum Streptophyta; class Magnoliopsida; order Poales; family Poaceae; genus Eleusine; species Eleusine coracana. The sequence goes on along the minus strand of CM064426.1, from coordinate 45,957,110 downwards.
GGCTTGTCGGGCGGCACTGAAATCACCCAGTCGGGTGGTGCTAAAACTGCACTGGGTTATTTCAGGCTAGGTAGCTCAAAATTACCTATCTGGGTGATCATTTCCCACCAAATATGACCTCCCGGGTGCTTAAATTTGATAGATTCTGGGCAACTTAAAAAGTACCTAGCCGGGTGGTCATTTTCCATGAAAGATGACCTCCCGTGTGCTGTAATCCGACTAGCCGGGTTAGAGCCTAAGATCATCACCCGGATGGTCATTTTTTATGAAATATGACCTCCCGTGCGCTAAAAACTGACTGACCGGGTTAGGGCCCTCAGATCATTACCCGGATTGTCGTTTTTAACAAAATTTGATCTCCAGACCAACAAATTGGTCAAGTCATCACCAAGGATTTTCTAGCCTAATTTAGTGATTAAGGAAAATAAAATCAAACTAATTTGACGAAATGTACAAAGGAAAGGGGGATAAATATTGGTTTACCTCCCGACGAGGGTCCGAATTTTTTCTCTCGAACAAGACATTCTCCATGTTTAGTTTTTCATGGTGCCCATCGTGGATGGAGAATCTTCCATGATCGATGCAACTTTTTTCTTCCGCCATACTTGTTTGATCTTATTTGTCTTGGTCGGGACCTTTTTCTTCATTTCCTGTGGCTCCTTATTGTTCTTGGGCAGCGGTTGTGTGCTCTTCACTTTTACCACAGGTGCACCCGTTCTTGGTGGGATTGGGTACACCTCAATTTTCTGCACTATGTTGGGATTTTTGCCATAAAAGATGCGTACCTGATTGCATTGTTCTGTTCAGGGCTTGAAGGCTGTTGGTGGTTTCTAGCTACCCATTTTATCTACCAAAAAGTGACGTTTTACGTTGTTATTTGGTGGTTTAGACTAACAATTAACCCCATATTTGCATATATTTGTAGTTGTCCTGTTTTGGATGCAATTGCAAAAAACAGGTGTAAAACAGGGCAATTATGGATAAGGAACCAAAGAGCAACGAAGTTGGGCCAGATGTAGGGTCGCGCCGATTGGCTCCAATGTCACGCCGATCGGCGCAGGAGGAAAAGATGACAAAGACGAGCCCAAGTCTGGCAAAAACGAAGGCCCAACCTAATATAGGTCAGAGTCGGTGGATGTTGACCTAATCCCGTCGAGTATAAAAGGAAGATGACTATCAAGAACCAAGGGGCAACCAAAGAGACGGTGATCGCAACATTGAGTTGTTAGCACTAGGGTTCCAGGATATTGGCAGCGACGGTTGGTCAATACCGATGAGAACCACCAGAAGGGAGGTTGCGCCGATCGGTGTGACACTTGCGCCGATTGGCTCATGCGCGTTCCAGCGCTATTTCTCACCCCTCTGCTATGTCTAGCGGAAGGATGAGTGAGTAGTCTTATATTCTCTTCTCTGGTGCGGGGATCTGGTCATGTAACTCTCGTACTTATTGATACTCTCTTGATGAATTTAATCTATGTGATGAACTTAATTGTGCATCTATTTCCGTTAGTGTATAGGCCAATACACTTCTGCCCATTGCATAGTGCAAGAAACCAGTGGGGAGCTAATAGCCTCTATAGTGACAACCGGGGTGAACGAAGCCACCATGTCTTGTAGAATATTAGAGTCATCACTCGAGGCGATAAGAATAAGGTTGCATGCTAGTAAACCAATTCGAAGGAGAGAATCCTTCATTATCCTGTTACATCTCCAAAAACATTCATCCACCACTCTCTCACCGTCACCATTCACACCAACCCAACCATTGCAATCTGTTAGTAATCCTTTAATAGTAATAGTTCCACTTGTTCCTTGTGGATTTGATAACCTTGGAATACTCTGAGGGAAAAAGAGCTACAACTGCACACCGTCCTCTTATGGTATATAAGTGGGTGCATAACTATGACCAACAAGCTCAATTTTCTAGCGCTGTTGCCGGGGAACAAGCTAGTTCTTTTACTATTAATATTTTACTAATGTCTAATCCTTTCTTTTCTAGTTGTTTTTGTTTTTTTGTTTTGTGTGAATTTGCAGGATGAGTACAATAGGACCTTCTCCGACGCTCGGGGAGCTTTCTTTGTCATCTCCAGACATACTGGTGCCTCAATCCTTAGATGAGAAGGACACGACCCCCTCGTATGTGTTGAACCCCATTATCATTAGCATGGCTGAAGCAAATAAGTTCTTTGGAGAAAAAGAGGAGAACTCGTGTACTCACTTGCAAGACTTGGAGTTACTTTGCCAAACAATCCATCATGAAGGAGTGCCTCAGGATCTTTGGGAAGGAAAGCCAAAGAGTGGCACAAGGCAGCATCTCGAGAAGCGAAAGGTAAGTGGAGTGAATTAATTGGAAATTTTTGTCTCCACTATTTTCCTTTGCCAAAGATGCAGAAGTTGAGAAGAGAAGTGGTGAACTTCTTACAAGAAGATGAAGAATCTCTCTCGGAAGCCTGGACGCGTTTTCAAACACTGTTGAAACAAGGACCTGACCTTGGCATTGATGAGAATATGTGTGCTCAAACCTTCTACATGGCCATAAATAAGGCATCGAGGATGCATTTGGATGGATCAGCTGGAGGAAGTTTTCTGAGATTGACAACCAAGGCAGGGATCGAATTGTTAGGAAAAATTACCGAGAATGAAGCTTTGCATAAGCATTGGGAAGAATACCTAGAACCAAGCCAGCAATGCCCAGAAGTTATGCAAAAGGAAGAGTCATCGGCTGAATAGATCTTTATGTTCGAGAGTAGAGCAATGATTACTTCAAAGCATAAATTCGAAGAGATAGAACCCATCAGACCCGCCTCTATGGATCTGACATGCGCGCCGATGGGCGCGGTTTCTAAGCCGATCGGCGCAGTTGCAACAACAGGAGAACAGATCACCCTAACAACTCCGTCAAGTTGCAAGGAATATACCAAGATAGAAGCTGCAATTCTGGACAGCCACCTGAAGGAATTTGAAGGTAACTTTGTTAAACCAAAGGGGGATAGGACATTGGCGAATGCTAAACCACTCGATGAATTTGAACCAATGGACTGGATTCCTATTGATTTTTCACAAGAGTTGATCAATATGAGAAGATCCTTCAGCCCGCAAGATGCTTCCAAAGTTGGAATTGAATACAATTTCCAGAGTAATCACCGTAAGTCAGAAGTTCTCGATCAAGAGATTATTAGGAGAGTTTTAGGGAAGCTTTACAAGGATGATATAGAGCTTGATGGAATAGAGGTGAAACAAGTAAAGAGATTCCTAGACAGTTGCTTTGAGCCATCCCCCTACGAAGGATTGTATGGTGTGTATGCTGTAGGAGTCACCAATGAAGAAGAAGAAGAACCATACATACCATGCGAGATATCAGGGAAGAAATTTTCAAAAGCTTTGTGTGACTTTGGTTCCCATGTCAGCTTGATGACTTACGATGCATTTATGAGCACGCCTTATGGAACTCAACAGCAGCTGATAGGGACTGAACTGGAACTCATCATGGTGGATGGAAGGAAGACCAAGCCACTGGGGGTGATAAAAAATGTTGAAGTTGAGATCAGCTCGAAAACAATACCGGTGGATTTCTTCGTTCTAAGTAATAAAGAAACTGGGGTTGAAGACATCATTCTGGAAAGGCCGTTCTTAAGATTAGTACAAGCTGTTCTAGATGCTGGGAAAGGTCAAATTACGCTACACCTAGGAGGTGAATAAGTGCAATTTCAATTCAATGATCCGTCTCATCAAGACCCTTCTTCTATCAGGAATTCTACCTAGAGGAAGATGAGAAGATAGGGATGGATATGGGAAACCCACTTGACCACATCATGCGCGAAACTGGCAAGGATACTGCTGGTGCAGATCGGCACGATGCTTACGCCGATCGGCTCAACCAGGAAAATCCTGATTTTGAACCTCTGGGGGGGCTGTATCCAGATGAAGCACCAGAAGTGAAACAGAAGGAACTTCCGAAGGAGCTATGCTATGAATATCTAGGGAAGAATAAAACATATCCAGTTATTGTGAACAATGCCCTAGCGAAGGAAGAGAGAGAGAAGCTGCTTACTGTGCTCAAAAGGTATAAGAAGGCTATTGGTTACACACTAAATGACATCAAGGGAATCAGCCCCGCATTCTGTACCCACAAGATTAAATTGGAAGAGAATGGTAAACCGGTGGTTGAAGGGATGCGAAGGTTGAAGGAGTCAATGAAGCCAGTGGTTAAAAATGAGGTTCTGAAGCTGCTTAATGCAGGTATGTTCTATCCTGTTGCTGATAGTGAAGGGGTTAGTCCAGTACATTGTATGTCCAAGAAAGGAGGGTTGATAGTAGTGCCTAATAAGAACAATGAGTTGAACCCTCATAGGACTCTAACTGGATGGAGAATGTGCATACATTACAGAAGTTTGAACAGGTGACGTAGAAAGATCACTATCCTCTTCCGTTCATTGACGAGATGCTTGAAAGGCCAGCAAGGAATTCATACTTTTGTTATTTGGATGAATTTAGTGGTTTTTTTCAAATATCAGTAAGACCAGAGGATCAACAGAAAGCTACTTTTACTTGCCCTTTTGGGACATATGCATATAGAAGGATGCCATTTGGTCTTTGCAATGCGCCCACCACATTTCAAAGATGCATGAATGCAATATTCGCTAAATTCATAGAAGATTTATGGAGGTATTATGGATGACTTCTCCCGACATGGTACTGATTTTGATAGTTGCCTGGAGAATTTGGAGAAGGTTTTGAAAAGGTGTGTTGAATGCGACTTAGTTCTTAATTGGGAGAAGTGCCATTTCATGGTAACAGAAGGGATAGTACTTGGTCATGTCATATCTAACAGAGGGATAGAGGTTGGTAAAGCAAAGGTATCTATAATTGAGAAATTACCTCCCCCTACTGATCTTACAACCTTGAGGAGTTTTCTTCGACATGCCAACTTCTATCGCAGGTTTGTTAAGAATTATTCGAAGATTGCTAAGCCCCTGATAGAATTGTTGAAACAAGGTACAAAATTTGTCATGGACAATGAAAGACTCTTTGCCTTCAGAATATTAAAGGAAGCTTTATGCTCTGCACCCATTATGCAACCACCTGATTGGAGTTTACCTTTTGAAATTATGTGTGATGCAAGTGACTATGTAGTTGGAGCTATTCTTGGACAACAAAAGGGAGATAAAGTGCATGCTATTTATTATGCCAGCAAAACTTTGAATGAGGCGCAGATCAATTACACAACAACTAAGAAAGAGATGTTAGCTGTTATATTTAGATCCTACATTCTAAATTATAAGGTTATTGTATATACTGATCATGCTGCTATAAGATACTTGGTTTCAAAGAAAGAGTCTAAGCCTCGGTTAATGTGATGGGTATTGATGCTGCAAGAATTTGATTTGGAGATAAGAGATAAGAAAGGGGTAGAAAATTCTGTAGTAGATCATTTGTCCCGTCTTGAATCATCATCTACTGAGCTGATAAAAGATGAAATGCAACAAGAGCAGTTGTTTGCCGTATTTGATCATAGAGAGAGTTGGATGATGGATATTATCAAAGGTTTCAAGGGACAAACTGATATGATGAACAAGAACACAAAGAAAAGAGTTAGGAGTGAAATCAGAAAATTTATATGGGCCGACCCATACCTATATAGGTATTGCCAGGACGGAGCAGTGCGAAGATGTGTACCCAGAGAAGAAAGAGCGAGCATTTTGGCAAAATGTCACTCTTTGGATTATGGGGGACATCATGACTGCTACAGAACACAGGCAAAGGTATGGGCGAGTGGTTTCTATTGACCCACTATGCATGAAGATGCAAAAAGGTATGTTGCAACATGTGCTCAATGCCAACGAATAGGGAATGTTAACAGTAGGAATGCAATGCCTCTTAAGTATAATCTTCAAGTTGATATCTTTGATGTTTGGGGTATGGACTTTATGGGACCATTTGTAAATTCTCATGGTTGTGAGAATATATTGGTTGTCGTTGATTATGTCTCCAAGTGGGTCGAAGCTATGTCATGCAAGGCCAGTACCACAAGAGAATCAAGGAGTATACTTCAAGAGTAGATATTCCCTAGGTATGGAGTACCAAGGACAATAATTACATATGGAGGATCCCATTTTACAGGAGGAGACTTTACTAGGTTTTTGGCTAAATCTAGTGTTGAACATAGAATTGGGACAACCTATCATCCCCAAACAAATGGACAAGTAGAAACATCAAATAAGCAATTAAAAGGGATTCTGCAGAAGATTGTTACAAAGGAAGGAAAAGATTGGGCCACAAAGCTTAATGGAGCATTATGGGCATATAGGATGGCATTCAAGACACCAATTGGCATGACACCATATCAATTTGTCTATGGAAAATCATGTCACCTACCGGTGGAATTGGAACATAAGGCTTATTGGGCAATAAAAGAGATGAGTTTGGATCTCGATGCCGCCAGCGTGAAAAGAAAAATACAAATAAGTGAATTAGAAGAGATGCGATTGTGTGCATATGAAAATGCAGCAATATACAAGGAAAGGACAAAGAAGTAGTATGATAAGAATCTTTTGAAGAAGGAATTCAAAGAAGGAGATCGGGTACTCTTATTTAATTCGCGATTCAGCTTATTTGGTAAAGGCAAACTGTGAAGTAAATGGGAAGGGCCTTATCTTGTGAACATGGTGTTACCTTCGGGAGCTGTAATCATAATCGATGGCAAAAGAAACAAGTACACGGTGAATGAACAACGTCTGAAGGTATATCTGGAACCTTGCCTTGTCTTGTTGGCAAAAGAAACAAGTACACGATTGTGTGCATATGAAAATGGCAGGGTCTTTTTGGTTTTTGAGTCGGTTTTGGACCTTGCCTTGTTAAGACTCATTGAATTCCGCAAATAAGAGATAGAGTCCTAGTCCAACTGGAAATCAAGGTGTATAAATATGAGAGGGCGGCAATACCACAGATCATCTCGCATCAAGTAGTCACCGGAACAAACCCTAAGGGCAGAAACAATGGAAGGCGGCGCGTTGGAAAGCAACCAAGGTAGCGCCGATTGGCGCGACACTAGCGCCGATTGGCGCGACTCTGGAGCCGATCGGCTTGGCGACGAATTTCCGTAGATCTCTACCGTTTGGTCCTGGGATGAAGTAGACGACGTGTTGACACCAACACGAGATGATCCTGTCATCTGGTTAAATCTTAGGAAGAGATTCATGAGGAAAAGTGAAGATGACGTGTGGAACGTAGAAAAGGTGAAGATGGACAACAAACTTCGGCAGATGATGAAGAGAGTATTGGTGCACAAGGGAAAATCTATAGCACCTATTCAAAGTGAAGTTATTTCTCAAAGGTACACCATGGAAGGCCTTCTTGATCTTGCTAAGCCCTTGTCATATGAAGATTTCCTATCTTTCGAAAATTCATTGACTGAGCAAGAGAAGGAGGAACTAGATAAAGAGAGCGCTCTCACAATCCATAAGTGCTGGCTTTACAGTGAATATGATATTGCCACCAAGTATGAACTTAAGTTGCAAGAGGAAGCCAAAGAAGCCATGAACCAGCTGGATGCGGAAAAGGATCTTCAGGCTAGAAAGGATGGGGCCTCTCCCAGGGTTATTTCCGATTGGGAAGGTTTTCAAGAAAACAAGATTAATAGGAATAGTTGCATCGAAGGCTGCAAGTGTTTCTTTTGTGCTAAAGATCTACAACATAAGATTGAACTCCAATTGGCGGAAGACGCAACCTTCATACCTAGAGATGTTTTATATGATGATGGCTATCGCGTAGTTCCTGAAGGAAAGACACCTATGGAAATTAATGATGAGATTTTACAAAGGCAGCAGAACAAGGTGGTGCATAAGCGTAATCTAGAACAGTTGGCTGCGTATATGGAGGAAGCCGCCGGCTGTGCCGATTGGCACAACATTGGAGCCGATCAGCGCGACATCAGAGCCGATCGGTGCGACACAGAGGCCGATCAGCGCGATCTAAAGATGGCTGAATTTCTTGATCTAACAGCTCTGCCAAGTGACGACGAAGAGCCTACATCAAAGAAGTCTAAGACTACACCAGAGGTTCGAAGATCCGCTAGACTATTGGGTAAGCCAATTCGAAAGTATTCTAAATTGGATAGCGACTTTGATTCATTATATTGTTTAGAAACTTTGGAAAGTGGTGACCCTAGTATGTCTGGATATTTGGGGGATGATTCTGATATGTGAAGAAGATTTGGTAGTCCTAAGATTGAGAATTGGGGAACACCTACAATATGTAACAATAACAAGGTAGACGGAACTTCAACAAGAGTTAATGGTAATGCAGAGACAAGTGGAGGTAGTCGTAGTGACGAAAGAACACCACCACGCCAATCGGCTTAGCTACTGCGCCGATCAGCTCAGAGGAGTTTGAACAGTGTCTCTCCCTACAGTGTTGAAAATCATAATTTGCAACCACCCGTTTGCTATCCTGTCTACCGAAGGAATATTGAGCGCTTGTATCTAGACAGGGATCGTGCCTACAGGCATCAAAGGGACGTGGATCGGAGAATCCAAGATGCAATCAAGATGAATGAAGCAGACTACACTTTTCTCATATGGAATATATGATGGATTTTCTGAGTCTTGAATAGGCATGGTTTGAATGATTAGTGTGTTGAGTTTCTTCTCCTTCAATAAGGACATTGCAAATTTTGAGTGTGGGGGAAGGGCCATAGTTTTAAGTTTTTTTGAGTCTAGTTTCTTGTTTGTTTTTCATATGAGTGCTTATTTTTAGTTTGTGTGTGCTTAAAATAGTCATGAGTCAATTGAGAGTTGCTTCAAGGTCTTTTATGTAGTTTGAATTATTGCATTGTGTTTAATAAAGTTAGTGTTGATTGTCAAATTGAAAGTGCCCCATACTATTTATCTTGTCTTTTTGATGATCGGTTGGTTGATTACTTGAATTAGTTGGTTACCGCTTAACTTTTGAGCTTTGTATTTATGAAAAATTCTTTCGACTCATCATAAGCTAAAGCAAATGCAAGGTCTAAATATGCCTACATAGCCGAGTGAATGAGAACAAGCTACATATTTGAACTAGTTGGATTGTAAATAAATTTGTCAACTTTTTGCTCATGATTTCGACCAAGTTAGGAAAGGACGATCTATTTGTTTATCTCTGTATTTCTAGGCATTCTCATCCATTTAAATTCCTTGCTATCATGGAAACCATACATCTTTGTTTCTCACTCCTCCTTGATACGACCTATATTTTCAATAAAGGGGAATTTAGAAAACATTCGCTATTGATACAAGTCAGAAATTACTGATCAATCGGGAATAAAGAAAGAGTGAAAGAAAGAAAATGAAGAGGAAAAAGTATATAGATTGTGCTGATCGGCGCTACGCTTATGCCGATCGGCGCTGTTAAAAACAAAGGGGGAAAATATATATTGAAAAAAAGAGAGATAAAGAGAAAAAGGAAAAAAATATCTTCTCTGAGAAGCAGTAAGGTCATCAAAGAAGCAGCTTTCTGATTATTTCCAATTCTTTGCCATAGTTCTTATTGAAATATTTTTCTTTTTAGAACTTCTATATTCCTCTTTGACATTAAAGTTCTTTTCCAAGAAAATTCTTTCTTAGCGGGCATGATTGAGCACATTGTTGACATGGTTAATCTTATGGTTTAATACAGTTATATAGCCCTCCAAGATCCACATATAATCCTTGATTAGATAGGAGAGGGAAGGAAATACACTTGAGAGATCTAGAGAAGACCAAATGCTTGATGTTTGATGCTAAAGATGAGTTGAGGAGAACTAAAATTGTTTTTGAAAGGGTTTTGTGGTAATTTGATTAAGTTCAAGTATGAAATGCTAATTGGTTAAAAAGAAGATTAGAGAAAAATCTTTGTGGTGGAATAACAAGTAAAAATGATGATTGAGATTGATTCAATGAGAGATGATGTGAAGATTCTTGCTACATATTTGATTTTGTATTGCTCGAGGACAAGCAATGATTTGAGTGTGGGGGAACTGTTGGTAGTTTCTAGCTACCTATTTTATCTACCAAAAAGGGATGTTTTACATCGTTATTTGGTGGTTTAGACCAACAATTAACCCCATATTTGCATATATTTGTAGTTGTCCTATTTTGGATGTAATTGCAGAAAACAAATTTAAAATAGGGAAATTATGGATAAGGAACCAAAGAGCAACGAAGTTGGGCCAGATGCAGGGTCGCGCCGATCGGCACAGGAGGAAAAGATGACGAAGACAAGCCCAAGTTCGACAAAAACGAAGGTCCAGCCCAATATGAGTCAGAGTCGGTGGAAGTTGACCTAATCCCGTCGAGTATAAAAGGAAGATGACTATCAAGAACCAAGGGGCAACCAGAGAGACGGCGATCGCAACATTGAGTTGTTAGAACTAGGGTTCCAGGATATTGGCGGCGACGGTTGGTCAACACTGACAAGAACCACCAGAAGGGAGGTCGCGCCGATCAGCGCGACGCTTGCACCGATCGGCTCCTGCGCATTCCAACGCTATTTCTCACCCCTCTGCTATGTCTAGCGGAAGGATGAGTGAGTAGTCTCATATTCTCTTCTCTGGTGCGGGGATCTGGTCATGTAACTCTCATACTTATTGATACCCTCTTGATGAATTTAATCTATGTGATGAACTTAATTGCGCATCTATTTCCATTAGTGTATAGGCCAATACACTTCTGCCGATTGCATAGTGCAAGAAACTAGTGGGGAGCTAATAGCCTCTGTAGTGACAACCAGGGTGAACAAAACCACCATATCTTGTAGAATATTAGAGTCATCACTCGAGGCGATAAGAATAAGGTTGCATGCTAGTAAACCAATCCGAAGGAGAGAATCCTTCATTATCCTGTTACATCTCCAATAATGTTCATCCACCACTCTCTCACCGTCACCATTCACACCAACCCAACCATTGCAATCTGTTAGTAATCCTTTAATAGTAATAGTTCTGCTTGTTCCTTGTGGATTCGATAACCTTGGAATACTCCAAGGGAAAAAGAGCTACAACTGTACACCGTCCTCTTGCGGTAGATAAGTGGTTGCGTAACTACGACCAACAAAGGCAAACATTTTTTCATTCTGATTAATGTTAAGGTGGATTTCTCCAGCCCCAACATTAATGTTGGCGTTTGCGGTGCTGAGAAATGGCCTTCCTAGTATAAGAGGTGTCTTTACATCGGCCTCCATATCTAGCACCACAAAGTTGATAGAAACGAGACAATTCCTTATCTTCACGGGTACGTCCTCCCGATACCCGCCGGGTAATCGACTGATTGGTCGGCGAGCTGCAAGCACATTGTTGTAGGGGATAATGATTTGACATCAAGTTTGTCATACACTACCTTTGGCATGACGCTCACGCTTGCTCCAAGATCAGAGAGGGCATTGTTGAAGTGTTGCATCCCGATGGAACATGGGATGGTTGGGCATCCCGGATCTCACTTTTTTTCTGGGAGGGAGTTCAAGATAGCGGCACTGCATTCTTCTATTAATTTGATAACCTCCGTGGACGGCATTGGGCGTTTGTTGTTGAGGATGTCCTTTAGGTACTTGGAGTAGGTAGGAACCTGCGTAGCATCAAGTAGGGGTATGTTGACATATAATTTCTTTATTACCTCCACAAACTTCCCGAATTGTTCGTCCACAGCTGGCCTCCCCTGTACTAGTGGATACGCTATCGCTAGACAACCCTGACTAAGACGGCCCGAACGTGGTGGATTACTAAAAGGGACGGACAGGGCTATCACCACCTAACGCCTTCCACACAGCTCGTGGGGACGAATGCAAATGCAGCTAGCGCTAACTTAGGCACCGTGCCTACGCCTTCACTAGATATTCTTCCGTTGGCCTAGCGGAAGAATAGCCGGGAAATAACCAAGTCTAAGTCTAAAAAGAACTAAACTTAATTAAATCCTAGGCGGGAAACCCGTGAACTAAGCAAGAAAGTTTCTTCCCGATAATTGTAACTTAAGGAAAATGACTAAATTGAGATAAATACTTGACAAGATATAAAAGAAAAGATATAATATTGATAAAGGATAAGTCTTACATAAAGAGAAAAGATACAAGAGAGCTTATACCAAGACTCCAAGAAAATTCCGGAATCCCGAGCGATGCTCTCGACTAGACTCTATCTCCCGACTAACTAACCTACTATACTAAGTAGCACAAGTAGTGGGAAATGGACTCCTTGATGTGTTTCTTGCTTTGATGCCCTTTTATGCCGAATTCCCCCTCTATTTATAGGTGGTGATGGTCTGGGGGGTATTTGTAGGTGAAGGAGGGTCGGTTGACCAAAGTCGGTGCACCAGGCGGCATGCACCGCCGGGCGGCTGTAGGATCGTGTTGGTTCCTGACCAACTCGTTTTGTTCAGCTCAGATCTTGTCTTGACGGCAGTTGTTGGTCGATTCACGCCGACTTCTCCGTTTTGGGGCCAATAGGTGTATTGGGCCTCATCGGCTGACAACCCGAGGCCGGGCAGTGGCCTGGGCCGGGTCCCGACCCCCTCCGGGTCGCCCCCTCAGTTGTTAGGCCTCTTCCTTAGTCATATTTCATCATTCTTAATCCGGGAGGAGAAAACACCATCATGGTGAAGTGTTTTTGCAAAACCGGCCAGGTCGGATGATCAGCCTAAAACATGATCTCGGTTAACCGTTCGGGTGGTTGATTTCAACCGTTTACGACCCTGTTGCCAGTTTCTGATTTCAGCGTGAAAACGACCCGGTTAGCTAGTCGAGTGGCTGATTTCAGCCGTTTATGACCCTATCGGGCGATGGGGTGTTTCTTTTTTTGCATATTTTGGCTCTCTTATGCCTGCAAACACATATTTCACCAAAACTCATGGAACTTTATTAGTTTAAACAAATATTTATTAAACTTTGGTCTTTACCTTGCATTTCCCCACTGATGGATGGCCGATTTTGGGTTTTATCGGCCGCAATAGCAATTCACCTACATTTCCCTACATCAAATAATGTTTCAGAGTATGAGGCCCTCGTGAATAGGCTTAAGATCACCATCGACCTTGGTATCCAGTGACTGTAGATACGGGGTGACTCCCAGCTCGTGGTCGCCCAGATCATGAAAGAGTCTAGCTGTCAAACCGATACCATGTCACTTTACTGCCAGGAGGTCCGTAAGCTCAAAAACAAATTTGATAGACTCGAGCTTAATCATATCGCCCGGTGCCTCAATGAGGCAGCTAATGCGCTGGCTAAGATGGCATCTGGTCGAGGGTTGATTCCCTAGGGAGTCTTCGCCAATGACCAGCACCCAAAGAGGTTGCAGAGTCCAAGGAAGGTACGTGCGATCCCATGGGGGTCGACCAGGGGTCAAGCAACCCAGACCGAGAGGTAGGGACGCCCTCAACCCCGCATCAGGCTGTTGTCATGGAAATCAATCGACCCAATGACTCGAGCAAGCCGGACGACCAGTCGGACAACCTCGAGGATGAGCGAATTGATCCCCCCATCGAATGAGCTGAGCTTCTAAGCGACTAGAGGGTCCTATACATCAAATACCAGACCCGAGGCACACTTCCTGTCAATGGAACCGGAGCCAAGCATGTGACATCCCATATCACAAAAGACTAATTAAGCTAACCCTAATGATAATTTGCTAGCTAATTAAAAACCTCATGTAATTAAAATGCCAAATAAAGGGGGAATAAAAATTTAATTCTTTAAATCCCCAAAATTGGCCAAATGATGGCAATTCACAAACATCACAAAACCCCATGAAAGTGCACCAATGTTTTTGCATATTCTAGTTGGCCATATTAAAATAGAATTTTGTGGATTTTACCAGAATTTTTGGTAATAATTTAATACCCTGAAAAATTTCCTCAAGACAGAGAAAAGCACCTCTGTTCTAGGATTTGTCAGTAATTCTCTAGCAAGAATCTCAACTTGACCCCAAAAGAATAGTTGTCGAATATGATTTCTTGGACTCGCAAAAAAATTGGCATGTAATATTGAGCAACAGAACTTGGTGAATTTAAGCAATTTCCGAGCACTATTCTGAGTCAAGGGGAGTCGATTTCTTCTTTTTATCTAGACCAATCATCGGCCGACACCGCCGTACCTGCCACAACCGGTCACTGCACCCCCGTCGCCAAAGCAACCCAGCCACTGCTCCACCACTCTTCCCTTGTGCCACCGGCCAGCATTGAACCTTCCCCCGCCGGTGAGCCAACCCCTGGGCGACAGCGCGACCTCTACCTCTCTGCTCCCTCTCTCTCGCGTGTTCCAGGCCGATCGGCTCATAAGGCCGTAGCTGCCAAGAAGCCTTCCCCTCTCTGCTCACTTTGCTCTCAGCACGCTCCCAAGCTTCTCCATGAAGCTAGGCGCCTCTGCCCTCCCTCCTCCCTTCTCTTCAGGGCGCATCCCCGACGATCTCCCCTGCTCCGAGCCGCCTTGGTCGCCGCCACGTCCAGCACCACCGAGGCAACTTCCCCTCTCACTCTTTCTTCTCAAGTCGATGTGCAAGGCCGTCGCCTAGCTTCCCTCTCATGCCCTATCCTTGCCGTGCAGTGTGCTCACCGGAATCGGAGAAGAACCGAGCCACAGACGTTCACCGCGCGGAGAAGGCTCACAGTGACAGCCCGTCTCCGGCCATCCCGACATCTACATCGCCCCCACCCAGCTCCATGACCCTAAGGTGATGCCTCTGGACCCCTCTCCTTTCCGGGTCGAGCCCTGTGCTTGGTGCCCATCACCGGCCAACTCGGCACAGTGCCGCCGCTCGTCATCGGCCACGCTCCAGCGAAGCCCGGCCCAAACACTGCCACCCACGGGACCGCCTCAACCCCCTAAGCACATAGAGCAGCACAAAGTCATCGATCACGCTGCCGATCGCTGCCGGCAACCCAGCCGAGCTGCAGCGCCGTCACGCGCACGCGGGGGATTTTTAATTTGCGTAGTGGCAATTTCATAAATAGTCCCGAACTTTGTTTAAACTTCAAAAAGTCAATAACTCAAGAAATGAAAGCCCTAATACTATGAAACTAATTTTTTTCGACTCCTAAAATTCCCTTTACCAGAAAAACAAGTTGAGAGCCAAGGTTATGCAGTACATTAATTAAATTAATTCCCTAAAGTTGAGGATGTCCAAGAGGAGATTTACTCTCTTGAACCCTAGTTAGAATAATAAATTCATAAGTAAAAATATATAAATGGTAAATTAGTAAAATTTGTTCAGTAAGCATCCCATGGCATCTCTAAACTTTCTGCAGAAGCACATTTCCATTTTATGCATATTTTTACTGTTAATGCATAATCTCCATTTTCAGTAAATGAATTTATGTAAATTCCATGTTAGGAATTTGATTATGAAATTTGGTATTCTTGTTCTTTGTGCATTTGTAAATCTCTGTAAAATTCCATGTAAAATTGGGAGAACCATCAGTATGCTTTTTGCTGTTAAATTGCTCATTTGATAAATAGCTTCAGAAATTTCAATGAGTATTGCCATATATATGCATATAGTAGTATTTTTAGCTAAAATCCTCTCTGGTACTGTTCATGCAGAATATTGGTTTTGATTTAGGGTAAGGGTTTTTATTCTTCATTTATGCTAATAGTTCATAATTAGCTTAAATGTACATAGAACTAGTTTAATTGAGTCAGTCTTGTTAATCTCATGTATTGCTATGATTAATTGCATAGTTGTCACTTTAACTATTTTGCTCAAAATGACTTTTCTGAAGTTTAGGCCCTAGCACTGTATTTTTATGTCATTTTCATCATGCAATGCAATGTAGTCCTCAATGATGCCATGCTCATATTTAGGGTAGACATAAGCTAGGTTTTCGATGGATAAAACCCATATTTCATCTAATTAGAAGTTTGTCCCCTTCAATTAAGTGGTTGCCATTCCATTCTTATTAGTGCATAACCATTCATGCATGAGCATCACCTCCTCAACTTTATTTGTTGAGGAAGAGCCATACATTTCATATTTAATTAGGGAACTCCATGAACCCTTGTGTATTCCTCTTTATTTATGCGTGATCATTTCATATAGGGCCCGAGATCAAGGAGATCGCACTGGAGCAAACGGGATCTAAAGTGAACTTCGGCGAAGACGCTAACTACGATCACTCCCAAGGCAAGCTCCGGTGCATACCTAAATATTTTACGAGTCCTTTTTACTTTGTCACAGGCTAGGAATATTGTACTGTGCATTAAGTATAGGACTTGGATGGAACCCACTTGCATACTCCAGCAAATGACCTATAATTAGTTTACGTTAGTAAGCCATTCCATTAGGAAATGCTATGCTTAAACTAGTTGAGTCAACGGTAGGTTATGGAATCACTTGATTTAACTATGGTTCACATGAATGATGAACTTGATAAAATGGAGCACCTATCGTTGCAACTCCGCAGACAAGTATTGAACAGTACCAAGTACATACCTTTATATGGGAATTGGTAAACCTAGTAACTTGGGCGCCATATTGTTGGACGGCCCTACTCATCGATCCAGAGGTGATGTGATTGGCACGGTGCATGCATGGGTTTGAGGACTGCTGGAGAGTGCATGGGTTAAGCCTCAGATACAAAGTACTGTATTGCGGGGAGGACGTGTACTC